>OZ005652.1:6546900-7815650 GCA_963930645.1 Salticus scenicus
TTAACTCTTTCTATCTCAGATTTCAAAAATATTTCCCCATGTGCTTGAATAGGTTATCTGAAGCAACGAGATATATAAAGTAGAGTGTTAAATGGTAACCCTTGAGAAGGTCCAAGATGAGTCATGTGACATGCTCTCCTTGCACCTGCGTATTCGGGTGGTTTCCCTTGGTAACAGCTTATTTTCAGTAAATTTCTATGGCAACGGTTTGGAGATTGTTCTTCGTATAAGTCATAACCGTCAAAGTTTTTGTTTACTTACATAGTTTAATATTCTTTTGTTCTAAATCATTTTGATTTTGATTTTACTTCTTTTTTATTTCATGATGCTTAAAAATAGTTGAAAAATTATTATTTGTTGTTAAATTTAGCTCTTTAAAAGTTTAAATTTTCTTTTATAACACTTTTAAACTTTGTTGGGAAACTATGAAAAAATAATGTATTTTATTATTTATTAAATGTGAAATGTGTGTACAATTATTTTAAAATCAATTTATTTTGGTCATGTTACCTAATAATAATGATAATTTGTCGAACTGATATTTTAAATGCCAAAATAGGGATAAAGGGCCAAACACAGCAACCTATTGGAGCATGTCACGTGATTCATCTTGAACCACGGAAAGCTGATCCTTCATCCATCGAATCAGCACTCTAATTTATATATCTCGTTGATCTGAAGCAAGCATATAAAAAATAGTTTTAAAAACAATCTAAAAATTAAACATTTATTGACAAAAAAGTGTTTGTTAGATGTCTGAAACATCATGTAAATGACAAAAAATTTTCAAAATACTTTAGTTTTCAATTTAGATGGAAATTTTAAAAATCTCTTCATTTTGCCATAACAAAAGCTGACTCATAAATTGTTTTACTTTCACAAATAGCATCTGTGTAAACTGTTTACGTCCAGAAAACTTACATTAGAATTTTGTTTTCTTCATAAATTAAACTTTGGTGTAAAAGCATCACATAATATCACCATCTGTTGGAAATTTTACAAACATTATGTGTTGACTCTAATGTTACAAGACAATAAAATCATATTTCAAAGCTTGCTGTCGAAATAACTTTTGACGGTTTGGTATGTTGCAGAAATGCAACATGGTGATACAAAGGGTTACTATTAAGTATTACATTATCTGAAAATATGTAAATACAGATTCACATAATTGGAATATCGCAAATTATTTATAAATAGATAATACACACAGACACAATTGAGTACAGCAACTGAAATGAAGAAAATTAGGAAGTGACAGGCAGGGGTATAGCAATTCAAAAATCATGGGAGGGGTTCAAAAAATTTCCTTTTAAAAATAACTCAAAAATAATCTTAAGAAAATAAATTAGTAGTTAGATGTAAATTAATATTCACTAATTATTAATATTAATTATATAATATCACTAATTATGAACATTTATAAAAAATTAATTTTGGTTTTAAATGAGTGATTCTTTCACTTGGCATTAAAAGGAAATAGGAGAGGCTTGAGCCCACTGAGCCCTTAAATTTCTTACACCTTTGCAGAGCTGCCAACCTTGGTGGGAAAAAAAACAGGAGGTTTTACATAATTTCAAGGGAGAAAAAGGGAGATTTTACATAATTTCAAGGGAGAAAAAGGGAGATTTATGGTTTCATGAAGAAAAACAAAACAAAATTATTTTATTCAATACATGATACTTTTTTAACTAAAAAGACCTAATATAACTTTTGTTTGATAATTTATATTTTAAACTTATTGGGGAAAAACAAATAGTTAACAAGTTCATTAACAAAGTCTAAAAATAACTACATATGTAAAGAATTTTGAACCCCTTCCTATATCGCTTCAGTTGGTTCTAAAATCTAATAAAACAACTGGATCAATGTTTTTATGAACATTGATCCAGAGTTTTCGCCAGATAATTTAAGGAGGGTGTTGCACCTCGCCTGATCTTTGTTTGGAAAGAAAAAAAAAAAAAAAAGAAAGAAAGAAAGAAAGACTTTGCCCCAATCTATCCCCCCCCCCCCCCCCCAATTACTGCATTTGTAGAAAATAACCTAAATGCTGTAAGATAAATGTTGTAAATATAATAAAACTATTGTGTGTGACAATCAGCACATGAACAACAATAAAGGTACATAAAAGTTTAAAAACAGACTTTTTTCTTTTTGTATGCATATTTATAACTAAATTTTTAAATTAAGTGTTTGGATTTTAAATGCCAAATGTGTCCTTAAAAATTCATATCGCCCTCAAGAATCTAAAAAGTGCTTTTTTTTCTCTCTCTCTCTTTTTTTAAACTAGCAGTACCCTACATTTTTTAAAACCAGGGGAAAAATGTTTGATTCTTTTGTTGTAGAATGCAAAAGCTAATTGGAAAAAGGGATTTTTTTTTTTTGGGGGGGGGGGGAGGTGGGAGTCAAACGATAATTACATGAGTGTAAACTGTTAAACTCCTACTTCTTTATAGGCTCTAGAATCTAATAAAGCGATGGAGAAAGAATGAGAAAGAAAAGAACGAATTGTCCAAAAATGAGCGTTTTTAGTTCGATTTTTCGAAAATATTAGAAAAACGGGAGAAATACACATTAAAACGTAAAAACAGGAGATAGGGTTAAAAAACGGGAGTCTCCCGTGAAAAACGGGAGAGTTGGCAGCACTGCCTTTGGTGAGAGGGAATGGTACTCACTTCCAACGTGTATTAAATTTTGCATATTCCTTAATTAACTCAAAATTCAATTGAGAGAGTGGTGACATCAGTGGTGATCTCGTGCAATAATACACGAATACAACTTTACTACAGAACAATATAGTATAAACAATTGTGTGTATTCACTATTCATTCAATTCATCTCATTCAATTAAATATTTTATAGCAATGTTTGGCACAACACAATATAAATAATTATAAATAATAAAAGTATTAGTTTTAGTTTTGATACAGAAATTTTTATAAGTGAATTGTTATCCGAAAGTTGCGGACAAATTTTTTTTATCAGTGCAGACAAAAACTGTCCGCAAGCCGTTTTTCTGTGTCCGCGACTATGTTGCCATGTTGCAGTGTTTTTGCCACTGGGGCTACGGTTGTCTATTATTTCATTACTTGAGGTTGGTTTGTGACGCCTAAATAATTAATTTGATTATTGTTTTCTGTTTTGTATGTGAACTTCATATTTCCATCAAAGCTATTCTGGAAACAAGTTAATTCTTCAACATCAGTGTTTTGTTTATTATGTCAAAAATGTTATTGACATAATGGTACCAACGGTTAATTTTGTCGTGTAGGAGTTTTAATGTTTTATTTCACAAAATTCTCAATCTAAGTTCTGCAACATATGCTAAAATTGGCAATCCCATAGAATCCCGGTGTTTTCTTCATATACTTTATTATTAAATTTAAAGTACCTTTCTTTTAGCATAAGACTAATAGCTGCAATTAGGGTAGAGGTGATATCAGGGTTATAATTTCCGATAATTTTTTGGTTAATAACTTCTGCATTTTCATTGATATCTATGGAAGGGACTAGTTTGATGAGATCAAAACCAACAAAAACTTGGTCATTTTTTATTTCAATATCATGAATTTTCCTAATGAAATCTTCGGTGAAATTTAGCCTTGCATCAGAGGGTGGTAGAATATTGCGATAAATATTTGTTGCAATTTCTACCATCCTCTGATATAAGTTTGAATTCTACACAGAATATAAAAAAAAAATGAAATAATGAGAACATCAGCATTAGTTTCAATGATGCCAAAAACTTGCGATCTACAAAAACCCTGTATACGCTTTTTTCCGTGAGACATTAGAAATAATTACAAATTCAAATTCTGTAAATGGCAATGAACCCAGGGCCAACGTCAATCGACCGTGGCACCACCCCATTGAGGGAAGGCAGTGCACAGAGGGAAAACAACAGTAACCGAACCATCACTAGCTGTGAAGGTCTGGCTTCAGAGGATGTCAAGGACTCCTGAGCGAAAGCGACTCAAGCCGACATTTAAAGCCTTTCAAGTAAGGTTGTTTATAGTTTTTATAATGTGACCTTTAACATGTTTAAAAACCCTGAATTCAGAAGTGAAAAAATTATTTTTGTAAAGAGGGATTTCTTTGGTAACGAAAAAAAAAGTTAAATTTTTCATCAACAAAGGGCACTGTACAGATATGTAATGAGAAATATACAAAGCAGAGTCGTATAAATGGATTCTTCCCACCTGACGTCAGAGGTCACATGATAGAGGAAAAACAAATAGCAGACGAAGTCTTGTTTATCTAGAGCAATTGCTGAAATAACCTATTTTCTATTCTTATTTTTGATCCATCGTATTTAATCTGTGTTATTTTTTATACACCATCATTTTTAATGCATTTTATATCATTATTCATCCTCTTTTGTTTGCTGTATACATTTACAATCATCATTTAGTTTATACCTGTTATTGCTGTTCATGAAGACCATGTTTAAATACCTGATTTTTGGTACTTAAATCAGTGACAGTGCAATATCGTACTACGTAAATCCATTTAGACCAGTAACTAAGTTAACTTGTTGTAACACCTTTATGCAATTCAATTAAATGAAAACATTTTAAAATTTCAAATTATAATCCATAAACATTCCACAGGAACAAGCTATTATTTATTGCTAGATCAGTTAATGTAACAGTTACACAAAAACATACAAAAATCGATTCTTACATGTGAAAATAAATAAACACATAAAGTGTTTTTTTTTTAATTATTAAATTTACAAATACAACTATTCTACTGTTTACAGATGCACACTATTACTTTTATTTTATTTTATATTAAATATTAACACTTTTGTTCTTAAGAACAATATTTAATTGAATTCGATTATTCGTTTTCCTCTATCACGTGATTGAGCAGACGACGGTGGGAAGAGCCCATTACACGGTTTTATGATTAACAGCTCATTTCTTATTTTTCCTCCTACTTGTACATACATGAAGTTTTAATTTTAATGCTAATTTGATAGATAAAGCATTATTGTTGAAGATATTTTACCTCAGCTAAGAACAGTGTTGTCAGATTTAGGTACTTTTTTAATTCAATAATCACCAATAATTTTGAAGAATATTTGAAACACTGGTTAAGAATCACTGGCTGAAGCTGTAGTTAGCAGCGTTATGACTCATTTGCAAACTTTAATTTGTGGTGATGAAGGACATATAAGATTTAAATGTTTGTAAACTCAAATTTCTTGAAAGTTTATGACTATCTAAAACTATCAGTGATTTTAACATTGTAACTTATCATTAACTTGTTCTGATTAAAAAAAATATATATCAGTACATATGATCTTTAAACCCAATTTTCCCTTTTCTCCTAAGAAAATCAAATGAAGAAGTATATATTACTCAGTTCAAAATCTAGTTTCATTCATTACAAGGTGGCTTATTTATCCACCTACAGAAAATTTCTTCGGTAATCTGCTTTAGAGAAAGGGGGTATACAAATAAAACAATCAACATTTTACTAAAGAAAAGCCAATTTCCAGGCAAAATTTAAGGCTATTTAGCTAAAATTTTTATGAAACTGCACTTCAGAAAATTCAAATTCAGAAAAACTATTCTCGTACAAAAATTGTGTTTCATAAAAGCAACCACTTTAAGTATTAACCTCGAATGATGCATATATTTGATTCAAGGAAATATTATTAGTTGAGTATTAAACATAAAATGTATGACTGCTAAAATCTACAAAAAAGAATAGGTATTTCAAAAACTATGCTTATTTCTTCATAAAACTGAGCCCCAAAAGTTAAAAACCTGGATTCATAATTTCAAAAACATTAAAATTTTTTTAAAATATTATCCACATACCTTTGACAACATCTTTGTGAGATCTTCAAAAAGATTTGAACAGTAGAGATCACAGTCGTAGTTGATATAAAGTTCAGTGACTAGCCCCGGAATGCGCCACAGCTGGGCCACACAATCGAGAGAAATTTCTTTCTGCTCATAAGAAGTTTTCATAGATTCAGCAACTATTATGTCCATGAGCTGCTTCAAAAACATCTAACAAACAAATTTTTTTTTTTCTTTTTAAGTATTATAGTTTAGCCATGAACTCATTATATTAAGCAATTAATAACAGAGCAATGTTTAATTGATCTAAAGAACACACACACGCACACAAATACATAAATAATAATAATAATATAAAAAATCTTGCAATTACAGTGGATAGGATTCTATATATAAACAGTAATTGTCAAAAACTATCTATTTTAAAAATTTTCAAAAATTTTTCAATTTATATAAATTTTTTCAATGCAATATAAATAAATTTTTAATCAGTAAATATTTTATTTTATTTAACTGCAAAATGTTAATAGCGAAGACATAAATGATGAAGATAAATAAATAAATAAGCAAATTTTCATAAATGATAAAAAGAATGCAGAACATTATAGTAATTTTAATCAATTGCATCTCTAAAATCCAGGGCTTAAATTATACGGGAATACATGAGAACTCAGTTACACTGGCTCACATAATTATAAGGACACCCGTTTTTCTATATTAACTAAACACTGAACACTACTAATTAAACAAATATATTTTTTATTAATTTGAATTTCATTAATAGACTATATTTTAAAAGTTTTATCATTTTCCTATCTTAGAAAACTTTAAATACGGCCAAAAAGACGATTTTTCAGGTGTTCACAATTATACGGTCAGCTCTAATCTTAATAATTTTTTTTCAGTTATTCTTTAAATAAATATTTTATGGGGTCCCTTTTTTAGGGTGAAACTGTCAGACATTCTCTCTGGTATATATATATATATATACATTATTTAATATTCAGTTTCAATACCATTTCATACAGCATAGATAATATTCTGAATACATTTAAACTATCTAAAATTGCTTTCCACTTGCATGCACTTTTCTATTATGATAAGTTACGGTTTTTTCAACTTTTAGGCCATGGAAAAGGCAATAATTCAGAAGTTTTTTTCTTCCAACTATTGTCTATTGCTCTTGAAGTAGACAAAAATGTAAGTCTTGTTGAAAAAAATATTATTACCCCCCCCCCAAATCTAACAAAAATCTGAGAATTCCACGTTTAAAATTTGCGGATATTCTCTTGATGTCCATAATAATAGAAAAAATTACTAAATTCATTCTGCCTTCAGTAGAAACAGCTCCCCAAAGCACCACCACCTTTAAAATGCCCGATTCATATCTGCCTTTAAAAAATCTGCTCTGTCTTTCGCTATCTTCAGATCGTGCCAGTAACTGTTAAAACCATTTGGTTAATCAAGAATAAAATGTTTTTCATCCGAAAATGCAACATTTTATCATTTAATATTGTCTTTATTCAACTTTAACACAGACATTCTTTCCCCCATTAAATGCTTATTGATTATTACAGGTTTTTTATTCATTTTAACATATTATTAATTATTTTAAACATGCATAAATGTGGACCCCAACCTTTCGTTAAAAATTACGAGCAAATTCAGCAGCAGTCATTATGAGTAGGACAGTAAGAGGGATTATGAGTCTTCGATCTCTGTAAAACAACTCTTATTTTGCATCAGATCTCTCTCCTATCGAACCAGCAGTTCAACGTTTGACCACATTTCCTTCAGCAATTTCAGATCTTTGAATTTCATTAGAAATTCGGCGGATTGAAATTATCCTTCCACTTAAAAAACACATTTATCATACTTCACTACATGAACTTTCTTTTTTTTTGAAGAATTATCAGTAATGTCCGTCCAAGAAAAATTGAATTGAATTAATCTAGCCCAGAAGTTATTTGCATGTCGGCTGTAATTTATCCGCTAGTAAGTTAAATAAAACGAAAAAATCTTGATTGTCCCTATAATTATGAGCATCTAAAAACGAGGAGAAAAAATTTTTTGCATTATTTTTTATTAACTTTGTTTCATATTAAAAAAATTATTGCAGCTTTGGTTTTTAGAATACTAGATATATTAAGTGCACTTAGTATAATCTTGTTCACAATTATTTTTACATTAGTTATTTCAAAACATAAAGTGTCCTTATAAATATGAGAAGAAGTGTATTTCATACTTACTGTACATATTAGATGGAATACATGGAAGATCATTAATATTGCACCCTGAAGCTCACGACTGCATCATTTTTGAAAAACCAAAGTCAGTGGATTGTTATTTTTCTCCTGCATACAATCCTTATTATTATTTTCTTATGAAAAACATCTTCATTTCTAATGCAATTCGGCACTGAACCTTTTTTCTTCTCTTTTATTTACCTTTCTAAGTCAAAGGCTAGGAGTTTTCTCCCATCTTCCAATTAATGGCCAGGACTTGTTAGAATTAACCAAAACTGATAAACGGTTTCTGTTTTTATATTTTACTGAGCATTCAACTACAACCATTATTTCAAGTTACAGTCGGTAACAAAAGTCTCCGAACACTAGCAAAAATTCTTATATTAAAAAAGTACACTTAATACAGTTTTGTTAAATAAATCCTTGTCGAATCTTATTCTTAGTTAGCTTAAAATCAGGATTCGACAAGGATTTGTTTAACAAAACTGTATTAAGTGTACATAGGAATTTTTGCTAGTGTTTGGAGACTTTTGTTACCGACTGTACATGTATTAAATGAAATATCAAACGCAGAAAAGTAAACACTAGTTTTTTCCCAAAGAAGAAAACAATCCCTTTTGCTGGAAATTTCAAGTGAGGAATAAAACTATGCATTGCTGATTTTTGTAAGATTAGATTAACGACTATAAAAACTGAAATAATATGTTCTGAAATTCATTGACAGATTTGTAAAATGAGAGACACATATGAACATATATTATGAAGATTATAAGCATTTCAATCCTTTATTTTATTTTTTATTTTTTATTTTTTTTTAGAAGCCCTGTTAAAATCAAATTAAAAGATTATCTGCGTTTATTGATTAATGTTTTTAAATTTACAATTCAAAATTCCAGACACATTTACGAAATAAAATAATAGTAGAAACATCGCTTTTCAATTTCGATAAAAGTTTTTAAATCGTTTGGCGCAGATGATTATGCTTTGCTAAGAAACATATACAGTAAAACTCAGACTAACCAAAATCATTTAAAAATTCAATATCAGGTAAACAACAACTTTTAAAATCCCTTATATCTTGTAACATAGTCACTTGTTTTAACATTACCACAAAAAGTTCTAACTAACATAAGATGAAATTTCTGCAAAATGAATTCACCAAAAATATCGAAATTAAATTCATTTAAATTAGTTCTAAGATCAATTGAATTACTACCATAATTTCCTGTATATAACCCGCGGGTAACCTATTAAAAAAACTTGACTTTGTATGTCCTGCGGGCTATCATCCGGTGCGGGGTATCTTTCGCAAATAAGAAAAAATCAAAGCATTTCTAGTGAAAGTAGCTGAATGGGTAATAAATGCCTGAGATTCTATTACTATCAAAATAATAAAATCTGGATTCAAAAAGTCTGGATTATTAACTCTTTCATGACCAGCATACTTTTCACTTTTCTAAAACTGATTACCAGGGAATATTGAAGTAAACTCAAGCTAGTTGCTGTAAACTTTTTATGTTTAAATGTGCATAAGAAGTTAGATATAATGTTTTGAAATGTTATTTTTGTAATTATCTGAAGTTGATTAGTCATATAATATTAAAACGAACCTATAATACTATCGAAGAATTAATACCCTAATAGCACTATCGAAATAATACTAAAGTATTGTTTCTATAAAAAGTAAGTAAATGACGTAAATTCACGTCATCGGCAATCAGAAACATAATCTGAAAAGACGTGAACTTACGTTAGCGGCAACTATAGCTATAGAAGTTAAAATGAAGAAGCGCGGGGTATTTTTCGGTTATAACTATTTTTAGATAATTTTTTTTTTTTTAATGCTGCGGGTTATCTTCTGCCGCGGGTTATATACGCGAAATTACGGTAATTTAAAATGTCATTTTTCAACTTACACATTTCATGCTTTCAATTTCTGCCAACTATTATGAATAAAATTGCAACATATGGATTCTCTAAATATACACAATGAAATCTTTTATTAATGGTCTCTTACCTATTTGCCTCCTTATTCTTGACTGATTTTTTTTTTTTTAACTACTTTAACCCTGAGCTTGATTGGTCCACTTTCATATTAATTCGTCCAGGAACCTCATTACACATACAACAATAAATTTTCATTGAATAGGCTTTTAAAATTATATGGAAGTAGGCATTGAACGCATCTGTATTTTCCATTATTACAATTAAATGAAATTTTATGCAAAATGAATTTACGATTACTGCATTTACTGTGAAGTACACCGTAAATACTTCGGTCGGGTCACAACTTCATGACTTGCTAGCTACAACCAAAGAATGTTGAAACCTTCGACTGTGATTTACTACGTCTCATTGAAAAAAGCATCAAAATTTATAGTAAAGGGTTTCACCATCTTAAGATTGCAGCTACTAACTGATTACCGAGTTTTGGCTCAACTAAGCATAAAATGTTTAACAGCGCAGATAAATATAATATAATTTGAACAGATACATATGCATAATTCCATACCTCTAACTGAAATTTAAGATATGTTCGAAGGGCTTCAAACAGCAGGAAACATACACGTAAAGCAGCAGTAAATACAGTAAGACGCTCAGTAGACAACAACTGCAAAGAGACAAACAGCATAATAAAGAACACTCACAACATAATTAAGAAATAAATATGCTAAACATTCTGATTAACTAAAATGGAAAACCAAAGAAAAATGGTAAAGTACAGAAGTTAAAAAAAAAGAACCATCATTACACTGGAACCAGGCTGTATGTAAAAAATCTAAATTTTTGATGGTAATTCCTATATCTATAAAGTTTCTTGTATTTGTCTGCATTTTTAGTTCACTACACAAAGCTACATTATTCAAATGATCACTACGAAAATTAGTAAATGTATTAACCTGTTAGTAGTCGCTATAGACAATGCCACCTATTACAGATTGCACACTTTTTATTTAACTGTCCCCAATAATTTTAAGGAGTGATGTGATTGATGTTTCTTCAATTTTATTTATATCAAATGCCACTTCTAAAAATTTTTGGTGGTTATTGAATAAAAAATTCTGGCGATACTGAAGGATGGGTGGCAAATCGACCAACTAGCGACTACTAACGGGTTAATCAGGACCAAATCTAGCTAATGTTGTATTTTTTTAGTTCAATCAGATAATTGGTTTGAAGGATATTAAATAAAAAACAAATTGATGCCAAAAATAAATAAATTATAGATTCCTTTTTTCCAGACATAAAAGAAAATACTTTTATTTACATGTGTGTGTGGGGGGGAGGGGGGTCAAATTTTAATTATTTATGTGTAAGTAAATACATTTATTTTCATGACCAAAAAAAAAAAAAAAAAAAAAAAAAAAACCTCACAATGGGTTCAAATTATTATAATTATAATTTAATTGTAATAGTGGATGGATTGGAATCTATTTATTCAAAACCTTCCAGCCGCACTATCATAAACCTGCAAGATTTTTATGTTAATTTAATTCCCTCTAACACTTTCTTTACTTCGTTTATAAGCACTACTTCAATCCAAGCAGTGCTGGGTAGACCTGGTAGTACAGAAAGTATTTCACCCTTAATGGCAAAACAATTTTAATAATATAATTTATTTTTCTCTTTTGCATTTCCTGTGGCTTATTTCTGTCGAGCTATCTACATGATAGACCAGAGATGTTTCGGCCTAAAGGTTGTCTGAGTGAGTAATGCTGACCGGGGTGTCGGCCTGGATAGCTCAGTTGGTAGAGCCTTGACCTTGTAAGTCAAAGATCCGGGGTTCGACTCCCGGTCCAGGCATTATTTTCACTCAGTCGGAAAAATAAAATTTCAATAAATATAGAATAATCATTTGCTACTTTTATCATTTGATTGGAATGGAAAAATAAAAGATTTAATTTGAAAATAGTTTCTTAAACCGATAGGTAGTTCGAAGGTTATGTAACTGCACTTTCTGAGAAGAAATATTCAGATCACCAAACTATAAAACAATGTAAAAATTGCAGTTATTGCATTTAAATAATAATAATAATAAATAAATAGAATAAAAATTTTGTCTTTGACAGAATTTAATTTATAATGACAGGACTAATTTATAAATTACAACCTTGTAACATAAAAAAAAAAAAAATTTTTTTTTTTTTTTTTTTTAAATAGATATATAGAAACCTTCCCCAACTATTCAAAAGACATCACCATTTAGAAGATGTAGCCATCTATCCAGAAGCCATTATCAAAACATATCCAAAAGAAATATTTAGCAATGTTAATCCATGTATATCCTAGAGGCCTCGACAACAAATATTCAGAAACCATAATCTATATATCTGTACTGATAAGTATAAAGGATTTAAGTCCAAAAATGTCGATTTTGAGTTGAGTACATAGTCAGACTCAGAAAAAATTCTCTATCGATTGGTATAAATGATTTAAATCCATGTCATTGAGTCTTTGGGAAAATCCATAGGTAAAAAAAGATTAAAGTCATAAATTTAGCATTAATCATTGGTATAAAATATTTAATTCAATTTTTTTCCCTTTATTAAATGAAGGTTGACAATCACTTGAATGGTATAAATCAACCTAATCCCTTTTTCCTAATCGATTCTACTGATTAGTTTTTGGTATAAAGGATTTGTCCACTTTTCTCTTTTTGCGCTGTGCCACTTGACGGTTAACAGGTTTTAATCCAATGCAATAATGAGATTATAATTATTCAATTGCTTATTATTGTATTTTATGCTTTAATTTATAAATATTGAACTGGTATTATTAAAAAATTTACCCACTTTTCAATTGAAATTTAATATCTATAAATAATTTACTACATTATTCTTTACCAATAATTTACTACATTTAACATCAGAGAAAAGCAGACTTAGCCTATGAACAGAAAAGGCTTGACAAAGCAGAAGCCAAAACTGATACCTCAAAACTGTGTTTAGTTTTTGATTTACAACAGTGTCTAGCAACTCCATTTCTGTCATCATCTGTAGCTTTCTACAAACGCCAACTTTGGACTTTTAATTTGACTATACATGACAATGCCATAGGTAAGTCATGTCATTACATGTGGCCAGAGCCCAGTTTAAGAGGGGGCTTAGGGGGCTGCAGCCCCGGGCCCAGTGAACAAGGGGGCCCTAGATGGAGCCAAGAAAACCCAGTAAATAGAAAAAAAATGTAATTTTTTTTTTATTCGATTTTTACAGTCAGAAATTAAAATCCTTGATACTGTTATGTAAAAATATTTTTAAAAGACAAATTTTTGAAAACTTCTTTAAGTACTCAAACTTAATTTTTTTTTTTTAAATATTTTTAAAAAATGCATTAAAGTTTGAAATTTTCAAAAGTCATTCAAGAGATGAGGGGGGGGGGGGAGAGAATAATATAATCTGTTTCCTTCCGCCACGTAAAATTATTAACAAGAGCAAACTCCAAATTAGAGAGAGTTCTATCTCTTTGAAGAATAAAAATGCAGTAGAATAAGCTGCAATGTTTGGCTTTGCTGTGTTCAGAGTACGATTTAACAAACAAACTGGATTTTATAGATGTAACTGAAACTTTCAGCGTGGCAAAGGCTAGGAAGAAGCCAATTTAATTTTTTTATCTGTAAAATATATTCATTAAAATTTTTGATGCAGCAACTTTTCCTTTGGTTGGTGAGTTAGATTCTTTTGTTGTTATTTATTTATTTATTTTTTTTAATTAATTTTTTGCAAACAGTTTCAGAGTTCATTTAAATGGTAATAAGAATCTTATTCTAATATGACTATTGTAAAATTTTATCTAATGATGAACATTCATATTAAGGAAAAAGAAAAATGTGTGTGTGTGGGGTCCACTATTATCACAGCCCTGGGCCCTTAAATGGGTAAACTGGGCTCTGCATGTGGCACGATGGTCGTGAAACTAACGAAATTGATTCCTGTCTTTACAACTACCTACGATATGTACCATTATGAATATATCTGCAGAAAATATCACCAACAATATCCAGAAACCATCATCAATATATATTTGGAAGATAAATAGCCAACGAATATCCAGAAGCCATCCAATTTATGAATATTGATGGTCTCGGATACCAAGATCAGCAATTGGTTTCTACATACAATCGAGGAAGATTCTCTAACTTAAGAGCAGGTTTTAAAAAACATAAAAATTTTCACGGATTTGACAAAATATTTTAAGGTATTTTAAATAGTTTGGAGAATAAGGTTGATTTTTCATACCAACTATGTAAAAAAAAGCCATGAATCAAATCTGGGCCCTCCGCTTAGCGTGCGGATGCTCTTGCACTGAGCCACCATGGCTTATCCTCTTGAGACCAGAGAAAAAACTAAACACTGTTTTTAAAAAATTCTAGTATTATTTTGATTAAATTTCACTACTAAAAAAGAGAAAAATACTTTTAAAAATTTTAATTAGCTTAAATTAAGCAATTTTGTTTACAACTAGAATAATTGCAAACAAAATATTTTCAACAAAACACAATCTAAAATTCTTAAAATTACCTCTAACAAAATAATTATACATCTCTTAATATAAATTAAAGTCTAAAACATTCAAATTTCATTTATTTTTCTAAAAAACATAAAGATATATTTTTCTCTGTCGACATATCGATGTGTTTTGCTTTTTTACCATTTAAAGCTAAGATAAAGTTGATCACTTCACAATTTAGTACTAAAATCTCAGGAAAAACTATTAGAATAGTCTTTTTCCAATTGAATATTATGCATTTGAATGCCGGTAAACATAATCTATTCATTTTACAGGCATTTTACGAAAGTACCCAATTGGGTACCAAGGGATCCAAGAAGTTATAGCTAGCTCGACGTTTCTCACATAATAACCGTTGCATCCGAGTTTGCAGATACGGTAACCTTCCTAACGGTTATTATGTATGCGAGAAATGTTGAGCTGGTTATCATTCAGGGTGGCTCAGTGAAAGAGCATTCACACGTTAAGTGGAGGGCCCAGGTTCGATTCCAGGCCCTGGCATTTTTCACATAGTTGGTATAAAAAAAATCAACCTCATACTCCAAACTAGTGAAAATGAATTTTCACGGTTGATGGGTTTATCAATAAAATTTCTAAATATTTTAAAATAGTTTAAGAAATTAAATGGTAAAATTGGATGTATTGGCAGGCATCCTGGTATAGTGGAAGTGGAATACCACAAAATGGTGACAACGCAAAATCACTGTCTGAAAGAAATAGCACGGTCATACTATACAGGGTCCCCACTCTTAAAAAAGAAAAAAAATTCAAGGACTTTTCAAATACTTTTCAAGGCCTATTTGAAAATTTTCAAGGACTATAGGGGAAAATCGCAGAACGCCAGGCATATACACAAAACTTTAGTAACTACTTTCATTAGTTTTTTTTTAATTATTATTATTAGAATAACTTTGACTGTTTTCATAATACATTTTTGATGGATTGACTAAATTAACTTTTACAAGAGTCAAAAAATAATTAGTTCAGGATTCGGAATTGGGATCATTATGATTATTCCAAAGTTTTTAGGTTTAAATCTTGGTCTGGTCACTTTCTGCTCAAAATATAATGACCAGTCCATCAAACAGGTATGGGATTAGCAAAAAAGACAAATAAGTTGAAACTATATGCGAAAGCAAGAGAATGAAGTAAGAATTTTATGACAAAATCACTATATTAGACAATGACGTGCGCATATGGAGATGGAGATAGTTTAGCCTTGACAGAGTTTGCGCTAAGCCCGTCTGTTGTAGTGGAAAATTCAAGGATTTTCAAGAACTTTGCATAAAACTCAAGTACTTTCAAGAGCCTTTGAAAAAGAAAATGAAATTCAAGTACTTCTTAAGGACTTTCAAGGACTATGGGAACCCTGTAATAATAATATATTAAATTTGAAAGGGAAAAAAGGTCTAAGTAAAAGCAGAAATGAAAACATGACCACGAAACCTCATCCTAAGACTGTTTCGAATGCAGGTAAATATCAAGAAAGTGAAGTCTCTGATTCTAAAAGAAAATCTGTCAACTCAAAGACCCATTTGCATTGAAATTAGGATTGTTTTCTGGCACAGTAAGTTAAATCATTCAAAATATTTGAAGTTAAAAAAAGAAGTTTAAAACTAAACCTCATGTGCTTTTGCCAAAGCATATTGTTGAAAGAAAAACAAATTGTAGAAAATTATATGAAAAACACCTAGCTGCTGAAAAATGGAAATTTGTAGTAACACTCGATGAGGCATGGGCATATTTAAGTGACTGTAATATAAAAAGATCAATTTTCTATTGCTCAGCTAACAGGAATGACCATACAAAATGACTTTGTCAGTGTACAGAAAAGTTCCCAAAGGGATTTATGATAATGGCAGGATTTTATTACAACAGAAAATTAAAAAAAGTCTCAAGTAAAGATAAAATTAATTCTCCCTACTATCAATAGAGTATTTTAGAACCAATTTTTTAAGAAGAAATTACAACCCTATATGAAAAGGGCATTGATAAATTAAGTTTCATATGGACAAATGCTCCAGAAACAGATCTAAATCAAACTGTTGCTTAGCAAAGAAAGAATTACAAACAGAAATAACATGTATCCCATTCAATGAAATACCTGTAAAATCCCCAGACGTTTCTCCAATGGACTTTTGTGCTTTTGATTTATTAAAACAAGCCTTAGAAAAATGGCATTGAAGAACATTGAACGGACTTCAGAGAAATGGTGCAAGAGAAATGAGATAAAATTGACATAGCAGTACTAAGAAAAAGCTAACTTTTATGAAAAATTCGAGCTAGAGCTATTGTCAAGAACCATGGTCATTAGACCGATACAAATCGGCACAAAAAATACGGCATTTATATATAAAACTCTCAACTACTAAAATCATTTGCATAAGCTGTGAACAACCTTCTGTACTTTATATGATATTGTTAACTTTGAAAGCAAATCCATTTACCCTGCCTAACACCAATCAGTGGCAGATCCAGAACTTAACTTTGAGGGAGGGGCTAAGATTTTTCAAGATGTAATTCCAGATCAATGAAAAGTTTGCAATTGTACTATTGAATTGGGAATGTCAGTATTTTTTTATTTTTATTTTATTTTATTTTTTTTTATTTATTTTTTTTTTTTGAGGGGGGGGGGGGGGGGCTTCCCCCTTTAAATCTGCCACTGATACCAATGCTTTGCTGTAACTATAATGGAAATAACTACATGATAATTTTGCTTTTAGTTGTAAACAATATTCCAAACATAAATTAATAAGATTATGTATAATAAATTTATTCAATACATAAAAAAAAAGAAAGAAAAATGCAAAACTATCTGCCTACCTAACTGAATCTAATATTCAAGAAAACACTCAATAGCTATAATAATAAGGATATTATTGAGGGGGAAACTACAATATAAGCCTATAAATCACTAAGAAAGGGGGGAATTTTCCCTGAGGTAACTTAGTAATGATTAAAACCCAAATAAACTACTACGTCAGTAACGCCAAAGAAAAATATCTGAGACGCATACAGCTGTTTCGGTAGCCTTAAGCGTACTGTCTTCAGTGCAAAAAGAAATGCACTTTTCTTTTTGCACTGAAGACGGTACGCTTAAGACTACCAAAACAGCTGTATGCGTCTCAAATATTTTTCTTTGGCGTTTCTGACGTAGTAGTTTATTCGGGTTTTAATATTCCAACGCCAAGTCTCCTGATATTATAACTTAGTAATGGCCACTGATCCAGAAGCAAGAATAAAAGGACTATTTGAATAATTAACAAAAAATAATTATTAATGCTGGGCAGGTTTATCTTTAGTTTAAATTGTGATTATTCGACTTGGATCATTACTTTAATACCTATACATTTTCCTGAATTGTGAATAAGTTGCTTTATGCTCACACATATTTATTTTTCATTTGTAGAAAAATTTGCAGGCTTCAAAATTTTAAGTATTTTCTCATTTTAAGTAACTTTAAGTTCTACTGCATATGGAGAATGTATCCTATTAATGAGATGTCATGTTAACAGTTAGCTAGTTGTTTTTTTTATGTAAATTACTGATAGGCAAATGTGTAGTGTTACTATTTTTAAATTAAACTATAGGTAAAATGGTTAGCTGTGATTCTGAAGGAGGATGCTGTTGTTGGAAGCATAGCTGTAATGCAAGATGCCATGCAATCTCATTTACATTTTTTATTGCGAATATACATTCTAATTTATAAGTTTTAAAGGCATGAAGTGATACGTCATTCTAACTTAAGGACCCTCTTCACTCACCATCGCCGGAAGCCGAAGCTAATGTTATTCTATGGGAAATTTTTCTTTAGAAATACCTTATTAACTAATACATATTTTTAAATTCTGTTTTCACATTCTGAAAATTCCCAGGCATTAAATTGACGGACCTTTTTAAAAAAATTATTTTTTAAAAATTTTTATATTTTATTTTGAAGCTGCAAAATACGAATTTTCAACATGTGCATTTTTTTCATTTTGCAATTTCAAAATAAAATATTAATAATTTAAAAAATACATTTTTAAAAAAGGTCCGTCCATTGAACAGTTGGGAATTTTTCTGAATGCGAAAACCGAATTTGAAAATATGTATTAGTTAATAAGTTATTTGTAAAGAAAATTTCCCCATAGAATAACATTGGCTCGGGCTTCCGGCGATGGTAAGTGAAGAGGGCCGTTAATAATTTTAAATAAATGAAGAGAATAGCATAGTCTGTTTAATGCAGATATTCTATCGCCAAAGCTACGAAATGGTTAAGTACACAAATATGTGCTTTCCCTCACTGCTCAAGAATTAAAATAAATTAAAAAAAAAAAAAAGCAGAATTTTTCGTTTAATAACTTACGGCAAATAAATTTCTGCAGGTTTCATCTCGGATGAGAGACAGAAAAGAACTAAATCTTCCAAGGTTGTCAGCCCCTGCTTCCAGAGCAACCGTTATAAGGTTGAGACCCACCTGAATCATTGTTTCGCTATTGTGACGATCGTGGGGATTCACCAGGCACACCAGGTAGCGAAAGAGTTCTCTCACGCAAGGTAAGCCATAAGGAACAAGTGGACCTGAACCTGAAAATGATATTTTTCATTAGAAAGAATAAACATATGAAACCTTAACCCTTTAACGTTCACTACTTAATTTATTTTAAAAATTACTAAACTAATTTAAAAAATGGCTTTTAGACACACAGCTGATCATAAATATTTAAAAAATAAAAAATTAGCATTGTTTCTTTTCCAGAAATTTTCGGTTTGAAACATCTGTAAGTAAACCTTATTCAATTCAAATAATATTTAATTTAATAAATAAATCACTTTATAAGTAAACAGTATTGACAACAAAAACTCAAAAAAGTTGCATAGATCCCAACATTTCTATTTATTCCGGAGTATTTTAATCCTTTGCGACGTAAGGTCATTCGGATCATTTAAATTACACTGCCACCGGAATTGACGAACATAATTAAAATACAAGAAATTTTAAATTTTCACGTTAAAAAAAGGTTTTTTTTTTGCTTTGTTATAAATGTAAATTTTTGCTAAAAAATTTCCAGGATGAGTTTTTGCACTTGAGAATTAAAATTAGGTGTTCCATCAGCGGGAACACTGCGACTGAAAGGGTTAACCTAATTTTGCCACACATCGTGGATTTTTATGTAAAATGAAAAGTCTTTTTGAGTGACAAGAGAGATTAAAGGAGTACGAAGGGCTACTCGATACAGCAGATTGGGATGTGGAGGATTGTTACCAAGGTTAATATCACTTACATCTGAATAGCTGTCATTAAAATGATCATTAATAGAAAGAAAATCACTAAATTTTATAAAGTTAGACATATAGATAATATTTATTAAATAAAACTTATTGAATAATTACAACGGGGAAAAAAACAATTTAAATAAATCTGTACTGATAAGTATAAAGGATTTAAGTCCAAAAATGTCGATTTTGAGTTATGTACATAGTCAGACTCAGAAAAAAAAATTTCTATCGATTGGTATAAAGGATTTATTAAGTCTACGTCTTTAGTCTTTGAGAAAACCCATTGGTAAAAAAATATTCAATCCAATTTTTTCCCTTTATTAAATGAAGGTTGACAATCACTGAATGGGATAAAGGGTATAAATCAACAAAATCCTTTTTTCCTAATCGATTCTTCTGATTAGTTTTTAGTTAATTTTCATCTTTAGTTTTCGTCTCCTGAAAAATCAAGAATATGGACTTAAATCCTTTATACTTATCAGTACAGAAATATTTGTAAGACTTTTTCAAGGATTGGAAGTAAACCTTTTGTAGACTCCGTTTGGATGGAAGGTCACAATTTGTGCATCCCTATCTTAGAGTTTCTACAATTTTAAAAAAGTAGGGTGCTGCTAGCAAAATTAAGTGTTTTTTTTGTATATATTTTTTTATAATGTTTGTTGTTGTTAAATTAACAACAAATTCTATCAACAAAATAAAGGTCTCCCGATGAGATCGTCGATCTCAGGAGTAATTGCTGAATTTAAATTAAGACAGATGGAAAATGAACATATAATAAAAAAATATGAAGGAATAAAATGTTGGTATAGATACGTAGACGACATATTTGCAATAGCAAAAAACACTTCCCCCCCCCCCCAAAGAATACACTTGAAAAACTAAACGAAATAGATCCAGATATTAAATTCACTCTAGAAATCGAAAATGAAAACATATTAAATTTTTTAGATGTTACTATAATAAAACCCCCAAAATTAAACTTTGAAACTACGGTATATCGAAAACAAAACAGTAGTAATGAAATTATAAATGCTAAATGCAAAACTCCTTACAGATATAAAATTGCAGCCATACAATATTACATAAATCGCGCAATAAATATATGCTCCAACGAAACCTTACTAAAAAAGGAACTCCAAAAAATTACTGAAATTTGTCAAAACGCAGGTTATAAAAGCAAGTTGTATAGAAATAGATGGAAAAAACTTGACAATATTAATAACGCACAAAAACCCAAACAAAAATACATCCCCCAATTCCATATAACAAAGGCATTAGTAATAAAATAAGAAACGAAGCTGCAAAATTAGACATAAATATACCAAAAACCCAATAGTAATATATTCCAGAGAATCAGAAATAACAAAAAGACCAAATCCACTTTTCAGAAACTGCAGGAATTTACAAAATTAGCTACACCAACGAAAATAAGACAACAGGATGCTATATAGGCGTGATGAAACGAAAAATAAAAACATGAATAAAAGAACACGAAAATGATATAAAATACGGTAAAATAACAACAGCTCTAACAAAAGTAAACCAAAAAGAAAATATAAAAATAGATTTTAAAAACTACAGAAAAATAGCTCATTATAATAATTATTACTATGCAACAAAAAGAGAAAACGTCGAAATTCTTGCGAATCACGACTCTTGCAACAATGAACCAATGGAAATTGATGCCGGGTGGCACCCTATGCTGGAGAGGAGAGGTGTAAAGAAGATAGAGGATACGCCCGACGATCATGTTCACCAAAGCACACCTGAAGAAGGCTGCGGAATGAGCAGTTGAAAGCGCTTGTGGAATGGTAATTTTAAAGGTTTTTAAATGTTTTTAATGTACATTAGTTTTAATAAACATGGATATCATTTATTTTCAATATATCATTATTCTACAGCTTGTAGGTTGTTTTATTAAAATATGAGTTAGGACCCCTTAGAAAGATTTTGCATACACAAAAATATTCCCTTCAACTCACACTTTTTAAACAGATAATAATTGTTCATAAGAAGCAATTTTAACACTATTTTGAGTAGTAGTTTAATAAGTACATGCTAAAATTCCCATTAAAAAATGAGCAAAATAATGCTTCCACGTAAGGAATTTGAAATTCAAGAATACATTAGAAAGTTAAAAGATTACAAATAAGTCAGCAAGTATCAGCAATACTTGAAATTCAGCAATACTAAAGGCAAGGACATAAATATTTTTTGATAAGGAGCAAGAAGGATGCCATTTCTTTTTTTTTTTTAACACGTTAATCGCCATGTCAGTCATATGTGTCTGACGCATTTTTAACTAGGAAATAACCCTAAAAGGAATATGATATACGCCGAGTAATTATTAACACGTTAATCGCCATGTCAGTCATATGTGCCTGATGCATTTTTAACTAAATTGTCTAATAAAGTTACCATGGCCCATGTGAAAATTTTTCTGATATTATCGTGGCGATTAACGTGTTAATGGAAGGCTATGAATTTTTTTAACATGTTGAGTGCCATGTCAGCCATCGGTGGCTGACACAATGATATAAAAAACTAAAAATATTACATTGTTTTAATTAATTATTAAAAATTTATTTAAAATTTACTTAATTTTTATTTATTACAGTATAATATCATTAATGGATTTTATTAAGAATTCGTGTGGCGCTCAACGTGTTAAGAAAAGGTGGGCTGGGCACAGCAATTTCCTGAAATCTGTCTCAGTACTCCCCACTGTAGTAATTATTCTAAACCCATTTTGTTCTTTTATGTTGACTTTAATACTATAGAAGAAGAATTGTGGTTCTTCTATATCAGGGGTCTACAACTGGTTATTTGTGAGAAAATTTTTGAGATTTGTAGAAAAAATCTGGTCATAATTTCCATTTTTTTTTTTTTTAATATACTGATTGTTTATGTAATTCTTTATTTTAGAATGTTCTAAATCACTTTTATTTGCACAACAAATTTTTGTAAATGAAATCATTCATAAAAGATTGATAAAATAAATTCTCACTATCCTATATAGTAGATTCATAATTATTAACAGAAAATAGATCAAATTATAAGGGGATTTTTTAAGTTGACAACAGTCTTAATCTAAACTGAAATCCATATGTAGGTCTAATTTTTGGATTTCTATAAAAAGTAAATACCCTTTACTTTTACTGAATGAAAAAGCAATAAAAAGCCTTATTCAGTTTTCACATCATTATATTTGTGCAAAAAGACATTTTCATTTCCATTATCAAGTAAAACAAGATACCATCCTCTGCTTAAAATAAAAGCTGCTTTCCATCTAGCAGTGACAACTGTAGAAACAAAAATTGATGAACTGGTTATACGAACAAAAAAAAAAAAAAAACACAATACAAAATATTTAAATAAGTGTAAGCTATTTCATAATTAAGCTAATTTATTACAATTAATCACTCTTTAAACATCTTTTGAATGTTTAGTAAAATATTTGCGAATTTCTCATAGAGAATAAGCATTTGCAATTTTTTATATTAAATATGTTTATTTCCTCTTTATAAAATAGATATTCTCTGATCATTATTCTACTTATATATTTGTATTTCTTACCAAATAATGTTAGCAGTCTGTGGGATTTTATAGTAAGAATATACAAGGGTGAAACAACCTAACATGCAAAAACCCTGAAAACTGCTACTTGCATGTAGATAAGGGAGATTTATTAATGATATATGATATGGCTGCCTATAATAAATGATATTAGAAGACTTCTTAGTAGATTATAAAGCAAATTAAACATTCAAGGTAAGAAATTTCTATTTAAAAAAAAAGAATTTAACCCTTACAGGACCATAAGATGTCCAAGACTAAATATGCCAATACAACACAATATTTTAGCTATTGTGGGTGTAAAGTAAGAGAAATCACAAGAAAAACATAGCAGGGTGTATAGGTTTCCTATAATTTCATGGGAAATATTTTTCCCTATGGACCATAAAAGTAAATAAACGAAGAGTTAGGTTTATTATATCGGTATTTTATTGATTGCTTTGTGATACAAATTTATTGCTTTGTAATATAAAAATGATCAGAAAAGTAAAATAAATAGCTAGTTATGGTATTCTACGAAACAATTTCGTTTACTTGTGAAGCACAAGTGGACATTGCACATAACACATTTATTATGTGTCATATTTTCTATATGTTTTTTTTTTTTTTATTCGTTCAGAAACACATTTGCCGCCTTGGACATACATTTTATTTTGACATTCAGTAAAAAAAAAAATATCGATTCAATAATAATTGAACAATCGATAACGATTTTTGTAGAAGGGAAAAATATTTCCCTTGAGCGTGAAACGGTTAACATGAAATTCAGAGACAGCAAAATGTTCAAAATCCCTAAATTCAGGGGTAGCCCCTGAAAAGCTTCACCACTGAATATAGTGGTCCTTAAAGCAGGGAAGTCAGGTGCAAAGGCACCTAATTATTTTTTCTTGGTTGCCAAAATGGTCAACTCAGATGTAAATTGTTTATTGGAAAATAAAAGTCTAAATTTAGTTATTAATATTAAAAAAATAATAATAATTTAAAAAAAAAAAAATCTTTCTTAAAATAAAACAAACAATAGAAAAAAGCTTTTAATTGTGTGCTGGTCAACTGATTTTTTAAATAAGCCAAACATCAAGTATTACATTTTCAAGCAAAATGGGAACCACCAGAAAATATTCCTTTAAACATTTTTTAAAATTAATTAATATTTTCAAATTTTATTATACCCAAATTTGGTTTAAATTAATTCAATATTTTCAGAAATCATCCGCAAAACAGATTTTTAATCATACACATAAACTAAGTAATAGCTATAAAAATGTGAAAAAGAAAAAGAAGATTTTTGAAACTCTTTGTGAATTTGGAAAAATTTTCTGCAAACAGCATTTATGTATTTTTGTGCTTGCTGGATTTTATGGAGCTTATGTATAAGTGTTTAAACTGACAATGTAAAAATTTTATAAAAATAATAAAAAACAAACATCTTATAAATCATAAAGAAAAAAATTTTTTTTTTTTTTAAGTTGTTTGACCAAAATTTATTTGGTCAAAAGGTCAGGCACCAAAAATGACACCTAAATATGATTTTATGGTTGCCAAACTTAAATTTCTAGGTGCAAAGATTGCTAATTCCAAACCATGTCTTGAAGTTGATAAGGTTGGCAACCACAGTCCTATATGATAAAGATAATTATTTAGTGTACTGATCAATCATATTTTCTTACTTTCTTCTTATTTTTTTTATTTTATTTTATTTATTTTTTTTTTTTTTTTCGGGAGGTGGAGGTGGCAATTATGAGATTTATCATAGCATACAGCCAAGAAAATTAGTTAAAAGGGTTAACATTATATATATATATATATAAAGGGTTTTCCAATAGGGATGATATGATTTTAAATGGTTAGAATGGCAACACTGTGTATTTTTTTTTTTTTACATTTCTTGTGTCATTTGTGTTTGTGTTTAATATGCTATGCTATTTAATCATGCAAAGATACACGCTTGAACAATGTTTCGAAATTATTAAATTGATTTATCAAAATCAGTGTTCATATGTGAATATTGAGAGAAATTTGAGAAGAATTCACAGACAACACTATTCAGTTAATCGACTCGATCGATTGTGATTTTTTTTCTTTGGGGATATGTTGAATCACAAATTTATGCTGATAATCCAATAACAATTGAACAATTAAAAACCAACATTGAACGTGTTAATCGTGAAATAACACCAAATTTATGTGAAAGAGTGATGGAAAATTGACTTGACAGAATGCGGTATGTACAGAGAAGTCGTGGTGCTCACATGAACGATATTATTTTCATATTTAATTTAGAAATTTTTTCATCAAGCCTGAAAGTTCATTTCAGAAAATTATGGTGGGGAAGGCTGATTTTTTATACCAACTATGTGAAAAATACCAGAGCCGGGAATCGAACCCGGGCCTTCCGCTTTACGTGCGGATGCTCAAACCATCGAGCTACCCTGGCTGATTACTAGCTAGGCATTACTCACATAACATTTGTTGGCCAAGTCACCGAGTCTGCAAACACAGCTGTATCAAGTGACATTATTAATCATGACACAACTCCAACAGACAATGAAATTTTCAATTTAATTTAGAAATTTTTTCATCAACCATGAAAGTTCATTTCAGAAAATTATGAAGTGGAAGGCTGATTTTTTATACCAACTATGTGAAAAATACCAGAAATGAGAATCAAACCCGGGCCTTCTGCTTTGAAAATTTCATGGTCTATTGGAGTTGTGCCATGAATATTAATGTCACTTGATACAGCTGTGCTTGCAGACTCGGTGACTTTGCCAACGAATGTTATGTGAGAAATGCCTAGCTGGTAATCAGCCAGGGTAGCTCAATGGTTTGAGCATCCGCACGTAAAGCGGAAGGCCCGGGTTCAATTCCCAGCTCTGGTATTTTTCACATAGTTGGTATAAAAATCAGCCTTCCACTCCATAATTTTCTGAAATTATTTTCATACTAATGGCATAATATAAGCTTTCAAAAAAAAAAAAAAAAAAAAAAAAAAAAATTGTGTCTCACTGAATAATTTATGCGTTTTTTTTTTTTTTTTTTTTTTTCAATTGTATCACTCTTAATGCAAAAAAACCCTTTACATATTTAAAAAAAAAAAAAAAAAAAAAAAAAAAACTATAACAAAATGTTTATGGACCAAGAAAAAATAATGTAAAATAGATAATGATTTACTAAAAGAAACAGATTAAAAAAAGCACTATAAATAAAAGTCTCTGAGTTACCTTCCTTAGGTTGTCTATGGGGAGTAAAACGAACACCTCTGGGATTAACATAGTCAGAATTCTCATGATCTAACATCATCATCTCTTCAGTTGCATCGGCATTCACACTGCCAGATTCACTGCTCAGCTCTACAGAATCACCTGCTACAGTTTTCTTGGAAGAGGAAAAAAAAAATATATAACTGTTTAACAGATTTCCATCTAATGGGACTAAGTACTGTCTAAATATAGACTGAAACCATTATTCACACAGATTTTATAAAAATGACATAATAAGTAATTATTTATTTTTTTCCATTTCATTTTGTTTAAAACTGAATAATCCACCAGCATTGTAGTTTTGAAATTGCTGACTTTTATTATTATTATTTTCAGTGATATATTAATTGTAAGAATCCTTGCCTGAACTTCCAGTATGATTTTAATCCAAATGACATCATATTCACTCATTTGCCGTAATATCTTCTTGTACAGAAATTAAATATGATAAAATACATGGAGTGTATTATATAAGTTTTTTTAATTTTAAAATAAGTTTTAAATGATTCATTCAAACTAAATCCCCACCTAACACACATACACACAAAAAAGGAAGAAATTTTACAAGGTCTATAAGAATAGGAGATTATTCAAAACTAGCCGCCTTCGGCAACCAGCTAATTCGCGATCCTTGAAAAATTCGACTTTACAAAACTCCCGCTCGGTGGCGCCTTTTTCCCGTTTCAGGTCTTACAACAGCTTATTGACATATAGTGAAAATAGCTTTATTAAAAAATTTAATCGCAGTAAATTTCCGCTCGGTTTCGCCTGCGGCGCCCTCTTCCCATTTCAATATCTGAAACAGCCTGTTCGCTCACCATTTTATGCTCATTAAAATTTCTGACTTTAGCAAAGTCCCGCTGGGTGGCGCCTGCGGTGCCTTATCCCCGTTTTGGAAATTACAACACCTTCCTCACTCATTAGAATTTGAAATATTGAAATTTTAAAATATTACAGTGCCATCTGGCAGTAGAAATTTCTGTAATCTACTGTTAAATTCCAAATCAACAAAGCTTTCAAGGTGTTCTGGCTTTTCTGTGGTTTTCTCTGAAACTCCCGTACGGAATTTAATGGCTTCTGTCGGTTTAAAAGTCCGCAATATTTCAAATGATGTGTTATAACTAATTTAATCATAATTAGAATTCTAGATATTGAATTATTAAAATATCAAACCACCCTCTGGTGACAGAGATTTGCAACATACACTCTTCGATTCCAATTCAAATAACTTTTAAAATGATTCATTACTTATGAAATTGTGTTAATTAGAAGCTGAGATACAAAGATAATATTAACATCTTTATAAAAAGATTTGTGTCTGACTCATCCATGTTTTTTTCCGAAACTTGCGGAATTCTGGGCTGTATAACATTAAGAATCCTTAGTACGAAATGGGAGTGGAAAAATTCGAATCTCTGCAAAATATAAAAGAATAAAGGCGTTCTGGGTTTTCCGTTGTTTTCTCCGAAATTCCCGTTCATTTTCTACATTTTCCCCTTCGTCCTCTTAATAATTTTACACTCGAAAATATCCGCAATTGATTTATCTTGCTTTAAAACCTAATAATACGAATTTCAAACGCTGTAAAACTTTTTTTTTCCTTCCCCCTCCCCCTTAAGCCTTTCCTAATAATTCTACACTTTCAAAAATATTCACAATCGAATCAATGGGCATTAAAACACAATTCTACGACATTTCAACGGATAAAAGACAACTTAATCTTACATTGTCTTTTGGTCGCATGAGTCGCAATAAATATAATTCCCGATAAAAATGTATTTTTTTATTTATTCATATATTTTCATGAAAATTGAACTGTAACTTTATAATATGCTGTCTAGGTCGAATATCAATTTAAATGTAAGGTAAAGGAAAATTTGAAAAAGTTTGAAAGTTGCAATTTTTTCCCCCACTACAAAACACATGTCATCTCAATTGATAACAATCATTTCCTTTCACATCCAGACAGTTGTCTGCGATCTGTTGTCATCGCAGACAATTGAAATGATGTTGCCATCTAAATTTTACACTTTAGTTAATTTTAAAAAATCTAATTGATGTATCAATAAGCCGCTTGCACTCTTAGATTCAGAAAAAATTCTCCTTTCATTTGGTACCAAATTCATAACAATTGGACTAATATTTCCAATTTATTTTCCACTTTTTCTGTTCTTAACTTCGTTAAAATATCTATTTTTATGCAATGGCGGTGAATTCTCAGTCATTGAGATCGCTTTTTGATTAGACATAGGTTTACATTTTAATTAATATCTCCGGAACTAATTAAAATTTTTAAATTCTTTTTTCACTATGCACTCGAGCAGGCTTCTGAGCACCCGTATGTCAAATATTGTAGTTCTGCGTTCAATAGGGGCTGAACGTATAGATGCTCAGACAGACAGAGAGACAGACAGACATCTTTTATTATTATAGATTAATGTGCAACATTCATACAGTTGGACTCTCTCCTTTTCCTCGAAAAACATCACATTTAAAAAATAAATTGATTTTGAAACAGTTTTAAGTAGCATGTTTTTAAATAAATCTGGGGTTATAATAATATAAATTATACAAATATTATAATTATAATACAAAATAACAAACTAATAACTGTTGATAACAAAATAATACTATTGTATGTATTTTGCTCTTCTTATTTTATCATTATTATTATTTATTTATTTATTTTTTCCTGGTGTAAATTCAGCTAAACTAGCTTACTTTTTCGACTTTGCTAGTGATTATATAAGCTCAATTTGCATACTTTAGGGTTTTTATCTTGTCATACATAAAAGTAAAAAAGCAGAAGTGACTATTTCAAAGATATCTGTATAATGATATGAGTTCGCAGTGTTCCGTCCATTTGTCCTTCCGCTTGCGTCACTCGAAAAACTGCCGTTTTTCATGATACCACCACCTAGTGTTTTATTTATTTTTTATTTATTTATTTTTTTTTTTTTGACAAGATTTTTCAATATTATTATTATTAAAACTATTATTTCAAGTATCTGACTATTGATTCAAAATTAACTTTGCAATCATTGAACTCAGAGAAAGCTTAAGAAAGGATTAAAAGAAAATTCTTACAGATAAAGCAGCATCCGTTTCTGCAGATGAATCTGGTAAGACAACACTGCCCTCACTTCCTCTACGAGCACACGAAAGATCCACAGAATAAGGCTGAAAATATTCCATCTGTTTAATAAAATATTAAATCTTCAGAAATCAGCTTTTTTAAAAATACTTATATATACACAAATAGAACATTAATTATTAAGGATTAAAGATGAATGAATTCCTTAAAATTCAGAGTGCTACACAGTTCAGACTTTATCCAATGTGACCTAATATCTGAATTTAAGTCAAATTGGAACAGTGGCATAGCTACTTGGATCAAATTGCTCAGGTGGAGCAAATTGCTCAGTCAATTAATCTAAGATATTTGTCTGTGATTCGAATAAAATCAGTATCTGAAAAGTTATCATGATAACAAATTCTCAAAGAGTGATAACAAATGATAACAAATTCCAGAGATCACACGTGAAATAGATCATACTTTTTTTTTTTAGTCGATGCAATATTTTGTCCTGTGATATTATGTTCAGATCCCAGATTTTGGAACAAATGTCATCATGTTATTTCGACTAAACATAAAATTTTATGTGCATAACATTTTTGCATATAATTCAAAAATAAAAAAAACTATTATCGATATTTAGATTTTTTTTCTTCCCCTTAGAAAAATAAAATGCATTGAAAATCTGAAGATCTGAAGATTTTACTTTCTGGCAGGAAGCAAGCAAAAAATACAGAAAACGAAGTCTTCCCAGAAATCAGGAAGATTTGGCAGTTACAGTAGAACTTGGATAATTCGAAGTTGAAGAGACTCAGAGAAAAATTCGAAATATACAAAAATCCGAATTACATATACTATTTTGTCAAAAGGAAGAGATAAATTAAAAAAATAAAACTCTATGATCAAAGAATTAACACATAAACTTTATATCTAAGAAATCTGCATCATTAACCCCCCTCCCATTAAATCAATATTTTTTTACGGGCTTAATTATTCAACACTTTTTTAAAATAGTCAGATATTTTTTATTCCTTCTTTAAGTACAATCTTTGTGTCATATCATATGGCTTCAACCCATCAATTGATACAAAAACAGAATCTTCTACATTAGACATGACTTTCAATTAAAAAAAACCCTCGAAGTTCATGTATATGGACATATCGTCTGATACACTCACTGTAAAAAAAAGTCCTATTTGCTGCCAGAAATTCTCTGTAATTTGTGACAACGTAACTTTTTCATAAATTACGTGTATTTTCTCAAATTACAGAGACTTTCCAGCAGTAAATAAGACATTTTTTACAGTGTAGGTAGGAAATACTCTTGTATTTCCTTATCCTTCTTTTGAAACACTGTTAAAAACATAATGCACTTTAGCTAAGAAAAATCTCAGGAACAAATTTTACTTTAATATTTTAAAGGCAATTGTATGAAAAATTCGAATTATCCAAAATAGAATTCGAATTATCCATGATTTTTTAACATTATTTTAATACAAAATTCAAGGGACCGACTAAAAAATTCGAATTATCCAGAATTTCGAATTAAACAAGTTCGAATTATTCAAGTTTCACTGTATATACTATGATTATTTTTCCAAAGTTAAAATTCAATGTGTGCTTCAGCAACGAACACTGAAAATGACTATTAGCTGGATTAGCTGGTTTGGATCCAAATGTTTTTTTTTTTTTTTTTTTTTTTTCAAAACACCCTACATTTTTGCCAACTTTTGGATTTTTTCAATTTTGTAAGACTTTTTTTGATAAAATAAAATTAATCAAAATGCTAAGCAATTGAAATTTAATTTATTGTCACTAATTTATTTCCAAAACAAACAATTTATATACAAAATGAGACTTATTTTGAGTTTTAGTAATTTTTATTAATTATGTAAAATTTAGCATTACATTCATATGCTTACTACATTACTGTTACAACCAAAAACTAGCTAGCATATCATAGGTAATACCTGCCCTATTCCCCATAATATGCATTCTCATAAATATTTACTTCTCAGCAGGGTTTAACCTGGCAAAAAAATTACTTTAGCATTTTAGCGAAAATAGGCAAGCACTATTTTAGCTTTTTCAAAAGTTAATTCTTTGGATACCATTGATTTCTTTTACTTAGCTTTGTTATCCTCAGTTTTGTTTTCTATTCCTTTTGTTCATGGATGATTTTAACCAAGCATCCCTATTTGTGACTTTAAAAATATGAATCAGGGAAACTATGTTTTGATTTTAACAATAGAAAAAGAGGTATTCATATCATATGTGTAAAATGGAAAAGCAATTTAAAAATCATGTAAAGTGTAGTGGTAGATAATCGTGAAATACTAGTGCTAAAAATGCTTCTATGAAGCAAATTCTGAATTCTGACATACTTTTGAATATTTTTGCATTTAAATTCAATCATTGAAAATTAAAAATAAAATCAAATTACTATATAAATAAGGATTCCCAAAAATTTCAGTCCTTTCGTAGTATTTGCCTGCAAATATTACAAAAAAAAAAAAATCTGAATTATTATATAGAGATATTTTATACAGTTATCCAGTTTTAGCTATTTAGCGAAATTCTGACCAACTTGTTTTAGCAAAATATGATACCTTTTAGCAAAATGCTAAAAAAACTAATGGCAGTTTAAACCCTGCTTCTCAGAATATTCTGGTCAGTCTGTATTAAAGATAGAGCAAAGAACTCTGTTAATGGCCATTTTCCAGGTCAGATGCTGAAAAGCCCTACCAATTAGGTTACCCTTTCTCTGCTATGACACATTTATTTACCATATATTAATTTTAATCTAATCGATGTCAATTTAGTATTTAACTTTTCATGCAATAATTATTAACTGAACGTTATGAATTGAGGTTAACAAAGATCGCCATAAGATCAACACAGATTGCAATATCATAAACATAGGTTGCTACAAACATTGACTGATGAAATTTTATTTTTCCAACTGAGTGAAAATAATGCCTGGACCGGGAGTCGAACCCCGGATCTTTGACTTACAAGGTCAAGGCTCTACCAATTGAGCTATCCAGGCCGACAACCAGTCAGTATTACTCACTCCGACAACCTTTAGGCAGAAATATCTGGTCTATCATATAGATAGCTCAACAGAAATAAGCCGCAGGTAATGCTGACCAGTTGTCGGCCTGGATAGCTCAATTGGTAGAGCCTTGACCTTGTAAGTCAAAGATCCGGGGTTCGACTCCCGGTCCAGGCATTATTTTCACTCAGTCAGAAAAATAAAATTTCAATAAATATAGTTTTCTTCCAATCAGTTGATTGTGTGATTTCAATAAAAAATTGAATGATGGTTCTAAAAAATATGTTCAAACTAATTCATTGGTCACTTCACTTCAGTTCATAAGGGTGATTTATTCCTGGCATACAATTAATATAAAAGTACTTGAATTTTAAAAGTTGTGTAAGATTTTAGGAATAAAATAAAAAATATTTTTCCAATATCTCCTATAAGTTAAATTTATCCAAAAACATGTAAACCTATAATCAGAAGAAACATAAATGTTTAATTTTTAAACTCCTTTTATTACTTCAAAAAGAAAAAGATTTTCCTGAAAAAACCCATTTTTCCTCTTGCCACCCCTCCCCCAACCCCCTCAGGGGGAAAAAAAGCCAGCTTTTCTTCAAAAATATAATAATAAACAACTTTTTCTCAAAGACAAAAAAAAAAAAAAAAAACTTGGGTTTTCCAAACCTGGTAGAAAAAAAATTATTTTATACAGCTATAATATTTTAGGAGGAAAAAAAAAATAGCTTTAAAAAATAGGTAGTTACATTTTACTTAGAAAAATATATACCTAAATATACTATCCTTTTTTAGAAATATGCACTTACAGCTTTAGGGCAAATATATTTCAGATACATCGTATCCATCTTCAGTGCATCATTGTGGCACCTCCTTCTGTTGTGGTTTGTTTCTTTCTTCTTGATCCTCCATTCTCTTCACTTCGTACGTTTTTTTTCTTAATTAGGTGTTGCCATGCAGATGGTATTACGCTATGCTCACGATCGTTAATGGAAAGACTGTTAGTTATTATTTCAATGGCTTCCCTTTTGAGAGCATAATGGTGGTTGATATAGGGGGTTATTTTTTGGGTATTTACAGTTAAGTTTAACTGGGTTAGTTTTAAGGGTGGTACACACAGCAGTAGAAGACTTATTAAATAAAACCGTACGAAGTGAAGAGAATGGAGGATCAAGAAGAAAGAAACAAACCAGAACAGAAGGAGGTGTCACAATGATGCACTGAAGATGGATACGATGTATCTGAAATACCGTAATTTCGCGTATATAACCCGCGGCGGAAGATAACCCGCAGCATAAAAAAGTATCTAAAAATAATTAAAACTGAAAGATATCCCACGCTAGAAGATAGCCCGCACTTTTAAAATCACATGGTCGGCAATCGCCGTTTGTAATTTCAATACTAATTGCTATTATTTTAATAATAAGTAGGAAAAGATACAAATAATAAACAAGTATACAAATAAATATAAATAATAAACAAATAAATTTACTTACCTACAATGAAAGAGCAAATAATCATAACTTATTATTCTTTATTTCTATATAAATTACTATATAAACTGGAGTAACTTCTAATGATTAACACCTTTATTCAATTTATAAGAAAATTATATATTAATAATAAATTTATTTACAAAGTTCATTCAAATCCATCGAATTTGGATTTTTCCGTATCCGAATTAAAATGTTGCAATATTGTTTGCAGGGATGAGATTAGCAAAAATACAAAAAAGCTGAAACTGTAGCAAAGACAAGACATTAAAATTAAATACTAGAATTTTGATGACAAAATCTATTATATTAGAGTAATACATATTTATTTTAACCTTCAATGTAAAAAAAAAAAAAAAAGAGCAAATACACAACAGAAACATAAAAAAAAGCTGGGGAAAAAAAAAAAAAAAAAAAAAAAACTAAGAAAAAACAGCTGAAAAGCTACTTCATAAATTTACAAAAAAGCTGAAATTAGCTGAAAATCTGAAAAATCTCATCCCTGTGTTTGGGACAGTTTGACTTCATCATCCTTATTATCCTTCTCATCAAGTTCCTTTTCACTGTACTCAATTTTATCGTCATTATACATTAATAACCTAGACGTTTTTAATTCAGATTTTACCGTTTTGATAGTAATAAAGCTCCAAACGTTTATTACACATTCAGCTACTTTCACTAGAGATGCTTTGATTTTCTCCTTGTTCGGGATAGATACCCCGCATCAGATGATAGCCCGCAAGACATACAAAGTTAGTTTTTTTTAATAGATTACCCGCGGTTTATATACGTGAAATTACAGTATATTTGCTCTAAAGCTGTAAGTGCATATTTCTAAAAAAGGATAGTATATTTAGAAATTTTTTATTCATGAATTCATCAACCGTGAATATTTATTTAAACCAAATTGGAGTGTAAAGGTTGATATATTTTATTTATTACCAACTATGTGAAAAATACCAGAGCCGGGAATCGAACCCGGGCACCTCCGCTTAATGCACAGATGCTCTACCCCTGTGAAATTTCGTGGTCTATGGAGTTGTGCTACGACTATTGTCTCACCTGATATATCTGCGTTTGCAGACTCGGTGACTTTGCCATTGTATATTATGTGAGAAATGCCTAGCTGGTTGTCAGCCAGGGTAGCTAAGTGGTAGAGCATCCGTGCGTTAAGCGGAGGTGCCCGGGTTCGATTCCCGGCTCTGGTATTTTTCACATAGTTGGTAATAAATAAAATATATCAACCTTTACACTCCAATTTGGTTTAAAAAAAAAGGATAGTATATTTAGGTAAATATTTTTTATAAGTAATTTAATCCTTTTTAAAATAAATTAATACGTATAGGGAGTTACTTTTCACCCACCATGTATATATTAGTAAAGCTTCACTCAAACGCATGTGAAAAATATTCAGAAACCATTATATTACCTCAACAGGACATGCTTCGGTCTTTACAGGCAACTGCACTTCATCAGCATTTGTATTGTAGTCAGAGCTCTGATTATCAACCCATTCTTGCACTTTTATGTTAGTTACTTCAGGAGACAAACCATTGTGATTTGCAGATGATTCAGTAGGCGTATTATTCTGCATCTCGGATAATTCGGCAGGTAAATCATTATGACTAATAGCTGATTCACTGCTATCAACAGGCAGATGAGTTTCAGTCTGAGTAGGAAGGGCCTGATTGCCATCCATATTTGTATCATTTTTAATAGAGTCTTTAGGAACTGTATCGACACACTGAACTTTCTTACGCCGCAAACGAGGCGAGCGCTTTTTGTTATTGCCACGTCCAGTATCTAGAATCCCTGACCGCATTTTCAACTGTAATAAGAATTTAAGATTTGTCAATTAGCAAATCAGTATACTGTTAGCATTAAAGTGAAACACATGCAAAAAAAAAAAAGAAATCTAATCCTGGTGAAGGAAATAGGCTCTAAAGCTATACACAAAAATCAAAGACTGACAATGTATTTGTACATTTAGCTTTCATTTGTAAATGAAAAAAGAAATAAAAATAAAAAAGAAGCTTAGAACTGAACTTCCATTTTTATTGGATGCATAACATAAAGAATAAGCAGTTTCATGAAATTTTGATTTTATTAATTCCGAGTCCAGTGATGTGAAATTGACATGAATTCTTATGATGAATAATCTTTCTCTAGGATATTTTAACATCAATGGTTATGGTTGTATTTATTTAAAAAATATATATAAAAATATTATAACACACTAATTCCCATTAGACAAATTTTTTACACCATTAAAATTTATCTCCAAATAAGTTTGTCAAAATTAATAATAATGCAGCCACCACTGCGGATGCATTATTATTAATTAGTTAATTCAGCTAGTTAATTAACTAATAACTAATTTATTGGTTAATTTAGTTATTATATTTTTTTTATTAATTTAGTGCATCTCAAGGTTTCTTAAAGTGTGTCGGCAATACAAAGCTAGTTTACTTATTTGATATTTTCATTTTTTTTAAGAGTAAAAATTTCTCTTATTGTTAGAATGCAACCTAGTGTACTATTAAAGAAAAAAAAAAAAAAAAAGGTTGAGAATCTCTAGACAAAAATTATAGAATTAATTTACAATTATTTTGTCTTAGCCAATGTTTTAGTCACCTTAGCTTTGCATTAATAAAATAGAGAAGAATATTTAGGCAAATATTTTTAGTGCATCCTTTAAAAAAACTTTATTTTATTATCATTATTTTAGTGATTTGTTGCTCTCCATATGAAAAGGAAATGGAGCAGAGGAATATAACAAGCCCTTACTGCACCACCTATGGTCGAACCATACATCGGATGCTCAATGATTCAATGACATGTGTAACAGACCCAGAGATGCCAACCTTGCAGAACAATTTTCAGTAGTAGACAAGAAAATTTTCAGTAGTTTTGGGTACTTGTCAGTAGTCTTAACTGATGTAAACTTAAGTTCAGATTTAAAAAATATTTGAAATGTTATGCACTCAAAAATGATTTATGCACTACACTGATAAAGTTAGTTTTGTTATTTAATTTTTAAAATCATAAATAAAAATCTGACTCTTTTTTTTTTTTTTTTAATAAATGAAGAAATTATGAATTATTCAAGCACTGAATTTTATGCTACACGACTCAAAACTTTGTTATTATATTAACGTCTGCAAAAAGTATCAGAATTGCAAAATTGCTAGAATCACTTAAAATAATTTATTGATATACTCTAAACAAATTTGGTTATCTTATACATGTAATAGCTATTTATTGTAAATAGATATCCTTGATCACTAGCTGCAGATGGAAGGGGGGGGGGAGGGGCAGTCAAAAAGTAAATAGATGTATGAGAAGGGAAACAATTCTACTTCTTTATAGGTTCTAGAACCTAATAAAACAAGTTTGAAATAAATATTGACATTCATATTGCTGATGGAGAAAGACTGGGAAACAAAAGGCTTCTGTAGAGCTTTTAATCGACGATCGCTAGTAGTTGGGTATAAGAAAAGAGGGGCAGGGGGGCAAAAAATAATTACATGAGCGAAAAATATTGAACAATTCTATTTTTTTTTTTATAGTTCCTAGAATCTTATAAAGCAAGTTTAAAATGAATATTGACATTTATGTTCTGGATGGAGAAAGATTTCACATCAGAAGGCTTCCGCCGTACATTTGATCGACGATCATTAATAGGGTTTCTTTTTTTTAACGAACGACATCCGTGATTTTTTTAAAAGCATAAATCCATTATTTTAAATCCGTAATTTTTATATGTTGTCTGTAATTCTGTAATTACTGCAGTAATTCCGTAATAACTACGGACAAACCGTAGTAGTTGGAATCTCTGCAGACCTATATCAGGTTTTCAATTGAGCTGAAAATTTATTTGGTAAAAAGCTGATAAAAAAAAAAAAAAAAAAATTAAAAATTAACTTCAACAAAGTGCTAAAGCACTACTGGATCTACACATGAGAAGCTTTAACATTCAAGCTGCATTAGGTATTACTGTACAGTTATTTTTATTTAGTAATGTTATATGTATATGTAAGTATGATTAACTCATTTCATAATGAGAAACCCTGAATGCAGTATAACTATGTTAAAATGTACTGAAAAGAAATGCCACCTATAGACCATAATAGAATGAGACTCTTTTCTTATATCCTTGTATTTGAGCCACAAACACAACATACCCAAAAGGCTAAATAGCTCATAAGGTACTGGATTTGAAGTTCTGCCTTTAAATATATTTTCAAACAGTAAGTAAAAATTAATTTTGTATGCAAATACCATGAATCAAGGGGGGAGGATCCTTAGTTAAACAATTAATAAACATTACTGGAGGTAATGTGATTTAATGTTTGCTTTCTGTCAGTTTGTGTTTTGGGAGAAAGGTCGATTGACTACTCTAGGGTCCTAGGCCTGAGGGGAGTTGTCCTCCACGGGAGTCTTTCTAAGGGGTCGAACACCCCAAACCTTTACATGACCATGTCCAGGGTACGAAATAACACAGCTTACAAATAACATAACTGCTCTAATTGTTATTGAAATGGTGACTATTATTTACCCTGTACTGAACACCTTGATTTAAATAATTTTATTTGAAAATGATCAAGATCTATGATCTAATTTCAAGATTCCTTGAAAGAAACACTTAACAGCTATGAGAAGTACCCACACATTCATTAATTAACCACAATATCAAATTATTTATACACAACATTAACAAAAAAAGTTTCAAATTGCTTTATATATTCAAAATTACTACACTGGCATTTTCCACCCAATGAAAAAGAAAATAAATAATCAGTTTAGCGAGCTATTCACTTAGACATTTTGCACTGCTTATATATTAATGAAGCTTATTCCATGTCAGCAAGACAATGATGCCAGATTGGGGATTTTGTCCCCATTTTGGGGATCCAATGTTTGTGGGGACTTTTTGGGGGAATTCTAAAATTTTTGGGGACAAATCTGGGAAGTTCCGTCAATGTTGGTAACGTAATGATTTATCCCTATGGCCAGGGATTTTTAATAGCTTTATTGTTATTTGGGGATTTTTTTTCAAAAATTGCCTTCATTTGGGGAAAAATCTGAGCTTAAATCCACTTAAATCTGTGTGATTTTTTTTTTTTTTTTTTTTTTTTTAAATTTATTTTCTTTTTTAGTAGAAATCAAGTGGGAAATTTTTCGAAAAAAAAAAAAACCCCGATTTGGGGGAAATTTGAAGACCTGTTTGGGGAAATAATTTTCGACCATCTGGCATCACTGCAGCAAGATCACATGACCCGAGCAATAGGATGAAGATACCTGGTAGGGATAAGTTTTTACACAATTATGCACGGTGCTTTCACTAATTATATAATCAAAATAAGAGTTTAAAAAATTGGACTCATAAGTCAGAATGAAATTCACCACTGATGGGAAATAAGAGCTGCAAATATATACCTTTTTTATATGTGCACATCTCAGATCTTCTGTGAACTGAGGCAGACATGAAAATAAGAGTTGAACCATGTCCATCAAAGAATGCTCCGCAGAACGCCTCAGTAATTCTGAGAAAGAAAAAAATGAACTTAATAGTAAAAATTAAATGAATTAAAAATAACGATTAAACGACTTAGGAAAAAACAGTAGGAGAAAAATAGATGAAATAATTAAAATGAATATATGTATAAAGGGTTATTCCATGGTGACGAATGTAATATTTTCAACAAGATAAAGCAGTTATTTTACTTCTACTTCTATCAAAAGATGCCTTTTGAAACGTCTTCTCTATCTTATAATATTGTAATGTTCAAAAATCATAAAAAATGTCTCCAGAATTAAACTGTGAATTGTTTTTAATGTGTCATCTTTTTAACCTGATAAACTAGTAATTTAACTGTCAAAATAATTTCTCTGAAACTAAAGCCCTACAATCTTATATTTACTCGTTTTTTAAACGTAAGAATGCAAGGAATCCTTTTTAATCTATCATCAAGCCAAATTAAAATTAGATGAATGTGACAATAAAAATTCATGTGCACCAAAAATGTAGCACACTCCTAAAACAGGGTGGCTACAGAGATCCAGAAAAAAAGTTACCAGATTTTTCCATGATTTCCATGACTAATTTTGACAAATTTCCATGATTTTTGTTACCTATTATATACATTCTATAATTTTGTGTACATCACACTCATGTGCAACATGCTTGCTAAACCACTGACATTCAAAAAACTATACTGATGGGCAAAAATAACTCAATCTTTTTATTTTTTCTTTGTTCACTTACAAAAAGGAAAATAAAATGAAATATTCAAAATTTTGGAGAAATTAACAAAATTATAAAAATATGACTCATTTTAATTGCACGACATATTAACATCAAGACATAAAAATAGTTTTTTTTCTTTTTTTTTTTTTTTTTTTTTATGTTAACTTGGTGAGATTCAATTGAAAAGCAGTCAATCCTGTGCAATCATGGTTATAACACCTGTTTAACAATCTTTCAATCATGCTTGCTGGGCAAAAATGAAAATTTCTATGATTTTTGGGTGTTTTTACAAAATTTCCTGATTTTTCCTTGATATTTCCAGATTGATAAAGTACCCTGATTTTTCCATGATTTCCCTGATTGTTGCCACCCTGTAAAATGAAATATTTTTAAGAAACTACTGTAGCTGCAGCATAGAAGTATCTCCTGGCGATGGATGGTATCAAACAATTGCAGTTGAATTTGTATAGTTATTCCTACTATCTATCTGATATACCAAGTTGGAGTATTAATATACCATACAAGCTCTGATATTGCCTTTAGAAACAGGGTTAACTTGCACTAGAGCAGTGTAACCTATGGGCCTCTATCCACCTAAATTAAATCAACATCATTTTTTATTACAGCCATCATACCATACACATTGAATTTTGTAGACTTATACACCATCAAAGCTGAAATTTAGCTTTCGCTTAAATGGGAAGAAATTGCAGCATAACAGTGCCACCTGTTGGACAATATATCCTAAAATCTAATCACCACCCATTTCAGTCAAAGTCCAACCAAATATAAAGTTTTGCTGATTCTATTCGCTGTTTCGTAAGATACAGTGTCCACAAAATTTTAGTAATGCAGACACACGCACAGAGACATTTTCTAAAAATAGCCTAATCGTACTAAAGATATTTTTTTTAAATCCATTGAAAAACGGAAGTTGAAAATTTTCATAAGTACAACACTTCCTAACTATCTTTATATAAATAAAAGTCATTGTATATGTGCATGTGGGTACATTGTGTATTGCCTCCCAAACAACTAAACCAATCTGAACCATACTTGGCATAGTTATTGCTTATTACAGTATGAAGCCGAAAATCCAGAATCGTCGGGACCGCGGAAATTCCGGATGTTCAGACTTTCCGGATTTTTGGTCATGCCTAAAAAATATATTTTCATTTAAGTACTTGAATAATATGCAAATTCAAGTAAAAAATAATATATTACGATTTTTAAATATATTCTGTAATATTTCTTTTATCAACTTTAACAATAAATAATTTAAATTAAACTTGAAAAACCAAACAGTTTTATTGTAATATTTGCATACAAAAATTAGTGCAAGTTACAATAAAAGAAAATAAATAAGAAAAACATACCATTCTTAAAACATTTCCATGTTTTTTTTTTTTCTTAACTTTGTTTTTCCACTAAAGGTTTTAGCATAATTGAAATAGAATACAGAATTTAGTTCTCAATTAGATAAATGTTTAAGGAAATTGTTACTATTATTATAATCTTCTCCCTCCTCTTTCAGACTTTGCAAATGCCGGTTTTGAGGATTACTAAGAAATAAAATACATTTTTGGTTCTTTATTTAGATATATTTATACTTAGAAAAAAAAAAAAAAATCTCTGTTGATGATGATGATTAACGGCACCGAAATTGTCTGGATTTTCGGCTTCGTACTGTACCAGGTTTGAAGTACTGTGGGACCCAGTAACAGAATTTTCTGTATCTGTCTGAAGCAAAACAAAATTTGCCTGTGATCCAGGAATGCCAGACCATGTCTGGTATTAGATGGAATATTTGCAATTCATAAAACATGTAAAATTAGTTAGCACAGGTGGACTTTGCTCAGTTCCCAAAATCTCATACATTTCTAGTGCAGGACATATTATAATTATGTTAAGAGAAATGAATTTGACCAAACGCTTGACACAGTGACAGAATCAAATCCCTGCTTAACAGATTCTCCACCGTTCACTTCGATATATTTATCTTATTCTAATCTATTAATTTATTTTATCAGGGAATTTCGTAGTTTAGTTTTCATGCTACTATTTCCAATGCAACAATCCTCAAAATGCTATTGATATGGAAAATTTTTAATTTTGCTATGTTGATGAAATCTTAAATTTCGATTTACTTATGAAATTTTCCTATTAGAATATTTGTAGTCAATGACGTTCAAACATGTATCATAAATGTTATTATGAAGTTGCTGATATATTTATGGTCCTCAAAATGGACGTTTATGCTCAATTTTGCCCTATTCTGCCATATTAATTAAATCGTAAATTCCAAATAACTTACAAAATTTTTAAATTAAATAATTCATATTCAGGGATGTTCATGCCAGTATACCTTAAATGATATTTTAAAAGTGTTCTGACATCTTTACGATGAAAATATCCCTCAAAATGGACATTTATGCGAAATTTTGCCCTATTCTGCCATATTAATTAAATCATAAATTCCAAATAACTTACAAAATTTTTAAATTAAATAATTCATATTCAGGGATGTTCATGCCAGTATACCTTAAATGATATTTTAAAAGTGTTCTGACATCTTTACGATGAAAATATCCCTCAAAATGGACGTTTATGCGAAATTTTGCCCTATTCTGCCATATTAAGTAAACCGTAAATTTCCAATGACTTAAAAAATTTTTAAATTGAAAAATTCATAGTCGAGGATGTTTATACCAGTATCTTATATAATATATAAAAGTAGTCTGACAACTTTACAATGAAAAAATATCCCTCAAAAGGAACATGAAAAATTTTGCCGTATTCTGCCATGTTAAGAAATTCATCAATTTTGAATAATTTGCGAAATTTTCAAAGTAGCATGTTTATAGTTAATGATGTTCATCCTGGTATCAAAACTGATATTTAAAAGCTGTTCTTACATCTTTACTATAAAAATATTTCTTTTCATGCACATTTAAGTGAAATTCTACCCAATTCTCCCATGTTAAGAAAATTGTAAATTTCTCATAACCTCTGAAGTTTTTAAATTAGAATGTTGCAAATGAATAGGTTCTTGCCAGTGTCATAAATAATATTTTAAAACTGATTCAATCTCTCTGCAATCATTTGCTCATGAGATACTGTGTACACAGACTAACAAACTAACACACTAACAGACACTCTAAAGAGGGACATACCCATTTTGATATTTTCGGATTCCTCACACCTGAAATCGTGTAAAAAAATAAAAAAAAAAAAAAAAAAAAGAGGTCAAAAATTTTCACGATTACCTAAGTTCCCCATATCTGTAATATGACGGGGAACTAATATCCACCAACGAAATTAAATTAAGAATATACAAGTACGGTAATCTGGAGACATGTGAATTACCTTTGTATTTTTAAAGCTTGGCATTTCTTTTTGTGATATTAAATTATTTTGCTGAGCTTTAACTAATCTGCAGCACTTGCTGTCCATCTGCACAGTTTTTGCTACTGTGTGTGGGGATTTGACATATCTAGCCCAAACACAATGAGGGGTGAGGAAAAACCCTCTTAAAAATCACTTTCGTATGATTTCTATAGAGAACAGCTAGAAATTTCAATTTTGATATTTAGCCTGCTTCTATACATTCTTCCTAAAGTAGAGGTTTTTAAAAATTCAAAATTAAAAAGCAGTGAAATGATTTTACAAAAATGTTCTAAAATTATACTTTCATCAAAATTTCATGCATATGTGATTTAAGCATTTTACTGTGAATACATCAATATCTTAAAACAGGGGTGAAACTAACCCGGAAAATTAATTGGGGGGGGGGGGGGGGTTGTGTGTGTCCCCCCCATTTCCGCGGACGGCAATCGCGGAAAAATTTGCTAAGCTCACGGAAATTTTTCTGCAAACAGCGATCACGGAAAAATCGTACGGCTACTATTCATTTTTGTTTTCTATTTGTGCAATACATTAGACATTAGCGAACGCTGATCATCGTCTGGGCAGCAGGAAGCGAACGCTACTGATAAGAGCAGTGGTTTTCTCCCTGCTCATTCCAAAGTCGGGCTTTCACGGCTGCGGCAGGCGACAGCCGCTTTAGGACAGGAGGGGGAGGAAATGAAGGATTAGCTTTCTCTTCTTTAATCACGGGAGGTTTTTAATCGGCGCTCGGTATTTATTGCGCATTGCACGTGCTTTTTTGAATGGAAAAGCCAAGTGAGGAGAGGGTGATTTCATTCTCTAGTTTCGCGTGATTCATTAATTTTGCGACTGCTTTCTAACTGAAGTGAAATCGCTGAATCTAATCCGACTTCTCGTTTCTTGTGAAGGCGGAGTTAAACAAGCGCGGTTGTGAATGCGTTGTAGTTACCGGGAAGGTCTATTTTCTCTTCCGGAATGGGAAGCACAAAGCTGAAGCTGACGGAGAGAGTTTGGCGATTAGATATATAGGCTGCATGAGGTTAAATTAAATAATGAAGAATCATCCAACTTCATAAATTAATACGACTCCTTTAGAAAAATAGAATTTTATTTACACACAATAAAACAACCACGGCAAGCGCCGGTATTTGCATCGCTCTCAGAGGCGAAGAGAGAAAGAGCTCTTGAATGCGCGTGCACAATCCGATGGGACGGAGAAAGAGAGAAGTGCGCTGTTTACAAAACGAACGCTCTCCGCTCCACGAGAGAGGATATTTGTAAGAGGGGAGGGAAAGGGAGCTTACTTTCCGGGAATTTGCGTTTATCGCCGTCAAATAAAAAGTTGTTTGAATATAAAAGACGATTTCAGCAACATTATTATTATTATTTTTTTTTTTTTTTTCAAGCTTGGTTATGAATGTGCACTTTTCTATTGATTTCAATATTTCCAAAAATCCGGAATTCCGGGATTCGTTTAGTTAAAAAATCCGGATTTCCGGGAGTACCCCGGAAAAGTTTCACCCCTGTTAAAATGCAATTAAAATCAAAATAATTCTTTTAACATGTTAGGATGATGGCACTTTCAGAAAATATCCCAAATGAAGTGCTATTGTCTTTGAAAATGACACCATTTCTTAGAAATTATTTGATGAGAAACGTACATTTTCATAGAGAAAACTGCTTCTATTTACTTTGACTTAGAATAAAGTAATAAGAAATTGCAATCTTAACTCTAAATTATTATAATACAATATGGCCAGTTTTTGCCTGTTACAGATAAATATTTTATTCATTTGCATAATGAGAAAACAAGAATTTTTTTTTTAGAACAACAATTTTTCTTTTCTAAAATTTTTGATATTTCATGGTTATGTTTTACAAATAAATTATTTTAAAAATAAATCATTTGTAGCAAACGATAACTGTTTATATCTTCAAGGTTAAAAAATATAGGAAATAAAAAAGTGAGATTTATTATTATAAAAATGATTCATTTAAATATAGTGACCAGTGAAGTGGGCAAAGCCAACTAGTATAGAATAAAGTAACAAGACCTGTACAAAATAGATATATCCATATTTTAATTCATCAGATCACTGTAAAATAATCAATGAATTATTATTTTTTTATTATTTTTTTTTATAATGAAGTATATATAGTCAAAAATATATACTGTTGTACCGCCACAAGAAAAACCCTGAACAGGGTTGCTTCCTCAGATCATTTCAAAAGGGAGAGGTGGGTCAACTTTACGACATGCAATGTCTTGGCACAATTAGCGCTTCTTTGATTCTTCTCTCCCGATGTATGAGGCGAATAAATATGTGTCATATACATAACATAGAAATACAGATATAAAAGTAGTGCTTATTTAGTCGATCATTTGAATTTATCCTATGCAAATATTACTCATAAATATTTTTATTTATACAAATGAAATTAAAATTTACAGCATATTATAATTATTATTATTTAATAATAATTTAAAAATGCGTCATTGTCTTACAATCCAGATAAATTCTCTATTTTACTTTTTACTTTTTATAATTCAACTGTACCAAAAATTCAAATTTTACAAAGTTGATGTGCATATTAATGTTTTTCAAAATAGAAATCTAAACAAATTTTAAATTTCTATTGATTAAATAAAACTTTTATTTGTTGAATATGATATGGTAGTTGTAAAAATATTAAAGATGTAATAAGTTAGATATTCTATCTATTCTGAATTTATTAAAAATTGGAGACACGTTAAAGGCACTGTTAAATTTAAATCCTTCATTCAGATATTATTATTCATTTGTAAGCGCAAGATCAGTGGCACACCCACGGAGGGGGCTTAGGGGGCTGAAGCCCCCTCCAGAACGAGCTGACATAGTAAAAAATTTCAGATGTGCATGAAAAAAAAAAAAAAAAATACTACTCAAACACAGATATTGTAAGCAAAAATAGTTTATAAATTATACATTAAATATTAGGAATTTTTGAAATCCTTACTGTCAAAAACAAAAACAATGAACTAGTTCTTTGATTTTTAGTTGAAAGAAGTTGCAATTTTTAAGGATGGGCTTCTAAGGTCCTAAACTAGAGAATATACTGTTATCACGAAATCGAGTAAGTATCTAAAAAGTCAGACAGAAGAAGCAATCAGACGTGGAAATAAGCTGGGATGTATTTTTCAGGAAAATGGGAGTTTTTGTATCTTAATTTATGAGTATTTATAGCATCTTTGTGGAAGTGTGTTTTGTCCCTGGGCAAAATTAACACATTCACATCGGCAAATGAAAATTCTCGTTTGATATGAAATAAAAATTAGCCCTGCTCTTATAGTCGTTCCTCTAAAACTAAATTTTAAATTAAAAATGGACTTTGCATATTCGTGTTAAACCCTTTAAATGCATCTAGTACAAATACATGCTAGTGAAATTTCGCATCAATTGCTGAAGATAAAATTTAATTGATCTGATCACAAATGAGTAAAATATTTTTCTAAAAATATACCGATTTAGAGAAATGCCAAAAAGCGTAGTTTACTGTTCAGAATAGGAAAATACCCTGATAACAATATTTTGAGATATTTTACAGATGCTTGGGAGGATGGGGTTAATTATTATTATTTTTTTTATATATAACAGTATGTAGAAAATACAGTAGGGTCCAAGCATAATTTTCATTTTTGCTTCTGATGTCACTGAGATCTAAGCTCCGTTCTTGGATAATAAAATTTTTGCCTGTTATAAAAATTCAAATTTCATAAATATTTATTATATTATTGGAATACAATATCCTGTAATGATATTACTCAGAAAGGTAACGCTTGAAATATTTACCAACTGAACAAACTATTCTAAGTAAGTTTTAGGATATTAAGAGGTTCTGCCCCCTGCTTGCTGTGTTGGTTACCCCCACGAAGACTACACGTCCGACTTGTTTCTGTTAATCGAACCTTGAAAGAGCATCACCCCACACTCCAGATAATTAAATAAAAATAGCCATGTAAAAATTGACACTGAAATTCTGTTCTAATTCATACTTATAACAACTGCAGCTTTTATTTGGCTATAATTATTAAGATTTCTTAATTACTTAAGTGTTACTGCATATACAAATAAAGCATCACAAAAGGGTATTAAAATTGATCAAATTTTATTTTCAATGGAAATATTTGGGTGGGGGCATTTCATTTTGAGTAAATTTTATGTTCACCAGCTTGTCATATTCTTTTGATCGTAGACAGTTTTTGATCATAGTTGAATCTACAACTTTATGTTCGAAAGTTCAATTTCAACCCCAACTGACCGAATTACTTGCACATTATGTACGGAGATAAATTCCACAATTGTGCAATTCGACTTAAATTCAGTTTCATTCATTCGTTCATTTATTTCAAAAGAAACATTTAAAACAGATTCTTTACTATGCATATGTCTGCGTACCAGTGGCGGCTCATGGACCGAAAATAGGTGAAGAGCCATTTCACCTAATATTTTACACTGTATTCATTTATAGAGTATAAATTTACATTTAAATAAAATGAGTATTTTTAATTAAAATTATGCATTAAAACTACTTAAATGTTATTTCTCAGCTCTTCATCTATTTTCGGTTCATGAGCCGCCGTTGCTGCGTATATGGACATAAACCTATTACTATACTGTAGGACCCAATTACTCTTCAGCCCCCTCCAGACAGAAATTCTGGGTGCGCCACTGCGCAAGATAGTATAAATATTCTTTTCTCACGATCACAATCATAGGAAAGATTAATAGAATTTGTCCTATTTTCTGATCATAAGAAAGGAATTTGCATTACAATAGCAATGATATAGTGGTAATCTAATAACTTCATATCCTAAAAGTCTTAATAAAATAAATTATCACTACTATTTAAAATTTAAAATTTTTAAAAAACAGACCAACTTGAATTAATCACTTAATAAAGATACCTTTTATAAAGCTCTGTTCAGAACAGAGCATTATAAAAGGTATCTTTATTAAGTGGTTATCACTAGGTGGTTATACAATCGGTATCATAAAAAATTCAAATGGGTCAGCAAATATTTCTCAAATTATAAAATAACCATCTGATAAATAATGAAAGCATAAAGCGAAATATTATACTGCTGCTCATTACAAATAACTGTAAAGTTATTTATAGTTATATGTGCTGCTTATTTGATATTATCTTTGCTTTTTCAGGGTTCCCACTCTTAAAAAAGAAAAAAATTCAAGGACTTTTCAAGGTCTATTTGAAATTTTTCAAGGACTAGAGAAAAATCGTAGAGCACTAGGCAGATACACAAAACTTTAGTAACTACTTTCATGAGTAATATATTTTTTTTATAATTAGAATAACTTTGCCTGTTTTCACAATACATTTTTGATGGATTGACCAAATTAACTTTTACAAGAGTCCAAAAACGATTAGTTCAAGATTTGGAATCATTATGATTATTCCAAAGTTTTTAGGTTTGAGTCCTGGTCTGGTCACTTTCTGCTCAAAATGAATGACCAGTCCATCAAACAGGTATGAGAGTGGCCAAAGCAAGACAATGAAATAAGAATTTTGTGACAAAATCATTATATTAGACAATGGTGTGTGGAAATGGAGATAGTTTAGCCATGACAGAATTCACACTGAGCCTGTCTATTGGAGTGGAAAATTCAAGGATTTTCAAGAACTTTTCACAAAATTCAAGTACTTTCAAGAGCCCTTGAAAAAGAAAATGAAATTCAAGTACTTCTTAAGGACTTTCAAGGACTGTGGGAACCATGTTTTTCCCTTTATATTTCGCGCCAAATGAATGACAAAGATAGTCGACAGCACCCACCGTACCTAAAACGAAGTGGACAAACCCGTTTCTATAGTGACCATTTCTACTCTCAGAGACTTTCTCCTGACGGTCTATCAGTAGGATTATCGTTTTTAATAACAATGATTAAAAAGAAAAAGTAAATGAAACTGAAAAGTAAACAGAAAATTTCACAAAACAACTTACCACTCAGCCTAGTTTCAAAACATATTCGGAAACAAGACTGCATGATTTCGCAGACAGATTCATTGGTTAACAGCACACCGAGAGGAGTGAGCAACAATAATCTCAAAACATGGAGAATTTTCATGAGCACCACTTCATCGGAGGCTGAATCTGTGCCCATGAAACGAGCATGGGTAACTGCATCAGCAATGTTTTCTGCAGCAACAGGAGCTGTTGTATGCTTGGCATCTGGAATCAAATAAAAAAATATATAATATGTTTTATTCATCTATTGTAAATACCACAGATATACAGTGCAAAGCCAAAAATCCGGACTCGTCGGGACCGCAGCAATTCCGGATTTTTGGTCATGGCTAAAAAATGTAATGTTTTGGTTTAAGTACTTGGATAATAAGCAAATTCAAGTAAAAAATAATATATTATGATTTTTAAACATATTCTGTAATATTTCTCTTTAATCAACTTTAACAATAAATAAATAAAAATAAATAATTCAGTTTGAAAAATAAAACAGGCTTTTGCTAGAATTTAAATACCTTATATAAAACTTTTCCATTATGTTTGACTGATTAATTTCGAACACTCCGTGTTTATCCTCAGAGTCAAAATGCTAAACGCCGTCGTTCTTCTTTTGATGTTTACTTTGCCTAGTAAACATCAAACTTTGCCGAGGCAAAGTAAACATCAAAAGAAGAACGACGGCGTTTAGCGTTTCGACTCTGAGGATGAACACGGAGTGTTCGAAATTAATCAGTCAAACATAATGGAAAAGTTTTATATAAGGTATTTAAATTCTAGCAAAAGTATAATTGTGCTTTTCCTTAAAAATAAAATTACAGTAAAACAGGCTTATTGAAATATTTGCATACAAAAATTAGTATAAATTACAATAAAAGGAGATAAATTAAATAAAAAAATAAATTTTAAAAACATTTCCGTGTTTTTTTTTTTTTTTTTTTTTTTTTTTTTTAAGTACTTAAAGTTTTTTAATTAAAAGTTTGGACATAATTGAAATAGAATGCAGAATTTAGCTTTCAATTAGATAAATTTTTAAGAATTGTTACTATTATTATAATTTTCTTCCCCCTCCTCTTTCAGACTCTGCAAATGCCAGTTTGAAGATTAATAAGAAACAAAATGCTTTTTCGTTTCTTTTTTGCATATATTTATACTTAAAAAAAAAAAAAATGCTGTTGATGATGATGATGATGAACAACGCAGCTGAAATTGTCTGGATTTTTGGCGATTGCAGATTTTTCGAGTCCGAATTTTCGGCTTCATACTGTAGTAATAAGACATAGATTGATCAGCGAGAGGGAAAAAGTGATACCATTTTTTTTGGGAAAAGTCACTCTAATGGCTGCCTTTCCCCGAGTAAATTACACACAGGAATACACACGGATAATTTAGTAAATAAAATTTATGAACAATTTATTTACTAAAGGTGAATGAAAAACTCCAGATACAGTTTCAAATTCATTTTTCTTTTTATTCTTTTTTTCAATACTCTCTAATGGCTGATTTCAGAACTTTTTTTTCGGCCTCAAAATTTTTTGCTCGATAACATGGGGATGATAGATTTATATATATTACTATATCTATGGTAAATACATCAAACGTGGATGAAATATAGAAAAGAATCTTCATTGTATCATCAAAATAACTATACAGTTTCAGCAGCAATTACCAGCTCCTTTTATCAGGTAAAGATAGAGCGTACGCAATGTAATAATTAAATGTGAATTTTTAGTAAATAAATGTGGAAAACAAATGACTGATTATGATTAAATAATAAAATTTCCCCAACTAACTAATTTCTGCTTATCTAAATATCTTTTTTGATTCTATATTAAAATAAAAAATTTTCCTTGACTTGACATAGTTTACTCTTTCTGTTGACAACTAAGCACCAAACTTAAAGCTGAAAATGCATAGGTATGTCATTGTAAAATTTGGGCATATAACCACTCTTTTATTTTATATTAAGCATCCTTCTTCCCTCCCCCTTTTTTATTTTCCCAAAAGAGTTGCTAGACACCCTTGAGGGGATGGGGGAGGGGGGGGTGAAGACTTTCTAAATATAAGATTTTAAAATGAACAATCACATCAATATATATATATATATGTATGTATATTATAAAATGAAACATTAATTTTCACAAATTCTGTAATCTTTTACAAACATACAGATGTAAGGGGGAAAAAAGGGTTTGGTTTAAAATATTCTACAGGCATTTTTTGCTATATGCAAAACATACTCTACTCAATATGTTGAAGTATAAGTAAATACATTATGTATATTTTAGAAGTCCATTTTTTAAATAGAATACAGATTTTAACGTTGGATAAAAGTTTACTGTACTATGTGATGCAAGTAAAATAATTTTTAATACAAGGCAATTCAAAAATTTTCTTAATTCTGGATCATGTTTAATAAATTATGTGATGTGAATGATTTTCTTTCTTGTTTTAAATATAATAGGAATAATTCACGGTTCCCAGCATGAAAGACACTCAGAAATAGTTGCCTTTAATGTATGAAATAGTAGCCACTCAGAATGAAATAGTAGCCAAAATAGTAATTCCGATCCAAATAGTAGTCTTAGATTTAAAAATAAAATAAATAAACATTTAAGCAGTTTTTTGAAATAATGTTGTCAGAAGATAAAAAATTGACCTAAGAAATTAGATACCTTTTTTATAAAAGAAAATTTATATGTGTGTAACGGCATATAAAACAGAGTTTACATAGTGAATTAAAAAAAAAAAAAATTGGTAGAGCCTTTTTTGAGGCACCAATTTCCGAGATCTAATAAAACTGACCTATTTAACTAGGTTAATGGTTAATTTTCGTGTAATAACGACGGAAAATTAACAATAATTTGATTCAAAAGGATATCTAATAAATATAGCAATTTTCAAGAAAATTGTTAGAGCCGTTTTTGAGATACTTTCATCAAAACGTGGCAAACTCAATTGTTGGCCTGAAAACAACAATTGCATATGAAAAGATGTCTAAAAGATAGCTAATATGGCGAGCTTGAAAAAAATTCATACAGCTGTTTTGCGAGAACCTCAAATTGACCTACTTATACAGAAAGCCTATTAATTTCTCTGAACTAACCAACTAATACATATGAAAGGACATCTAAGAGAGTGTCTGTATACAGTCTTACAGTCAATCCTTTTTGCACTGAAGATGGAACGCTTAAAGCTGCCGAAACAGCTGTATGCATTTCCAATATTTTTCTTTTGGCGTTTCTGACGTAGTCGTTTATTCGAGTTTTAAAAGTCCCACTTTCGGTTTCCAATGTCACACTTCTGGTTTTCCAATTTTCACCAATCTAGGGGTCACCGAAGCAGGAAGAGCCATCCCTTCTGTGGAGGATCAAAATTGTCTCCGGAGGCATCTCTCTGGACCACCTCTAGGGGCGAATCCCAGACCGTTGCCAATTGCCCATTGTGCAGCACTAGTGAAATGTAAAACCGACCAATTTTCACCAAAATTTGGAAAAATCCTCTGTACACCAAACCAGCCTCAATTCTGAAGTTTCATCATTCTATACTTATTACTTTCAGAGATATGATAGTCAGAAGATCCCTCTCTCTCTGTCTCTGCTTTGCTCCCCTCCCTCCAATTGCCAAAAACTACTTTTTGGGGCACAAGAGGCCTTAAAACATGTAAATCAGATTAAAACTTGAAATTGAATTTGAAAGAATACAATAAATATTCCCATTACCTACAGTAGTCGGGTAGTAATAGAAGTAAAAATGCAGTAAAGGCACAAAAAAGAAAAAGTAGCAAGAAACAATTTTTTGTTCAAAATAGTCTCCATTTTTCAGAAAATAGTGTTGACTAACCTGAAAATAGTAGCTTTTAAGCCACTTTTACACAAAAATAGTTGCCGTAGTAGCCTGGGGTTGATTTTTGTAGGAAAGAGTTGCTGTTTAGTCGCAGCTGGGAACCCTGATAATTTAACAATCTACACTAATCTAAACTTTAATTTAAACTTGCTTAAATAAATTTTAATTTAGTTTAAATTTTCAAATACTTACGAAAAATATGATAAAACTGTAGAGAGCTACAAAATTCCTTTTTACCAAAAGACAGATCTGTCATAAAATTAAATGTCCTCTCACTTTTTTTTTTTTTTTTTCTTTCATGGCCGAAATATTACTTTCCACTGAATAATAATGAATTACTCATCCAACCCACCAAACATGTGGAGAAAAACATAGACCTTATATAATAGACCACGCATCCCTCCTCATTATCTGTCTGCGACATGAAGTAGCTTCTCCAGCGAAATTATCAAGTGATGTAGACCAGGAGAGAGAGACGAGAATGAATACGTGATTTTTCCATAGGAAAGAAAGTAGTTTAGAGTTTTTTAATTTCTGTATTGTACACATACTTTTTATTTAAGCCTTTAGATTTACGCATCGTTGGAAAGCTAAAATGTCATAGATTAATTATAAAAAAATTCTTTTGTGAGAAACCATTCTGAAGGGGAGAATTTTTTGTTTGAATTCTTACAAAAATAAGTGCTTCTTAATGGAAGAATCGCCCTCAACTCCATGTCACGTGACATACGGTGCCGACCGCAAAGGATGAAGGTTTCAGATTACACCCTCATGTTGAAGACATTCACTATAATGGGAAATCCTATTGGTGGTGTAGTCTATATATATAAGGTCTATGGAAAAAAATAAAGGAAACCAATTAATCCATGTGAAAGATTCTTACCAATTAATCCATAAGAAAGAAATTTACTAACGGCTGACAATCCCAATCCTGTTACAGGACCCGTGGTGTTTTCAGCTCGTATGACATCGAGGAAAGGTGTCAGATAGGTGATGGGCTCCAAATCACTAATGGCAGTCACTTGGTTCAGGATATCCTTAAGCTCACTAAAACTTCTTAATAAATTATCTTGCTCTTCCTCCTGGGAAAAAAAAAAAAAAAAAAAAAAAAAATCATACTTTAACTATGTATTACAGTATAGGATCTGTTATCCAGAATGCTCTGAAAACCAGAATGCAAAATGCCAACTATCAAAATTTTTAATTATCGTAAAATTTAAGAATTAAAGTTATACAATAGCAGTGGTCAGTATTATAGTTTTAGAACCTACATTCTTTAATGCTACAATGTTATTCTGAGGAAATAGGGTGAGTACAAAATTGTCCAAATAATTACTGAAAATTTTGCAAATTTAGGTTAGAAAATGAATTTTTATGGTATTTTTTAATAGATGAACATTAATAACATATACTTCTTAAAAGAGCCCTATAGCAGATGAGTTTTATCCTTGAACTCAGGTCGCATGCATGAAGTCCCAATTGTTGTAAAAAAATTTTAAATAGATTTATTAATTTCCATTATTTTTAGAATTAATTTCATAAAATATTTAGCATTATGTGCTAAAAATATTTGAAACATTTATAAACAATTAGTATCAGAGACACACTTATAAGCAAAAAAATATCACGGAAATGTTTGCAAAATCCAAATGAAAGGATTTTACTCTCAGGTCCAAAATAAAATTTTATATATGTTTATTTATTTTTCATTTATTATTACTATTATTATTTATAGTTTGAAATTCTAATTAAGAAAGTTTTTCATTTTGTGGAAATAATTTATTAAATGAAGAAATGCATAAGTAAAGTGTTTATATATATATCATGTTCATCACTGCTATTTATGAAATTATTTTGTACCATTTTTTTACATATAATAAAGTGTTACGAATTACGGAAAAACCCCTTATCCAGTATATCCCAGGTCCCAAGCTTTCTGGATAACGGATCCTATACTGTATATTACATTATTCACATTAGAGGATAAGACTATGTGAATCTTTGTATATTTTTAAAAATACCACTCAAAAATATATCACACGGGAGTTTTTCGCACATGTTTTTCCATTAATTATCTATAGCATTTCATCCATTTTTTAGTTGCTTAGGGCAATAGTGACTTTGAAGCCTGTGATCCTATTTCTTTATCTAGAATTTCTTAATTAGAAGTGAAATAATAATATTATAGTTTTAACAAATTAAAGAACACGCTTTTATAGAAATGTAAACTAAAAAGCACAAAATATCTATCTTAGTATTAAAATGCAGGGTAAGAGAAAATCGTGTGAGTAACACACCCTAATATTGAGATACATTTAAATCTTTCATTAAAATAATTTAGAATTAAACAAAAACCATTTTTAAAAAATCTCCCCTGACTGGGATCGAACGCTAGATCTTTAGGTTCGTAGTGCGGAGCTATACCTCAACGCCACGGCGTTCACGTAGAGAAAGTCCTTTTTTACAATATAGAGTTTTTGTTTGCTCCCAGAGCGGTTACAAACAAACATACATACAGGTGAAGCTAATAAAGCATGTTAAAAAATAAATAAATAAAAGTGTAATCATTTCAAAACACTTAATTCTGATTTTTTTTAAATAAAAGAATAAAAATGTGTATATTTTTTATTAAGTGTGATTCATAAAGATGTGTATATTTTATTAACAAATAGCTACAAAGTTTGGAAGTTACAGTATTGTACTTATATCAATGAACAAAGTGATTTATGTTCAGATACACTGCAATAATACATGAAATAATACTGGTTATTCCAGCGAACTCTGTCAAGTGCTCTCCGAGTACTCAAAATCAAATTAAAAGTAAATTTTAAAACTGATTAAGTAACAAGAATTCGAGCAATTTTATCTGCTTTTCTGATGAAAATTTATATTCTGAATATCTTAAAAAAAAAGAAAGAAAAAAAAATATGTTTTAACAGTTACTCAATTTTTACAAATGCTTGATTTCCATACTAAAAAAATCATAATATCAATCCTTAAATGCATTTCAAAAGTGACTAGCAGTTTAAAATATCTTACTTAAATTTTCTGTTAGAACAAGAAAATTACAAAAAGGTGATTTTTCCATCAGCTAAAAAAAACAGAAAGAAGAAGAAAACAGCTATAAAAAAAAGGGTAATAACATTCTAAATACCAAACTGCCGAATCATTGTTTCACTTGATTTTTGGAAGAGCTTGAATATATGGCAATAAATGAATATTAATTCCAAAAATTAAATTGAGTATTGATTCCTGGAATATGACCATAAATAACTAGTCTTTATGCTCATTAAATAATCAAAAATAGTCTTAATAATAACAGTAATAAAAGTAATAATAATAAAATAATTAAAACCTAAATAAACAATCTACTTATCAAACTAAACTTGAACATGACATAAAATTTAAATAAATAAAATGTTTGCTAACATCACGTACAATTACATATTTTCAATTCCATTTCAGCTCTGCTCAACAATTTCAGATAAAAACATGAACGCCTTTCTCGCTGTCACACTCCTTATCTTATGAAAGAGACAACAGTATATTACTCAAACATCCCCAAAAGTATAACTTCAAGTAATCACCTCCTCTGAGCTAATACTTCACTCATGGTTGTTTAAATTAATATACTGATGATATTGTTATGTATCATCAACATTAAAATTCACTGAATATTAGTGTATTTAAATTTATAAATAAAGCACTTTAAAAACACGTTATAAGTTTTAAAAACACATTTAAATAAAAAGACACATTTCTAAGCTTTTCGTCCTGATTAACAGGGCATCATCAGGAAAACTACATGATTGTATAGAAATGCAGTTGAGTTCAAGTACGATACAGGGGTCGATCCAGGTTTTAATTTTTGGGTCCCTTTTTTGTGAAAAACAAAATATTTTTGTGAAAAAGTAAAATATTGTGTAAAATCTTCAGTTTTTACAATCACTTTATGTAATGTTTAATATCAAGTTAATAGAGATTTGTTGAGCCAAATAAAGGCATAAATTAAAAATAATACTGAAAATATGAAAACATTTAATAAAGGGATCATTTTTATAAAACAAAATCTTGTGAAGGGATTCATTTTATAAATTTGGATTTTGTGAAGGGTCCCTTTGTATGGATTTGAATTTTGTGAAGGGTCCCTTTTTATGGATTTGAATTTTGTGAAGGGTACCTTTTTATGAATTTGAATTTTGTGAAGAGTCCTTTTTACTATAGGGAATTTTGTGAAGGGCCCACAAAAGGGACCCAAATTTTGCCTGGATCGACCCCCTGCATATATATATTATACATCAGGTGAAAATTACAGTTAAATCGCTACTTCAGTTCAAAAGATTTTTTGGAGTTCATTGGTTGGAGCCACTCTACGTTAACAATGAGGCAACATTTGATAACTGGAACTTGCACAGAAAAATCAGTTTGGAAGGTTACTGGAAAAGCTGGGTGAAAAACTTGTCGAGAACTGACAGTGAATGGGAATCATTCTTCTGGAGAAGTTAGTAGATGAGAGCTGGAAAAACTGGACTGACGTTAACAACTGTTGGAAGAAACTTGTAGTGAAATCGAATCAAACTTTTGAAGAAATCAGTGGTTGGGAGCTGAAAAGCTTGGACTGGCGGCAACAACTGTTGGAGAAAGATGCAACATCATCTACAGAGGCTTATATGAAACTTGAAAGTGATAATAGGTTATATATTCTACTGGTAAAAATATAAATGAAAGTTAAATATCTTGTTGTATAAGGAAAATTCCAAATTTTTGGTAGGACTGCTGAATCTTTAGAATTAATAGCATTATGACATTTTACAGGGGCGTAGGAAAGGGAAGGGCTCAAGCCCCCCCTATTTCTTATCATGAAATTTTCTTTTAATGCCAAATGAAAGAATCACCAATTTAAAATAAAAATTAATGCCTTATATATGTTTATAATTAGTGATATTTTATAATTAATACTAATAATTAATGAATATTAATTAGCATCTAATTATTAATTGATTTTCTTTAGATTAATTTTGAGTCATTTTTAAAATGAAATTTTTTGAGCCCCTCCCCTGATTTTTGAATTGCTACGCCCCTGACATTTTATAATATTTATAGCTCCTGAAATTAACAGTTCAGTTATATTTTGTGGAGTTGCAATTATTTCTGCTTGATCCCATAAGGGTATAGTGCTAGAGTTATTGTAAATGAAATTAACTAGTTCTGAACTTTTTCTTCCGCAAGTTCCAGTTATCAAATGTTGCCTCATTGTTAACTTAGATTGACTCCAACCAATGAACCCCGAAAAATCTTTTGAACTGAAGTAGCGATTTAACTGTAATTTTCACCTGATGTATAATATGGGTTGGGGACAAAATCTCGCGAGGACAAAATATCGCCTACAGAGATGAATGGAAAGCAAAAAGGAGTTGATAATTATTTAATAATGTTGTATAAAATTTCATGAAAACACATACCTTAGTCAGAACACTGACATACAGACAAACCCACTGCAAAAATTATTATAAATTTTGCTTAAAAGAGTTCTAAAACTATGTTCATTAATTTTGTCAAGATTAATCAATAATGTATTCAGTCCTGCTTATCAGTTTTAAAATTTTTAATTTAGATTTGTGAATAGTGTTCAGCTTTGATGTCAACAGTGATGTACAATATTTTTAAAGTGTATTTTGAATGGTAAAAAGCAAATGATAAAGTAACTCAAATATAGATAAAATAATGAAATTCCACTCTATGTATATGCATATATTTATTTATTTTAATTAATTAATTAATATTTATAAGGCTCTGTGCCCCCTCCAGAGATCACACGTAACATAAATTCAAATTTTTAAATAGATCATATTTTTTTAATGCGATATTTTGTCCGGATCCCGTAATATATATGTACTTAAACTCTACTGCACTTTTGTACAATCATGTAGTTTTCCTGATGATACTCTGTTAATTGAATAATGATATTTTTTTCTATATTGGACAAACTAAAAGAACTCTTAATAGAAGAATTCAGGAACATATCAGAAATATAAAAGAAGAAAAAAGTTCAGCACTAGTTAATTTCATTTACAATAACTCTGGCACTATACCCTTATGGGATCAAGCAGAAATAATTGCAACTTCACAAAATGTAACTGAACTGTTAGTTTCAGAAGCTATAAATATTATAAAATGTCATAATGCTATTAATTCTAAAGATTCAGCAGTCCTACCAAAAATTTGGAATTTTCTTATACAACAAGATATTTAACTTTCATTTATATTTTTTCTAGTAGAATATATAACCTCTTATCATTTTCAAGTTTCATATAAGCCTCTGTGGACGATGTTGCATCTTTCTCTAACAGTTGTTACTGCCAGTCCAGCTTTTCTGCTCCCAACCACTGTTTTCTCCAAAAGTTTGATTCGATTTCACTACAAGTTTCTTCCAACAGTAGTTAACGTCAGTCCAGTTTTTTCAGCTCTCATCCACTAACTTCTCCAGAAGAATGATTCCCATTCACTGCCAGTTCTCGACAAGTTTTTCACCCAACTTTTCACCACTACCAAGCCAGCCTTTCCAGTAACCTTCCAAACTGATTTTTCTATGCAAGTTCCACTTATCAAATGTTGCCTCATTGTTAATTTAGAGTGGCTCCAACCAACGAACTCTAAAAAATCTTTTGAACTGAAGTAGCAATTTAACTGTAATTTTCACCTGATGTATAATATATATACTATGTACTTGAACTTAACTGCACTTCTGTACAAGCACGTAGTTTTCCTGATGATGCCCTGTTAATCAGGGCGAAAAGCTTAAAAATGTGTCTTTTAAATTAAATGTGTTTTTAATGTCCTTTATTTTTAAATTTAGAACAATACACATGTTTTTTAAAAGTGTCTCTATATGAGGTATATTTTCCCTGTATTTAAATTAATATTCAATAATGTTGAAAATAATACATCCAAGAAAATATCGGAAAGTTGTAGGATAATGAATATATCAGAAAGTATTATATAAAAATATTATTTGACTAAAATAAAATATTCAAAACTATTAGATATGATATGTAAATGCTGGTGAGATTATTTCACTGATTTATTCATTTCCTATTTTTTTTTAAAAATAGTTTCGCACTCTGCTAGAGAATTAAAAGTATTACTTATATTATTTGAGTAATAAAAAATCTTTGAAACTATCTGGAGTGATTAATGCACCGATTCGTTCATTTCCTATTAAAAGAATAGTTTGGAATAATGCCAGAGAAGTTTCCTTGGAAAAAGATAAAAATTTGAAGCATTATTTGGGTCATTCCATGTCAAATCAACGGGGGGGAAAAGCAGTATTTTTTACCTGACCCCCTCAGATTTTTATGAAATTGGGCTCTTTTATTTATTCTATAGAGAAATGAATGCATACAGATTAACAAGTTCCTATCTTTTAGTTTTTAATATACAGGGCTGCAAAAATGGGTAAAAAGTGCAAATTTTCAAAATTCTTCTATTTCAAATGTACTCATATTTTGTTACTTAGTAATGGACTCTTCCCACCTGACGTCAGAGGTCACATGATAGAGGAAAAACAAATAGCAGACAAAGTCTTGTTTATCTATAGTGGTTGCTGAAATAACCTATTTTCTATTCTTATTTCTGATCAATCGCATTTAATCTGTGTTATTTTTTTTATACATCATCATTTTTAATCCATTTTATATCATTGTTCATCATCTTTTGTTTGCTGTATACATTTACAATTAGAGATGGAACGAAGCTTCGGCCACCTTACCGAAGCTTTGGCCTGGCCGAATAATGAGCGTGATTCGGCCGATTCGGCCTATAAAAATTTATGTTGTGAATATTATTTTAACAATTGTTATTATATAAAATATTGTCATTTAAGTTATGCACAGTGGCACCTTATAATAAAATAAAACATAGTAGAAATTTATATTTAATTTAAAAGTTTGTGTGCATTGACCCTTGGGAACCCTAAATAATACAACAATTAATAATATATTTTATTTTAATTGGAAGTTGCCAAGAAATAAGTTACATTACATTATATTTAGTTAACAATTTAATTATATGAACAGCTTTAGTTGCTTTAAAATGAAGCTATTAAAATATTGCATGAAACATTCTTTAAATATTTCTATCTTTGAAACTTAGTCGTAGTCATATACAAAAGTGTTTGTGTTCAGAGTTTACACCTGATTTCAGGGTTTTTTACTCAACCCATCCGTATTTTCATATTTCCTATAAAGTTATATTTTGCTTTCATTGGTTGTTCATTTGTTATCCAGGTGATATGTGAATGAAATGTAAAAGGATTGAGGGCTTCTGGCCTAAACAATTTGAGTATTATGTGATTTTTTTTTTTTTTTTTTTTTTTTTTTTTTTTGGGGGGGGAGGTTAATTTGAGGCTCTAAATTTCAGGGTTTTTACCTTTGAGTCACAATCACCCCTGCATATATAGTCAATCAAAATTAACAATATAGTCAATAATCAAGATTAACAATTACCCAGGATTATAAAATATACAGAGAATTGTTTAAAAATAAATAAAAGCTGAATTTTTATTTATTTTTTTATAAACCAGAATATGAGGAGGATGCCTATTACTTGCACATCCACCCTAGATCTAAATTCTAAATATTTATTCCAGATAATTGAAGTTATAAAATCTATTCTAGATTATCACATGATAAAATGTTTTCTAGGTTAATAACTGACATACTGTAAATTGTTTTTTATGTTTATTTTCATCATATTGCATACAAGGTTAATTAACTTTACTTCATTTTATCATTTATCACACAATTTTAAATTATGATGCAAAAACATCAATGTTTTTGCATTTTTAGGAAATATTCTATTCCTTTTTTCCTCATACATATTTTCAGCTTCAGAAAATAACCTTTCGCTATACATACTGCTACTTGGAGCAAATAAATAGCGTTTGGCCGAATCAGATAATCTGGGAAATATTTTTTATTCTCTCTCCATCTCCACCAATTCCAACAGACAATGTGTTTTATTTAAAAGCAGATTGTTTATATATACTTCCAGCTCTTTAGCTGATGAACTTTTAGAGTGTTCTCTGAGTAATTCATTGTTTGTGATTTCTGCAAAACAATCCCACAATGATGCCGAAGCTTCGGTATTCGGCGCTTCAGCCAAACTGTGCTTCATGCCATCACTATTTACAATCATCATTTAGTTTATATTTGTTATTGATGTTCACGAAGAACATGTTAAATACTCTGATTTTCGTTAATTAAATCAGTGGCAGTGCAACATCATACTGCGTAAATCCATTTAGACCAGTAACTAAATTAATTCACTTGTTGTAACACCTTTATGCAATTCAATTAAATGAAAACATTTTAAAATTTCAATTTATAATCCATAAACATTCCACAAGAACAAGTTGTTATTTATTGCTAGATTAGTTAATGTAACAGTTACACTGGAACATTCAAAACTCGATTCTTACAGTTGAAAATAAATAAACACATAAAGTGAAATTGAAACACATAAAGTGTTTTTAAAAAAATTCTTAAATTTACAAGCACAACTATTCTACTGTTTACAAATGCACAACATTACTTTTATTTTATATTAAATATTAACATTTTTGTTCTTAAGAACAGCATTTAATTGAATTCGATTCTCAAAATTCGATTATTCGTTTTCCTCTATCGCATGACTGAGCAGACGAAACTGGGAAGAGTCCATTGACTTAGAGGCATAAATTTCATATCATTAGAAAGCTTTTAATACAGGCTTTCAAATGATATATAACATGCACATAGTTTTAAAAATTTTCATTTTAAGGTCAAACATTTTGACCTTTGACCTTCAATATTTCAAAAAGTGTATTTTTAATTTTCTTTTAAAAATTATATGTTGTTCTTACATTTACTGTCTCTAATTACTGTGGTTTTCAGCTTGGGATTGCCGTGGGATGCTGAGTTATAAATTAAAATATAACCTCTATCAGTGTTTTCATACTAGCATGACATAAGTTTTCAACAGGGTTAGAAATAAGCGGTCGTTAGTCGCATTTTGCAACCAGTTTTTTCATTTTGACGCCTAGAATTCCAATCACAGGTGCCACATTTGACACCTGGATTTTTTCCTCATCATGCCTAATAATTTTCCCAATCCCATCAGACTGTAAACAAGTCTATTTCGGTCAATTGAACCTTATAAAAACTGATTTAAGAAATCATATCTCTATGAAAGTAGTTGACGATTTGTTAATGATTAAATTAAACAGCCCTAAATTGGAAGATTTCTGCCCAGAAAATGCTATTAAATTGTAGTGGGATGATGTATCTTCTAGGCAAAGAATGAATTTGCGATTTTAAATACGTACGTTTAATACTGTCAATGTAATTACATTCATTACATAAATATTTTTTTATATAATCTTGCATATATTATTTACAAGTTGATGCTTTATTATTATTATTTTTTGATATACATATTTAATTATAGATGACACCTAGACTTTTCATTTGGACGCCCAAAAAATATAATCCAGGCGTCATTTTAACGCCTAGTTTCAAAATTCTTATTTCTAACACTAGTTTTCAAACAATTTTGCCACTATAATAAAATACACAATGCAAGTGAACCTTGATTGAAATTTTCAGTTACTTACACACAATATTTGTAACCCTATCTATCAGGTATTGCTGATAATTGGGAGACTTTTGTGCTGTTTTGTTCCCCGCAAAAGAAAAAAGAAAATAAAGGCCTTAGAGTAATTTTTGGTATGTAATTATTGTGTGTCAATGAAAGTCAATACAATGAAGACACATACAAAATAGGTTAGTATATTGTGTAATTTCAATTAGTACAATGACTTTTGTGAGATAAAGTTTTTGTTACTTTTTCATTATTGGTTTTTTAAAAATAAACTTTTACTAATGCTTTTTTTTTTTTTTTATATATTTTAAAGTAGTTTTGTTAAGAATAGATTATAGATATTATTAAATACCCATTTTGAAATATTCATTTTAATTAAAGGATAGACTCCTCTTTCATTGAAAATCATAAGCACACAAACACTTTTGGGAGCCACTGTAAAACTTATAAACAGTAGCTGAATTTTGACTGTGCAGTTCTTGAAACTTTGTTTACACAGTGAGAAGATTTTATTCATCACTTCATTGAAAAGCTTTTAGTGCTTATTACATGGCACTCATTTATTGTTAAACAGCAGTCTTCTTTTTAACCCTACAAGGCACCCAGTTCCATATGTGGAACACCGACATTAATCGTTCCTATAGCTATAAAACTATTAGTAGCCACATCTCTCGACATCTTGATAGAAGCTACTGACATTTAGCAATACGTAGTAATACAAATCTGTACCTAAAGAGGTCGTTCATGTTTTTGTTAGAGTGCACTCGGTGTGAAATTTGAATGAAAGTGATACGTTAGTCGTTTGTTCTGAATTCAAAAATAAAAAAAAAAGAATAGTTATTGAACAGTTTTGACTCGGAAAAAAAAAAAATAAATAAAAAAAATACTGTGCATTATAACGAAGTGTATATTTTGCAGAGGTAAGTTTTTTTTTAAAATAATAGTAAACGTATTAGTAAATCCTATTTTTATGTATGTTCCACACACGGTACGTTGAGCTAAAAAGTTGATTTTTCAATAAAATAGGGTTTTATTTTTATAAGTTTTCCCTATCTTCTGATCACTGATTACAACCTATATATTTTTGTCGCTCAATAAAAAAAAATTGAGCCTTGTAGGGTTAAGAACTGCCACTGGAAGAATTTACATTCTATCTCTTGAAGAAATGTTCTATGCTCATGCATTGTTTAAATTAACTGTAAAGGTTGCTCGTCACTACAAAATCCCACAAACCTTTGTAAATATATTCATACCGAAGTTTTTTCTTATATATATATATACATACAAATTTTTTTAATGTACCTTTGCATCTTGTACAATTCCTCAATATCATAAAAATTATAAATTCAGCCAAGAATACTGATAAAACTATAATGAAAATTAAACATATTTTATTAATATATATATATATATATATATATATATATATATGTGTGTGTGTGGTTTCCAGTGAGTTGTGGGCGTTTAAGAACTTTAAGAACAATACTAATTCTATTATTTACTAATTACTTAAAAATTTAATAAAGAATTAATATTTACATAAATGCTAATGAGCATTAAAATTGCTTATCAAAAGTTATTTTAATAGTACGTCAAATTGTTCATATCTCGTCACATAGATAAATCACTTGGTACTTCACTAAATGCGTCAAACGTGAAAACCGAATTTTTATAAACAAGCCCTGCACCTCTCGTGTGCAGTTTCGTCAAACTTTCCGTCGAAACTCAATCTCTATCATCTCAGCGCTCTTTGCAGTGGCATGTTAAGGAAGCAGCGTCACTCACGTCATCAGTACGCATTTCCTCTCATGTTCTGATACTCCATCACATGATCAGCTAGCTAGGATTCAGCAGCCGTGGGAAGCAAGGTTAGGGGAAAAGAAAGATCTTGCTACTATATATATATATATATACCTTTTTGTATTTCATAAATTATGAAATGACACAAAGTAGGAAAAATAGGAAAAGGGATGCTTTATTTATTATTATTTAAACATTTTAAATTAAAATTTTAATATAATTGTAAGTTATTTATATTTTCAATCAATTAAAAACGAGAGGTTAGAGGACAGGGTGGCAACAATCAGGGAAAACATGGAAAAATCAGGGTACTTTATCAATCTGGAAAAATCAGGAAATTTTGTAAAAACACCCAAAAATCATGGAAATTTTTATTTTTGCCCCACAAGCATGACTGAAAGATCGCCAAACAGGTGATATTTTAACCATGATTGCTGAGGATTGGCTGCTTTCTAGTTCAATCTTACCAATAGTTTAAAAAAAAAAAAAAAAAAAAAAAGTAATAATAATTGAATATTTTTAGTGCAACAACTTGAGGAATATTTTTGTCTTGTTGATATTAATATGTTGTGCAATTAAAATGAGTTATAATTTTGTTAATTTCTCCAAAATTTTGAATTTTTCCTTTCATTTTCCTTTTTGTGAATGAATAAAGAAAAAAATAAAAAGATCGAGATATTTTTGCCAATCAGTATAGTTTTTGAATTACAGTAGTTTAGCGAGCGTGTTACATAAGAGTGTGATATACACAAAATTATGGAATGTATATACCGTAAAATCCCTAAAGTAACCCCCCCCCCTTTTTTGAAAAGCAAAACGGATAAATTTCAGGTGGGGGAGGTTATAATCAAGATTCTTTAAAAAAATGAAGAAAAGGGAGGGGAGGTTATATTCGATGGAGGGGGTACTTTCGGGATTTTACGGTACTTACTTAAAAGGAAATATTAAAGGTAATTTCTTACATTAAAGGTAAAAAAAAAAACTGTGTAATGATTCCATTGATAACATGCATCCGACACTTTATGAAAAATTAGTTAAATTAGAAATAATATATAAATATTAAAACTTAATTCAATACCAACCTTAACTTGCAAAGCCGACGTACCGTAAGCGCGCCCGAAGATTGGATGTAGCTTTGTTGGATGGAGAAAAAAAAAAGGGGGGGGGGGGTTACTTTCAGGATAACAGAGACATTTCACTTTCAGCGAGAAAAGGGAGGGGGGGTTATATTCGATGGGGGGGGGAGGGGTACTTTCGGAATTTAATGGTAATAGGTAACGGAAATAATGGAAATTTGTCAAAATTAATCATGGAAAAATCAGGGAACATTTTTTCTGAATTTCTGTAGCCACCCTGGAGGAGGATATAATTTTTAAAAGAAAATTAAAAATATGCTTTTTGAAATATTGAAGGTCAAAGGTAAAAATGTTTCACCTTGAAATGAATTTTTTTTTAAATATGTGCATGCGATATATCATCTGAAAGCCTGTATTAAAAGCTTTCTAATGATACGAAATTTATGCCTCTAAGTCAATCAGATAACAAAATATGGGTACATTTTTAATACAAGAATTTGGAAACTTTTCACTTTTTACCCATTTTTGCAGCCCTGCATATCAAAAACTACAAGAGATAAGGACTTATTAAATGGTATAAAATCATTTCTCTATAGAACAAATAAAATAAATGAGCCCAATTTCATAGAAATTTGAGGGGATCAGGTTTTTAGTTTCGTTGATTTGACATGGAATTTGTCAGTAATATATTATTGTGTTAATAAGGCTAGATAGAAGAAATAATAGTATTTATTCTCCTCTGTTAAATAATGCCACATCTCTAGTTCTTGATAGCCCAGTCATTAATGCCAAAAAAAGTAAAATAGTAGAACAAAATTGATTCTGAATGCAATTCCACACACAATACAGAAAATATTATAAAAAATAAATAAATAAAAATTAAATTATTTGAAGGTAATATTTTAATCCAATACACGTAACTAAAAAAAAATTTTCCCCTTTATAAATATTCTATGAAATTTTTACATGTTTGTCATAAATAGTGTCTGAATTTTGGCAAATTTTTACAACAACAATAAATAAATAAATATTTAAAACCTCTTTCTGTCTACAAAAACTGAAAGACATTACCTGATGAATATGTGAAGACCATCGACTACTTTTCTTCATAGCCGTCATAACCATATTCATCTCTCCCACAATAATATAAATTGCATTATCGGGTGATGGCATTCTGATAGCTATAAAGTTTTCACTCTGTATAGTTAATGCAACACATAGGCACACCTACATGAAAAGAAATCTGTCAAAAATAATAAGCATTTATTACTAAACATGAATACCAAACAAAGAAAATTAGAATTAGAAGCTTGTTTTAAATATGTAAATTTCAATTTCTAAAAGAATTCTTATTCATTGATTTTGTATAAATATCAAAATATATTTACTGCATGTTTTAAAATATAAATAGAAAATAGCAAAATCCCAGTAGCATAATTTTCTATACCTATCTGCAGCAGCAAATAACTACTAGTTGGCATAGGTGGACTCTCCTCAGTTCCCCATCATATTTATGTACTCATAAATTTCTAGTGTGAGACATATTATAATCATGTAAAAAGAAATAAATTTGACCAAAGCTTGATACAGTGACAGAATGAAATCCCTGTCTAATAGGCTATCCACCGTTCACTTTGATATATTTATCTTATTTTAATCTATTAATTTATTTTATCAGGGTCAATTCTGTTGTTTAGTTTTCATGCTACTATTTCCAATACAATAATCCTCAAAATTCATATTTATATGAAAAATTTACAATTTCGCTATGTTGATATAATCGTAAATTACAAAATTTTCCTATTAGAATATTTGTATTCAATCATGTTCAAACAAATATCATAAATGTAATTTTGAAGTTGTCTAATGTATTTATGATCCTCAAAATGGAAGTTTATGCTCAATTTTGCCTTATTCTGACATGTTAAGTAAATCGTAAATTCCAAATAACTTACGAATTTTTTAAATTAGAAAAATCATAGTCTATGATATTCATGCCAGTATCCTAAATAATATTTCGAAAGTGGTTTGACATCTTTACGATGAAAATATCCCTCACGATTGACATTTATGTGAAATTTTGCTTTATTCTGCCATGTTAAGAAATTCGTAAATTTCCAATAACTTACGAAATTTTTATATTGGAAAATTCATTCATAGTCATTAATATTCTGTCAGTGTCCTAAATAATATTTCAAAAGTAGTCTGACATCTTTACGATGAAAATATCTCTAAAAATTCACATTTATGTGAATATTTGCCCTATACTGCCATGTTAAGAAATTCGTAAATTTCCAATAATTTGCAAAATTTTCAAAGTAGCATATTTTTAGTTACTGATGTTCATTCCGGCATCAAAACTGATATTTTAAAAAACTAGTCTGAGATTTTTACCGTAAAATGTTTCCATTTAATGCACGTTTAAGTGAATTTTTGTCCTATTCTCCCATGTTAAGAAAATCGTAAATTTCTAATAACTTACGAAGTTTTTTAATTCAAATGTTGCAAATGAATAGGGTTCTTGCCAGTATCGAAAGTAATATTTTAAAACTGATCTGCCCTCTCTGCGATCATTTGTTCGTGAGATATCGTGTAAACAGACTAACACACTAACAGACACCCTACAGACAGACATCATACAAATTTTGTCATTTTCGCATTCCTCATACCTGAAAACGTATAAAAAAAGTCAAAAAACCGAGGTCAAAATTTTTCACAATTACCTAAGTTCTCCTGTTCCCCATACCTATAGGGGAAGAGGGGGGACATTGGGACACTTTTTATAAAAGCATATTATTTTCCAATTTATAAAAGATTTAATGCTTTTGTGCATTTTTATTTAAATATTTGCGTTATTGGTCACCTTTTAAATGGGTAATGAGCATTGTTTAATGTGTTTTACAAACAGAAATAATTAAAACATAACTTATGCAAAAGTGTCCCAATGTTCCCCGTGCAGGGGCAGATTGGGACAACACTGATTTAATGATGGGGCACTTTGGGACAACCATCTTTTTATTTATCTAATTACAATATTGCAAAATATTTTGCTAAAGTAAATGAAAGGCTTTCAAAACAATGAATTTGATACAATAACAAATAATAATAAAGTAGGTAATTATGAAAAAATATGAAATTGTTATGAAGCATTACTGCATATTCATATCTTAACGCACATCAAAACCCTGCAAGTCTACACAAAACTTTAATGTTATGTAGGATCGTGTTGATGGCATAGTTAAGTTGAGAACATGATATTAAATAATCTTTCAACAAGAGTTCTTGTTCAGCTGTGAATATTTATTGAGATGTATATTTGGATTGAAACTTATAATTTATATTTGTAGTACACACTCGATCTTAATTTCTCTCATTTTTTTCAATCTATTAAATAATGTAGATTTTGGTATATAATATTTAATTGCAACTTCCCTCACAGAAAGTTTATCTTTGATTATTTCATTTATTGCCTTTTCTATACTTTCTTCTGAAATTTTAGTTCTTTCAGTTTTTGGCTTATAATTTCTAATCATTTTCTATTTATTTAAAGAATACCTAGAAAAAAAATGAATACAATTAGCTTATATGTGCAAAAAATAAGTAAATAAATAAAAATATATTGGTGTTAGAAATGAATGGACCATTGGAGCAGTCCCAATGTGCCCCATGCATTGGTGTCCCAATGTACCCCATCAGGTCATTTTCAAAACAAATGTTTAGGCCTAATTTTCTAGAGCACATGGGCTAATGATCTATAGTGGAAACGAAAGCTTAATGTTTATAAAAACACATAGCACTTTTAAAAATTAAAATATTTATTTCCTATTACCTAAAAAATCAACATTAATTTACTTGAAAAAAATTACTTTTCATATGATAAAATAAACTATCCTTGTTCATAGGCAGCAGATTTGAATGAATGAGTTGATATCACAAATATGAAGATGTACCACTAGTGCCGTTTAGTGTGATTTTTTACAAATTTTATTTTGCAATAATAAAGGGATAAAAGCCTTTGTAGTTTGTCCCAATGTGCCCCGTGTCCCAATGTACCCCCTTCTCTCCTAGTATGATAGGGAACTAAAAAAAAAATTGTTGGTGATCCAAGAATGCTGGACCAGCTCTGAAGGAAGTATTAGCAATTCCTAAATATGTAAAATTAATTTGTATCTACAAAGAAAATAAATTAAGAATAAATAAAGTAATATAGACATAATGTAAACTATATTTGTATTTCTTAATCAGGTACTTCTTTTTGAGACGTGTAATTAATTTGTAAGTTTAAAAAAATTTGCAGTGCCACTGCCATGCTCCACAGCTTCTGCTACTAGGAGAAAAATATAGGTCAATGAAAATGTTTTAGGCAACAAATTTGACATCACTGTATGCGATTTTGGAAACAGTTGCTCATGATATCACTATGACGGCATGAACATTACTCTTATTATTATTTTTTTTTCTTTGGAGGGGGGGGGGGGAGAGGGGGTCATTTTTCTGTTATCAGGACCAGACTTGTTGCCAAATATTTTGTTCAACTCACCAAGAGATTCCTATGAAAGTGACATTTCGCTTTATCAAACTAATATTCTGTACACGCACTATCTTCCTTCACCAGAGTAAATCCAGTTATGTTAACTTCACAGCAATTTTACTTGTGGAACACTTACTTGTGGTGTGTTTGAACATAATTTATTAATGAATCACCTTTGATACAATTTCTTCAATAACAAAAAAATTTTTTTTTTTTTTTTTTTTACAACTTACAGGTTGCTCCACAACCCTATTTGGCGATATTCTTTAGGGGCCGTTTTGAACAATAATGATGTTATTCTGGATTCTTTGTAATATTTATTTACGTTTGGAACCCACGGCAACCATTTCCGAAAATCACATTTCGCCATAATCATCTAAAGAAAATTGCCAAATAGAGTTGTGGACCAACCTGTGGTCCAATTGTCAAATAAAGTTGTGATATTCTCTCTCCTGATTAACAATTTTTTCAGAACCTTTGTTAGAGCAGACTGGTGTGGTTTTTGGATCAAATTTTAATTTTATTAAATGGTCTAAGTACTTAACATTGTCTTGATTATTGTCCGATACAGCTCTAAATTTCTTATTCTATATTCTGGGACTTGGGAGAGAGAGATAAAAAAAAATTAATAAAGTCTTATTAAAATCCACTTTTTAAGAAAGATATTAAACCTTTAATGGTATGCAATGGTTATTTATGCACATATATACAAAAAATGCAGCACTTTTCTGTTTGCGGGGCACAAACGAAAAATCACCAATTTTATTATTGTGATATTTTCCTTCAGAGTGGTGAACTAAAACTTTTATGCAAACAAATTGTAAAATTTTTAATAAATAATTGGTGGATTTATATATATGTATATACTTTAAGATGATAAAGCATCTTTATTTATTTATTGAAATTTAATTTAAATTACCTAAAACTAAGTTCTTAAAGTGAGAAACATGGTATTTTTGTAATATGTCATCCACATTACATTACTCGTGACTTTCTAAATTTCAATATAACTTCTTACAGATTGGTTAAGAATTATTTTATTTATTTTTAGTAAGTTGTGTACTTATTTATAATTGTCATTATCATCTATTCACTGTAATTTTCCATTTTATTTTACTTTCATAACTCTTTTTCCAGGTGACATTAAGTTCGTTCTGCAAATGGGAAAGTACCCAAAATGCATATAAAAGTATTCAGGTCAGGAGTCGATCCAAGCTGCCCCTTCCTAAAATTCAAATCTCCAAAATGGGCCCTTTCACAAAATTCAAATCTCTAAAATGGGTCCCTTCACAAAATTCAAATCCATAAAATGGGTTCCTTCACAAAATTCAAATTCACTACAACAGCCCTTTCACAAGATTTATTTTTAAAAAAATTATGATTTTGTAAAAATTTTCCACGTTAACAGTATTATTTTTAATGAATGTCTATACTTGGTTCAATAATATGCTGTTAGCTTGATATTAAACATTAGATAAGAGTAACTTCTAAAGCGAAAGGTTTCGTGTGATAGATCTTTTTATCGCAAAAAGAAATAAATGTTCACAAAATTATTTTGTTTTTCACAAAAATGGGCCCCAAAAATTAAAACCTGGATCAACCCTTGGTATTACGTTTAACCATTTCTTTAACGATTCAAGTGACTAAATACAAAGTACTGATATACTAATGATTCTCATCTGAATAATTTCGCGACTACAAGTACAAGCGAACAGAAGTAAAATATAGTATCTGCCATAACTCACTCATAAACGCAAGATAAAATAAGCAGGATTATTTAGCTTCCAGGTGATACGAAAAGAATATTTATCAAAATATTCGTAATGAATAGCAGGATAAATAATCGAATTTTAATAATTAGTTAATTATTTGTTGAATTCAATGACAAAATATCATATTTATTTTCCTTACTTCCTTAAAGGGTTTGACGTTCTCAGGAAATTCAGTAACTTGCCAATAGTTATTTTTAAAAATAAAATAAAACGAATCGGCGTCAAAAGATAAAACTTGAAAATCATACAATACTTTTGTTATTATTAAAACTCTTTTACAATAAAATGTCACATTACGATGAAAATGACGGAAATGTAGTCAACTTGTTTTTATATATACAGTTTACAGTAAAGTTATCTTTGGAATTGATCATTGTGGTCTACTTTGATGATATTTATATAAACAACATACGGAAAATCTCATCTCACAACTCACAGCGAATTCGACACGACCACATAAACATTATACAAATCTATTATGATGCCACTTCTGATTATCTAAATATCTACCGTTTCACTTTTTATAGCATGGAGGCAAAACTGAGCATATGTAACTTGAGACACTACAATAGAGTGACCGTGATTTATGAAACACTCCAAGCTGCGACGATTTGAAGTGTCGTCTGATGATGGTAACCTTTAAGCATAAATAAACAAAATAAAATAGAATAGAATAGAAATAAACAGAACATCCCCCACCCCCCGATTGCTTGTGATTGGACGCGGGGAAGCAAAGTAGGAGCAAATCAACCGCTAGGTGACAGAATAAGGTTTTTTTTTTTTAAATAAATTGCACAAAATACCTCATCTTTTGAAATCAATCTGAATGTATTAAGAAAGAAATTAGATTGCTTAAATTTAGTGCGAGTTAAGAGCGGGGTTAAAATTTGGAGATATGTTAAAATTATGAATACTTTAAATACGAGTGTACATTCATTATTTGTTTTTGTTTTACTTACAGAACATTAAATAACAGTATTTTTTTTTTATCCTATTAAAATTCACAGAAAGAAAGTTATTTAAAAGTTAACATTTGTGTATAACACATTTTAGCTTTAAATGTCAAAATCTCTAACAAGCATTGTCACCTTTATTAATGAAATTGCATTTAAAAAATTAACCTATGTATTAAATCCATACAATGTCTCCCTCAAATAATATTTATTTGCACCTAAGACTTTTTTAAAGCACAATAAATAAATAAATAAACAAAATAAAATAGAATAGAATAAAAATAAACAGAACATCCCCCACCCCCCGATGCGCATTTTTTGTTGACAGCGAGCTAGTAATACACTTGCTACATATTTTAGTTTAAAATGATTTCTCTTTTCTTCCTAGATTTCTTTTCATTAATAAAAACAGTCAATTAAATCAATACTAGCTGGAACCCGTCGAATTCGACGATCATTTTACTGACCGTAATGTTTCAAAAAACGTCGCAACATTATTTAAATGTATTTCAAGTTAAAACATCTAACATAATTTACGACATTTCACATTAAAAAAAAAAGAAAGTCAGAAAGATGCTTATAAATAGAAGTACTATATATGACATTACTTTCTACAAAGTACAGTCAATGTGACATCAAACTGACTCCAAATAAACAGTTCCTATCTTTCATTTTCTATTTCTTTTAATACTAAGACTACATGTTAGCTGAGTTAGTTTCCCGGGCCCATGGTAATAACCTTAAATTTGTATGGTTTTACATCTTTAACTCGATTTTGTTTGAATTTGTATTTTTAAATAAAAGCATCGCGAAAAAATAATTAGCTGTAACAAAAAAAAATTATCTCCAACCGAACGAAACTCTACCTTGTGACCCTGGTGCCATCGGCAGCGTATACGCCGGCCGCTAATAACATAAAAATATTCCCAAAAATTAACCTGGAACCGAACGAAACCGCCCGGTGTTACCCGGGCCCATGATACCTTAAATAAACCTTAAATTTGTATGATTTTATACCTTTAACTCGATTTAGTTTGAATTTCTGTTTTTAAATGAAAGCATCACGAAAAAAATAATCAGCAGTAACAAAAAAAAATTACCTCGAACCGAACGAAACTCTGCTTTGTGACCCCGGTGCCGGCGGCAGCGCATACGACGGCCGCTAATAACATAAAAATATTCCCAAAAATTAACCTGGAACCGAACGAACTCGCCAGGTGTTGCCCGGGCCCATGATACCTTAAATGAACCTTAAATTTGTATGATTTTATACCTTTAACTCGATTTAGTTTGAATTTCTGTTTTTAAATGAAAGCATCACGAAAAAAATAACCAGCAGTAACAAAAAAAATTACCTCGAACCGAACGAAACTCTGTCTTGTGATCCCAGTGCCTGCGGCAGCGCATACGCGGGCCGCTAATAACATAACAAATTCAAAAAAGTTAACCTGGAACCAAACGAACCCGCCCGGCAATACCCGGGCCCATGATAATAACGTTAAATGAACCTTAAATTTGAATGGTTTTGTATCTTTAACTCGATTTTGTTTGAATTTCTATTTTCATCACAAAAAAAAAAAAAAAAAAAAAAAACCTCAAACAGAACGGAACTCGGGCTCGTGACCCGGTGCCTGCGGCATCGTATATACAGGCCGCTAATAACATGAAAAAATTCTCAAAAATGAACCTTGAACCGAGCGAACCTCTGACTCGTGTTGCCTCTGCCTGTGGCTGCTGCACTGTATAGCAGGCATGCATGCTACGCAAGCGTTGCAAAATCCACCTTCCTCCACCGAGGGCGCAGTATGTTGTATACGAACATCACCAATCGCCTTGAATTTTCAAGACTTTTCAAATATGGTGTCACTGGTGGTGTCAACTGCAAAATCCTTTAGTTGCACTTTCCACCGCCAGGGAAAACAGCGTGTTCTATACGAACAACACCAACGGTAAGGAAATACCAAGACCTTTAAAATAAGGTGTAACATGATAGGGTCGACTGCAAAATCACCTAGTTCCATTTTTAACCACTAGGGGTGCAGTATATTGTATACGAACATCCCCAATCAACATGAAATTTCAAGACCTCTATCACCAATCGCCTTTGATTTCCAAGACCTTTCAAATAAGGTGTCACATGGTGGTGTCAACTGCAAAATTCTTTAGTTGCACCTTCCACCACCAGGGGGCACAGTGTGTTCTGTACGAACATCACCAACGGTCAGGAAATACCAAGACCTTTAAAATAAGGTGTAACATGATAGGGCGTACTGCAAAATCACCTAGTTCAATTTTTCACCACCAGGGGGCGCCCTATATTGTATACAAACATCTCCAATCGACATGAATTTTCAATACCTTTAAAATGAGGTGCTACATGTGTGGGTCTAGAACGGATTTCCCTCTCAAACTAATTCCCCCCTTTCCATCCCCCCTCCCCTCCAAATCTACTTTCCCCCTTTAAAATCGAAAATTCCAAATTCGCAGAAAGTGATTTTTTAGTATACGACTCTAGTCCCCATATGTACAATTTCTTCACCGTGAAGTAATTCGGAGCTTAGTTAAGCTCGTAAACGTGTTTTTAACCCGTCCACCCCCCGGGGGGGAACCGTTTGACATTTTTTTTATTTTTCTCTTTTCATAGCACATCTACAGTCCAAGACCTTTTTTTAGACACTTCAACCAAATTTTTTCACCAAGTAGTTCTCTCAATATAGTGGAGACAGACAAAAACATGTTTCAAATTAAAAAATAGATACTTTTAGTAATTCAAAAACAAATGTTAGTAGATCTTTAAATGTTAGTTTATCTATTATTGTTTAATAAATTGGTGTAGTCAAATCGAACTAACATTTTACAATATAGTAAACAGATAGGGTATTACATTTAACAAATTTTAATTAAAAAAGATATATATATATATATATAATTATGAATTTTCAATGTGTTACACACAACACAAATGTTAACTTTTAAAGTTATATCACTGTTTCTCTAACATATGATTTTTCTAACTTTATATCTGGATAGATTTTAATAGAATAACATAAAAAAGGAAGAAAGATAGATAGAAATACTTTTTTGCTTTGTAAATGGAACTAATAATGAATGTACACTCATATTTGAAGCATTCGATTACCATCTACAATTAATTTAAATCAGCTTATCTCCTAATTTAACCTCCTCTTTTTATGATTTTAATATGTAATACTCGCACTAAATTTAAGCAGTCTAATTTCTTTCTTATGACTTTTTGACTGATTTTTAAAAATGAGGAATTTTTGTACTATTAAAAAAAATATGTATATTATTATTATTTTATATTAGTTTTCATTTTTCTTTCATTTTTCCTTTATCATTAACGGATAGCTTGCCACATATTTAATTTAAAAAATATTGCTACCCCCAATTCTTAAAAGAAAAAAAAAACATATGTATTTTTTCAATTTCATATTTATAATTCACAACCGTCACAGTAGATGGCGACACCAAACATACATTTATATTCTGATTCTGATATTCAGATTGCTGCGTGATTTAGATATTTTTTCTGATAAAATAATTTTTTTTAAGTATTTACTCCTACATATTAATAATAATAAATAAAATAAAATCACTGATTTTTAAGAGCGGGATGAAAAGGAAAAAATAATAATAATACATGTCATCATAAAATATGAACAAATAGCAACTAAAAGATTTTGATCATTAACCTTTTTGTGCAGATGATCTATAATACTAAAAATGTATATCGGAAAGTATTTGAAAATATTTTCGTTAAAATTTAGTTCAAAAATCGGCCGAAAAAATTATTCTGATGCCCAATGTTGATTTGCTGCTGAGTCGCATCCTCGCGTCCAATCAGAAGGGACTATTCCATCATTATGGACGAACTATGTAGGTATTGTATACTGCAGGCAGGCATGTTTATAATTTAACTGTTAATTTAAATTGCTGAAAAATAAATATTTTCCTTTGTGCTTCTTTGAATATCCACTGTAGAAATTGTTTGAATATTTTTTTAATTTTAAACGCATTTCAAATCTGCTAAATTCTAGGTGAACAAACGCCAAAATTTTTCTTATATTTTTAATTCATTGTTTATTCCGAATTCACTTGAGAATGCACTTTTTATTACCTATTACAGAAAAATACTTGAAGCTAGAAGTTTTTGAGAAAACTTGGTTAAATTCATCTCATCTTTCGAGACAGACAACAAAGTCCAAAGCTCCTTTAATAAAAATAATAATCTGGTGTGTCACTCACACGACTTTCTCTCACACTGAAATTTAATACTATAAATACAGGTTGTAGATTAATAGGTATTATAAAGAGTACTGTTGTGTAAACCTGTGTTCAACAATTCATATTAGGCTTGTGAAGAGTATTATATAATAATTAGTTCTGTGTGAGGGGGTCTAGCGCCCCCCTCAACCACCCGTTTCATTAATGCACCTACATTTATATAGAATTTAATTCGATTATTAAAAAATAATTCTGTTTTTAAAAAATAATATATTAAAATTATTATTTAAAAAAATTATCTTTTATGATAATGCAGACGATTTCCATATTAGAGAGGTAGTATAACACCAAATATCCAAAAAAAAAGTCCATTTTATTCTCGAAAAAAAAAAAAAAAAAAAAAAACGATTTTTTTTTCAAAGTTTTTTATTTTGTTAAAAGTAAAAAAAATCGATAACTTTGTTTTAAATTATCACAGATCAATGATTCAACCATTCGTTTTAAAGGTATTGGCGAGCTCTTTTGAAAGATACCCATCATGAAAATTTACTCCCCTTGAGGGGGGACTTTCCCCCCAGGGGGGGAGGCGAGGAGCCTACATACACAAAAATTTTTTCCCAGTTAACTATCTCTATTACAAAAAATATATATTCGTTTCATTTGGTTTAGTGCAGTCTATAGACGTTAAACTCTACTTACCTGCAATTTCCCCCATAGACGTAATGTATTAGAATTCTCTTGATTGTCCCTGTACACGAACCATTTGCTTGATCTGAACGAAAATCTTACTGTAGCATCCCTATAGGATACACATTTAGAATACCAAGTTTGAACTTTCTGCCATAATTTGTTTTTGAGATATGCTGGTAACAGACAGACACACAGTCCATTTGCTAAAAACATGTTTTTCGTATTCAGGTAACCTCAAAACGTGTCAATATAACAAAATCTCGCGTTCGAAAATTTGACTCAAAAACAATACTTTCTCTACCTTATGGGTAAGAGAAAGTAAAAAGTCGGTAGTTTGACGAAGTCATTTTTTTATTTTTTCAATTTTATTAAATTCGATATTCATTTATTTATTGATATACTGAAAATCAATCAAAAACAAAAAGAAAGTAATCTATTCAATCTTCTTCAGTGTTTGTTAAAGCTTATCATGTTTTTATTTTTTTCCTCTCTTTTCTCTCATCGACTGTCATCGATAAACTTTGATCTGCGTTGAAATTTTTAAAACCTTGTATTCAGTTCGTGTGATTAGCATGTAACAGATAAACAATTAGGTTTATATGTAAAAAATAATCTGGTGTGTCACTCACACGACTTTCTCTTACCCTGAAATTTAATACTATAAACGTAGGTTTGAAATTAAGAGGTAAGATAACGATGTTATGCAAACCTAAGTTAAACAATTCAAATTAGGCTTCGGAAGAGTTTTATATGATAATTAGTTCTGTGTGAGGAGGGCTACCGCCCCCCTCAACCCCCCGTTTCATTAATGCACCCACATTTATATAGAATTTAATTCGGTTATTAAACAATAATTCTGATTTTTAAAAAAATTATAAAAATTATTATTTAAGAAAATTATCTTTTATGATAATGCAGACGATTTCCATATTAGAGAAGTAGTATAACACTAAATAACCAAAAAAAAAGTCCATTTTATTCTCAGTATTAAAAAAAAAAAAAAAAATTTCTAAGTTTTTTTTTTTTTTTTTTTTTTTGGTTAAAAGTTAAAAAAAAAATCTATAACTTTGTTTTAAATTATCGCAGATCGATGGTTCAACCATTCGTTTTAAAGGTATTGGCGAGCTCTTTTGAAAGATTTCCATCATGAAAATTTACTCCCCTCGAGGGGGTCTTCCCTCCCAGGGCGAGGCGAGGCTCCTACATACACAAATTTTTTTTTCCCAGTTGACTATCTCTATTACAAAAAATATATATTCGTTTCATTTGGTTTAGTGCAGTCTATAGACGTTAAACTCTACTTACCTGCAATTTCCCCCATAGACGTAATGTATTTGAATACTCTCGAGTGTCCCTGTATACGAACCATTTGCTTCATCTCAACGAAAAGTTTAGTGTAGGATCCCTATAGGATACACATTTAGAATACCGAGTTTGAACTTTCTGCCATAATTTGTTTTTGAGATAGGCTGATAACAGACAGACACACACACAGACCCTTTGCTAAAAACATGATTTTCGTATTCAGGGGACCTCAGAACACGTAAATATAACAAAATCTCACTTTCGAAAATTTGACCCAAAAACAATACTTTCTCTATCTTATGGGTAAGAGAAAGTAATAAATGTCTGAACATTCTATTTAATTTTTTAAAAATATATAATGAATACGTGATTATGTATCAGCGTTTCCAGATCAAATATGTGGGGGTGTTTGTGTTCAGGGGTTTTAATCTAACTACCTGTATTTTTGTATTTCCTACAAAGTCATTTTTGTTTTCATTGGTTGTTCATTTGTCATTCAAGTGATAAGTGAACAAATTATATTATTTTAAATTCTGTTTTTTTTTTTTTTTTTTTTTTTTTTTTTTTACTAACATGTAATTGAGTTGTGGGGAAAGGGGATGGAAATTAAAAAGTAAGCGAAACTTCGGAGTGAAAAAAAATATTCGATAAATGAATAAATAAATTTTTAATTTACTTTTTTGCTTAAATAGTTTTGAAGTCATTTTAATATACTTAATATTGCTATATTTTATACGAACAACATTTCTTAATTTTAAGACTTGGGATTTACAGAAGGGCTTTATTTATCCACCATCCCCTTAACGGCCCTCTTCACTCACCGTCGCCGGAAGCCCGGGCCAATGTTTTTCTATGGGGAAATTTTCTTTACAAATAACTTATTAACTAATACATATTTTTAAATTCTGTTTTCACATTCAGAAAGTTCCCAGCTGTTAAATTGACGCACCTTTTCTAAAAAATTATTTTTTAATTTTTTATATTTTATTTTGAAGCTGCAAAATACGAATTTTCAATATGTGAAATTTTTTCATTTTGCAATTTCGAAATAAAATATTAAAAATTAAAAAAATACATTTTTAAAAAAGGTGCGTCCATTTAACAGCTGGGAACTTTCAGAATGTGAAAACAGAATTTAAAAATATGTATTAGTTAATAAGTAATTTGTAAAGAAAATTTCCCCATAGAAAAACATTGGCTCGGGCTTCCCGCGGCGGTGAGTGAAGAGGGCCCTTAAGAAAATTTTACAGATACTTTTAATGTTATTGCCAAGCTATTAAAAAGAAAAAGATAGAAAGAAAGAAAAATCGTCCTGTTCGTGCAGATTACAATACATATTTCAAATGTATACATAATTTTAATTTAATTTTTATTTTTTCAAATTTGTTAAGAAGTGTTAAATATATATATATATATAATTTGTTTATATATATTTGTGTTAAATATATATATATATATATAATTTGAATAATTTAATTCTTTTACAACACTCAGCGAATGAAAGAGAGATGAAAATACCAACATATGAAATTTTAAATGAGATGTAGTTCGAATAATATTATAGTCACGGTGATAATTTAATTTAATTACACTGAATAGTAAAAACATATTAAAGTACTTACGCAGAAAAAAATGACACACATAAATCATAAGCCTAACGATGAGATAATTTGCATAATCGATTAATCCAATAGAAACATTCTTCAAATAATAGAAATGGAAAGAGATGAATTAACCAAAAGGATCTGTTAAAAGAAAAGAGAATTCATGAAATGAAAAATAGAATTTTAAATGCTGAGAACCAGAAATGATCTTCATCAGGAAACTTGCATCTCTGTCAGCATAAGCAAGATACATTTTGAAAAGTGTCTAGTACTTAAATTTAATAATGAATGTGGATATATGTGTAATCCTGAAAAAAAAAAAAAAAAAAAAAACAATCATTAATTCTAAAAATATTATATTCCATACAAAATGTGCTTCTGTTCATCTGAAAAATGTATATTATTTTTTTCTTCTTGTTTTTTATGTTTTGAGCAGTATAAAGACTTAATATGCCTTCCATGTATTCTATTTTTTGAGTTCCTGTAAACAAGCACTAGTACTGTTAATACATAGTAAAGCACCGTTTATATGTCTTTAAAGGGACTGGCGTAAAAGGATGTATAAATGAAAAAACGTATAATCGAAATAGAAAAAAATAAAACTTTGATGATTACAAATTTAATGATACTGAAGCAAAATTTATGTGAAAGTAATAATTTAATTTTTTTTTTTTTTTTTTTTTTTAAATAGTAATTCGTACTTTATAATAGAATTTGAGTTTCAAGATAAGTATTAATTAAAAAAAAAAAAAAAAGGATTTATTATAAAAAATGAGAAAAAATCAACAATTAATGCATGACTTGAGTACTAATTATACATTTAATATCTTGAGCACTGTATTATACATATCTTGAATAGTATATGAACACATCTTGATTATTAATTTTATAATATTGCGTATCTTTAACAAATATTGTACGATTTACGTCTACACATGTAGTTATTTTAATTACATTAAAAATCTTTAAGGGGGTCCGGGACACCAAATTTTTGTTTTTATTATTTACTAGCCGCCTTCGGCGACCAGCTGGTTCGCGATCCTTGAAAAGTTCGACTTTACGAAACTCCCGCTTGGTGGCGCCTGCGGCACCTTTTTCCCGTTTCAGGTCCTTCAACAGCTCATTGACATATAGTGAAAATAACTTTATTGAAAAATTTAATCGTAGTGAATTACCACTTGGTAGCGCCTGCGGCGCCCTCTTCCCGTTTCAATATCTGAAACAGCCTGTTGGCTCACCGTGTTACGATCTTTCAAAATTCTGAATTCAGCAAAGTCCAGCTCAGTGGTGCCTTATCTCCGTTTTAGAACTTACAACAGCTTCCACGCTCATACCACAAATAGGTTTGAAATTTTCAACTGTAGCAAATTTTCGCTCTGTGGCGACTAAGGCGCCGCTTTACGTTTCATGATTTGAAATAGCCTGTTTGCTCACTATATAAATATATCCCCTAGAAAATAATAAAATTTAATAAATTAAATAAATATACCCCCACCATATAATATCCCCTTGAAAATTCTGATCGTGGCAAATCCGCAACCCGGTGGGGCCTACGGTCTCCCAATCTCCTCCCTATAAGTAATTTACTGATAATCAGAATTGGAGCTATTGAAGTATTAAAATGACAAAGCGCCCTCTGGCGACAGAGATTTGCAATATGTACTCCTCAATTTCAGTTTAAAAGACTTAAAATGATATTTTACCTATGAAATTATGTTAATTAGAAGCTGAGATACAAAGGTAATATAAGCATTGTTATAACAAAATTTGTGTCTGATTTTTTCGTTTTTTTTTTTTTTTTTTTTTCCTTTGAAACTTGCGTGTTAAAAATCCTTAATACGAAATGCGAACGGAGTATCGGAATTCGAAAGCCTGCATCATAATTAGAATTGGAGTACTATAATAAAGGTGTTCTGGATTTTCTGTGGTTTTCTCTGAAACTCCAGTACGGAATTTAACGGCTTATATCAGTTTAAAAGTCCGTAATATTTCAAATGATGTGTTATAAGTAGAATTCTAGATATTGAATTATTAAAATATCAAAGCGCCCTCTGGCGCAGAGATTTGCAACATATACTCATCAATTCTAATTCAAATAATTTTTTAAATGCTATATTACTTATGAAATTATGTTAATTAGAAGCTGAGATACAAAGCTAATATAGACATTTCTATAAAAAGATTTGTGTCCGACTTATCCACGTTTTTCTCCGAAACATGCATAATTCTGGGCTATATAACGTTAAAAATCCTTAGTACGATATGTGAGCAGAAATTGGAATTCGAAACTCTGCAAAATATTAATGAATAAAGGTGTTCTGGGTATTCCGTTGTTTTCTCCGAAACTCCCGTTCCTTTTCTACATCTTTGCCCCTTCGCTCTCCCCCCCCCTTTCCGTCGATAATAATAATTTTACACTCGAAAATATCCGCAATCGATTTACCTTGCCTTAAAATCTAAATATACCAACCAATTTCAAACGCTGTAACTCTTTTTTTCCCCTTTTTTCTTTCTTTCTTTCTTTCTTTTTTTTTTTTTTTTTTTTTCCCCTTTTCCCCCTCCCTCAAGCCTTCCTTAATAATCGTACTCTTTCAAAAATATTCACAATCGAATTATCGGGCATTAAAACCAAATACTACAAAATTTCAACGGCATATCTCAATTTAAAATACTTCAAAATATAAAAGAAAACTTAATCTTTTTCCAATAAACATGTCATTTTTTTTATTTATTCATATATTTTCATGAAAATTGAACAGTAGCTTTATAATATGCTGTCTAAGCCGAATATTCATTTAAATGTAAGGTAAATGAAAATTAGAAAAAGTTTTAAAATTGCAATTTCCCCCCCCCCCCCACTATAAAACACGTGATATCTTAATTGATTACAACCATTTCCTTTTTCATCCCAGACAGTCGTCTGCCTGTTTCAAACTAAATTTCACACTTTAGTTAATTTAAAAAAATCTAATTGATGTATCGATAAGCCGCTTGCCCTCTTAGATTCGGAAAAAATCCCCTCTCATTTGGTACCAAATTTGTAACGATCGGACTAATATTTCTAATTTATTTTCCACTTTTTATGCTTTTAACTCCGTTAAAATATCTATTTTTATGCAATCGCGGTGAAATCTCAGTCATTGAGATCGCTTTTTGATTAGACATAGGTCTACATTTTAATTAATATCTCCGCAACTAATTAAAATTTTTAAATTCTGTTTTCACTATCCCCTCGGGAAGGCTTCTAGGCACCCGTATGTCAAATTTTATACTTCTGCGTTCAGTAGGGGTTGAAAGTATGCATGTTCAGACAGACAGACAGGCAGACAGAGAGACAGACAGACATCTTCTTTTATTATTAAAGACTAGCAGGATACGCCCGCTTCGCTGGTCACTATTTTTAAATGAATCTCAATTTTTAATGAAGTCTCAAAATTGCATTAATTTTTATCATGTGATAAAAAAAGAGAAAAAAAAATTCTGATCGGGAAAAATGTCGCACCGGGTCCCCACTGACTTCGGCAGCGTAGACCCATGCGCTGCGCGCATGTATTCCTTCACCATCCTTATGACTTCTCAAAATTCCATGCTATTACTCATAAACTTTCATTCTTAAGAAAAGGAATTAAAAATTATATCATTTAGCATCGGGTAAAAACTCACACCGGTACCCCACTGCCTTCGGCAGCGCAGACCCGTGCGCGCGCAGCGCGCACGTGTGAGGATATACGTGCACTGTACACGTATATTCCTTCTCAACTCAAACTTTTATTATTAAGAAAATAAAATTAATAAAAAACCTTTTATCATCGGGTAAAAACTCGCATCGGGTCCCAAACCCATGAGCGCTGCACGCGCACGTGTTAAGATATACGTGCGGTGCGCGCACATATTCCTTCTGAAATCAAACTTTTATTCTTAAGAAAAGAAAATTAAAAAAATCATTTATTATCAGGTAAAATGTCGGACCGGGTCTCCACTGCCTTCGGCAGCGCAGTCTCGTGCGCGCTGCGCGCGCTTATTCCTTCCCCACCCTTCCAGTCCCTCCTAATTAACTTACATATACCAATTTTGAACGGTCTAACTCAATTAGCTGAGATGCAAAAGAAAACCTAGGACACCTTAAAATTGTAAATCAGGTGAAATCTCGAATTCCACTTTCGATAATATAAAAGAACTTTAAAATATCTTTCGAATGATGTATTAGAAATAATTTAATCATAATTAGAATTTGAAATATTGAAATTTAAAGATATTACAGCGCCATCTGGCGGTAGAAATTTCTGTAATCTATTGTTCCATTCCAGATTAACAAAGCTTTCAAATTATGTATTACTTATGAAATTATTTTAATTAGTAGCTGCGATACAAAAGAAAATCTAATCAGGACACCTCAAAACGTGTAAATCGGGTGAAATCTCGAATTCCACTATATACCGAATTTCTAAAATTTCAGAAATCGATTTTTAGACATTTGTATGAGCTATATTTTAAAGCAAAAATTTTACGGATATTTTTTTTTTTTTTTTTGAGATATAAAGGATTTTGTGAAATCACGTGTTGCCCCCTTTCCCCCCTTGGGGGGCGAATTTTGTAAAATCGCTTCTTAGTGGATGCCTATGTCATAGAAAGAGCATTGTCACAAAATTTCATGTTTCTAGGTCCAGGGGTTTGGTCTGGGCGATGATGAATCACCCCCTCAGTCAGTCAGTCAGTCAGGAAGAACGATTATGTATATATAGATGATGGGGAACTGAACAGAGTCGGCCCATGCCAACTAGTTTCTGTTTTTAACCAAGATTCGGCAGAAAGTTCATGACAGCTATAAAAAAGTAATAAAAATGTAGATTTTATGCAACATTTTCCACAAGTTGACCGTGAGGCTACCACATAACCGCAATAAATGCTATATATATAATGCAGAAAGTTTCAAGAGAATAAAGTTCATATTAATATTTAAGTCTGAAGATTTTTTAGCTGAATTAAAGTTAAAAGTATAGTGGGCCAAGTATAAAATAATCCTTTTAAGACACATTCCTTCAACACTTTAATCCCTTACAAAGAGGGACTTTGACTATGTCCGGAGATGGCACGTCGGAGTTAGCACGCAACCAGCTAGGGGGCCGGGGGACACAGCCCCCCCCGAGGGGAGTCTGTGACCCCCCCATCGGGGCATACTCCTAAAATCTCTCGGGGGAAAAAACACAAAATTTTCAGTTTTTCTACTTGACAGCATTTTTCTTTCATTGTACAAATTTGAAGCATTCCAGTTTTTCAATTCTGAATTCAATAGAAGAAAGTATTGGATTCGTAAAAATTTTCAGCTTCCAGTTTTCATGAATATACACGTTTTGAGAGGTCCAGAACACGTTTTGACCACGATATTTTTAGAAAATGTCTGTCTGTGGCCCGATGATCTCCAAAACCATGAGGAGTACTAACAAATGGAATGGTACAAATATTAACAGTAATATTATTAACAGTATTGCAGTTTTTGATAAATAATACTTATATAATAAACTCTCTTTATGTAGTACCCCCCTGTCGGGGAGGTGGGGTGCCCCCATCGGGGAATTTCTGGTGCCACTACTGCAGGTATGCTTAACGCTATAGCAACTGCGGTATACTTTTTTTTTTTTTTAATACTTCCTTATATAACGTATAAGGAACTACTGTAATCCCGATTTGCGAAATGGATTTTGTATCTCCCATAGCTCAAAAACGAATCATCGAAGAATGTTGCAAATTTATATTCGTGACTGGCATGATACCCAGTTGTACACCTGCAATTTTAGTCTTGATACGAGCTCCCGGTTTAGAGATATCAGTGACTTTACACGACTTTTCGTAAAGTCTGTATGTGTGTATGTATCTCGCCTAACTCAAAAACGGTTGGAAGTAGAACGTTGCAAATTGGTACATAGGTTTGTTATAACATCTAGTTGTGCACCTTCCTTTTTGGGTCTTTCTGTGACTATCCGTTTTGGAGATATTTAAGAAAATTATATTCATAATGAGCAAATATACAAAGGTTTTGACCACTAATATATGACCTACCATCATAGAGATTTCAAAATAAGCTAATGGTAGAACCCGTAATGATATTATTATGAAAGTTGTCGACATTTATGCGTGTACAAAGTATTTTGTAAAAACATAAGCAGGTTCTAGTCGACGAATACTTCACTTTTCGAGATTTTGTCTTAAGACATGGCACATTAAGAATAAACATAAGATGTTTATTTATTTTAGGTTTGGACAAAACGGTACTTTTCTTTGTCGGGACGGGACTTGAGTCGCTACCAAAGGTTTTTATAGTCTCCACCAGATTCAACAGTCGACATTGGATTTACTACAATAACATTTTGCTTGCCTTTCTGTTTTATTAAGCTAACATTCTATAAACAACTGGAAAGTTTATTACGAGTGTTAAAACTTACTTATTGAAACAATTTTCACAGAGTTTCTGTAAGAACAGAGAATTAAACACTGTCAACGAAATGGCAGTGAGCCATTGAAATTGGTTGAAGAAACGAAATTGGTTGACCACAAAATTGGTTGTTTTTCAGTTCCAAATGGAAATGTCAAAATGGAGTTGTAAATATACGAATTATCGAGATGTGTATAATTCTCGATAGTACACATCAATACATCTTCATCTCGATAATACAATAAAGACGAAATTCAATGAGTTCAGAATTGACTGATTGAATTTTGTCAGTATCAACTCTGTACAGTCGAACCTCGTTAACGTGAACACTGTTAACGTGAATAACTTTTAACATGAACTGTTTTCACAGTCCCCGATAAAATGAAAATTAGTTTAGTTAAATGAAGATTAGTTACTGTTAGCATGAAAATTTTTTTTACTTGCCTTGAGATTCACGTTAACGAGATTCGACTGTATATGAATCATAAAACTTTTGTTAACTGAACACCATTTCGGAAATGTTTTGGCGATAATGTTTCGAAATTTTACTACGTGTTGATGATTTGGCGATATAAAGAACCGATCACGATAACAGAAAATTACTGATCAAACAGGAGAAAATTGGATACTTTATTAACTTAAAGCCATTGGCAAAATATTTATACAAATAAAATATTTAAGATAATACAACATATTTTCCAGGATCATCTCTATAATATTAATAAATATATGTACATGAATATAATTAAAATATACATAAAATATACAGTTCGTGTTAACAGCATGCCAGGGAAAAAATGCTGACATACGAATGTACACCAAATGTAAATGTACCCCAAACTATATCTGATTCCGACAGTAATGAGACTAGCAATTTTCTACTTTTAAAATGGGTCAGAATGATTATTGGAAGAACTATTTTGTAATAACTTTAGTGTACTAGCTTACAATTAAAACATTGTGTATACTTTCCAGACATAATCTAAGACAGTTTTATATGGATAATTAGGATATTTGCTTGAAATAATACCCATATCAAAGAAGGAAAGATTGTTTGCATAAAAAGTTATATAATTTATTTAATTATGCACAGTAAAAAATTCCTGTGTAATCACTTAAAGAGGTGACTTTAATATACTCTTATGTGGTTCAGAAACGGAACTCGCGTAAGTTAGAAAACAGGCACATAAAAGGAAATATTTAATATCTTGTTTAAAAGTTTAACGACAAACTACATAAATTATTCATTATATATGCTCTACTTATTTAATCTGTGAAAACAATTGATTATTTCAGAATGTGAGACTGAATTTTGATCCGAAATATTATAAAAATATGTATGAAAACAAAAGAGTATAGAAGGACGATATCAGAGGAATTAACTGAAAATGTAAACTGTTTTTCATGCAATATATCAGAGATATTTATATGTTTGATCATAAAACCTATGCAAGTCTTATTTGGATGGGTTTCCCCCACATTTCCACTTTTTCTATGTGAAATCTGATTACTCAGTCCTCGAAAATCTCACTACACCCAAAGCATCATCACTATATCCAAAGTATTTTATTTAAATATTTCAATGAAATTTTTTTGTGCATTGTACAGTATTAATTCTAGATTATTGAGCGGCTGAATTCCGTACGCTTAATACTGATAAATATATAATGTGAACATCTTACCTGGCTGCTTTCAAACTAAATAGAAAAGAAATTGTGATATTTGATGCGGGAGATTTATCATATAGCTTATCTGAATGTATAGATAATTAGTTCTCCGCCATTATTAGCTTATATTAAACTACTAACAAAAACTACAAAATTTTTCTGATAAAACAATAAAAAATGGTTCTGAAATTTGCAAATGTATCTTCTTTAATGTACACTTTAATTTGAAATATATGGAGTGTAATGAATCACAATCTATAGCTAATTTATATTGAATAACAACAGCATAATCTATTTACAGTACATCAATCTACAGTAATAGTATACTACATCAATCTACAGTAGCATAATCTAATTTTTTAATAGCATATTCTATTAAAAATTATTAGCCGCTGAAAAGAGAAAATTTTATGCATTGCTGAAGATTTTACCAGATGGGCAATTGCAGAGGATATTTTTATTTCATAATTATTCAGTACTTTTGATCTAGACGGGTAATGCAAGGCTTTTCTAGCTTATCCAAAAGAAATATTACTAGTTCGAATTCAAAATGACAAATTCTGGAAATGCATTTGAATATTTACTAAATCTTGCCATAATTTAAATGCTAAAATATACTTATTTGCTTTAGATCGTGGGTTTTAAATGTCAGTTTCATTCTCACATGTTAATAAAATATATCATAATAGCTCTCGAGATAGAAAATCACAAAAATAATGTTTATTTTTATCTTTTAGTGAAATTCACATTCTCCACGTTAGGCTTAATATGCTCGAGAGAAATAAAATTAATTTTTCAAAAGAAAGTATTTGAAAGCTTATTTACAAACATTTAGCGTAATATTTTATTTAAAAACATCTGTAGTTAATTTAAATTTATATTTATTGATATTTTGTAACCTTTTCGTCTATTTTTACTCTAGATTTAAGTTATGTTTATTATGTACATTGGTAGCTGTCTGTTATGTCTTCAAATTCATTTGAAACCTGTTGAAAATGAATTAAAGGCAACTATTTGTTGAAAAAAGTATTTAAATCCATAGTAAATTTATATAAATAAGTAATCATCGATTATACTGCCAAAAATAATGGATTTTCATTTCAATTTCTTAAGGCAAAAGTTGGATAGCCCTGCTTTTAGTAATATGTGTACTTATTTTGGAAGAAAATATTTATTCCATAATTAAAATAAAAGAGTGTTAACTTTCTTTTATAGGCATTAGACTTTATAAAAAATCAAATTTGTACTCTCAAAAATTTTTTATTGAGATTGTAGAACATTTAAATGGCATATATTTGAATTAGTTATGGCCGAAAACTAATGTATTTAATGGGATTTACGTTTTAAATTAATAGGCGTTTTAAAATTATAAAAATGAACGGTGTGGTTAATATATATATGTGTGTGTGTGTGTGATGATTCATGTATAAGAAATGTTTTTTCAAATTTTAAATTAGACTCAGTTTTTTATCAGTATTTTTAGAGAGTTATTTTAACGAAATCTCATTGCTGCCGCTATATCGTCTGCACATGATTAAGGTAAAATATGCTTTAAATAACATTAAATACCTAATTTCTGTAAATTTAATATTGTTTTAAAAATTTTGCTTGCTATTTTAATCATGTGTAGCAAGTATTTTAATCATTTATCATATGCAACTTCCAAGTATCTGAAGTTGCATATAATAAATTGGATGTAAAGTATGATAATTATGTTAAAATTTGAAACGAGAGAATCCTAAGATAATTTTGTTAATAAAATTTATGCAGAGCTCATCAGCTGCGAAAAAAAAGATCTTTATGATAGTATTTTTCGTATTCAAGCTCTATTTGGCGCACTTTACTGTCGAAAATGTGCGATAAGTAAATTATATTGGCAACCTTTTCTGAAAATTTTTAACAGCAACCATTTTGAAGCATCAGTTAAAGTTGCAGTGTAAGCCTGTATAAGTTATGAAGTAAAATTATGCAGCCAATCAGAAATTAGTGACTTATGACGCAACATTAAACTAACCAATCATATAAACCCAAATTCGGCTCGCAGGTAAAATTTCTGATGACTCGTCACTTCAAGATAAAACTGCTCCAGTGTTGCGTGGTTAGAAATTTTATCTTGCAAGACTATTATAAGATTTTTATAAGTAGGAATATCGCCAAAAACTACTAGTTCGTTTTCAAATCGCGCCAAGTGGTAAATGAATGTCACTTACACTATTTTTATTGTGTTTTTTCTTTAATATTTATCTTGAATTTATATTATATGAATTAATTTGTTTTATATTAATATTAATATATTAAATTTAATAAATTTATTTCGGTTATAATCTATATAATATTTCTCTAACGTGGACCAGTTACAATTATTTTTTGTCGAAACGATACGATAGTGGTGTAATTAATAAAATACGCGAGGATAAAAAATAATATTTAAAAACGAACAATATTTAAGCACGTGGACTCAGCTCAGTGAACTAATAAAAAAAGTAATGACATTATTTTACGTAAAAATGTATTTTTAAAAGTTTCTTCTGCAGAATCTTTTCAAGCGTCATTTTAAACCTAAAAATATTTTAAAGATATATGCAGAATAGGAATTATTATTATAAATTGACTGAAAACACAATCATATAAAATATAATCAAAATAGGAATTAGTTTGTTTAAAAAAAAAAAAAAAGTATACCGAAATTAGTAAAAAGTCATCGTCACCATGGCGACAAAAATTTAAAAGGCGTTGTGGAAGTCCTATACTTTAACTATACTGCCCGCGGAGGTATGAAAGCTGGGTCGTGAGCCATGAATTTGATTTTCAAACCTTTTATTGATTTTTGTTTCATTATTGTACAATATTAATTTGGTACTAATAATAATTTGGCTTCTGGTAAATTAAAATTAAAATTAGGTGGTGAAATTGGTATAATATTTATGAGTTTCAAATTTTAAAGGTAAATAAGAAAAGAAATAAAGTGGGAAATTTTTCCACGGGTTTGCTAGTTTCAGTTAATTTGTGATATACATGTATCATGCGAATAAACCTGAAAAACGTTTAGTTAGAATCAAGATTATTTAAATTTTAAACGAAAATTGTTTTAAACCAAAATATTAACAATAAAAATTGAAAGTCTAAAAAATCTAATATTCATATTTAATCCTATGACCAAAGTGGTTTCCTCCCAAAATCCGGTACCCCTTGCCAAGTTGGCGATAACGCCCACGGGCGCCTACCACGATAACGCCTACGAACTGGCGGGGATAGCGCCAGCAAAAGTCGCCAAAAAGTGCCAAGGGGTTTACTCTATCTAAATATAGAGTAATGTTTAGCGTTTTTTTTTTTTTTTTTTTTTTTTTTTTTTTTTTTGTATTGTGCGAAATATTGTTTCATATCATTGATTGCTCCATTAATATATTAATATATGTTATTAAAATAAGCATGATTTTTTTTTTTTTTTAATGACTTTTTTTTCCCCCGCCAAGGTCGACAGATACCAAATCTGCTCAATACATTTTGTTATTGGGAACAGCTTTAGTATAGGACCCTCTTGGCGAATTTTGAAATTTGACACCGAAGTAACTCGGACGCTTCTCGCCATGAATGCAATTCCGACAGTCCTTTTGACTCATCGCCAAAAGTGACAACTAAAATTTAAAAGTCACCTAGAGGTTCCTATAATAAAGTTGTACCTTTTATTGCAGTTTTAAGACAAATCAAAGTAATATTTCATGGCCGTTGCTATTCGGACCATCGGTGCGATTAGTGTGGGGGCTATTCGGACCGCTTTCTTGTTACGCTGGTCATAATAATGATTTTGTTTGTTTGATCTTGAATTTTCTCTGTAATGTACTAATGATTTTGCTTGTTTCAACTACAAATTCAAACTTTTAGCGTTTTGAAAGTGTATAATGCGACTGATCTACAATTCATGTTTATTTCAACATTGCTGTTAGAAAACATTACAAAATAAGTACAAATGTCATTTTCAGAAAAATCATACATATATTTGTATAGAAAATTGGGTTTGGTTTGTATCGAATTATATTGGAATGGTTTAATTTTTTTTTTTTTTTTAAATAAGGAAAAGAAATAAAAAACCAATTGCATCTATGTAGTTGAATATACAGATTTATTCATATGTTATATATTTATGTATATTCAAAAAACATATTGCGAAGATTTTTTCAAAGATTAAAAATACTCATTTACTAAGATCTGTTTTCATGTTGCATTTTTTATTTTTATTATTCAATTTTCGAAATCTTTATTATTTTCATTTTGGCTCTATAAAAATTATTTTGAGTTATTGCCCTTTTATGAAGAATTTTAACATCATTTAGAGTACAAAATTTCTGTGAAAATAATTAATCTCTACCACACTCCCACACTTAAAAAAAAGTATAAAAGATAATTTTTGATGCATGGGGACGAGACGCATTGTATTATTTCTAAATTTCACTCTTTTATCAGTGCTAACTTATTCTCCTTGGAAAAGATGGTCCGAATAGCCTGTACACTAATTGCACCGACGGTCCGATTTGCCACTTCGAATATTTCATACTATGTTTTTTATATATTTAACATACGGCAGATTAAATGGGCGCTTATAGTAACTGATGTTGCATTTTTTTTTAGTACAGAGAACTATTAGTCTCAATCTACAGATAAAACGTTTTCGCTAGTTTTACAATGATTGGACATTTATCAAAATCGAAAATTTTTCGAAAATATAATTGAATAATTTGAAAGCGATGTTGTAATGTGAATAAATAATAATAATAATAATAAAGATAAATAAATAAAGCACTTTTCCATTTCATTTGCGTAAATCCGGCCTAATACTCTTAGAAAGACCCCCCCCCCCCCCGGAGGCCACTCACCTCAGGCCTAGAAATCTAGTGCAGTCAATCGTCCTTAATCCTAAGAGCAACGCCAACTCAATTTCGAGGTTTTTAAAAGTCAATTAAATTTTTAAAAATGTTCTTTTGTATTGGACATAACCCCTATTATACAGCAGACTTGTAGTCGATTACAGAAGTCCGTAATCGATTACGATTATTTTTAGTTTTCAAAAGTCGATTACGAATACGTTTAAGATATTAAAAGTTAGATTACGATTACAGTTTTGATTCTAGAATTCGATTACATTTAGATTACGATTACTCTTTTTTTTATTGTCAAACTACGATTAAACTTCGCTTATACAGATTTCTCAATCGCCATGTGATGAATATCGCTTGTACATAATCTTTCTTAGACATCTTTTCCCCATACCTATCCTTAAATATATCTTGTATGTATCTGTGTTTTGTTTGCTGTCATATTAAACTTTTAATATTACAGTAAGCAGATTTAAAAATATCAAGTCATTTATCATATAAAACAAGAATTATTCCCACTTGCGCGATTCTCATTTGCGCGAAGGGGCGAAAAATTCTTATTTGCTCGACCAGAAATTGCAGGACCGGGCGAGCGTGCAGGTGATTTCTTCTTTTTTGACTTGATAGTCTGAGATGGCTCGTAAGTCGGTTCCGCCGCAATCACTACCACGCACGTAAAAACCAAAAAAAAAAAAAGTAAAGAAAAGAAACTTAGCTGGACACCCCTACCTCGCTGTGCATGAATCTGAGAACGTCCGTAACTCATTTCCGCGGCAATCACTACCACCCACATAAAAAAAAAAAAATCACTGGACACTCCTATCTCACTTTGCATGAATCTGAGAACGCCCATAACTCGTTTCCGTAGCAATCACTACCACGCACGTAAAAACGAAAAAAAAAAAAAAAAAAAAACATCACTGGACACCCCTACCTCGCTGTGCATGAATCTGAAAACGCTGGTAACTCGTTTTCGCAGCAATCAGTCTCACGTACATATATACACTTCGCGCACTAGAAAAAAGAAAAATCACTGACACCCCTACCTCGCTGTGTATGAATCTGAGAACTTATGTAATTCGTACTGCTCTTGTATTTTTACTCTGTTCGCGCAAACTGGAAGAAAAATCGCACAAATGGGAATTTTTCACCACTTCGCGCAAATGGGAAGATACCATAAAACAAGAGCAATTTGATATTTATACAAAGCTCTATATTTTGACCATCAAAGAAATGTAATCATTATAATATTGAAAGAAGTTTTATGTATGAGTCAGTAATTAAAATACTATCTCAAATATCTGTCACAAATTTCCTTTCTTTATAATAACTTAGTAGACTAATATTTTATTTTCCACTCTACCACTAGTTCCGAAGCATAAATTCCTTTTTGTATTACTTTTACATTTTCAGTAGAAAAGAAAGATAAAAAATACTAATAGTATTTAGTAAAACGTAAAAAAGAAAGAAGTGGAAGTTATGTAAATGGAACAACTATAGTATTTCCCCTCAGCTACATTTGGCGATTTTTCGTTGGCGATTACGGCTAAATCATAAATCTAAAAATCATAAATCATATAGCATAAATGATAAAATCGTAAGCTAAATTATAAATCATAAATCATAAAATCATAAATCCAAAATGAATAGCATGTAGGCTGCCATATTATATCGCAAACAATCCAGAACGACATCGTTATCGTTCAAATCGGCGCCAAAGAAAAATCGCCAAATTCAGCTGAGGGGAAATACTATAGTTGTACCATGGGGGAAGTTATCTTTAATTATATTAATTTTTTCGTGTGTAAATGCATTAAATATTGTTTGTTCTTTTGAAAATTCCTGGTAAATAGTATCTTTTATTTAATTTAATTTTAGAAATGTTTTGGTCATTTATCATTTCGAAAGATTGTTATTCAAAATGTATTAGCGTATAAAAACGTATTAGATATTTCTTATCTTTAATGATTCGTTTTTAAGAGAAAAATTATACTATTTTATACATATTTTAACTCCTCAAACTAATCATTTCAAATTATTTTTACAGTTGGATGTTTGAGAAGGCTATGACCATCGTAAGTTGTTTGTCTCGCCGACAGCAGATTCTACGATGTCAGAAGCCATTTTAATTTGTTATTAATTCCTTTAACATTCGATGTGCGAAAATATTATAGAATAAATTGATTTGATATGTGTCGTTCTTGACCCGGGGGCGGGGGACAGAAAGAAGATCGTCAAATTATCTGACGAACATATTTAATTCCTGTTAAAAATCGTTTTTTGTTTTTGTTGTTTTTAAATAAGGTATATTAAGAAAGTAATGAAGAATACAAAGCCCTATTTTGTATATATTGCGAACATATTCATTTGGCGTGTATAATTTTGGTATTACATCGTTAACCGCCAAATCCAAAAACTGCCAAGAACGACAGATATTAAAGCTATACTAAAATGTAAAATAGTATAATTCATACATTTACTTTGCCTATGTATTTTTTAATTTACTAAGAGAGACTTTTAGGTACTTTCCTGTTATCGGGACCAGATTTTGTCGCCAAATGTTTTGCCAAATTCGTCAATGTAATAATCAGCTGTTATGGTTAATATTAGTTTGTTTAGTTGCTTTTCTGATATGTATAGCAATATGTTTAATTTTCGTGAACAATTTCTTTTCTTTTTCTTTCTTTTCTTTTCTATTGTCGCGATTATCTTTAAGCTTCTAATTTTCAAAAATAATGGCGAATTAGCGAGATCTGAATCCGGTCTCGATAACAGACAATTACTAAAATTTGTTTATACATGTTCTTAATATCTTGTCAGCTGTCTCGTCATACCGTGCATATATATGAATAAAGCTGAAAAAAGTGCTACTTTACATTGTAAAGTATTTAAATAATCATGAAAGAATTTGCTCACACTGAAATGGTTTGTGTCTTTTTTTCTCATATCGTATGATCTAAAGTAAAATATAAATGGGCGGTGGAGAAGAATGTGATATAATGGGCTGCTACTACCTATGATCTTGATATATATCCATTTAAAATTTGAAATACAGAATGCATTTTACTTGGAAATGATAATAAATAATAAAATTTTATAAAAGCATAAAAAAAATATAGATAAAAGTAAATTAAGAATGAGCGTCGGTCGCCACATTGTGCAATAAGTACTCGCGATAAACGTACCATATGGGGTGGTCTTTTTCTCGCCAAATTAAATTGCCAATTTGTTCACAACGACAACCTTACTGTTCGTTTCGTAACCGCACCATTTTTAAAATTTCGGTTGTCAGCGTCGATTACGGACTATTGATTCGACTACGATTTGGAATAGTTTTACGGGAGCTTTCGCCTGATTACATTTTCATTTTTTTAATAGCCTTCGTACTCTCTTTGTAGGGATTTTTTTATTTGACTGATTTGCTTCTTTTCACAGGAATGGCTCCATCTTGTTTTCCTCTCAAAACAAGACGCCATCTTGTTCAATGGCCGGAACTTGTTTTAGGAGAATATGAGACGTCTTGTTAGCGTCATTGAAATCTGAAATTGCGCCAAGGCCGTCGCTCATACTTGATTACTCCCCTTCGATGTGACTCTTTTTCTTTAATAAACATAAAGCATAAATTTGTAATTTTTAATAAATACACCTGGTGGAAAAACTGCATTAATCGACTCATTTTAGCTATGCATCGAACGCAATATCAGAACAGTTATTATAATATATTAACAGTAATGTTAGGAACGACTAAGAATGATTTTATTTGTATGTCAATCATTTGGTAATATTTTGAATAATTCTCTTGATTAATAACCTACATTCACTTGTTTATTTCTCCTACTACTCTCCTGTAACAGAGAGAGACGATGAAATTTATGGACTAGCTTTAGTATAGGATCTCTTTGGCGACTTCGCCAAGACTGTTACCTTGACGACTGCCCGCCCTATCCATTTGAATTCTAGGTACCTACGTATTACTCGCATTTCGAGCAATTGTTCATGGAAAACAGAGAATGGGTTGAATAGATTTCACTGGTGTATACAATGTTTACGGTCAGTTTACAGAGATACACAAAAGAATTTCGTGACGTAATAGAGTCTATGGGCAAATTTTTATCTAAGCTCATTCAAACGTGTTTAAGCTGCATTCAACAAAATGGAATTAACGTATTCTATAAAGATGCTTAAAAGAATGTTTTCTATAACAAAAAAAGGTATGTACAGACTAAATTCATTTTCTGGAGCACTTAAAAGAATTCCGATGTCATTCTGTAATCATCTAAAGGATGTCAAATCTATATACCGGGTGATCCAAAAGTCAGGACCAACTTTAAAAATGAATAATTCGAAAACGAATCAAGATACAAAGATACGGTTTGCACCAAACGGATGGAAAAGAAGCCGGGTTTTGTGTGGCAAAGAAAAAAAAATAGTTCTGTTGGCGACCAACAGATGGCGCTGTCATATTTCTGATGTAGGATTATGCAAAACAACAAACGATATAAAAAGGAACAACCACAGCAGGTAATGGTAGTCGAAGCTTATATGCATCGAAATATCGCATTCTCAGTCGCTACTTTAATCACGCATGGCCTCCAAGATCTCCCGATCTGACACCCTGTGACTTTTGGCTGTGGGGATTCTTGGAAGTCAAAAGTGTACCGCGACCAACCGGCATCACTAGAAGCACTGAAAGATGCCATCCGCCAAAATGTGTCTGCCATATCGCAAGAAATGCTACTAAATGCTGTGAACGATGTGGTGAATCATCTCACAGCTGTACTTCTGAATGATGGACATTGAACAGTTACTGTAGTAGTATTAATTAACTGTAATTAAGCTGACTTATAAGTTGTCAACATTTTTTTTTCATTTGTAAATCATCTTTTGGTGAAATAAAACACTCTAGCCCCATATGTTGGTCGCCAACAGAACTAATTTTTTTCCTTTGCCACACAAAACCCGGTTTCTTTTTCATCCGTTTGGTGCAAACCGTATCTTTGTATCTTGATTCGTTTTCGAATTATTCATTTTTAAAGTTGGTCCTGACTTTTGGATCACCCTGTATATAAAACCGTTCTTCCTGACTGACTGACTGAGTGAGTGAGGGGGTGATTCATCATCGCCCAGACCAAACCCCTAGACCTAGAAGCATGAAATTTTGTGACAATGTTCTTTCTATGACGTAGGCATCCATTAAGAATCGATTTTACAAAATTCGCCCCCCAAGGGGAGTGGGGGGCAAAACGTGGTTTCGCATAATCCTATATATCTCAAAAAAAAAAAAAAAAAAAAAAAAAAAAAGATATAAGTGAAATTTTTGTTCTAAAATATAGCTAATACAAATATCTAAAAACCAATTTCTGGAATTTTAGAAATTCAGCACCCAGGTGGGGCAGTAAGGGAGGGGGGGGGGGCTACGGGGCAAAATCAAATAGAAATACAGTTAGGGCGTTCAAAATTGGTGCGGATAGGTTTTAGAGGCCTGGAAGTCGAATGGAGATATTTTCGAAAGTGTAAAGTTATTAGGAGGGGCAAGAAGTGGGGAGAGGAGAGAGGGGGGGGGGGAAATAAAAATAGAGTTAGATCGTTCAAAATTGGTATATAGAGGTTTTCGATACTTACAAATCGATTGCGGATATTTTCGAATTTGTAAAATTATTAGGAGAGGCGGTAAGGGGGTGGGGCGGTAAGGGGGGGGGGGCTATGCGCAAAAATAAATAGAAATACAGTTAGGCCGTTCAAAATTGGTAGAGATTGGTTTTAGAGGCCTGCAAGTCGAATGGGGATATTTTCGAAAGTGTAAAGTTATTAGGAGGGCCATGAAGGAGGGAGGGAAGAGGGGGCAAAAAATAAAAATAGAGTTAGATCGTTCAAAATTGGTATATAGAGGTTTTCGATACTTACAAATCGATTGCAGATATTTTCGAATTTGTAAAATTATTAGGAGGGGTGGGAAGGACAAAAACAAATAGAAATACAATTAGGCCATTCAAATTGGTACAGATAGGTTTTAGAGGCCTGCAAGTCGAATGGGGATATTTTCGAAAGTGTAAAGTTATTAAGAGGGCCGGGAAGCGGGGAGGGCGGAGGGGCAAAAAAACAAAATAGAGTTAGGTCATTCAAAATTGGTACATAGAGATTTTTGATACTTACAAATCAATTGCGGATATTTTCGAATTTTTAAAATTTTTGGGAGGGGCGGGAAGGGGGAGGGAGCGGAGGGGCAAAAAAGATAAAAATAGAGATAGATCGTTTAAAACTGGTGCATAGAGGTTTTTGATACTTACAAATCGATTGCGGATATTTTCGAATTTGTAAAATTATTATGATAGACGAGAGAGGGGGGCGAAGGGGGAAAGTAATAGAAATAAGAGTCATTTTGGGAATTTTTTCTTAAGGCAGTGAGAACCCGGTGCGACATTTTTCCTAATCAGATTTGTTTCTCTTTTTTTTTTTTTCACGTGATAAAAATTAATGCAATTTTCAGAATTCAGTAATTATAGAGATTCATTTAAAAATAGGGACCAGCGAAGCGGGCGTTGCCTGCTAGTTAGATAAAAAATTTAATAAGTTATAATTATTTAGGTGCATTTTTTTATTGGTTTATATTATAATTGTGGCTCTTTTTCATGGACACAAAAGGATTTCAGTCTTTAAAAATGTATTTAAACATGGTTACACCCCATTAAATATATTAAAGTGAGATATTTATTATTAGAATGTTTAAAAGCACGTTTTTTTATGATAAATTGCGGACATAGAATTGGTAATTTCTTTACAGGGTTACACAAAATAAATTCGATGTGTTATGCAATCATTTTGCATGAAATTTGGTACGCGTATCTGTTTATGTAGCGATTCAATCATATGTATAAATGTTATATATATCTATCTATCTATCTATCTATCTATATATATATATATATATATGCAGGGCCCGATTAAGCTTTGAAGCTAGGGGGAGCTCAGCATCATTTCGGGGCCCCTTTCATTTCGGAAAATCTTGTTTTCCTGTTACATATTGTAATATAAAAATGCTATAGACCAAGAAAATAGTGTGTGTTTATTATTTTTATTCATTTTTATTTTTTTCATACATCTGGGTGGTTTCTACACAGAACATTAAAATCATACAACTTTTTAATTAAGAACATTCAGATTTTTGAGGTTAAATAATAGATTTTTCCCGATATGGTGAGTATTTTATCTTACTTTAGGTAACCTTTCTCAGAAAAAATTCAATCTCAGTGTGAAAATAGGAAACAAAAAATTCAAGACCCTGTTTTTAATCCTTATGGGGCCCCCTCTTAAATTTTAGAGAGGAAGCTTGTGCTTCCTGAGCCTTTTGAATAATCAGGCCCTGTATATAAGTATTGAAATTTTGCATTTTTAAATCCATATGGTTCCTGTTCTGGTTGTGGCAGGCTGGGGGAGTGTTGCCGGCGTAAAACTAGTGTAACCCCACAGGCAAGTCACAAGTCTTGCCGCCTGCCTCCTTCTTCCTATCTTGTGTTTCTTGGGTTGTTTTTTCATTAATTTTGATAAGTTTATGGTTTTAAGTTAAGATTTGTTGTTTTACTTTATTGATTCGTTTGTTTTTGCAGACTGTTAATTAATAGTTCTGGTTTCTTTACATTAATGTATTTCATCCACTGATGATTTTTTTTTTTTTTTTTTTTTTTTTATCTTATTGGTCATTGGTGTTTCAGTGATCTTGTATCTGTTGCTTGGCTTCTAATATGCTCAATAGATCATCTTTATTACATATATGTATATATATATATTATAGAATTAAAAAAAAACGATCTGTTGAGTTATGAGTGATTGAAATAGGACGTTGAGGCTTCTGGTCTGCACCTGTGACTGTTCGTACTTTAAAGTACGAAAGCGTCTAAACGCCTTATCCGAATGAACAGAAAATACATGTTGTAGATCACCGTCACACAAACTGTATGAGTTTTGGAGAATCTAGCCCTTATAGGTTTTTTACTGGAACACAACGAGGAATTCTTCTCAAATTATTTAAAGTGCGATATCGTCTAAATGGCTTATCCGATTGAACTGAAAATTTATACACATGTTATAGGTCTCCGACGGACGCACTGTACAAGAACTTAGTGAGTCTGCCACTTACAGATTTTTACAGGCACACGACGAAAAATTCATCATCATTATGATCTATGTGCTCAAATTATTTGAAGGGAAATAGCTTTAACTTAAACAACCTATTATATGGAGTAAAATACCCAAACACAGATTATTATTATTATTATTATTATTTGTTTAACGACTTCTCTTTTTTTTTTTTTTTTTTTTTTTATTCAACCGTTAATCATTTAACGTTCGAAAAGTGGAGAGGAGTCACTCCACAACTTTGAGATATCCGGGATAGCATCGGTTTCGTAAAATTGGTTTCACAATACTTCCATGTAAACCTCTGAGATAGCCCCTACCTAAATGGCAAAACCAAGTTCACGTGTTTTGTTGCCTTTCAAAGGAGGGAAGGAAGGGATATTGGCCGGATCACCACATGAGGAAAACGAACATAGGTGCACAAAAACAAAACTAGGTATAGTGCATGAGAGCAGTGAACAATGTAAGGGCATTTCTTACTTTACGTTTGCTTGCCGATGTATTTAAGATTGCGAGAGTTAAAATTTGAGATAGATGTAAGTAATGGAAATATTATTAGAAGTTTTTTTTTTTTTTTTTTTTTTTTTTTTTTTTAAATTAACACACACACACACACAAAAAAAAAAAAAAAAAAAAAAAAACTATTTGACTTCGTTCCAATTTGAGATAAGATTTCCGAATTTTTTCAAATTTAAACTGCTATTTTTTGGTCAATTTGTTCACCTAAGTCGCCAAAAAATATCGCTAAGTTTGTTATGCCAGGGACAACATTTGTTTTGAAAATCGACTTTACGATACTTCATGTATACTTCGTACAAGGAATTAAAAAGTAAACGGCTCTAACCCTTCCGTATAAAACATCCGCATAATATGATAGGACGCTCGCATTACTTTCACTTACATTACCACAGACGTATAACAGTTTAACCCATTAACAGCCGAAACTAGAAATAATGACTTTTTTCTAAATACAAACAGTAACACACATTGTTTTGATCCTATATAACAATAATTTAAAATAAAATTATGAAAATTAGTCTTCTCTTACTAAAAATAGAGTGTTATATTTGTACAACTTCAACGGAATAAGAGTATAGAATGAATGCAAATGTTTACGGAAATTTCCTTGAGGGAGCATGAAACAGAAAAAACTACAAAACTACAGATGACTTCAAAAGTAATTATTTTATTACAAAAACATTTTTTTTTTTTTTACAAATCATGTAATCTCATTCAAATAGAATGATTTTCAAAACTTTTAGTTTGAAAAGTGTTTCAAGTTTGAAATCCATTTTTACTTTCTTCTATATTCAATAGAAGAAAGTATTGGATTCGTAAAAATTTTCGACCTCGAGTTTTTGATGGACTTACACGTTTTGAGAGCTGTAGAATAACGATTTGACCATTTATAGAAAATGTCTGCTTGTCCATCTGTCTGTGTGTGACAAAATTTTGTGGCAACTGTATCTCAGGAACTACTGCACAGAATTTTATGAAAATTGGTATGTAGTTGCACCTTGACATAAATGAGTGCCTATCAACTTTTGGTAAAATTTGTTTTACAGGTTGCGTTGCCATCCTGCTTTTCTAAATTTTTAACATGGGGATATAGGACAAAATTTTGTATAAATGGGCATAAAGAGAATTATTTTTTAGTAATCATTATGAAATTTACAAGAATTATTTATAATAGAGATAGTCAACTGGGAAAAAATTTTTGTATGTGTAGGAGCCTCGCCAACCCCCCTGGGGGGGGAGAAAGTCCTCCCTCGATGGGAGTAAATTTTCAAGATGGGTATCTTCCGAAAGGTCTCGTCCATACCTGTAAAACGAATGGTTGAACTATAAATCTGTGATAATTTAAAACAAAGTTATCTATTTTTTTTTACTTTTAACGAAAAAAAAACTTTGAAAAACATATATATTTTTTTTAATATTGTTACTGGATGAATTTATATAGGAAAATATAGAAGAAAGTCTTGTGGTGGCCACAACATACTAGTTAAACTTGAAACTATTTTTCAGATCGAATTTTTTGTAATAAAATATACATTTATCCTTTCTTACTTAAAAACAATACTTAATATAAAATGCCTTTTTTAGTTAACTGGAAACGCGATTATTTCTATTTGAAACAACAGTTCAAAACATTTTTATTTCACAAAGATGTCTTGGTGAGGGGGAGCTGCAGTTCCCTTCATAATATTTAAGCTTAGCACAGCTTGAAATGCACACTGGGCCATACACAAGCATAGCACTAATGTAAAGGAATTCGTTTGTTTGGCACTGTCAACGAAGGATAAATATTTTACATACCCTGTTTTATCTGAAACGTGTTTTTGTGCATAGATAGAGAACTAGCAGGCTTTGCCCGCTTTGCTGGACGGACACAATACTGAAATGAGTTGTCAAAATCCCATATCATTATTAATTAACCTGAGTTAAAGTTCCCGCTGTGCTCGGCAGAGATTTTTCTCGCTCGTAACGTGAAGAGTCCGTGTTCCCACTGCCTTCGGTCGCAACTTACGCGATTCTTACTCCCCCTTACCCAGTGGCTAAGTTCGAAGTTTTGCGAAATCTCGACAAAGTACATAATGCGTACACCTAATCAACATTCGCACACCAAAGTTCGCCAATCTAAGATAATTTAAGGCGAATTCAAACGGGAAAACGTGTTTTTACGCGTGTTTATAGCCCTCTCGATACCAAGGGGGTTAGGGGGGGATTTCGTAAAATTCCGTTACAATAAGGGTCCGACACATATAAACAATTTACGCACTAAATTTCGTGACCGCTGATCCCATCGATTTCTCAGGACAAATTTAGCTCTAAAAGGTGTGTCTCGAGTTAAAAAAAAAAAAAAAAAAAAAAAAAAACGCAAGCCCCAAAAAAACAAAAATGTGTTTTTGGAAGTATTCTAAGGAAGTCGCATAGCCTTTTTTCAATATATTTGTTCCATTTTTGGTAGAGGTCTACTCAAAAATCAGGAATTTTCAATATTCCCCCCCCCCCTTCCCTTAAAAATCGAAAATTCCTAAATGCAGATAATGTATTATTTGTACTCATGTCTAGTCTCTCCATGTGCAATTTCTTTACTGTGAAGTAATTAGGAGGCGAGTTATGCTTACAAACGTGTTTCTGTCTTTTGCCCCCCCCCCCCAGGCGGAAAAGGAGAATAATTTCGGAAAAGTTGATAGATATAATTTTAAGTTGTGTAAAGACCTAAATTCCTGCGAAGCGCCGTTGAATTCCGTCCAGCCATGCTCAAGTGATACCCAGACAAACGTGTTTTTTTTTTTTTTTTTTTTTTTTTTTTGTATTTTGTCCCCCAGGGGGGAACGTGGGAGAATTTCTGAAAAGTTGATAGATATAATTTTCAGTTGGGTAATGACCTAAATTCCTGCGAAGTGCCGTTGAATTCTGTCCAGCCGTTCTCAAGTGATACCAGGACAAACGAGCTTTTGTCTTTTGCCTCCCACGGGGGGAACGTGGAGGAATTTCTGAAAAGTTGATAGATATAATTTTAAGTTGAGTAATGACCTAAATTCCTGCGAAGCGCCGTTGAATTCCGTCCAGCCGTTCTCAAGTAATACCCGGACAAACGTGTTTTTGTCATTCCCCCCCCCCAGGGGGGGGGGAGGACATGAGGGAATTTCTGAAAAGTTAATCGATATAATTTTAAGTTGGGTAAAAGACCTAAATCCCTGCGAATCGCCGTTGAATTCTGTCCAGCCGTTCTCAAGTGATACCCGGACAAACGTGTTTTTGTCTTTTGCCACCCAGGGAGGAACGTGGGAGAATTTCTGAAAAATTGATAAATATAATTTTAAGTTAGGTAAAGATCAAAGTTTCTGCCAAACGCCGTTGAATTCCGTCCAGCCGTTCTCAAGTGATGCCCGGACAAAAAAAAAGCGACATACAGACTCGATGACACACACACACAGGCAAAATTTTCTGAAGACATTTTCTGCTTTCATGGTGTGTGAAACGTGAAGATATCGCAAAAATTTTCGATTCTAACAAATCTACAGGCAAAAGTCTGATTTTATTAATATAGATGTATATCAATTTCACTTCGTATGGAGCACTAAATATGTCAAACTGCACCTTCCAGTAATTTCGCCTGCTACAATAATTATATGGATATGCGGGCATGTAATTAATAATTCAGTATGTTACAGTATTTGACACAGTCGCACTCATAGAGACACTTAACCACTGAGTGAACAGAATTTTTTTACTCAGATGGAAAATACTTAGGCATGAGATTTTGGGGGATTTTATCTGGGATTTGGAAAAACTTGAAGCCATTTTTATGATTAAAGGAGGTTTTTTCACAATCAATTAAAATTTGTAAAAATCAAATTCAATGGGACGATGGACTACTTCTTTCAGACTTCAAGAAAGCACCGTTACCATTTTGGGGTAGACCGTATTCAATGAGGAAGGCTGTCCACCACGGAGTAAAAAGACAGGAGAAGAAGGTAACGCTGAAATTTTGTGATGTTGTTTTCTAATGTTTACAGATGGCGCCAGCGTGCAATCCTTCCTTCTCTCCAGCTTCCGCAATGTTATTCAATGGGGAAATGTCTCGTTTTAATTATTTTTTTAAAAATAATATCAAGCTGAAAAAATTTCGATTGAAAGCAAATTTCATTAAATAGAGTATTCTAACCAACATGTTTTTTTTAAGAGCCATTTTGTACTAATTTTACTTTGAAAGAAAGCTTTTAAAAAATGACGATTCTTATGAACCGAAGCTAGCTAAAACAGACAATTGGGAGGAAGGAGAATGGATGAAATTTTGTAAAGAAAAAAAAATAAACTTACTTAGGTGCAGAAAACACGAACTCGGACTTTATTTTTCTCCTAGGGCTTTTTTTTCTTTTTCTTATCACTATCATAGCCTGTTTTACAACTAGGAACGAAGCATTTATTTGAAACATCTGAATTATGCAGTTTTAAGAACTTACAAAGAAATTAAATTGCTTAAAATAAAAAATTTTAAATGTACTTCAGCAAAATTCTATTGAAAACAACAGTATATCCGCGCCGAGGTAGGGAGGAATGACAAGTGGCGCCCTCAATATTTACCAAAAATTTAGATCACAGTTTCGTAGCTTTCTCCCATTGGACCTTCAACTCCTATTAATATTACTCCGTGCTGTCCACCAAAATTCATTTAAAATAATAATAATAATAATAGTATTATTATTAGTAGTAGTAGCAGTAGTAGTAATAATTTATTGTTAATTTTTATATGTCGTATTTCTATAAGTTATCGAAAGTAACTTAATTTTTTATAAAAGACAGAACACAAAAACTTCAGCTTTAAAGTTCAATCACCCCGTTTAAAAATAAAACATTATACAGACACGACATTATTTCATTATTTAAAACATGAAAATCTGACATTGACAGATTTTAATTTAGTGCCAGAGGCCTACTGCTAAACTTGTTAATATCGACAAATTCTTCTTTAGTTAATTCGTGACGATCTAAATTCCATGATAAAGTTTTCATTAAATCAAACCAATGTGTTTCAGCTGCAGATACTGTAACAGATAACGTTGGAAGTCCAAACTGTCTTATAGCCGCAAAACAACGTTTTTTCTCTTTTTCCCAATGAGGAGGAGGTGTGCCTTGGGGGGCACTCATGTCAAAGTTGTACCTTGGGGGGGACTCGTGTCAAAGTTGTACCTTGGGGGGGGACTCATCTCAAAGTTGGGCCTGGGGGGGACTCATGTTAAAGTTGGGCCTTGGGGGGACTCATGTCAAAGTTGTACCTTGGGGAGGACTCATGTCAAAGTTGGGCCTGGGGGGACTCATGTCAAAGTTGTGCCTTGGGGGGACTTCATTCAATAAATCCCCATTCAATAAACCGACTGAAATAGGCCCTTAGCACTATTAAGAGTGACGTATAAAAATTCGACAACGCTGTACCGACTGAAATAGGGGCACCTTGGGGGGGACTCATGTCAAAGTTGGGCCTTGGGGGGACTTCATTCAATAAATCCCCATTCAATAAACCGACTGAAATAGGCCTCTAGCACTAATTAAGAGTGTATTATAAAAATTCGACAACTGTACCGACTGAAATAGGTCTCTAGCACTAATAATAAAATTAAAAATACCAAGTACAAAGCTATCGTTATATATATATATATATATATACTGTGTGCCCGCGGATCACTGATACCTGGTTGGCAAAGTGCCAGGACGATTCCACTCACTCGCTGGGAGACACAGCAAAGAAAGAGAGAGGGGAATTTTTTCTATTATTCTTGTTTCTTCTGTTATGAGTAGAATCATTTATTCTTCTGCTTTGTTTTCTTTTATTTTTTTCTGTATAACAGTTTGTTTATATTGGAACAAATGGATTATACGTCTGGTACGGGTTCTGGATTAAACCTCTCCGTAGTGCGTTAAGTTTTGCGATAAATAAGCTTTAGAAGGAGAAGTTATTGTTTGAAGAATTTTAATTATTTTTTCAAGAATTTTGATAATAAATATTAAAATGGGAACAACTTCAATATACACCCACAACGATATTTGGCGATTTTTTGTTGGCGATTATGGCTAAATCTTAAATCTAAAAATCATAAAAACACAATAAATGATAAAATCATAATCTAAATCATAAAACATAAAATCACAAATCTAAAATAAACAACATATAGGCTGCCATATTGTATCGCAAACAGTCCAGAACGACATTGTTATCGTTCAAAACGGCGCCAAAGAAAAATCGCCAAATATCGTTGTGGGTGTATATCGAAGTTGTACCTTAAAATGAAAGTTAGTGTCAAATATTTAAGGCAACATCCAATTTTAAATAGGTTGTTCGTTCGGTGCAACTTGCACATTAGTCCAGTGAGGCGCAACTTTCACATTAGTCCCGTCAGGTACAACTTGCACATTAGTCCCCTTTAAATATAGTGACCAGCGAAGCTGGCAAGCATTCATTGATTGACTACCTTTATTGATATCACATTATGTCATTTTTGACGGGCTTATATACTAGTTTGTAAATAATAATTGACATAATTTTTAAATTAGTGTTTCAACTTCAAAAGTTTCAAAATACTGACAAAGCTTTTATTTTTATTTGTAATTGAGTACTATTTATATTGAAATCTAAAATTATCCCTTTATAATATTATCAGTTTTTCTTTCTTTTAATTAATCGTAAAATATTTATATAACCAGATATTCAAGAATCCGTTCAAAGTAAGAAAAGAAATGCAATCATTGAGTTTATAATTTTTTCATACCCATAAACAAACACATCCCTAGGTACTACGGACATTCCTATTTTATAAATGGACCAGTTCTTTTCACCCATGCGCAGATGACGCCAGGGATCTTCCTTTCGCGGTTTATCAGTATATATACATGTACAGTGGTGGACAAAATTATAAGACGCCTATCTAATTTGACAAATAGTGAACGAAGAGATTCAGAGCTTGAAAATGTTTTATCAAATACGTCAAAAACATAAATTTATTCTGTTATCACAGGTAATTGTTTTACAGAAATGATATTTTTATAGAGTTTAATTAAAAAAAAAAATTAAAAATACCATGGACAAAATTATAAGACACCCTAACATTTTAATTAAAACACCTGCTTTTTTTCGAAAATAACGTGCAATATGCAAATTTTCTGCACGCTGTTATGACGTCAGTAGTTAACTAAAGCAAACAATAACCGACTTCACGCATTTACAAACATGCCACGAGGTACAGAATTAAAAGAAAGTGAAATTCGCGAAATTTGGAGATTAAATGGAACTGGTGCTTCAGTTAATAATATTTCAAAAGTCATTAAACGCTCTAGATGTGCAATCCGCGTTTGTAATGATCGATAGATGGCGCTCTCTGAACACTGCATTTGTTAGTAAATATAACAGCCACGTGTAATTATTATTCTTTCTCCGCCATTACATCATGGAAAGTCGATTGCATAATATGAGGATATGCAGTGGTGTGATAATTTCACCTTAGCCCACCAGAGGGCGAGCATTTCATTACAATCGCGGATTAGAAATGCTTTGAAAAGAGGAATTAAGGGATCGGTGATTAAAAGGTCTGGACGTACTCCTTGTTTGTCCTCGAGAGACAGACGCATGTGCTTTCGCTCGCTACACAGAATAAGATGACCACTACAGGCATTAAAAATGCTTTGAAACTGAATTGTTCAAAGAGAGCCATTCGCAGGGTGTTGCATAATGCTTCCTATGTGAAATATAAAAAATTGAAGAAAAAACGACCGCTTCTAAGCCGGCACAAAATGGAGCGTCTAAACTTCGCTAAACAAACAATGGCCTGGACCTCCAAATGGTACTCTGTGTTATTTTCTGATGAAAAAAAGTTTAACCCGGATGGTCCTGACGGGTTTCAATATTATTGGCATGATTTACGGAAGTCTCCTCATGTACTAATGAGCCGCCAAGTGGGTGGAGGCTCAGTAATGGCCTGGGCTGGTTTTTCGGCTCAAGGGAAAACGGATATTGTTTTTGTGCATTCAAGAATGAATTCCGAAAAGTATAAGAATCTTCTTAAAGATCAACATATACGGTGAACTTCTTTGTGGCGAAAACTACACTTTTCAGCACGATAACGTGCCGTTTCACACGAAACAAAAAAGTGGCTTTCAGAGCAAAGTATCAATGTTCTTCCGTGGCTTTCTCGCTCCCCAGACCACGGCCCTACTAGATCACTCTACGCCAAAGGCGCCAACGTTAAAGCGGCCATAACAATCGACGATTTCTCCGGAATCAAATTCATTGAATGTTAGGGTTGGCATGCAGCGCCGCCACAGCAAACTTGCAGAGCATTTAAATTAATTTAAAATTTAAAATGCAGTCATCAGATACGCAACAATCCGCGATTGTAATGAAATGCTCGCCCTCTGGTGGGCTAAGGTGAAATTATCACACCACTGCATATCATCATATTATGCAATCGACTTTCCATGATGAAATGGCGGAGAAAGAATAATAATTACACGTGGCTGTTATATTTACTAACAACTGCAGTGTTCAGAGAGCGCCATCTATCGATCATTACAAACGCGGATATCAGAATCATAAAAATAATTGTGGCAATAATTTTAAACCAATTCACGGAAAAATAATAAATTATTTTTTCCTTTTTTTAATAATTAATTGTTGAACCATGGATGAATATTTCTTGCTTCTTGGCATAAATTTAGCACGATGTAACGTTACAAACTGATTTTCAGGGTTGGGAGCGAGCGCCATCTACTTTCCCAGATGGATTCCGCGGCATGCATTGATATTTGCAGTTTTGTTATGGCCGCTTTCACGACGTTGGCGCGTTGGCGTCGAGGAGTGATCTAGTAGGGCCGTGCCCAGACTTAAATCCCATCGAAAACTTGTGGGTGATCTTAGCTCGTGCGGTTTGCCGAAATGGGAGGCAGTTTATATGTGTCGAAGACCTAAAGAATGCTATAAAATGAGCTTTGGAAGAACTGTGTTGTGATATTTTGTTAGAATTGATAGATTCGATGCCGAATCGCATCTTTCATGTTATAAAAAACAATGGCGGCTCCATCAAATATTGAATAAACATGTTAGAGGATTTTCTTTTAGACCATTAGTGTCTGCTAATTATGTTGACCACTGTATTTGGAAAGAACGGTTGATCTCATATAATTTTGTCCATTATGTTTTTTTCATTAAATTCTATGAAAATACCATTATTATAAAACAATTATATATGATAACAGAATAAATTTATGTTTTTGACGTATTTGATAAAACATTTTTAAGCTCTGAATCTTTTCGTTCACTATTTGTCAAATTAGATAGGTGTCTTATAATTATATCCACCACTGTATATATATATATAATAGCAGTAATAATAATAACAATTGACTTTAAATTTACTTTTTATTTTTTATTTATTTATTTTTTCTGTCTTTTAAAATATGAAATCTGTAATTTTCAGTAGGAAGAATACCCACTAGTTCGCAAATCGTAATATATCGACGCATGGATGTCCATTTGAATTCAATTAAATATTATTTTCTTTAAGATCTGCAATTTTGAACCGAATGCAGAGATTTTCGGACAGTAAACTCACCAGAATTCATAGCCAATTTTATAAAGATTTTTTTTTTTTTTTTTTTTTTTTTTTTTTTTTTAACTTTCTTATACAAAGCTTCCTTGTAGAAGTAAATGGTGGGAATGCTATTAGAAGACTTTTTTTTAAATGTGCATCATAACAAAAAAATAAAACTAAATAAAATTAAACAAAATAAAAAATAAAATAAATGTATGCAAAATAAATTGTAGCTTATATTCTGAAATTTGGGCAAATAAATAAATAATTAATTAATTAAATAAACTGACAAAGATTCTAGTTGCGTGCGGAAACGATAAAAAAGTTTTAGTAAAAGTAAAAAAAAAAAAAAAAAAAAAAAACTAGTTGGCGTAGGTGGACTCTGCTCAGTTCCCCACCATATTTATGGTCTCATAAATTTCTAGTGCGAGACATATTATAATCATGTTAAAAGAAATGAATTTGACCAAAGCTTGATACAGTGACAGAATGAAAACCCCGCCTAATAGGCTATCCACCGTTCTCTTGTATTACATTACAGGCAATTGGCAACGGTCTGAAATCACCCTTAAAGGTGTGTTAATCGTTTATTAGCTCCTGCTAGCAAACGATTTAGGAGGTTTTACCACCACTGTCATTTTGAGGAAGTTTTAATTTATTACTTACTCAAAAATTTCGTAAATCCGTTTGGGTAATATATATAGATAGATACTTTTCATGTTGCATACTGCTCGAAGCGATAGGCCCGTATATGTCGAGGTGTCGATCTGGAGCCGAGCAAAATAGGATGGATCAATGCTACTAGGCGTGGTACGTGTGTGGCTGTATATATCTCGCATAATTTAAAAAGTGTTAGATGTACACCATGTCCCAAAAGTTTAGACAATCAATAAAATTTGCATTAACATAAAAGGTAATAAGGTACAATTAAAGTTCATGAGATAGGTAATAAATAAAAACCGTTTTGCTGATATACACATATAAATTATGATCAAAGGTTTGAAATTAAAAAAATGTACATTAAATTATAGAAAAATGTCCTGTCCCAAAAGTATAGACACCTGTAAGTGCTTTTGGTTTTACATTTATAAAAGTAACTAAAAACTTACTTTTAATATTGAGTTGTATTGCTACGACACTTTATAACATCAAATGCACGTTGTTCCAAAGAATTAATTTAAGCATTGCATTACAGAAGAAGATATTTTATACCACGCTTTAACAATTGCAGCTTTTAAGTCATTTACACATGTATATTGCTTTCCATTTTGATATATTTTACAAAATAAGATCCCCCATGGCCCATATGTTCTCTATGGGATTCAAATCCAGACTAAGTGCTGGCCAGTCTACTAGTGTGATATTGTTTTGGATAAACCCCGTTTTCGTTGACCTGGAGGTATGGATGGATGCTCCATCTTGTTGGAAAACACAGTCTGGTTCTACCAGCAAATCCATAATTGGCAGTTAATTGGTACGTAAAATATCCTGATAATTCTCTGATTTCATTTTTCTGTCCGTAAATCCTAGAAATGTTTGCCCGTAGAAACAAAACCCTTCCTAGGTCATTGCGGATTCTCTGCCTTGTTGCCTACTGAAACAGTTCTTCGGTTCTTTTCTTAGGTTATACCAGTAAAATTTATAACCGTCAGGGCCGTCCAAATTCCATTTCTTTTCGTCACTGAAGATTACAGAATGTCACTTTTCACCGTATGACATATGCTTTCTAGCCTACTTGAGACGTGCATCTTTATATTACTGCTCTCATTTTCCTGTAAACAATGTGATTTGAAGCTTTCATTCTTCTGTGTACAGTACTTTTTGAAATTCTGAAAGTTGATACAATTACACGCACAGATAAATTACCAACTGAAGCTTTAATAACATTCTATCATCACATAATGTTGTTTTCTTTGGTCTTCCGACTCGCTTTCGAGTATTCCATGTTCCACCTGATCTCTAAACTCTATAAATACTGCTCAAGGATCTCTTTATTCTTCTCGATATTTGTACAGGATTTTGTCCTTGCGCTTCTAACTGTAAAATTTTAATAATTCCATTTTTAGAAATTTCTTTTGAACGTGGCATTTTTATCAGAATACGCAGGAAACGTTTTTTTTTTCGAATCACAAACTAAACAATACATTGAACTCATTAAATTATTATGCTAAATAATTATAAGATAAAAAAAAAATTATAAACCATGTTTTTAAATTTTCTGTTGAATCATATAAACGCTACTGAAGGCAGCCGGAACCCCAGCAATTGGATAAAAGTATTAAAAAAAATTCCTTGCTATCGTCTTTTGAGCTATTATAAAAGTTTCAAATGGCTATCTAGCCGGTAAGTTAGTTAAAAGTTGATTGCAAGCTTTGTACTGGAAACGCTGCCGAAGGCAGTAGGGTCCCGAAGCAATTGGATAAATATATTTTTAAAAAGCATTTTTACCGTATTCTGGACTATTCCGAAAGTTTCAAATGTCTAGCTACTCGGGAAGTTAGTTAAATAAATTTTCTAATGAATCATATGAACGTTGCCGAATACAGTAGGGACCTGAAACAGTTGTCTAAAAGTACTAAAAAAAATGTATTGCCCCCGTGTTCTGAGCTATCCTGAAAGTTTCAAATATCTAGCTAGTCGGGAAGTTAGTGAAAAATCGATTGCAAGCTTTGTACTGGTAACGCTGCCGAAGGCAGCAGGAACCCGAAACAGTTGGCTAAAAGTATTAAAAAAATGCATTTTCACCGTGTTCTGAACTATTGTCAAAGTTTCAAAAGTCTAGCTAGTCAGGAAGTTAGTTAAATAAAATTTCTGTTGAATCATATAAACGCTGCCGAAGGCAGTAGAGACCTGAAGTAGTTGACTAAAAGTTTTAAAAAAAGTATTGTCACCGTGTTATGAGCTAGCCTGAAAGTTTCAAATGTCTAGCTAGTCGGAAAGTTTGTGAAAAATCGATTGCAAGCTTTGTACTGATAACGCTGCCGAAGGCAGCAGGAACCCGAAGCAGTTGGTTAAGAATATTTAAAAATTGCATTTTCGCCGTGTTCTGAACTATTCTGAAAGTTTCAAATGTCTAGCTAGTCGGAAAGTTAGTTAAATAAAGGTTCTGTCGAATTATATAAGCGCTGCCGAAGGCAGCGGGACCTGAAATAGTTGACTAAAATTATTAGAAAAATATATTGTCGCCGTGTTGTGAGCTGTCCTGAAAGTTTCAAATATCTAGCTAGTCGGAAAGTTAGTGAAAAATCGATTGCATGCTTTGAACTGATAACGCTGCCGAAGGCAGCAGGAACCCGAAACAGTTGGCTAAAGGTATTAAGAAAATGCATTTTCACCGTGTTCTGAACTATTCTGAAAGTTTCAAATGTCTAGCTAGTCGGGAAGTTAGTTAAATAAATTTTCTGTCGAATCATATAAGCGCTGCCGAAGGCAGCGGGACTTGAAATAGTTGACTAAAATTATTAGAAAAATGTATTGTCACCGTGTTGTGAGCTGTCCTGAAAATTTCAAATATCTAGCTAGTCGGGAAGTTAGTTAAAAATCGATTGCAAGATTTGTCCCTGACAAACCCACAAACAAACAAACCCACAAACAAACAAACAAGAATCGAAGTTAATAAAAACATGGTAAAATATAGCTGCCGATATTTCAATTAAAAGGAAAAATTATTCGGCATCTATAGAAGCAGACGACAATAAAAATATTTTATTCTGTGAACAAAAATGTAAAAGAAAACATTTAATGTTGTATTGTGTCTATACTTTTGGGACAGCACATTTTTATATAATTTAATGTACATTTTATAATTTCAAACCTTTGATCTTAATTTATATGTGTATATCAGCAAAACTGTTTTTATTTATTACCTATCTCACGAATTTTAATTGTACCTTATTACTTTTTATGATAATGCAAGTTTTATTGATTGTCTAAACTTTTGGGACACGGTGTAGAATGTTGCAAATTCATATTGGTTTGTTATTATAATACCTAGTTGTGCACCTCCGTTAAGGTTTTTCTATGACTTTCTTTTTAAGATATATCCACACAAAATTATACTAAAGGACGAAAAATATGCCGTATTAGTACAATTCTATTTTCTTTTTCAAAGAACACCAATTTTATCACTTAAATGTAGGGATGAAGCATATAGTTCTTTTGCCGGATATTGCATATCTGGAGCTCTTTTCCATCTGGATAGGCATGTCTGATATCCAGTAGAATCACTCATCTTTCAATCCTATTTTTGAATAATTAAATTCGCCTTCTTCGAAAATAAATAAATAAATAAATAAAATAATCCAAGAGCGTTTTTTTTTTTTTTACATTTACCCTTAGTGCATATCTATAATGACCAAGAATTCAAAAATTTTGACCATTATATATGGTCTGCAGTTCTACAGATTTCATCAGAAGTTAATAATGGAACACTGAATTATATAATATTACGAAAGTATTGTCAACATTCATGAGTGCAGATAGTAGTTCATAAAGACATAGGCAGATTCTAATCGACCAACTTACTTTATTTAATTAATATTTTAGAAAAAGTTGAATAAAAATGCTATTCGTCCCATTTCTGAGAAATGTCCGTCTGCGTGTGACAAACAATTTCTGTCAACTCTAGCTCGAAAACTAAAGCACAAAATTTCAGAAAAAGTGATATTTATTTGCACCTCTGACTTTGATGAGTGCCTATCATTACTTAATGTACACCGCTCCACAGTCGGCACTGTGTTCCTGCTTTAGCCCAATTTTTATTACGGCAGTCTGTTACAGAATTTTATACAAATGCACACTACGAAGATTGCTTTAACCAATCACTGTGAAATTAATAAATTAATATTTATAACAGTGACAACTAACCAAAATAAATTTTCGTATCTCGTGCATTGTTTCTTCCCTGGGAAGTGGGAGAATTTTCAGTATGAGTATTTATCAAAGAACTCGTCAATACCTTTCAAACGAACCTTCGAAATAGGTATCTACAAAAATAAATTAATTCCCTAATATGCCTGTTTGGCACAACACTGTCTTTCGATGTTGAGGATTATATCTATCTGAGATAAAAATTGTCGGTATTCAAAATTGAAAATAATCACGATGAATAATAATTTTGAAAAATAACTTTCGCCGCGTGAATTTGTATAAGAAGACACAGAAGAAAGTTTTGTGATGGCCACAACACACTAGTTTAAGAGTTTTAATTAAAAACTGTCACGGGTACAATGTTCATTACTGCAGTACACCATAGATAAAATGTGCAGTAATGAAAGGCTAAGAATCGAAAAATTCTTACGTTCTGCTGTAGGAGTGTGACAATGAAAACGTTTGTCACGTCTGATTCGGATCGGATACATTAGAAAAACGTGAAAATTGATTCCCCTTACTGCAGGTGATGGGTATCGAATTATTATTAAAATCGATCATCAGTTAAGATATCAAAAATAGTTAAACTAAAAATGCCACATTATTCCTGGTGATTTAATTCTAAATGTTGTTATTAAATCCTTAAAAAATCATTCCGAAATAAAGACCAATCCAAAGATTTCGTAAAATTATTTTGTTAATTTTCCAATCTTGTGTTTTTTATGCAAATTACTTCACAGGCATTGAAAGTTTTTTTAGATGGATTTTTTTTTTTTTTTTATGTACAGATTTTTTAGTTCCCCACAATACCATAGGTATGGGAAACTTAGGCATTCGCGAAAATTTTCGACCTCGAGTTTTTGTTTTTTATACACGTTTTGAGGCGTGGGGAATCCGGAATTTAAAAAGTTGATATGGTATCCGTCTGTAGGGTGTTAGTGTGTTAGTCTGTGTACGCTATATCTCAAGAACAAATCATACAGATGACGAACCAGTTTTAAAATATTACTTATGATACTAGCAAGAACCCCTATGTATATTTGTAACATTCTACTTTAAAAACTTTGTAAATTATTCGAGGTTTACAATTTTCTTGACGTGGGAAAATAATGCAAATTTCCGCTTAAATGAGTATTAAATGGAATATTTTTACATTGAAGGAGCAAGGCCAGCTTTAAAATATGAGTTATGTTGCTGGCATGAACATCATTAACAAGGAAAACTGAAATATTTCGCAAGTTATTTGAAATTTATGTTTTTTTTTAACATGGTAGAATAGGGCAAAATTGTCCATTAGGCATAAATGTCCATTTTGAGGGATATATTTATCGTCGAGATGTCAGACTACTTTTAAAATGTCTTTCATGATACTGTCTTCAACACCACTGACTACGAATATTCCAATTAAAAAATTTCATAAGTTATTCGAAATGTAAAATTTTCTCAACATAGCAAAATAGAGCAATATTTCATACAAGCTTCGATTATGGGAAGTAATATGGGGATTTGAAATACCTTGCATTATGGGGAGCAGCTTTGCACTGGTGATAATATGGGATCGCCTGAAAACAAATCTACGAAAAAGATCACAATAAAACGGACCAACAAATTAGGATAATATATATGTAACTAAACGGTGGGTAGCCTATTTGTTGGGGGAATTTGTCTGTCACTGTGTCAAGCGATCGATTAAACTCATTTCTCTTAAGTTAAATGTAGTATGTCCTTTTCTATAATTTTTTAAAAACTTGTATATGAGGGGGAACTGAGCAGAGTACACCTTTAGTTTTTTTTTTTTTTGTTACTTTTCTGATAAATAACCGTCGTTTCGTGGACATTTTTCACGTCCCCCACGATAAACTATTAAATTATGTTCAAACACTTAACTAAATTAGAGATAAGTAAAAATAAATATATAAATAAATAAGTATAATAAATTTTTTAATAATATAAATAATAATCAATAAATTTAAAAAGAATAAATTTACAAATATCGTATTTATCTCGCTTTTAAACAAATAAAGCATAAGCTTCAATTAATAAACGAAAAAATAAATTTACAAACTTCTTAATTATTTTTTAGTTAAAAAAAAAAAAAAAAAAATCTGATGTGGGCACCACATGACTTCCTTATACACTTTTAGAAATATAAATAATGCTAAAAAACATTGACATTGGACCCGAAACAGTTGGGTAAAAATATTTAAAAAAAAAAAAAAAAAAATGAATTATCACCGTGTTCTGAGCTTTTCTGAAAGTTAGTTAAAAACCGATTGCAAGATTTGTACTGGTAACGCTGACGAAGGCAGCAGGGATCCGAAAAAGTTGGCTAAAAGTATTTTAAAAAGGCATTTTCCCCGTGTTCTGAACTATTCTGAAAGGTTCAAATGTCTACCTAGTCGGGAAGTTAGTTAAATAATTTTTTTGTTGAACCATATAAACGCTGCCGAAGGCAGCAGGGACCTGCAACAGTTGGCTAAAAGTCTTAAAAAGATGCATATTCACCGTGTTCTGAACTATTCTGAAAGTTTCAAATGTCTAGCTAGTCGGGTAATTAGTTAAATAAATTTTCTGTTGAACCATGTAAACGCTGCCGAAGGCAGCAGTGACCCGAAACAATTGGCCAAAATTATTTTAAAAATGCATTGTCACAGTGTTCTGAGCTTTTCCGGAAGTTTTAAATGTCTAGCTAGTCGGGAAGTTAGTTAAAAATCGATTCCAAGATTTGAACTGGTAACGCTGCCGAAGGCAGCAGGGACCCTACACAGTTGGCTAAAAAATATTTAAAAATGCATTTTCACCGTGTTCTGATCTAGTCTGAAAGTTTCAAATGTCTAGCTAGTCGGGAAGTTAGTTAAATAAATTTTCTGTTGAATCGCATAAACGCTGCTGAAGGCAGCAGGTATCGGAAAGAGTTAGATAAAAATATTTAAAAAATGCATTGTCAACGTGTTCTGAGCTTTTCTGAAAGTTTCAAATGTCTAGCTAGTCGGAAAGTCAGTTAAATTGCAAGATTTGTCTAAACTGTTTTTGAGTTATTACCGTTTTTTGATACATTATGGCCAAAACCTATGTATTTTTGTCATTATGAACCCAATTTTCCTAAATATCTCCAAAACGGAAAATCATAGAAAGTCCAAAAAGGGAGGTGCACAACTAGATGTTATAACAAACCTATGTACCAATTCGCAACTTTCTACGTCCAACCGTTCTTGAGTTATGCGACATACACACACACATACAGACGTCACGAAAAATCGTGTAAAATCCCTTATATCTCTAAAACGAGAGCTCGTGTTAAGACGACACTTGCAGGTGTGCAACTAGACATCATGACAGTCCCACGTATAAATTGGCAACATTCAGCGATTATTCATTTTTGAGCAATATGAAATACAAAATCCATTTCGCAAATCGGGATTACTATACTTCCTTATACTTTGTATAAGGAAGTAAAAAGGTTGAACACATAAAATTTGTACGAATCGCCAAAAACGCGCCAAATAGAATGTGGCTGTCATCGAACGGAAAAGCAACTTTAAAAAACATACATATTTATGCATATGTATATATATTTTATATATGTATTCCGCCATTATGTGGTTTCCTATCATTTATCGTATTTATTATTCTTTCCTTCATTTCGAAAATTCAGCAAATGTAACAATTGTTTACACAAATATTAGCATTGTTACATTAAAACATTATCTTCTTGTTTCAATAAACAAGCATTGTTAGACTACATATTGTTTCAATGCACGTGCGAAAACAACAGAAACATTCTGTGGCATCGAAAACTAACAAATATTTCAGTATTCCAGAAATTTTTTTCGAAAGTCGTTTGGAAAATTTACTGCGTTTTCAGAGTTGTTAAAGTTCAAATATCGTTTCCTAACAGAGCTTAAAAGACTAAGACGTAAGTTGCTATACTCATTCCATTAAATTCGTATTAAGTAAAAACATATGTAATGAAAGTCAACTAATATCAAATCCTAACATAAGTGTATTTAATTTATTAGATTTTGTAATCTTTCTGAAGTTGATCTAAATTGAATTCAATCCAATTTATAGGGTCGTCGAAAGACAATTTTTTGATTATAAATGAGCCTATTCTAATTGTGCAACAGAATTTTGCGCACAATTAAGAAAATATACAAACTAAAATAATAAATTAAATACATATATGTGGATTAGATAAATAGTTTAGTTTAGAAACTGTCAAAAAATATTGTAGGAAAATATTTTATTTATTTATCGATTACATAAAAATTTTCAAGGAAATAAACGTGGCTATTAAAATAATAATAATAATAATAATAACATCTAAAATATTCAAATATGCGTGAGCTTTTTTGTTAAATAATTGGAACAACTTTCATATCTGTCGTCCTTGGCGAATATATATATATATATATATAAGATTGTCAAGTTATCTGCAGAATATATTTAATTCTTTTTAAGAATTTGAAAAAGCGGTGAGAGGAGGAATGGACCCTGAACCGGAAGTTCTGGAGCATACTTCTTGTAGATTCTGTCGGAAGGCGACACTTGACGCCCTGAACCTAGTTTATATATATATAATCGTGGTTGTTTTAATAAAGTATATTACGCGAGCAATCAATAATATGAAAGAATATTTCATACGATATATATTACAAAAATATGCATCTGTATATTTTCGTATTACATTTTTCATGGCCAAATACAAAAATCACCAAGGACGACAGATATCAAATCTATGGTCTAATGTCTCTTAGCATTGCAATAAACGTTTCTTTGTTTTTTTTTTTTTTTTTTTTTTTTTTTTAATAAATTCACCTGTATCGAAAAAGCACAGCTTTAGCATGGGAAACCTTTGGCGACTTTATATATTTTTGGTCATTTCGGCAGTGAATTGAAATGACCATCGCAGATGCATAAATAAATATCTTGGCGAGAAACGTCCAAACTATTTCGGTGATAATTTTCAAATTTTGTTAAGGGGACCCTATACTAAAGCTTTGCCCAAAATTGTACCTGCATTCGACTATAAAATACTCGTATCTTCTATCGCGATCTGTAATAGTTGTCATTACATATTCTTGTTTATCAGAATAAACCTTCCAGTACACTTTGAGAGGAAAGGATCGTCAAGGGTACAATTTTAGCGTTAAAAAATTATACCCTCGTTTAACTGTGTACTTACTTTTTGCTGAAATTGTTTTTGGTGTTATTTCTCGGCGATAATAATTCAAATCTTGCTCAATTTATATAATTATGTCTACAGAAAGTTGCAAGGTAAAACACATTGTGCAAAATTGTCCTTTATTGGAAAATATATTAAGCTGTGAGCCAAGTTGAATGATCACCATTTTATAGTTTGGTGAATAGTGCTCTTTAACTCTACTCTTTCATCCTCTTCACCTGTTTCATTTAGCTTTCCAATGTTTTCCCTTTTGTCTTGAATACAGAGAATAGTTCTCCCGAGTATCTTCCAAAGCCATATTATGGTTAATATCCAGTCGCAGTTTCCAGACCATAGTCGGTGGCACCCTACATATGAAGACAGATACGAACCCAGCGATGAAAGACAAACTTTCAAACCTTGTATTGTATTGCACTCCAATACCCTTTCGGTGCGACTTTAATTTGCATTTCAATTATAAAAATCTAAAGTTATCCATAGTCTTTTATCGTAATTTTTCGCAACAAAACCTTTACAATGTGAAATTCTAGAGTCTTGAAACGTTTTAATCGAATCCATTTCTTGATTAGATAAATTCTGCAGAATAAAACCCAGATTGATGTAAAGAAGAAAATTAAATTATAATCGTTATAATATAATGAAGTATTTTCCTTTCGAAAAATAAGAAATTAAAATTCAACGGTTACAATTAAAATTTTAGCCTATTTCGCGTAGCACGCGAAGCATATATTAAATGTATAACGAAACTTTTTGCACGATTTGAAATAAAAATATTTCCATGGTCAAGGTAGAAAATACAGAGGACGTTAGCATACGTTTTGAGTTAATGTTCAACGGAATAGAACCGCCTGAAAAATGTATATCAGTTTCAAGGTGAATTCTAAAAATATTTACTGAAATGGGAGTGCACACTGACAGACGTTCGGAGAGAGAGACAGAAAGAATTATTAAGTTAAAAAATAATCAAAGACGAGATCACACGGATATCTGAGAAATTCATGGACACGAGTTTCGGATCTAGTTTTTGGTAGACATCAGTTGCATCCAGTAAAAAACATTAGTTGAATTTTTATCTCAGTCAGGCATATTGTCTTTAAATCGTATACACACCACATAATGTACTTAAAACAGTGAAAAAAATCTGGAGTGACTCCTCCACTCGACTTTCCGAACATTGTGTGTAATTAACGGTTTTGTAGATAAAGTAAAGAAAGAGGAGTTGTTAATAAGCAAAAGAGAGAAAATAATAATAGAGTGTTTAAGTATTTTTCTCCAAATAGTACACGATGTTTAATTTAACGCTACTGAACTTTGAGCCCATAGATCATAATGATTAAAAAATTTTCGTTGTGTCCCTGTAAAAACCTGTAAGTGCTCGATTCACCAAAATGCTTATAGTTAGTGCAATAGTAACTTACAATATTCATATAAATTTTCAGCTCAATTGAATAAAGGGTTTAGACGCTATCGTACTTTTAAAAATTGAGTCCCATAGGCCATAATAATAAAGAAGTTTTCTTTGTGTCCCTGTAAAAAAACTGTAAGTGCTAAATTCACCAAACTCTACACAGTCCGTACAACTGTGACTTACAACATACGTACCAACTTCCAGCTCATTCGAGCGAAGCGTTTAGACGCTAGCGTGTTCACTCACAGACATACACACACACACACACACATACACACACACATACGTACACACACACACACATACATCAACGTAAAAATAGTGAAAACAGACTCGGGAGACCTCAAAACATATATAGAAACATCAAAATCTCAAATTCGGATTTTTGACATGATTACAATACTTTCCTTGTTCGGAAAGCAAAAATAAAAATGACAATAAAATTAAAATTTCATGAAAGATCTTGAAATTTATTTTCAGCAATTTAGAAATATATTAGAAATATATAACCCCTGACCTATCCGAATTCTTTTATGTGGTTTACAAACGAATGTCGAAAGCTTTTCATTCCATATTTTGTGCGAAACATGTCTTTACGGATATATATATATTAACTATGCTAAGTGTATTTTAATGATGTTAAAATGTACCAAAGAGAAACTTTAACCACAGACGCAATGTACTAGAATTCTTTTGGGTGTCCCATGTATATAAACCATTTGTGAGATCTCGATTAAAATTCTTATATAACATCCCTACATGATACAGATCTATAATTATAAACTTGGTCTGTTTCTAATGCGTTTTTTTTTTTTTTTTTTTTTTTTTTTTTTTTTTTTATGTTACACACACACACAAAGGCAGATCGATACGTATATACCAACTATCAAAAATTTAATTTTCGGATTCTGAATGCTTCAAAATATGTAATTGTAATGAAATTTTATTTCAAAAATTTAACCCCCAAAACAATATATTCTCTGCTACAAGTGGATAAGAGGAAATAAGTAAAATGTTTACAAACTGCTTAAAAATATATATATTGATCGTATATATATTGATAAATATATATATATATATATATTAGATAAAGCATTTTAAATCAGAAATATCTAAAATTTCGATCAATGATATTTTTTTTAATTAAATGTTAATATATACTATTTATTTATTTAACTCTTGTATAAGGGTGTGTATTTCATGTGCCACAAAATGCTTCGCTGCTTTTACACTACATACATGCCGACACTGTTTTGACTGGTGAAGCATTGTTTTTCAACTGTTTTCAGGCAGAAACAACTGTCAAATGTATCACGACGTTGTTTACAAACTTCACGACATTTCAATCCATTACATTTGTAATATTTTTACTTTCCGAACATACATATGTAAAGAAAGTATTGTAATCATGAGAAGGATAAAACTTCGACTTTGAGATTTGGGTGAATCTATACGTTTTGAGGTCCCCTGAGTCCATTTTTGATATTTTTAGAGTGATGTGTGTGTATGAATGTGAGTGAACACGATAGCGTCTAAACGCCTTCTCAAATGAGCTAACGGTTGGCACGTATGTTTTTAGTGCTCGTTGCGCGAAACCGTATTGATTTTGATGAATCTAGCAACTGTAGTTTTTTACAGTGCACAGAGAAAATTTCTAAATCATTATGGCTATAGGCTAAAATTATTTAAAGGGCGATAGCGTCAAATTTTTTATTTGAATAAACTGAAAATTTATAAACATGTTATAGGTTACCATCGCTATAGGTTACCATACTATCTGCGATTTAGGAAATTTTGATTTTTAAGGGAAGGGAGGGGAAAAATCGATTTTTAGCGGGAAATTTTGGAAATTCCGGATTTTTGTGTAAAACTCTACCAAAAATGGAACAAAGATGTTGAAAACAGCCATGCGTCTTCTTTAGGGTATTTCCAAAACATTTTTTTTTATTTTTTGCGATCTGCTTTTTTTTTTGGGGGGGGGGGGTGGAGGGGGGTTGTTACGAAGGGCAAATTCGAGACACCCCTTTTAGCGCTAAATTTGTACTAAGAAATTTATGAGAACTGCGGTCACAAAATTTGGTGCTTGGATTGTTTATATGTATCCGACCCCTAAAGTAACGGAATTTATTAGAATTCCCCCCCTTTCGAGCAGGGGTGCAGGAAGAAAAAAAGAAGTTTGCAAGTATAACTCGGCCTCAAATTACTGCACGGGGAAGAAATTGCACATGAGAAGACTAGACTTGAGTTTAAATAAAACATTACGTACGATTTTGGAATTCTTGATTCTTACAGGAGGGAGGGGGAAAATCATTTTACGGGAGGAAATTTCAGAAATTCCGTATTTTTGAGTAGAGCTCTACTGAAAATTGCACAAACATATTGAAAACAGCCATGTGTCTTCTTTGGAATATTTCCAAAAACACATTTTCGTTTTTTTTTTTTTCGGGTGGGGTGGGGGGTGATGGGTGGGGGGGTTACGAAGGAGCAAATTCGAGACCTCCCTTTTAGCGCTAAATTTGTCTTGGGAAATCTATGGGATCTGCGGGATTTCGTAAAGCTTAGAAGGCAATGAGAACCCGGATTCCTCACGTTGCGAGCGGGAAACCCTCTACCGAATACAGCAAGATATTTAGGTTATTTATAATATATGGGATTTTCACAATTCATTTAAATAGTGCTCAGCGAAGCGGGCAAAGCCTGTTATTATATATAATATATAAATATACATATCTATCTCTATATATTGACTCGCTACGTAAACAGATACGTTTCTGAGGGGAGGAGGTGCCGCCTACCTCAACCTCTTTATACCTATCTGTATAATTAGTTAATATATATATATATTTTTTTTTTCTAGTAGCTGATAGTCTTAGTATTAATTCCTTGTAACTTACAAGTATTTGTACCAAATTTCCTGCAAAATAATTGCATAATATATCGGAGTTATTGTGTGTGAGATTGTAAACTAATTATACCAATTCTTTGTCCATAATTTCTAACGGAAAAAACATGCTTTTAAATATTCTGATTCACTTTTAAGAAATACCGTCTATAGACCGCAATGGTGCGAAATTCTTCTGTGTGTTCCGAAAAATGAGCCACAGTTAATTATATATACCGATAAAAAGAATATACCTAATTCATCATAACTCATTGATATTTCAACCTATCTTGGCATCATTTAAATGATTACAAAATGTCATCGGAATACCTTTGGTGTGGTCCTGTAAATAATGTATTTAGTGTATGCACGTCTTTTATTTATTTATTTTTATTTTATCTATATATTAATAAGCAAGCATAAAATTTGTTGTCCCTTTTTAACATATTAATTATGGGAGTAGAGGGTTGAAAATGGTATCATTCGAAGGGTATGGTTAGCCGGAAGGTGCGAATACAAATATTGTTTTCTTACGATGTCAAGAAGGTATTTAAAAATATATTTATTTTTTATGCATTTTCCCCCATTTTTTCCTTTCACACACGTATTCCTTTACATTAAAAAATACCTAAAAGTAGAAAGTTGTTAAATGTGGCAATTTCATAAAGCTCAAATAAAACCATAGACACAGTAATAATGTAGCATCACTATACGCAAGCGAAGTGATGACGTCACTGTCTGTCCATGGAGCCATGAAAAAGATTTCCTATGTTAATCGTCCATTGGATTTTTTGTAAAAAATTATTAAAAAATAACGGAAATTATCTGCCGATTTTAATTCCGATATTTGGGTATCTATATATATAAAAATGAATGTTTGTCTGTATGTCCTTTATAAAATCGTAAACGGCTTGACCGATTTCGATCATTCTTTTTTTTTTTTTGTTTTTTTCCTTATAGGTCAGGGATGGTTTAGGAAAAAAAAAATTTAAAAAATTCGCCCCCCAAGGGGGGGAGGGGGGCAAAACGTGAATTCAAAAAATTCTTCATATCTCAAACAAAAAAACAGATATCCGTAAAATTTTTGCCTTAAAATATAGCTAATATAAATGTCTAAACACCAATTTCTGGAATTTTCGAAATTCGGTCCCCAAGGGGGGGCGGGGGGAGGGCAAAACGGGATTTCACATGCGTAAAACGCGATTTCGCATAGTCCTATATATCTCAAACAACAACAACAACAACAACAACAACAACAACAAAACAGATATACGTGAAATTTTTGCTATAAAATATAGCTAATACAAATATCTAAAAACCAATTTCTGGAATTTTAAAAAGTTGGGGCCCCAAGGTGGGGCAGCAGGGGCAAAAACAATTAGAAATACAGTTAGGCCTTTCAAAATTGGTACAGATAGGTTTCAATAGCCTGCAAGTCGAATGGGGATATTTTCGAAAGTGTAAAGTTATTAGGAGGGGAGAGAGGGGGGAGGGGAGAGGGAGGGCAAAAAAAAATAAAAATAGAGTTAGATCGTTCAAATTTGGTATATAGAGGTTTTCGATACTTACAAATCGATTGCGGATATTTTCGAATTTGTAAAATTATTAGGAGGTGCGGGAAGGGGGTGGAGCGGTAAGGGGGGGGGGGCTATGGGCAAAAACAAATAGAAATACAGTTAGGGCATTCAAAATTGGTACAGATAGGTTTTAGAGGCCTGCAAGGCGAATGGGGATATTTTCGAAAGTGTAAAGTTATTAGGAGGGGCGAGAAGGGGGAGGGGATGAGGGGGGGGGACAAAAAAATAAAAATAGAGTTAGATCGTTCAAAATTGCTACACATTTCGATACTTAAAATCGAATGCGGATATTTTTGAATTTGTAAAATTATTAGGAGGGGCGATAAGGGGGGCTATGGGCAAAAACAAATAGAAATGCAGTTAGGCCGTTCAAAATTGGTACAGGTTGGTTTTAGAGGCCTGCAAGTCGAATGGGGATATTTTCGAAAGTGTAACGTTATTAGGAGGGACGGGAGGGGGTCGGAGGGAAAAAAAAAAATAGAGATAAATCATTCAAAATTGGTACATAGAGGTTTTCGATACTTACAAATAGATTGCGGATATTTTCGAATTTTTAAAATTATTGGGATAGACGGGAGGGGGGGTGGCGAAGGGGGAAAATAACAGAAATAAGAGTTAGAGCATTTTGAGAATTTTTTCCGAAGGCAGTGAGAACCCGGTGCGACATTTTTCCTAATCAGATTTTGTTTCACTTTTTTTTTCACGTGATAAAAAGTAATGCAATTTTGAGATTTCAGTAATTATAGTGATTCATTTAAAAATAGGTCCAGCAAAGCGGGCGAAGCCTGCTAGTAGTTATATATAAGTTACTGTCTACATGTGTTTGATTGAGTTATTTTTTCTGTAAAATTGATAAAATTTTAATTTAAAATCACAAAACTCCAGAAAAAAAAAATGGCAAACTTCCAGTTTCGAATGTAAACATAAACATTTCATTTCAAAGGGTGATATTTAAACAATAAATACTCAACTAATATACTTAATAAAAGGAAAATGGATTTGTTACTAACTACTGCATGTATAAGTAGACGATACGGAAAAAATTCCGATTTCCGTTTTTTGCTGAATTTACATGTTTTGAGCTTTCTTTACGTTTTAATTAACTGAAATTGGCTACTTATTTTTTTAAAAAGTGTCTTTATTGCTAGCTTTTGTTGGTAGAAGAAGCAAGTAGAAGATACATAAAAACTTTTGATTTCCGGTTTTCGATGAATTTACACGTTTTGAGATTTCCTTGCATTTTAATTAAGTGAAATTGACTACTTATTTTTATTTTTTAAAATGTGGATTTATTATTCCTTCCTCTGCATATATAAGTAGAAAATATAAGATTCAGAAAAGTTTTAGATTGTCGGATTTCGATAAAGTTACACGTTTTGAAATTTCCCGAACTCAATTCGACCATTTTTGAAAAATATCTTCTTTTTTTTTTTTCTTTTTTGTTCAAACACTGTACTTTATGAACCAATCGAATTAATTTAACAGAATTTGATACTTGGTTGGGCCTTGGTTTGACATGGTACCTATTAGCTTCTGGGCTGTATCACACAACAAGGGGCGTTTTCACGTTACGATTTTCTCTCATTTCAGGAAAGGCTATCATCTACAGAGAGAAATACTTATATTAAGTAAAACTTTGCTGATTCAGTTAGAGTGAATATCGGCAAACAATTGCCGCAGCTGTGTTGCAATTGCATTCCGTTTAGGACAAAGCAATAACTTTGCTTTGCCTCGCTTTGCAAAAAAAAAAATGGTCGAGTTTCGACCACTGGGCGATACTAGTTATTATTATTATTTGGAATAATCATGCTTTTAAGCACCTGTATAATGTATATTAATACCGTTATGTTGAATGCAGCACAAACGCGTTAAAAGAGCTTAAATAAAAATTTGTCCATAGGCTCTAATATCACAAAATTCTTTTGTGTGTCTCTGAACACGAAACAGTAAAAACTATTCAACACATTCTATGTTTTCCATGAATAATCGTTCGAAATTTAATATTTTTTGGATGATTACGTGACATTGTGGCAGCACTTTTGTAAGGTCATGCGCATTAATTATAAAGCCTAAGCACATGTAATTTCTACAGAAAACATGAGTTTAAGCATCTCAGTAATGTGTGCTAATTTCTTTCTTTCTTTCTTTTTTTTTTAATGCAGAGTAACGGTGTTAAAATGCATTTACAGGAAATTCGTTCGACAGGGCGCAATGATAAGAAAAATTTTGTTGTGTCCCTGTACACGAACTACAAACAGAATACACACCCATAACTATGCAGCTAATTTTGTCTGGCTCGTGAACATAGGTACCCATTTTCAAGTTAATAGCGTGATTTTTTCGGCCGCTACGCGAGACAGACAGACTCAACCCAAAATCTTTTTGAGTCTCCACACGGAGGCTTCCACTGACATTTCGGCAATTACAATTTGTTGTAACTTTGCATTTACGAAAATGTAATAGCAAGCACACAATATGTATCGTTGGGTAACACATACCCCCCCCCCCCCACACACACACACACACACTTTCGCTGACTATATATCTGTACTGATAAGTATAAAGGATTTAAGTCCAAAAATGTCGATTTTGAGTTAAGTACATAGTCAGACTCAGAAAAAAAATTTCTATCGATGGGTATAAAGGATTTAAATCCATGTCATATTTTGTCTTTGAGAAAATCCATTGGTAAAAAAAGATTCAAGTCAGAAATTTACAATTCATATATGGTATAAAATATTTAATTCAATTTTTCCCGTTATTAAATGAAGGTTGACAACCACTGAATGGTATAAAGAGTATAAATCAACCTAATCCCTTTTTCCTAATCGATTCTTCTGATTTGTTTTTAGCTAGTTAAACTTTATTTTTCGTCTCCTGAAAAATCAAGAATATGGACTTAAATCCTTTATACTTATCAGTACAGATATATGGTAGAGAAGATATTGTTTTTCGGTCAAATTTTCGAAATTCAGTTGTTGTTGTAGTGACACATTTTGAGGCCCCCCTGAATCTGTAAAGCATATTTTTAACGGCTGGTCACTGTGTGTCTGTTGTCTGCATTTCTCACGAACAAACAGCAGCCGAAGATCCGAATTCGGTATTCTAAATGTGTATCCTATAGGGAGGCTACACTAAACTTTTCGTTGAGACGAAAAAAGTGTTTTGCGTGCAGGAACACCCAAAACAATCCAAATACATTACGTCTATGAGGAATTTTCTGGTAAGTGTAGTGAGACATCTATAGGTTGCCCTAAACAGAATGAACACCCTTTTTAATGCATAAAAGCACGTTTTGTGTAGAGTGTGGCGGGGAAATCATTCATCAATCGTTCACAGGGCCACCCAAAATATTTGGATATATTGGGTTACCTTTGGAAATGGCTAGAATCGTAATTCGTTTTGTGTTAGATTTTTTTTTCATATAAGACTCAATTCAAGCACACGATGGGATGTGCATGTTGTTTATAAAGAAGTATACAGAGCTACCCAAAACTGAGCTAAAGGATCTCATCTGTTGAATGGAACTGACGGAAGTGCTTTGCTACGTTTTATTATGCGACGAACACTGCTCGGGAAATAAAATTAAATTCTCGTACCAGTACTGTAAACAAAGTATTTGTTGAGGCTCTATTTTCAACTCTGGTATTTTCCGTAACGTCACGTTTTGAGGGGCCTTCATCACGAGAGTCTCACTTTTAACGGCTGATCTATACAGGAGTCTGTTATGAGCATAACTTAAAATTGAATTGCAGCAGGAAATTCAAATGGGGTACTCTGAAGTTCGTATTAGGTTGTCCCTTGAAAATGTTGGTCAAGATTGGCAAATCTGAAGGCAAATTAATAATACCCTTGATTTTTTTTTTTTTTTTTAATAAATGTAAGCATTATAATTGACCCGGGAGGGGGTTGAGGGAGGCGGTAGCCCCACCACACCCCTTTCTCACAGAATTATTGTTTTTAAATTACATTGAACTTCATTACCTTACCTTCAGATTTAATATGCAATCTGCCTTTATAGCATTGAAATGCAGGGTAAGAGAAAGTCGTGTGAGTGACACACTATGTCTTTTGTAATATTTCTAAAATGAAATAACATTTATTAAAATAAATGTACCCTATGTCTGTTAGACTAATGATTGTCAAAGATTGTAACCCTACATAAAAATAAATATTGCTATTATTATTATACAATTTATTTTATATGTATATAAATAAAATAAAATTAATAACAAAATTTACATACGATAAATTTATTAGGCCGTAGATATACAAAATTTCAATATTTCATTGCACTGTGTATTACTATCCTATATCGTAAGTAAAATTGCACTCATTATACTTTTCGAAGGCAAAACTGACCAATATTTTCATGTTAGTCAATTGAGACTAAAGAAAGAAAATGAGCTTTTTTATTTGTTTGTGTATTTATTTTTAATTGTTACAAATTCCAAGGATGTAATTAAAATTGTGTTTTCTTTCTTTTCAGAAAGAATGGGTTCGTCTTTTGCCAAGTCTAAGGTAAGGAATACTTCTAGTAGTATTATCTTCCATTTTATGTTTAATGCTTTTACGTGTACTTTTGCTACGTAATAATTTAATCTTAATAACATGTTTTTAGTAGTTGCGTTGTTCACTTTATTTATGAAATTATTTCCTCAGATTAATTCCTTGAACAGGATAACTTATTAAACTATTTCGGAAACATTTTTATTGAGGATTTTTTATAGTTTCTTTTTTTCTGTCGATTTTATTTTATTCGATGTTTTCGGATGCTGGGAATCTTCTGTTATCTACATTCAAAGAACAAAACAAATCATAAATCGAGTAAGAATTGTATAGACCTGCTATACTATAAAAGATTATCTTTCTGAAAAATCAATCCAAAAACAAATATATTTCCCTTTTCGTTTTTTAAATAATTGTCAACACGTTACTCTTACAAATTTATATTAAATAAAATATTATAGCTTTTTCAGTTATTATTATTATTATTATTATTTAAAATACTACAGAAACTACATTATCCCTAACCCCCCCCCCCCTTTTTTTATGTATAACAACTTTAAGATATTGATTTGAATCATATGTGCCATATAGGTACTATATTTCGACAAATAAATTTCCGTTAACTTAATAGTAATAAGTAGGCTTCACGCTAATATGTTTTGATATACGTAACGATCCATTGTCACTGACTCATCCATAAATGTCGCCAAAATCACAGTTATGCACGAGGATTTTGTGGTCTAACATACTTTTTTCTATTTTCCATTTATATTTTAAAAGAGAGAGAGAGAGAGAGAGAGAAGTGAAACAAATATTTTACGACACTGACAAAATGCAGGTAAAAAATTCCTTTATAAATCTAAATCAGCACAATTCCAATTTTCTTTGTTTGTTTGGTAAACATGATTCCTATCTCAATAGTTGACTTTAAGAATTTTATATCTTCAAAGAAGTTTCATACCAGTGCTACCAGTACCTTGAGTCTGTTACAAAACGTCGTTTCTTTCAGACAGCACTTGCGTCAATTACTTTTTTGCCTGGCGAAAGATCGTTCTTAATTATCCTGACTTGAAACAATTGTTGCGGTGTTCTTCCAATGGGTGATGTTTCTTTTCTCTTCATCTCCGAACGCCAGTTTTTCGAAGCATTTTTCTAAAGATTATTAAAAAACCTGTCCTGCATAATGGATATCTGTAAATTAATTACTGGATTTACTCTTCTTAAACTTTACGGGTATTGATAAACTGGAAACAAGCAAAGAGTTTGCGGTTGGGATATCCTAAAATTAAATAGGTTCTGCTGTTTTCGAAAAAAAAAAAAAAAAAAAAACAGGTGTAGGCAATAAACATATGCATCAAAAATGTACTTGTATATTTTTGTGAATTACATTTTGCAAATTTCGGCTACTAAATCATTTGCCTGCTGTATTTCCATGGAAAACACATATAAGGGGATTAATTTTTGTAAGATGTTTCGATCAATACTAACTTATTACGTATCAGCAAAAAAAAAAAAAAAAAAAAAGAAAGAAAGAAAGAAAGAAAATAATAATAATAATAGTAATAATTGAAAATGTATTCTATTTTTAAATTGCTAGAATGAGTAGAATTCCCAGTCATTGCGATCGTTTTCAAGCATTTCGCGATTCGTTTCAGATTAAATGGGGAACATTCTTTTGTCTCAGCTAGTATCCGCATAGGCGCCATCTAAAAAAAAAAAAAAAATTATAATTTTTGTTTACATCAAAATTATGAAAGAAAAGATAATTTCGATAAATTTTGAAAATCTAGGATAAGGACACGCCCCCCCCCTTCTCCTCCCTGCCCATAACTGCAGGCACTCGAAGGCATTCGTATAACTGTTAAATTGTTTCTGCTAAGTTTCGTAGATCTTGGTTTTTGTAAGTGCTTCTTCATATATTAAGGTTTATTGTACAGTGTACTTAATAGATTGTCTTTTAAAGCTGAACATTTGGCGAAAGCATCCAGCAAACACACGATTCAAATTAAATAAAAGGGACATACTGATGTACAAGCATACTTGACAACCATCTCATTATGAACCGTACAATTTTTAGTACCCGCCTTTTTTTACACACCAATAATTTTTTAGAGTAATTTTAGTCTTATTTAATCGTAACAACATTTGGAGAGAATAACTCTAAAAATATAGTGGTGGGAGAAAATGGGCGTTTTTTCAGGGGGCGTTAACAATTGTACGGTTATTAATGAGATGGTTGGCAAGTATGTACAAGGATGGCTCCAAACTGGAATCAGGTGCTACAGGTTCGGCCTTCGTAGCACATGAAATTGCGACTTGGTCAGTGGCACTAAGAACATGCCAGTATTTCGCAAGCCAAATTCCTCTCTATGCTAAAAGCAGCAGAATGGGGGTAATAGCACAGGGCAACAATACAGTATCCACTCGAACTGCATGTCAGCAATCCAAGCACTCTCCAAACCATTCAACACCAATAGTCTCAGTCTGATGAAATCCACATAGAAATTACCAAATCTAATAATAGATTTAAATCAGCTGAGTTAAAGTCCACGTAGGATTACATTACACGGCAAAGAAGCAGTAGAAAATCACAGAAACCACAAACTGTTCCAACAAGAAAAACCCATCTCTTATTTAAAAAGACAGCAAAAGGGAATAATTATTAAAGTATGGCAGTTCGAGAGGGATTATGGGGGCAGAGGCAGCTTAACACATAAATACTTCCGAAAAATCAGCAGGAGAAAAAAAAAAACTAGTTAGCAGCAAGCTTTTTACATATATGTATTCTGGACACGGTGCTACAGCGTCTAGAATAAACAGTGTGGCAGTCGCCTATAAGCGTGATGTTAAAATGATGCTACAAAAATTAAGCTTACCCAGATGTCGCTGTGATCGAAGCTATTGCTCAAATCGAAGACCTGATTGGCTTTTCCCATTTTCGTCAGTTTAATCACGTGATCTAAGCTTATAATTAACCAATAGGGAGTCTCGGTTTTGTTGTCGTGACCCTAGCTTCGATTACAATGACATCTGGTGACAGGCTTAATTTTTTTTAGTACAATTTTATTCGCCGCTTTCCACACCGTTTATTCTAGACGCTGTAACGGTGCATTCCCAATCTAAAGTCGGCAGCAAAAGTATCCGAGCACTAGCAATAATCCCTGTCTAAAAAAAGTATACTTAATACTGCTTTGTTAAATAAATCCTTGTCGAGTCATGTTCTTAGTCAGATTAAGAGCATGACTCGACAAAGATTTATTTAACAAAACAGTTTTAAGTGTACTTTTTTGATATCGGAATTATTCGCTAGTGCTCGGATACTTTTGTTGCCGACTGTATGTCCGTCGCTTCAAAGTAAAGAAAAGCTCTGAATGTGCCTGCAGCATACAAGGCACACCTACCTAGTATCTTATAACCTAACCGCCGACCACACTACTCTATCTGACTAAAAATCATGGCACAAAATGAAACACTCTGGTACAAGTAACTAACGAAGAACATTCACGTACAAAATAAGTCTAGACAGGTCGTCAAATGGCTCACAAACAACATCGATGATATCTTATAATAAATAAAAGTGTTTTTCTAAACCGTCCAATTCAACAACAGTCTCAACCTCCACAGCGCAGAAACAGTCAACTGGCAGCAAAACAGAATCATGTAACAAATCAATGTTTAAGCTACAACACAAATAACAAGATTTAATCAAACAATTGTGTGCGCGTGTGTAAAAGATCTCCAAATAAAAATAGCAAAGCCAAACGACAGACTTTGACACAGGGGTCGGGTCAGCCATATAAATAAAAATCTATAAAATGTAAAACTTCCTACAATCCCTTTGGGTAGAGCTTCCTAAAAAATTACTAGAATCAAGAATGTATAAAACTTAAAATGGCTCATAGCAAGGGCAAGGTGACCATACGTCCTCATTTTAAGAGAACAGTCCTCTTTTTCAATGCTCTGTCCTATTAAAAGAAAAAAAAAAAAAGCAATAGAGGAGTAAAAATATTCGCTTTTTTACGTTTTTTGTCTTCGTTTTCAAATGGAAATAACTTTTAGTCTTCAACTTCAAAAAATTCGCAAAACAGGGGAGTTGAATCGGCTGTTTATTGTATGGAATGGCGAACGAACGCGATGAACTTGACAAAGCATATTACAGTCGGCAGCAAAATTATTGAAGCACACATCCACATTTTTCATATATATATATATATTAGTTTGATTACTAATTTTTATCATCAACTAAACTTTTTATAAACAGCACAAGACTAAGATCATGACTCGACCAATATTTACTTCACAAAACAGTATTAGATGTCTATCTTTTAAGCAGGAATTATTGCTAGTGCTTCAATAATGTTGTTGCCGGCTGCATGTTTATGTCTATTGAGAATCTTCAAATCCCAAAGAAAAAAACACTTAAGATACAGAAATGAGGGAATGGGGCTTAATTTATGTATATATTATTTATTAAATGCAACAAACACGATATTTTTTTCTTCTTTTTTTTTTTTTTTTTGTTTTTTGTTTTTTGTTTTCATTCAAAAATTCATTTTTTGCTTTCAGAAGAAAGAAGAGAAGAGAAGAAGAAGGCAAGAAGAAAATGAAGAGAACAGAAGAAGGCAAGAACAGAATGAAGAGAAGGAAGAAAATCAAAGGTAAGTCTTTGTTAAAAGACATAAAATTTAACATATTAACTGAACATACTAACTGAACTATGACATATTAACTGAACAAAAAAGGTTCACTATTAAATTTGGTTTTGCACTGATTATTTAGTTCATTCTCCTACTGTGCAATAAATAAATAAATAGAAACAAAGAAATGAAATAAAATAAAGGACACGAAATTAAAAAGAAATGTTTAGTTTATTAGCAATATAGAATTTATAGGAAAAAAGACGTATAGTATAAAACTTATGATATATATAAAAAATATATAAATGAGAGGAGTTTTGCTTTAACGGTGTTTCATTATTTCTATGCAGCAGAAAAAATTGTTTCCCCAATCAAATCTCTCGGCTGACAAAGTATTATTTCACTCTATTTATCTTTTCAATACAGCTCTAGATACTGACATAGTTCTAACAACTCTATTACATATCAACTGAAAGGATTTTTGCTTAGGTAGATCTTGATTTGTTGAGTGTAATATTTAGCTTTTAAAGAAATAAATTAATATAGCAGATATTAAAGCATACAAAAGGGCGGATTTATGTCGTGTGGTTGTTAAATCACTATTACAGTTTTTCTCTTGACTTACTATTATTATTATCATCTTATTATTATTACTAGCAGGCTTTGCCCGCTTCGCTGGACACTAAGGAAGGGGGGGGAATTTCATAAAATCCCGTTACAATAAGTGTCGGATACATATAAGCAATTTACGCACGAAATTTCTTGACCGCTAATCCTATAACTTTTCCAAGACAAATTTTAGCACTAAAAGGGGAGGGGGTAAAATTGCTTATTCGTGAAGCCCCCTCCACCCTCTAAAATCATAAAAAACGAAAGTGTGTTTTTGTTAATGTCCTAAGGAAAACACATAGCTGTTTTCAATACCGTTGAAACCATTTTTAGTAGAGCTCTGTTAAAAATTCAGAAATTTCCCAACCCAAAAACGATTTCCCCCCTCCCTTCTGTAAGAATCAAGAATTCCAAAATTGTACATAATGTTTTATTCATACTCATGTCTACTCTTCTAACGTGCAATTTCTTCACCGTGAAGTAATTTGGGGCCGAGTCATGCTTACAAACAATTATTTTGGTTCCTGCCCCTAGGGGAAAAGGGGGGAAATTTCGATGAATCCCATTACTTCAGGGGTCGGATACATATAAATAATCCAAGCGCCAAACTTTGTGACCGCAACTGTTATAAATTTCCCAGGACAAATATTATGCTAAAAGGGATGTCTCGAATTTGCCTTTTGTAACACATACCCCCCTCCAAACCCCCCCCCCTCTCCAAAATGGCAGATCACAAAAAAATCAAAAACATGTTTTGGAAATACCCTAAAGAAGACACATGGCTGTCTTCAACATCTTTGTTCCATTTTTGGTAGAGTTCTACTGAAAAGTCCGAAATTTCCAAAATGGCCGGCCAAAAATTGATTTCTCCCCTCCCTCCCCTTAAAAATCGATATTTCCTAGATCGCAAATAATGTTTTATTCATACTCATGTCTAGTCTCACCTCGTGCAATTTCTTCACTGTGAAGTAATTTGGACCCGAGTTATGCTTACAAATATGTTTTTGTCTTCTGTCTCCCCCCAAGGGGGGAACAGGGGTAATTTCCTGTTACTTTAGGTGTCGGATGAATATAAACAATCCAAGCACCGAAATTCATGACTGTAGCTCCCATAAATTTCTCAGGACAAATTTAGCGCTAAAAGGGGTGTCTCGATTTCCCTCCTCATAACCCCCCTCCCCCCCCCCCAAAAAAAAGCAAAACACAAAACAACAAAAATGTGTCTTTGGAAATATCCTAAGGAAGTCGCATAGTTTTTTTTTCAACATCTTTGTTCCATTTTTGGTGGAGATATCCGGAATTTGTAAAATTTCTGAAAGAACACACTTGAGAGACCTGAAATTAAGCTACTTATATAAGATGTCTATAAATTTTCCTGAACTGACCAACTAATCCACATACAATAGAATTTTTATATAGACACTTTGAAGAAAATCATTAGAGCCGTTTTTGAGATACGGACTTACAGTCAAACTTCCGATTTCGGATGTCGCACTTCTGGTTGTTCAATTTTCACCAAAAGCTGAAAGAACCATTTATACACCAGACCTGTCTCAATTCTGAAGTTTCGCAGTTTTATCTTTATTAGTTTCGGAGATAAAATAGTCAGATTTCCCACATATACAAACACTTACCAATTGCCAAAAAACCTTTTTTTGGAGTCAGGAGACCTTAAAACATGAAAATCAGGTGAAAACTCGATATCGAACTTTTGGGCCGAATACAATACTTCCATTACCTACGGTAGTCGGGTAATGGAAGTAAAATAAAAAAGTCCTTCCGGCACAATCAGAAAAAAGGGATTAATTCCTAATACTTTTATTATTTTCAAGAGGCTGCCATTTTGAAATATTTGTTTCATATCATGATATGGGCTATGTGGTGTATACCAAGTTTCATGCAAACAGGTTCATAAATACGTATTACTAATTTTTTTCTTTTTTCCGTCCTAATTAAATATTTTCAAAAGTGCCATTATTTTGAAACAAGATGCCATATCATGTTGTTGATCACTCCTACAAAATATTGCTAAGTCCAGTTAAGGTTTCAATTCATTCAACATGTCGATCCTCAAAGTAACAGATCTAAAAGTTAAATTATTTTTATAGGCATAATTTAAATATACACATAAGCAAAATAACTTAAATAATACGTTAATTTAAACACATCGGCTTCTTTCTTTGTTATCTGTATAAATAAAGAGAAGTGTCTGTGTGTGTGTCTGTGTCTGTCTGCGCTCTGGTGCTCACACTACTGATCGCAGAGCTTCCAAATTTGGCATATAGGTACCTCGGACCCTGCAGGTATGCACCTCATCGAGATGTTTTCGAATTTGAATTTTTTAAATTAATGTTTTTTCGATTTCAAACATTGGCTTTTATGTTTAATTTTTCATGAATTTATTCTTCGATTGCAATCGTATGCGTGTCTTAGCAACGGCTATTACGGAATTCATTTATATTTAATACATTCATTTGAAGGCGATTTACTTTTTTTTTTTTATTATTATTATATTTATTGAAAATCAAATGGTAATGCAATCCGCGATTGTAATGAAATGCTCGCCCTCTGGTGGGCTAAGGTGAAATTATCACACCACTGCATATCATCATATTATGCAATCGATTTTCCATGATGTAATGGTGGAGAAAGAACAATAATAAATACACGTGGCTATTATATTTACTAACAAATGCAGTTCAGAGAGCGCCATCTATCGATCATTACAAATGCGGATAGAAATAAATTGTTACGTTTATGTATAAATTTTATAGTATAGTAACTTTTTATTTTTTTAAAAGAAAAATCTTTTTTTTTTTTTTTTAATATTTATTGGGTGAAAAAAATTGTAGTTTATAGTAGAAAGGATTAAACTGATTAAAATTCGTTTGTTTTTGATGTATTTAATTCCTTTTAAAAGAAAATCTACTTTTTTATTTTATTTTATTGCACTGGTCGGAATCAAATCGTAATATAGTGTAAATAACGGGGGCTATAAAAAACACATGGTTCAAAAACTAAAATATATAATAGATGTGGAGATACAGTCATCTTTAAAATCGTAGTTCTTAAATAACAGAAAATCCACAAGTCGTCGATAAATACCCAGATTGAAGTGACCGCGATAAAGACTTTTCTGTAGACAGAGGGAAACTGGATCTGATGCAGTACGGGCAGAAAAAAGAGCTGACTTAGGCAACGGGTACCCGAAGAAGCGAGATCTAAAGCGATTTCAGTGTTTTTTTTTTTTTTTTTTTTTTTTTTTTTTGTTGTTTTTTTAAGTTTTTATTTGTAATGTGATGTAAAAAATAAATACTGATCCATTTCTTTTGAAAATTCATTTAAATATAGTGACCAGCGAAGCGGGCGTAGCCTGCTAGTAATAAATGTGCAAATAAATCCGTTCATTAATAATAGAAAAAAAAAAAAAAAAAAAAAAAGATTAAATTTAAAATATGATATTCTGATATTTTTTTTTTTTCTTACATCTTTGTAGCATGAACGTCGGATCGTCCAATAACAGAGAGTTTATTCTCCGCGCCCGTAGAAGAATTGTGGAGGACTATCCCGCCCATCTGGATCCTTTTCGAGAACATGAGGACTATCCAAGTGCCTTAAATCCTTTTGAAGACAGCGAAGAGTATCCAAGTTCAATGAATCCTTTTGAAAATATGAATGTTGCGGAAAATTTAGAAGAAAATCAAGAAACAGAAACAGAAACAGTGCCGAAAAAATCTGATGAAGACAAAGAAAATTCGAAATATGCCAGCTACGACGAGAATTTGAATCCATTTTTCGAAGCCCCAAGCCTAGAAACTCAAGACGATTCTAAAACACAGGAAATTCCATATAATGAAGAACTCAATCCCTTCAGTGAATCTTACCTCCATAATGATGAAACTGAAGGCACTGAAATACAGAATGTACAGATCCCAGAATCCTACAGCATTAAAGATTCTTCAACAAACACACATCAATTAAGGGAGAAATCTCGAAAGAAGTACAGAGCCCCAGCACCGCCAAGCTCCGAAAACAAGGAAAGAAATGTCATAGAAAAGCTTCCGCCTCCAACTCCTGTCAGTCCAGCCCCGCAACCTCCAGTTCAGCAGCAATCAACAGTTGAAAAAAGAAATATAGAAAATATCAGGGATGAAATTAAACGAAAATACAACGTTCACAGAGCTGCGCCTACTCCTCCTGTGCCAACTGCAACAAACAATGTAAGAGATGTTTCGAATTTCATTTTATATTTTAAATTTTTCAATAATTTTAATTTTTTAATAATGTGTATTTTTAAGTTTTTAATAATGTGTAATCCTTAGTTCAAACCTTTGTTTTCTATGGATCTATAAATCTTTGAGAATCCAACAAGTAAAGCATCCAAAATTACTGTTCGATTAAGAGATAAACATTTTTTTTAAAAAATGCAAATGCCAAGGTTAATGATTTTATTATTATTATCATCCTTATTCAATAAACTCTCTAAAAGTATCTTTAACTAACTTTAAAACTAAAAAAAAAATCTTGTAATAAACAATGTTTTTATGCGTAACATTTTTTTTTTTTTTTTCTTTTCCTAAGTTACAAAAAACCGGTTCAAACACTTAGAGGGTTAATTTCGATTAGTAGCGTAAATTTGAAATTTTAACTGTATTTGTATTGTATGCACAACGGTCAGCTGATTGGTCTATGCTCTTGCCTAGGCTGATGCAACAATAAGTTGACAAATTGCGGCTGTGAGTGGGAATAAAATTAAAAAACAAATCTGATGTAATAAACCACAATAATTTCGTATACACTCAATAAAATACATATATTGTTACAAAGCATTGGCATTTTTGTGCGTGATAACTGGTTCTTCAATAAACCGGTAGGTACTAGTCCACGAATTTCCCCGAAAACAAACAAAGAAAATTATTACTCCATCCACAAAAGTCATGATAATAGGATTATTTAATGTTTTTTTTTATGTAATACAATTATGTAAAATGTATACAACTTTCATAACAATATCATTATCTTCTGTTTCATTATCTACGAAAGAATAAAAAATAGTTAAATTTAATTAACGAACAACTCATTTTAAAAGTTTGTAAATCTCTAATGAAAATTATAAATCTCTAAAAATTCGTAATTGCCCCTTTAAGCATATTTTTGCGGAAGAAGACTTCATTACGGCAAAATTGGAAAATGACTGAACTTAAATTTTGCCGGATCAGCGCGAACTTCATTTAACTTCAGTCAAGTCTTCTATAAAAATTAAGCCCAGACATTTTTTTAAGAACCCTGGAGAAGTTCTGTACAAATCAGAAGCCCGTATTTTGACAAAACAAACTCGAAAACCGGAACATTTTTAATACAGATCTCTTAATTGCGTGACATCTCTGCGAAGCCCTCCATTCCGAAACTAAGCACATGTGAGATGGTCCAACATTACTTTCCTTGTCTTACGGCGCTGTCGAAGATCCGGACAACATCCTCCATTGCTTTACGCCATCCCCGACCAATATTTCGATTGAATTAAAATCACGGAGTAATCTGTGATGTAAATATTTGGTAAATATTGAGGGCGCCACTTGTCATTACTCCCTATCTCGGCGCGGATGTAATGTTGTTTTCAATAGAATTTTGCCGGAGTACATTTTAAATTTTTTATTTTAAGCGATTTAATTTTTTTGTAAGTGCTTAAAACTGCATAATTTAGATGTTTCAAAATAAAAACTTTCTCAACAAAGAATTATCCTAAGCTTGATGTTGGTAAAAGGAAATTAATGCAAAAATCAAATCGCTAGAAACTTATTTACTACATTTTTTTATACGTCAAATATACTAATAATGAAAAATTATAAGACCTCTATAAGATATCCATAATAATCTACATTTTCAAACGACACAATGCAAATGATCTCCATTCTTCGGTTCACAAGGATCGTCATTTTTTAAAAGTTCTCTTTCAAAGTAAAATTAGTATAAAATGGCTCTTAAAAAAAACATGTCGCTTAGAATACCCTATTTAATGAAATTTGCTTTCAATCGAAATTTTTTTTGCTTGATATTATTTTTTTAAAAAATAATTAAAACGAGACATTTCCCCATTGAATAACATTGCGGAAGCTGGAGAGAAGGAAGTATTGTACGCTGGCGCCATCTGTAAACATTGGAAAACAACATCACAAAATTTTAGCGTTACCTTCTTCTCCTGTCTTTATACTCCGTGATTAAAATATATAACTGAAATAATCCAGCTTCATTATTGAGTACATGGCTGTAACCCTTCCAGGCATCATATATTTTTATGTATGTATATATATATACATATTATATATACAGTTCCCGCCGCTTATTGAAATCACATTCGTTCTGAGCCAAAGTGATTTTATTAAGCGGCTGATTTTTATATCCGGCGAACGTTCCTGCCCTGAAGGAAAATGTATTACTTCCCTGAATTTCGAAAGAAAACTTCAAAAGGTAACGAATAATGGAATTAGTAAACAATATTAACTAATTCTTGGTAGATAATTAACTAATTGTTTCTTCGATATAAGTAAATTAAACGCATTGTAAGTTCCCGTGCACTTTCGTTAGAGGAAAATCATCATTACTTTACCCAAAGCTCACGCTGTTCTCATAAATTTAAAATCTTTCCGTTTAAACATCATGAATTATATAGTCATTTCAAAATAAGAACTAGAAATTGCCTTCTAATGATTAGGGGGGAAAAATCATTAAAATCAACTTTGTATTTTATTACTGCGCTTTGAAAAATACGTTCCTTGAAATTGTTACGGAGATAAGTCATCTGTCGTGTTTAATTTGTAACCAGGGTTTAAACTGCCATTAGTTTTTTTAGCATTTTGCTAAAAGGTATCATATTTTGCTAAAACATGTTGGTCAGAATTTCGCTAAAAAGCTAAAACTGGATAACTGTATTTCTTAGCACTAGTATTTCACGATTATCTACCTCTGCACTTTACTTAACTTTTAAATTGCTTTTCCATTTTACACATATGATACGAGTACCTCTTTTTCTATTATTAAAATCAAAACATAGTTTCCCTGATTCATATTTTTAAAGTCACAAATAGGGATGCTTGGTTAAAATCATCCATGAACAAAAGGAATAGAAAACAAAACTGAGGATAACAAAGCTAAGTAGAAGAAATCAATGGTATCCAAAGAATTAATTAACTTTCGAAAAAGCTAAAATAGTGCTTGCCTATTTTCGCTAAAATGCTAAAGTAATTGTTTTGCCAGATTAAACCCTGTTTGTAACTGTGCTGCAAGTATAAAATCTTGAACAATGAGCGATAACGGAGGGTTGGTTGTGCTTTAATTTATTTTTCTATAAAAAAAATATATATATATATTAGTGTGCATAAATGATATTTTTGGCTGCTGAGAAGATATTTTTGAGTTTATTAACCGGCGATGCTGATTTAATAAAGCGGCGACTTTAAAAGAAGTTTGTATTGATTTGATTCCGGTCCTTTCGATTTGATCAGATAAAGCGGCTGATTTTATTAAGCGGCGGTTACAGTACATGGAAATTCTGACACATCGCATGCAGAAATCATTCGATGGAGCGCAGCCTAAGAACAAGCAGGATTTTGAAGTAATTTTAGTACCATAGACATACTCGTACAATCAGAGAAGTTATTGAAAGAAGTGATGAACAGGAACTCCCTCTCTATGTGGTGTTTGTGGGCTATGAAAAAGCTTTTAACTCCGTATCATCACTAGCAGTTGTAGATGCACTAAGGAGTACTAATATTAAATCAGAATATATTCAAAAAGAATATACTCTAAATATTTAAAAAACACATTTATCATACTTCACTACATGGACGTTCTTTTTTTCGTGGAATTATCAGTAATGTCCATCCAAGAAAAATGGAAGGCTTATATATGAATCAATCTAGCCCAGCAGTTAACAAATTCGCACGTCGACTGTAATTTATCCGCTAGTAAGTTAAATAAAACGAAAAAATCTTGATTGTCCCTATAATTACGAACATCTAAAAACGTGGTGAAAAAAAATATTTTGCATTATTACTTTCTTCTATATGTAATATAGAGAAAGTATTGGATTCGCGAAAATTTTCGACCTCCGTTTTTTGACGGATCTACACGTTTTGGGGTCTCCTGAACACGAATTGATAGTTTTTAAAAAATGTCTGTCTGTGTGTCTGTCTGTCTGTCTGCGGTTTAGTGTTTTCACCGTATCTCACGAACCAATGAATGAAATTCAACCAAACTTGGTATATAGTTGGACTCTGGCGGGGCATTGTGCTGATTAGATTTGGGGATCAATAGCCCATCAGGTGGCGCTGTGATCGCATTTTATGTAAATTTTTAACATGGCAGTATAGGACAAATTTTCGTATTTTTCACCGTATCTCACGAACCAATGAATGAAATTCAACCAAACTTGGTATATAGTTGGAACCTGACGGGGCATGGTGCTGATTAGATTTGGGGATCAATCGTCCAGCAGGTGGCGCTGTGATCGCAAAATTTCGTATTTTTCACCGTATCTCATGAACCGATGAATGAAATTGAACCAAACTTGGTGTATAGTTGGAGCCTGACATGGAAAGGGTCTGATTAGATTTTGGGATCAATAGCTCAACAGGTGGCGCTGTGATCGCATTTTATGCAAATTTTTAACATGGCAGCATAGGACAAAATTCCGTATAAATGGGCATAATGAGAGTTATTTTAAACTTGTGATTGTAAAATTAATATGAATTATTGATAATAGTAGTAGTTAATTAGGAAAAAAAATTTGTGCATGGGGGGGCATCGCTTTCCCCCCCCAGGGGGAAATACCCCCCAGGGGGGGTAAATTTTGAAGATGGGTATCATTCGAAAGATCTCGTCAATACCTTTAAAACGAATGGTTGAACTATAAATCTGTGATAATTTAAAACAAAGTTATCGATTTTTTTTTTTACTTTTAACCAAAAAAAATAGAAAAAAATTCGTATTTTTTTTTTTTTTTTTTTTTTTTTTAATATTGTTACTGATTGAATATGTATAGGAAAATATAGAAGAAAGTCTTGTGGTGGCCACAACATACTAGTTTTTTATTAATTTTGTTTCATATTAAAAAAAAAATATAGTAGTTTTGGTTTTTAGAATACTAGATATATTAAGTGCACTTAGTATAACCTTGTTCACAATTATTTTTACGTTAGTTATTTCAAAACATAAAGTATCCTTATAAATATGAGAAGGAGTATATATATACATATTGATTTTAAGCTAAGCTTATTTTTCAAACCTATGCTATGTCAAAGTAACGTTTGGTTGCCTGATTATAAAGGATTTAGGGAAAGTGAAAAGTTATTCTGAAGTTATCTGAAAAGTCAGTAATTTTGAGCTAGGCCTGTTTGTCATGAGAGTGACGATATCACAGTTATTCTTAAACCACATTTCTTGCGACCATGGAAGCTTCTGCGCAAGTGCGGATTGAACGAGTCCAGTGTTAAAATAGGGGTGACTGAGAGAAAACAAGCAATAAGGGAACACCGAATAACTGGATGTTTGCCAAATAACTATCTCTCGAGCAATTTTGCATCCCTCCAAACTTCTGGACTCGACCTAACTGCTAGTCGTAGGAAACGTGGTCTCACTATATATTTAGTTTGTTTAGAGAAAAATAATTACCTTATTTATGTACATTTTCGGACACTTTTGGTATTTGTGCATCCATTTACGTGCATAAGTAAAAGCTCATATAGTTATCCGTGAACTACAACCAAAAATTATAATTCGAGCTTTAAACTGATAAGTTTTTTCTCTTCCTTTTCAGATTCAGAGAAGATCACGGAAAAAGAAGAGATTTCGTCGGCTGAGGAAATTACTTAAAAATATTCGGCAGATGATTTAAAACCTCCCTTTAGTGCTATAAAAAAAAATAAAAAAATAAAAAAAATAAAAAAATAAAAAAGGCAAAAAAATTTTTTTTTTAAATTTATATATATATTTTTTATTATGAACTGTTAATTGATCCAGTCATAGAATTTTTTTTTTCTTTTTTTTTAAAAAAAGGCAAAAAAAAATATTTTTTTATTTATATTTATGTTTTAAGTTATCAGTTACAATGGACTGCTAATGTATCAGACATTGAACAAATTTTTTTTTTTAATTTACAAAAAAAAAAAAAAATATTATTACTATATATTCTATATTCTTATTATTCTTATCATATTATATTTCTTCTATTACTAGCATTACTATTTATTATATTCTTATTATTCTTATTCATTTATATTATTCTTATTTATTCTTATTCATATTCGTATTATTCATATTCTTTATTATTCTTATTCTTATTATTCATATTGTAGATTTTTTGTTTTTATTTGTATCGGCTTTTTCTACGGGTTTTGGCCGAAGGACAATTAAAAACCGAATTATTGTTTGCTTTTTCTACGGGTTTTGGCCGAAGGACAGTTAAAAACCGAATTATTGTTTGCATTTTCTACGGGTTTTGGCCGAAGGACAATTAAAAACCGAATTATTGTTTGCTTTTTCTACGGTTTTTGGCCGAAGGACAATTAAAAACCGAATTATTGTTTGCTTTTTCTACGGGTTTTGGCCGAAGGACAGTTAAAAACCGAATTATTGTTTGCTTTTTCTACGGGTTTTGGCCGAAGGACAGTTAAAAACCGAATTATTGTTTGCTTTTTCTACGGTTTTTGGCCGAAGGACAATTAAAAACCGAATTATTGTTTGCTTTTTCTACGGTTTTTGGCCGAAGGACAATTAAAAACCGATCCCATCCGACGTGGCACTACCTTGTTGTGGTGGATGGGCTTAAAAAAAAAAAAAAAAAAAAAAACTAAAAGTGCCACTATGCAAAATTACTTGCAAACTATTTTTAATTTAAGAAGAGATTGTCTGTGCTACATGCTCAATCAGCCTAGACACAGTACACTGTTAGTTTGCGATAATCCGAAAGCTGCTACTCATCATCGTTCGATCGCAATGTGTAAATTTTAGCGAGCGCATTCATCTTGTTACATCGCAAGTGCTGAATCAAACATTACTTTCATTCTAGACTAGCAGGCAACGCCCGCTTCGCTGGTCCCTATTTTTAAATGAATCGCTATAATTACTGAATTCTCAAAATTGCATTAATTTTTATAACGTGAAAAAAAAAGCGAAACAAAATCTGATTAGGAAAAATGTCGCACCGGGTTCTCACTGCCTTCGGAAAAATTCCCAAAATGCTCTAACTCTTATTTCTGTTATTTTCCCCCTTCACCCCCCCCCCCCTCCTGTTTATCCTAATAATTTTACAAATTCGAAAATATCCGCAATCGATTTGTAAATATCAAAAACCTCTATCCACCAGTTTTGAACGATCTATCTTTATTTTTACTTTTTTTGCCCCACCACTCTCCCCTTTCCTTCCCAATAATTTTAAAAATTCGAAAATATCCGTAATCGATTAGTAAGTATCGAAAACCTCTATGTACCAATTTTGAATGATCTAACTCTATTTTTTTTGCCCCTCCGCCCCCCCTCCCGTCCCTCCTAATAACGTTACACTTTCGAAAATATCCCCATTCGACTTGCAGGCCTTTAAAACCAATCTGTACCAATTTTGAACGGCATAACTGCATTTCTATTTGTTTTTGCCCATAGCCCCCCCCTTACCGCCCCTCCTAATAATTTTACAAATTCAAAAGTATCCGCATTCGATTTTAAGTATCGAAAACCATTTGTGTACCAATTTTGAACGAACTAACTCTATTTATATTTTTTTGCCCCCTCCCCCTCCTAATAACTTTACACTTTCGAAAATATCCCCATTCGACTGGCAGGCTATTGAAACCTATCTGTACCAATTTTAAAAGGCCTAACTGTATTTCTAATTGTTTTTGCTCCTGCTGCCCCACCTGGGGGCTGAATTTTTAAAATTCCAGAAATTGGTTTTTAGATATTTGTATTAGCTATATTTTATAGCAAAAATTTCATGTATATCTGTTTTTTTTTTTTTTTTTTTTTTTTTTTTTTGAGATATATAGGATTATGCGAAATCACGTTTTATGCATGTGAAATCCCATTTTGCCCCCCTCCCCCCCGCCCCCCCTTGGGGACCGAATTTCAAAAATTCCAGAAATTGGTTTTTAGACATTTATATTAGCTATATTTTAAAGCAAAAATTTTACGGATATCTGTTTTTTTTTTTTTTTTTTTTTGAGATATGAAGGATTTTTTGAATTCACGTTTTGCCCCCCCCCCCCTTGGGAGGGGCGAATTTTTTCAATTTTTTTTTCCCTAAACCATTCCTGACCTATAAGGAAAAAAACAAAAAAAGAATGATCGAAATCGGTCAAGCCGTTATAAAGGACATACAGACAAACATTCATTTTTATATATATAGATTGTTCATTCAATGTACCATTTAAAAAAAAAGAGAGAGAGAGAGAGAGAAGAGTCACTGCTCATACCGGGAAAAGAAAAAAAAAAGTAAAAATTTTTTGGCATGTTGCTTTTTTTCCCCACAGCTTTTTTGTTATTTTTACGGCGAACATTAAAAGAAAAAAACAAAAAGATCACGCAATTGGATTTCTCGATGTAATGTAAGATAACTTGCCTCTGGGTAAGCATAGCTTCTGTTGCTACCCTCATTTCGGCAAATTATAGAATAACGCAGATTTATCACTATCTCATCACCAATGAAGTAACTTCATTAGCTCTATCTATAGTTATATTGCAGTTACTCAGCATTTTAAAAAGTAGAATAATTGCTAAATTAATCAAGTTCTAATACTCTCTTTTAAGTATGAATGAAATAAGACACCAAAAGCAGGTCAGTGTTTCCCCCTTTCCCCACTGTTTCTTTTCTCCATCCGCAATGTAAATATCAAAGTACTTTTTCATCTTACATTATTAGCTTCCAGAATTTTAATAAAGTCAAATTTTTCAATATTTCTCAAAAAAGTGACAAAGTTAATACAATAAAGTGACAAAGTAATAAAGTGACAAAGTAAAATACACTGTTATTTCTTTTTGAAAACCGAAAGAACTTTCTTGCCAACCCAATATGTCTGAAAGAATAACAATTTGAGAAAGGATTTTCAAGATAGCAAATGGTCTTTATTAACCTGATGTTTTTAATAACTTCATTAAGATAAGAATTCTTAATTGAAATGTCTTCCTTGAAGTGTTTGGCATACATAGATATCTCTCATGACACAGAGGATATTAACCTCTGCAAGAAGATGAGATCGCAGACAAAAAAAATTGACACCACCGACAGTAACATCTTTTTTAATACATAAATTAAGCAAAATAGGATATTAAGAGGGTAAATTCATTTAGTGAAAATTCACATTTTACAGTTTCAAAATACAAGGAAAAATTAATGGAAAATTTTTTTTACTAAACAATCAATCTAAAAATTTGATACTGACTGAAGATGTTACTCTTTGTACTGTTGTGTCCATCTCGTTTAATAATCATCGTAGGGCGAAACTATTTATATCAAATTCATTGTCTAGAAGAGACGTGTCCAGAGATATATCACAACACAAGGCATACCTTCCCATTTAAAATTTTAAAGTTGCCCTTCCTAACGGGCCCCCTAGCCCAACCCGGGCCTAAACTTTTTTCACCAAAAGAGGTCCTTCTCGAATTCATTAAATACATGTTTCGCCATTTTTCAAAATTTCGACTCATTTTCGAGTTAGAAGGGGGGGAGGGGGGACTTTTAGAACACCCTGTATATGTGTGTGTGTGTCACATAAAAATATTTAGATTATATTATTCCAATACTAGAAAATAGCTGGAAATGCATTCAAAGTTGTGTTCAGCATTTTTTTTTATTGTGCGAGATATTAAATGAAAGGTCAATTTTAAAAGTTTTAATATTAGACTATGATAAATTTATTTCTTCTTCATCAATCTTAATAAATTAAATTTAAAGGGTGGAGGTGTTCTAATAAATTTAGACATTAAATATATTATTTAAACGTCACGATACTAAGATTCCATTGACACATTTTTAACAGTTCTGATTCAAGAAAATATGATACGATTCAGGCAAATATGCGAAAAGATGAATGCGCGTTTCGTCGGCAACAGATCGGAAGTTGCGAAGTCACTTCTATAATGGGTTTTGTATACTCGCGTTTCTTTTATTGGAGACATAATCATTACACAGCGACTTTATTATTTAATTATTTTTACTCTGGAGTTATTATATTTGTATTTGTTATCACATATTTGTTATGTTGATGTAATGAAGTGTTTTCAGATAATAAATTTGTTAATTAATGATGTCTGTTGTGTAATTTTTTTCGAAGTGCGATCTCGAGAATGAAAACATAACATTCCCCAAGCACTCCCCTTTTCAAATATCTTGTAATTTAAACTTATGTATAGTACACACTAAACATTTTTTTTTTTTCTTAATTTTGGTGAATTTTACACATAATAACCCATATTGTGTCTTGTTGTCTATTCTCTTAAATGTGTTGCGGACATTATTTAACTGTTCTCCTATTTTTCATGAATGTAATTTGTGTCTCTTTGGAAATTAAATGAAAGTTTTGAAAAGATAGCTCTTTGTGTTTCTTTCTGGTTTTACAATATTTACAATCGCTTAGGTTCACAATTTATTAAATTTCCTAGTTATTACACTTCGTCAACTTAAGGGGATAAAGGACGTTGAAATCAATGTTTTATTTTCTTTGAAGATCTGTAGACTGATATTACTTTCTCTTACCCACAAGGTCGAAAACGTATTGTTTTAGGGTCGAATTTTCGAACGAAAGTTTTTGTTATATTTACATGTTCTGAGGTCCCCTGAATACGAAAATCATGTTTTTAAGGAATGATCTGTGTGTCTGTTATCAGCCTATCTCAAAAACAAATAGTAGCAGAAATTTCATACTTGGTATTCTAAATGTGTATTATATAGGGATGCTACAGTAAGCTTTTCGTTGAGATGAAGCAAATGGTTCATGCACAGGCACACTCAAAAGTATTCAAATACATTCTATGGGGGAAATTACAGGTAAGTCGAGTTTAACATCTGTAGACTGCACTAAACCAAATGAAACGAATATATATTTTTTGCAATAGAGATAGTCAACTGGGAAAAAAATTTTGTGTATGTAGGAGCCTCGCCTCCCCCCCCCCCTCCCCTTCGAAGGGAGTAAATTTTCATGATGGGTATCTTTCAAAAGAACTCGCCAATACCTCTAAAATGAATGGTTGACCTATCGATCTGCGATAATTTAAAATAAAGTTATCGATTTTTTTTTCATTAAAAGAAAAAAAAAAAAAGACAAAAAAATTAATGTAATATTCAGAATAAATTCAGCTTTTTTTTTTTTTTTTTTTTTTTTTTTTGATATTTGGTGTTATATTACTTCTCTAATATTGAAATCGTCTGCATTATCATAAAAGATAATTTGTTTAAATAATAATTTTAATAAATTATTTTTCAAAATCAGAATTATTTTTTAATAGCCGAATTAAATTCTATATAAATGTTGGTGCATTAATGAAACGGGGGGTTGAGGGGGTGGTAGCCCCTCTCACATAGAACTAATTATCATATAAAACTCTTCTGAAGCCTAATTTGATTTGTTTAACATAGGTTTACATAACAGTACTCTTTAACTTACCTCTTAATCTGCAACCTGTATTTACAGTATTAAATTTCAGGGTAAGAGAAAGTCGTGTGAGTGACACACCAGATTATTTTTTAAAAGTATTACATACAGCTTCGTATATTTTATAATGATTATCTGTATATTTTTAATTGCATCGATTTTGGCAATTTTTATCGTCCTTTTCCCCCTTAAAACGGTTTTTCTTTCCCCCTCGTGTTTCCCATTTTGTAAATCACTACAATCAACCAAAAAACAGCCTGCTTCAATTATTTCAAACTATCACATTCTAGCCCCCTCTAATTCTCATCTTAACGATTTAAAAAACCTGTGCTATCAGGCGTCAATCCTCCTTTTCAAGATCGTCCAGAAGCAGTAACATCACCTCTCATTTACATTGCCATCTCATTTCACAATCAGCACATTTCCGAATCGCAAACTGCTTTGCTCTTCCTCCTTTAAAAGTAACACACTTCTCACTCATACATCCTCCCTTCTGAAATTAGCTTTTTAAAGTCAGTATTTTACAACTAATGATATTCTCCAGCTCTATTTCCTCAAGGCGACGCTCAACTTTTTAAATTCCATTCAGTACTTACAAGGGAAGTATTAATCTGTAAAATTCTAATTGAAACCAAACTAAACTCAGATTTTAAAGGAAATGGTTTGTTTAAAACACAGGAGAAGGTTTAAAAAAAAAAAAAAAAAAACTATGCAAATGAACCTTCTGGTTCTAGGTATGACCAGAAATTTTTATAGGATTTTATTTAAAGAAAAGAGAAAGCCTCGAAGATACGGATATAGGTGGATCTCCGATAAGCGTTTGGCTCATGAATGGTAACTATGGCATGGCAGAATTTTTTTTTTCTTCTTTATTTAGTTATTTTTAACTGTTATGTTCATTAACTAAAAACCGAATTTTTAATTTTAAGCATAATTTTCTTTTTTATACATAGATCATAATTCTCATTTTTCAATAAATTATTTATTTTCATTATACATAAATAATTTAACTTTCTCTGTTTATATTTTCCAAGTCGTTTTTTATCATATAATTATTTCTTAATTTTTCTTATTTTTAATTTTTTTTTTTTTTTTTACTTAATTTCTATTTAAGACAAAAAAAAAAAAAAAAAACTATTTTATCAACTGGATAAAGCATTTTATAGTATCCTCTGCCAAAGATTTGATAATAATCTGCAAATAGAATTTTTTTTTTTTTTTTTTTTTTTTTACGTCAACTAGTCAAACACTTTACCATAGTTCCGCTCATCCTTGCTTACGAGGTGGATTTTTCCTTCTTGGATAAAAACAGATAACACATTTCGAGTCATATTTTAACCACTTATGGCCAAGAGGTTCAACTCGTGAAAATTGGTAAACGCGGAAGGTGCCGAGTTAGAAACCAGGTCGCACTTGTTGGCCTACCATTCGGAGATTTCCATAGTTTTCGCGAAAATTCACGTGAATATGCTAAACATTCTTTACAAAGACATCCCCCTCCATGGATGTCACTTTATTAAGCCCTAGGTTGAGTTTTATTCAAATTCCTACACAATCACTGCCATTTTTTGATGGTATTCAGTTATGCAGTATTTGCCCCCACACCCCCCGAACCTCTTAAGTTCTCAACTATGCTCTTTAATTTAAGCTTTGTTTGGTTTCAATAGGAATTTTAAAGATTCACACTTCCCTTAACAGTTTCCTTTTCCCTATTCTGGCCGGCCCACTAACCGAAACTCATAGCCTTGATAGCAGTGCGGTTCAAGCGGGGTGGCTGTACAAGGTTTTCAGGGTTTTCCTTGTACGAGAACGAGAATTCGGGCCACCTACCCTTAAAAAGTCCTCCCTGAAGGCAACCAACCCCCCCCCCCTTTGCTATTTATTAGGTAGGAGGCAAATTTAGCGTATAGCTTAGAGAGACAAGATCGACCCTTTCTCCACTCCCTCCCCCCCCCCCTCCTTAAAAAAAAGGGGGAGAGATGAAGCCTACCGCCTCGTGGTTCTCCCTGGAAACGTTACTTGTCGAAGACATGTAACGGCTAAAAGGCTTCTGCAGAACAGCATCACAAATAACTGCAATGCGTAATACATAATTTTTTAATCCTTTAAAAAATCTACAAAAAAGAATCCGTTCATTTATTTTTTCTCTTTTCTACTTACTAGGGCACCCTACCCTCTGTTCGCTTTGCTCACTATCTCCCACGGGGACTTCTCATATTATTCTAGATATCCGTTAAATAGCCATGTAAAAAATTACATTGAAATACTAAAAAAATTATTTCATATCACAAATATAATTTCTATCTGATTATGATCATTTTAATTTTTTAATGTGTTAAATGTTACTGTATATGCACATACAGTATCCCAAAATGATATTAAATTTGTTCAATTTCCCTTTCTCCTTCCCTATTTAATAGCAATTATGTCCATGTGAATAATATCACGAATAACAAAGATAAGTGGATATGTTTCTGTTTGTATTAGGCTTTTAATAAGTCAGATTCTCATACAGAACTTATACACACACACACACACACACATATATATATATATTTCTAACAAGCAAACTTCTTAAGGACATCATTAATTTCCATTTTAATAACTTTACATTCCACAATATCTTCCCGTTTGGTAAAAAATAGAAATGCTAAGGACTTGTGTATCTTTGGGCAGTAAACGGGGAATGAAGAAGAATTTCCACTTAAAAAATTTTCAGTTAAGTAAAAAATCATATAAAATCATTTAACTGAAATATTTTGATAAAATTTTTATGCTTTTTCCCTGCCCAAGGTCCTGTCACAGATAACAGGTTATTATCTGCACATGCAGAATTTTTTAAACAAAAATTTGATGAATAAGTTTTTTATTTACGATCCCAAGCGTTTTAAGAATATTCGTTTTCATAATCACTCGTAGACACTTTTGTTCCTAAATAGGAAACCAAATTCGAAAAGACTTCATGTGAAAAGAGAGCAAGAAATAGCTAAAAGAGAAGAAAAAATATGAATAATGAAATGTGAGCCTATACAGGGTGAGTTTGACATAATCTGCGAAATGAAAGGAGGTGATAGAACAGCCCATGGGGAGCATAAAACACCATAGAAACCCTGTCCTATCTCTAACCGTTTTCGAGTTATGATAGATAGAAGAAAAGTCTGTTTCCCCCTTCCCCTCCCCCCCCCCCAAGGCTAGGCCCTGTTTACTCCAATGTTTTTTTTCCTGGATAAAGAACGAATTACCAGTAAAGGCTTGCTTTCCAGAATAAATCAGATCAATAAAAAAAAAAAAAAAAAAAAAAAAAAAAAAATTCACAAAAATCCTCATCGTCTTTTCAAGAAAACCAGATTTGAACCAAGCAGAGCATGGATTACCAGTGACAGCCAATTTTTCTGAAGATGAAGATGATTTAGATTAAAATGTCATCACAAAAATCCCCTATTTCTAAATTTGTATCAAAATTGTGCAAACAGTATCCAAGAAAAACAAGTTTCTGCCATATCACTGAATGAACACAGGTTACCAATAAACACTTATTTTCTTAAAGATGAGGGAATTTTGCCCAATACAGAGCATCGGTTACCAGCTAATGGTAATTTTTTCAAAAATGAGATAAGTCAAAATAGTTTGTCATTAAAATAAATAAATAAATAAATAACTCTATATGATAAAAGAAATCTTACAACAATGTATTTATAGCATTCCTACATTGTTTGACTTTTGACTTTTTCCTACAGAAAGCATCCTATATAAAGTAACTTGACAATACATAATATTTCCAAACGGATAAACAAAAGATATGTACATGCGAAGAAAAGCATATACATCTCTTCTTTATTCTTAATCAGATATTACATAAACATTCTTTCTTTCTGTACAAATACAACTCCTTCTTAAAAGATTTCTTGGAACTGAAATGAAAATCTTTTAAAAATATGATTTCGTTCAGAGCTTTGTACACTTAAAATGTTCAAAAATTTCAGTCTAGGGTATATAAAAAATTTACATGAAAGTTCAATTTTTTTTTTTTCTTATTTTACAAGATCATAATTGGAATTTAACATTCTTGGCCAAAAAACTGAAGTCTATCTGTTTAATTTTAATGTCATTTAAAGATCTGGACAACCAATCTTGGTTTTCTTCTATTTGGATAAAATCTTCTGGTGCATCCTCGTCTTCAACATCCATACTTTCTTCCTGTGACAAGGTGTCTTGTGGTTTTTCCTCCTCTCTTAATTATTTAAAAAAAAAAAAAAAAAAAAAAAAAAAAACAATCATCAACGACAATTAATAAGAAGCTCATACCTTTAATAAATACAGTAAGGCACCGTTTATATGTCTTTCGATGTAAAAGGACGCATAAACGAAGACGTATAATCGAAATTTTAATAATAACACTTTGATTACTACAAATTGAATGACACTTAAGCAAAATTTATATGAAAATACTAAAATTAACCCCTTTCGGTACGATTTAATAATGAAAAAAATGTGCATGAAATAACCATTTAATTTTTATTTAAAAAAACTTGTTTCATTTTATAATTCTTACATATTCTTAATTAATATTCATTTTTACATATTGTTAAATGACATTAAAAACGGTAAAATTAAGAAAAAATCAGAGCAAAACTTTAATAAGGTATATAGTTAATAGTCTTCAAGCGTGTGGTACTTTTCAAAACACTCTGGTAAGTGCAAAGGAATCCTGCATTGTTTACACTGCCAGGGAGACTCACTTCTAATTTTATTCTTGCAACACACACGGCACCTCTTACAAGGGAAGTATGAATTAGTAAAATTGCTATTGAAACCAAACCACGCTTAAATTAAAGAGCATGGTCGAAAACATTGGGTAGCGTACAAATTTGCTGCAACAACTCCCATGGGGGTGAGATATGCCCTCTATTAGTTTTAGTTATTACTATAAAAGCCAACGAAACACGCGGCGTAGTGTGATCAAATGGTGCAGTGCCAGCGTGCTTGACTTCGGATCTGCAGGTCGTGGGATCGAGTCCCCGCGAGGGCGTTTTGTATTTTATTTTTTTTATTTCAACTGAAATATTTATTTTCGACATTTTTAATTAAATTAAATCATTATTGTAAGAGAAAATATATTAATTATATTAAAAGAATTTTTTTTTTTTTTTTTTTTTTTTTTTTGCAGCGCGGGTAATTTAATATATATATATTTTTTATTTTTAACCAATTCATTTACTTATTTATTAAATTTAAAGAAATTAATAATTTAACGGGAAATACTTTTATATTATATTTAGGTAAGATTTTGTTAATGATTACATTCAGATAAAATTTTGTTAATGATTGTTTTACATAAATTATTAATTACTATTTTTTATCGGCGACATTAATAGCAAGACTTAATCGTCTGCTCTCAATTGTATTATTTATTAATGCTATTTTTTGCATGACAAATCCTGAATGATGAACAGCTGTTGCTTAACTATTAGACGTCGCATTTAACTTTTATTTCAAATATTTCATTAAACAACTATCAAGTTTCGTTGTGTCGGAAGAACTGACAATAATATTGAAGACAATGACAAATTTTCTCAAAATGATTTTACTAATTTATAACTAATTTACCTGTAAAAAAAATTAAAAATCTCGGTAAATATGAGTTTTACAAATCAAGTAATCTCGACGAAAAGCCAAATATTTGACAAAATATTCGTGATGAACAATAATTGACGGTGAACAAGATTGAAATTCAAATAATTGTGATCAATCATTTTATAATTCTTGTTCTAATTGTGAAAAATACTTATGGTTCCATGATTTTACTACTTTTAATCATAATTGTTATAAATTAGAAACTATATTCGTAGCTTTAAAAATGGTTTTCTTTTTATAAATACAAAATAAAAAAAAAATGCATTTCTTACATTCATTCTCAATAATTTATTTATTAATTGGAACACTCAAAAAAAAAAAAAAAATCTTATTAATGTAATAAACATTTTCTCTTAAATTAATAATTTAATTTAATTAAAAACGTAAAGAGAAAAAAAAATGAAAAAATTAAAATACAAAACGCCCTCGCGGGGACTCGATCCCACGACCTACGGATCCGAAGTCAAGCACGCTGGCACTGCACCATTTGGCCACACTACGCTGCGTGTTTTGTTGGCTTTTATAGAAATAACTAAATCTAATAGAGGGCATATCTCACCCCCATGGGAGTTGTTGCAGCAAATTTGTACGCTACCCAATGTTTTCGACCATGCTCTTTAATTTAAGCGTGGTTTGGTTTCAATAGCAATTTTATTAATTCATACTTCCCTTGTTAGTAGGTTTTCTTTTATTCTGAGTTGAAGGAATGTATTCTGGAAAATGTCCCCATCTTTTAGCCTGCAACCTAGCCGGGGTGTCACTACATGAAGGACGTCCACAGGTTTTATAATCCGGTAGTGTAACTTTTTGTAGGATTTGTTCTGCTATGTCCAGTCGAAAGCTCCCAATTCTGATTTTGTTGGCATTATTGAATTTGTTATATAAAACATATGAATTGTAGAGTGCAATGTCAAACATGTAAAAAAATATTTTCTTATATCCTTTCATATATTCTTATGATTCTTCATAATCGCTCCAATCACCTTGACCTTCATAGTCTGCAATACTCTTATCCATTATGGTATTTACTATACAACACGTTTTTCCTTTACAGAAATATATATTGACCGATGCGCACACTAAATTTTTACAAGAATGAAATCTTACAGACTAACAACAATTCGGCCGTGACTTGTACCAAGAAATTCTAACTTCAAGAAATTCTTGATAGGGATCTGTGATATTTCCACAAGTAAAAAAGGTGTTGCCAAATTCAGTACACTAGAAATTTTAAACTAAATTAATTATCATATTCAACAGTAAGCATGACGAGTGGAGCTCGTCATTGTGCGGTATGGCATGAAAAAACAATGACGAGCTAGACTCGTCATTTTACCGGAAGGGGTTAATAAAGTTTCTTAAGTTAGTAAATGTATATTATACATTTTTTAAGACAATAACTAATTAAAAAAAATATTTATTATAAAAAGTGAGAAAAACCATACTATTAATGCATGACTGGGTACTAATTACATATATCATATATTGAGAATTATATTTCTTAAGAACTATATCAACACATTTTGAATACTAATTATGTATATTGCATATCTTTAATAATAAGCATGCGATTTATGTCCATACAGACAGTTATTTAATAACATTAAAAATCTTTAATATTCATCTGATTTGCTGCTTGTCTATGAGTATTAAAAATTCTAATGTGAATTCAATTAATTCTTCGATCTTTACTGTGTTTCTCCACTTAAGATGCTTTCTAGGAAAATTTCGTCTATTTAGATTGGAAAATAATGACAGGTCGAAAAATTTTGCAAATTTTAGTAAAGTGGAAAAGACGTATAACCGATATTAGCAGCGTATAAACGAAGAATTTTTTGCATTAAAATGAATAGGAATGAATCGGGACTTCACTAAAAGGACGTATAAATGAGAGACATATAAACGGTGCTTTACTGTTTATATATATATATAAACAAATGACACACACTCACAAAAAAAAAAAAAGAAACAAACAAACAATAGAACAATACAAGATAGAGACCCTGAACCATGTATGAAGCAAATGCCTTATCAATGACTATACAAGACAATAAATAAATAAATAAATTAAAAAAAAAAAAAAAAAGTTCTTCTGGGCCAGCTGGAAGAATAAATTGATTTCTATGTTCTAATCAACTAGCTGTTATTTTTTTAACAAGATGGCGGATCAATTTGACTGATGTATCTGGTAGGATTGGATGATGTAAATATTCACTAAAAAATATCTATTTAACATCTATGTCACTAAACTGATTTAAGATCATGACGATTTTTGATAATATTGATTTTATAAATTACTGTGTTATATGCAGAATTCCCAGCATGAAAGACACTCAAAAATAGTTGCTTTAGTTGCCTTTAATGTACGAAGTAGTAGCAGTAGTGGCACCAGAAATTCCCCGACGGGGGGACACCACCTCCCCGACAGGGGGCACTGCATAAAGAGAGTTTATTATGTAAGTATTTATCAAAAACTGCAATACTGTTATTAATATTACTGTTAATATTTGTACTATTCCATTTGTTAGTACTCCTTGTGGATTTGGAGATCATCGTGCCACAGACAGACATTTTCTAAAAATATCGTGTTCAAAACGTGTATCTTCATGGAAAACTGGAAGCTGAAAATTTTTACGAATCCAATATTTTCTTCTATTGAATACAGAATGGAGAAACTGGAATGCTCCAAATTTGTACAAGGAAAGAAAAATGCTGCCAAAAGTAGAAAAACTGAAAAATTTTGTATTTTTTCCCCTGAGAGATTTTAGGAGTATGCCCCGATGGGGGGTCACAGACTCCCCGATGCGGGAGGGGGAGAATGTGCCCCCCCGGCCCCCTAGCTGGCGCCACCCCTGAGTAGTAGCCAAAATAGTAGCTACTCTGAATGAAATAGTAGCCATACCGATCCAAATAGTAATCTTAGATTTAAAAAAATATAAACATTTAAGCAGTTTTTGGAGATAATATGGTCAGAAGATATAAAATTAACTTAAGAAATTAGAATTAGATAACCTTCCTTCTTGTAAAAGAAAACTGATATACGTGTAAAGGCATATAAAACACAGTTTACAGTCGGCTGCAAAATTATTCGAGCACTAGCAATAATCCTTGCCAAAAAAAAGTACACTTAATACAGCTTTGTTAAATAAATCCTTGTCGAGTCATGTTCTTAATCAGTCTAAGACATGATTCGACAAGGATTTACTTAGCAAAACAGTCTTAAGTGTACTTTTTAAATATAGGAATTATTGGCTAGTGCTCGAATAATTTTGCAGCCGACTGTACATAGCAATATTTAAAAAAAAAAAAAAATAATAATACAATTGTCTGACCACTGAAATGTTCGGGAATTTATTTTTTACTTATTATTGTTATTTTTTTTTTATAAAGCCTGGTAATTTTTAAATGTACCAACGGTCGTTTAAAAATTTCAATTTAATTAGCGCAATAGCAGAATTATTAATTATAATGCCATCTGTAATGATAATAATTAATCTTAACAATGATCAGACATCATGAAAGGGGCCTTGAATTAATTGATAAACAATTACGTATGGTTGGTTGCGTTTAACGTCCCACTAGTGCTCACAGTAGGCAATTAATTAATACGAAATGAAGCCTTATAGAAAGTAAAAAATATTGAAAAAGTTACTATAAATTTCTACTGAGATACTGATATATAAGATCGTATGTAATAAATATGACAAAAAATGAAAAATAAAATAATATAAAATAGCAACTTGAAGAAGGAGCAGAGGCTACCACGGCATAAGACTCTTAGAGCGTATTATGCCAATTTGGCGTAAGCCCAATTTTACCAAATGTGTGCAAATCTCTGTGATTACACAGAAGAAAAAAATAAAATGAAGATAAATTTAATTAATTAACAAAATAATTATATGATCAAAATGTAGAAAACACAGTTTTTTTATTTGGTTCAAATGAGATTAGTGAGTAATGTTAAAGATAACAGTAATTACGTAGATAATGTTTCATGTTAGTTAAAGATACTAATTACTTGATTTCAAATTTACATAATAATCCATTATCTTAATCATCTTCACATACAACCTTACTTTTTAAAATATACAAATTCAGTGATGTTAATTAAAACTTTTGTTATTTATCAATTATTTTTATTACATTCATTTTATATCTGAATATATCTTTTTATCCATAAATGTTATATAGTAATGGTAATTATTAAAGATAGATTTGTTGTAATATACTTTAAAACCAAATAAGTATGGAGGCAGAATATAATACATGGACATAGTATGCAGAATGAAATATATTAAAAATTTAAATGTAATTCAAATACAGTGGTTGAAATTAATTTAATTTTTCCGTAGGTAATGGAAGTATTGTATTCGGTCCAAAAATTCGATATCGAGTTTTCACCTGATTTACACGTTTTAAGGTCCCCTGAGTCCAAAAAAAGGGTTTTCGACAGTTGGTCAGTGTGTGTGTGTGTGTGTGTGTGTGTGTATGTATGCGTATAGTGTATGTGTTTGGGGAATCTTCTGGCTATTATATCTCCGAAACTACTTAAGAGAGAACTACAAAACTTCAGAATTGACACAGGTTTGGTGTTCAGATGAAGTTTCCAAATTTTGGTGAAATTTGAAAAACAGGAAGTAGGCCATCGGAAACCGGAAGTGAGACCGTAAGTCCATATCTCAAAAACGACTTTAACGATTTTCTTTAAAGTTGCTATATAAACACTCAATTAGATGCCCTTTCGAATGATATAGTTGGTTCATTCAGGAAAATTGTTAGGCGTTCTGTATAAATAGCTCAATTTCAGGTCTCACAAGTGCGTTCCGTTAAAAACGGTTGTACGGTTTTTTTTCAAACTAGGCATAATAACTCTTTTTTAGATTGTACTTTCATATGTAATTGTTTTCTGATCAAAAATTTATTTTGTTAAGTTTTGATGAAAGCCTGTATCTCAAAAACTGCTCTAATGATTTTCTTGAAAATTGTTACGTAAATCAGTTTTAGATATCCTTTCTCATATATTACATGGGTATTACAGGAAAAATAGCTGTCATTTTGCTTCGGTAGGCTAATTTTAGATCTCGGAAATTGGTGTTTCAAAAAATAGCTCTATCATTTTTTTTTTGTTATTTTCTAACTTGCCACGTAAACTTTGTTTTATGTGTCTTCACTCTTTTCATACAGGAAAAATTTTAGTTTTCAATAATTCGTTTGGTTAATTTGATGTCTTCTGATCATATTATCTTTAAAAAAAATATATATATATATATAATACGTGTGGGTAAAGGAAGTCGTGTTGTTGTTTTACATCAGATTTTTAAATATTATAAAATGTTACCTGACATAATTATCGATACCTTTAATATTATTAATTAAACTCAAATCTAAAAGGAAAAAAAAAATATGCTCTTTACATTTTGGTTATATAACTACTATCTTAATTAATTAAATTTACATTCATTTTTACTTTTTTTACTTCTATTACCCGACTACCATAGGTAATGGAAGCATTGTATTCGGTTCAAAAATTCGATATGGAGATTTCACCTAATTTACATGTTTTAAAGTCTCCTGAGTCCAAAAAAGTGTTTTTTGGCAATTGGTCAGTGTGTGTATGTATGTGTGCAGAGAATCTTCTGACTACCATATCTCCGAAACTAACAAAGATACAGCTACAAAACTTCAGAATTAAGACAGAATTGATGTACAGATGGATTTTCCAAATTTTGGTGAAAATCGGAAAACCGGAAGTGGGACATCGAAAACGGGAAGTGGGGCCGTAATTCCGTATCTGAAAAACGGCTCTAACGATTTTCTTAAAAACTGTTACATAAATCCATTTTAGATATCCTTTCTCGTTTATTTTACGTGGTTATTACATTAAAATTAACAGTAATCCTGTTTAGGTTGATCAGTTTTAGATCTCGGAAGTTGGTGTTTCAAAAAGTAACTCTACCATTTTTAGTTCCATTACCCGAATACCGTACGTAATGGAAGTATTGTATTCAGTCCAAAAATTCGGTATAGAGATTTACATGTTTTAAGGTCTCCTGAGTCCGAAAAAGTGGATTATGCAATTGGTCAGTGTGTGTGTGTATGTGTGTGGGAAATCTTCTGACTAACATATCTCCGAAACTAATAAAGATGCAGTTACGAAACTTCAGAATTAAGACAGAACTGGTGTACAGATGAATTTTCAAAATTTTGGTGAAAACTGGAAAACCGTAAATGGGACATCCGGAAGTGGAAACGTAAGTAAAAAAAAAAAGTCTCTGGCGATTTTCGTCAAAGCTGCTGTATAAACACTGTATTAGATGTCCTTTCGAATGATATAATTGGTTAGTTCAGGAAAATTGATAGGCGTCCTGTGTAAATAGTTGAATTTCAGGTACTCCGAGTGGATTCCTTTCAAAACGGCTGTATAGATTTTTTTCAAACTTGCAATATTAACACTCTTTTAAATATCCTTTTGTATGTTATTGTTGTTTTCCGGTCAACAACTGAATACACAAAGTTTGGTAAAAATCGGTGTCTCAAAAACGGCTCTAATGATTTGAAAGAAATCCACTCGTAGTATCTGAAATTCAGCTATTTATACAGGACGCCTATCAATTTTCCTGAACTAAGCAACCATATCATTCAAAAGGACATCTAATAAAGTGTTTATATAGCAACTTTAAAGAAAAATCGTTAGAACCGTTTTTGAGATACGGACTTACAGCTTCACTTCCGGTTCCGAAAGTCCCACTTTCGGTTTTCCAATTTTCACCAGAATTTGCAAAATTCATCTGTACACTAGTTCCGTCTTTATTCTGGAGTTTCGAGCTGTATCTTTATTAGTTTTGGAGATATAATAGGCAGGAGATTCCCCACACACATACACACACACACTGACCAATTGCAAAAACCATTTTTTTGGACTCAGGAGACCTTAAAACATGTAAATCAAGTGAAATCTCAACATCGAAAGTTTGGACCGAATACAATACTTCCATTACTTACGGTAGTCGGGTAATGGAATTAAAAATTTCTGTTATCATATAGTATTGCAGAGGATTTGCCGGAAATTGGATAATCACCAAACTAGGTCAACCTACTTCACTCGTCTTAAGTCGTGGTAGCCTCTTCTCCTTCTTCTAGTTATATATATTCTGCTATACTTCTTTCATATTTATTTTATATGATCTCATATATCAATGTCTTAGAAAGAACTCATTAATGTTTTCAATATACAGGGTTATTAGAACAGGATCATCGGGTTTCCGAAGCATTTATTTCGGAACATAATTGAGTTACAACAATGAGTTATACATGAAAATAAACCGAAAGCATCCAAGATTGACGTCCATACTATAAGTAAATGTTCAATATGTGCTCCTTGAGTGATATGGCAGATGTCAAGGCGATAGTTCAGTTCGCTCCACACATTACTCAGATTGGTCGCGTTGATGTTCGCGAATGCAGTCGTTGTGCGGTTCCGCAACTCAGCCAAAGTGGTAGGTAATGGTGGTACGTAGACGCAGTCTTTAACATATTCCCAAACGAAGAAGTGCCCCATATCCGTACATTGTGTCGGTTGACCTTGCCACTAAGATGAAAGGTAGCTTCGTCACTTAAAACAAACTTGTTTGCAAAGTCATCGTCCTCACAGACTTCTTGCATCTATAGTATGAACGTCAATCTAGGATTTTTGCCTTATATAAGGCTCCACTTTCACACTCAGAAATATATATATATATATATATATATATGTATATATATATATATATATACTGCCTTCATCTAGAATGAATAAGTGGTCACTTTCTAAATCCCTTAACTAGACATATTGATTTCCGAGCTATGCGCGTAAGGCACGCCAATAAATTGTATAGACGAAATGATTGAGAATTTCTAGTCTACACATTTCTAGACGGTGAAACAATAGTCTGAATAGTATTGCGAGAAATTCTCGCTTGATTTTCTAGAATTGGGTAACTAAGATTATAGTTGCTGAAACCAGCCTCGTGTATTCGCATTTATTTGTAAATATTTTTAAATAACTTTGCCCTCGAGTATATCGTCAAACGCTCTAGATTTCTGATAGGGGTTTCTAGAACGCCCTTTCAAAGGCGACTAGAATTTATAAGGATGACATGGAACTATTTTTTCTAAAGACACAATTTAGATTCTAGATATCAGTTACAGATATTTTTATCAGTACATATATAATCTTTTATTGATTAAGTCAAGTCCTACTTTTTTGTGTCCGATCATTGTAATGATGTATTATTATTATTATATATACGTTTATATATTTCATATCCTCATCGTTTATATATCCCTTATTTAAAAATAATGTAACAGAGAATTAATTTTATTTATTTATTTATTTTTTAAGTAAATTTATAAGTTTTTTTTTTCTTTCTTTCTTCCTTTCTTTTTCATTTTTTTTTTTTTTTTTTTTAAGGAAACTTATCAAGTGGTTTTTTTTCCTCGTACTAGAAATCCTGAATTTATAATTAAAGTCTTAAAATAAAAAAACTTCTAAAAATAATACAAAAAAAAAAAAAAAAAAAAGAAAAAAAGAAAAAGAAAAGAAAAGAAAGGAAAATCAAAATGAATGGTTCCAGCCAGTAGAATGACAGTTGTCTTCAAATGGAAACAGTTGGCACCTATTTTGCGATTATGAATCACAAATTTGTCATCCCGAAAATTTGCCATTAAAATATTTCTAATATTTATATTGGAGAAAACAAATCTCTAGCACCTAGAAGCTAGATCCAACTAGCAGCATCATGTTTTCTTTGAAGGAACAAACAAACGTCTTTTCTCTCTTTCGATCTTTCTGTGTTTGATGGCGCGCGGCGCCTACACTCAGTGATGCCAAATGGTCGAAAATTTTTTTCCTCAAACAGGTCTTCAAATTTTCCCAAATCAGTTTTTTTTTTTTTTCGAAAAAAAATCTCCAGCTTGATTTCTACTAAAAAGGGAAAATAAAAATTTCTTAAAAAAAAAAAAAAAAAAAAAAAAATCAAGCATTTTTTTCCATGATTTGAGCTCAGAATTTTCCCCAAATGAAGGCAATTTTTGAAAAAAATCCTCAAATAACAATAAAGCTATTGAAAGTCTCTAGTCGTAGGGATAAATCATTACGTTGCCAACATTGACAGAAAGTTGAAGAACTCCCCAGATTTGTCCCCAAAAATGTCCCCACAAACATTTGGTCCCCAAAATTGCCTCGAAAATCCCCAAAATGGGGACAAAATCCCCAATCTGGCATCACTGCCTCACTGAAAAAAGAAAAAAAAGAAATAATCAGTATTTTACAACAAAAGGTGCTGGCACCGCGGCTGCCAACACAGTTGCTGTAAAATTTACAAGCGGCTGTTTTTTATGGCGCTGTAAAATTTACTGCACTTTGCTGTGAATTTTACAAGATGTTGTTTTTAATAGTGCTGTAAAATTAACAGCACTTTGTTGTGTATTTTACAAGATGCTGTTTTAAAAAGTGTTGTAAAATTAACTACACTTTGCTGTAAATTTTACAATACTTTTTAAAACAGCATCTTGTAAAATTCACAGCAAAATGCAGTTAATTTTACAGCACTACTAAAAACAGCATCTTGTAAAATTCACAGCAAAGTGCAGTAAATTTTATAGCACCATAAAAAACAGCAGATTGTAAATTTTACAGCAACTGTGCTGGCAGCCGCGGTGCCAGCACCTTTTGTTGTAAAATACTGAAATTTTTTTTAACAGTGTAAATGAATATATCAAAGAAGGAATCGTTGAAAAGACAAACAAAAGTGTAAATAAAACTTATTATATGCCCCATAGAGCCGTTGTGCGTAAAGATAAAGAAACTACTAAAGTTCGTATTGTTTTTGATGCGTCATCGAAGAGTAAAAATTGTGCATCTTTAAATGATTGTTTACAAACTGGTCCGAATTTGAACTCGAGTGTTTTAAATATGATTCTTGGATTTCGCAAACATAAAATTACATTTTGTAGTGATTTGAAACAAGCATACTTACAAATTTCAATTGATCCTAGGGATAGGGATTATTTAAGATTCTTGTGGATTAAAAATTCTGTTAATGAAGAGAATAATACTCAGATTTTAAGAATGACAAGAGTGCCTTTTGGCGTTGCTTGTAGTTCGTTCATTCTCTCAGAAGTTATTAAATTTCACATACGAAAGTATAAGGATTCGAATCCCGAGGTTTTTAATATGTTAAATGAATGTTTTTATGTTGATGATTTATTTTTTGGATCAAATGATGTTGATAAAGTATTCCATCTTTCATGTGATGCAATAAGTGTGATGAGTGATGCACATATGCAATTGCGAAAATTTAAGACCAATTCTCTAGTTTTGAAAGATTTATGGGTGAAGAAAGGTATAGTTAACATGGATGAAAATGTTGAGGACTCTGTTAATACTTTGGGTCTTATTTGGAATACTAAACAAGATATTCTAAAATTAAATATTAAATCCTTATTGGACATTTTACCTCAAATACAATACACAAAGCGATTTATACTTCGACTTGCAGGCAGTGTTCGATTAAGGGTGGGAGTCATGTTCGATTTCCACCACGATACAGTCATATTCGATTCCTAACATAATCGAACTCCGCACTCAATGACACTTTCTATTTAACTGTTTTCATCTCAACTTTACTTTTTTCTGTTCAACGGGTACGAACATCTCAACTCTACTCGAACAGAAACAAAAAAGAACAGTTTATTCTTTTTCAATCGCACGGTAGCTTGCATGCTATCTTTCGCATTATTTGCAAATATTACTTCATATTATTATTTACGCATTATCTTCGCATTATATTGTTTATCGTAAATATTCAACCGCAAAGAACAGTTTAAGTTTATTCTTTTTCATTCGCACGGTAGCTTGCATGCTATCTTTCACATTATTCTTTCGCATTAATTCCGCATTGTTACTTCACATTCTATTGTTTATTATTTATTCGCAATGTTTCATCGCACCTTCTATTGTCAACGCATTTAAATCTGTGTTTATGTTTAATATAGTTTTGTTTTGTGAATAAAAGAACGAGTGTCTTTATTATTATCTTCACATCACATCAAATTACACAACATTTTCTGGAGGCACCGGCGAGATGTTCTGTGTGAATTTTGGCTAGCTTACAAATTTGGATATCCAAGCGCAGCTATTAAGGAATAAAACAGATAAGTACTTATTTTCCTATTTTACAAGTTTGACTTTGGTTTTTCGCATTACTCCATTACGTAGTAATGGCAAGCAAAAAGAACAATGACGATGACAGTAATGAAACTGTTGCTTTAGAAGATGCTGAAAAAATAGCAAAACATTATCGAGGCAGAGCGAAATCTGCGCTTACTAGAATTATGTATTTCATAAATAATGAAAATCAAATTTTTCAAAAACATGATCTCTTAAATAAACTTGAAAAGATTGAAATTATTTATTCTGATTTTGATAAAGCCGATTCTGAATTACCTGATGAAATTTCAGAAATAGAAGAATTCGAGATAAAATATTATGAAACCAAAGCCAAGCTTCAACAAAAACTTGAAAATTTATCTGTAAACTTGCAATCTAATGTTTTAAATTTTCAAAATCCTACCATTAATACAAATGCTATATCTAGTAATTTTCGTTTGCCAAAATTAAATATTTGCCCGTTTAGTGGTAATTATAAAGATTGGATGTCTTTTAAGGATTTGTATATATCATTAGTTCATGAAAATGTTAATTTATGTAATGTACAAAAATTTCAATACCTAAAGGGTTTATTAAAAGACGAACCGGCTTCTATTATTAAACACATTCCAATATCTGAGAATAGTTATCTAGAAGCCTGGGAAAAATTACTTACTAGGTATGATAAGAAAAAACAAATTATTTCTGCACTTATTAAAACCTTTATGGATCAACCAACTGTAATACATGCTAATGCATATAACTTACGTAAGGTAGCAGATACTTCGGATGAAGTAATAAGGGGATTAAAAACTATTGACACTAAAGCTACTGAAAGAGATGTATGGTTAATTTATATTTTATTACAAAAACTTGACCATAAATCACGTGAAGAATGGGCACAATATTCCGCAAAAATTGATTTTCCTACTTTAGAGATCTTTTTACAATTTATTAATGATAAATGTGCATCTATGGAATTATGTAATGAAAATGAGAGTAAAGAGAATGAGTATAAACAAAATAAGGATAAACAATTTAAGTTATCTAAGTTTCATTCTAACGTTAATTACAAATGTATTTTATGTAAAAACAATAATCATTTCTTGTTCAAATGCTTTAAATTTAAAGAACTTCCTGTTAAGGATAGAAAACAATTTGTTAGAAAGAACTCATTATGCAGCAACTGTTTATCTAATAAACACTCTATCGCTCAATGTAATTCCACTTATACCTGTCATTTTTGTAATGCAAAACATCATTCTAGTATATGCGATAATAATTTGAAAACTTATACAGCTTCGGCTTCATCTGCTGGTAATAATTTTGAAAACTCTGAGAATCGTACAGAGACATCTGGCATATCTCAATTCCAAACAAGTACTCATAACCATTCTATACAAACATCTTTCGCTTTACTTCCTACAGCTAGCGCTTATATTTATGATTCAATGGGTCAGAGACATGTGCTAAGAATTTTATGCGATTTGGGCTCTGAAAGTTCTTTTATAACTGAATCATGTATGAGTATTTTAGGTTATGAGAGAAAAAATGCAAGATTTCCTGTCAAAGGGTTAGCAAATTCAAAGATTGCAATAACTAAAGGTTATACAGACATTAATTTAATTTCCATTCACGATTCCGATGTCAAGTTATCCATGCGAGTTTTTATATTAGATAAATTAACAGCTCCATTGCCATCAGAGAAAATAAACAAGGAACATTTTTCGCATTTAAAAAATATGCAACTGGCCGATCCCAAATTTGAAATTCCAAGTAAAATTGATATGATTTTGGGATCTGATTATTTTTTTTCTATTTTACTTCCTGGTCGAACAATTTGTACTGAGAATAGTTTAATTGTTCAAAATTCAATTTTTGGTTTTCTCGTATCCGGAAAATTACCTGAATCTCAGACAAAATCTAATTCGATTTCAAATTTACATATTTACGAAACTAATATTGATAGTGAGTTAAAACGGTTTTGGGAATTAGAAGAAGTTTTTAATCCAAGTGAGAAGTTACTTTCGCCCGAGGAACAGTTTGTGGAGTCACATTTTCAGGAAAATTATTCAATTAATCCAGAAGGCCGTTTTGTGGTAAAACTATCATTTTATAAATGTAAATCTGAATTATGTAATACAAAACCCGCTGCACTTTCCCGATTATATGCAATGGAGAAGAAATTTTCTGAAAATCCGGAATTCGAACAACAATATAAAGATTTTTTATATGAATACGAACAATTAGGACACATGGAGGTAATTACTCAGAATTCACTAAATATTTCTCAAAGGGAACAATATTTCCTACCTCATCACGCAGTTATTAAACCTTCTAGCACTACCACTAAATTAAGAGTCGTTTTTGACGGTTCCTGTAAAACTTCTGATGGTAAATCATTAAATTCAGTTTTAGGTGTTGGCCCTAAATTACAACGAGACATTTTTGAGATCTTACTTAATTTTCGATTACCGGAGATAGTTTTTTCTGCAGACGTGGAGAAAATGTACCGCCAGGTTTTAATTTCTGAGGATGATCAAAATTATCAAAAAATCCTTTGGAGATACAACCGTAATGAGGAAATAAAGGAATATAAATTGAAGACAGTTACATATGGCCTTGCTCCAGCATCCTTTTTGGCCACTAGGTGCATTAAGCAAATCGCTCTAGATTATAATCAAAATACACACGTCTCGCGTACTTTGTTAAAAGATATATATATGGATGACTTGATATCTGGTTCAAACTCAGTTAATAGCGCAATATCAATTGCTAAGGAAACTGCTAATGTTTTGGAAGAACATGGGTTTCATTTGAGAAAGTGGAATTCCAATTCGAATGAATTCCTTGCGGAATTTCGAGAAAATTGCATCACAGATACAGACTTTAAAATAATACCAAACAACAATGAAAGTTCTAAAGTTCTAGGGCTTTACTGGAACTCTTTAGCAGATACATTTATTTTCAAAACCGCACTTACTCTCAAACCACCACTAACAAAAAGACGCATTTTGTCTGAATCCGCACGCATTTTTGATCCTCTAGGGTTAATTTCACCTTGTACAGTAGTATTAAAAATATTTTATCAAAAGCTATGGTTGACAAAAGGAGACTGGGATTCTCCTATTCCGCAACAATTTGAAGAGGAGCTCATTAAATATGAGAATTCATTCAATAAAATTAGCCAATTTTCTGTTCCTAGATGCGTCACGCTTTCATCCGATAGTACATTTGAATTACATGGTTTCAGTGATGCGTCAACACATGCTTACGCCGCTGCAATCTATTATCTACAGACTCATGATAAAAAATCAAAAGTCTCACTCTTAGTTGCCAAAACTAAAGTAGCTCCTATCAAGCAAATTTCCGTTCCCAAATTGGAACTTTGTGGTGCTTATTTATTATCTAAGTTATTTTGTTCAGTCATAAAAATATTAGAAAATTATAATTTTGACATTTACGCATGGACAGATTCAACAGTTGTTCTTTCTTGGTTATCCGCACATCCACGTAAGTGGAAAACTTTTGTTGCAAATAGAACTTCACAAATATTAGATGTTCTTCCCACAAAACATTGGAGACACGTTCCATCTAAAGAAAACCCCGCTGATATCGCTTCTCGGGGCATCAATCCTAAAAGTTTACCTGAATGCAACTTGTGGTGGAATGGCCCAAGTTGGCTACTTTTGGATCCTACACATTGGCCAAATGACGCACCTAAGTCCAAGGAAATCGAGGATCAGATTTTGGCTGAAAAGAAAACTGATCCCATTTTGTCTTACCATATTGATACATCTAATGATCTTCATGATCATCTATTCAATAAATTTTCTTCATTTTTTAAAATCAAACGCATTCTGGCATATTGCATAAGATTCATAAATAACTGCAAATCAGCAAGTAAAGTTCATGTCTCAACAAATGATTCTTGTTCCTCTCTCACATGTAGGGAAACTAAATACGCCGAAGAGAACATCATTCGATGGGTACAAAATAAATACTTTCACGAAGACTTAAAACACATCAAGAATCAAAACATTTTGTCTAGAAAAAGTCCTTTACACTCTCTACATCCATTCATTGACCAGAACGGTCTGTTACGGGTGGGAGGTCGCTTACAAAACGCCCAATTATCATTTAACGAAAAGCATCCGGTAATATTGCCGTCTAAACATAAATTGAGCGACTTTATTATACAAGAGAAACATATTGCACACTTATGCTCTATTAATGTTCTCACCCCATCACATTTTCTTACAGGTGATGTCATGCTTTCACCTGTAGACGAACCATTATCCTGTAACAGGAATCTCAAGAAACGGTGGCAACATCCTGCAACAAATATCAAGGAAGGAGAATTGTTGATTATCACAGACCACAGCTGCTCACCTTTATCCTGGCCAATTGCTGTTCTCCTTTTATATCAGGACTAGCGCCCTGATAGGGTGGGAGTCATGTTCGATTTCCACCATACAGTCATATTCGATTCCTAACATAATCGAACTCCGCACTCAATGACACTTTCTATTTAACTGTTTTCATCTCAACTTTACTTTTTTCTGTTCAACGGGTACGAACATCTCAACTCTACTCGAACAGAAACAAAAAAGAACAGTTTATTCTTTTTCAATCGCACGGTAGCTTGCATGCTATCTTTCGCATTATTTGCAAATATTACTTCATATTATTATTTACGCATTATCTTCGCATTATATTGTTTATCGTAAATATTCAACCGCAAAGAACAGTTTAAGTTTATTCTTTTTCATTCGCACGGTAGCTTGCATGCTATCTTTCACATTATTCTTTCGCATTAATTCCGCATTGTTACTTCACATTCTATTGTTTATTATTTATTCGCAATGTTTCATCGCACCTTACATTGTGAACGCATTTAAATCTGTGTTTATGTTTAATATAGTTTTGTTTTGTGAATGAAAGAACGAGTGTCTTTATTATTATCTTCACATCACATCAAATTACACAACAGGCAGAATATATGATCCAGTAGGATTTTTGGCTCCCTTTGTAGTACGAATAAAGTGCTTGCTTCAAAGCGGGTTTAGGATGGGATGAAGAAATTCCAAATAGTATGAAGGAAGCCGTGAATTCATAGTGTTCAGAAATTGAATCAATGCCACCTTTAGGGATTAAACGATATTATTTTGCTTCATCTAGTACTATGAATGATTTAAATTGTGAATTACATATATTTTCTGATGCTAACCCCCAAATCTTCGGCACAGTTGCCTATTTCAGATATTTTGATGATAAGGAAAATCCCAATTGTAGTTTTATTATGTCCAAGTCTAGAGTTTCCTCGATAAAGAAACTGTCACTGCCACGTATCGAGCTTATGGGCGCATTAATAGCAGCAAGATTAGCTAAATATTAGATCGATTTATTTAAAATTCCCTTGAACAAAGTTCATTTGTGGACAGATTCTTCTATTGTCCTTTTTTGGATTAGGGGTTCCGCTGATAAATGGAAACAGTTTGTTTCCAACCGTGCAGTCGAGATACAGGAGCTTACTGACCCCGCATGTTGGAGACATTGTAGCGGATCAATAAATCCAGCTGATAAGATCACTAAGGGTGCAAAATTAGAAAACTTATTAAATGATGAGAATTGGTGGTCTGGTCCTAATTTTTTGAAGGGATTAGAAGAGGAATGGCCACGAGTAATCTCGAAATTAATGCATGAAAATTTAATTGAGAAAAATGAGGAAGTCTTGGTTTCACCAAACGTCTGCGAAAACACCCTTGGAAATGAAACATTTTTTGACTTTGAAAAATTTAGTTCCTTTATGAAAATTGTTAGAGTTATGGCATGGGAGTTAGAGTTATGGATCATTCGGTTTGTTAAAAAGTTGCGAAAATCTACAACGATGTTTGAAAATAACTTAAGTAGTGACGAGATAAAAAATGCTGAAGCAATTTTGATAAAAAAAACTTTCAAATCCAATCTTTTCCAAATGAATATGCAGCACTAAGAAATCAAAATGTAATTTCTAAAGATTCTAAATTGGCTGAACTAAATCTTTTTATAGATAATTCTGGTATTTTACGACTTAACAGCCGTTTACAAAATTCAAAGTTCCATTTTGAAGAAAAACATCCTGTATTGCTTCCAGCCAAATGTAAAATCACCGAATTAATAATTAAGTTTGTTCATGAACGAAATGCTCATTCTGGAGTTGCACATACCTTAACTTAACACTATAAGAAGTAAATATTGAATAATAAGAGGTAGACAATGTGTTAAATCACTATTGAGTAAGTGCACCGTTTGTAAGAGGTATAGTTCAAGACCCGGTGCACAAGTGATGGCTCCATTGCCCACTGTAAGATGTTCCGAATCTCCACCATTCAACATTTGTGGACTTGACTTTGCAGGACCTTTGTTCTGTAAAAATAGTGATACTAAACATTACATCCTTCTTGTGATATGTGCAGTCACTCGTGCGATTCATTTAGAATTAGTGAGTAGTCTTACTACTGAATCCTTCCTACTTGCATTTAGAAGATTCATCGCAAGAAAAGGATTATGTAAAATAATTTACTTAGATAATGCACAAACATTCAAGAGGGCTGAGCAAGATTTGCAGAAAAATTTTTCGTTTGATTAACCACCCTGACTTAAAAGATTATTATGCATTTCATGGCATCCAGTGGAGATACATAATTGATAGAGGAGCTTGGTGGGGCGGATTTTATGAACGTTTAGTACGTACAGTCAAGACTAGTTTAAGGAAAACAATTTCACGTTCTTCATTGACTATATGCGAACTAGAGACAATTTTAATTGAAATTGAAGCAATCGTCAACTCGCGACCTATTACTTACGTTTATAGTGACTTTAATGAGCCAGTAGTATTGACGCCAGCTCACTTTTTGGTGGGAAAACGGTTAACGTCATTGCCTCCTGTAAAGATTTATGATAAAGAAACTTCTAGTATCAGAGACATCTTGATTAAAAGATACAACTATCGTGAAAAGTTGCTGCAGCATTTTTGGAACAGATGGCGGCAAGAGTACATTCTTAATTTGAAATCAGCAAATTCGATAATACCTGTGAAGCGAGTTACCAACATAAAAGTGAATGATATAGTGCTCGTAAGTGATAAAAAATATCCTACAAATATCTGGAAACTAGCTAAAGTGATTGAAGTCTTTACCGGCCGTGATGATAAAGTTCGATCTTGTTTACTGAAAACAAGTACTGGTACCATAAAAAGACCAGTCCAGTTGTTACATTCGTTAGAAGTGAAATAAATTTTGAACTGATAATAATAACTTTAAATTTTTGATCTTTAATCGCTTTAAAGAACTCTAATTCTTATATTTAATATCTGAATTCTAATTTCACTGTTGTTTATTACTTGTCTTTATTAATTTTTTGTTTATTTGCAGTAAAATGCTTGTTAAAATGAGAATTGTAAACATGTGAAAATTGTAAGTATATTTTTATTTTTGTTTGGCTGTTTTTTTGAAATGATGAACGTTAAAAGTTCATCGGGGGGGGGGGGGGGGGGGGGATTGTGTTGAAACTATTCTCTTCCAGCTGCTTAGCGCGCATCTGCACATGCGCTGTTTTTGTTTTGTTTTCTATTCTTTTTTTCATCTGTGAGTCTGAATAAAGTATTTTGCTTGATAAGACGTTTTTTACCTTGAGTCTTAAAATTTCTTTTAATGATCGCCTACTAAATAATGATTATAAAAGCTGAACCACCTCTGATCTAAAAATTTATTACAGAGCTATTGCTTATACCGGGAACAAAAAAAAAAAAAGTGAAATTTTTTTAGCATGTTGCTTCCCCCCCCCCCCCTCCATGGCTTTTTTGTTATTTTTACGGTGAACGTCAAAAGAAAGAAACAAAAAGATCACGCAATTGGATTTCTCGATGTAACGTAGGATATCTTGCCTCTGAGTAAGCATAGCTTCTATGTTGCTACCCTCATTTCGGCAAATTATAGAATAACGCAGATTTATCACTATCTCATCACCAATGAAGTAACTTCATTAGCTCTATCTATAGTTATATTGCTAGTTACTCAGCATTTTAAAAAGTCGAATAATTGCTAAATTAATCATGTTCTAATACTCTCTTTTAAGTATGAATGAAATAAGACACCTAAAGCAGGTCAGTGTTTTCCCCTTTCCCCACTGTTTCTTTTCTCCATCCGCAATGTAAATATCAAAGTACTTTTTCATCTTACATTATTAGCTTCTGGAATTTTGATAAAGTCAGATTTTTCAATATTTCTCAAAAAAAAATGGCAAAGCAAAATACAATGTTATTTCTTTTTGAAAACCGAAAGAACTTTCTTGCCAACCCAATATGTCTGAAAGAATAACAGTTTGAGAAATGATTTTCAAGATAGCAAATGGCCTTTATTAACCTGATGTTTTTAATAACTTCATTAAGATGTAAGAATTCTTAAGTGAAATGTCTTCCTTGAAGTGTTTGGCATACGTTGATATCTCTCATAACACAGAGGATATTAACCTCTGCAAGAAGATGAGATCGCAGACAAAAAAAATTGACACCACCGACAGTAACATCTTTTTTAATATATAAATTAAACAAAATAGGTTATTAAGAGGGTAAATTCATTTAGTGAAAATTCACATTTCACAGTTTCAAAATACAAGGAAAAATTAATGGAATTTTTTTTTTTTTTTACTAAACAATCAATCTAAAAATTTGATACTGACTGAAGATGTTAATCTTTGTGCTGTTGTGTCAATCTCGTTTAATAATCATCGTAGGGCGAAACTATTTATATCAAATTCATTGTCTTGAAGAGACGTTTCCAGGGATGTATCACAAGGCATACCTTCCCATTTCAAATTTTAAAGTTGCCCTTCCTAACGGCCCCCCTAGCCCAACCCGGGCCCACACCTTTTTCACCAAAAGAGGCCCTTCTCGAATTCATTAAATACATGTTTCGCCATTTTTCAAAATTTCGACTCATTTTCGAGTTAGGAGGGGGGGGGGACTTTTAGAACACCCTGTATATGTGTGTGTGTCACATAAAAATATTTAGAATGTATTATTCCAATACTAGAAAATTGCTAGAAATGCATTCAAAGTTGTGTTCAGCATTTTGTTATTGTGCTAAATTTAAATGTATGCGTATAATTTATAGATCCTATATAGACTGTTACGAACAAAATTTAGAATAAACACCATAAAATGCAATAAACTCGCAATTTTTTCCGGTCAAAAGGACAAACGACCCTTCGTCAGGCGGACAAAGTTGGCACGAGTGCTGCAAGCAAAGTAGCAACGCACCAACTGTTTTAAGTGAAGAGCAAAAATAAATAAAGATTTTTTTGTTCTTCACTTAAAACGATTTGTGTGTTGCCGCTTTCCTTGCACCACTTGCGCCTACTTTTGTTCGCCTGACGAAGGGTCGCGTGTTAATTCGAAACAATTGTTGCAAGTTTATTGCATTTCATGGTGTTTATTCAAAGTTTTGTACTTAACACTTTAAAATGCCAGTTCTGCGGTGCTTTCTTTATTACCTATATACACTGTAAAAAATATGTCCTATTTGCTGCCAGAAATTGTCTGTAATTTGAGAAAATACATTTTGACAACGTATTTTTTTTTCAAAACATGCCCCCAGCTACGATGAGATGAATTTAAATCCGTTTTTTGAAGCCTCAAGCCAAGAAACTCAAGATGATTCAAAAACAAGGGAAACGACTTACAATGAAGAATTGAATCCATTCAGCGAATTTTACCACCAAAATGATGAAACAGAAAGTAGTGAAAGGCAGAAAGTACAGAGATTATGGATTTATGAGATATATCTATGAGATATTGTTTCTGTTTTTTCCGATCTTTTTTTTAGTGGTAGAGGCCTATTTCAGTCGGTACAGTTGTCGAATTTTTATAGGTCACTCTTAATTAGTGCTAGAGGCCTATTTCAGTCGGTTTATTGAATGGGGATTTATTGAATGAAGTCCCCCCAAGGCACAACTTTGACATGAGTCCCCCCCAGGCACCAATTTGACATGAGTCCCCCCCAAGGTACCCCTATTTCAGTCGGTACAGCGTTGTCGAATTTTTATAATACACTCTTAATAGTGCTAAGGGCCTATTTCAGTCGGTTTATTGAATGGGGATTTATTGAATGAAGTCCCCCCAAGGCACAACTTTGACATGAGTCCCCCCCCAGGCCCAACTTTGACATGAGTCCCCCCCAGGCCCAACTTTGACATGAGTCTCCCCCCAGGCCCAACTTTGACATGAGTCCCCCCAAGGCCCAACTTTGACATGAGTCCCCCCCACAAGGTACAACTTTGACATGAGTCCTCCCCCCAAGGCCCAACTTTGACATGAGTCCCCCCCCAGGCCCAACTTTGACATGAGTCACCCCCAAGGTACCCCTATTTCAGTCGGTACAGCGTTGTCGAATTTTTATAATACACTCTTAATAGTGCTAAGTGCCTATTTCAGTCGGTTTATTGAATGAAGTCCCCCCATGGCCCAACTTTGACATGAGTCCCCCCCCCAGGCCCAACTTTGTCATGAGTCCCCCCCAAGGTACAACTTTGACATGAGTCCCCCCTCCAGGCCCAACTTTGACACGAGTCCCCCCCAAGGTACAACTTTGACATGAGTCCCCCCCCAAGGCACACCTTTGACGTGAGTCCCCCCCAAGGCACACCTCCCCCTCATTGGGAAAAAGAGAAAAAACGTTGTTTAGCGGCTATAAGACAGTTTGGACTTCCAACGTTATTTGTTACAGTATCTGCAGCTGAAACACATTGGTTTGATTTAATGAAAACTTTATCATGGAATTTAGATCGTCACGAATTAACTAAAGAAGAATTTGTCGATATTAACAAGTTTAGCAGTAGGCCTCTGGCACTAAATTAAAATCTGTCAATGTCAGATTTTCATGTTTTAAATAAGGAAATAATGTCGTGTCTGTATATTTTTTTTATTTTTATTTTTTTTCCTCAATATTTTATAATTTATTTGTTTATATGCTTTGTGAGCTACTGGCTTAAATTGGCTATCCCGAAAGTAGACTCCTTGGCGAAAAATGTCGTATCTACTTCAGCATCAGAAATTACCCTGTATTATGAATAAGTAAATCTTATAATGCTGAATTAGCTTTCATGCCAAACGCGTTATACGTGCCAATAAATCTCTATTAATAAAATCAGAGTTTTGTCTGTAAATTTGTCAGAATCGAAAAAATTTGCGATATCATCACGTTTCACACACCATGGAAGCCGAAAATGACTTCAGAGTATCTGTGTGTGTGTGTGTCATGGTGTCCGCTATTTAATATCCGGGCATCACTTGAGAACGGCTGAACGGAATTCAACGGCGCTTGGCAGAAACTTAGATCTTTACCCAACTTAAAATTATATCTATCAACTTTTCAGAAATTACTCCTCCTTCCCCCCTGGGGAGGGGGGGGGGGGGCAAAGAACAAAAATACGTTTATCCGGGCATCACTTGAGAACGACTGGACGGAATTCAACAGCGTTTGGCAGAAACTTAGATCTTTACACAGCTTAAAATTATATCTATCAACTTTTCCGAAATTACTCCTCCTTCCCCCCTGGAGGGGCAAAAGACAAAAACATATTTGTAAGCATAACTCGACTTCTAATTACTTCACAGTAAAAAAATTGCACATGGGGAGACTAGACATGAGTACAAATAAAACGTTATCTGCGATTTAGGAATTTTCGATTTTTAAGGGACGGGATGGGGAAAATTAATTTTTGGCGGGAAATATAGAAAATTCCTGATTTTTGTGTAGAACTCTACCAAAAACGGAACAACGATTTTGAAAAAAGGCTATGCGACTTCCTTAAGTTATTTCCAAAAACACATTTTTTTTTTTTTTTCTTTTTGGGGGGGGGGGGGGGTACGAGGGGCCAAAATTGAGACATCCCTTTTAGCACTAAATTTGTCCTGAGAAATCTATGGGAGCTGCGATCACGAATTTTGGTGCTTGGATTGTTTATATGTATCCGATACCTAAAGTAACGGGATTTATCAAAATTAATCACGTTCTCCCCCTCTTCCCCTTGGAAGGAACAGAAGGCAAAAACCATAGATATAGTAATAAGACACAGATTGATCAGCGAGAGGGAAAAAGTGATGCCTTTTTTTTTTTCGGGAAAATTACTCTAATGGTTGCCTTTCCCCGAGTAAATCACACACAGGAATACACACGGATAATTTAGTAAATAGTTTATGAAAAGTTTATGAATTATTTATTAACTAAAGGTGAATAAAAAATTCCAGATACAGTTTCAAATTCATTTTTCTTTTTATTCTTTTTTTCAATACTCTCTAATGGCTGTTTTTAGAAAATTTTTTCGGCATCAAAATTTTTTGCTCGATAACATGGGGATGATAGATCTATATATATATTACTATATCTATGGCAAAAACACTTTTGTAAGCATAACTCGCTTCCAAATTACTTCACATTGAAGAAATTGCCCAAGGGGAGACTACATATTAGTACAAATAAAACATTATCTGCAATTTGGGAAATTTCAATTTTTAAGAGGAGGGCGAGAGGAAAACCATTTTTGGCGGAAATTTTTGCAATTTCTGGATTTTTGAGTAAAACTGTGCCAAAAATGAAACAAAGATGTTTAAAACAACCCCATGCGACTTCTTTAGGATATTTCCTAAACACGTTTTTGATTATTTTTTGTGAACTGCTTTTTTTTTTTTTTTTTTTTTTTTTTTTTTGGGGGGGGGGGGGGTTATGTGTTACGAAGGGCAAATTCGAGACACTCCTTTTAGCGCTAAATTTGTCCTCAGAAATTTATGATAGCTGAGATAACAAAGTTTGGTACTTGGCTTTTTATATGTTTCCGACCCCTAAAGTAACGGGATTTATTGAAATCCCCCCCCCCTTTCCCCCAGGGAAGCAGGAAGCAAAAAAGACGTTTGTAAAAATAACTCGGCCCCAAATTACTTCTCGGTGAAGCTACTGCACATGAGGAGACTAGACTTTAGTATAAATAAAAAATTATGTATGATTTTGGAATTTTTATTCATAGAGGAGAGAGGGAAAAAGTCGTTTTTTCAGGGGAAATTTCAGAAATTCCGGATTTTTGAGTAGAGCTCTATTAAAAGAGGTACAAAGGTGTCATGACAAAACAGTCATGTGTCGTCTTTAAAATAAATCAAAAAGTACATTGGTTTTTTTGGGGGGTGGGGGGGGGAGGGTTACGAAGGAGCAAATCAGAGACCCCCATTTTAGCGCTAAATTTGTCTTGAAAGATCTATGGGATCTGCGACCACGAAATTTGGTGCGTAAATTATTTATATGTATCCGACACTTAATGTAACGGGATTTTACGAAATTTCCCCCTTACACCCATCGGGGGTTGGTGGGCAATAAACACGTGTAAAAACATGTTTTCCCGTTTGAATTCGCTTTAAGGTAAAGACACCAGTGCTCGTCACCCTCTTAAACGAAGTGTTAAAATAAGCGTTAATTAACATCTATGAGTTTCAATCCACCAGCACTAGATTCTCCAAGGCCTTCTGCTCCTTATCACACAAACAGTTCGATTTCAAGTGTTGAGGAAAGAAAAATAAGTGAAGTATGCTTTAAATGACAATTTTATTGAGTCAACGTAAAGCAAATGATTAAGAAATGAGGAATGTATTTCTTGATATATTTTCTTGTTTGTTGTATTTGACATTGCTCATAAAGCATTGTATATAAAGTTTATGATATGTAGAGTACGATTTATGTGCGACTTTTTAAAATTTAACATAATATAAAGGTTTTTATGGTATGACGCCTACTGGTGCATATTTTGCACGTTTCACCAGTGCTCGTCACCCCTGACGAGCACTGATGTTTTAACATTTTTAATAATTGGGTAATGTTTTTTACTAAAAATACTATATTTTTGCTTAGAATTATGATGGTATAGTTTTTACTTTAATTGAACTACTGGCACCAGCAGTCGTCAGGGGTATTTGTAAATGTAAACAAACATATTCTGACCCCAAGAACGTGATCTGTATTCCATTTGTAACTTTTCTCTAGCTTGTTTAAATAAAGTTAGTCCTGGTCACTTTAATTCATTAAGACTGAATTTAAACCACCTATAATTTTCCATTGTATTTTGCTCGAAAAATTAAATAAATGTTACATAAATATATTTAGTTATAGAGATTCTTTTCTAGTTTTCTGCTATATATTTTAGAAAAACAAAAATGATTACTCTATACATCTGTCTAATGTATTTTAAATTTTTATGATGTCATGCTTTTGCGAAGATGTATTTAAGTGGGTATCGCGTCATAACATCGCCGGAAAAAACATCGCACGTCAAAACATAGACGACAAAACATCGCCGCAAAAACATCGTTGTGTTAAAATCATCGATGACAAAAACATAGCCAAATGATAAGTTATTATTTAGGATAGGATGTCTGGTTTTCTAAGCAGCGGAGTCAGACTTTTCTAAGCAGCGGAGTCAGTCTAACTGTCGGCTATTAAAATAGATTATCCGTGAATTCTCTTCCGGAATTATATTTCATTTCTTTTTTTTTTTTTTTTTTTCTTTCCCCTCCCCCCCCCCCCCTCTCTCTATTCTTTTTTTTTTTTTTTTTTTTTTTTTTAATGCATTAATCTAAAATAATAGTTTTTTTTTTTCTGAATAACAGATAATTCTATGATTCTAGCAAATGCTATTAAAATAAATATTTTCAGTTAAAAATTGTACATTTTACAATAATTCAATGAATTTTTAAGAATACTTTGCAATCTTTTTATTTATTTATTTATTATTATTTTCTCTTACCCATAAGGTAGAGAAAGTATTGTTTTAGGGTCAAATTTTCGAACGTTAGTTTTTGTTATATTTACACGTTTTGAGGCCCCCCTGAATACGAAAATCGTGTTTTTAGCGGTTGGTCTCTCTGTGTGTGTGTGTCTGTCTGTGTGCGTGTCTGTTATCAGCATATCTCAAGAACAAATAGAAGCAGAGATTCCCAAACTTGGTATTCTAAATGTGTATCATATAGAGGTGCTACACTAAGCTTTTCGTTGAGATGAAGTGAATCGTTCGTGTACAAGGACGCTCAAGAGTATTCAAATACATTACGTCTATGGGGGAAATTGCAGTTAAGTAGAGTTTAACATCTATAGACTGCACTAAACCAAATGAAATGAATATATATTTTTTTATATGCCTAAAAACATGCCTCATGTAGAATATGGTATAGAAATCATTTACTGTTCGTTTACAGGGCAACACAAAAGAACTAGATTATAATGCGACAATCATGTAAATTGATGGCAGTAATATAGGATTATATTTATGCGCACCATGTGATGCGTACATAACTTTCAGAAAATATACAGGGCTGCTAATATTTAAGCCATAACATTCTTCTTTATTTGTTAGTGGAAGTGCTTTACTATAATATACTATAACATATAATATTTTACCATCTCTAGGAAAGCTGCTCAAGAATTGAAATTAATTCCGCAAAGTCATATGGTAAATAATGTACTTTTTAAGCTAAATATTCATCGATTGTTTTCTTGTATATTTACACTTTTGAGGCTTCCCGAATACCGAAGTCAAGTTTTATAGTTTGATCTTTGCCTGTGTCTGTTAGAGTAAATTAAAAAATAATAATAATTTCAGGCGATCCAAATGATGTATTTTGAAGTGAATACGTTTGTTACTAGAAAAGTTTGTTCAAAATTGACAAGTTTTAAGGAATGATGCGTGTGAAAGCTGTCTAAATAATTTTAAACGAACCTTTGAACTTAATAACAGATTTGAATTCTCTATAAATGTAGGTACAATTAATGAAACGTGGAGTTGAGGGGGGCGTTATACACACCAGATTATTTTCTTTTATTTTTTACCTTGCTTTATGTAAGCTTCGTTTTATATCACTTGTCTACCGATATACACCCAAATTTATTTGGCATACGTTTTCACAATGGTTATCTCATACATTAAGTTTGATGCATGTATATGTCTTAAAAGTTGAGATTTAACCTTCCTACTTTTGAGAAAATTTGCAGCACATAAGCGTGACCTGTCGGGTGATATGCACCCAAATTGAACTAATAAAGGGTTTCATAATCTTCATTTCTTACATACTAAGTTTTGTGCATTTATATGCAGTAAAATCTAAAATATAGTCTCGAAAAAAGAAAACAAAATAAAAAGAAGTTTGTATAGCAGTGCTACCTATTTGTCGATATGCACCCATATTGAATCAGTATAATGTGTTAGAATGACCATCTTACCAAGTTTTGTTTGATTATTCACTACAGAACTTGAGATATAGCTTTCCCTAAATTGGAAAAAATCGCAGTATAGCAGCGCCATCTGTTGAGCGATATGCACCAAAAGTTCATAGACATTAATTTATGTAAGGTGCAACTACATATAAATTTACATAAAATTTTGCTCTGTAGATTCTGAGATATAGTTGCCACAAATTTTGTCACATGTATTGGCAGACGGACAGACAAAGATTTTCTAAAACAGATTTGATCGTGTTTTGGACCTCTTAAAACGTGTAAATCCATTGAAAAAGGAAGTCTAAAATGTTTACGAAATCAAAACTTTTTTCGATTGAATATGAAGAAAATAATTAAAAAAAAAAAACAAAAAACTATGTTGTGGTCATCACAAAAAATGTTCTATGTCATTATTTATAATAGGGTATCTCACCGATTGATATGCACAAAAATGTACTCAGCGTAACTTCTCACAAATCATATTTTCCATTCATGTCGGTGCAGTTTTAACTACTAGATGGTGACATGGCTATCTGAAAATACGCATAAAATGATAGCAGCACTATCTGTGTACCGATATGCATTCAAATCGAATTAGCGTCATTTTTTATAATATGTAACTCACATAGGAAGTTTGGTCCCTTTATATAACATACAAACTGAAATATAGCCTGCCTGTGAATAGAAAATATGATAGCAGCATAACAGTGCCACCTGTTCGACCCCTACACATCCAAAGTGAATCAAAATAATTTTACCTAATATACATGGTATTAAGTTTAGTCCAATTATATATCATAAACGTTGCGATATTGCCTTTCCCTAAATGAGATTAAATTGCACCATAGTAGCGCCAGCTATCGGCCCATTTGCATTTAAATCGAATCAGCATTATTTTATATAACAACCATTCCACATGACACGTTTAGTGCATTTATAGCCCTATAGAAGCTGAGATATAGATTTTCATTAAAAGAGGGAAAATTACAGCATAGCAGTGCCATCTGTTCGCACCCCAATATCTAATTAAAATTAAATTTAAGTCAAGGTCTACCAAGTATCAAGTTTGGTTAAATTTTACCAATTACTTCAATCGATACAGCATCTACAAAATTTTAGAAGTACACAGACATTTTCTAAAAGTAACTTTTTAAAAATATTCAAGATATCTCAAAACGCGTAGATCCATTGAAAACTTGTGATCGAAAGTTTTTATTTTTCCTATACTTTCTTTGAATATATATATTTACATAAAAAGCTGAAATTAAAACTTTTTTATGTTTACAGAAGCATGTAATAAAAAAGAAAGATGTTAAAAATAGTGTCGTCATGACATAAAAAATCAGTCTGACATTTATATTGAACAAACAAACCAAAAAAAAAAAAAAAGAATTTCCTTCTAATGTTTAGTCTATTCAATTGTTATTAACAAAAAAAAAAAAAAAAAAAACCGCTTTGTTTTCTATCGGCTATGTTATTGTCGAGGCGATGTTATTGACTAGGCGACGTTTTCACAAGCGATCTTTTGACGGCGATGAATTGACGGGCGACGTTATTCCCGGCGATGTTTTGACGTAGACCCTTTAAGTGATGTTTTAAAGTTGCTTCATACTAATTAGTTACAAACTGTAAATATCATTTAAGCACTTTATTATGCATTTTATATTTTTATAAGTTTTTATTGATCGTAATTAATTAATTTAATTCATATACATTTCGAAAGTTATAAAATACAAAGCCTTAATTCCATAATCAACATAACACTGTGAGTCGATTCAAAATTTTAATAAGGATTTTTGTTATGTTAGATATAGGTGACTAAGAATTTATGTTGACAATATTAAACATTAAAACGTTTCTTAAATAAGCTTTCTCTTTATATATTATATTACTTATGTAGTGTAAACACGCAAAATATATAAATGGTTTTTTTAATTAAAAAAACTTTAAGTATGTAGTGCCTCTTTTTTTGTGTACACAGGGGGAGGGTAAAAGAGGTGATATATTCAGTAGCAGTGGATTGTTCTTTGGAAATTCAAAGGATTGTTCTTTGCTAGTCTAGCATATATAGTGTTACATTAGTTAAAAGACTTAAAAAAAAAAAAAAAAAAGAACAAGTTAATGAGAACTGCATTTTAAAAATTTCGGAATATGTATAAACCTTTTTCAAAAAATTAAACTTTCTTATATAGCTCTAATTTTACATAAAAATATCATATTTATATTTTTTATTATGGCTCAAAATCACCCATAATGGCAGTGTAAAACTGAAACAGATACAAATATTATTTTTTGTGTTTATACCAGAAATATTTGCTAAGTATCATAAGATTAAGTTATAATTAAGTCAAAATGTTTTCATTTTATGTCAATAATTATGAAAGTATTTTAAGTTACTCAGTTAAAGCTCCCGCTGCCTTCTGTAATAGCTTTCCGGCCCACAAGATGGCTTCACCTGCCTTTTGCATCGTCTTAACCGCTTTTTATCCCCCCCCCCCCTCTTCCCCAAGAGTAAATTTAAAAGTTTCACGTAATTACATCAAAGGGCATATTGCTTACACTTAACCAACACACACATGAAAAATCGCCTTTCTAAGGTAATTTGGAGCAGAGCTAAGGTTGAAAACGTGTTTTTGGCCAGCCCGGCTGAGGAAAGGGGAGGTAATTTTGCAAAATTGCCTTATAATACGTTTTGAGTACCCATAATCCACCGAAACATAAAAAAATCCCCTTCCTGAAATAATTTGGAGCAGAGTTAAGCTGGAAATCGTATTTTTTTGCCCCCACACGTAAAAAAAGGGAGGGGGAGGGTGGAAGACGAGAGAGATTTTTGAAAAACTAAGTGTTGGATACATATGATCAACTCACAGATCAAAAATCACCTTTGTAAGATAATTTAGAGCGAAGTCATGCAAGAAAATATGTTTTTGCTCCCCTCCCCCAAGATGTGGTAGGAAAGAATTGCGTAAAATCTCTTTATAGTGTGTGTTGGGTACACGTTACTAATCGACGCATTAAAAAAATTGCTTTCTTGACATAATCTGGAGCAGAATTACTCTTGAAAACATGTTTTTGAATTCACCCCACACTTGATGGAGGAGGAGAAGCGAAAGATTTCGCAAAATCCCTTTATAGCGTGTGTTAGGTGCGCATAACTTACCCATAAGTTTTAAAAAATAATAATAATAAAATTATACTTTTAAAAAAATAAAGAACACGCTTTTATTGGAATGTGAACTAAAAAGCACAAAATATCTATCTTTATAGTATTAAAATGCAGGGTAAGAAAAAATCGTGTGAGTGACACGCTATAATATTTACATCTTTAATAAAATAAATAATTTAGAATTCAACAAAAACCATTTTTAAAAAATCTCCCCTGACTGGACTCGAACGTTAGACCTTTAGGTTCGTAGGCCGGAGCTTTACCTCACAGCCACAGCGTTCCGGTAGGGAAAGTCTTGTTTTACAATATAGATTTTTTGTTTGCTCCCAGAGCGGTTACAAACATACATAAAAACATGCATGCAGGTGAAGCTAATAAAAGCGTGTTAAAAATAAATCTTACTGAGATAATTTGGAGCAAAGTTACACCACAAACACCACTACACTACACACACTACACTACACACACTACACTACTACTACACACACGCTTAGAAACAAGTTTATTAGAAACTCCCTTGCTACTTACCCTCTGCTTTAAGTTAAGTAAAGATATTTTTAAGAACGAGTAAAATTATTAGGACTTTTTTTTAAAGTAAACAATTTTCAAATTATTTTGCATATGAATTTACTTGTTTTATTCGCAAAACCTTGCTCAATAGTTTAAATTTTACCATTCAATGTTTTGTGTTTTAAAAACTAAGGATGGATTTAGGTTCTAAGTATGTTCCAAAGATGTTTTGTTTCATGAAATTTTGTAAAAGCACAATTAAAATCAAATTATTCAGCAAATTGTTATGCTTTGTTTACATGACGACCACTGGTGCAAACACCTGACGACTACTGGTGAAACTCATTTTTCAAGTGACGAGCACTGGTGCATTTTTATAGGTTAAATTTTTATTATTTTTTTAAAATTTGGCGTAATGTATTGAAAAATTGAAAGTGTCTAACAACAACTAGAAGAATCAGTGTATGGAATAAACCAAAGTATAATATTGATACCTGAATACCACACGAATACCACGCGAAAAAAACAAACATTTTAAAAATAAGGCCTTAAGAGTGACGAGCACTGGTGTCGTTACCTTAAATTATTTTAGAATGGCGAATTTTGGTGTGTGGATGTTCAGTAAGTGTACGCATTATGTACTTTGGTGGGATTACGCAAAACTTCGAACTTCCCCGCTGGGGAAGGGAAGTAAGAAGCGGGTAAGTTTCTGCCGAAGGCAGTGGGGACCCGGATTCCTCACGTTGAGAGCGAGAATTTAGGTTATTAATAATGATATGGGATTTTCACAACTCATTCAAGTATAACATCCAGCGAAGAGGGCAAAGCCAGCTAGTAAATAAATAAAAACACTGTTAAAAAAGATTATGAAACAAAATTTGAAGAAATATGTTGGATTTTTTATTATTATTTAATGTTGATAATGACGTCATTTTCTCATAGCCTAAGCGAATTTATTATTTAATATTTCTTTTACTATTCGCGTGAAAATATATTTTATTCTATGTCGAAAAATAAATCAACTCGTAATTTTTTTGGCAACAATTAAAAATTAAAATAATTACTTTTAAAACTTTATTATAGAAGAAAGATCTGTATTATTATATAGAAGATGTAATATAGATAACGTTTTGCTTCCTCCCCCTCCCCTTGGGGACTGAATTTCTAAAATTCCAAAAAATTGGTTTTTAGGTATATTTGTGTTAGCTATATTTTAAAGCAAAATATTTACGGATATCTGTTTTTTCTTTGAGATATAAAGGTTTTTGTGAAATCAAGTTTCCCCCTGTCTCTCCCTTAGGGGCCGAATTTCTAAAATTCCAGAAATTGGTTTTTAGGTATTTATGTTAGCTATATTTTGAAGCAAAATTTTCACGCATACCTGTTTTTTTATTTGAGATATGAAGGTTTTTTAAGAAATCAAATTTAGCGCATGTGAAATCCCATTTTGCCACGTACACCCTCTTGTGGACCGAATTTCCAAAATTCTAGAAAATGATTTTTAGGCATTTGTGCTAGCTATGTTTTAATGCAAAAATTTTACAGATATCTGGTTTTTTCTTTGAGATATGAAGTATTTTGTGAAATCACGTCTTGTCCCACCAACCCCCTTGAGGGGCGAATTTCGCAAAATCGCATCTTAGGGGGCGCTTACACTACATGTTCCATAATCTGACCCAGTTTCGAGTCAGTGGCTCCAGCAGGTTTTGCTGTGCGTTGATGAGTCAGTGAATGAGTGGAAGTACTCTCTACTAAATAAGCTCTGTATGAAGGGGCTACCCCCCCCCCCTCAACTCCCCATTTCATTACTGCACCTACATTTATATAGAATTTAAATCTGTTATTAAAATTAAATTCACTTAAAATTATTCAGACTACTTTCACACGCAATATTATCGCTTAAATATTTGCAGCCCTGTATATATTTTGAAGATTATGTACAGACCAAATAATAGTGCACCTAAACATAATCCAATAGTAATAATACACGGCACAACCTGAAATACACTTCCACCCATTTTCAACTATTGTCGCACTATAATCATAGATCTTTTGTGTAGCCCTGTAAACGAACAGTGAATATCTCTACCCTATGACACATGATTTTATGAGTTTATTATTATGTTTAAACATGAGACATGTTTTTACGCATATAATATACATATATATATTAATTTCATTTGGCTTTCAGTCTTGCTTTTGCCTCCAAGGCAGTAGCACGTGTTTGCACCTGATGAAGAAAGGCTACGTCCTTTCGAAACCGGTTGTACTGACTTAAAATTTATGGTGTGTGAAGAAGTTTTAATATCTTTCTATTAATTTCATTTGGTTTAGTGCAGTCTATAGACGTTAAACTCTACTTACCTGCAATAGATACCGAATTTAGAAAACACATAAGAATAACCGATGATGCTCCAGGGCAATAGTGTGAAAAAACTCAGTAAATGGTAAACTAAATTAAATATTATATAATCACTTTATTTTTAAATGAAAATGTTGGTTTTAGTACTAAATACATTTTTGCCATAGAGAAAAAAGTTTTTAAGAAAGTTAATGTTGCTGCACTTTTTCAAACATTTTGAAACATATGCATTTAGGAAGTATACTAACATCTAGCTAGAAGAAGTCGCACAAAAAGTGCAGAAAGAAAAGTGCACAAATTCGAAGCTTATTTAGAACCTCTGTATCTGCACACTGAATTGTGCACAAAAAGTGAGTAAACTGTACACTAGATTGAGCACTAAAAGTGCACAAAAAATGCAAAAAGAAGAGTGCACGGAATCTGAACGTATTTGGAACCTTTGTTTCTGCATAAAAATAAGTGCACACAGAATTGTGCACAAAAAGTGCATAAACTGTACACTAGATTGAGCACTAAAAGTGCAAAAAGGAAAGTGCATAAAATCTGAGCATATTTGGAACCTCTGTTTCTGCATAAAAAATGCACACTGAATTGTGCATAAAAAGTGCAAAAACAGTATACTAGTTTGTGCACTTTTTGTGCATAATTCCATGAGGGCACTTTTTGTGCAGAATTTGATTAGTGCAATTTTTATGCAAAATTCAGTGTGCACTTTTTATGCAGAAACAGAGGTTCCAAATACGCTCAGATTTTGTGCACTTTTTGTGCAGACTTTTTCTAGCTGGGGCGCCTCCATAGACGTAATGTATATGAATTCTCTTGGGTGTCCCTGTACACGAAACATTTGCTTCATCTCAATGAAGCTTAGTGTAACATCCCTATATGATACAAATTTAGAATACCAAGTTTGGATTTTCTGCTATTATTTGTTCTTGAAATATACTGATAACAGACAGACACACACACAGACCAACCGCTAAAAACATGATTTTCAGATTCAGGAAACCTCAAAATATGTATATATAACAAAAACTCACATTCGAAAATTTGACCCCAAAACACGACTTTTTCTACCTTATGGATAAGAGAAAGTAAAAAAGATTATTGGTGTTTTTTTTTTTTTTTTTTAATAACAACTTTCAGTCCCACTGTCGATTTTCACCAAAATTTTCAAACACATATGTTTACTGTAAATTAACAATTCCATATGAAAGGACATCTAAAAGTTAATATGGCGAGTTGGAAGAAAATCCGTAGAGCCATTTTAAAGGAATGCACCTATCAGATCTAAAATAGATCTATTTCTACAGGTCTATCAGTTTACCTGAACTAATTAACCAGAACTGGAGCCAAGAGTGAGGCAGCTGAGGCAGATGCTTCAGGGCGCACGCATAGAAGGGCGGCATTTGGCGTTTGTATTTTTATAAGGTGTGCCCAAATTAAAAGGGGACCTTAGCTGTAACGGCGTTACATCAAATCCCAGTGAGTTAATGTGTTAGCCGATAGATGGCATGGTGGTATTGCTAGATGCACATGCGTAGTTAATGGCTTCGCATCAATATCCTCGTTGCTGGAGGGTCATTTCCGCAGTTCGTTGCGGGATGGATTCCTCCAGATCAGCACAGAGAGATTGGCTGTGGATGAGCTCATACGGCAGAATCGCCGGATCACCACACGTGAAATTGCTGTTGAACTGTCGCACGGCCGAACTCGATCCCTTTTCTCCCTTTGTAGGGGAGCTTGCGCAAATTCTGTCCCAGACCATGACCAACTTTGGATTTTGGCAATGTTTAGGAATTGCCGAGGTGCTTGGAGCGTCTACAGACCAGATTCTATCGTTCTGGGAGTTAGGAGCTTGTTGGATGGTAAAGAGCTTCTCATCAGTGAAAAGGAATCTCTCCCAGCACTGACTTGCGGCCCACCTCAAAAGTTTTCAGTATTTTTGGAGCCACACAAGTTTATTTTCTTCAATAAAAAGCTGAACTTTTGGAACTTGTAAGGCTTCAGTTCAAGCTCTGTTTTTCCCATTCGCCACACTGATCTGTCACTTATTCACAAGTGATCTTTTACATGGAAACTCTTGGACTTCATTGAACTCGTTTTTTGATGGCCTTATGATTATTGAAAGTGTTCACTGTACACTTTTGTCCACTTCCTTGATGTCGACCATCATTGCCAAGCTCTTTGAAACAGCAGATTGCATCAGACGCTGTTTGCCAAGGCACATTAAGCAAACGAACAATTCCACATTGTCGTTTTCCTTGCTTAAACAACTCTAAAATAGGAAATCTTTTGCCTGACATTCTAAAAAAGACAAAAACTAAGAGATATATCATAAAATATTTTATAATTAAAGTGGCAGACAAAAAGAAATGAACACACAAATTAAAAAGAAATTAGTTAACTTCTATTCTGTGATGCGATAACTTTGTCATGAGTTACTTTGCCGCACCCTGTAGAAGATTTTATACTTCACAATTAAGTCACATTGTCAGTATAGATTTTGACAGTTGATATAACAAGACTTGTTTGTGGAAAGATTGTTTTATTCTGCACAATTTTGGTTTGGTGTCCTATCAGATATGGAAAGTTGAAAACAGCATTTTTGGTATATATGGTGACATTTTTACCTTTTCCTTAGCTTCTACTATTGAAAAGGTAAAAATGTCATTCAAGCAAGAGAAAAATTATCTGATATGTATGCAGAAGATGTATTAACAGAACACTAGCGCCAAAACTAGTTCGCAAAATTTCATTCTGGCAATTTTAATGTTGTAGATGCACCACTTTCTGGAAGACCAGTTGAAGCTGACAAAGACAAAGGCAAAGATTGATGGAAACCACTGAATAAAACAATTGCTGAGAGATTAAATTTATTAAATCCAACCATTCATAATGCCTTGGTTTATTTTCTAAACTCGACATATGGGTTACATATGTTTTTACAGAAAGCAATTTGCTGTATTGCATTAACAACCGCAATTTGCTTCTCAAACATTAAAAAAAAATTATCCATTTTTGAAGTGAATCATCACTGGGGATGAGATATTGGTTGTGTACAACAATGTTAAATGTAAGAGATCATGGAGTGAAAAAGATGAACCAGTTCAAAGTACTTTGAAACCCAGTATTCATAAAAAAAAATCTGATGTGGGCACCACATGACTTCCTTATACACTTTTAGAAATATACATAATGTTAAAAAACATTGACATTGGACCCGAAACAGTTGGCTAAAAATATTTTTAAAAAATGAATTATCACCGTGTTCTGAGCTTTTCTGAAAGTTAGCTAAAAACCGATTGCAAGATTTGTACTGGTAACGCTGACGAAGGCAGCAGGGACCCGAAAAAATTGGCTAAAAGTATTAGAAAAAGGAATTTTACCATGTTCTGAACTATTCTGAAAGTTTCAAATGTCTACCTAGTCGGGAAGTTAGTTAAATAATTTTTTTGTTGGACCATATAAACGCTGCCGAAGGCAGCAGGGACCTGAAACAGTTGTCTAAAAGTATTAAAAAGATGCATATTCACCGTGTTCTGAACTATTCTGAATGTTTCAAATGTCTAGCTAGTCGGGAAGTTAGTTAAATAAATTTTCTGTTGAACCATGTAAACGCTGCCGAAGGCAGCAGTGACCCGAAACAATTGGCCAAAAATATTTTAAAAATGCATTGTCACCGTATTTTGAGCTTTTCCTGAAGTTTTAAATGTCTAGCTAGTCGGGAAGTTAGTTACAAATCGATTCCAAGATTTGAACTGGTAACGCTGCCGAAGGCAGCAGGGACCCTATACAGTTGGCTAAAAGTATTTAAAAAATACATTTTCACCGTGTTCTGATCTAATCTGAAAGTTTCAAATGTCTAGCTAGTCGGGAAGTTAGTTAAATAAATTTTCTGTTGAATCGCATAAACGCTGCTGAAGGCAGCAGGTATCGGAAACAGTTGGCTAAAAATATTAAAAAAATGCATTGTCAACGTGTTCTGAGCTTTTCTGAAAGTTTCAAATGTCTAGCTAATCGGAAAGTCAGTTAAATTGCAAGATTTGTCTAAACCGTTTTTGAGTTATTACCGTTTTTTGATACATTATGGCCAAATTTTTGTCATTATGAACCTAATTTTCGTAAATATCTCCAAAGCGGAAAATCATAGAAAGTCCAAAAAGGGAGGTGCACGACTAGATGTTATAACAAACCTATGTACCAATTCGCAACTTTCTACGTCCAACCGTTTTTGAGTTATGCGACATACCCACACACAGACACACACACACATACAGACGTCACGAAAAATCGTGTAAAATCCCTTATATCTCTAAAACGAGAGCTCGTGTTAAGACGACACTTGCAGGTGTGCAACTAGACATCAAGACAGTCACACGTATAAATTGGCAACATTCAGCGATCATTCGTTTTCGAGCAATGTGAAATACAAAATCCATTTCGCAAATCGGGATTACTATACTTCCTTATACTTTGTATAAGGAAGTAAAAATGTGATGTTGTTTTGGTGGGATTACAAGAGAATTGCTTTTTTTTTAAGTAGGGGAGAAAGAGAGGAGAAGATCGAGTTAGGCCGTGACTGTCGATACGCAAAGGAACTAAGCATAGCATAATCCACAGAAAGCTTGATCATGGCAAAGTTTGTGCACAATGGGTGCCCAAGCATCTGTCAGAGAATCAGAAGAGAGAGAGAATGGGTGTTTGCTTGGCCCATCTGTTGAGCCATCCACACCCTTCCTACGCGCTGGAATCAGTGTATCAATATCAATGGCGATTATTGATAGTTGTACTATTCCACAAGAACTGTATTATAATATTGTTATTAAACTTTCTTCACATATAACTTTAGTCTCCTTTTCATTTGGGCACACAAGTTAGAATTCATTTTTTTTTTTTTTAATTGGTAATTTAATTTTTCTATCTCTGTACATGAAATAGTTTGTCCTGAGTGTCTCCGAGTTTTTCTTGAGCAGGAGATTGGGTGAAAACATTCCTTCCTTGATACAGAAGCCCACTAAGAAGTGATTTTACAAAATTTACCCAACAACGGTGTGTGTGTGGGGGGGGGAGAGACGCAGATTGTGATGTCGCAAAAACCGCCGTACTTCAAAGAAAAAAGCAGATATCCGTAAGATTTTTGCTTTAAGGATATAACAAACACAAATATCTAGAAACTAATTTAGAAAATTTTGGGAATTCAGGCTCCAAGCATAGATATTGCAATTCATACAGCTCTATAATCTCCATGTTATCATATCAACCAAAGATTTTTGAGGCCGAAAAAAAATTTTGGCATCAGTCATTACAGAGTATGAAACTCGGCCATAGTAATAGAACTAGTGGATCTGCAGATCAGGAGCCTCAACGTCCTATTTGGATCAGACATTTTTCAATAGGTCATTTTTATTTATTCCTTATTATATAATAGTATATATTGATTCGATCGACTTATTACCATAATCAGATACATTCCTGAGGGGGGCTGCCGCCCCCCTCAACCCCCCGCTGTATCTCTCTTTGTATACCTATTTGTATATCATATAAAGTGTTATGGAATTGTAAATAATTGCATTTATTTTTGTATAATTTTTTTCAGAGGCTTAGTAAGTCGATAAAATGCTAATTTTGTGCATTTCTAATCGGTTTAGCGTTAAAATAGCCTAATTTTTCTTTAAAAACCCATTGAAAAACTCCAATAAAGTAGAAAAGGATTTGGCGCCAAATTTGGCGACTGTTTCCCTTCTTGGCGATTTTTTTGGCGACCTTGGCGAGAAAATTCTTATTAGGGATATACCAAATATGGAAGCTCTAATCTCATTGGCTGATGAGATACAAGAATTTTCCAGAACAGTCTGTGTTCGATAGAATAGTATAAAAGGAGCATTTTTTTAGCCAAGGCGGCCAATCTCAGATCTGTGTCAGTTTCGTCAAATACTTGCTTTATGTGTTATTGATAAACAGTTTGTACTGTTGTTTTGCTGTTAACGGCTGTTGTTTAAGCTATGTTTACTGGTTGAATTAAAGCTGATACTTGGTTTATAGACCTGTATTTTTCTGGAATTTTCTATGAATAATTCACTGAATTTTTGTAAGTTTCGCCTTTCATTCTCGGACAACTTACGAACCCCCAAGTACGCAACAATATGTATTCTTAATAAACGACGGTCTTGTATTATTTCCCTGAAATTCATAAATACCAAATTTTATACAAAAAAAAATTACATAGCATATCGAAAATATTTTGCATAACCTTTAAACTAATTATCAATTCTATGCCCACAATTTTCAACAGGAAAACATGCTTTTAAAATTCTAATAAAATTTTATTATATTTGATGGGGTGTAACCATGTTAAAATACACTTTTAAGAAATACCGACTATAGACCGTAATAGAACGAAATTCCTTTATGTATGCCGGAAAAGTAGCCACAGTCATTATAAACGCTAATAATAAGAATAAACCTAATTAATTATAACTCATTAATTTTTCGAACTAATTTGACATCATTTGGATGATTACAGTACGTACTCGGAATTATTTTGTGTGGTCCCATAAATTATTTAGTCTATACATAACCTTTTTTAAGAGTAAACATGATTTTAAGCAACTTTATAATGTATGTTAACTTTATTAAGTTCAATTCAGCATAAACGCATTAAAGTGCGCGCTTAAATTAAAAAAATTGTCCATAGGGTCTAATGTTGCGAAATTCTTTCGTGTGTCTTTGTAAACGAACCATAAACATTGTATACACCAGTAAAAACTATTCAGCTTATTTTGCGTTTAAAATTAATAATTGTTCCAAATTTAACATCGTTTGGATGACTAAGTGACATTGTCAGAACACTTTTGTAAGGTCCTGTACATTAATTAGAAAGCTTAACAGCACATATTTTCTTCAAACAACATAAGTTTAAGCATCTTACTCACGTGCTCTAATTTCATTTTCTTCATTGCAAAGTAATAATATTAAAATGCGTTTAAACGAAATTCACCCCCATACGCCTTAATGTTAAGAATTTTTGCGTGTCCCTGTACACAGTTTATAAAAAATATATCAATAAAAATTATACAGCTACTTACATGCAAAGCTGGAACGTGTGCGCCAATTTGCAAGTCAATCGAAGGATTTTTTCGGTCGCTATTGCGGTACATACAAATTCTTCCCATAGGCCGTAAGGATAAGAAAAATTTTGACGTGTCCCTGTACACGAACGACAAATGGAATACACACCTAACACTATACAGCTAATTCCGTTGGGCTCATGAATATGTGTACCAACTTGCAAGTCAATAGCGTTGTTTTTGGGACCGCTATCGCGGTACATACAAATTCTTCCCATAGGCCGTAATGATAAGAAAAACTTTGGCGTGTCCCTGTGTACGAAGTAGAAATGGATTACATACCAAAAACTATACAGCTGATTTCGTGGGGCTCATGAACATGTGTACCAAATTTCAAGTCAATAGCGTGATTTTTGCGGCCGCTATCGCACGACAGACAGACAGACGGACGGACGGACCGACGGAACCCAAAATCCTTTTGAGTCTCAACAGAGGGCCTCCATTGACGTTTCGGAAAATATTGGAAGTCAATAGCTTGATTTTTGCGGTGGCTATCGCGGTACATACAGATTCTTCCCATAGGCCGTAATGATCGAACTATTTGGCGTGACCCTGTACACGAACTACAAATGGAATGCACACCTAAAACTATACAGCTGATTCCGTTGGGCGCATGAGCATGTGTACCAAATTGCAAGTCAATAGCGTGATTTTTGTGGCCGCTATCGCGGTACATACAGATTCCTCCCATAGGCCGCAATGATAAGAAAAACTTTGGCGTGTCCCTGTATACGAAGTAGAAATGGAATACATACCAAAAACTATACAGCTGATTTCGTGGGACACATGAACATGTATACCAAATTGCAAGAGTCAATAGCGTGATTTTTGTGGCCGCTATAGCGATACATACAAATTCCTCCCATTGGCCGTAATGATAAGAAAAACTTTGGCGTGTCCCTGTATACGAAGTAAAAATGGAATACATACCAAAAACTATACAGCTGATTTCGTGGGGCGTATGAACATGTGTACTAAATTGCAAGTCAATAGCGTGATTTTTGTGGCCGCTATCGCGATACATACAAATTCCTCCCATTGGCCGTAATGATAAGGAAAACTTTGGCGTGTCCCTGTATACGAAGTAAAAATGGAATACATACCAAAAACTATACAGCTGATTTCGTGGGGCTCATGAACATGTGTACCAAATTTCAAGTCAATAGCGCCATTTTTGCGGCCGCTATCGCGCGACAAACAGACAGACAGACAGACAGACACAGCCCAAAACCGTTTTGAGTCTCAACAGAGGGCCTCCACTGGCGTTTCGGCAATAAAAATATTTAACGAATTATTAATAGAACTATTTAACTGTAGAAAGTTGATGAATATTTTGAATGACGGAATTTGCGTGGCATTGAATTGTTTGAAAAAATTTATTAAAGCAAGTAGGATAACTTTCCATACATCTTATACAGTTAGTGGGCAGTTTCATTTGATATGCCCATCTCTTCCACAGCCCCAGCATTTAGTCGTCGGATTCTTCGCTTCTTTCCTACTCTCAAGACTGCGTAATCTTCTAGTACGATCTGCCAGATATTTCTTTCTCTTTAAGATCAGCTTGAGAGTTATTCAAAGTGACTGCTGTGCTGCTCTGGCGGTCTTTACAGGAGGCTTGTTGGGCTGCCCCAATCTTCAGGGCATACAGTAAAACTGTTGACGTTGGAGGGTCTAACGGCTTTTTGTATCTCTGGATCTCCCATGGCATGGGTGAAGTACTCGAGGGCTGAATCATCACGAGTCCGAGAAATCTAAGTGTGATAGCCTCTGAATATTTGATGCCACTTCTTGTAAACACTCACCTGGTCTCCGATGACGAGACTTTAACTGGCGACGACTATACACTTTTGAACACTTTCCTCCAAAATGCAGCTCCAGTGCTCTGGTCAAAGCCTCGAAGTCACATCGCTGTTACTTCGGAAGAGTTTCCAGGGTATCAGCTGCGTCGCCCCGTAACGATGCTAGAATATGAACTGCCTTGGCAGTAGGGTCCCACCCGTTAGCCTCAGCTACGACGAAAAACTGTGCCTTGAATGCTTGCCAAGATGATCTGTCATCATAAGTGGGAATCTTTATTGCTTCTCGATTTGGTATTCTTTCATCTTCCTGAGGCATCGATGTTAACTTTAGTTCCACACTTCGGATCTTCTTTTTCAATTCATTTCCTAATCTTTCTTCAAACTTCTCAAATTTTCCTATCAATTCCCATGTGCACTTTTCTTCCACTTTATTCTCAAATTCTTTCTCTATTCGCTTAAATTTTCTTTCTATATCTGAAAGCCTTTCGTTCACCTCTTCATCAAAATTTTCTTTTACTTTCTCTTCGAAACTTTCTTCTATCTTTATAATACTATCTTCATAACTTTATCTTCCATTCCATCTATTCTGTCTTCAATATTTGATAATTTACTCTCTGTTACTTCTTTCACTGTTGAAAATTCATCTCATCTTAATTTGATTCAACATTTTCTTGGATGGATTTAATTTCTTCAGTCAAAATATCTTTCATCTCTCTTTGCCCAGTTTTCATCTTTTCCTGTCCTGTTTTTATTTCATTCATCTGGGCAGCTAACCCTTCGAGAAGTTTCTTTATTTCTTGCTCCATACCTCTAGTTATCACCATTCCACAGACACTTCCAACACCAGAATTGTTGCGTACTAGGGGTTCGTGAGTTGTCTGAGAATGAAAGGCGAATCTTGCAGAAGCTTAAAAGTTCATTTACAGAAAATTCTAGAAGATTACAGTCTTATAAGCCAATTATCAACTTTAGTTTCATCAGAAAACACAGCTTAAATAACAGCTGACAACATCCAATTCACAGCATAAACTGTAGCACGGCATTTAACACACAGCAACAAGCTATAATCAAAGAGGTTTAGTGCTCTTTAGCAGCAATCAATGTCTTGGCGAAAACTGACTGACTTGGCACCGATGACATTCCTTATATATACTCGCGTAGAAAATTGAGAATGTTCCAGTAACTTCGGTTCTATTCGAGTTAAAGCTATGATACTTGATACATCGATAATAAAGATTTTCTCGCCAAGGTCGCCAAAAAAGTCGTCAAATGGACCGATAATTTGGCAAATTTGGCCCCAAAACCATTACCTGCCTTGGTGAAGCTTTTTAAAGCAAAATCAGTTATTTTAACGCGAAAACAACCTATCAATGCAGAAAATAAACATTTTATAACCTGACTAAGCTTCTTTGAATGAATTTACACTAAGCGACAAAAAAAAAAAAAAAAAAAAAAAAAGCCGCACTAGGATATTTTCCTTTTCACCTTCTACTACCGCCAATTTTATCATTTAAAAAGCAAATTTTCGAATAGATTTTATTATGTTGTCCTCCACATACATATTAGCATCGAGTCCAGTGTTAAAAACAAAATTCAATTGTCAGAAAAACTGTAATGTTAGAAATTATTTCAAAAATGGTAAGAATAAGGCAGTTAACGATGCCACAAAAAGTATTAATTTTTCAATGAAAATGAAAAAATATTTTAATACGCGAGATCAAAAAATAATTAAATGTTAACGAAATATTGGTAAAATGGTTTTTAGCAAACTATAAAATTTTTTGGCCGTTTAAACTGGAAATTTGGCTTTAGGCGTCCACGTTGCTCATCCAAGCAAGATAAAAAGCAAATGTTTAAAAAATCGATTTGTATCATGTTCAGAACTTTAAAAAGATTAAAAAAAAAAGTGTATAGCAACATACTTTCTTTAAAAATAGAGCGGAAAAAATTAAACAAAGCAGGTTAAAAACCAGAAGCTCTGCAAAAAAGCCATTATTAAGGACAAAAATTTTAAAAAATCGAGACTTCAGTTGACCAAAAATTAAAAAAAAATTAGCAGTTAATTATTAGGCTTAACTAGGTTTCTCTGATAAGTCAAGTTTAATTTATTTCGAGCTGATAAAAAGAACTAGCAGAACAACAAAAATGTGGCCAACTTAATTAAAATTGCACCATTGAAACATTGATACATTCTCCGTACATTACGGTACGGAGAAGCAATTTTTTTCATGGAGTCAATCAAATTTTCATGCTCAAGGGATCAATTAACTCAAAATGAAACACGGTCATTATAAAAGTGGCGCCTGACCGACTATTTTGGAGGTATTTCAGACTTTTCCGCAAACAGCATTTTCCGATGATAATGCACCTTGCTATACGGTGTCTGTAGTGCGTTTATTTGATTCAAATTGTTAAAATTATCTATTATTGCCATGAACACCTATAATTCTGTAAGTAATCACAACTTTTTTCACTTTAAGTTAAATCCCGCAAAGAATATCGTAGAATTTCTTCTTTATTAGACCTGGAAATAGTCCTATTCTCAATCTAAGTCGCTAAAAACTCTCAAAATCGTCACGAACTTTTGGATCTAGCTCTCAAGAACACCAGAAAACGAAAAGGTGCAACAAGGTCTTTGTTTCTAAAAAGTTTGATGGTTTGGGCTGAGATTAGGAACAATGGGAAGATTCAGCTGGTTTTTATCGAAGAAAACGTAAAAAATAATAATGGACTTTTCAATGTGTGTGTTCTTAACAAATGCGAACACAGAAAATCATACATTTGAAAGACTCAAGAAGGCCCTGAGCAAAATATGGGATGATCCAAACTATTTGCGATGCACTGTCACCTCACTTCCAAAGAACATCGCAGCTTGCATCAAAGCCGATGAACGCCATTTCGAAAACTCATAGTAAAAAATAATTGTTTGTAAAAATAGAAGCTTTAAATTTGTTTTCTATTTCACTAATTGTTTATTGTCAAGTATTTCTTCCGGACACTTAATAGTCACCCTGTACAGTTAGAAGCTTGTCAACAACATGGAGCCTAGAAGATGTCTATTCAAGAAGTTCATTTTGATAATATCAGTGTCATCCATGTTAACATTCTCACAACGGCGTAAACTCTTTTGATTTTTATACTTCCTAGTTTATTTGTCCATTAATCGTAAAATAATGCTAAAATAATATTTAAAATGTTACTGATACAAAATAACTGCAACCGAATAACTGCAAATGAAATAAAACCACGTCCCTACTAGATCACTCCTCGGCACCAACTGGCGCCGAGGAGTGATCTAGTAGGGACGTGAATAAAACAAACGAATTATTGCATTCATCATAAAGGTAAATGCGGAAGAATAGAGAAAGCTAACTCTTTCAACATACAAAAAGTTTTTACTTTTTAAGCATAGCTCACGTGAGATCACGTTAGCTACAGCTACGCCATTGAAATTCGTTGCTTCATCTAAGTGAAGTCTGTAACACTCTCTGATTTATTTATTTTTCTTTCTTATTAGAATTAATGAAATAATGATACCCTAGGTTTAGTGGCTACTATGTTAATGGATGTAGTAGCTCGCAAATAGCTTAGACAGCCAGACAGCCTCAGATACACAGGTCACGACTTTTTGAAGACTCGGAGCACTGGTGTTGTTTGGAAGCTCCTCCCCCTGCGCTACGAAGGGCCCATTCTGAGAAGGAAAAAAAAAGAATTATCCAAGATTTTCTCTTATTTAAAACAATTTATATTGTGTAGCGTTTTTTTTTTTTTTAAATCTTTCATTTATACTTTCTGTTACCTTGATTTTTAACAACCTATAACAAAATCATTGTTTTGTGCTCAAATAACTGAAAAACTAAGCACACTGATCTACCAATATAAATGTTGACTTAGTTTGGAGATTAACGATAAAATTTAACAATTGTTTAAGCTAAATGTAATATAGAAAGAGAGTTTTAATCAGTTTTTGATTTTACTAGACATAACACGTGGGAATGTGTACTATTACTTTGCTGCTTTTCGAAGTGAGGCCTCCTAAATTTAGAGGCCCAGTGCCAGTGACCCATGTACCCGTGCCATAATATAACCCTGCGGACACATATATAAATATGTAAGGACACTTAAAACTCTTCGAGTCCCAAGAAAGAGGACTCACTGGCGTTTCGACAATTATGTTTATGAATAATAGAGTGAAAGATTCGAGAACATTAAAGTTTTTTCAATTGAAAAGTGAGAAAAAAAAAATAAAGATTTATTAGCAGCAGAACATTTCTGAGATCTGGTTCTTAAACATCTACAAATCACATGTCTCAGAGATGGTACAGGAACAGACAGATGTGTTAGGATGACGATGGAATGGGGAAAAATATGACTTTCGCTTGTGCCATTAGTGTTCAGATTACTAAAGTCCCATAGATGAGAGTCAATGCGTGGCGGGCATGGCCCACAGAGTGGCTGTTTTGTCGGCGCTCGTCGACAAGAAGGTGAATTCAGTGGGGTGCCACCGACCTTGGATCACTTTGTCCGCATGTTCCGCAACGCGGACGCTACTCAGAGGCTGCGTCAGATCACCTAAATAAGAAAAAAAAATGGTGTCACTTTCAAGAATATACATTTTACAAGCAACCTACGGGTATATAAATATAAACAAAAACCACGTGCATTGAGCATTTTCCTCTTATGAAATCTATCTGTGACGTTTATATAAATATATTCTATTCCTTATGTAATGGGCTCTTCCCACCTGACGTCAGAGGTCACATGATAGAGCAAAAACAAATAGCAGAAAAAGTCTTGTTTATCTAGAGCGATTGCTGAAATAACGTATTTTCTATTCTTATTTTTGATCAATCGTATTTAATCTGTGTTATTTTTTATAAATCATCATTTTTAATCCATTTTATATCATTATTCATCCTCTTTTGTTTGCTGTATATATTTACAATCATCATTTAGTTTATGTTTGTTATTGACGTTCATGAAGAACATGTTTAATACTCTGATTTTTGGTACTTAAATCAGTGACAGTGCAATATCGTACTGCGTAAATCCATTTAGACCAGTAACTAAATTAATTAACTTTTTAAAATTTCAAATTATAATCCATAAACATTCCACAAGAAGCTATTATTTATTGCTAGATCAGTTAATGTTACAGTTACTCTACAATATACAAAAATCGATTCTTATAGGTAAAAATAAATAAACACATAAAATGTTTTTTAAAAATTATTAAATTTACAAATACAATTATTCTACTGTTTACAAATGCACAACATTACTTTTATTTTATATTAAATATTAAAATTTTTGTTCTTAAGAACAATATTTAATTGAATTCGATTATTCGTTTTCCTCTATCACGTGAATGAGCACATGACGGTGGGAAGAGCCCATTCTAACTCAAAGATCTCGAATATCATATGAAGTTGCTACATTGGACAACCCAGACACACCAATTGGGACCTATCATGTTCCAGCCCTAAAACCCTTCACAGAAGTCGAGACCTCTCGAGTTGCTCCTCTAAAAAAAGAGGAAGACGTAAGAAAAGTACTGCTGTTTCCAATACTGGATATATCTCGGAAACAGAGGGGGAAGATGTAATACCCAAAACTACACCTCTTAGCTAAAATCACCCTGTGAGGTCGTTTTCCCAGCGAATGCCAATGACGAAACGCTTACGTAGAAGTATTCATCATCAAAAACCACGTAACCCCACACTCAATGAAATTTGGTAATAAACTTAGTCAGTCTGTAGCAGTCTCTCTTGCAGAAAGGATCGCAGTTTCGTCTGCGTGTTTATTATATGAAAATGTTCTGAATTATAAATTGTTGCGCCGCTTTGACAGCGCTGTTCTTGCTGTAATTTAAAATGTGATCTATCTACTCTGTACATATTGTGTTTGTTATTGTCATTAAATTATGTCATGTCCTACACTCGTTGGAGAATTAGTGTGTCCTAATCTTCCCTGTCGTCGTTTCGATTCAAAATTGTTTTTATGGGAAAACAAAATAGTAAATCTTCTGTTTATTTTACGTCCTCTACCAAGCTAAGCTAGCTTCCAGCAACATAAACTGTTTTTGATCGAAATAATTCAGCACGACCTTTCATCAGACGAAAAATGTAGGCATTAGGGCAGCATAAAAACAATAGCGAACTCGTGCTTACTTTTTTCGTCTGATAAAAGGTCGTACTCTATTGTCTCGACCGAAAATAATTCTAGTGAAAAAGATTTTACACCTTACAAACAAAATTTTTGTAAGGCATCATTGAAACAACCGTTGTTTTCGTTGGGATTTTTGTTTGCCAGCGGTTATAAATGGCCGTTTTTAAATGGATGGCTCAATCGTTGGGATAATCGTTGGCCCAAATGCAGTATTTTACGTTGACAATTACATTTTCCCAATTATTTATTATTTGTTATTTCTACACTTTCGCAAGGAAAAAAATACCCTCGACGTTATTTTAATGCGAGTAATAAAATTATGTATTCTCTTTAAAATTATGCAAAGGTTAGAAATGAGCTATTACATAAAAATTTAACGCATCAATTCTGTACTGATAAGTATAAAGGATTTAAGTCCAAAAATGTCGATTTTGAGTTAAGTACATAGTCAGATTCAGAAAAAAATTCTCTATCGATTGGTATAAATATAAAGGATTTAAATCCATGTCATTTAGTCTTTGAGAAAATCTATTGGTAAAAAAAGATTCAAGTCAGAAATTTAGCATTAATCTTTGGTATAAAATATTTAATTCAATTTCTTCCCTTTATAAAATGAAGATTGACAATCACTGAATGGTATAAAGCGTATAAACCAACCTAATCCCTTTTTCCTAATCGATTCTGCTGATTAGTTTTTAGTTAGTTTAACTATTTTTCGTCTCCTGAAAAATCAAGAATATGGACTTAAATCATTTATACTTATCAGTACAGAATTACTGTTAGACAAATAGTGTTGTTTAGGGTGGTCCAACCCTAGCTACCCAACAAATGAAATGTTGACGAGGAAAACAAAAATGGGCGTTTATGCCAATCGAAGTTGTTTCAACTACGCAAGTACCAACACTGCGAACCAAATATCTTTTGATATACCAAAGACTCATGTTTGATACTCTTTAATTTACACAGAAACAATCATAAACATCAGTTTATGGTTGTTCGTGTATAATGGGCTCTTCCCACCGTCGTCTGCTCAATCACGTGATAGAGGAAAACGAATAATCGAAGTCTGAGAATCGAATTCAATTGAATATTGTTCTTAAGAACAAAAATGTTGAAATTTAATGTAAAATAAAATAAAAGTAATATTGTGCATTTGTAAACAGTAAAATAATTGTATTTGTAAATTTTATAAATTTTAAAAAACATTTTATGTGTTTATTTATTACTTCCTTATACAAAGTATAAGGAAGTATAGTAATCCCGATTTGCGAAATGGATTTTGCATTTCACATTGCTCGAAAACGAATGATCGCTGAATGTTAGAAATTTATACGTGTGACTGTCATGATGTCTAGTTGTACACCTGCAAGTGTCGTCTTAACACGAGCTCTCGTTTTAGAGATATAAGGGAATTTACACGATTTTTCGTGACGTCTGTATGTATGTGTGTCTGTGTGTGTGTGTGTGTCCGTATGTCGCATAACTCAAAAACGGTTGGACGTAGAAAGTTGCGAATTGGTACATAGGTTTGTTATAACATCTAATTGTGTACCTCCCTTTTTGGACTTTGTATGATTTTCCGTTTTGGAGATATTTAGGAAAATTAGGTTCATTATGGCCAGAATGTATCAAAAAACGGTAATAACTCAAAAACGGTTTGGACAAATCTTGCAATTTATCGAAATCAAAAATTTATCAAAAATATAATTGAATAATTTGAAAGCGATGTTATAATTGGGAAGAAAAAAAAAACTAATAGTCCACCGTCCTAAACTAAATTCTGCTTTTGCCAGAATTTACACAAAATCTTTTCAAAATGACATTGACATGAGTCCCCCCAAGGCACAACTATGACATGTGTCCCTCCCCCAAGGCACAACTTTGACATGAGTCCCCCTTCAGGCACAACTTTGACATGAGTCCCCCCCCCCAGGCACAACTTTGACATGAGTCCCTCCAAGGTACAACTTTGACATGAGTCCCCCCAAGGCACAACTTTGACATGAGTCCCCCCACAAGGCACAACTTTGACACGAGTCCCCCACAAGGCACAACTTTGACATGTCCTCCCCCAAGGCCCAACTTTGATATGAGTCCCCCCCAGGCCCATCTTTGACATGAGTCCCCCCAAGGCCCAACTTTGACATGTCCCCCCCAAGGTACAACTTTGACATGAGTCCCCCCAAGGCACAACTTTGACATGAGTCCCCCCAAGGCACAACTTTGACATGAGTCCCCCCCAAGGCACAACTTTGACATGAGTTCCCTCAAGGCACAATTTTATTTTTATTTTTATTTGTTTTTTTACGTATGCATGCATTTTTTTTAAATATTTTTAGCCAACTGTTTCGGGTCCAGTGACAATGTTTTTTAACATTATGTATATTTCTAAAAGTGTATAAGGAAGTCATGTGGTGCCCACATCAGATTTTTTTTTCCTATAAGAATCGATTTTTGTATATTGTAGTGTAATTGTAACATTAACTGATCTAGCCATAAATAATAGCTTCTTGTGGAATGTTTATGGATTATAATTTGAAATTTTAAAATGTTTTCATTTAATTTAATTGCATAAAGGTGTTACAAGTTAATTAACTTAGTTACTGGTCTAAATGGTTTTACGCAGTACGATATTGCACTGTCGCTGATTTAAGTACCAAAAATCAGAGTATTTAACATGTTCTCCATGAACATCAATAACAAACATAAACTAAATGATGATTGTAAATATATACAGCAAACAAAAGAGAATGAATAATGATATAAAATGGATTAAAAATGATGATTTATAAAAAATAACACTGATTAAATATGATGGATAAAAAATAAGAATAGAAAATAGGTTATTTCAGCAATCGCTCTAGATAAACAAGACTTCGTCTGCTATTTGTTTTTCCTCTATCATGTGACCTCTGACGTCAGGTGGGAAGAGCCCATTAAAGAGTTTTGAATAAAAGGTTCTTTCACATAGTATTTTAATGGAAGTTTGAGCATAAGGTTCATTTTGATAGTGGAAAAGACATGATTATTCAGTTGCATATTTTACCTTGCAGATCGGTCAACACCAGCTTACAGTCGTAGGATCCGGTCAGGAGGTAGAAAGCCTTGGGAGACAGCCGGGCCGTCCGAACCTCAGCCGTGTGAGGCCGGAAAGTTTGCAAGATCCGGCTGCCTCTAACGTCATACAACATGCAGCTAGAATCTTCGTGGCCGGACACTAGCAGCCGTCCGGAAGGATCAACCGACACAGTAGCCGCTGCGCTTCCTGAAAGGGGGAAAAAATAGAAATTTATTGTAATTAAGGGAATAGTGGATATTGAATTACTGAAAAATGGACAATATGGCAATATTTCAAAAAACTATCTTTATATTTGAAGAATTAAATAAAATGGGAATTTTATGGTTGTAGAAGAATAAATCTTGCATGTAAGTGCTAAAGCACCTTTCAAATATGGAGTAACTTTTTAGAATTCCATGTTCTTATAGGACTCGTTGAGCAGAAGCTTATTATCATCCACCCTAAAATTTAAGAGGGCCCCCACACAATGTCCCCACACTTTGTCTAAAAAAAAAAAAAAAAAAAAAAAAAAAAAAAAAGTAAAGTAATACCACAAATTCTGAGTATTATTTTTTACATTGACACTTAAGGGTTTTTTTTTATTTTATTTTTATTTATTTATTTATTTATTTATTTGGAGGGGGGAGGATTTTCCTAAAGTTAAATATATACATATATACATATTGGGAAAGTTCACTTCACAGCCAATGATTGGGAATTTCGATGTCTGTAAACATATGTAATAATAAAATCTTTTTGTAAAAAATTAGAGCCGACTCCAAAAAGCAACTACTATACAAACTGAAATGAAATTGTAAATTGCGCCTAAACGTATGAAATAAATTCCTACACCAAACAACATAAACACTACAATTAATCATAACCTTTGAAGTCGGAGCAAAATTAAACAAAATTTGATTCTTTATTTTTACAGAATTGTTTTTAAAATAATAGTAACAAACGCTATTATCTCGAATGGTCCATCTTCATAGTTTCCTTTATTATTTTATCACTGTATAAAATAGATTCATCAGTAAAATCTATATAGAATAGTGAACATCCTTCATAATTTTTGGCATTTATTAACCGACTTCAAAAAGGAGGAAGTTCTCAATTCAAACCGTTTTTTTTTCTTCTTTTGGTTAGCTCATAATTTCTCAATGGATGCTCTGATTTTGATACATTTTGTTTAAAAGTCTTGGTCTGAAATAGGTCCCACTGTAATACCTTTATGAACTAAAGAAAATACAGAGTGCCCAACAAAAGTCAGTCCCATCTTTCTTAACTGCTCAACAGCTGCAGCTATGGTCATAAAAGTGGTGTATGTAAGTCTAGTAAAGTGGCCATATTACACTACGAGATTCAACCATTACAGCACCATCTGGTGGAAAACAGTGGAGTTACCATTCCTATCTTGAAAATGGTTCAAGATAGGGGGAAAAAGTTAATTACGAAGTTGTAGATTAAGTACGAAAAGACAATTTGAATGCGAAAAATAGAAAAACGTGCATTTGTTTTCGCAATTTCCTACGCTGTGCACACTTAAACTATGTTGCACACGTTGTAGTGTAGCGGATAGCACGTTTGCTATGTAAAGTTCAAAGTGCGGTCATTGTAAGCGGTCTCATCGATTAGCGCATAGTTGTTTTTAACTGATTTCAAAAACGGAGAAGCTTCTAAATTCAAACTATATGTTTTTGTTATTTTTGTTGTTGTTGTTACTCAGCTTATAGGCTGAGTAAGAGGCTTCCTAAGAGATGCTCCGATTTTAATTCTTTTTTTTGTTGTTGTTGTTGTTGTTGCTGTAAAGATCTTGGCCTGAAACAGGTCACATTATGATTTCATTAAGATCTAAACAAGTTACAGGGTGCTCACAAAAGTCCGTTCTTATTCTTTTAATTGCTGAACGGCTGTAGCTACAATTCATAAAAGTAGTAGGTTAGCATATTAAGGGGACCACGCGCTACGAGATGGGACAGCTTACAATGCCACCTGATGGGAAGTAGCGGAGTTAGCGTTTCTATCACGAAAACAGTACGAGGTAGGGAAAAAAATTAAATTACAAAGTTATAGAGCATTTCCGATTTAGTACGGAAAAACACCCTATGAACATGAAAGTTAAAAACAGAACGTTTAAACGTGCATCTGTTTTTTCGCGACACTATAACGTGCCGAAGCGATCTTAGAAATCAAAAAGACGAAATTTATTTATTTCGGTGTTTAAATTTTTGTCGTCAGCTGAAATGCAAATTTCGGTCCTTGTTTGAACTTTACGCTGTGCACATTTCAGCAGGGCGGGTGAAATGGTATAAGAAAGTAACTATATTTGTTTCTTTTCGAACATTTTTACTCTTTCGTGGCCCCCTTAGTTCATTTTTGCTATTTTTTGGATGATGTATGTATATGTGGGAGTTAACATAATAATAGCCTTTGTTTGAAGGAGCTGAAAGTTGCAAAGTTGGTACTACGTTATTTAAAGTGCAATAACGTTAAATGAACCAACATACTAGTCGGAGAAAAATACTCAAACGCCCTATTCTAGTTTTGTATTTTCTTTATTTAACGACATTTTTTACTTTATTTCAGCACCCTTAATTACTTAATGCCTGAAAAGTCGAATGGAGTCACTCCAGATTTTTTCTTTCTTTTTTTAATATCCGGACACGTATTTCTCTGATATGTGACAGGGCACACTCAGAAATCTTCGAGGATACACTGGTTCTCTTTAGTACGCTTTTAACTGCTGTAAGTGAACAATTAAAATAGCAAGTTACACTTACCGGGTCCACTACCGCCAGCCGGTCTTGCAGGAATGAGATTAACGCAGCCCCTGCTCCTCATGTCCCAAAAGCGAATGGTTTTGTCCTGGGAACTACTCACGAACATGACGCCGCCCCACGTGTGCAACGCAAGGATCTGGCCTGAAAAGGAAAATATACACAATTATATATCTGTACTGATAAGTATAAAGGGTTTAAGTCCAAAAATGTCGATTTTGAGTTAAGTACATAGTCAGACTCAGAAAAAAATTCTCTATCGATTGGTGTAAAGGATTTAAATCCATGTCATTGATTCTTTGAGAAAATCCATTGGTAAAAAAAAGTTCAAGTCAGAAATTTACCATTCATGTATGGTATAAAATATTTAATTCAATTTTTTTCCGTTATTAAATGTAGGTTGACAATCACTGAATGGTATAACTCAACGAAATACCTTTTTCCTAATCGATTCTTCTGTTTTGTTTTTAGTTAGTTTAACTTTATTTTTCGTCTCCTGAAAAATCAAGAATATGGACTTAAATCCTTTATACTTATCAGTACAGATATATATATATTTCAATAAAGACTATTCCGCAGATAAATTGTTTTTTAAAAACCAAACAGAATACAAACAAATGTTATGATATTGCGTATTTAAAAATTTCTATTACGTCTTTATTTGGTAGATCAGAGATCGCCAGCCCACAACCATCGGACCCCATGCGGACTGCGATGAAATTTGCAGAATTTATAAACTGATGTATTCTGTTAACACTGCAAAAAAACTTAAAGATTCGTTCTGAATCTTCTGTGTGAAAACAACGCAGACTGTCATAGTTAAATGTCCAAAAAATCTGGTTGGAGCTGCAGCATCACGATTTCTGATAGAAAGGTCTAAATTTAAAAATTAGAAAATTCCATTTAAATGATACTACTATGCCGTATCTGTGTCTTATATTTAGACAACTTTTTAAATGCCCTTTTACTATTTATTACATGGACTTTATAGACACAACACAAGACATGTCAAGCTTATTACAGTGAAACTTGAATAATTCGAACTTGTTTAATTCGAAATTTTGGATAATTCGAATATTTTACACCGTTCCTTGAATTCTGTATTAAAATAATGTTAAAAATCGTGGATAATTCGAATTTTTCATACGATTAACTCTAAAATATTAAAGTAAAATTCGTTCCCGAGATTTTTCTCAGCTAAAGGGGATTATATATTTTAACAGTCTTTCAAAAGAAGGATAAGGAAATACAAGAGAAGCCCCTAGCTAGTGCACCAGAAGATAAAGTGCATATGTATGAACTTAAAGGTTTTTGTGAATTGAAAGTCATGTGTAATGTAGAAGATTCTATTTTTGTATCAGGTCATATGCTATGATACAAAGATTCTACTTAAAAAAGAAATAAAAAAATATTTGACTATTTTTTAAAAAGTGTTGAATAATTACGCTCGTAAAAAATATTGATTTAATAGGGGGGGGGGGGTGAAAGGGTTAATGTAGCGGTATTCTTAGATATAAAGTTTATGTGTTAAATCTCTGATCGTAGAGTTTTAATTTTTTAATTTATCACTTTCTTTGACAAAATAGTATATGTAATTCGAATAGTATGGATATTTCGAATTTTTTTCTGGTCCCTTCAACTTCGAATTATCCAAGTTCTACTGTAATTGTATGGCTGGAAAGTAGGCTTATTAGTTTCTGGACTGGGTGGCCAGAATGCTTCGTCTTGTTTTCACAGATGGGGGGGGGGGGGCAAAACACGGTATAAAAATATAGACCGTGTGTCAGATAAGTCTGTACATATTTTAGAAATTCGTAAAAATTTAAGGAATTTGTAGAATTGAATGTGGTTTAGAAAAAATTAGTCTCATGAAAGAGGATTTTTTCAGGTTGGTTGGTTGGTTGTACGGTTTAAGGCCGATTGACTACGCTAGGGGTCCCAGTCCTATAGGTGGAATGCCCTCCGTCGGGAGTCTTTCTAAGAGATCCTAACCCGTATTTAAGCGAGTTTCGGAGAAAACTACGGAGTTTTTCGGGTAAAGAATAAAAAATAATAGTTACAATTTTCGTCGATAGAGGCACACATTTTCATGAAAAACTATATTTATTTGCCTGCAAATGTTCACAAGCATATAACTCCTATTCTATGCGTTTGCCATTGCCCTAAATTAAAGTTTGCGAAGGAGTTATTACAACACCGCTCACTGCTGCTTAAATCGGTAATTCTTAGTTGAGGTAAAACATCTTCCACCAATAACGCTTTATCTACCAAGTTAGCATTACAATTAAAACTTCTTGTAGGCACAAGTAGAAAGGAAAATAATAAATGAGGTGTTAATCATAATACCGTGCCATTTATAGGACTCTGATTTGCATATTTCTCGTTACGTGTCTGTACAGCGCCCTCTACTGACAAAAATTTTAACTATTTTTTTCTTTACAAGGGAAAAAAAATCCTTGCATGAGAGTTTTTTTTTTTTTTTTTTTGCAAACCGCTTTCCATTCTACCAATTTCTTCAATTTTTATGAATTTTTAAAATGTCTACAGACTTTGGAACACCCGGCATATTAACCCTTTGAAGCATGGTGGCATATATTATACACCACTTAATTTTTATACCCAAATTCTAAGATTCCACCCGGAGTTTTTTAACAAAATTTCCCATTCAAAATTTAACGGTAAAAAATTAATTATAGGGTAAGTGCACCACTGACTGACACTTTTAGAGCAATCTCTGGTGTTTTTAATCTTCTAATCATCAGAAAATATTTTTGGAAATCTTAAGTTAGTACATGTGGTATATGAGTTTTTATTTGACACCCACTCCATGTTTCAGTAATGGACACGGCCGGTTTTTCATTTTATCAGTAATTGCCCCCCTAGGTTCCAGTGTTTGACACTGCTAGTTATTCATTTTACCAGTTATTAGCACCCTATGCTCCAGTGTTTGACATAAAATGGTAAAATTCTTATCTGTAAAATATATGATTTTATTATTTTTCTTATTTATTAATTATTTCGGGATAGATGTCAATTACTCAGGCATGAGAGTGCAGAAAATTAAAAAAAGAGGAAACATGCGTGTTCATAAGATTAATTTCAAATGAAAAATAACATGTGCGGGGAAAACAATACAAATGTGTTCATAAAATTTATTTCAAATGAAAAAATAATGCTCACAGGAAAAAACTATACAAAATATTTTAAAAAGTGACAAATTAAACTAAAGGAATAACACATCAGCACAATAAAACGTGTTTAAAAAAAGAAGAAAAAAAAAAAAAAAAAACATTAGCTAGCAATCACCATTTAATATCATTGACTGGTGGTGGAAAATGGGAAAGAGGGAGGGGGGGGGGGTTAAAAAGTAGTTCATGAGTGAGAAATATATCTTCTTTATGGGATCTAGAATATTATAAAGTAAGTTTAAAATTAATATTGACATTTTTGTTGTGGATGGATAAATATTCAAAAATAAAAGGCTTCCCGCAGAATGTTTGATTGGCGATGGTTAGAGCTGAAAAGGGGGGGGGGGGGGGGTGGACAAAAAAAAATTACATGAGCGAGAAATATTGAATAATTCTGTTCTTTTATATGTTATAGAATATGATAAAGCACGTTTAAAATGAATATTGACATTTATATCTTGGATTGAAAAAGATTGAGAATCTAAAGTTTTTCGTGAAGCGTTTGAACACTGATCGTTATTGGAGTTTGATTTTAACAAAATAAAAAATCGCGAAATTAACGAAAATCACAAAAAAGCGGAAAATCGCGGATCCACGGAAAATTCTCATGCCTGATTACTGGAGCACCTACCCTACTTCTTTGATTGTAATTTCTGGTGGAAATCGGCATTCAATGAGAATAACTACCTTGTGTCTCAAAGAGTTAAATAAATGTAGAATACTATCTTTTAAACCTACGAGTGAAATTATTTAATTGTACTCCCTGACTCTTTAGAGTACAGTGATATGGAACAACATATCACATATTCAAGCTGGTTTATTTGTTCTTGCCATTGTTGTTTCAGTTATAGACTATATCACAAAAAAATTACTGTTTTTAGTTTGAACGCATTCTCCACTTTGGAAATTTTGTGTCTGTGAGAAAAACAAAATTGTATGTACTAAAGAGTTAAAAGATAGGTTAATGTACAGTTTATGTGATTTTATCACGTTTACAAATAAGTTGTTAAATTCCACTAGTAGCCACCCTAGAATTCTTGATCTATATAGTTACTCTAAGATTATGTATAATATATATGTGTATGTGTGTTTAATCTATATACAATGTGTTCCGTCGAAATAAAGTACATTTTTAAAGGAGCCTTCATTGCCTTGAGAGTTGGACAAACCTGATATAGATAACAGGGTTGCTCCGATGCATTAAAAATTCTTCAAATAATAATAATAATATTAACAATAAGTTTTTTTTTTTTTTTTTTTTTTAATTAAAATCACACAATCAACTGTGGAAGAAAATCATATTTATTGATTTTTTTTATTTTTCCGACTGAGTGAAAATAATGCCTGGACCGGGAGTCGAACCCCGGATCTTTGACTTACAAGGTCAAGGCTCTACCAATTGAGCTATCCAGGCCGACGTTTCTGGCTAAAGGTTGTCTGAGTGAGTAATGCTGACCGGGGTGTCGGCCTGGATAGCTCAATTGGTAGAGCCTTGACCTTGTAAGTCAAAGATCCGGGGTTCGACTCCCGGTCCAGGCATTATTTTCACTCAGTCGGAAAAATAAAAAAATTCAATAAATATTAACAATAAGGTTCACGTAGATTATAAAGCATATTCATTGTAATTTATATAAAAAAAATTTACTTTAATAGTATTCATAACAGTGCGGTGCGATAGCAAGCCGACCCGTGGTTCGGGCGGAATAAATTCCGGACCGCGAACCTCTGTTCAAAAATTAGTTTAATATCGAAGAGGACGAATCGTCTTCATATCAGATATTAAGCTGATAAGAACAGATCAGACTAGAGCATGTTTGTTTGGTTACTACACTTTGATCTTAGCCAAGAGACCGAGAATAGTATTCATAACAATTGTACTTTAAAACTTCCATTTAAGATACTGAATGCTTATTATCTTGTATACTATCTTGATATTAATTATATTAAAAACACTTTAAACACACGTTAAATTAAAATTTATTTAAAAGATGTTAAAAAAATATTTATCCAAAGCTTTTCGCTTTAATAGTAAAGCATCATCATTACTCGTTTCCAATGAGCAGGGGGGTCACCGAAGCGGGAGAGCCATCCCTTCCGTGGAGGATCAAAATTGCGATGGCATGTCTCCGGACCACCTCTAGGGGTGAGTCCCAGACCGTCGCCAATTGCCCATCTGCGCAGCACTAGTGCGACGTAAAACAACCAACCAACCAACCAATGACCAGTTTTTAAATATATTTTCTTTTCACAGTCAACAGTTAAGTCTTTTTATAACGTGAATAGCAGCAAAGTCAATTTGAAATCCGGTAAAGGTTGGATCAAGGAGCTAAGGAAAATAAGAGAAGCTGGAATTTCAATTTCAATAGTTCTAGCTTCTCTTATTTTTCTTAGCTCCTTGATCCAACCTTTACCGGACTTCAAATTGACTTTGCTGCTATTCACGTTATTAAAAGACTTAACTGTTGACTGTGAAAAGAAAAAATATTTAAAAACTGCTCATTCGAAACGAGTAATAAAAACCCCTGATGATGCTCTACTAATAAAGCGAAAAGCGATAAAAAAATTTTAACATCTTTTAAATAAAATTTAATTTTACGTGTGTTTAAAGTGTTTTCAATATAATTAACAAATGACACGTGTTCAATTTAACTTTTCTTTTAGAGATAATTTATAATATCTTCATATCACTTGTATCTTATCGCATTATCTTGCTGACTATTATTTGGTCATTTAGGTACGGTTCCGTCTTGTTTAACCCTTTCAGTCGCAGTGTTCCCGCTGATGGAACACCTAATTTTAATTCTCAAGTGAAAAAACTCATCCCGGAAATTTTTTAGCAAAAACTTACACTTATAACGTAGCAGAAAAGGCCCTTTTTTTTAACGTGAAAATTTAAAATTTCTTCTATTTGAATTATGTTCGTAAATTCCGGTGGCAGTGTAATTTAAATGATCCGAATGACCTTGCGCCGCAAAGGGTTAAAATACTCCGGAATAAATTGAAATGTTCGGATCTATGCAACTTTTACGAGTTTTTGTTGTCGATAATGTTTACTTATAAAGCGATGTATTTATTAAATTAAATATTATTGGAATTTAATAAGGTTTACTTACAGATGTTTCAAACCGAAAATTTCTCGAAAAAGAACAATGCTAATTTTTTATTTTTTAAACATTTATGATCAGCTATGTGTCTAAAAGCCATTTTTAAAATTAGTTTAGTAATTTTTAAAATAAATTAAGTAGTGAACGTTAAAGGGTTAACATTCTTAAAAAAGAAAAGAAAGGAATCAGTTTCCCTGAAGAAGAAGAACATTAAAGTGTTTCTAGATAACAGGGTACCAGTTCTAATAGAGGATAAAACCCTTTTCAACTGCACTTTTCCGTTACATCGCTTAGCTTTCAATTTTTCAGCCTAACGCAACTGAAAACCCACACGACAGAGAGAACTTGCATCAAACTTGATAGTTCAAGCCTGCAAGTTTAATCAAACACACGAGTTTACATTTGTCCAACTTGCTTTAAATTTTATATTTCAAACCGGAATCAATGCGGTTGCATAGAACACTATGCTTGCTACAACATACACTGATCCAATACTTTTAAACCTGATTTTTCAATAAAAATACATTTTTTAACGCTTTGGTATATAAAATTATTTATTCTACGTTTGAATTTTTTTTTTTTTTTTTTTTCCCCGCTCTTCCAGCAAGAGCTCATGAAGGACTACTCGCGCAATTTCCAACTTTTAACTTTTGACGACAAGAAATATTCGAGATTATGAATCCCGGAAAAAATGGTAACGGTAAAAATGGTAACGGAAAAAATGGTACCGGAAAAAATGGTAAACGGAAAAAATGGTACCGGAAAAAATGGTAAACGGAAAGAATGGTAACGGAAAAAATGGTAAACGGAAAAAATGGTAAGTGGAAAACTAGTATTAAGAAACATGTGTACTATGAATCCATGGTACACTGTCACCGAAAATGAGCATCTAAAAAATATCTGTAATGATGATCTGAAATTTGTATCATTAATTCCATGTTTAATGTCCTTTTGTCAGGGGTAAAACTACTTAACATGCAGTAATCCTAAAAATTGCAACATGCATGTGAAATGAATGGTTATTATTAAAAATAATATTTATACCTTTAAAAAAAAAAAAAAAAAAAAAAAAAACAGATATTGGAGTTCCTGATACATTGTGTGACAAATAAAAGATTCAAAATGAGAAATTAATGTACAAACAAATTATTTAGCACGAAATTCAGAGACAGCAAAAATTTCAAAACCCATAAAAGTTACAAATTTGTTTCATACGCACTAATAAACGAAAATTAATAAAAATCCATTTTATATTGTGAAATCCATGTTAATTCTAAACACAAAATCTGTAATAAATTAATAAATGATAATTATAATAAAATATTTTTATGAATGTTTCTCTTTTTATCAGAAATTATATCGATTATTATTATAATGGATTTGCACATTGGCAAATCTTTTATAAATTATAGAAAATTTTTAGATTTATTATATTTTTAAATGCAAAAGATATTGAGTTTCTTTTGTACAAAATATTATGATGAGTGTATTTCGATTTTTTTTTTTTTTTTTTTTTCAATATTTACCATAAAAAAGGTCTATGTTACAGATGTCTTTAAAAATATAAGCACCTGGTCCGTCATTTGAATACGTCTTCTAAATTGCTATGCCCTTCTTTTTCTAAATGAAAATTCTTTCATCTTTGAATAGTTCATTCTTATATTAGGTATCTTGTCCTGTTTTCATGCCCCTTATAACAAACTTGTTGATTGGCATATGGGTCGAACGGATAACAATGGTTCCCAAGCGCATACAATTCACGGCTAATATGTATATATAATTTATGTTTAACAAAAAGCATATATCTTTAGAATTTGGGCTTTAAAAAAAAAAAAAAAAAAAAAAAAAAAATCTGCATTTTATTTGCTGTGTAACTATGACAGTTACACAAGTCAGTGGCGTAGCGAGCATAACCGACTGCCGTGGCACGATTTCTTTCTGGTGCTCTCCCCTCCTCCCACATGTTTTTTTTTTTTTTTTTTTTTTTTTTTTTTCCTGAATTTGACTTTAAATTTTTTTTAATTGAGTTAATATTTGTAGAAGAACAGATTTTTTTTTTTTTTTCTTTCCAATTTCCTTTACCGAAATATGGTAGAGAAGAGTATTGTTTTAGGATCAAATTTTGGAAATTGAGAGTTTTTGTGATATTTTAAAAAAATGAGGTCCCTCCAAATTCTAAAAACAGGTCATTAGCGGTTGGTCTGTATGTGTGTTTGTTATCGTAACTTGGGTTTGGACTCCCGTCTGTCACATTGTTGCCAACATCTTAATATTCAGTAGTACTATTCGTATCCGTCGCTTTTTTCGCAGTGGTTTATTTTTAGAGTAATTCGCTCCAAATGGAATTAAATTAAAAAAAAAATCATATTCACGCTGGATTCGGAGAAAACCACGAAAAATTCTGAATGGCTGGGTTAGATGGAGAAGTGTGACTTGGGTTTGAACTCGGGACCTCCCATCTAGCACATAGTTGCCTATATCCTAATTATGTTCCGTAGTACTATTAGTATCCGTGGCTTTTTTTTTTTTTTTCACTGGTTTATTTTTAGAGTATTCGCTCCAAATGTAATTAAGATTAAATAAAGAAAAAAATTATATTCACGCTAATTTCGGAGAAAACCACGAAAAATTCTGAATGGCTGGGTTAGATAGAGAAGCGTGACGTGGGTTTGAACTCGGGACCTCCCGTCTAGCACATAATTGCCAATATCCTAATTTTGGTCCGTAGTACTATTAGGATCCGCGGTTTTTTTTTCGCACTGGTTTATTTTTAGATTAATTTCGCTCCAAATGTAATTAAGATTAAATAAGAAAATCCATATTTAAGAAAATTATTAATCCATATATAAGAAAATCCAGGAGGGGGGGGGGGGCAATGGTTGTTTTTATATCACCATGCTACTTATTTACATGAAACTTTGTACTATCACTTACATTTTATTCAAATTATAGTGAAAGTTACCTATAGTTGATAAGGGAAAGTAGGGGTAGGGGGGGTGCAGATAAAAAATAAAATAATCTTTTGAAACAAAACTTATTATCGATTTTTTTATTCACATTTTCTGTAAATATCACTTAATGTTACTATTAATGAAAAATTCCAGTAAGGTTACATATGCATATGTGGGGGGGGGGGGGGGCACAGAAGGAAAGAAAATGAATGTTTGTATCACTATATTTTGCATTTTAATAAAATTTATTATAAATATCATTGAATATTTAGAAAAAATTACGCTGATTGTTATATATATCTTGGGGGCAATGGGATAAGGAACAAAAGAGAAAAATAATTGTATAAATACCACAATATTACCAATTTTAATTAAAATTTCAAAAACTATCACCTACATTTAATGAAAACTTTCAAAGAGTGTTACATATATCTAGGAGGAGGGGAGGACTGAGGTTAAAAAATATTGTTTTTAAATCACTTTGCTTTACATTTATAGGAAATTTTGCATAAATATCTCTTATTGTTTATCAAAAATTGAAGAGGGGGTTACACTACCTGGTGAGAGCTAGGGGCCCACATGGAAAGAATATATTTTCATACCATCTTATTGCCAATTTAATGAATTGATCGTAATAGAATATATCATTAAAATCGCTAAAATGGTGATATAAAATATAATTTTATTTTCCTCTATAACCCTCTCTTTACCCCCCCCCCCCCCGAAAGTATGTCTGACACGTGACACGTACTGTAATTGTTTCACAAATTGTATGCGACCATACAAAGTTTCATTAATTTCGGTAGGAATGTGATATAAAAACAATTGCTTTGCTTCGATCTGCTGCTAGTCCCCCCCCCTTCCTCCAGGTATACACTAATTGAATGTTGTACCGAATCAATTGAAATTTCTAAAAATGTAATCTGAAAATTATTCTTTATTTTTTTTATTTCATATTATTTTGCGATTTGCGAATTGGAAAAGTGCACTTTTTTTCCGGTGCCCTTTTTTTCAGGGATCCCCTTACAACATTATTGTGACAGTAGTTCCATTCTCAGTTTTTGTACACAACTTATTTTCATATCTCTAGGTATTCATATAATTAGAATGGATGAATAGATCTATAATCGACTTAAACAAATTTGTGTAATGTCAATATTTCTAATTTCAGCAATAACTAAAAATGCATTTTTCTTTTTCTTTTTTTTTTATCAGACTTATAAATGTTAATCATATAAGTAATGTAATGTTTTAAAACACATTAAAAAAAATAATAATATTTCCTATATTATCTTTTTATTAAATGAATTAAAAAATGCTAATCATCTCAGTCAGTTTTTAAAAAAGAAAATCACTTTTTTTTTTTTTTTTTTTTTTTTAAACAAAAACAAACAAGCACCTTGAAAACTGTTAATGAATTGACCGATTCCAGTGGATATAATCGGATCCGTATAATCACGACCAAACTTGTCCTTCCCCCAGGGAGAGAGAAGAGTTAGGCCGAAATAGAATGTTCCGGAATGATTAGCACTCTCGCTTCAATGATACAAGTTAAAAAATGACCTTGACATTCTAACTTCAAAAACTTCACTCCTACCATTGAATACTTATAGCGATCCAAAACTCTTCTGACCACTTCAGTTTTGAGCCACCCAATAGTAAGATCGCTTTCATCATGATATGATAATGATATTACTGCAATTTGATTTTACTAATTTCCTCATTACCATTTTTTCCGTTACCATTTTTTCTGTTTACCATTTTTTCCGTTTATCATTTTTTCCGTTTACCATTTTTTCCGGTACCATTTTTTCCGTTACTATTTTTTCCGTTACCATTTTTACCGGTTACCGAGATTATAATATGTACGATTTCCCAAGTTTGAATCTGGTAGGAAATATCCTTAAACGATGAAAATCAAGCCAGTTTCAAGAAATTGCGCTCCTGGGAAATGTGCTTCAAATAATTTTCGATTCATCGTAAGTTGGATCAGAAGTTATGCCATCTTGATAAAGCCCAACAATGGAACTCTAAACATTGCCAGAAACACTGCTCACAATTAATTAAAAGTAGAAGTAGATTTGTTATAAATATTTGTCGCAGACGATAATTAATTTTCCAGATTGATTGTCTACATATTGTAGCATCTATGCTTGTCCATGTTTATTTTTTGCAGAATGGCAACAGCTATTTCAGTGTTCGAAAACTTTTGGATTAGAATAATTGAGCATAGGGAAGCTCCGATCTTGAATAAAAATGTGAATCCAGATAAACTGGAATTATTATTTAGAATCATGAAAATGTTCTTGTTATTCTTATTTTTATTTTCAAGATTATTTAAAGAGAGATACTTACCCGTATGTCCCGTGAGCGACTGGAAAGGCATGCCGGTTTCGCAGTCTGTGACGTAGATCTTGTTGTCTCCTGCTCCGCCACTGATGAGGATGTTAGAGCGGTTGCTGGTGTCCTCCATGAAGCACAGGTCTCGAACCGTGCCCCCGTGGAATGTCATCGGAGGAGTGGCGTCTAGGAAAATGAAAAAATAAAATAAAATAAAGGGTTAATTTTGCGCTTGTATGTGACCCTACAAGAATAATCTAAACTGAAGGGATATCAGGTCAATAAAGGAGATTAAGGTTGATGTATAGAATAATATTAAAGGAAGAAGGAGCGTATATGTTTTTGCTTCGGTTTGTAAAATCCAGGAATGCCGGGTATAGGGTTGTAACAATGCTTCAGTCTGATTGGTTGGCGACTTGCTGGCGACTTGTTGGCGAGATTTTTAAATCGTCTCATCTCTCTGTCAATGTGTCAGCGAGGCAGCACCCACAACAAACAGCGATAAATGTGCCGAGCATGGGGGCCCTACTTTAAGGTTTTGAGTAGCAAAAATAGCTTTCACTGGCAATTCACTAGAAGTGGTTTGTAAGCATTAGAGTATTGACGTGCTCCTTCTTCCTTTATTATTATTCTATGGGTTGATATCGAGTGAGTTAATGTTGCCCTAAATCTCTGCAATCGGCTATAGTTAGATGATCTGAGACACCAAGCTATTGCCTATTGAAAGAAAAGGTTATTTTTTAAAACTAATATATAGTTTTATGTGATTTATATATATATATATATATATATAAATAAGGAAATCCTGTAACATTCTTAACATTCATCGAAGTCAGTGCTGCTCAGGGATGCCAGATGGTCGAAAATTATTTCCCCAAACAGGTCTTCAAATTTCCCCAAATCAGGTTTTTTTTTTTTTTTTTAATCCCCAACCTGATTTCTACTAACAAGGGGGGAAAAATATTAAGGAGATTTTTCTATGTTTTAAGCTCAGATTTTTTTTCCAAATGAAGGCAATTTTTGAAAAAAATCCCCAAATAACAATAAAGCTATTGAAAGTCTCCAGCCGTAGGGATAAATCATTACGTTGCCAACACTGACAGAAAGTTGAAGAACTCCCCAGATTTGTCCCCAAAAATTTTAGAATTCCCCAAAAAAGTCCCCACAAACATTTGGTCTCCAAAATTGTCCCCAGAAACCTCAAAAATCCCCAAAATGGGGACAAAATCCCCAATCTGGCATTACTGGTGCTTCTTAAATTTCGGTATTTTAATGGGAACTGAGTTTATTCAACTAATCCGTTTCAGGACAAAGAAGAACAACGTGATTTCTATACCTTACAAGTGAAACAAGAAAAGAAGGCGATTGCAAAATGTTATGCATTGAAAATTAGTGCAGAATTTTTCTAGACAGTTGACAAAACGTGTCCAAATACTTCTTGGTAGATAGTGTATTAAATATTATTAATTATTTCTATATACAAATTAATAAAAATTTCACCGAGTTATATTCTTATTTTCTTTTACTTATATATGGCAGAGAAATTATTTATTTAGAGGTCAAAAATTGAGTTTTTTCTACATTTACACGCTTTGAGTTCCTCTGAACACGAAAATAAGATCTTTAGCAATTGGTCTCTGTGTGTGTTTGTGAACCTGTTATCAGCATATTCTTCGACCCCATTTCATGTAACCATGGAAGCATCTGCGCAAATGCTAACTCAACGAGTCCAATGCTAAAATAGGGGTGACAGTCATCTGACTCAGAGAAAATGAGCAATAACAGAGCGCGGAATTACTGGATGTTTTCCAAATTTCAAACTGTCGGTCATGCTGGCATCCCTCCAACATTTTGGACGCGTCCTCACTGCTAGTTTTCGGATAGGTGGCCACACTGTGACTACCATACGTCTAGATTCGGTATTCTAAATTTGTATCAGACGGGCATAAATTTGTTTTTTATTGAGATTGAACAACCTATATGCTACCTCTATGGGGGCAAAATTTGTCGTTAGTGTGCTTTAATGTTTTTACAGGTTTCACTTAATAGAATGAAACTAACATGTATTTTTTAAGATCACAAATTTCACCTAGAATGGGATATGAAAAGCATTTATCTTTCGTTTACAATACCCACTGAAGAGCCAGTGGCAGAAACACCGCGATACGGCGACATAGTCGCGGACACAGAAAAACGGCTTGCGGACAGTTTTTGTCTACACTGAGAAGAAAATTTGTTCGCAACTTTCGGATAACAATTCACTTATAAAAATTTCTGTATCAAAACTAAAACTAAAACTTTTATTATTTATAATTATTTATATTGTGTTGTGTCAAATATTGCTATAGAATACTTAATTGAATTAGATGAATTGAATGAATACAATTGTTTATATTATATTGTTTTGTAGTAAAATTGTATTCGTGTATTGTTGCACGAAATCACCACTGGTTAACCCCCCCCCCCCGGCAGCTTTCAGGCTTTTTGAGTGTAAGCCATTTTCACCCCTGATTACACGCAAATTTTGCAGACAGATTATGAAATTTTAAAAGCCTGTCGCAGACAGCTTCAAAACTTTCTGCCACTGGAACTGAAGATGCATTAGGCCTATTAAACTGCAATAGCAACTCTTAGCTTACATATTAAACTGCAATAATATGTTTATAGCAATGTAGGGTATAAATGCCTCAACAGACTTTTTTTTTTTTTTTTATTGAATATATAGATGGCAGTTAACTCAAAATTCATTTTTGCATTTATAATAAATAAAACAAAAGTAATTAATTTCGCATACATACTTGAATTCCTTTTCCTAGGTTCTCCCCACATAGCAACGTTAGTTTGCAGCAAAACTGCAGCAGTCTTGCTTTGCTTTGTAAGCCAACACACTTGCAGCAAGTTCAGTGTGACAAGCTTATAAGACTAAAAGCAAGATAACGCAAACTATGAAGTCACACTACGCAAAATTTGCAACAAACTTGTCGTGCAAGTTGCACCTCTTATTGTTCAAATTTGCTGCAAATTCGTTGCAAACTGGTAGAAAAGTTAGCATTATCGTATCAAGATTACTGAAAATTCATTGCAACAAGCAAACTTGCCATGTCACACCAACTGCTGACGCATTGCAAACTTAAATTCTTGTTACGTCACACTATTTGCAAATACGCATAGAAATATGTAAACACAGCACATATCTCACAGAAGCCTTGTCAATACAAGACTTCAAACATTATGGAAGGCACGTGGGGTTCCTCCAATAAAGAATACGAGGAAAATAACGTTGCGGAACCGCTTCAATATCATTCTTCAAACACTATTGTTGATTTCAAATACTTACATAGCAATTTTAGTTTGCAGCATAAACGATTTGAAAGGAAAACTAGTATGTTGTGGCCACCACAAGACTTTCTTCTATATTTTCCTATACCAATTCACTCAGTAACAATATTTAACAAAAAAATAAAATAAAATAAAATAAAAATAAAAATAAATAAATAAATACGATTTTTTTTCAGTTTTTTTTTTCGTTAAAAGTAAAAAAAAAAAAAAAAAAAAAAAAAATCGATAACTTTGTTTTAAATAATCACAGACTTATAGTTCAACCATTCGTTTTAAAGGTATTGACGACACCTTTCGAAAGATACCCATCTTGAAAATTTACTCCCCTCGAGGGGGGACTTCCCCCCTAGGGAGGTTGACGAGGCTCCTACACATGCAAAAAAATTTTCCCAGTTGACTATCTCTATTATAAATAATTCTTGTAAATTTCATAATGATTACTAAAAAATAATTCTCCTTATGCACATTTATACAAAATTTGTCCTATATCACCATGTTAAAATTTTAGAAAAAGCTGGATGGCAACGCAACCTGTAAAACAATTTTTACCAAAAGTTGATAGGCACTCATTTATGTCAAGGTGCAATTACATACCAATTTGTATGAAATTCTGTGCAGTAGTTCCTAAGATACAGTCGCCACAAAATTTTGTCACACACACACAGACACACAGACAGACAGACAGAGAGACATTTTCTAAAAATGGTGAAATCGTGTTCTACAGCTCTCAAAACGTGTAAATCCCTCAAAAACCCGAAGTCGAAAATTTTTACGAATCCAATACTTTCTTCTATTTGAATATAGAAGAAAGTAAAAATGTTAATTAAAACGAAAATTGGATTTTTGTACCGTCTACTTTGCAGCAGTTTCATAGCAAATTCGATGCGTTAAATTTGTATGGCAAGATAATATCGAGAAAAATCAAACTTGTTGCAAATGTGCTTGCTATCGGGGTCAAAATTGAAATTACTCACGTCTGATTTAAATAGCGCTCCTCCTAAACAAATTGTAGATGATATAAGAACATTAAATCTATGGCAGCGTTAATACAAGAGTCTCTACGTCCAGGGCCCGATTAACCTTACAATTGAGGGGAAGCACAAATCGATTTGGGGGCCCCCACTGACTTCTTGGTCTAAAGACTCCTACAAACATCTTGAAAAATTTATACATTTTTCATTCAATTTTGTAGTTACCTGGAATTGAGGACAGTAAGTTCGCTTAAAACATAGACACCCAAATTCACTTGATTTTTGTACCAAGATATAAACTGGTGAAAGCCTATATTTACCACACTATATGAAATTATTCCATTATAAATGAATGTGTAAAAGCTTTATTAGCCTATATCCTATATAATCTAGAAATGATAGTTGTGCAGTCAGGTAGGACTGTGACGTTTTATAATCAGTCAATGCTTTTAGACCACAAGCTTACAATTCGGGGCCCATTTTTTTGCTTAATTTGGGGCCTTTTCAAAATTTTCCAGGAGAAGCACAGGCTTCTCGTGCCTATTGGGTAATCAGGGCCTGTCTACGTCACTCTACGATGATTTTTCTCGGATTAGACCGGGACATGCTGCTTAAAAAGGCTATCGAACAGCTGCGGAGAATCACGCCTATACCGGTATTCGAGTCCAAAATCTTTGAACTGCTACCCCTACCCAGAGTATTCAACATTCAGCGACTTGTCCCATCTTTTCAGAGCAAGGAGTTACTTTTTCATTCATTAAAAGAAACGTACTGTTGCATTTTAAAACTCTGGAGTGGGGATATGGGTAACCAGAAATTTTTTTAATGAAATAGTATAAAATAAGCGAGTTTAATGAAGGCCTGATCCCTTTGCTTATCTAATTAGGGAAACTACCTTAGATAAGCAAGGTTTCCTATACGATACTGCGGCAGACATCTTTCTCCATCTGGTTAGAGCCCCTAAATAAAATAATAGGCCGGCGCATCGCCGCCATTTTTTTGCCTCCGAAGAGGACAGCATGCCCGCTTGGCGTCCTTATCTCTTCCCCAATGATTTTAAGAAATCTTGATCTGAAGCTAATCCGGTCAAGATAAGAGCAATAAGCAACAATCATATTCCTAAAAACACATTTTTCTTCACAGTACCTTCTCAGGATGTCATTTTATTCTGAGGATATCCTATGGATGTACTATGTGTTGTTAGGGCGGTTTCTGTTTCTTTTACAAAATGTCGCCAAAATTCAAATACAGTAATAGAAGGTCTGCGAACACTTTATATTCACTACTTGAATGATTATAGCAGTTTATCGCTCAACAAACTTCCATATCATAGCTTACATAGCTAAAATTATGAAATATAATAAAACAAGTTACTCTAAAGTAACGCAAGACGATAAAAATTTTTTTTTGTCGTTTGTTTATCAGAGAAACGCGCTGGGTACATGTGGCAACCCTAAGGCAACAAAATGCCTGATGCGCCAGCTCGTATATATATATAGGAGCCTTACATCTGGTAACAGAATATTTGCACTCAGACCTTCAGTTGCTGGGTACTGTGTTCGAATCCTGGTTCACACATGGATGTTCATAATGGTGTGGCATTGATTTTTTAAGTTATGTTGCAAGAAGCAAAATAATTTTAGTTTATTTCAGTTAATGTTAATGAAAATTTTGTTGTTTGAATTCGAGTTACTCCAATCACCATTTTACACAGCCAGTTAAAAAGTCAAGATGAATTAGTTTTCTAAAGTTTCATCGGCGACAATGGTTTGGAACCTTTAAAATACGGAAATGTCGATTTTCTTCAAATCGATTTTTTTTAGTTATCGTTTAGTGTGCAATTGGTTGCTAATAGTCTGAAACAAACTCACCTTCGAGGTTACAGGTGTTGTTGTCGAACCTCATAAGCCGGATGGTCTTGTCGTTGGATCCGGTGGCAAGGAGGTCCCCAGTGGCATTCCATGAGATACAGTACACGGAACCTTTGTGCTGTTTCTGCCGCTTATGAAGAACTGTCGGCTCGCGAGCCTCTTGGTCACGCCTGGAAAGAACGAAAGAATCGGGACAATATAAAAGAATCAGAACTTTCAGCTCTTCAGTATTTCTAAAATGTCACCAAGATCGAAGTTAGTGGTCTGCACGGGCCGGGCCGAGCTCGGGCTCAATATTTTTTGTGTGTACTCGGACCGGGCCGGGCCTGGAGGAAATTTTAAGCCCGACCCCAGCCCGAATCTTTTTCTAAATTCCTCGTTAATCAACGAAAAAGGAAAATGATAAAATATTTTTTCAGTCATTTATTTTACATAATTTTACAGTCTGGTATGTCACATAAAATTTTATTTTGTTAAAAGGTGTTTGTAACTACAATTTAATTGTCTATCAGCTTGACTGTTCGTGATCTGATTTTCCGCAAATATTTTAAACTTGTCTCGAAATTAATATATTTTATTTAAAGTAATATTAGATGGTTTCTAATTCAAAATAATATGCATGTTATTACCAGTTTGCGTACATGTAACAAACAAAAAAAAATTAGATACGTTACTGTATATAAGGCTTTGTTTTCTATGGTCTGTAGTGTTTAGGTGGTATGAAGGCTATAAAAATCCTTCCGCTGTAACTTTTCCTCTAAGGCTTCTTTTTCTTTTCTCCGGGGCACTGGATGGAAGCATGCGCAAAAGCATCTTTTCAATTAAAATGGTTGGATTAGCATTAAAGTTTTGTTTATCGGATCACATGAAAGATTTGGATACATTACGGTATATAACAGGAAGTGGTTGAAAGTGTATTTTTAGAACTATTAACCATTTTAAATATCTTCCTATATTGTTTGAGGAATGCTACTATTTTCGATTTGACTTTCTGTCTGTCTTTGTGCCTTTTGTACGTCTGTAATAATGAAATGCCGTTTATATATAAATATCTTGTAAACATTCAGCAGTTTTGTTAAAGAACATTCTATTGCTTAGCTATATAAAACTTCTGCAAAACACATACTAAAAATCTTTTTCGTAGAAAAGCATGTTTTTTTTTTTTTTTTTTTTTGTAATTTTACATATTTTTGAATCGGGCCGGGCGGGGTCGGGCTGGATTTTACGCTTTTTGTCCGGGCCGGGCCGTACACTAGTAAAAAAGAAACGGGCAGGGCCGGGCCGGGTAAGCAAACCTTTCCAACGGGCCGGGCCTGAAAATTTCGGCCCGTGCAGGCCTCTAATCGAGGTTATAATGCATACCAGAGCTCTTCTTTCAATAATATTCTTCTGGTTAATTAAAGCAAGTTGTTTCGGTTGACTGTACAAAATTATTGTTAAAATGACAGAATAAATTTGGATTTCACAGCAAAATATATTTTCAATCTAAATACATATAATGAATTATTATATATATATGTGTGTGTGTGTGTGTCATTTCATCACTACAATAGAAAACAGGACACAAATCATAATTAAAATTACTAAAAATTTAAAGTACAAGCATATCAACTAGAAGATGACATAATGAAAAATGCATAATTTATCTAAAAGAAGATAAAAGAATGAAAAGTCGTTTTTTAAAAAATAAATTTTTAAATTAACAATCAAGTAGTATAAAAATATGTAAAATTATGACTATATTTATGTATTTAGTGTTCAATTAAAAGGATTTTAAACTGCATTCGACAAGAAATGTGGGAAAAGCTACAACAAAATCTTATTTTACAAGTAAAACTAAAATCGAAAAAAAAATTTCCGGATTTCCGAGGTTCAACTGTAAGAAAGAAATTCGAAGCAATTTTCATCTTAATCGTGTAGCGGGCGCAATTTCTCGGATACATTATCAGGGCTTACCGATGAATAATGTGTTAACATTTTATCCAGTACTATATCCTTTAAATACGGGTTAGGATCCCTTAGAAAGACACCCCCCCCCTCCCCCACAGAGTGCATTCCACCGATAGGCCTAGGACCCTAGCGCAGTCAGTCGGCCTTAAACACTACAACCAACCAACCTTTGATTCCAAAACCTAAGGTCATCCAGCTTCCCGCACTCGTTGCTTCACTGGTGGGTGAGCCAGACGGGAGAGTGGACGACATTCATTACTAACAAATAACTTCAATCCGAGTAAACAGATGGCAGCACTAAAACTTCTTCCAGACGGTACATATCCCCAGCAAGACTCCCTAAATACAATTATATAGGAAGCCTTGATCCGCAGCTTCCTATACTCGTCGCTAAAATCGTTTCTGATTTTTCTTTTAAGAAAAGAAAAAAAAAAAAAGAATTAGCATAACTTATTTCCAAAATTCTTGTAACGAATTTTCTCTGAAAGTTATTTGAGAAAACTTCGATATTTTTGATATGTTCATGTTGCTTTTTTCTAAATTTAAACTTTTCGAAATAAAGTTTAATATAAGAGAATTCATGCAAAATTTCAACAATTTATGTAAGAAGTGTAAGCATTTTATCAGATTCGAAAAGAAGAAGAAGAAAAATAATCTGGTGTGTCACTCACACGACTTTCTCTCACCCTGAAATTTAATACTATAAATACAGGTTGCAGATTAAGAGGTAAGATAACGAGTACTGTTATGTAAACCTGTGTTAAACAATTCAAATTTGGCTTCGGAAGAGTTTTATAGGATAATTAGTTCTGTACCCCCCGTTTCATTAGTGCACCTATATTTATATAGAATTTAATTCCGTTATTAAAAAATAATTCTGTTTTTAAAAAATAATTTATTAAAATTATTATTTAAACAAATTATCTTTTATGACAATGCAGACGATTTCCATATTAGAGAAGTAGTATAACACTAAATATCCAAAAAAAAAGTTGAATTTATTCTCAATATTACATTAAAAAAAAAAAAACTTTTTTTTTTTCGTTAAAAGTAAAAAAAATCGATAACTTTGTTTTAAATTATCGCAGATCGATGGTTCAACTATTCGTTTTAAAGGTATTGGCGAGCTCTTTTGAAAGATACCCATCAGGAAAATTTAGTCCCCTCGAGAGAGGGGGGAGGGCGAGGCTCCCACATACATAATTTTTTTTTTCCCCTGTTGACTATCTCTATTACAAAAAATGTATATTCGTTTCATTTGGTTTAGTGCAGTCTATAGATGTTAAACTCTACTTATCTGCATTTTCTCCCATAGACGTAATGTATTTGAATACTTTTGAGTGTCCCTGCACACGAACCATTTGCTTGATCTTAACGAAAAGTTTAGTGTAGCATCCTTATATGATATACACATCTAGAATTCCAAGTTTGAACTTTGTGCCAAAATTTATTTTTGAGATATGCTGATAACAGACAGACATACACACAGACCATTTGCTAAAAACATGATTTTCGTATTCAGGGGACCTCAGATCATGTCAATATAACAAAAACTCGCGTTAGAAAATTTGATCCAAAAACAATACTTTCTCTACCTTATGAGTAAGAGAAAGTAAAAAAAAAAAAAAAAATGTTCGTTTAACAAGAAAAAAGCTGTACAATATTTAAAATGGACTTCTATTTTTGTGCATGATAGTTTTAAATATTTTAATTCATGACTACGCACATTAAATTCCAGCTCAAAGAATATCATTAAAAATTTATTTCTTTTTGTTCATTTTTCTTTGTTTCTTTTTATTTTTCTCATTAATAGCATTCTGTGAAGATTTTTTTTTTTTTTTTTTAATCAATCTTTCTTTGAAAAAATGTCGCATTTATATATTAATACGTAAACAGAAAACTTGTCGTACGTTTTTACCTATTTTTAATAAGAAGAAGGACTTAAAAATAGTAGCGTTCGAAGGGCATACAAAAATACCTTCATATTTATACACATGATCTTTTAAAATTCCTCTATATGAAACGAAAAATAAAAAAGTTGTTAAATATGCACTTGCAATTTTTTAAAATTCAATATAACAGCTGGTGATTCAGCTTATTTTTTCTGGATTTATTTTTAAGTATTTATTTTTTTAAATCTTCAAGCATAACACCCCATAGAAGTTAACGTTCTTTTATATGTTAAACAGAGAAGTGTGTATATTTATTTATTTATTTTGTGTTTTTAGTTCCCCATCATACTATGTATGGGGAACTTAGGTAATCGTGAAAATTTTCGACCTCGGTTTTTTGACTTTTTTACACGTTTTCAGGTGTGAGGAATCCGAAAATGACAAAATTTCTATGGTGTCTGTCTGTAGGGTGCCTGTTAGTCTGTTAGTGTGTAAGTCCGTTAGTTTGTTAGTCTGTGTACACGATATCTCAAGAACAAATTGTCGCAGAGAGGTTAGATCAGTTTTAAAATGTTACTTTCGACACTGGCAAGAACCCTATTTATTTGCAACATTCGAATTTAAAAACTTCGTAAGTTATTAGAAATTTACGATTTTCTTAACATGGGAGAATAGGACAAAAATTCACTTAAACGTGCATTAAAAGGAAACTTTTTACTGTACAAATGTCAGACCAGTTTTAAAATATCAGTTTTGATGCCGGAAGGAACACCAGTAACTATAAATATGCTACTTTGAAAATTTCGCAAGTTAATGGAAATTTACGAATTTCTTAACATGGCAGTATAAGGCAAAATTTCACATAAACGTCAATTCTTAGAGATATTTTCATCGTAAAGATGTCAGACTACTTTTGAAAATTTATTTAGGACACTGGCATGAATATTAATGACTATGAATTTTCCAATATAAAAATTTCGTAAGTTATTGGAAATTTACGAATTTCTTAACATGGCAGAATAAAGCAAAATTTCACATAAACGTCGATCTTGAGGGATATTTTCATCGCAAAGATGTCAAACCACTTTCGAAATATTATTTTTGATACTGGCATGAATATCATAGACTATGATTTTTTCAATTTAAAAATTTCGTAAGTTATTTGGAATTTAAGATTTACCTAAAATGTCAGAATAAGGCAAAATTGAGCATAAACTTCAATTTTGAGGATCCTAAATACATTAGACAACTTCAAAATTACATTTATGATATTTGTTTGAACATGATTGAATACAAATATTCTAATAGGAAAATTTCGTAAATTATTCGTAATTTGCGATTTTATCAACATAGCGAAATTGTAAATTTTTCATATAAATATGAATTTTGAGGATTATTGCATTGGAAATAGTAGCATGAAAACTAAACAACGGAATGGACCCTGATAAAATAAATTATTAGATTAGAATAAGATAAATAAAAGGAAGTGAACGGTGGATAGCCTATTAGGCGGGGATTTTATTCTGTCACTGTGTCAAGCTTTGGTCAAATTCATTTCTTTTAACATGATTATAATAAGTCTCTCACTAGAAATTTGTGAGAGCATCAGTATGATGGGGAACTGAGCAGAGTCCATCTATGCCAACTAGTTTACTACCAGGAACCAGGACTACCGGCGCTGCTCGGATTGTAGTAGTGCTTATAAAAATTTTGAATTAATGAAAAAAAGAAAGTATGAGACGTAATTTAAATTAAAATGAAAATCTTCCCGCCTCATGATATTGTAAACAATACTTATTTATATAACCGTTGAGTTTTAGTATCAAAGTTATTTAAACATTAAAATGGAGAAATTTTTTTTATGGAAATTGGTTTTCGGCAATTGGTCAGTGTGTGTGCGTGTGTGTATGTGTGTGGGGAATCTTCTGACTATCATATCTCCGAAAGTAATAAAGATACAGCTGTGAAACTTCAGAATTAAAACAGAACGTGTGTACAGATGAATTTTCCAAATTTTGGTGAAAACTGAAAAACCGGAAGTGGGAGATCCGAAACCGGAAGTCCGTATCGCAAAAACGGCTCAAACGATTTTCTTCAAAGTTGCTGCATAAACACACTGTTAGATGTCCTTTCGAATGATATAGTTGGTTAGTTCAGGAAAATGGATAGGCGTCCTGTATAAATAGCTGAATTTCAGGTACTGCGAGTGGATTCCTTTCAAAACGGCTGTATGGATTTTTTTCAAACCTGCAATAATAACCCTCTTTTAAATATCCTTTTGTGTGTAATTGTTGTTTTTCGCAGGCATGAGAGTGCAGAAAATTGAAAAAAAAAAAGAGGAAACACGAGTGCTCATAAAATTAATTTCAAATGAAAAATAATGCGCATAGGGTAAAACTATACAAAATATTTTAAAAGTGACAAATTAAACTAAAAGACTAATTCACATCAACACAATAAAACATGTGGAAGGAAAAAAGAAAAAGTTAGCTAGCAATCAACATTTAATCATTGATTGGTGGTGGAAAATGGGAAAGGGGGGGGGGTGTAAAAAGTAGTTCATGAGTGAGAAATATTAAACACAATTCTACTTCTGTATGGGTTCTGCAATATCATATGTTGAAAATTAATATTGACATTTTTGTTGTGGATGGATAAATATTCAAAAATAAAAGGCTCCCCGCGGAATGTTTGATCGGCGATGGTTAGAGATGAAAAAAAAAGGCGGGGGGGGGGGGGGGGGGGAGAGCAGGACAAAAAAAAAAAAAAAATTACATGAATGAGAAATATTGAATAATTCTGTTCTTTTATATGTTATAGAATCTGATAAAGCACGTTTAAAATGAATATTGACATTTATATTTTGGATGGAGAAAGACTGAGAATCTAAAGTCTTTCGTGGAGCGTTTGAACACTGGTCGTTTTTGGAGTTTGATTAAAGAAAAAAAAAAAATGCAGAATTAACGGAAATCACAAAAAAGCGGAAAATCGCGGATACGCGGAAGAATCTCATGCCTGTTTCCGGTCAACAACTGAATAATGCCAAGTTTTGGTAAAAATCGGTATCTCAAAAACAGCTCTAACGATTTTCTTGAAAACTGTTACATAAACCCATTTTAGATATCCTTTCTCATACTTTACGTGGTTATTACAGGAAAATTAATAGTCATCCTGATCAGATAGATCAGTTTTAGATCTCGAAAATTGGTGTATCAAATAATAAATATGTATTAAAAAAAAAAAAAAAAAACTCTACCCTTTTTCCCCCTTGCTATGTAAAACTTACGTTTTCATGCGTTTACCGCAAACGTAAACTTTCTCTTACTGGAAAATTTTTAGTTGTCTATTTCATTAGCTCAATTCTATGACTTCTCATAACATTATCTCCAAAGAGTGCATATAATACGAGTAATAGTGGGCGATGGAAGTCGTGTGGCTGTTCACACCAAAAAAAAATTTTTTTTTTCTTTCTCTCTTTTCTTTTTTCCATTTCTTATCTTTCGACCTAAAAAAAAATATATTTACTTATTTATATCAATTTCTTTTTTTCTTCTGTTTAAGTTAAAATGTGGTTTTTATTTAATATCTTTTGAAGAAAAAATGTCCCACAAGTGGACGAGCGGTTTTACGTTCGAAAGCTGCAGTAGACGGGAAATGCCGGTTTCGACCCCTTGTCGCGCTCGTCAACCTAGTCTTTCGGAGTTTTTCGTGGTTTTCTCCAAAACTAGCGTAAATACGGGCTAGGACCCCTTAAAAATACCCCCACGGACAGCATTCCACCCATAAGCTTTGGACCTAGTGAAGTCACAGTCAGTCAGTCGACCTTGACCACCATAACCGCAACTTTTGGGGGAAATTATCCGATTGGACTAAATATATATATATATATATATATACGGCGCTAGCTAGATTTTGTGTCGATTTATAAGTGTACCACTTTTCGTAGCAATCAGTTGAATTGTGGTGTTTTGTACAGCGAGCTAAAAATCCAGACAGGTCAATAAACTTTCAGCATTATATATATATATATATAGATAGATAGATAGATAGGTTTTATATCGTGATAAACTTTCAGCTTTATGTATATATAGTCTGGCAACATTGAGTATGTTTTTTAACTGTTGTTTTAATTGTTTTATATATATTTTCACTGTTTGGATATAGATAGTGTTTTTCGCCATTAAAATTCCCAAAACTGATCGATTGAATTGAGAAGCAAATAGATAAATTTCTAGGGATACGCATTGTCCTGTAAATAAAGATGCTTACTTTTTTTTTTTCCTATCTTTTTCTATGATAATTACTAAGAAATTCTTTGCATAGAAATTTTGAATTTCTATATTTACTATTTAAATGTTTAGTCTTGAAATTTCAGACCTGTGCAGACTTCAAGTGCAGTGATCGACAACCGGTAGCCCGTGTACCACGAGTGTTCTGCAAGAAAATTTCAGTGGCCCGCAGAAAAACCGGGTCATTATTTTCATTTATTTATTTATTTTTTAGGACTGAGGACTATTAGTTTCAATTTGGGATTTTTGCGTTGTCGTTTTCGATAGTTGGACATTTGTCGAAATCATTTTTCGATAGTTGGACATTTATCGAAATCTAAAATTTATCGAAAATATAATTGAATAATTTGAAAGCGATGTTATAATTGGGAAGAAAAAAAAAACTAATAGTCCTCCGTCCTAAACTAAATTCTGCTTTTGCCAGAATTTCATCAAAATCATTTTTTTTTTTTTTTTTTTTTTTTTTAAGAATAATAAAAGAAAATTTATACAGTATCGTTACAAACGATATCGAAAAAGTTTTTTTTTTTTTTTAAATAATTTTGAATCAGGAAATAAAAAGTGCGTGAGCAATATGAAATAAAAATAAGTAAAAAAAATGAATTTAATGATTTAAATTTTATATAAATCATGATCGCATGCTATCATAAAAAGTAGATGTAAAATTTAAAGTTTAATTTTATTCTTATTCTTATTCTTATTCTTATTTTATTTAAAAATGGTTTTTGTCATTTTTTTTAATCATTTTTATTAAAATTACACTGGTTGCTTCTGTAAAATTTAGCTAAACAATTTTCAGAATAACGCATCATTTGTACAACAATTTTATTCAAGCAACTTCTTCCGAAAAGATCGATAACATTTTTTTCTCACATCAGCTATACAACGAATGACGCTGGTGTTGAGTGTAAGTCCGATTGACGTCCTGGATTGACAGAATCCAGGCCTCGACAGAGTGTCCTCCGTGGCAATCTATCATCTATCAAAGTCGTCCTAGCCCGCATTCATGCAAATTTCGGAGAAAGGCAAAATCGGAACTAGAGCCCCTAGATAAAAATAATAGGCCGGCGCATCACCGCCATTTTTTTGCCTCCGAAGAGGACAGCATTCCCGCTTCCCTAATGATTTTAAGAAATCTTGATCGGAAGCGAATCCGGTCAAGATAAGAGCAATAAGCAACAATTATATTCCTAAAAACACATTTTTTTCACAGTACATTCTCAGGACGTCATTTTATTCTGAGGATATCCTATGGATGTACTGGGGTAAGATGTGTTGATAGAGCGGTTTCTGTTTCTTTTACAAAATGTCGCCAAATTTCAAACACTCAGAAAAAAAGTCTGTGAACACTTATATTCACTACTTGAATGATTATAGCTAAACAAACTTCCATATCATAGTTTACTTAGCTCAAATTATGAAATATAATTAAACAAGTTACTCTAAAGTAACGTAAGACGATTTAAAAAAAAAAAAAAGTTTGTCGTTTGTTTATCAGAGAAACGCGCTGGGTACATGTGGCAACCCTAAGACAACAAAATGCCTGATGCGCCAGTTCGTATATATAGGAGCCTTAATCGGAACGGCTCAGCTGATGAATGAGCGTGATATGTGTTTGAATGGCGATCTCGGTACTAGTGTATATCCTTCAGAAAAAATTTTGTTTCGTTTTATCTATGAAACTTTTTTAGAAAAGAGCCTTACCTGACGTCTCTGCAGTTCGGGTAGGCGCATATTCTAAGCGCCTTGCTATTCGATCCGACGGCGTAGAATCGTCCCGAGGGGTGGAACTCGGCTGTACGGATCGCCTGCTCCTCCTCCAGGCGGGTCACGGCCACGAAGCTCGGACTCGGATCGACACCGACGGGAGAACAGCTGCCACCCAACTGTTAAAAGAAAATAGATCAACATCAGTCCACCACAGACATGGTACAAGCTTACAGATAATAATATTATAGTTTTAAAAAATTAAAGAACACGCTTTTATAAAAATGTGAACTAAAAAGCACAAAATATCTATCTTAGTATTAAAATGCAGGGTAAGAGAAAATCGTGTGAGTGACACACCCTAATATTTACATACATTTAAATCTTTAATTAAAATAACTTAGAATTAAACAAAAACCATTTTTAAAAAATCTCCCCTGACTGGGCTCGAACGCTAGTCCTTTAGGTTCGTAGCGTGGCACTTTACCTCACAGCCGCGGCGTTCAAGTAAGGAAAGCCTTTTTGTTACAATATAGATTTTTTGTTTGCTCCCAGAGCGGTTACAAACATACACACAAACAAACATACATACATACATACAGGTGAAGCTAATAAAAGCGTGTTAAAAAAGGCTGAACTTTTCATGATCCCCTTCCCCTCTCAAAAGTGGTATCAGGCAACTGACACAATATAAATTTTACAATAATAAAAATAATGTAACATCTGATTGCATACATGTACACACAATAAACAAATCAGAACAATAAATCTTATATTAAATATCATATTAATTATAATTAAAATAGTTGTAAGTGTTTAAAAAACAGACAAACTCATTACATATACTTGAAAATAAGTTTATTCTATAGAAGCATTGTTTGCTGGGGCAACTGATTAAGTAAAATAATATAGTTCAAGTTCATTAGGAAAATGCAGTTGAAGTGTTATTCGTTTTCATTTTCTCCAAGTTTGGATTTGACATTTCTTGAAAGCCAATCACACAGAAATTGCTAATAATATATTGCACAAATTTAGGCTGACCCCCCTCCCCCCACTACACATGTCCAAAAAGCTTTAATACAGATTTGCATTGATCCCAAGAATAATAATTTTCAAGCCTAAAAAGGCTGAATTCAGCCTTAAGGCTGAAAAGTAACATCCCTGCCACCAGAAAGGTGCACAAAAATAACGAAAACACTAAAAATTAAAAACAAGGAAGAAAAAATTATGCAGTTAGCATAGATTATATAACACTTTCCAAATATTACTCCCCGCTGCATTGTCACATATATCTTATACTATTATCGAGCAAGATTTGTATATATGCATGTATGTATATTTCACTGTTCTCGAAAACGGTAGCTAGCACACGTGATTCGACACAAAGGTGCCCCGGAAGGGCTCATTGTGCACCTCGAAGCCCTATTTTCGAATTTTTGATTAGTTTTCTTTTAATTAATTAAAATATGAAAATAATAACCTTATAATAGCAATAAAATTAGCCATTTAACTTTTATCCATAATTTAATTGTTGCCAAAAAAATTTACGAGTTAATTTTTTTTCGACAAGAAAATAAATACATTTACTTGAACATGAACAATAAAAAATTATAAAAAAAAATAAATTATGCATCTCACTAAAATTGACGTCATTATCACTTTAAAAAAATTATACACATTGATAAAGTGCTAATATACAGGGTAATTATAATTAAAATTACGATTTCAAAACACTATAATTTTAAAACTACCCATCAGAGCTATTTGATATTTTACCAGAGCAATCGTGAGGCAATGAAATTTTGTTTGGGGGAGGGAAAAAAGTAGTTCCAACATGTTCCTATAGAGGGCGCTGTCAAGGTAATGTCAGGGGAAACGCCTCAATGGACTCATTAAACACAGGAATGTTGTTAGCAACACAATGGAATAGCAGGAAACAATAGACTTCAAGGGCTTACTACAATTTTTTTGTAGCAAAAAGACAAGAATATATGTTTACAGCGGAAACAGTCCTAGTGAAAAGAGAAAAAGAGACGCTTCATGAAAGAAATACTTTACGGATAATGAACGGCACATTTTGGAACTTTTTTAAAAAAATTTTCATTGCCTCACGATTGCTCTGGTAAAATATCCAATCGCTCTGATGGGTAGTTTTAAAATTATATCGTTTTGAAATCGTAAATTTAATTATTATCACCCTGTAGCTTACGATGCTAATATATGTTGTACTATAATGTAACCAAAAAAGTTCTTGCGTTTCTGATATGACATTGGAAGAGTGAACCCCAACATAAAAATAGTCGCCAAACCTGGCGATGAAGTGGTTAGGATGGGAGCCCGGACATTGACCAAGAGTATAAAAGCGCATTGCATCGGTACAGTGATGCCAGATTGGGGATTTTGTCCCCATTTTGGGGATTTTTGAGGCTTCTGGGGACAATTTTGGGGACCCAATGTTTGTGGGGACTTTTTTGGGGAATTCTTCAATTTTTGGGGACAAATCTGGGGAGTTCTTCAACTTTCTGTCAATGTTGGCAACGTAATGATTTATCCCTACGACCAGGGATTTTCAATAGCTTTATTGTTATTTGGGGATTATTTTCAAAAATTGCCTTCATTTGGGAAAAAATCCGCTTAAATATGCTTGATATTTTTTTATGAAAAAATTTTTATTTTCCCTTTCTAGTAGAAATCAAGTTGGGAATTTTTTCGAAAAAAAAACCCTGATTTGGGGGAATAATTTTCAACCATCTGGCATCACTGCATCGGTACTTCAAACATAACTCACACAGCGACTGATTGAAATGGACGTGTCAAAGGCGCTCGTTCGGAGTTGTTTGCTGTATGATTTTAAAGTGGGTCTGTCAGCAGCAGAATCAAGTCGCCGAATTTGCCAGGCATTTGGGGATGATGCCGTTAACGAACGAACAGCTAGGCACTGGTTCCAGAAGTTCAGGTCTGGGGTTCTCTTAGTGATGCACCACGCAGCGGTCGGACGCAAGCGCTGGACGATGAGGCCCTGAGAGCAGCCATATAGAGTGACAGTAGCCAAACATGTGCTGAGCTTGCTGCACGCTACCAGGTATCGGAGAAAACGATCAGACTCCATTTGCACCGCATAGGAAAGGCATACAAGCTGAGCAAGTGGCAGTGTTGCCAGACTTGGGGACTTTTTTATTCAACTACCACCAATAATTTTGAGAAGTAAAATTTGACATACATAATAGACAATTAATCTTCGATGTGATTAGGCAACTGTTGATATAAACATTTAATGATGGATGTTGAATAAAAAAGTCCCCAAATCTTGCAACACTGGCAAGTGGGCACCCTAGAACTCCTACATAGACAGGCTGACGCATCCGCCATTTTCTATCCCACAAGACCGGCTGACTATTATTGGTGGTTTTTCGGCAATAAATTGCACGAATAACTCCAGAAAATTGCACCGCCTGTTTATATTTTTTTCTAATCCAGAAAGAAGGAAAAAGTGGATTATAAATTGCAGATGTAACTCGTGAAAACCCGGAGCAAGAGCACAACCTTGTAGCGTAAGATTTCCCTCATTTTCAAATTATTTCATTTTATTTTCAAAGTTGTTTGACAAATTTAATATGAATGTAGTGTTTTTTTTTAAGTTATGGTTTTAAATTCTTTTAAAATAACTTTAATATTACATTTCTTTTGACATGAAGGGTTGCAGTTTTGAGAATGTTGGCAATGTTCTTAAAATTGCCAACTTGTTTGTTTCGTGATAAGAAGTTCTGACTCACTTGATCTGTATAGAAGTTCAAAGGCGATAACAACGCTAATCAGGTAACCTAGCTTTTTCTGCCGCCAACACTTTCCCAGACGGGATAGAAAATGGCGGACACTGCGTCAGCTCTTGTCATTTAGGGTACCCTAGAGCCCCTAAATAAAATAATAGGCCGGCGCATCACCGCCATTTTTTTGCCTCCGAAGAGGACAGCATTCCCGCTGCTTCCCTAATGATTTTAAGAAATCTTGATCTGAAGCTAATCCGGTCAAGATAAGAGCAATAAGCAACAATAATAATCCTAAAAACACATTTTTTTCACAGTACATTCTCAGGATGTCATTTTATTCCAAGGATATCTTGTGGATGTAAAGGGGTAAGATGTGTTGCTAGGGCGGTTTCTTTTTCTTTCACAAAATGTCGCCAAAACTCAAATACGCAGTAATTGAGTGTCTGTGAACACTTCATATTCACTTCTTGAATGATTATAGCAGTTTATCGCTAAACAAACTTCTACATCATCGTTTACTTTGCTAATATTATGAAATAGAATAAAAAAAGTTACTCTAAAGTAACGTAAAACGATAAAAAAAATGTTTGTCGTTTGTTTATCAGAGAAACGCGCTGGGTACATGTGGCAACCCTAAGGCAACAAAATACCTGATGCGCCAGCTCGTATATATAGGAGCCTTAGGGTACCCCACTCCCTGTCCGACACAAACAAACAACAGCGTCTCGCTGCCTGTTTGTCATTGCTTACTCGGCACCGCAATGCGTCCATATTTGATCGAGGATTCACCAGCGATGAGAAGTGGGTCCAGTATGACCATGAAGATAGAGGCTTCATGAGTATGACACACTTTAGCTTCATGAGTATGACACACGAAATGGATCCAAGGAGGATCCAAATTACGATGTCCTGTCCCCGGCCATTCCCAAGGGCTGAGCCCATTGCGTATGCTTTAATCCAATCAAACTCAACCTAATAAATTTGACAAGATCGAAAACTAGTCAGGATTCTATCTAGGTTTTTTGACTTAACGTGTAAAATGTACTGTTTTTTACTAATAAAAATTATATATATATATATATATATATATATATATATATATATAGTAACCGCCGCTTAATAAAATCACTGTTTAATAAAATCAGCCGCTTAATCTGATCCAATTGCCAGGACCGGAATCAAATCAATGCAAACTAATTTTAAAGCCGCCGCTTAATAAAATCAGCATCGCCGGTTAATAAACTCAAAAAAAAACCTCTTCAGCAGCAAAAATGTCATGCACGCTAAACAATTTTTTATTTACAAGGTGATTTTTTATTTTTGAAATAAGATAGAAAATAAAATACAGCAATCCCACCGTTATCTCTCTTAATAAGTTACAAATTTGATTTGATTCGCTCGCAAGTGATTTTGTTTTATAATGTTTAATTAAAAGACAATTTTTAGTTCTTATTCTGAAATAACTAAGAAGCAAAAAGCTTAAACGGAAAGATTCTAAACTTTAAAAGAAAAGCGTGAACTTTTAGCAAAGTATTGAGAGCGCATCAGAATTTGGGATGTGTTTGTTTAATTCACTTATTTTGAAGGAACAATCAAATAATTATCCGTTATTACTATTGTTTTTTAGCTCCATTATTTGGTACCTTTTGAAATTTCTGTTCAAATTCAGGTAAATAATACCTTTTTCTTGAATGCAGGAACGTTCGCCGGATACAAAAATCAGCCGCTTAATAAAATCACTTTTGCTCAGCACGAATGTGATTTTAATAAGCGGCGGGCAGCGGGCACTGTATATATTAAATCTGTTCTAAGAATACAGACGTATCCAACGTGTATGCAGGGCCTGATTAACACAGAGGCATGCGGAGCACATGCCCGGGTCCGTGAACAGTAGGGAGCCTTAAAACTAAACTTGAAAATGCTTTTTTTTTTTTTCCTCTCTTCTAAAAAATGGCAAAAAATAGATCATAAAATGCCAAATTCTGTCATTTGAGGGGTTCAAGGGGACCCCGCCTTACATAGTTAATCAGGTCCAGCGTGTATGGCATATTTCTTGGCATTTCTACCTTTGATCTCAGCAGAAATCTCAGCGATGTACGATTTCCTCGTATAGCACAATTAAAACCGAATTTTTCCATGCGATACTTTCACGATCACGAGAACGACATTTGACAAAAGTTTTCTGAAAGATGCGGCTAAAACACTTATTTCGGTTTATCAGACGCAAAAAATGAGGTCGATTTTTGCAATCATACACACACACTCGGAGCAATTGGATAAAAGTATTAAAAAATGTATTCCTATCGTGTTTTGAGCTATTATAAAAGTTTCAAATTGGACCTGAAAAAGTTGACTAAAAGTATTAAAAAAAATGTATTGTCACCGTGTTCTGAGCTGTCCTGAAAGTTTCAAATGTCTAGCTAGTCGGAAAGTTAGTTAAAAATCGATTGCATGAATGCGAAATTCGGGAATTTCCTTTGAAAAAATGCGCGAATTCTACGAAACTGCGCTGAGATAATTGCCTCTTTCAGCATTCATCGACGAAAAAATAAATAGATGGATACGTAATATTTAAACAATGACTTGGGACTGAACCTAAATTTTCTCATTAACGACGAAACAATTCAGTATTTCGGTAACTGGCAGCAAGAATATATCGCCTGTTTCTAGAACAAGCTTTGAAAAAAGCTCGAAGTCAATTCGTGATAAAATACTACCAGAAATCGTCGGTGAAAGGTATTCAGGCGTTTCGGCAAATAGCTACGAACCAATCTAAATTCAGTTGATACTATAAATGTAATAGAAAACGAAGTATTATAAATCAACAGTCTATAACATTTTTTAAAGATAAACTTGGTCGAATAACTTTAATCCTGAAAAGGCTCTTAACAAATGTTATTTCAGAATTATACCCATCATGAAAATTCACCCCCCCCCCCCCCCAATGGGGAGGCGAGGCTCTTACATACACAAAATTTTTTTCCCAGTTGACTATCTCTATTACAAAAAATATATACTCGTTTCATTTGGTTTAGTGCAGTCTACAGATATTAAACTCTACTTACCTGCAATTTCCCCCACAGACGTAATGTATTAGAATTCTCTTGATTGTCCCTGTACACGAACCATTTGCTTGATCTCAACGAAAAGCTTACTGTAGCATCTCTATACGATAGACATTTAGAATACCGAGTTTAAAATTTCTGCCGTAATTTGTTTTTGAGATATGCTGATAACAGAGAGACACACATACACAACAGACCAAGCGCTAAAAACATGATTTTCGTATTCAGGACACCTGAAAACGTGTCAATATAACAAAATCTCGCTTTCGAAAATTTGACACAAAAACAATACTTTCTCTACCTTATGGATAAGAGAAAGTAGTAAAAAAAAAAAAAAAATTGCACAGAATTCTATTGAGTGTTTTTTTATTTGAATGGATTTCATATGATAGCCTGTGTAATTTTTTTTTTTTTTTTTTTTTTTTGATTTGGCTAGATTTTTCAACCCCTGTTGCCATCCATCAGCATCACTCAACACAGTGATGCCAGATTGGGGTTTTTGTCCCCATTTTGGGGGATTTTCGAGGCTTCTGGGGACAAATTTGGGGACCAAATATTTGTGGGGACTTTTTTGGGGAATTCTAAAATTTTTGGGGACAAATCTGGGGAGTTCTTCAACTTTCTGTCAATGTTGGCAACGTAATGATTTATCCTTACGACTAGAGACTTTCAACAGCTTTATTGTTATTTGGGGATTTTTTTCAAAAATTGCCTTCATTTGGGGAAAAATCTGAGCTCAAATCAAAAAAAATCTGCTTGATATTTTTTTTTCGAAAAAATTTTTATTTTCCCTTTTTAGTAGAAATCAAGTTGGGGATTTTTTCGAAAGAAACCCCTGATTTGGGGAAATTTTAAGACCTGTTTGGGGAAATAATTTTCGACCCTCTGGCATCACTGACTCAACAAACGGAGAGTAGAAGGAAGTCTAAATACGCAATCATATCACTTGAAAAACTTTTAACTGAGATTGGACAGCAGGAACATACACACATACAGGAGCGAAACGTCTCGCTGCATGTTTAGGTTGTACGAAACATAATGTAAATAGCATATATTATGTTTTATTGTGCTAATTTAACTATTACTTATTTAATTATTTAAGTGCACCATATGCATGCTTATATAAATCAGGGTTCCCAGCATGAAAGACACTCAGAAATAGTTGCTTTGGTTGCCTTTAATGTATGAAATAGTAGCCAAAATAGCAGCTCCTATTCAAATAGTAATCTTAGATTTTAAAAAATATATAATCATTTAAGCAGATTTTGGTGGTAATGTGATCAGAAGATGTAAAATTGACCTAAGAAATTAGAATTAGATACCTTTCTTGTAAAAGAAAACTGATACATGTGTAAAGGCATATAAAACAGAGTTTACATAGCAAGATTTAAAAAAAAAAAAAAAAATCGGTAGAGCCTTTTTTGAGTCACCAATTTCCGAGGTCTAAAACTGACCTATCTATTCGGAATGATTGTTAATTTTCCTGTAATAACCATGGAAAATTAACAATAATTTGATGCAAAAGAATATCTAAAAAAGGATTTATATAGCAATTTTCAAGAAAATCGTTGGAACCGTTATTGAGATATTTTCACCAAAATGTAGCAAACTCAACTATTGACCAGAAAACAACAATTACATATGAAAGGATACCTAAAAAGCAGTTAATATGGCGAGTTCGAAGAAAATTCATACAGCCGTTTTGCGAGAACCACAAACTGACCTACTTATACAGAAAGCCTATCAATTTTTCTCAAGTAATCAACTTATATACTTATGAAAGGACATCTAAGATACTGTTTAAATACAGTTTTACAGTCCCACTTTTGGTTTCCAATTTTCACCAAAAGTTGGAAAAATCATCTATACACCAGACCGGCCTCAATTCTGAAGTTTCATCGTTCCATATTTATTAGTTTCGGAGATATGGTAGTCAGAAGATCTCTCTCCCTGTCTGTTCCCCCCCCCCCCCCCCCAATTGTCGAAAACCACTTTTTGGGCCAAAAACATGTGAATCGGATTAAAATTCGAAAGTGAATTTTTTAACAGAATGTAATGAATATTCCCATTACATACGGTAGTCGGGTAACGGAAGTAAAAATGATGTGCAGATGCAGAAAAAATAGTAGGGAACAATATTTTGTTCAAAATAGTCTCCATTTTTCTGAAAATAGCCTGAAAATAGTAGCTTTTAAGCCACTTTTACACAAAAATAGTTGCTATAGTAGCCTGGTGTTGATTTTAGTAGTAAATAGTTGCTTTTTAGTCACCGCTGGGAACCCTGTAATTTCTAAACATTATTACAGTACTACCTAAAATAAGTACAGGGTGATTATATGTTAAAGTTACGATTTCAAAACTATTACGATTTTAAAACTACCCATCAGAGAGATTTGATATTTTACCAGAGCCATCGTGAGGCAATGAAATTTTGTTTTTGGGAGGAAAAAAAATAAATAGTTCCAACATGTTCCTACAGAGGGCGCTGTCAGGGTAATATCAGGGGTTAAACGCCTAAACAGTCTCATTAAACACAGGAATGTTGTTAGCAACACAATGGAATAGCAGGAAACAATAGACTTCAAGGGTTTACTACAATGTTTTTTAGCAAAAAGACAAGAATACGTGTTTACAGCGGAAACAGTCATAGTGGAAAGAGAAACATGAAACAAATACTTTAAGGATTTAACGGCACATTTTGGAACTATTTTTTTTTCTTCTTTTGCCAAACAAAATTTCATTGCTTCACGATTGCTGTCTGGTAAAATATCAAATCGCTCTGATGGGTAGTTTTAAAATGATAGCGTTTTGGAATCGTAACTTTAATCATAATCACCCTGTATATGCACGTTCTTCTCTGCTGGATGTATTGGGTTGTTCGGAAAGTAATTTCGTTTTTTCCTTCGAAAATGAAAGACGATTTTCTTATAGTGTATAAATATTTTAATGAATTATATATTCTCCACTTTGATCGGTTTCTTAGCGATCTCACGAGTTGTTATTTGGCAGTTTTTCATAAATCAATACTTTATTCTGTCTTCATTAGCACAAACTGGTTTTCTAGAACATCATCAACTCAAAATTGCCAGAACAAAATTTGGTATTACCAGTTTTGACAATAGCGTTCTTTAAATAAATTTTCTGTGCACACATCGTATACTTTTTTACTTTCTTCTATATGTAATATAGAGAAAGTATTGGATTCGCGAAAATTTTCGACCTCCGTTTTTTGACGGATCTACACGTTTTGGGATGTCCTGAACACGAATTGATAGTTTTTAGAAAATGTCTGTCTGTGTGTCTGTCTGTGTGTCTGTCTGTCTGTCTGTCTGTCTGTATCATTTTTTTGTGGACGCTGTATCTCACGAACATATGAATGAAATTTAACCAAACTTGGTATTTAGTTGCACCCTGACATGAACTGGTGCCCATTAGATTTGGGGATCAATAGCTCAACAGGTGGCGCTGTAATCGCATTTTATGCAAATTTTTAACATGGCAGCATAGGACAAAATTCCGTATAAATGGGCATAATGAGAGTTATTTTAAACTTGTGATTGTAAAATTAATTTGAATTATTGATGATAGTAGTAGTTAACTAGGAAAAAAAAATTGTGCATGGGGGGGCATCGGTTCCCCCCCTGGGGGGGAAGTACCCACCCGGGGGGGTTAAATTTTGAAGATGGGTATCATTCGAAAGATCTCGTCAATACCTTTAAAACGAATGGTTGAACCATAAATCTGTGATAATTTAAAACAAAGTTATCGATTTTTTTTACTTTTAACAAAAAAAAAACTTAGAAAAATAATCGTTTTTTTTTTTTTTTTTTTTTTTTTTTTTTAACGAAATTTTACCAAACTTGGTATTTAGTTGGTCCCCGACATAAACTGTTGCTGATTATATTTGGGGATCAATAGCTCAACAGGTGGCGCTGTGATAGCATTTTATCTAAATTTTTAACATGGCAGCATAGGACAAAAATTCGTATAAATGTGCATAATAAGAGTTATTTTACACTTGTGTTTGTAAAATTAATATGAATTATTGATAATAGTAGTACGTAACTAGGAAAAAAAATTTGTGCATGGGGGGGCATCGCTTCCCCCCCGGGGGGGGGGTAAATTTTGAAGATGGGTATCATTCGAAAGGTCTCGTCAATACCTTTAAAACGAATGGTTGAACTATAAATCTGTGATAATTTAAAACAAAGTTATCGATTTTTTTTACTTTTAACCAAAAAAAAAAAAAAAAAAAAACTTAGAAAAAAATTCTTTTTTTTTTTTTTTTTTTTTTTTTTTTTTTTTAAATATTGTTAGTGATTAAATATGTATTAATTTTCACAAAAAAAAAAAAAAAAAAAAAAAAAAGGAAAAAAAAATCTTTTTTTTTTTTTAAATATTGTTACTGATTGAATATGTATAGGAAAATATAGAAGAAAGTCTTGTGGTGGCCACAACATACTAGTTTTCCTTGTTTGAATAGTATTTTCGCATTTTTGATAGCAAAAACAAAATAGGCCGAAAATATCGCTTCTGATTTTCTTTATTGGATAGGGCACCGATCAAAACCTATCGGGCAGAATAAAACGACCTTTTTCAGAAGCAAGCCTTGCTATATCAGCTGTCACAATATGTAATGGCAATGCAACTTAAATGTGAAGAAGGTGTGAAAAAAATACAATTAAGTCCTCTGCTGAAAAAAACGAAATGACTTTCCGAACAACCCAATAATTAGATAATGATGGCACCCTGTCAAGGAAAATTGCCAGTCCGAAAAGTTTTGACTTGTATAACAAAGTGTGTGCCTATAAGAATATAAGACTGTTAATGAACATTTCTTCTATTCAAGTACGAGGTGAGAAAAAGTACAGTGTGTGTTACACCAGAACATTTTTTAATGTTGTCGAACGCATCTATGCTTCAAAGTACAATAGTTTCCTTTTTGCTTTATTCTGCATCCAACTGAAAAAAGTATTGAATTCGTAAAAAGCTTCGACTTCCACTTTTCGACGGACTAGCACGTTTTGAGTGGTCCAGAACGCGATTTGGACTCATTTTAGAAAATGTCTGTGTTTGTGGGACAAAAATTCTGCAGCAACTGTAGCTGGAGAACTAATTCCCAGAATTTCATACAAACTTATATTTAGTTGCCTTTCGAAACAAATGAACGCCTATCGACTTTCGGTGAAAATCGCTCTACATGGGGGGCGTTGCCATACTTGGTTTTTTATAAAATTTTTACTAGGGCGATATAAGACGAAATTTCCCATAAAAGTGCACAATATATTATATATGTTCACTGCTAATTTTCAGCTGACTAACTGTGCTTTTAACTAATATCTGCTTGTTAAATTTCACATGTGTCTCGTTTTTCATAAACTATGAGTTGCCTCTTTTTCAATAATAATTTTTTAAGTAATTTTTGGATTAATATTTGTAGTGGTGAGTTTATTTTGATCTACGTTTTTAAATGGTTATTGGATTATCATTTGTAGTGATAAGTTTTATTTTGATCTTCGTTTTTTCTGGTTTTAATTACAATGGATGTTTCGGGCCTGAGAACAAACAAATTCTTAGCTTTTGCTTTCTTTGTGACAGAAAAACATCCGTTTTTTAGCATATTTGCATTCTACCAGGACCTTGATAACGTTAGAATGCAAATAATGATTTTTTCTCATTCCAGTTTGCTATAATTCATTTAGATTTTACTTCATTTCTTTTTTGGTTTCATTTGGGTGGTCTTCGTTTTTGATCAGAATAATTGTTTGAATACTGAAATTAAATCATCTTTAAATTTCAAATGTTTGCACTGATAATATTATATATATATATATACATAATAATAATAGTCAACCAAGGAAAAATTTCTTGGAAAAGTAAAAGCACCTCTTTCCCTTCAGAGAGGGTAAATTTGAGTATCTGTCGAAAGGACTCGTCAATCCCTATATAACGAATGGTTGAACTGTGATAAATTAAAACAAAGTTCTTTTTTTTTTTTTTTCATTTTTTAACAAAAATAAAAATTTCGAAATAAATAAATAATCTGGTGTGTCACTCACACGACTTTCTCTTATCCTGAAATTTATAAATACAGGTTGGAGATCAAGAGGTAAGATAAAGAGTACTGTTATGTAAACCTATGTTAAACAATTCAAATTAGGCTTCGGAAGATTTTTATAGGATAATTAGTTCTGTGTGAGGGGGCTATCCCCCCCCCCTCCCCCGCGTTTCATTAATGCTCCTACATTTATATAGAATTTAATTCGGTTATTAAAAAATAATTATGTTTTTTAAAAATAAATTATTTAAATTATTATTTAAAAAAAATCATCTTTTATGATAATGCAGACGATTTCCATATTAGAGAAGTAGTATAACACTAAATATCCAAAAAAAAGTTAAATTTATTCTCAATATTACATTTTTTTTTTTTTTTTTTTTTTTGTTAAAAATGAAAAAAAAATTGATAACTTTATTTTAAATTATCGCAGATCGATGGTTCAACCATTCATTTTAAAGGTATTGGCGAGCTTTTCTGAAAGATACTCATCATGAAACTTTACTCCCCTCACCCCCAGGGGTGGGAGTCGAGGCTCCTACATACACAAAATTGTTTTCCCAGTTGACTATTTCTATTACAAAAAATATGTATTCGTTTTATTTGGTTTAGTGCAGTCTATAGATGTTAAACTCTACTTACCTGCAACTTCCCCCATAGACGTGATGTATTTGAATACTCTTGGGTGTCCCTGTACACGAACCATTTGCTTCGTCTCAACGAAAAGCTTACTGTAGCATCCCTATAGGATACACATTTAGAATACCAAGTTTGGACTTTCTGCTACTATTTGTTTTTGAGATAGGCTGATAACACACACACACACACACACACAGACCATTCGCTAAAAACATCATTTTCGTATTCAGGGGACCTCAGAACGTGTCAATATAACAAAAACTCACGTTCGAAAATTTGACCCTAAGACAATACTTTCTCGACCCTATGGGTAAGAGAAAGTAAAAAAAGCTCACGTTCTCCGATGTGGTCAACAAGGCACAAAACTCACTCTCTTTCGATATCCTCTGCATCCGTCATCGCAGATACTTTTAATAACAGATTTGGACTGCGTGAAGTTGCATAAAAAAACTAGTATGTTGTGGCCTCCACAAGACTTTCTTCTATATTTTCCTATACAAATTCACTCAATGACAGTTTTTTAAAAAAATTACGATATTTTTCCAATTTTTTTTTTTTTTTTTTTTTCGTTAAAAGCAAAAAAAAGTCGATAACTTTGTTTTAAATTATCACATATTTATAGTTCAACCATTCGTTTTAAAGGTGTTGACGAGACCTTTCGAAAGATACCCCTCTTGAAAATTTACTCACTTCAAGGGGGGACTTCCCCCCCAGGGGGGTTCACGAGGCTCCTACACATGCAAAAAAAAATTTCCCAGTTGACTATCTCCATTATAAATAATTCTTGTAAATTTCATAATGATTACTAAAAAATAATTCTCTTTATGCACATTTATACAAAATTTTGCCCTATATCCCCCTGTTAAAAAATTAGAAAAAGCGGGATGGCAACGCAACCTGTAAGACGATTTTTACCAAAAGTGGATAGGCACTCATTTATGTCAAGGTGCAACTACATACCAATTTGTATGAAGTTCTGTGCAGTAGTTCCTGAGATACTTTGCCCCAAAATTTTGCCACACACACAAACAGACAGACAGACAGACATTTTCTAAAAATGGTCAAATCGTGTTCTACAGTTCTCAAAACGTGTAAATCCATCAAAAACCCGAGGTCGAAAATTTTTACGAAGCAATACTTTCGTCTATTGAATATAGAAGAAAGTAAAGATATATATATATATATATATATATATATATATATAGAAGAAAGTTTTGTGATGGTCCCCAACATATAGTTTTTTTTAAACGCATTCAAAAATTGCCGAGAAAATAGAAATGCAGGAATGCTGAAACATTCCAATTCATTTTTCGTTCCGTAGATTGTGAAATAAGAATGCGTCGGTATGCACAGACTAAGGAAGCGGAAATGAAACTTTCTTGTATTTTATTTTATTTTTTTAATTTTCAAAAGATGACATTCCTCTTTTTTTCTCTGAATTTTCGAACAGTCGGCTTTTTTTACTTTCTTCTATATGTAAGATAGAGAAAGTATTGGATTCGGGAAAATTTTCGACCTCCGTTTTTTGACGGATCTACACGTTTTGGGATATCCTGAACACGAATTGATAGTTTTTAGAAAATGTCTGTCTGTGTGTGTGTATCACGATTTTTGTGGACGCTGTATCTCACGAACCAATGAACGAAATTTAACCAAACTTGGTATTGAGTTGCACCCTGACATAAACTGGTGCTGATTAGATTTGGGGATCATTCGCGCAACAGGTGGCGCGATCCCATTTTTCCTAAATTTTTAACATGGCTGTATAGGACAAAATTTCGTATAAATGTACATAATGAGGGTTATTTTTAATGTGTGATTTTAAAATTAATATGAATTATTGATAATAGTAGTAGTAAAGTAGGAAAAAAGTTTGTGCATGTGGAAGCATCGCTTCCCCCTTGGGGTGTGTGTGCGTGTAAAATTTCAATATGGGTATCTTCGGAAAGAACTCGTCAATTCCTTTAAAACGAATGGTTGAACCATAGATCTGTGATAATTTAAAACAAAGTTATCGATTTTTTAAATTTATAACGAAGAAAAACTTGGGGGAGGGGGGGGGGTCGTATTTCTTTTGATATTGGCAAAAATCGAAATTGTTTCTGCATTTAGCGATAGAATTCTGTCACATAAAAATCGTTTGCATTTATCATGGAAATAATTTAATAAATAATTTGTATTGCATAAATTTTGTGTAAAATTATATATAGAAGACATTTTTGTGGTGGCCTCATCCTACTAGTTATGTTTTACCTTCCCTTTCTAATCTACTGGACTCAATTTGTAATAGTTTTCTCCAGAAGATAGTTTGCTCAAATTATTGACAAAGTACTCACTCTTGTTTATCACCGATCAGTTTCTTCCTTCGTCACAGCAACATTTCAAAAGAAATCAAATTTTCAAAGAAAAAAAAAAAAAAAAAAAAAAAAAAAATGAATGAAAAATCTTGCGTTTTTCATAGATTATTCACACTTTCCAACAGTTCGTAATTGTTGAATCATTTAACCTTCAATGTGCTTTGTCTGTAAGTGATCCCACAACGGATAGGCAGAATGACACAAAGACAGACAGTTTAATTGAACCAGTGATGCCAGATTGGGGATTTTTGAGGCTTCTGGGGACAATTTTGGGGACCCAATGTTTGTGGGGAATTCTAAAATTTTTGGGGACAAATCTGGGGAGTCCAACTTTCTGTCAATGTTGGCAACGTACTGATTTATCCCTACGACTAGGGACTTTCAATAGCTTTATTCATGATGTAGCAACAAATTTTAAACTCATAGGGACTTTTTGGTAATTTTGTAAGAAATTTCGAGGAATTACGCATGGATTATGTTGTTGTTTCTAATTTTTTCATGATTATTCACTAAAGTAGGGACTTTTATCGTCAGTGTAGGGTTCGAGTATTTCGAGTATTGAGTTCAAGCAGTAGTATTTCGAGTTTTGAGTGGCACATCGCAAAATTTGAGTTTTATTAAAAATTATATTAAAATTATATATTACAATTTCTCTATAATTTTACACATATATATTATAGGTTTATTTTATATTAATTTGTATTCGGTTCACAGTGTTCGATTTTTAACTTCTACACTTGCCTCTCCGTGTGTTGCCAACAGCACCAACTGATTACATTTTTGTATTTGGGGATTTTTTTCAAAAATTGCCTTCATTTGAGAAAAAATTAGAGCTTAAATCTGCTTGATATTTTCTTTGTGAAAAAATTTTAATTTTCTCTTTTTAGTAGAAATCAAGTTGGAGATTTTTTCGAAAGAAACCCCTGATTTGGGGAAATTTGAAGACCTGTTTGGGGAAATAATTTTCGATCATCTGGCATTACTGAATTGAACTCATGATCACTCTTAAACATCAGTGGAAAGTGTTAGAAGCGCTTAACACAGCCGGAAATCCAATTTCAATAATTTCCAATGGTAGCCATTGATATATCTGACTATTTTAGTGTATCCCTGTAAATTTTAACACTAAACATATCCTATTTCACAGAACATATTCTTTTAGTATATAAATAATAAATACCAATTTTATTAGAGTTTCTGCAGTACAAATTTATTTAAATATGATTTATGCTTCTCATAAAACGCAACGCACTGTTTTTTTACTTTCCGAACACTATAGTAAGGAAAGTATTGTAATCATGTCAAAAATCCGAATTCGAGATTTGGATGTTTCTATACGTTTCGAGGTCCTCTGAGTCCGTTTTCTATATTTTTACGATGATGTATGTATGTGTGTATGTATGTGTGTGTAGTGTATGTGTGTGTGAGTGAACACGCTAGCGTCTAAACGCTTTGCTCGAATGAGCTGAAAGTTGGTACGTATGTTGTAAGTCACCGTAGCACGAACCCTATTGATTTTAGAGAATCTAGCACTTATAATTTTTTTTTTTTTACAGGGACACAAAGAAAAATTCTTTATCATTATGGCCTATGGGGCCAAATTTTTAAAAGTGTGATAGCGTCTAAACGCCTAATTAAACTGAGTAAAAAATTTAGACCCATGTTATAGGTCACAGTTGCACAAGCTGTATAGATTTTGGTGAATTTAGAACTTACAGTTTTTTTACAGGGACACCAAGAAAAATTCTTTATCATTATGGCCTATGGGACCCAATTTTTAAAAATGCGATAGCGTCTAAACACCTTATTCAATTGAGCTGAAAATTTATATGAATATTATAAATCACTGTTGCACTCACTATAAGCATTTTGGTGAATCTAGCATTTATAGGTTTTTACAGGGACACAACGAAAAATTCTTCATCATTATGATCTATGGGCTCAAAGCTCAGTAGCGTTAAATTAAACATCGTGTACTATATGGAGAAAAATACTCAAACACCCTATTATAATTTTCTCTCTTTTGTTTATTTAACAACTCCTTTACTTTACTTTATCTACAAAACCGTTAATTACTCAATGTTCGGAAAGTCAAGTGGAATCACTCCAGATTTTTTTTTTTTTTTTTTTTTTTTTTTTTGTGTGTGTGTGTGCACAGACCAACTCCACTACTTAAGCCATTTTAAATGAGAAACATTCCATAATGAACCAGAATTCTATACATCATTTCGAAAAAATTCTAAAGTATTTACCGACGCTAGAGGAGGGTAGACCGACAGAGATACTGATTGACAGAAAGACAGACATATAGCAGACTGTTTGAAATCATAATCCCCATTAAACATAACTAGAAAGTGGTAAAAACGCTTAATAACTAGTATGTTGTGGCCACCAGCACATGACTTTCTTCTATATTTTCCTATACAAATTCACTCAGTAAAAATAATTTATTAAAATTCTGTACTGATAAGTATAAAGGATTTAAGTCCATATTCTTGATTTTTCAGGAGACGAAAAATGAAGTTAAACTCACTAAAAACTAATCAGAAGAATCGATTAGGAAAAAGGAATTTTGTTGATTTATACGCTTTATACCATTCAGTGATTGTCAACCTTCATTAATAAAGGGAAAAATTTTAATTAAATATTTTATACCAAAGATTAATGTTAAATTTCTGACTTGAATCATTTTTTACCAATGGATTTTCTCAAAGACTCAATGACATAGATTTAATTCTTTTATACCCATCCATAGAGAATTTTTTTCTGAGTCTGACTATGTACTTAACTCAAAATCGACATTTTTGGACTAAAATCCTTTATACTTATCAGTACAGAATTATTATTTAAAAAAATTATCTTCCATGATAATGCAGACGATTTCCATATTAGAGAAGTAGTAAAAAAAAAGTCTCTAATAAGCACATTAGTCGTGAATAACACGGGAATCCAGTTATTGAAGCAACTTCTAATGAGCGACATCCTCACACACAAATGAGGAAGGATCGTTGGGTGGCCGCCCACGGTCGACCTTCCCCGGGGTGCTCTGTTCAGCCCATCTCCTTTCGCAAACTGCAGGCGTTCTTGCTCAGTAAACAAATCTGGAGTGACTCTACTCAACTTTCCGAACATAGAGTAGTTTAACTACGTATAATTACTTTCTTCTATATTCAATAGAAGAAAGTATTGGATTCGTAAGAATTTTCGACCTCGGGTTTTTGATGGATTTACACGTTTTGAGAGCTGCAGAACACGATTTGACCATTTTTAGAAAATCTCTGTGTGTGTTTGACAAAATTTAGAGGCAACTGTATCTCAGGAACTACAGCACAGAATTTCATACAAATGGGTATGTAATTGCACCTTGACATAAATGAGTGCCTATCCACTTTTGGTAAAAATTGTCTTACAGGTTGCGTTGCCATCCCGCTTTTTCTAAATTTTTAACAGGGTGATGTAGGACAAAATTTTGTATAAATGTGCATAAAGAGAATTATTTTTTAGTAATCATTATGAAATTTACAAGAATTATTTATAATAGAGATAGTCAATTGGGAAAATTTTTTTTGTATGTGTAGGAGCCGCCACCTCTGGGGGGGGGGGGGGGGAAGGGGGAAGTCCCCCCTCGAGGGGAGTCAATTTTCATGATGGGTATCTTTCAAAAGAGCTCGTCCATACCTTTAAAACCAATGGTTGAATCAACGATCTGCGATCATTTAAAATAAAGTTATCGATTTTTTTTTTCATTTTTAACATTTTTTTAAATGTAATATTGAGAATAAAATTGACTTTTTTTTGGATATTTAGTGTTATACTACTTGTCTAATATGGAAATCGTCTGCATTATCGTGGAAGATAATTTTTTTTAATAATTATTTTAATAAATTATTTTCAGTGAGTGAATTTGTATAGGTAAATATAGAAGAAAGTCATGTGGTGGCCACAACATACTAGTTTATTTATGTCCTGATACGGATTCAAATTTGTTTAAACATCTAGTCACTACTGTAGTTACTAGGCATTTAAATTTAAACACATTTGAATCGGTACATATATATATAATCTAGAATATCACTTACACAACTTTTGCTTACACTGCATTTGAATACTCTAAACACAGATTACAAATTAAAATGTAAGATAACACGTTTGAAGTTTACAATTAACTTTTAAAACCTTGTGTGACATTACTTTCTTCTATATATTTAATACAAGAAAGCATTGGATTCGTAAAAATGTTCGACTCCTGGGTTAACACGTTCTGAAAGTTTCAGAACAACATTTGACATTTTCTAGAAAAATAATGGGCTCTTCCCACCGTCGTATGCTCAATCACGTGATAGAGAAAAGCGAATAATCGAATTCTGAGAATCGAATTCAATTAAATATTGTTCTTAAGAACAAAAATTTTAATATTTAATATTGTGCATTTGTAAACAGTAGAATAATTGCATTTGTAAATTTAATAATTTTTAAAAAACATTTTATGTGTTTATTTATTTTTACCTATAAGAATCGATGTTTGTAGATTGTAGCGTAACTGTAACATTAACTGATCTAGCAATAAATAATAGCTTCTTGTGACATGTTTATGGATTATAATTTGAAATTTGAAAATGTTTTCATTTAATTGAATTGCATAAAGGTGTTAACAAGTTAATTAACTTAGTTACTGGTCTAAATGGATTTACGCAGTACGATATTGCACTGTCACTGATTTAGGTACCAAAAATCAGAGTATTAAACATGTTCTTCATGAACATCAATAAAAAATATAAACTAAATGCTGATTGTAAATCTATACGGCAAACAAAAGAGGATGAATAATGATATAAAATGAATTAAAAATGATGATGTATAAAAAATAACACAGATTAAATACGATTGATTAAAAATAAGAAAAGAAAATAGGTTATTTCAGCAATCGCTCTAGATAAACAAGACTTCGTCTGCTATTTGTTTTTCCTCTATCATGTGACCTCTGACGTCAGGTGGGAAGAGTCCATTGTCTGCTGTGTGTGAGACTAAAATTTTGTGGCAGCCCTAGTTACAGAACTAATGTTCAGAATCTCATAAAATTGTAAAGGATAGTTTCGCTTAGACATAACTGGGTGCCTATCATTTTTTTTTTCTTTTTGTGTGTGAAAATCGCCCGACAAGTGACGCAGCACCATGCTGTTTATTCATAGTTTTTAATAGTGCTGCATTGTATAGAATAAAGTTTCATATAAATGTGCAGAAAAAGGATTATTTTTAGCAAATCAATTTCAAAGAAATTTTGATATTAGCAACAGCCTTTTCACATGTGTAAGAGCACCACTCCTCTACATTGAAGAAAGTGTACATTTTCAACAGGGCGCGAAATTTCCACTCGCCAGCTCGCCATTGGCGAGTGGAATTTTTATTGTGGCGAGTAAAAATTGGGTCTAGATATAGATAAAATTCTTACACTATATGGTGACAGAATACATTCTTTTTATAGATTTAAATATGGCATAATCTTGCCATCTTATAATCTCATATTTAACCTCTTCTTTTTAGATTCTCGGAGAGCCCAGTCTGTGTATGCGCGGCCCGAGATCGCCCCAGCCTGGGAAAGGAAAAATGCTTAGTGCAGTGAGAATAGACGAGCAAAGTGCCCGTCGCCCACTATCCCGGAGAAGTATGCGAAAGTTTGCCTATGCGATATTGTCATGAGACCGAGCCCTTTTAAAGATACTGCCTACGTTTATTTTGTTGAATAATGATCAAAAAACAGTTCATATTTTCCAGTTTTTTATTGAAACGCCAATGATCTGCGCTTGTAATGGTTTGTAAGCAACGATTTTATCGAAAAAGTTATTCCGAAATGGCTATTTAAAATGACAACAATGAACAAGTTATACACATCGACATTCCGTCTGATTACACAAATAAAATGGACGAAAAAGACATTACTGATGTAAAAAGTTAAATAAATAAATAGTTAAATAAGGAAGCTTAATCTTTCATAATACAAAGATTTTTACAGGATGTTTGACAACGAGATTTTTTTTTTTTCCCCTCTTCTTCTTTTTTTCTTTAGTCATTTTTTGCATTTATGTTATTAGATATTTTAATATTTTTCAAATCTCAAATGCAATATATTATAATGATTTTTAATTATAGATGATTAGGAGACATGATGATATACGACACACTTTTAATATATATAATTTTAGGTATATTTTTAAAAACCTTCCAAATAGTTAGAGAAAAAAAAAAAAAAAAAAAAAAAAACCTATTTTGTGGCGAGTAAAGTGTAATCTGAGTTGAAATTTCGGGCCCTGTTTTCAATATATGTATCATTCAAAAGAACTCGTCAATACCTTTAAAAGCAATGGTTGAACTATAAATGTGTGATAATTTAAAACAACGTTAATGATTTCCTTTTATTTATTTATGCGTTTTTTAAGCATTTTCTTAGATGCACAAAATGGACTTTATTCCGATAATGAGTGTTGTACTTATCTGAGATGAAACTCGTCTCCATTCTTCGTGGGAAAACAATTTTGATAAATAATGTGTACCGCGTGAATTTGTATAGGAAAATATAGAAGAAAGTCATGTGGTGGCCACAACATTCTAGTTTTTAAATTGTATACGCACCCATTAGTCTACTCAAATTGAGCATTGCAAAAAAATCGTAATTCAACGTGGAATGCACTTCGAGCTATTTCCACCCTAATCCCTCACCTATCTAAATTCTTTTGTGTGACTCTGTAATCGAATTATGAATGCTTTTCCACATACCTCTTGTACGGGAAACAAGCTTTCCAGCTTATAAAACCTATATGTTAATCTCTTTTTATCTACTTTAAAAATGTATCAATGAGACGTAATATAGTATTTATTTGAATTCCTTTTTATGTCCCTGTACACGGTCCATTTCTCTCATCTTGGTACAGAGTTTCCAAATAGCATAACAGGTTCAGAAAACCGAATTCAAAACTTCTAGCTAATACTTATTGTTGATTTATGCAGAATCTGTTGTATTCAGGAAATTTGAAAACGTGTCATTCCATTAAAACCTCACTTCATAAAATTTAATCCACAAAATAATATTTTTTGCACTCTAAAAAACTGAAACCTCGTTGCCAAACTTTAGTCAAAAATTTCACATTGAGACGTCAAATTACGACAAATACAAGTAATGACAGAAATAGCTAATGTGTTATACACTGTTAAAAAAAAAAAAAAAAAAAAAAAAAACCTATTACCAGCTGCAATATGTGATTTATTTTATCCAATCTGAATTTCTTGCAAGAAATTCTCTGTGATTGGATAAAATAAATCCCAGATTGCAGCTGGTAATATTTTTTTACAGTGTAGTAAGGTACTTCGAATTTAAAAATACCTTTTCTTTTATTTTTTCCCCCACACTTTTATTCGAAAATACACAACTAAGCAAAATATGAAACTTAGAGTTAATTTTATAAGTAATAATTTCATGAACAAATTCATTTTAAGTTATTTTCAACTCAATTTTTACTTTCTTTTCTATGCATTACATAAGGGTCTAATTCTTACCGAGCACGATGGCTCAAAATCATTACTTATTTCCATTTCATCTGCAATTTGTTTTGTGGAAGTCATAATCTGTTCGAAGCCATTTTCACGAAAGTCTTTTAAAAATTATTTTAATGATTTTAAAACCTTAATCGATTCCGGTATGACCATTTTTGAACTTTCTAAATGTTTTGAAGCAATAATTATTTTGGTCAAAGTTTCATTCCAAAGTACTAAAAATGAATTTAAATTTTTCTGTTATATTAGCCAGTGACAGACTGACCTCTTACAGACTGTCGCACTATCTTTTGACATATCTAGAGAAATTTCGACTAATGCGTCATATATTTTGAGCAAATCATTCCTAAGCGGTTTTACAGTCTCAATTCGGCTTTCCCATCGAGTCGTACTAACACTTTTTAAAGTTAAAGAAGTTATGTGTTTTTTTAACACTGACCATCTGAACGTAGATGTCGAAAAGAAAACGAAGAGCTCTTGAATAGGTAAAAAAAGTAGCGTAATTCACCGGATTTTTTAGTAGCATCGTTAATCAAATTCAGTGAATGACATGACCAAGGTAATAAAAATCTTTAGAGTTTTTTTCTAAAATTCTTTTTTGTGCACCTATATGAGACCCTTTCATATTAGCGCCATTATTGTAACTTTGACCACGAATATTCGTCATTTCGAGGCTTAGCAGCTGACAGTAGATTGCAAAAAGTTAAATTTAAAGGGTAAAGGGTATAATAGTATGTACATGCAGTTAGAAAATGTTTCATAATCTATATAAATCACGAAATAGTTTTTTTTTTTTTTTTTTTTCTCGTAATGAATTCTATGTTCAATGTAAATACGCCAAATGCCGCCCCTTGCATCATTGCGCCTGAGGCGGCTGCCTCAGTTGCCTCACCCCTGGCGCCGGCCCTGCATAAGATTGGATTCTTGAACATTTTCGACAACATACGCACGCGAAGTGGTGACATCACTGGCAGTTCGTGGGGGCCAATAAAAAGATTTCCTATGTTAATCGTTCGTTGGATTTTTTGTAAAAAATTATTAAAAACTAGCAGCCTATGCCCGCTTCGCTGGTCACTATTTTTAAGTGAATCACTATAGTTAATGAATTCTCAAAATTACATCAATTTTTATCATGCGAAAAAAAAAAAAAGAGGAAAAAAAATGTGATTGGAGAAAATGTCGTAACGGTTCCCCACTTCCCTTGGCAGCGCAGGCAATTGCGCGCTGCGCGCGCACATTTATGTTCAACACTCTTAATAAATCACTATATTTTTCGTAAGGGAAAAATATACATAAAAAAAAAAAAAAAAGAATTTTCTCCCTTTAGTGGAGTAATCGGTTCGGGCCACCACTGCCTGCGGCAGCGCATACAGACGAGCAAGGCTCGCATGCTCCTTCACCTACCGTTCCCGCCCCTCCTAATTATTTTAGACTTTAAAAAGTACTGGCAGTCGTTCTTTCGGGCTTTTAAACCTAATAATACTAATTTCTAACAATTTATCTGAATTTCTTTATTTTGACCCCTGCGCCCGATCCCTTCCAGGCCTTCGTAGTAATTCTGTACTTTGGAAAATATCCGCAATCGATTTATCGGGTCTCAAAACCTATCAACACTAATTTTCAGCGCTCTAACTCTTATTTATATATTTTTACCCTTTCACCTTCCCTTCCCGTCTATCCTAATAATTTTACAAATTCGAAAATATACGCAATCGATTTGTAGGTATCAAAAACCTTTATGTACCAATTTAATAACTTTACAAATTCGAAAATATCCGTAATCGATTTGTAAGTATCAAAAACTTCTATGTACGAATTTTGAACGACCTAACTCTATTTTTATTTTTTGCCCCTCCGTCCCCTCCTCCTGCCCCTCCTAATAACTTTACAAATTCGAAGATATCCGCAATCGATTTGTATGTATCAAAAACTTTTATGTACCAATTTTGAACGTTCTAACACTATTTTTATTTTTTTGCCCCTCCGCCCCCCCTAAACATACACAAACCTTTCTGACCCACCTAATAATTTTACACTTTCAAAAATATCCTCATTTGACTTGCAGATCTCTAAAACATATTATGTACCAATTTTGAACGGTCTAACTATATTTCTATTTTTTTGCCCCATAGTCCCCCTTTCCCGCCCCACCTGGGACGAATTTCTAAAATTAAAGAAATTAGTTATATGTATTTATGGGAGCTATATTTTAGAGTAAAAATATCTTACACATATATTTTTTTCTGTTTGCAATATAAAGGATTATTTGAAATCACGTTTTGCCCCCTCTCCTCCCCTCTTGGGGGCTGAATTTCGAAAATTTCAGAAATTAGTTTTTAGGTATATGTATTAGTTATACAGTAGAGCAAAAATTTCACATATATCTGTTTTTCTGTTTGGGATATATAGGAGTATGTGAAACCACGTTTTCCGCATGTGAAATCACGTTTTGCCCCCTTTCCCCCCTTGAGGACCGAACTTCTAAAATTCCAGAAATTGGTTTTTAGATAATTAAATTAGCTACATTTTAAAGCAAAAATTTTACGGATATCTGTTTTTTTCTTTGAGATATGAAGGTTTTTGTGAAATCACATTTTGCCCCCTACACCCCCTTGGGGGGGGGCGAATTTCGCAAAATCGCTTCTTAGAGGGTGCTTACACTATATATTCTATAATCTGACCGAGTTTCGAGTCAGTGGCTCCAGTAGATTTTGCTGTGCGTTGATGAGTCAGTGAGTGAGTGAGTGGAAGTACTCTTTTATACGTATAGATTACGGGAAATTTGGATATAGTTATGAATAAGTTACTGTCTACACGTGTTTCATTGAGTTATTTTTACTGTAAAATTGGCAAACTTTAAATTTTATATTTCAAAACTGTAGAAAAAAAAAAAAAATGGCTAACTTCCATTGAATGTAAATGATTGTCGGAAGCGCTTTGATGCATTTGACTATGTCGACGAACACAACTCATGAAGGAGAATTAATTTTTTATACCCATACTGCTAACAAAATATTTTTTGAAGTTCTATTTTCAACACTGTTTTTTGTATGATACCACATTTTGAGGTCTCTGATTGTGCAAATCCATTTTTCAGCGGTTGATCTGTAAAAACATACGAACTGCAGGAAATTCAATTACGCAGAATTATACGTCAAATAAAACTGTTCCTAAACCAATTTCAGATTATTTTTAAAGTATACTGAACTTTATCATCTTAATTTTATTGATCTTACTAAAAGACTTCATGTGCAATCTATCTTTATAGTTATTTAAATGCAAAGTAACAGAAAGTCGTGTTAGTGACACACAGATTATTTTATATGCTTTAACCCTTTACGGCGCACTACCCTTTAAAGTTGGAATTTCAACAAAAAAAAATTGTAGGCTATCTACTTAGGTCTAAAGGAGTACACAGGTATAATTTTGTAAAGATAGTACTTACCGTTTTGAATCTGTGGGTGTTCCATCAGCGGGAACACTGCGCCACTAGAGCTCTGAAAAGTGCGTCTAAGAGCATCTCAGTGAAACGCGTAAATGAGTAGAAGATTTTGCATATGAAGTAAAAAAACACTGTGTTATACCTGTGTAGTAGATTTGGCAGGACCCATGGTGCATCACGGGGAGGCCTACTACTCTACACCCCATGCCCCCCCCTCCCCAGCCCCCCCTTCCAAAAAAAAAAAAAATCTTGGTTTAGGATATTTTATGAAATAATTTGATATTTACAGTTAGTATACATATATACAAGTCCTATGTGCAAAAATATTTACAATTAGTCTATTTTTTAGCTTCATGAAATTTTTGGAAGCACGTCACACACTTTTGGTAGAAGCACAAACGAACATTGCAGGTTTTGCACATGAAACTAGTTTTTTTTTTTTTTTTTTTTTAATGAACAACAACCCTCCCTCGCAGCATCTGATAGCTTGACGTCATTCCCTCCAAACAGAGGAAAACAGAACACGTAAACACAGCTGTCTTCCCTCATCATTGTTTTCGGTTGCATAATATGAAAAGCGCTAGTGTCGCAGTGTTCCAGGAGATGGAACACCTTATTTTATTCAACGATTCCTCGCATGTTTCCTGTATAAAAAATTAAAAATAATATAGAATGAATAATTTAGAGTACAGCCAACGATATAACATAGAAATCTGTTTTCAAGTAATCTTTTTTGTATCTCAAAAAAAAAAAAAAAAAAAAAAAAAAAAATTACAAAATTTCTTGTAAATACGAGGATTTAAAATAACGCGTCCCAGCTAAATATCATGGATTGCCTTGTGTAGTGATGCCATCTATGGATGAAAAGGAAAGTTCAAAGTGAAAAATAAACCTATTTTTATGCATTTTCAATTGAATTTAACGGTTGGAGAAGCTAGCGAAGTTAGGTGTTCCATGTAGTGGAACACTGAACGGCAAAGGATTAAAGTATGTTTTGCGTTGATTATGGTATGGAAATCGTTCATCATTTGTTTGCAGGGCTACCCAGAGTTTTCGGATAGATTGGGGCTATACCTGGAAATTGTTGGAAGTATATTTCATTTTGTGTTGAGTGTTTTTCATATAAAACTAAAGTTAAGTACACAATGTGATGCGAATATAGCTTATAGATAATATACTGGGCTACCCAAAATTAGGCTAAACGTTCTTTTCTACTCAATACAATGGATGGAAGTGCTTCGCCACGTTTTACTAACATTAAGTTACATTTTTAAGTCGATGAACAAAGTGCTTAGGAAGGAAACATAGTGTAAACAAATTAATTTTTCAAATTCTATATTCTTTCTTTTTTGTATAAGATCCCGTTTTGATGCGCCTTGAATACGAAAGTCCAATTTTTAGTGGTTGATCTGTAATCTGTATGTATATCTTTTGTCAACATAGCATAAATACAAATAACTGCAGGAAATTCAAATTTTGTGTATTTTGAATTTTCATTAGGCTAGCACTTGAAAATTTTGATCAAGATTGGCAAGTTTGAAGGAAAATTAATAATAGCCTTAACTTTTTTGTTAAATAAATGTGGGCGCTATAATTGAACCGGTGGGTTGAGGGGGTGGTACTATCCCCCCCCCCCCAACATATAATCATACGTTCGGAAGCTCGAATCCTGAATTTTCAGCTACAGTTGACAGGCAGAGCCTGACTAAGGCAGGGGCATACGGGGCAGTTGCCCTGAGTCCCCACAACAGAGGAGACCACCCAAATTGAATAAAAAGTTCATTTTATGTTTCCTTCTTTAATGAACGTTTTTTAAACAAAATATCAGTACAGTGTAAAATCCAGCTTAATTGAGCCATCGTAATTGCGAAAGTTTAGCTAATTCTGCCCTAATGTCAGCAAGGATATGAATTTTTCTCAACTAGATGACAAAGTTAACAATCAGAAATAAAATGGATAGAACGATATTTCGTCTGACCATTGGAGGGGGGGGGGGACTTTATAGCTATTTTAGGTTCTAGTTCATTTTCTTGTCAAATATCTATAATGAGGTGAAAAATTTAAATACCTGCATAAAGTTCGGTTCTTCATTACTGAAGTAGTGAAGCAGAGGGGCCCCCCAAAGAAGTTTTTGCCTCGGGCCCCATCACTTACACGACTTTTTCTTACCCTGTATTTGAATACTCCAAACACAGATAACAAATTAATATGTAAGATTTGAAGTTTCCAATTCACTTTCAAAACCTTATGTGTCATTACTTTCTTCAAGATATTTAAGAGAAGAAAGCACTGGATTCTTCGACTTCTGGCTTAACACGTTCTGAAAGGTTCAGAACAACATTTGACTTTTTCTTAGAAAAATACTTGTCTGCTGTGTGTGAGACTAAAATTTTGTGGCAGCCCTAGATACAGAAATCATGTTCAGAATCTCATAAAAATGTATAGGTAGCTTCGTCTAGACATAACTGGGTGCCTATCAATTTTTTTGGGTGAAAATCGCCCGACAGGTGACGCAGCACCATGCTGTTTATTCATAGTTTTTAATAGGCTGTATTGTATGGAATAAAGTTTCATATAAATGGGCACACAAAGGATTATTTTTAGCAAATCAATTTAGAAGAAATTTTGATATTACCAACAGCCTTTTCACATGTGTAAGAGCACCACTCCTCTACTTGGGAGAAAGTGTACATTTTCATTTTCAATATATGTATCATTCAAAAGAACTCGTCAATACCTTTAAAAGCAATGGTTGAACTATAAATGTGTGATAATTTAAAATAACGTTAATGATTTCCTTTTATTTATTTATGCGTTTTTTAAGCATTTTCTTAGATGCACAAAATGGACTTTATTCCGATAATGAGTGTTGTACTTATCTGAGATGAAACTCGTCTCCATTCTTCGTGGGAAAACAATTTTGATAAATAATGTGTACCGCGTGAATTTGTATAGGAAAATATAGAAGAAAGTCATGTGGTGGCCACAACATTCTAGTTTTTAAATTGTATACGCACCCATTAGTCTACTCAAATTGAGCATTGCAAAAAAATCGTAATTCAACGTGGAATGCACTTCGAGCTATTTCCACCCTAATCCCTCACCTATCTAAATTCTTTTGTGTGACTCTGTAATCGAATTATGAATGCTTTTCCACATACCTCTTGTACGGGAAACAAGCTTTCCAGCTTATAAAACCTATATGTTAATCTCTTTTTATCTACTTTAAAAATGTATCAATGAGACGTAATATAGTATTTATTTGAATTCCTTTTTATGTCCCTGTACACGGTCCATTTCTCTCATCTTGGTACAGAGTTTCCAAATGGCATAACAGGTTCAGAAAACCGAATTCAAAACTTCTAGCTAATACTTATTGTTGATTTATGCAGAATCTGTTGTATTCAGGAAATTTGAAAACGTGTCATTCCATTAAAACCTCACTTCATAAAATTTAATCCACAAAATAATATTTTTTGCACTCTAAAAAACTGAAACCTCGTTGCCAAACTTTAGTCAAAAATTTCACATTGAGACGTCAAATTACGACAAATACAAGTAATGACAGAAATAGCTAATGTGTTATACACTGTAAAAAAAAAAAAAAACTCTTACCAGCTGCAATATGTGATTTATTTTATCCAATCACAGAGAATTTCTTGCAAGAAATTCTCTGTGATTGGATAAAATAAATCACAGATTGCAGCTGGTACTTCGAATTTAAAAATACCTTTTCTTTTATTTTTCCCCCACACTTTTATTCGAAAATACACAACTAAGCAAAATATGAAACTTAGAGTTAATTTTATAAGTAATAATTTCATGAACAAATTCATTTTAAGTTATTTTCAACTCAATTTTTACTTTATTTTCTATGCATTACATAATATTGGATTCTTGAACATTTTCGACAACATACGCACGCGAAGTGGTGACGTCACTGGCAGTTCGTGGGGGCCAATAAAAAGATTTCCTATGTTAATCGTTCGTTGGATTTTTTGTAAAAAATTATTAAAAATTACGGGAAATTATCTCCCGATTTTAATCCTTATATTTGGATATAGTTTTGAATAAGTTACTGTCTACATGTGTTTCATTGAGTTATTTTTACTGTAAAATTGGCAAAACTTTTAATTTTAAATTAAAAAACTGTAGGGAAAAAAAATGGCTAACTTCCATTGAATGTAAATGATTGTCGGAAGCGCTTTGCTATATTTTACTATGTCGACGAACACAACTCAAGAAGGAGAATTAATTTTTCATACCCATACTGCTAACCAAGTAATTTTTGAAGTTCTATTTTCAACACTGTTTTTTGTATCATATCACATTTTGAGGTCTCTGATTGCGAAAGTCCAATTTTTAGCGGTTGTTCTATATGTGTATGTCTGTTATTAGTGTAACTTAAAAACAAATAACTGCAGGAAATTCAATTACGCAGATTTATACGTCAAATAAAACTGTTCCTAAACCGATTTCAGATTATTTTTAAAGTATACTGAACTTTATCATCTTAACTTTATTGATCTTCATGTGCAATCTATCTTTATAGTTATTTAAATGCAAAGTAACAGAAAGTCGTGTTAGTGACACACCAAATTATTTTATATGCTTAAAAGTATGTTTTGCGTTGATTATGGTATGGAAATCGTTCATCATTTGTTTACAGGGCTACCCAGAGTTTTCGGATATATTGGGGCTATACCTGGAAATTGTTGGAAGTCTATTTCATTTTGTGTTGAGTGTTTTTCATATGAAGCTAAAGTTAAGTACACAATGTGATGTGAATATAGTTTATAGATAATATACTGGGCTACCCAAAATTAAGCTAAACGTTCTTTTCTACTCAATACAATGGATGGAAGAGTTTCGCCACGTTTTACTAACATTAAGTTACATTTTTAAGTCGATGAACAATGTGCTTAGGAAGGAAACATAGTGTAAACAAATTATTTTTTTTTTTTTTTTTGTATAAGATCACGTTTTGATGTGCCTTGAATATGAAAGTCCAATTTTTAGTGGTTGATCTGCATGTATATCCGTTATCAACATAGCTTAAATACAAATAACTGCAGGAAATTCAAATTTTGTGTATTTTGAAATTTCATTAGGCTGGCACTTGAAAATTTTGATCAAGATTGGCAAGTTTGAAGGCAAATTAATAATAGCCTTAACTTTTTTGTTAAATAAATGTGGGCGCTATAATTGAACCGGTGGGTTGAGGGGGTGGTACTATCCCCCCCCCCCCAACATAGAACTATACGTTCGGAAGCTCGAATCCTGAATTTTCAGCTACAGTTGACAGGCAGAGCCTGACTAAGGCAGGGGCATACAGGGCAGTTGCCCTGAGTCCCCACAACAGAGGGAGAAACCCAAATTGAATAAAAAGTTCATTTTATGTTTCCTTCTTTAATGAACGTTTTTTAAACAAAATATCAGTACAGTGTAAAATCCAGCTTAATTGAGCCATCTAATTGCGAAAATTTAGCTGAATTCCGCCCTAATGTCAGCATGGATATGAATTTTTCGCAGCTAGATGACAAAGTTAACAATCAGAAATAAAATAGATAGAACGATATTTCGTCTGACCATTGAAGGGGGCGGGGGGGGGGGTTATAGCTATTTTAGGTTCTAGTCAATTTTCTTCTTATATATCTATAATGAGGTGAAAAATTTAAATACCTCCATAAATTTCGGTTCTTCATTACTGAAGTAGTGAAGCAGAGGTGGGCCCCTAAAAAAGTTTTTGCCTCGGGCCCCAATTAGCCTAAGTCGGGCCCTGTTGACAGGTCTGCAACAAGATTGGTGTATGATTTTAACCCAATAACTGCAATGGTGGATTACAACATAATTATAATGGCCTTATATATACATACATATATATACATATGTATTTATATACATATGTATTTATAAACAAATGTAGGCACTATAATCGAACGGATTGGTTGAGGAAGCGGTACCGCCCACACAGAATTATACGTTATAACACTGTTCCTAAATCTATTTTAGATTATTTTGAACTTTGTCATCTTACATTATTAATTTCACGGCTTGATTTGCAATCAATCTTTATAGTATTGAAATGTAGGACCCTCCGTGGCCGAGTGGTTACGTCACCACGCTGCTAATCGCCTTCGAGCGTAGGAGAGCGGGTTCGATTCCCGCGTTGGCCCCGGATGTTTTTCCATTTCTTCGTATTGTAATTCTGTCACATGTGCTATCTGTAATTATCTGACGAAGATTTACAAGCGGACTATGAGTCAAGTATACAAATCTGATGTATATGTATTATCAATATTGAAATGCAGGGTCAGAGAAGGTTGTGTGAGTGACACACCAGATTATTTTATTGTACGAATGCGACAACAAAGGACATTCATTCAATTTTTAAACGCCCTTATTTTGCGATAGTTTACTTCTGAAACCAAATAGCCAATCCTAAGTCATAGGAAGGAAAATTGAAAAGTTTATTTATTATTATTATTATTATTTTAATTTATTATAGATTTACGCTAAAGGCACTTACGTTAAAAGCGCGCCACCTAGGGGGGGAGGGGTGATAACATTTACACGCTAAGGATTTAGATTTACGCTAAAGGTTTATAGATTTACGCCAAAGGCGCTGTCGCTAAGGGCACGGAACCTCCAGAATATTATTGAATTTTATCTTTTTGCTTTGAAAATTTCGTAAGTAATTCGAAATTTAAGCTTGACATAATACGGCAGAATACAGCGAAATTTCGCCCACACGTGCACTACGAAGGTTAATTAAAATACGAAATTCACATTTATAAAATTTCCCAGCAAATTAAGATGAGGTAAATCTATCGAAGCTGGGGGAATGGGCTACCCGGTGGATGTGGGGCATATCAGAGTCCGGTAGGGTCTAGCTATCAGCGGAGTTCATTGTTCTTATCTCGAATATATAGTACAACCTAAGGTAAAACTTTATGGTGTGTATTTGTGTATAGATGGCGTAGATATTAAGGCCGATTAACTACTTGAGGGTTCTAGGCCTGGATGTTGTGAGGGGATATCTCTGCTGGGTGTTGTCCTGTCCTCCGTGCGTGAGGGAATCTCTAAAGCAGAAATTTATGAGGACAAATCTGTACTGATAAGTATAAAGGATTTAAGTCCATATTCTTGATTTTTCAGGAGACGAAAAATAAAGTTATACTAATTAAAATCTAATCAGAAGAAACGATTAGGAAAAAAGGATTTCGTTGACTTATACCCTTTATACTATTCAATGATTGTCAACCTTCATTTAATAACGGGAAAAAATTGAATTAAATATTTTATACCATACATGAATGCTAAATTTCTGACTTGAATCATTTTTTACTAATGGATTTTCTCAGAGACTAAATGACCTAGACTTAAATCCTTTATACCAATCGATAGAAAAATTTTTTCTGAGTCTGACAATGTACTTAACTCAAAATCGACATTTTTGGACTTAAATCCTTTATACTTATCAGTACAGAAATAGTATATGATAGGGAACTACGCAGAATCCACCTTTGTCAACTTGTTCATTTCAAGTTTTTTATTTTTTTAACTAGCTACTTATTTTTTTTTAAAAAATTAACAGTCACATTTTCCTATGCTTGAATCTTCTTTTCTGAAAACGAGTCTGGTCGAGAGTCGGGAAAGCCCTCTCCGCCCTTTCGCCTGAGGGTGTGCGCGAGAAATATTTACATTCTCGTGATTTCTAAAGTACCTGATGTAATTCTTTCCAAATAAATTGTAATTTTTTTTGCTTCTTTAATTGAAGAGCCGGAAAACAATCTTAACTAAAGCACGTCCTGTACATGCCTGTTTTCATATTTTTTATGTTGTTGTGATGGGGCTGTATGTGGAGAGGCCTCAATCATGCGTTTTTCCGCCCGGCGTACGCGTCTCTTCGATGTTTATCGCCTCGTCACGACGAACAAAGGGAATCGCCACACAAAAAAAATCGACCTCGAAGCCGTGCAAGGACGAAAAAGAACGTAGAGGTGTGCTGCTATGCTTCCACAATCGTTTTTCGGATATGGAATAGATTCGAAAAATAACAATCGCTCCTGGCAACAGTTGCATATCACGATGTGAACCTCCCCGCCCCCTCCACCCCTTCCCCAACCTTATTTTCTCGTTTGTCAGATCGAGGCATCAGTTTAGACAGGTATTGGCACAGCAGTCCAAAAATTTTAGACGGAAAATGTTTTAGTTCCGATAAGTCATGGGGGGAGGGGGGAAGAGAGAAAAAGAAAAAAAAGCAAATGTTTTAATTTCACGTAGCTTTTAGAATATTATGAAAGCTGAATTCTGTACTGATAAGTATAAAGGATTTAAGTCCAAAAATGTCGATTTTGAGTTAAGTACATAGTCAGACTCAGAAAAAAATTCTCTATCGATTGGTATAAAGGATTTAAGTCTATGTCATTTAATCTTTGAGAAAATCCATTGCTAAAAAAAGGTTCAAGTCAGAAATTTACCATTCATGTATGGTATAAAATATTTAATTCAAATTTTCCCCGTTATTAAATGAAGGTTGACAATCACTGAATGGTATAAAGGGTATAAGTCAACCTAATCCCTTTTTCCTAACCGATTCTTCTGATTAGTTTTTAGTTAGTTTAACTTCATTTTTCGTCTCCTGAAAAATCAAGAATATGGACTTAAATCCTTTATACTTATCAGTACAGAATTTTGAGTAAAATTAATTGAAATAGGTGGACTCTGCTCAGTTCCACATTATATAATTGTTCTGATAAAATTCTATTTTAGGCCACAATTAATAGAAATAATCTCTGCTCCGATTTGATACATTTATTTTATTTCATTTTACTGATAAATTTTATTAGGGTTTCGTACATTGTAGCAGCATTCGTGCCTACTTTGATCGCCTGACGAAGGGTCATATGTTCTTTCGACCCAAAACAATTGTAGCGAGTTCTTGCATTTTATGGTGTTTATTCAAAGTTTTGTACTTATTAGCCGCACATCAGATCTGCATGAAAAATTGGCTAGAAATGCACCAAACTAGACAAGCTCATATCAATATTATTACACAGGAACTTAACGTAAGGTACATTCCTAATTCCTACAAATAGAAGAGAAAACATACGTATTTTCTGCTGGCGATTCTGTTTATTTTTCTGCCATATTACAGGAGTATCTCTATATATTTTTTAAAAAAGTTATTGTCGCGTCATGAAAGGTATCAATGTTATACTCCAAGGAAGACATTTCAGTTGCTTAGAAATTTCAATAATTTTAATTAATGAAGTTATTAATTAAAAATGTTAGGTTAATAAAGGTTCTCTATTTGCCATCCTGAAAAAAGTTTCTCTTATGACGTCGTCTTTCTGTCATGATGTCATTTATTAAAACGTGATCCATGGTGTAAAATAAAATAAAATAAATGTCAATGTTGCTTTCTGTAGCAAAGAAATCTTTCGTCTTCAAATAAATAAAAAGCGTTATCTTAGATATTTTCAATGAAAAAATTAATTTAGGATTGTAATTTGTCGTCTGCAAATATTCCTCCCCACCACCACTAATTTTAGAAAATTAATTTTCTTACTGGCAACCTTTTATATTGTTTATAAATGTTTTTATAAGTTTTTTCTTTTTTCTTTTTTTTTTTTTTTTTGTGTGTGTGTGTGTGTGTGTGTGTGTGTGTGTGTGTGTGGATAATGAAATAATGTCATAGCTTTATAAACTATAATAATAAATATCATATATAAACTCATCATCTAATTTAAACTGATAATTTTTTAACATTACAAAATTAGACATTTCTATGATACATTTCATGTCTCTAATTAGGGCAAGAAAAAAATTCATCACCTAAATCTCTTACAGAGAATCGAGTACATTTTATCCTTCGTTATTTTAAGTAGTAGGTAGGAAAGAATTAAAAATTGAAGCTGTAGGAGATTTTTTCAAATTAAAATAACCATAATAAACTTTTTTTCTTTGCTGGTATTTTCGAATGTGTAAAATATATTACTTAGCGTACATTAGCAATACATATAGATACTTGCCAAGCATTTCATTAATAACCGTACAATTGTTTACGCCCCCTTTTTTCACACCACTTTATTTTTAGAGTAATTTTCTAAATAAGAATAAAATTACTCTAAAAAATGACTGGTGTGAATAAAAAGACGGGTACTAAAAATTGTACGGTTCATAAAGAGATGGTTGGCAAGTAGGCATGTAGAGTAGTGTATACTGCCCTAAATTAACTTTAAAAAATCAATAGTAAAAAGTATAGGCATTAGAAAAAATAATTACTAGATAAAAAAACAAGCAATTACACCAAAAAATCCATCGTAAAATAGTGCCAAAAATTTAAAAGTCGCCAAGGGGGTCATATACTAAAGTTGTAACGCAAAATGGTCTAGATATTAGAAATTTCTATCCCTTAAAAAAAAAAAAAATTACCGATGTTTAGCATAATATTTCATTAATAATAATAATGTTGTATTAAATATTATGTATTTCAATTCCACATTGAATATGGGCATTTTTTATAACATTGTTTTATGTTGTGCACTATTAATATTTCTATTCAGAGAAAAGCAAAGCAGCGAATAGGCGGGCAGAGCCCTGCAGAGGTTAATCAGTGAAGCAAGTCGGGTGTTGGTGAGCGGAGTGAGCAGGGGGATGGAGAAAAGATTCAGCTCTATAAATGAACCCTTCATAATAGAGTCGATCTTAAAAGAATTCTTCACTTGTCTCGGATTAGTCCAGAAATGAGAGGGTTTAAAGAAGATTTCATTGCCTTATAATTCACGCGCTAGCATTCTTCCAAGTCAAAATGACACATTTTATCAAAAAAAAAAAAAAAAAAGAAAAGAAAGAAAAAATTGTTAAATTATAGATTTTTTTTTTTTTTTTACACTTGTCTTTTTACTTTCTGAACACTATAGTGAGGAAGGTATTGTAATCATGTCAAAAATCCGAATTTAAGATTTTGATGTTTCTGTACGTTTCGAGGTCCCCTGAGTCCGTTTTCACTATTTTTGCGATGATATATGTATGTGTGTGTGTGTGTGTGTGTGAGTGAACACGCTAGCGTCTAAACGCTTTGCTCGAATAAGCTGAAAGTGGGTACGCATATCATAAGTCACCCTAGTACGAACCCTATTGATTTTGGAGAATCTAGCACTTATAGTTTTTTTACAGGGACACCAGGAAAAATTCTTTATCATTATGGCCTATGGGACCCAATTTTTAAAAGTGCGATAGCCTCTAAACGCCTTATTCAATGGAGCTGAAAATTTATATGAATATTTATTATAAATCACTGTTGCACTCACTATAAGCATTTTGGTGAATCTAGCATTTATAGGTTTTTACAGGAACACAACGAAAAATTCTTTATCATTATGATCTATGGGCTCAAAGTTCAGTAGCTTTAAACAAAACATCGTGTATTATAGGGAGAGAAATACTCAAACACTCTATTATGGTTTTCTCTCTTTTGTTTGTTTAACAAGTCCTCTTTCTTTACTTTATCTACAAAACTGTTAATGACTCGATGTTTGGAAAGTCGAGTGGAGTCACTCCAGATTTTTAAATATAAAATGAAGAGAGATCTTTGTTGAGCCTTATGGGCGATAAACCGAGTCATAAGATTTCGCTCGGTTGAAACACGGAGCAACCCTTCGTGACATCACTTTTTGCTTAAAGAAAAAGGATTCACGTTTCACCCGAATTCACGTTTCAGACGTTTCACCTCATTCCCAGCGTGATAAATACCTCGGCAGAATACTGCAATGCAATTCCGAACAGAAGCGAAAGTTGATATTCACATAGAAATGCCTTGAGAATATACATACACACTCGCTGCCTGAAACCGACGAAGACGAAGATGGGCCCGGGGCCCAATGTAGAATCGTTCCACTTTTGCTTTGCTCTACAGTCGAAAGGAATGAAACATTTTTTTTTTTTTTTATGTGCATTAAAATTTACTCTATATGAACATATACTATCCGTATTCCGGCCAGTGCAAACCTCTACCCAGGCCTTGCACTCTCGAGTGGGCTTACATCAACGCACCATGATTTTTAACACACTTTGAAAAAAAAAAAAAAAGCTTTTTTTTTTTTTTTTTATTTCTCACTGTGTCATCCAAAAATGCATAATTTTTAACACAGTCTTTTACTTAGTTTCCATTTTATTATCATTCCATTTATAAATTGTCCACTTGATGAAATTTTCTTCAATTTAGAGAGAGAAAGAAAAATAGAATGCCTCATGTTTAACATTGAAAATTTGATAAGCATGAAGATAGAGGGGTACTCTAGAGATAGAGGGATACTTTACTCTAGCTTCATGTTGATAAGGCTTGTAAGCTGCGGTTAGTGGAGGGCCAACAACACATTAAGCTGGGGGGGGGGATAGTATTTGGGATTACTTTGTATCAGTGATCTGTAACTGCAGCAACTGTTAGCATAGACATTGTGCAAGATTAGCAAATCAATTTTAAAAGTAGAAGCAGTTCGTTTTTTCGCCTTTTTTCCTTTTTTACTTCCTTATACAAAGTATAAGGAAGTATAGTATTGACCCGCACCAATTTTAATTTAATTACTTACTTTAATTTATTTATTTATTTATTCTATATTATTATTATTTTTATTTAGTTTATTTTTATTAATTTTATTTTATTTATTTTAATCTTTTTTTTTTTAATTTATTTTTTTTAACGAGGGTGTGGCGGTGTCTGGTCCTCGTTAATCTGTGCTGCACCGTCAAGTGCTCGATGGGGTCGTTTAGCAGTCGTCGGGCTACCAACGCGGGGAACCATCCCCCCGCGGTGGATCAAAATTGCGATGGTCCCTCTTTCTCTTCTCCATTCGGCCTCCCTGCGCATAGTAATTCCCCTCCCAATTAGGATTATTTAGGCCTTGCCACTTCAAAAACTTCAAAATTTTCGCTATGCGCCCAAAACTATCTTCCATCCCCCAGTGGCTTCACATAATAATTTTTTTTTTTTTTTTTTTTTAAATAATCCCATTGTTCCTTCCTCGTTCAGCTTGTCTTTCTCAATCCTTAAGTGGTCCCCTTCCCCTGTTCAAATGGCCTCTTTTGGCTTTAATTATTGTGTGCACAACTAACATTAGCGGCTTCCCCAGCGTTTTAGTTTTTTTTCTCCCTCCCTGCCTAAATTCAAAATTGTTTTAATTTTGCATAATTCCGGTTATTTCGACTCTCAGCTAGTAAGTGCACTTATTCCAAATTCCTTAACATCCTGGAGCGTGTCTGTGCGTTTCCACCGTAGCTATCCTGGAGGGTGTGGTGTACAAATCGAGCTGTGTCTCCAAAGCAGAAGTCGATACCCTGCAATTCCTGAGCTTTGGCGTTCTAGTTACATTGCTGCCCAGCAGCTTCCACGCGGAGATCTGGCGATTTATTCGCTCCGGCGGACGGCATCCAACCCGTTAAGCTTGGCCGAGCCCAGGCAGGCAGGGGCCGTCCAAAGGTTTCAAAGGAAGTATAGTAATCCCGATTTGCGAAATGGATTTTGTATTTCACATTCCTCGAAAACGAATGATCGCTGAATGTTGCCAATTTATACGTGTGACTGTCATGGTGTCTAGTTGTACACCTGCAAGTGTCGTCTTAACACGAGCTCTTGTTTTAGAGATATAATTGATTTTACACGATTTTTCGTGACGTCTGTATGTATGTGTGTCTCTGTGTGTGTATGTCGCATAACTCAAAAACGGTTGGACGTAGAAAGTTGCAAATTGGTAAATAGGTTTGTTATAACATCTAGTTGTGCACCTCCCTTTTTGGACTTTTTATGATTTTCCGTTTTGGAGATATTTTGGAAAATTAGGTTCATAATGGCCAAAATGTATCACAAAACGGTAATAACTCAAAAACGCTTCGGACAACTCTTGCAATATCACTGACTTCCCGATTAGCTAGACATTTGAAACTTTCAGAAAATCTCAGAACACGTTGACAATGCATTTTTTAAATATTTTTAGCCAACTCTTTCCGATACCTGCTGCCTTCAGCAGCGTTTATGTGATTCAACAGAAAATTTATTTAACTAACTTCCCGACTAGCTAGGCATTTCAAACTTTCAGACTAGATCAGAACACGGTGAAAATACATTTTTTAAATACTTTTAGCCAACTGTTCAGGGTCCCTGCTGCCTTCGGCAGCGTTACCAGTACAAATCTTGCAATCGATTTTTAACTAACTTCCCGACTAGCTAGACATTTAAAACTTCCGGAAAAGCTCAGAACACGGTGACAATGCATTTTTTAAATATTTTTAGCCAACTCTTTCCGATACCTGCTGCCTTCAGCGGCGTTTATGTGATTCAACAGAAAATTTATTTAACTAACTTCCCGACTAGCTAGGCATTTCAAACTTTCAGACTAGATCAGAACACGGTGAAAATACATTTAGCCAACTGTCCAGGGTCCCTGCTGCCTTCGGCAGCGTTACCAGTACAAATCTTGCAATCGATTTTTAACTAACTTCCCGACTAGCTAGACATTTAAAACTTCCGGAAAAGCTCAGAACACGGTGACAATGCATTTTTTAAATATTTTTAGCCAACTGTTTCAGGTCCCTGCTGCATTCGGCAGCGTTTACATGGTTCAACAGAAAGTTTATTTAACTAACTTCCCGACTAGCTAGACATTTGAAACTTTCAGAATAGTTCAGAACACGGTGAAAATGCATTTTTTAAATACTTTTAGCCAATTTTTTCGGGTCCCTGCTGCCCTCGTCAGCGTTACCAGTACAAATCTTGCAATCGGTTTTTAACTAACTTTCAGAAAAGCTCAGAACACGGTGATAATTCATTTTTTAAATATTTTTAGTCAACTGTTTCGGGTTCAATTCCAATAATTTTTAACATTATGTATATTTCTAAAAGTGTATAAGGAAGTCATGTGGTGCCCACATCAGATTTTTTTTCGAAAAAATGGTGTTAGGATTTTAGAAATAATATGCTGCAATCTTAATACAGATATACTCAACATCTCCCTAGGAAACAAGTATTTAAATAAAATTTTTTAACTGCGAACCACAATGAATATTTTTTTTAATCCTTTTTTAGGGATCCGGACAAAATATCGCGTCAAAAGAATAGTATGATCTATTTGAAAATTTGATTTTGTGTCACGCGTTATCTCTGGCATGGGCTGCATGGCCTTATAAATATTAATTGATTAATTAAAATAATTAATTAATTAATTAATTAAATCATAGAGTTGAATTTCATTATTTTACCTATGTTTATTTTTAAGGTTTTTTATCTTTTGCTTTTCACTATTCAAAATACATTTTAAAAATAGTGTACATCACTGCTGACATTAAAGCTGAACACTATTCACAAACTTTAATTAAAAATTTTAAAAATGGTAAGCACGATTCAATTCATTATGACTAATCTTGACAAAAGTTAATAAATACAGGGAGGAGATTAGCAAAAATACAAAAAGCTGAAACTGTTCGCAAAGGCAAGACGTTGAAATGAAATACTAGAATTTTGATGAGAAAATCTATTATATTAAAGTAATAAATATTTATTTTAATCTTCAGTATATAAAAAAAGAATAAATGCACATCAAAAGCATAAAAAATTTGAAAACTAAATGTACAAACAAACTGAAATCAGCTGAAAAATCTCATTTAAGTAAAATTTATAAAAAAAAATTTGTTGTAGGTTTTTCAGAATGTCAGTGCTCCGACTAAGATATGGGTTGTCATGAAATTTTATACAACATTACTAATAATTACCAACTCCTTTTTGCTTTGGATTCATTTACGTCGGCGAGATTTTGTCCTCGCGATATTTTGTCCCCAACCCTTTTTTTTTACACCCAACTCATAGTATCAAAAGCCTGGTCATTCATCATAAAAATCCAAAAAGTTTCATGCAAAAAAATAAAAATAATAAATAATAATAATAAGTTTTTTTCAGTTACTGTTTAAATTTTATTTTTCAATAAGAGGTCATTCGCAAATTGTTGTTTTCATAATAAATCAATAGATAATTATACTAAATCACAAAACTGACGACTACTATTTTAATTATTATTAATTTACGAAATCTTGCAATTCTCTCTTTTTTTTGTGTGTGTGTGTGAGAGAGAGAGTTGTTAAAAAAAAAAAAAATCTCTTTATTTAAACATGTATGAATAGTTAAAAAAATATTAATATTTCTTCTTGTATTTAAGTATTATTATCCAGAAATAGAAACTGAGTGTCAGCTGACCCCGGTCACCCTGGTCTCTCCTACATTATAGCTACCAAACGTTCCGATTTATAGAAACCGATAAATTTTTATAAAGATTTTTGTGGGAAAAATTTCCACTTTGGCTTTAATTCGTTAAATATTTTTCTTAGTTATGTGTAACAAATCTCAGGGAATGCATTAAAAAAAACAAATAAAAGAAAGAAAGAAGAAAATAAAGAATAAAAAATTTAGAGTGTTCAATTTAAAACATTACAAAAACAAATTTTTTTTATACAATCACCAAAAAATTTTCTATTAAATAAAATGTCATTAAAAACTCTTCCAGTGAATAAAACTGCCCCATACTCTAACAAAAGGATGCCCAAAATACAGTGAAACTTGAATAATTCGAACTTGTTTAATTCGAAATTCTGGATAATTCGAATTTTTTACTCGGTCCCTTGAATTTTATATTAAAATAATGTTAAAAAATCGTGGATAATTCGAATTTTATTTTGAATAATTCGAATTTGTCATACGACTACCTTTAAAATATTACAGTAATATTTGTTCCCGAGATTTTTCTCAGCTAAAGTGCATTATATATCTTAACAGTCTTTCAAAAGAAGGATAAGGAAATACAAGAGAAGCCCCTATCCAGTGCATCAGAAGACATGGTGAATATACATGAGCTTCGAGGTTTTTTTTAATTGAAAGTCATGTCTAATGTAGTAGATTAGTAGATTCTATTTTTTTGTATCAAGTCATATGCTATAACACAAAGGTTGTACTTAAAGAAGAAATAAAAAATATCTGACTATTTTTTAAAAAGTGTTGAATAATTAAGCTTGTAAAAAATATTGATTTAATGGGGGGGGGGAGGGAGCCATATTCTTAGATATAAAGTTTAAATCTTTGATCGTAGAGTTTTAATTTTTTAACATCTCTCTTTTTTTTTTTTTTTTTTGAGAAAATAGTATATGTAATTCGAATTTTTGGATATTTCGAATTTTTCTCTGGTCCCTTCAACTTCGAATTATCAAAGTTCTACTGTATCAACATACTCTGTATTTGATGATAATATATCTTTACTGATAAGTATAAAGGATTTAAGTCCCTATTCTTGATTTTTCAGGAGACGAAAAATAAAGTTTAACTAGGTAAAAACAAATGAGAAGAATCAATTAGGAAAAAGGTATTTCGTTGATTTATACGCTTTATACCATTCAGTGGTTGTCAACCTTCATTTAATAAAGGGAAAAATTGAATTAAATATTTTATACCAAAGATTAATGCTAAATTTCTGACTTGAATCTTTTTTTACCAATGGATTTTCTCAAAGACTCAATGACATGGATTTAAATCCTTTATACCAATCGATAGAGAATTTTCTTCTGAGTCTGACTATGTACTTAACTCAAAATCGACATTTTTGAGCTTAAATCCTTTATACTTATCGGTACAGATATAACAGATCTGTCCAGCCCAAAATTCTTGGCGGGCCGCGTTGGAAATCTATTTTACACGGGCGGGCCGCACTGTATAAAAGAATGAACCATACACCCTATAGAAATTCTTTTTTTGGTGGGCTCGTGGGGATTTAAAACAGAAAATAGGTATGTTAAAAGTATTTTTATTCATAAAATAACTATAAAACAGTCAAAAACTTATGATTACGCATTCATAAGCCTATGATAGTAAGAATCAGTTATTGATCTGATATTTTATTAGCATCCATGAGCGCGATATTTGTTTCTTTAGCTACTTCAATCAGTATTTTCATTAAAAAGTCAGAAACAATTCGTTAATTACTTTCTTCTATATTCAATAGAAGAAAGTATTGGATTCGTAAAAATTTTCGACCTCGGGTTTTTGATGGATTGACACGTTTTGAGAGCTGTAGAACACGATTTGACCATTTTTAGAAAATGTCTGTCTGTGTGTGTGTGCGACAAAATTTTGTTGCAACTGTATCTCAGGAACTATTGCACAGAATTTCATACAAATTGGTATGTAGTTGCACCTTCACATAAATGAGTGCCTATCAACTATTGGTAAAACTTGTCTTACAGGTTGCGTTGCCATCCCGCTTTTTCTAAATTTTTAACATGATGATATATAGGACAAAATTTTGTATAAATGTGCATAAAGAGAATTATTTTTTAGTAATCATTATGAAATTTACAAGAAGTATTTATAATAGAAAGAGTCAATTGGGAAAATTATTTTGTATGTGTAGGAGCGTCGCCCCCCCCCCCCCATTGGGGGGAAGTCCCCCCTCGAGGGGAGTAAATTTTCAAGATGGGTATCTTTCGAAAGGTCTCGTCAATACCTTTAAAACGAATGGTTGAACTATAAATATGTGATAATTTAAAATAAAGTTATCGATTTTTTTTACTTTTAACAAAAAAAAAAAAAAAAAAAAAAAAAAAAAAAAAAAAAAAATCTTTTTTTTTTTTTGCTACTGAGTGAATTTGTATAGGAAAATATTGAAGAAAGTCTTGTGGTGGCCACAACATACTAGTTTTAAATGTTTTAATCGAAGATGTAAATTAGAAATTTCCTGAATTTTGTCGCGGGCCGCGGATTGGCCAGCCCTAATATATAAAACAAAACAAACCACTTAAATTTGCCAAGCAACGCATGGAAAAAATTAAAAAATTAAAAAAAATAATAATAATAAACCAGTTGGCATAGGTGGACTCTGCTCAGTTCCCCATCATATTTATGTTCTCATAAATTTCTAGTTTGAGAGATATAATCATGTTAAAAGAAATGAATTTGACCAAAATTTGATACAGTGACAGAATGAAAACCCCGCCTAATAGGCTATCCACCGTTCACTTCGATATATTTATCTTATTCTAATCTATTAATTTATTTTATCAGGGTCAATTCCGTTGTTTAGTTTTCATGCTACTATTTCCAATGCAATAATCCTCAAAATTCATATTTATATGAAAAATTTACAATTTCGCTATGTTGGTAAAATCGTAAATTACGAATAATTTACAAAATTTTCCTATTAGAATATTTGTATTCAATCATGTTCAAACAAATATCATAAATGTAATTTTGAAGTTGTCTAATGTATTTATGAGCCTCAAAATGAAAGTTTATGCTCAATTTTACCTTATTCTGGCATGTTAAGTAAATCGTAAATTCCAAATAACTTACGAATTTTTTTAAATTGGAAAAATCATAGTCTATGATATTCATGCCAGTATCCTAAATAATATTTCGAAAGTGGTTTGACATCTTTACGATGAAAATATCCCTCAAGATTGACGTTTATGTGAAATTTTGCTCTATGCTGCCATGTTAAGAAATTTGTAAATTTCCAATAACTTACGAAATTTTTATATTGGAAAATTCATAGTCATTAATATTCATACCAGTGTCCTAAATAATATTTCAAAAGTAGTCTGACACCTTTACGATGAAAATATCTCTCAAAATTGACGTTTATGTGAAATTTTGCCCTATACTGCCATGTTAAGAAATTCATAAATTTCCAATAACTTGCGAAATTTTCAAAGTAGCCTATTTATAGTTACTGATGTTCCTTCCGGCATCAAAACTGATATTTTAAAACTGGTCTGACATTTTTACAGTAAAAAGTTTCCATTTAATGCACGTTTAAGTGAATTTTTGTCCTATTCTCCCATGTTAAGAAAATCGTAAATTTCTCATAACTTACGAAGTTTTTAAATTCGAATGTTGCAAATAAATAGGGTTCTTGCCAGTGTCGAAAGTAATATTTTAAAACTAATCTGACCTCTCTGCGACAATTTGTTCTTGAGATATCGTGTACACAGACTAACACACTAACAGACTGACACACTAACAGACTGACATACTAACAGACTAACAGACACCCTACAGACAGACACCATCATACAAATTTTGTCATTTTCGGATTCCTCACACCTGAAAACGTGTAAAAAAGTCAAAAAACCGAGGTCGAAATTTTTCACGATTACCTAAGTTCCCCATACCTATAGTATGATGGGGAACTAAAAAATCTGGTGTGTGACAGCCACACGACTTCCATTACCCAGTACTACACACATTCTAAACATTTTATATACATTTTTGATTTAAATAAGTAACAAAATTGCTCTATCCGTCAAATAAGTTATTTAAAATAATAATTAGAAAAATAATAATGGGCGGACCTGAAATTGAGCTATTTATACAGGACGCCTATCAATTTTCCTGACCTAACCAACTATATCATTCGAAAGGACATCTAATAGAGTGTTTATATAGCAAGTTTGAAGAAAATCGTTAGAGCCGTTTTTGAGATACAGACTTACGGTCCCACTTCCGGTTTCCGATGTACCACTTCCGGTTAAACTCTATTATTGACAGGAAAACAATAATTACATACAAAAGCATATTTAAAAGTGAGTTAAAATGGCGAGTTTGAAAAAAATCCGTACAACCGTTTTTAAAGGAACGCCTTTGCGAGGCCTGAAATTGAGCTATTTATACAGGACGCCTATCAATTTTCCTGAACTAACCAACTATATCATTCGAAAGGACATCTAATAGAGTGTTTATATAGCAAGTTTGAAGAAAATCGTTAGAGCCGTTTTTGAGATACGGACTTACGGTCCCACTTCCGGTTTCCGATGTCCCACTTCCGGTTAAACTCAATTATTAACAGGAAAACAATAATTACATACAAAAGCATATTTAAAAGTGAGTTAAAATGGCGAGTTTGAAAAAAATCCGTACAACCGTTTTTAAAGGAACGCCTTTGCGAGGCCTGAAATTGAGCTATTTATACAGGACGCCTATCGATTTTCCTGAACTAACCAACTATATCATTCGAAAGGACATCTAATAGAGTGTTTATATACCAAGTTTGAAGGAAATCGTTAGAGCCGTTTTTGAGATACTGACTTACGGCCCCACTTCCGGTTTCCGATGTCCCACTTCCGGTTTTTCAATTTTAACCAAAATTTGGAAATTTCATCTGTAGACCAGACATATTTCAATTCTAAAGTTTTGTAGCTCTATCTTTATTAGTTTCTGAGCTATAATAGCCAGAAGATTCTCCACATACATACACACACACACACACACACACATACACACTGACCAATTGCCAAAAACCACTTTTTTGGACTCAGGGGACCTTAAAACGTGTAAATCAGGTGAAAACCCGATATCGAATTTTCAGACCGAATACAATACTTCCATTACCTACGGTAGTAGGGTAATGGAAGTAAAAAAAGGCAATCACAGGCGAGAAAAAAACAAAAGGAACTGACACCTGTAAAAATCTGCAGATAATTAAGATAAGATGATTGTACCGAAGAGTGGGGAGGGTGATTAGCATTTGGTGCTTCAATCCTCGGATTATTTCCTAACTATCTATATGACTAACGTATAGCATTTTTACTTCCATTACCCTACTACCGTAGGTAATGGAAGTATTGTATTCGGTCTGAAAATTCGATATCGGGTTTTCACCTGATTTACACGCTTTAAGGTCCCCTGAGTCCAAAAAAGTGGTTTTTGGCAATTGGTCAGTGTGTATGTATGTGTGTGTGTGTTTGTGTGTGTATGTATGTGGAGAATCTTCTGGCTACCATAGCTCAGAAACTAATAAAAATAGAGCTACGAAACTTTAGAATTGAAATATGTCTGGTGTACATATGAAATTTTCAAATTTTGGTGAAAATCGGAAAACCGTAAGTGGGACATCGGAAACCGGAAGTGGGGCCGTAAGTCCGTATCTCAAAAATGGCTCTAACGATTTTCTTCAAACTTGCTATATAAACACCCTATTAGATGTCCTTTCGAATGATATAGTTGGTTAGTTCAGGAAAATTTACAGGCGTCCTGTATAAATAGCTCAATTTCAGGTTTTGCAAGCGCGTTCCTTTAAAACGGCTGTACGGATTTTTTTCAAACTCGCCCTATTAACTCACTTTTAAATATCCTTTTGTATGTAATTATTGTTTTCCAGCCAATAATTTATTTTTTGTAAAAATTTGTATCTCAAAAACGGCTCTAACGATTTTCTCTTTAGGTCACTTTTATGTTTTCTGATCACATTATCTCTCAAAAATGCATATAATACGTGTAATAGTGGGTAATGGAAGTCGTGTGGATGTTTCACACCAGATTTTTTTTTTTTTTTTTTTTTTTTTTTTTTTTTTTAATGAAAAAGCACAAAATAAAAAAAATAAAAATAAAAAATTCGCGAATTTGTAAGTAAGAAAATACAAAAGAAACTCACACCAGTGACTGAATCCATCAATCCATCATTAGGAGGTGGTATTCTATGCCTAATTGTCAACGGGAAAGAAAATTTTGTTTTCCCAAAAATTTGAAACTCGACAGTAATTATAAATAATTAAAAGATAAAAAAAACTTTTTTATATACCATGTTTTTAAATTTTCTTTCTGTTGAATCATAACTATAGAACTTCATTAGCCCTTTATCAATGCGTATAAATTTTTTAAAGTGATCACGACGTCCATTTTTGTAAGATGCATCATTTAACTTTTTACAATTTTTTAACGTTCACGTTTCATTAAATGTATGTATTTTTATGTCGAAAGAAAATGAACACGTAAATTTTTTTTGGCAACCATTAAATTATAGCTAATATTTTAATGGCTATTTTTAAAACTATTAGGAAGTTATTATTTTCATATTTTAATTAATTATAAGAAAACTAATCAAGAATTCGGAAATCGGGCTTCGAAGTATTGTGTTGTCACCGGGTTCTGAGCTATTCTGAATGTTTAAAATGTCTAAGGTCGTAGTGAAGTGAGTTAAAAATCGATTGCAAGATTTGTACCGTACAAACAAACAAGAATGGAAGTTAATAAAAACATGGTAAAATACAATATTTAATACTAAGAAATTCGTCAATTCTACGAAAGGTTGTTACATTAGTATAAACATAGAAAAGTCCAAAAATAATAATCTATCTTTGCTGTACTGGATGAGAAAACAATCATCTCTTGTAAATTCAGTAAAATGAAAGAAACAATGAAAAAAGATTTCAAAGAAGTTTATAATTGATAGGAAATACGTTCTTTTAAATTCTTTTAATTATTATTGATTGTTGTTATTTTTATTATATATATACGTACTACCAAAATCTCTTTATTTTGCTATTTTTCTCCGAATTTCGATTGTTTATTAAAATCTTTTTATTTTGCTGTTTTCTCCGAACTTTCACGCTTCTGTCAATGACAGGAATTTTTTCATTTCCAAATATTACAAATCATTACAAATGAAATGAAAATGAAAATAAGAAAAATAACATCTAAAAAAAAAACTAGTATATTATGGCCATCCCAAAACTTTCTTCTATATTTAACTTGATCAATACACGCAGTACAAATTATATGTCGAAATGGATTTAGCAGATGATTTTCATTGATATTTCGGTGGTTACTAAACAAATAATTTTCCCACTTAAATTTTTTAAAGAATTTTTTACTTTCCGTACACTATAGTGAGGAAAGTATTGTAATCATGTCAAAAATCCGAATTCGAGATTTTGATGTTTCGATACGTTTTGAGGTCCCCTGAGTCCGTTTTCACTATTTTTACGATGATGTATGTATGTGTGTATGTGTGTATGTATGTGAGTGAACACGCTAGCGTCTAAACGCTTTGTTCAATTAACCTGAAAGTTGGTACGCATATTGTAAGTCACCATAGTACGAACCCTATAGATTTTGGTGAATCTAGCACTTATAGTTTTTTTACAGGGACACAAAGAAAAATTCTTTATCATTATGGCCTATGGGGACAAATTTTTAAAAGTGTGATGGCGCCTAAACGCCTTATTAATCTGAGCAAAAAATTTGTACACATGTTATAGATCACAGTTGAACTAACTGTATAGACTTTGGTGAATCTAGCACTTACAGTTTTTTTACAGGGACACAAAGAAAAATTCTTTATCATTATGGCCTATGGGACTAAATTTTTAAAAGTACGATAGCATCTAAACGCCTTATTGAATTGAGCTGAAAATTTATATGAGTATTATAAATCACTGTTGCACTAACTATAAGCATTTTGGTGAATTTAGCATTTATAGGTTTTTACAGGGACACAACGAAAAATTCTTTATCATTATGATCTATGGGCTCAAAGTTCAGTAGCGTTAAATAAAACATCGTGTAATAGATGGAGAAAAATACTCAAACACTCTATTATGGTTTTCTCTCTTTTGTTTGTTTAACAACTCCTCTTTCTTTACTGTATCTACAAAACTGTTAATGACTCAATGTTCGGAAAGTCGAGTGGAGTCACTCCAGATTTTTTTTTTTAAATGTCCGAATCTTACGAGGTGTAGGGTTAAAGGTCATCGATTTTTGTGAAGATTCAGTTTTCAAACCAAATTTTTTAACGCCAGACAAAAAAGCCATTTTTTCATAATCAACTGATAAAATTTGAGCTTTTAACACTTATGGACAAAATAGAATTTTTTTGCAGCCGATGGCGGAAATGTGGCGCTCATCGACAAAATTTGCCCTTTTCATTTCTAAAATAAGATTATTACCTCCCTGCAATTCAACGAAATTCCTCTTTTTTCTTTTTACTATTTACAGAGAGCGCCGTTACCAATAGTAACGAAAAAATTTTAACTAACTTCCCGACTAGCTAGATATTTGAAACTTTCAGGACACGGTGACACTACATTTTTTTAATACTTTTAGTCCACTGTTTCAGGTCCCACTGCCTTCGGCAGCGTTTATATGATTCAACAGGAAATTTATTTAGCTAACTTCCCGACTAGCTAGACATTTGAAACTTTCAGAATAGTTCAGAACACGGTGAAAATGCATTCTTTTAATACCTTTAGCCAACTGTTTCGGGTTCCTGCTGCCTTCGGCAGCGTTATCAGTACAAAGTTTGCAATCGATTTTTCACTAACTTTCCGATATTTGAAACTTTCAGGATAGCTCAAAACACGGTGATAATACATTTTTTTAATACTTTTAGTCAACTGTTTCAGGTCCTTACTGCCTTCGGCAGCGTTTATATGATTTAACAGAAAGTTTATTTAACTAACTTCCCGACTAGCTGGACATTTGAAACTTTCAGAATAGTTCAGAATACGGTGAAAATGCCTTTTAAAAATATTTTTAACCAATTGCTTCGGGACCCTGCTGCCTTCGGCAGCGTTACCAGTTCAAAGCTTGCAATCAATTTTCAACTAACTTCCCGGCTAGATAGTCATTTGAAACTTTTAGAATAGCTCAAAACACGATAGCAATGAATATTTTTAATACTTTTATCCAATTGCTCCGGGTTCCCGCTGTCTTCGGTAGCGTTTCTATGATTCAACAGAAAATTGAAAAACATGGTCTATAAAAAGTTCTTTTTATCTTGTAATTATTTTCTATCACCTTGAATGAGCCTCCAAACATTTTTGTTTTTGTCTATATATATAAAAGCTGAAAGTTTGTCATTGGATCTGTGCGGATTATTAGATTTTATCAAAAACTGGTATACTTATTAAACGGAACAAAATCTAGATAACGACGTATTTTTCTAGTTCAATCGGATAATTGTTCAAAAGATATTAAATGAAAACTCCATTGTAACTTTAAATTATGAAACAGAAAAAAAAAGTTTTTGATGACAAATATAAATAAATAAGTAAGTAAATATATCTTATGACGAAAAAAAAAAAAAAAAAAAGAATGAAAAAGAAAGAAAGAAAGAAAAGATAGAAAAGAAAAGGAAGAAAGTACGTACAAGCATTTTTATTTTAATTAATTAAAATAAAATTGAGAAAAATCGTGCTAAAGAAATGGAACAGTTTCAGTAGAAAACCCCTTGGCGAAATTTGAAATTTGCCACCGAAGTAGCTCGGACGTTTCTCGTCAAGATCTTTACTTACGCAACTGCGATAGACATTTTAATTCATCGCCAAAATGACAACAAAAATGTAAAAGCCGCGAAGTGGCTCCTATACTAAAACTATATCAAAGAAATTTTAAGAAATGAATATATAGTAACCGATGCTTGAGAATGAAACACTGTTACTGTAAGCCTTCATATGCAAGAACAGATTAAAGTAAGTCTTGTCGTAACAAATTAAATTTTGTTACGTGCAGAATTTTATATCTATTAAAAAATAATAATAATAAGCTTTTTTTTTTATGTCTAACTTACGAATATATGCCATATTTTTTTGCTGGCTGTTACATTATTTCGCCACCATTTGATTACATTTACATCCCATTACGGAAATACGTAATTTTTAACGTAGTCAATGAATGATTTTCATTCTTATGGTGACTAGAGGAAAAAAAGTGTCGAGTTATTACCTTTATAAGTGGTCACATTATTTTATTTAGTCGAAACGTGGCGAGCAGATTTTTTTCAAATCTATCATATACTGACCAATAAGGGGAGATGCATAAATAAATGTTATACCAATCAAAAATACGAAATTTTAACAGCTGATTAACTTTTTTAAGTTATGCGACATATAGGGTAAGTGCACCAGTGATTGACACTTTTAAAGCAATCTCTGATGTTTTTATGTTCTAGTCATTAGAAAATATTTTTAGAAATTTTAAGTTAGTACATATGGTATGAAAGACATTCAGAACCACATATATGTTAAAATATATACATTTGATAACATTTTTTTTTTAATGAATTTTTATTTGACACCCACTCGATGTTCCAGTAATGGACACTGCCAGTTTTTCATTTTATCAGTCATTGGCACTCTATGTTTCAGTGTTTGACATTGCTAGTTATTCATTTTACCAGTTATCAGTACCCTATGGTCCAGTGTTTAAAATGTTAAAATTCTTATATGTAAAATATATTATTTTATTATTTTTCTTATTTATTATTTCGGGATAGATGTCAATTACTGGAGCATGCCAATCACTGGAGCACCTACCCTATACCTGCATAGATATGTTTCGTTTTCAGTGACCGCAAAAGTTCCTCTTCGTACAAGGAGGCAAAATCAATAATTATATATCAAAAAATAACTTGATAAAGAAGAACCCCCCCCCCTTTTTTTTTTTCTTTTAGGATTTGTCTTATAGTGATAAGACAATTTATACAGACTTAATGATGAAAATGATAATAACGCGTTCACTTACTTTTTTGTTATTCCTAGTACAGGGAGGAACGGAGGCAGTCCTGTGTAATTTCTCAGTCCTGCCACGATGCTTGGGACGACGCTCCTGGTGTTGGGGACAAGGGGGCTTCGGCGGGGGCAGAGTGCTGTGGCTGGCCACCGGCTGTCGAGTCCACAAGGTTGGCAAATCCTGTAGCGTACCGCAACTACTGGCCACCTTCCCGCAGGGCGCATGGGGCGGCCAGTAGGGAGGCTGACCGCAGCAAGGGACGAACATCACAGATATCCGAGAAAGCGGAGCGGCACCACGAACGGCCGGCGATGCATCGCGAAGTGTGTGCTCGAAAAAAAGGGGAGCAGGCAGCCACTGGAGCGTCACTGCCGCGCTTCGCCACACCAGCCGTGAAAAAGAGGACGCGACCCTAAACCCGATGAAGCCGACCCCTTGCTTGTAGGTCGCGTCTTTACGAGAACCCCTGCGTAGTTATTAATTCCTGTTATTAGTTGGGGGGGGGGGGGGTGTAACGATTAAAACCACCTTTCAGATCCGTAAAGAGACATACATAGGAATTTTTAAATAATTATAAAGTGGCGACGGGTTTAACCTGGCAAAAAAATTACTTTAGCATTTTAGCGAAAATAGGCAAGCACTATTTTAGCTTTTTCGAAAGTTAATTAATTCTTTGGATACCACTGATTTCTTTTACTTAGCTTTATTATCCTCAGTTTTGTTTTCTATTCCTTTTGTTCATGGATGATTTTAACCAAGCATCCATATTTGTGACTTAAAAAATATGAATCAGGGAAACTATATTTTGATTTTATCAATAGAAAAAGAGGTACTCATATCATATGTGTAAAATGATGTTAAAAATCAAGTAAAGTGTAATGGTAGATAATCGTGAAATACTAGTGGTAAGAATGCTTCTATGAATCAAATTCTGAATTCTAACATACTTTTAAATATCTTTGCATTTTTAAATTCAATCATTGAAAATTAAAAATAAATCCAGATTACTATATGAATAAGGATTCCCAAAAATTTCAGTCCTTTCGTAGTTTTTGCCTGCAAATATTACAAAAAAAAAAAAAAAAAAAAAAATCTGAATTATTATATAGAGATATTTTATACAGTTATCCAGTTTTAGCTTTTTAGCGAAATTCTGACCGACTTATTTTAGCAAAATGCTAAAAAAAAACTAATAGCAGTTTAAACCCTGAGTGGCGTATAAATCCGCGTGATGAAAAGCATCCACAGACAGCTGGTATCCTATCCATTCAGTATATGAAGCCAGCTGCGTAAAGGGGCATGACAACCAACAATGCATAAGAAAAAACATGAAAAATTGCAAAATTCTTTAAAATATAATCACCCAATTGGAATCCGGACATAATATCGTGGGGCAAAATATCGCCGGACAAAATATCGCATTAAAAAAATAGTATGATCTACTTAAATCATATTGGAGTGTAAAGGTTGATATTTTTATTTAGTACGAACTATGCGAAAAATACCACAGCCGGGAATCGAACCCGGGCACCTCCGCTTAACGCACGGATGCTCTACCACTGAGCTACCCTGGCTGACAACCAGCTAGGCACTTCTTGCATAATAATCGTTGGCAAAGTCACCGAGAAGTGCCTAGCTGGTTGTCAGCCAGGGTAGCTCAGTGGTAGAGCATCCGTGCGTTAAGCGGAGGTGCCCGGGTTCGATTCCCAGCTGTGGTATTTTTCGCATAGTTCGTACTAAATAAAAATATCAACCTTTACACTCCAATATGATTTAAATAAATATTCACGGTTCATGAGTTCATGAATAAAAATTTCCTAGTATGATCTATTTGAAAATTTTTATTTGTGTCACGAGGGATCTATGGTGAAAGCCACAGGGCCTTAGAAATCTAAAATTAATTAAAATAAATACATTATAGAATGGAATTTCATTACTTTATATATATTTAATTTTAAGTTATTTTATCATTTGCTTTTCAACATTGAAAATGCATTTTTAAAATATTGTACTTCACTGCGGACATCAAAGCTGAACACTGTTCAGAAACCTCAATTAAAAATTTTAAAGTAGATAAGTACGATTGAATTCTTTATGACTCATCTTGACTTAATTAAAATAGTCTTTAAACTCTTTTAAGCAAAATTTATAACTGTTTGCATGTCAGTGCTCTGACAATGGTGTGTGTTGTCATGAAATTTTATACAACACTATTAATAATTACAAACTCCTTTTTGCATTCCATTCATTTATGTAGGTGATATTTTGTCCACGCGAGATTTTGTCCCCAACCCACACAATTACAAATAAGGAAGCACAAAAGAAACGCACACCAGTAAATTAATCGGCAAAATTGTGATAAAATAAATGCATCGAAAAAAGGAAAGGGTAGCGCCTAGGGTATGGAATTTGTTATTTGGACTAAGATCTTTCAAACTTTTTACTGAAAAATATTTTCATGAATTTAATAGGCATTCTATATAGTAATCACTTTTTTTTTTTTTTTTTTTTTTTTTTGCGTGTGTGTATCGGCACATACGTTACAGTCATGAAAATCCCCTGATTGACTCACGATCGGTCACAGGTATATTTATGGATTACATTAAAGCATCTTTATAAATTTATTTATAGGCAATTTGTGACTTGTGCACGGGAACACGTAAAAGAATTCCAATACACTATGAGCCATGGCAGTCTTTTATTCATCAAATGGTTAAGTTTCTTAGAAGTCAATATCTTTTCCTGCTGAAAATAAAAATATTTTTAGTATATGCGATTCCGTTATATAAACTGATAGCAGCTTCAAAACTTATTTCACCGATTTTGCTGTAATACATTTAAGTTAAATGACAAAGATATTGCATTTTAATTTATAGGACGTTAGAATCGCATGTTTTAAAACTTTAAAACAATATGATGTAGATGTTACGATGTAAAATATATCATATAAATAGATGTTAAATGATATGTGTGTGTGTATGTTCTTTCTAGTTATTTTTGTGATACTTAGTTTCATCTTCTGTAATGTTTGAAAAGGTTTTCAATATATATATATATACTAGCAGGCTACGCCCGCTTCGCTGGTCACTATTTTTAAATAAATCACTATATTTAATGAATTTTCAAAATTGCATTAATTTTTATCATGCGAAAAAAAAAAAAAAAGAAAAAAAAATTCTCATTGGAAAAAATATCGCACTGGGTCCCCACTGCCTTCGGCAGCGCAGGCCATTGTGCGCTGCGCGCGTGCATTCATGTTCGACGCTCTTAATGAATCACTATATTATCATAAGGGAAAAACATAAATATAAAATACCAAAAAAAAAAAAAAAAAATCTTCGATCATCGGTGGAATAGTCGGTCTGGGCCCCCACTGCTGGCGGCAGAGTATACAGGCATGCATGTTCCTTCACCTACCGTTTCCGCCCCTCCAAATTATTTTAGACTTTAAAAAATACTCGTAATCGTTCTCTCGGGCTTTTAACCCTAATAGTACTAATTTCCAAAATTTTACCTGAATTTCTTTATTTTTATCCCTGCGCCCGCCCCCCTTCCCGCCCCTCGTAATAATTCTGTACTTTCAAAAATATCCGCCTTCGATTTATCGGTCCACAAAACCTAACAACTCTAATTTTTAGCACTCTAACTCTTATTTATATATTTTTGCATCTTTACCCCCCCCCCTTTTCCCGTCTATTCTAATAATTTTACAAATTCGAAAATATTCGCAATCGATTTGTAGGTATCAAAAACCTCCATGTACCAGTTTTGAGCGACCTAACTCTATTATTATTTTTCTGCCCCTCCGATGTACGACCTAACTCTATTTTTATTTTTTGTCCCTCCGCCCCCCTTCCCGTCCCTCCTAATAGTTTTAGAATTTCGAAATTATCCGCAATCGATTTGTTGGTATCAAAAACCTCCATGTACCAATATTGAACGGTCTAACTCTATTTTTATTTTTTTGTCCCTACGCCCCCCCCTTTTTTTGACCCTACTAACAACTTTACACTTTCAAAAATATCCTCATTCGACTTGCAGGCCTCTAAAACCTATCTGTACCAATTTTGAACGGTCTAACTGTATTTCTATTTTTTTGCCCCATAGCCCTCGCTTCCCACCCAACCTAATGACTTTACAAATTCGAAAATATCCGCAATCGGTTTGTAAGTATCAAAAACCTCTATGTACCAATTTTGATCGACCTAACTCTATTTTTTTTTTGCCCCACCGCCCCCCCCCTTTCCCGTCACTCCTAATAATTTTACAATATCCGCTATCGATTCGTAAGTATCAAAATCCTCTATGTACCAATTTTGAACGACCTAACTCTATTTTCACTTTTTGCCCCCCCCCCCCTAATAATTTTGCAATTTCGATAATATCGCAATCAATTTGTCGGTATCAAAAACCTCTATGTACCAATATTGAACGGCATAACTCTATTTTTATTTTTTTGTCCCTACGCCCCCCCCCCTTTCTGACCCTCCTAATATCTTTACACTTTCGAAAATATCATCATTCGACTTCCAGGACTCTAAAACCTATCTGTACCAATTTTGAACGGTCTAACTGTATTTCTACTTTTTTGCCCCATAGCTTCCCCCCATTTCCCGCCCCACCTGGGACGAATTTCTAAAATTAAAGAAATTAGTTTTTATGTATTTGTGGGAGCTATATTTTAGAGCAAAAATATCTTTTTTTCTGTTTGTGATATAAAGAATTATTTCAAATCATTTTGCCCCCTCTCCCCCCTCTTGGAGGCTGAATTTCTAAGATTCCAGAAATTGGTTTTTAGATATTTATGTTAGCTATATTTTAAAGCAAAAATTTTACGGATATCTGCTTTTTTTCTTTTGAGATACGAAGGTTTTTGTGAAATCACTTTTTGCCCCCTACTCCCCCTTGGGGGGTTAATTTCGCAAAATCGCTTCTTAGGGGATGCTTACACTATATGTTCTATATTCTATAATCTGACCCAGTTTCGAGTCAGTGGCTCCAGTTGATTTTGCTGTGCGTTGATGAGTCAGTGAGTGAGTGGAAGTACTCTTTTATATATATATATATATATATATATTCATATAATTTTTAAGTTGATTATTAATGTTTCATTTTAACTACATAACTAGATGCTTAAGGGAAAACAATCCTTGAGATTTGTTATACTAAAAACGGCGCGAAATTGTGAAATTACAAAACATAAATAATAAATAAACGAATAATTATAATAGCAATACATGTGCAACCATTGTTAAGGAACGCAACTTTATACTTTAAAGCGAAGAACTTTTTTATGCTTTTTGTACATTTAAGTGAATATACGAGTTTTAGTTTGTATTTAGAAACACTCCATTTCTCTTTCACATTTTAATGCATTCTTTTTCATTTACTTTTGTTAAATAAACATATGCAGCTAGAGAGAGAGAAAAAAAAATCTTGTATTCTAAAAAAAAATCTTTTGTTATATATATATATATATATATATAAATTGTGTTATATATATATATATATATATATATATATAACATCCATCCATAACATTTAATGATACTATGAAAATGAAATAAATTGCAAAAAATACCATTCGTTTCGAAAATAAACATTATTTCCAATAGGTTTCTTAGAAATAAAATTCAAGCCAAAGATTGAAGTTTACTTTGAAACATCAGTTTTGCTTCAAAACCAATAACTTATTCAACGTATTGTTTTAATTAAAGTTTTTTTCCCTTTTTAAGCCGTTAAGGGCTCTCTTCACTCACCGCCGCCGAAAGCCGAAGCCAATGTTATTCAATGGGAAATTTTTCTTTACAAATAAGTTATTAACTAATACATATTTTTAAATTCTGTTTTCACATTCTGAAAATTTCCAGCTGTTAAATGGACGGACTTTATAATTTTTTAAATTTTTTATATTTTATTTTGAAGCTGCAAAATACGAATTTTCAATATGTGAAATTTTTTCATTTTGAAATTTCAAAATAAAATATTAAAAATTAAAAAAATACATTTTTAAAAAAGGCGCGTTAATTTAAGAGTTGGGAATTTTCTGAATGTGAAAACAGAATTTAAAAATATGTATTAGTTAATAAGTTATTTGTAAAGAAAATTTTCCCATAGAATAACATTGGATCGGGCTTCTAGCGACGGTAAGTGAAGAGGGCCGTTAAACGTGAAAATAAAATAAATAAAACTATAATGTAAAAAGAAAAAAATTCTTTTTTTATATAGTGGGGGAAAAGGTCTGCCCTCTAGTCCAAAAAAGACAAGTATTGTAATAAAATGTAATAAACAAATGTAAAGAAAAATTTTATCTTTCATAAATAGATTTTAATTCAGTGAAAAAAAAAAAAAAAAAAAAAAAAAAAAAAAAAATCTGGAATGACCTTCTGAACATTTATTAACCTTGTTTAAGGAAGTTTAGGATTTTTAAACCGGTGAAAATGACTGAAAATTCAGACAACCTGTATTTTTATAATTCACACTACATTTCAGTTTTATTATTGAAATTTGTGTCGAAAATAGGTCAGATTATCACTTCATATACAAATTTTATTAAATAAATATATATATATAGGGTAAGTGCACCAGTGACTGACACTTTTAGAGCAATCTCTGGTGTTTTCAATGTTCTAGTCATCAGAAAATATTTTTAGAAATCTTGAGTCAGTACATAGGGTATGAAAGACATCCAGAACCACATATATGTTAAAATATATACATTTGATAACAATTATATTTTTTTATGAATTTTTATTTGACACCCACTCAATGTTCCAATAATGGACACTGCCAGTTTTTCCTTTTATTAGTAATTGGTACCCTATGTTCCAGTGTTTGACACTGCTAGTGATTCATTTTACCAGTTATTAGCACCCTACGCTCCAGTGTTTGACATAAAATGTTAAAATTCTTATATGTAAAATATATGATTTTATTATTTTTCTTATTCAGTCAGATGTCAATGACTGGAGCATGCCAATCACTGGAGCACCTACCCTATATTTAATATAATTTTTTAACGAGTATAACTCGTTAACGCATACACGCGTAGCGCATACACGCGTGATATTCAAAATTACATTATACTCATAAATTTCAATTTAATTAAAATATTGTCATAATCAATATAACGACAAATTAAAATAACTTTTTAAAAATTTAAAATTTTGAAAGTATAAATAAAACAGAACTTAAGAAAATTTTTAATAAAAGTGCAGGAAATATCTTACTATAATTTGAAGTACGAAGTATAGATTAAATTCAATTAATAAGAATTAAAAAAAAATAATAATAATAACTTGAAAATAACTGGTTCCGTGGTTTTTAAAATAGGCTACGGGCAAGAGTTAAAATTATCTGAGAAAATCAGTTTTGAAGTTCAAAAACATTATGACTAGACTACTGTGTGAGGGTTATATATATGTTAACACTAATAACTCAAAAACCAATGCAGATTTTAGAATGCGGTTTATTACATTGTGCTTAGTATTTTGCTCAAATATTTTGCAAAAAAAAAAAAAAAAAATCGATTTTTTGAAGGTTTAAAGGTTTTATGGTCACCTTGAATAAATTTAAGTGAGAGAAGTTGTTAAATAAACAAAAGGGAAAATCCTAATAGAGCGTTTGAGTATTTCTACACTTATGCAAATCTGTACGTTTTATGTGATGACAATGCATAACAAGCTTACCAACTTATATATATATCTTAATCAGACTCTAACACACTTCAAATAATTTGAATTTACAGTCCGCAATCACAAAGAATTTGTGTCCCTGTAATATATACATATCTATAAGTCCTACCCCTATAAAAACTAGTATGTTGTGGCCACCACAACACTTTCTTCTATATTTTCCTATACAAATTCACTCAGTAACAATACTAAAAAAAAAGCTTAAAAATAGCAAAAATGAAGTCAGGAGACCTCAAAATGTGTAGGTAATATCAACATTTTATCGGTCGAATATTTTTCATGATTATAATACTTTTGTTACATAGTGTATGTTCGGGAAGTAATAAATAAAAATAAAATTTTTTGTGTGTTCCAAAAACCGTTTCGAAGTTTTCCGGCAATGAATGAATACTATCTCAAGTTTTCCTCCCGCTCCAAGCAAGATATTTTAAATTTTAATCAGATTGTGTTAGCTTTGTGCCTATCTCATCTCTTCGCTAACGAGAAACCTAGTCCTTTATTTTCCACCACGAAGAGTTCGGGGTGAGAGAAAGTATTATTCGTGCGCGAATCAGAAATTCTCTCGCAAATTTGGGTCAGAAGATTAAATATCCAAACGTCGAAGCTGATTTGAACCCGCAGAGATGAAAAGCAATCCGGTGTGGCATTCACAGACCTTTCTATTATCTTGCATATTAATATATATATATATATAGATAGATTACTATTATTCACATTCTTATATTCCTATTAGACATTTTGCTGTATAAGTAAAAATACATTGTGTCGATATCAGGGTTTCGGACCGCCCACAAACCGAATAAAGCCCACACTCAAGTGGGTTTCATCGGGGTTTTTTTAATCTAATAAAAATTTTTACTTTTAAAAAATAATTTATTATTTTTTTTACTTATATTTTCTTACTTGACATTATTATATATAATAAATATTATGTAGGATAATAATTATATGTATAATTATTATATTATATATATATAATTATTATTATATCTACATAACATAGCATATCATATTAGTGATATAATATCTGCCAGTTTGAAATTATGTAATTATTTTTCAACTTTGTTAGAAAAATTCCTTTCATTTCAACCATGCATCTATCAACTCTTTTGAACAGAACAGTTTTAAAAAATGAAAGATGAGAAAAAGTGAAAAATATTGCAAGCCATTTTTGTATTTGTAAGTCATGATGAAAAAATAAAAGTAATACTTTGTCTAAAATTCTAATAGATTTAACAACAAATATTAAACATAACTAACAAATATAATATATTGACCCTGCAAGGTTCGATACAGGCAAAAAATAGGGTTCTTTTTTTGCCCCTCGAAAACTTCAAATTCATTAAAACTGCCTTTTCAAAAGATTTAGTTTTATAAAAATGACCTTTCTATAAAAATGTTTCGTGTTCCAGAATTATTTTTAATGTTTACCTATAACTTGGTTCAATGAAACGCTATTAACTTGATAATAAACATTTATATAGAACGACTCATAAAATGGAAGGTGTTACACAATTTTTTTCTTGCAGAAAAAAATTCACAAAAAAAATTTCGTTTTTCACAAAAATGAGCTTCAAAAATTAAAAGCTGGAGGCACTCCTGACATGTAAGTGTAAAAAGTAGGCAGTGATAATTTTGTTTCGTATTCCTTTATTAAGTTTTCAAATATGAATCAAATGTCAGTTATCAATATTAGCAAAAATTAAAAAAATATTTGCACATTTTTTTTTTTTTTACTTTAACCATATAAAAATACATAATTATTTGTAATATGAAAATCGTACATGGTAGGTTTAAAATATTTCACTTTTGTTACTAGTTTTAATTTTACACAAAATAACTTAATAAAAAATTTAATTCAAAATTGTGATAAAATACTGAATATAATAAAATAAGAATTCATTTTACAGTTTAGGCCAAACCAATATTAAGAATATGAAGGTCGTTTAATTTTTAATTAATTATAATTAATGACTATTATTTTGTAATAAGTTTTCTTTTAGTCTAAAATTGTTCTCTTTTGAAATAAACTTAAAATTCAAACCCAACACTGTTATTCTATGTTTAATATAAAAAATCCAATTAAACCCAAAAAAACCCGCCCGGGCTGGGCTTTTTTAAAAAAAAAACCCGGGTTTTTTAAAACTCTGATTGATATATATATATATGTGTGTGTAGAATCTTGGCTGGGCGTCTAGGGGTGGGGCAATGATGAGTTGCGACTTAGATGACTAAACATTTATTACGTCACACACATACAACACAAGATACACAAAGAAAATATGATAATAGCAGAATTTGCATAATTAACCAACAGCTGGTTTCGAGGCTTAGCACATAACGAACTCTCTTCATCAGTATAACCGTAACAAAGCAACATTGAAGCACTTGCTCACACTTAGAATTCACAAAAGTACCTTCGCGCACTTTATCAAATATGTGAGATTGATGCATTGAGCCCTCCATGGCTCTACACAACTATTATGAGCATTCTGTGCTCAAATTAGGACTAAATGACCACATCAGCCTTCGCGCTGACGGTCTCAGCCGATCTCTACTGCAGCCAGATCTAAACTATCTTCCGTTTGTCCTCTCGTCGAAAGATGAGCATCGGAGGCAGCGCCATCTGTTGTCTGTATGAGGAACTTCCCACATATATATATATATATATATATATATATTGGGGGGGGGAGGAGGAGGAGGAGGAGGGGGCATGCTGTATGATTAAGTGAAGCAGTTCCGATACAAAATAGTGTAATCGACTCATTCTGAGTAGTCCTGTAGTGACTACAAGTTGTATACGCAACGCACGGAGTGCATAAATGTAGTGGGGAAAAAAAAATGCATCTTTGCTGTCAGAAAATCTCTGTAATTAGAGAAAAATACGTCTTGTCAATGTAATTTTTCCGTAATTTACGACTTTTTTCTCAAATTACAGAGAATTTCTGGCAGCAAAGTTGCATTTTTTTGAACAGTGTGTAAACGACAAATGCTTTTTTCCCCATTACCACATTTTATAAGAAACGTGTTTTTGCTCCTTTGAAAATCGTATGTCAATGAGTCCCTGACCCATGTCCGATTTCGGTAAAAAGTTTCAAGCACCGTACGATGCAAATTTAAAACTAGTGGATCTGCAGATCAGGAGCCTCAACGTCCTATTTGCATCACGCATTATTCAACAGATCACATTTTTTTTTTTTTTTTTTTATTCCTTATAATATAGCATTTATAGAATGATTCTATTGATTTGCTACATAAACAGATACGTTCCTGAGGGGGGCTCTGGCCCCCCTCAAACCCCCGCGGACTTTCTATAACTATTTGTATACATGTATTCCTAATAACTGATTGTCTTGTATTAATTCCCTGTAATGCATAAATACTTGTACCAAATTTCATGCAAAATGATTACATAACATATCGGAATTATTTCGTGTAACCCTGTAAATAAATTACCAATTCTATGCCCACACTTCTCCACTGAAAAACATTTTTTTTTAAATTCGAATAAAATTTCATTATATTTAACGAGCTGTAAGCATGTTAAAAAACACTTTTAAGAAATACCGACTATAGACCGTAATAGTACGAAATCCTTTTATGTATCCCAGAAAAGGAGCCATACGTTAATTACAGAGACTAAAAAGAATACACCTATTTAATTAATTATAACTCATTAATATTTCAATCTAATTTGGCATCATTTGGAGGATTACAGTACGTCATCGGAATTCTTTTGTGGGGTCAAGTACGTAAATTATTTAGTCTGTACATATCAGGGGCGAGGCGAGGTTCAGAAAACTATGGACGCGCTTCCAAAAGCAGAGGAAAAATCAATTCAGTCTTTCGACGAGGCGACGTTACTTGATTACTTTTTAAACATCTTAAATAGGGGAAGCGCTGCTTCCATCGCTTCCATGGACGCTTCGCCACTGATACACATCCTTTTTCTAGAGCAAACGCGCTTTTAAGCATCTTTATAATGTATGTTAATTCCATCCTGTTGACTGCAGCATAAACGCATTAAAGTGCGCTTACATAAAAATTTGTTCATAGGCTCTTGCTTTCTGATTTTCATCGATAAGAGGAATACTTTAAACGCATTTGCTCTCAGCAATGGTTTTTTCTCGGCAATCTATCCCGTCTTATTAGTTCTAAACAACGAGATATATAAAGTAGAGTGATAAATGGTAACCCTTGAGAAGGTCCAAGATGAGTCAGGTGACATGCTCTCCTTGCAACTGCGTATTTGGCGGTTCCCTTGGTAACAGCTTATTTTCAGTACATTTCTATGGCAACGGTTTGGAGATTGTTCTTCGCATAAGTCATAATCGCCAATGTTTTTGTTTACTTAAGTAGTTTAATATTCTTTTGTTCTAAATCATTTTGATTTTACTTCTTTTTTATTTCGTGTAGTTGAACTTTAACCGACAAAGTGATTAAAAATAGTTGAAAAATTATTATTTGTTGTTAAATTTAGCTTCTTAAAAGTTTAAATTTTCATTTATGAACACTTTTAAACTTTGTTGGGAAACGATGAAAAAGAAAGGTATTTTATTATTTATTAAAATGTGAAATATGTGTAAAATTATTTTAAAGACAATTTATTTCGGTCATAGGAGTGTCATGTTATCTACTAATAATGATAATTTGTCGAACTGATATTTTAAATGCCAAAACAGCAATAAAGGGCCAAACACAGCAACCTATTGGAGCATGTCACGTGATTCATCTTGAACCACGGAAAGCTAATCCTTCATCCATCGAATCAGCACTCTAATATATATATCTCGTTGGTTCTAAATAACATATATAACTTTTGAGACATTCTAAAAATATTAATTTAAATTAGAGCACGAATATTCAGAGTCTGACAGACGAACGGAAGTCATAAACACTTTTTACCTCTATCGTAATCAGTGATGCCAGATTGGGAATTTTTGAGGCTTCTGGGGACATTTTTGGGGACCCAATGTTTCTGGGGACTTTTTTGGGGAATTCTTAAATTTTTGGGGACAAATCTGGGGAGTTCAACTTTCTGTCAACGTTGACAACGTAATGATTTATCCCTACGACCAGGGATTTTCAATAGCTTTATTGTTATTTGGGGACTGTTTTCAAAAATTGCCTTCATTTGGGGGAAAAATCTGAGCTTAAATCCACTTAAATATGCTTGATATTTTTTTATGAAAAAAATTTTATTTTCCCTTTTTAGTAGAAATCAAGTTGGGGATTCTTTCGGCATGTCTGTTTCGACAATATACATTGAATAAAGGGCATTCATCGACTAGAACCTAGCCTGTTTCTTTACGAATTACAGTAGAGCGCCGATCATCAGAACACATCGGGACAGACCCTAGTTCGGATAATTGGATAGACAATTTAAGGGATATTGTGACAATAAAAAAAAACCTTCACACTTTATCCAGGCTTAGGACTGGCAGCACCAGTTTGTGCTTGCGGGTTTAAAAATTAAAAATTATTGAAATAAATATCAAATACAATAACTTAAACAAATACCATAAATGTTATTTTGAAGTTGCCTGATATATTTATGGTCCTCAAAATGGACGTTTGTGCTCAATTTTGCCTTATTCTGCCATGTTAAGTAAATCGTAAATTCCAAATAACTTACGAAATTTTTAATTAAAAAATTCATAGTCAGGGATGTTTATGCCACTATCTTAAGTAATATTTTAAAATACTATTATTATTTATTATTATTATTTTATTTTAACTCTAGAGATTATAATTTAATTATAAATTAAGCTAAAAAGCTTTTGATTGCTGCTTGCTTCAAAGAAGACATTCTTTTCAATGCTGCCATATATCGAATTCTTCTTAGACATTTTAATTGAATAGGATCTGTGTCGTTCTGCCATTCGAGCCGTTTCATAGCTGTTTCCAAACATTCAAAGTGGAGAAATAGGCTGTTCGGATAATTGGAAGTTCGGATAAAGAAAAATAAATAGAAAAAAAGGCTGTTCGGATAATTGGAAGTTCGCTTAATTGGAGTTCGGTTAATTGGCGCTCTACTGTACTTTCTTAACGTCTGAAAGTTGACATTTTTTGTAACCCTACATGGAATGCATCTTGCAACTATTTCTTTTCGTGATCGGTTCTAAATGACTCATTTGAATTGGCTCCCAGAGAAAAGTTGCTCCACGAGATCTAAAAAATCGGTAAACACACAAAATGACGGATTAAGAGAAATAGGCCTGAGGCACTGTGGATGTGGAACGCATCGTGATTCCCTCTCAGTTACACTTTGCCCGACTATTCTGTGTCGTTAAACCGATTTTCCTGAAGGATTAACTTGGGACTGAAAAGCGATAACCTCTTTGTGTTTGGCACTTTCACTCTCTCGGATGACCTGCGGACTGGAGATCCTGTAAGGATGGATGGATGGATGAGCGGGCAAATCTCTCTCCGGAATACGCGGAAACCGAAAGTGGAAGAAGGAATAAAATAAAACAAATTTTTTACGCGTAAAATTGTATAAAAATAGGGATGCAGTGTAGAGATCTGCAACCGCACGGGCCTAGAATTTCAAACTCGGCCCAAAGAAAATGTACAAATATATGCTCCGCCTTCATGGTAATAATTTTGGTCTTGCCCGATGTAAAAAATAGAATAATAATAATAATAATAATAAAGCACTTGTAAACACAAGTCAAAATCTTGTCTTTTAGATTTTTAGCAATTTCGTCCCAGTCCCAGAATAGCAGCTATTTCTTCCTCCCCTTACAAATAGTATGGAAGTATTTTATAATTTATGCTAGATTTTACTGCGTGCGTGTGCATGTTTATGTGCAACTATAACTACATCCCAAAATAGGGCTCAACCTACTTTATTCCAGATTACAACTGACAATGATTTTATCGCAGGTTGACAGCGACAGCCTTTGTGAGCCGAAATACAAACCCGATCCGAAGTAAAAACAAAATTTAGGCAAGGGTCCGGACTGCTCAGATGTAAGTGGTTTCATCACCGTTCCCTTCAATCTTTTGCAAATGATACATACCTGCCAACTTACTAATTACACTGAGAAAAAAATATACCGCCTTTCTCTAGAATGAATAAATGGCCATTTTCTAAATCCCTTAACTAGAAATATAGATTTGCAAGCTATGCGCATAAGGCACGCCAATAAACTGAATAGACGAAATGATCGAGAATTGCTAGTGTACACATTTCTAGATGCTGAAACAATATTCTGAATACTCTAAATATTCTGAATCATTTATATTGCGAGAAATTTTCTAGAATTTGGCTTGGTTTTCTAGAATTTCTAAACCAAGATTATAGTTGCAGAAACCCGCCTCTTGTAGTTTCATTTATTTGCAGAGATTTTTAAATAACTTTGCCCTCGAGAATATAGGCAAACGCTCTAGAATTCTAATAATGGTTTCTAGAACTCGCTTTCGAAGGGGACTAGAATTTATAAGGATGACATGGAACTATTTTTTTCTAGAGCCACAATTTAGATTTTAGATGTCAGTTACAGAATTTTTTCTCAGTGTAATATTCCGAAGATTGTTAGCACCTGCCCCTTTTTTTTCACACCAGTCATTTTGTACAGTATTTTTCTTCTTATTTAATCGTAATTATATTTGAAGAAAATATCTCTAAAAATAAAGTGGTGTGGCAAAAGCGGCGGGTTTTAAAAATCTTCCGGAATACATATTAGTAAGTTGCCTGGTAGTATGATAGGACAAACATAAAACACTTAACCCTATTTAATTATGAAATTATAGCTAAGAAAGCTTAACTTTTAGTAGGAAAATATTAATGTTATCTTCATGAAGTAATTAGGATGTAATTCATTGCAATAGATATCTCTCCAACTTACAAAGCTTTCAATTATACACGAAACTTTCATTTTTAGAAAAAAAAAATCTGATTTCTTTTTCCAACTTCAAAATAAAAAGGTCGTATTTGCCAGTGATGCCAGATTGGGGATTTTGATGCTTCTGGGGACAAATTTGGGGGCCAAATGTTTGTAGGGACTTTTTTGGGGAATTCTAAAATTTTTGGGGACAAATCTGGGGAGTTCAACTTTTTGTCAATGTTGGCAACTTAATGATTTATCCCTATGACCAGGGATTTTCAATAGTTTTATTGTTATTTGGGGATTTTTTTCAAAAATTGCCTTCATTTGGGAAAAAATCTGAGCTAAAATTCACTTGAATTTTTTTTTTTTTTTTTGAAAAAATTTTCATTTTCTTTTTTTAGTAGAAATCAAGTTGGGGATTTTTTTCGGAAAAAAACCCTGATTTGGGGAAATTTGAAGACCTGTTTGGGGAAATAATTTTAGACCATCTGGCATCACTGTCTTTGCCGACGCGCCCCGCTCAGAAATTTGTCTTTACTCCGGTGACCTGCTTGAAAATTTATCCTTGTTTCGCCGGTCGGTTGTGAGCAAGAATACTTAAAAAAAAAAAAAATGGATTCAGTGAAACGACTAAATTTTGAATTGCATAAACTAAGTGTTACGCAATTCAACGATAGAATTCCATCAGTTGCATTCATGCTACAGTTTCGCTTTTTCTCCTGATTCGTCTACCACTATATTTATATCGTAATCTTCTAAAGTATATTTCAACGATCCGTTAAGACGAAAATTTTTATATAAAGATAATGGCTATATTTATAAAACAATATATATTATATAAATATACAACCTCTGACAATAAAATTCGGTGAATGAAGTCAGAACGGCCGATCTAGCAAGACTGGCGAAACAAAACGCTGCACCTGTGTAGTGGCTGGTGTTGACCATATGCCCCCACCGTTGTTCAGTTGAGCGTCGTTTGTGTTCCGTGTAAGACTTGTTTTACAAAGTGCTTGTTTAATGCATTGGTTCTTAACTGAGAACAGGGAAATGAAAAGATCAATTTAAAATTTTGTTTTAAGCTTGGCAAGACACCGAAAGAAACTCATGCGATGCTGGTACATGTTTATGAAGATCAAGCACTGTCCATGAAGTGTGTATACGTGTTGATTAACCGTTTTCGAGAAGGCCAGGAAAATGTTTGTGACAACTCCCATAGCAGAAGACCGGCGACCTCCGTCAGTGACGAAAACATTGAGAAAGTGAGGAAATTAATCACTAAAGATCGTCGATTAACTGTGCACATGATAACTGATGAACTGCAGATAACCATGAATTCGTGCGACAAATCGTTACCCAGAATTTAGGGATTAATTTAGGAACGTGTTGTCGTCCTATGCCACATCACTTGACTGACGATCAGAAGGAGGCACTTTTAGAGGGTGGTGCAAATTGAACATCCACCATATTTGCCAGATCTCAATCCTCCAGACTTCTTCCTATTCCCACGACTCAAACTCGCTTTGAAAGGAAAGAGATTTGACGATATTTCTGACATCCAAGGACACGTGACGATGCTTTTGAACACCATCCCAAAAGAAGACTTTTTGCAAAGTTTCCAGGACATGTATAGCGGATCTCAGCGGTGCATAGTTATGGGAGGTGACTATTTCGAAGGACTTTCGTTAATATTTCATCTACATTAATGTTACAGGACTATTCACCGAACTTTATTGTCAGAGGTTGTATAATTAATTATATATATATATATATATATATATATATAGTGGTGAAAAAGTCATTAGAGAAAAAGGCGGCATCATAGCAGGTATGCAGATGAGCTCGATTCTTAATAGAAAAAAAATCCTTTGTTAAAAAAAAAAAAAAAAAAAAAAAAAAAAAAATGCAAATTGCAACAAACTCGGAAAAATTTTTTCGGGTCAAAATAACAGCGCAAACCTTCATGAAGCAAAAAAATTAGACACGAATGTAGCATAGAAGAGCAACCATACCAATGTAATTGGCAACAAAACGTCTTATTTTCATTGTATTTTAACACCAATGTTTCCATGCATTTTGCTACGACTTCAGTTCTTGGCAGAAACTTCAGAATTCGAACCCGACACCAGACAACTGAAGGCCAGGATGAACATATGTCTTATACTAGGGAAGCCATATTAACCCTCGACGATAAGTTTAATGCCCCCACCTCCTCGATGTCTTTTTCTAGTCAATTTTGTACTTTTATTCCTTCCGGTGCTAGCTTTTTTTTTTTCCACACTTGACATTGTGAGTTTTTTTTTTTTTTTTTTGTCCCATTCTTTTCCTATTGAATTTTGACCGTTTTTTCCCGTGTTTCTATGGGTTTTTAGATTTTTTCCCCCATGTAATTTACATTCTAAAGTGTGGTGGCTAAAAACCCATAGAAACAAGGGAAAAAACGATCAAAATTCCATAGAAAAAAGCATGGGATGAAAGCAAAAAAAACTCACAATGTCAAGTGTGAAAAACAATTTAAAAAAAAAAAAGGCTAACACCGGAAGGAATAAAGGAACAATATTGACTAGAAAAAGACATCGAGGAGCGAGAGGGAGGGTTGGGGCATTAAACCTATCGTCGAGGGTTAATACAACTCGCCTAGTCGTCTTTTAAAATGGGTTCAAAATATTTTGCTAACAGTAGAGAGAAAGGAGAAATGAGTCTCTAAGCAAAACATGTTTCATTTTTATTTCGGAACTCATTTTAAACCAACATAAAACCCACTTGGTTGTGGTTGATTGGGTTTTACGTCTCACTAGAGCTACGCAATAGGAGACGATCTGGGCGATGATCCCTTAAAGTTGGCGCGGAGACGCAGTGATGCCAGATTGGGGATTTTGTCCCCATTTTGGGGATTTTTGAGGCTTCTGGGGACAATTTTGGGGACCGAATGTTTGTGGGGACTTTTTTGGGGAATTCTATAATTTTTGGGGACAAATCTGGGGAATTCTTCAACTTTCTGTCAATGTTGGCAACGTAATGATTTATCCCTTTCAATAGCTTTATTGTTATTTGGGGATTTTTTTCAAAAATTGCCTTCATTTGGGGAAAAATCTGCGCTTAAATCCATTTAAATCTGCTTGATATTTCTTTTTGAAAAAATTTTTATTTTCCTTTTTTAGTAGAAATTAAGTTGGGGATTTTTTTGAAAAAAAACCCCTGATTTGGGAAAATTTTAAGACCTATTTGAGGAAATAATTTTCGACCATCTGGCATCACTGCGGAGACGTACCATCAAAATTATCTCTCCCAAGTTTCGTTAACCCCCAGAGGTATTCTTTTTTACAGAGCGTGGAGGACATTACAGCCACGACGAATTGGAGGTGCACCTGTCATCATTAACATTTTCGAGCCCACAGTTCTCCGATTATGAGCTCGACGCTCTTCCATGGTGACCCAACTTGGTTTTAAAATTTAGGCTTAAATGTTCGATATTATCCTCTGTCCCCTTCCTTTTAAACCCCGCTTCATATATTACTTAGGAAGCGTCCATTAATTACGTGAGGTGTTCAGGAGTGGGGGGGGGGGGTCGAGCCGAATCTCACCCAATCTCACATGGGGAAGAGGGGTGTCTCGGCAAATATCATGTAATTTCCCCTCCCCCCCCCCGCAAAAAACAGTGTAAAATTGAGAAAATTGAGTTAAATTCAAGTAAAACATGTTTTTTTGACTTAGATATGGCAAAATATGACACGATAATATTAAGTCTTAACTAGTCTTCAATAAAAATAATAAAGCAAATTATGTTTTTTTTTTTTTTTTTTAAATAAATCAACACATTTCAGAAAATTTTGGAGTGGATGGCTGATTTTTTTTTTTTTTTTTCTAAATTAAATTAAATATTTCATGGTCTATTGGAGTTATGCCATGATTAAGTATGTCACTTGATACAGCTGTGTTTACAGACTCGGTGACTTTGTCAACGAATGTTATGTGAGAAATGCCATGCTGGTAATCAGCCAGGGTAGCTCGATGGTTTGAGCATCCGCACGTAAAGCGGAAGGCCCGGGTTCGATTCCCGGCTCTGGTATTTTTCACATAGTTGGTATATAAAAAAAAAAAAAAAAAACAGCCTTCCACTCCAAAATTATCTGAAATAAGTTATACTTTATCGTGTTGCAAAACACACAAACAAGTTCATTATCTAGAACAGGCCTGTCCAACCCAAAACACTTGAGGTACCCTGGCTGGTTACCAGCTAGGCATTTCTCACATAACATTCGTTAGCAAAGTCACTGAGTCTGTAAAGCGGAAGGCCCGGGTTCGATTCCCGGCTCTGGTATTTTTCACATAGTTGGTATAAAAAATCAGCCTTCCACTCCATAATTTTCTGAAATGAACTTTCAGGCTTGATGAATAAATTTCTAAATTAAATTAAATCCAACGCATTTACAGTAAAAGTACGAATTTTGAAAATTTTCACGTGAGATTAGGGGAAGGAGGAGGGGGTCGAGCCAAATCTCACCAGGGGGGAGGGGGGGGGGGCTCAACAAATGGTCAAAACTGCCTCACGTAATTAATGGACGCCCTCTTAACGCTGCTATTTTCTTCAAGAAAAATAAATTTCATGCTGGACGTGATTGATTAAGGAAATTTGAAAAAGCTTCCTTCCTTCTCCTCGTCCTCATGAAATCGTGGATCTTGTTAAAAAACATCAACCCAGATCAAATGTTCGCTGAATTTACGAGCGTGTTCCACCTAACGTGTTTTTAGACATACTCATTGCATAATTTTGATTCATTATCCCGTAATTAATTAGATATCGTATACAAACACATACTGAGATGCCTATATGTATGTAGTAACAAAGAAAAGGGAAGGAAAATCATGTGGTACGCATTTTTGATTATATGGATATGTACTTTTAGGATCGTTTAAAGTTCAGTGTATTTTATGTGCGTGGTGACACTTTGAAATTTATTTTGTTTTTAATTATGGAGGAAAAAGTTTTATAAAGACTATATTTATTGCTTCGTTTTTAAAGAGAAGGTATATAATAGAGTAATTTTTTTTGTAACGCAGTATGCTGTTTAAAAATTTTGCATGCATAAGTAAAAAAAAAAAAAAAAAAAAAAAAAAACTTAAATATTTTGTAGCAGAGCAAAGGTTACAATAATTCTAATATGTAGCAAAGAAAACTGCGCCTAGGTGTGTGGTTATATGGCAGATGCGTACATGACATTTGCGTACAAGCTGAAATTAGTGACACTTGCGTACAAGTCCAGGTGTTCCAAATGTTACAGATCTGTTTTCGAAAAATCAAGTGGCATTTCCGTACAAAATTTGTTTCGCTGTATTTTTCGTTTGTAACACAAAGGGGTTGTATCCATATATTAAACTTGAAGATAAATACTCTTATATAAATACGTGAATTTTCTCTTATGCATGTAGTCTTACCGACTGACAAAGTTATGAGCTTAACGCATATAAAAGTTGCAAGCTGTAATAGCCGTAATTATTTTCTAGAAATCGCATATAATTATTTATTCACTGAGTCAAGATCAATAAAGGTCCTTATCAATGCTATTAAGGTCTTTAAAAATATTTTTATTTCTTAAATACTTTTTTACTTTTTAACAAGTATGAATTTTTTGTCTCCAATAAAGAAAAAAAAAGTTAAAAAAAGATCTCTCTTATTTATCAATAACGAATTGAATCATATTCCAATTCCTGAAATTATTTGTCGTTCACCTATATGCTTCTCTTCCCCCCCCCCCTAAAAAAAATTGTGTTTAAAAATGAAAAAAATCGATAACTTTATTTTAATTTATCGCAGATCGATGGTTCAACCATTCGTTTTAAAGGTATTGGTGAACTCTTTTAAAAGATACACCCTCGAGGGCGGACTTTCCCCCCCCCCCAGTGGGTGAGGCGGGGCTCCTACTTACACAATTTTTTTTCCCAGTTGACTATCTCTATTACAAAAAACATATATTCGTTTGATTTGGTTTAGTGAAGTCCAACGAAAATCTTACTGTAACATTCCTATATGATATACATTTAGAATACCGAGTTTGGGATTTCTGCTACTATTTGTTCTTGAAATATGCTGATAACACAGACAAACAGACACACAGACCATTCGCTAAAAACAGGATTTTTGTATTCAGGAGACCTCAGAACATGTAGATACAACAAAAACGCACGTTCGAAAATTCGACCCTAAAACAATACTTTCTCGACCCTACGGGTAAGAGAAAGTAAAAAGAAAAGAAAAAGAAGGAAAGAATAGAAAGAAAGAAAAAGGTTTTAATGTTTGCATCATATGGATACAACCCCTTCATGCAATGATCCTCAAATAAAGCGAAAGAAATGTTGTACGCAAGTGCCACTAGATTTTTTGAAAACACACCTGTAATATTTAAACCACCTGGACATGTACGCAAGTGCCACTGTTTTCAGCTTGTACGCAAATGTCATGTACGCATCTGTCACAACACCTAGGTGTGTAAATGGAGCGGTTGCGAAATGTGTGTGTGCAGGTCGTACATAGTCTGTGTATGATGTTGAGCTCCACGGATACTAGTTTTATATATTAGCTATTTCATTTGGTGTTAAATTGTACAGAATGCAGTCATAATGGGTAGTTTCGAGCAAATATAAAAGTAAATTTACTGATAATTTTTAATTCTTTACGTCCCAGTCAAGTTTTCTCTTAAGAAAATAACCAGCGGTCCGCAAATTTTTTTCACAAATTTTACAAGTTCGAGGGCATAAGAGGTTGAGAAACGCTGCCCTATTCAAAGCATAATTTTGTGCAACTGAATGAATATTCGCGGACAGACAGACGAACCGAAGTCATACACTTTTCAATTTAGTTGTACGTAAAGTGGGGCACATTATTTAACTGAGAGCGGACAATACCTAATCTCGCCGGCAGCCTTCGCCCATGTTATTCTAAGGGAAAATTGGTTTACACAATTACTCATTACCTAACGAATATTTTTCAATTCTGTTTTCACATTTAGAAAATTCATAAGCGTTCAATTAGTACTTGTTTTCCAAAAATTGATTTTTTAAAATTTTAGTATTTCATTTTGCGATTAGAAAATGAGAAAAATGCATTTTGTGAAAAATCGCATTTTTGAACTCAAAATTAAAATGTAAAAATTAAAATAAATGAATTTTTCAAAAATGAGTACTTATTTAGCGGTTATGAATTTTCTGACTGCGAAAACAGAATTAAAAAATATACATTAGGTAATGTGTAATTGTCGCAACAAATTTTCCCATAGAATAACATTGGCCACGGCTGTTCGCGGGATTAGGTATTGTCCCCTCTTAAGTCAAAAGTATAATGATGTCAGTGAAGAAAACCATTTTTTTTTTTTTTTACTTTTGTTTTGTTGTTCATACAACTCTCTCTCTTCTCTCCTCCAAAATAAAATGAAAATCCGAAACAGAGACCCCTTCCGGCGAAGCAAACTTTTCCAAAATAAAAAGCCGAAATAGACTTTGTTATGCTGACACTTTGTCGGACACGCCTGTTGCGTATTATTAGCTGGCATATTGTACAGGCAGGCATCCGCCTCGGACAATCCACCCACAAATGACACATAACATGGGTGTACGAGGTGAGAAAGGAGAGCCTGACGAAAAGAGCTTCCGAAAAATATTCTCTTGAAAAAAAAAAAAAAAAAAAACATTACATTATATTATATTATAATTTTTAATATATATATACTTCATGTCATCTCAGACTGAATTAATTTTCACAGGATCAGTACAGTTAATTAATAAATAAATGACACCAAAAGGTTCATGAAAGCGAGACCTACTACTTAAAGTGCCTTCCGAACCGCTATGAACATTTATGCTTGAACAGAAACTCGAACCCGGCACCTGCTGACTGTAAGCCAGACCGCTAACCACTCAACAGCCTGACGAGCATGGGCTAGAACATCCAATTGGGAGGACTAGCTTATCAGAGTTTTTACCATTGCATTTAAATTCGTTACAAATTGTATTCCTCGTCCACACTGAACGACAATTATCAGTAAACCTTCTGATCGGAAGCAAAAGGAATTAAATTATACTTTATTTAGAAATTTATTCATCAACCATGAAAGTTCATTTCAGAAAATTTTGGAGTGGAAGGCTGATTTTTTATACCAACCATGTGAAAAATACCAGAGCCGGGAATCGAACCCGGGCCTTCCGCTTTAGGTGCGGATGCTCAAACCATTGAGCTACCCTGACTGATTACCAGCTAGGCATTTCTCACATAACATTCGTTAGCAAAGTCACCGAGTCTGTAAAGCGGAAGGCCCGGGTTCGATTCCCGGCTCTGGTATTTTTCACATAGTTGGTATAAAAAATCAGTCTTCCACTCCAAAATTTTCTGAAATGAACTTTCATGGTTGATGAATAAATTTCTAAATTAAGTTCAAATTTCGTGGTCTATTGAAGTTGTGCCATGAATATTATTGTCACTTGATATAGCTGTGTTTACAGACTCGGTGACTTTGCTAACGAACGTTATGTGAGAAATGCCTGGCTGGTAATCAGCCAGGGTAGCTCAACGGTTTGAGCATCCGCACGTAAAGCGGAAGGCCCGGGTTCGATTCCCGGCTCTGGTATTTTTCACATAGTTGGTATAAAAAATCAGCCTTCCACTCCAAAATTTTCTGAAATAAGTTATACTTTATCGTGTTGCAAAACACACAAACAAGTTTATTGTCTAGAACAAGTGTGTCCAACCCAAAACACTTGGTGGGCCGCATTGGAAATCCATTTTATTCATTCGGGCCGCACTGCATGTTATGCACAGTCATAAAAAAGCCTCCCCCCCTCTTTTCCCGACTAATTTTGCCGTAAATTAGTGCAGCGACATGCGGCTGGTGCCGATCGATTAACAAAAAGGCCTAGTTTAGAACACTAAATTTTGCTTAAGGGGTGTTTACGTATTAAAACTGGCATGAATTTCATTTTTTCAAAAGCAACCCCAAAAATGGTATAGTTTATATGTTTCTCTCAGTTTTTCACAGAGTTACAAATTGCTAAAATATGGAGATGCTAATGTTAAATAAATGTAATAAACATTAATTCATGATGTCTTCCCAAAAAATTAATATATTATTATTATTATTATTTAAACGTTAGAATGAAGTAAGCTAAATATGTTACATGCATATTTTTCATTTTATTTCATTTTATTTTTATTTTTTTTTATTATGAAAATGATTAATATTCATATTTCAAAAAATTATGAGTTATGACCTACATTAATTTTTGCTCGAATAGAATCGGCATCATAAAAAATGGGTTTCTAAATTTACATTTCATTCCAAACATTGTTTTTTCGAATTATAGTGATATTTCAATTTTTATTGTTCTTAGGGGGCTGTCACTTGTTATGTCATATATTACTTTGCTTGCGTATGATTTAAAATAGTTATTCAAGTAAGTTTAAGCGTGCACATCATTTCTTAATTAGCATTACTTTATTTTATATTTAAAATTGTTATACTTTTTTTCCGGTTATTATCTGAACGGATACAATACTTTTCTCTATGATATCTTAATTTAATTTTCTAAAATATAGAGATTTACCCCTGATCCATTTTTGGTTGTAACTCTATGAAGATTTAATGTAAGGAATATAAACTATAACTTTTTCCGAACCGCCTTGACCTCAGAAATTTGAATATGTAGTGAAAATGGGTGTTACTATTCAAAAAAAAAAAAGTAGTAGTAGTTTGTGGAAGCTTTAATATGTAGATGACACCCCTAACAACACATCTTCTCCAAATGACATCCTCTGGATGTCCTACGGATGAAAAGGACATCTATGAACATCTTATTTACGTATACAGGATGTATTGTGGACAAGTGTGACGTTAAGGGCCCTAAACAAAATTTAGCAATTGAATTAAAAACTGGACGTTATTACCAATCGTTAGGCATCAGCTGCTTGGTCGGGGAAGGAAATTATTATTATTATTATTTTATGACCGTTCATATGCATATGTGCATATATGTTTGTGAGTATGATTCATGTATTTATATACTTTTTTCAGGGAAGGGCAGGGTAAAAATTCGGAGCAGAATATATTAATTTAACTTATTTTCATTCATAAATTAACAATTGAATCGTGAAAAATTTATGACTATATATTAAAACTATAATAAAATACATGAATAATGGATCTAATAATATTTCATGACCACAGTTCTTTACTTAAGTCTTAATCTTTCTAAGTTCTTAATCTTTAAAAAGTATTTTCACTTCGAAAAGTCAGAACGTACTTATTAATTTTTGATCCGTTAACCAAAGTTGTTAAACTTTAAATAATCGTTAGTCTCCTCGCGGGCCGCAAGAAACTACGCGGTGGGCCGCATGCGTCCCGCGGGTTGGCCACCCCTGGTCTAGAACATCCAAATTATGGCATATTTTTACCCCTCAGGCCATCATCTATTTGCTAAAAATGCTTTTTAACAATAACATCCGTACAGTACATCTTCTTTCCATGAGATCCCCGGAATGTCCTAATCCCGGAGAAATGATGTGTTGCATGGGATAATTAATATAATTAAAAACGCACCTGAAAATGGTTATTGAAAAAAGATGAAAGACAACTTTGTAAGTTCACATCCTAAATTTCAAATACACGAGACGATTATTACGAGTTGCAATAGTATGACCTTTCATCAGTCAATAAAAATTATCCTTATAGCACAGATCTCTGTAAAATATCCTCAGGATGTTTCAGCTTCCTTCAAACACTGGCAACTGAAGCAGAGCTTCAAAACTCATAAATTATCCATTGTCCGAAAGTGACCCTTGAAATTTTGCACACATTTACAATGAAGGACACTACTTTTTATTGCTCTTTTAAGAGACCCCCTTCTCATGCAATTATCGCGCTAGGAGGTTTGTGAGCTTCGATTCCAGCGAGCGTCGATCTCCTAAACCACATCAAAGAAATATCAATAGAGCCGCACTTAGTTGCCAGAGTTCGAGGGCATCCCCAAAATGTCGCGAGGAGATGTTCTGTATGGGGAAGCAGGAGTTGCTGATTCCTGCACGCAGACTGCTTCCTTCAAACTCTGGCAACATACAGAGCTTCAAAACTCATAAATTATCCATTGTCCAAAAGTGACCCTTGAAATTTTGCACACATTTACAATGAAGGACATTACTTTTTATTGCTCTTTTACAAAAGAGACCAGTTCCCATGCAATTATCGCACTAGGGGGGTTGTGAGGGAGGGCTTCGATTCTCAAAAACCACATCAAAGAAATATCAAAAGAAACCGAAGATGAAGCTTTCCAGTTGCCAGTGTGTGAAGGCTCCTTAAATTATTTCCGTTTATGGAGCGGTTGTACTTCGTTTTTGTTTTTCTGCATCTTTTCTTCAGGCGAAAAGAAGCAGGCACTTCCTCTCGGCACGTCCCACCAGTGGCCGAGCGGTTCTGCGCTCAAAGTTGGTAGACAGAAAGTGCCGGATTCGACCCCAGGTCGTACTCATCGACCTAGCCGTTCGGAGTTTTCCGAGGTTTTCTCCGAAACTCTCATAAATACGGGATAGGACCCCTTAAAAAGATCCCACGGAAGCAATCCACCATTAGGCCTAAGCCCCTGGTGCAGTCCATAGGCCTTAAACCCCACAACTTATCCCTGCACCTATATTTTTATTTTTTTGCGATGAAGGATCGTGCTTCGTTATTTCGATTCGAAACAGCTGTTGAGTGTTTTTCGAATTTGTTATTAGCTGATAAAGTTTTCATTCAACAGCAATTGTCTTCTGTAGCCAAGCGACGAAAGGAATCCTGTACGCGTGACAGAAGATCCTCATTTTCCCTCTTGACACAATACCGACGCAGAAAACGAAACCGAATTCGATTCGCGGTCGTCACGCGTGAAGAGGCATCACACTCATCACTGTCTCCGCTCATCCTCTAATGAGATCAGTGATGCCAAATTGTCGAAAATTATTTCCCCAAACAGGTCATCAAATTTCCCCAAATCAGGGGGTTTTTTCGAAAAAATCCCCAACTTGATTTCTACTAAAAAGGGAAAATAAAAATTTTTTCAAAAAAAAAAAAATATGGAGCAGATTTTTCTATGATTTAAACTCAGATTTTTCCCCAAATGAAAGCAATTTTGAAAAAAATCCCCAAATAACAATAAAGTCTCTAGTCGTAGGGATAAATCATTACGTTGCCAACATTGACAGAAAGTTGAACTCCTCCCTAGATTTGTCCCCAAAAATTTTAGAATTCCCCGTAAAAGTCCCCACAAACATTGGGTCCCCAAAATTGTCCCCAGAAGCCTCAAAAATCCCCCAAAATGGGGACAAAATCCCCAATCTGGCATCACTGACATCACCAGCTTTGCAAAAGCTGGATTTTTTATGTTTGAGTCTTAAAAATGCGAAATATTCATTTGCGTTTTAGTTCAAAAATAAAATGTGAGTAAAAATACGAAAAATTAATTTTTGGCAAACGACTACTTATTTAAGGGTTGTCAATTTTCTGAATGTGAGAACGGAATAAATAAATAAATAAAAATAAAATAAAATAAAACAAGGAGTTATTGCGGGAAAAAAAAAAAAAAAAACGCATAAAATAATGGCTTTGGCTATCGGCGTGGATAGTTATTGTCTAAGGGATTTCATACCTTTTAAGAAGTCACAGTATATACGAAAAGTCTTTTTTTTTTTTTTTTTTTTTTTTCAATTAATATAAAGTTTTTTCGTACTAAAATCACACAAAAAAATTTTTATGATGTTCAAGGCTTGATTTAGACCAGTTGGAAAATCTTTAAAATTAACATCCTAATTTAATTACAATTAAAATAATCTGGTGTGTCACTCACTTTCTTTTATCCTGAAATTTAATACTATAAATACAGGTTGCAGATTAAGAGGTAAGATAACGAGTACTGTTATGTAAACCTGTGTTAAACAATTCAAATTAGGCTTCTGAAGAGTTTTATAGGATAATTAGTTCTGTGTGAACCCCCCGTTTCATTAATGCACCTACACTTATATAGAATTTAATTCGGTTATTAAAAAATAATTCTGTTTTTAAAAAATAGTTTATTAAAATTATTATTTAAAAAAATTATCTTTTATAATAATGCACACGATTTCCATATTAGAGAAGTAGTATAACACTAAATATATATATATAAAATCAATATTACATTAAATATTTTTTTTTTTTTTGGTTACAAATGAAAAAAAAAACAATAACTTTATTTTAAATTATCGCAGATCGATGGTTTAACCATTCGTTTTAAAGCTATTGGCAAGCTCTTTTGAAAGATACCCATCATGAAAATTTGCTCTTTCCCTCCAGGGGGGGAGGCGGGGCTCCTACATACACATTTTTTTTTTTTTCCCAGTTGACTATCTCTATTACAAAAAATATATATTCGTTGCATTTGGTTTAGTGCAGTCTATAGACAGATGTTAAACTCTACTTACCTGCCATTTCCCCCATAGACGTAATGTATTTGAATACTTTTGAGTGTCCCTGTACACGAACCATTGGCTTCATCTCAACGAAAAGCTTACTGTAGCATCCTTATAGGATACACATTTAGAATACCGAGTTTGGAATTTCTGCTACTATTTGTTCTTGAGATATGCTGATAGCAGACACACAGACCATTCGCTAAAAACATGATTTTCGTATTCAGGGAACCTCAGAACATGTAAATATAACAAAAACTCACGTTCGAAAGAAAAAGTAAAAAAAGAAGTAACAAATTATTGATGCAGCAAAATTTTCTAGCGTCATTTAACAATCCTCAAAATAAATTAATTCAGAATTTACATATTATTAAATATTTTCAATGTTTTCAATTATTCATTAATTAAAATTTTCATTTTTCTTTTTTATTAATAATAGCACTACGTTTTTTGTTTTTTATTAGGAATAGGAGGACTATTAGTTTCAATCTGGGTAAAAATGACGTCGCCAGTTTTTGTAGACCAGTTTCGTGTACCATCAATTTAGAAATATCAGCCCTATTGCACAAATTCGGCACCCAATGAAAGGGGCGATTTTTCTGAATGCAGCGGAGCAAACAGTTTTTCAACACGACAATTAGATTTATTAAAATGAACTAAAGTATGAAATTGAAGTGACAACACTTCATTTTAATTCATTCCAGTCATTTTAAAAAGTACGTGGCCCAGTTTTACAGGAGATAAAAAAGAAGAAGAAAGGAGATAAAAAACAAATAATAATAATAATAATTCTGTAAAAGACAGAATTTAGTTTAGTACGGAAGACTATTAATTCCAATCTATAATTTTTTTTTTTTTTTTTTAATCTGATTATTATTTTTTTTTTACCGTAAAACTGGGCCACGTATACTTTTTAAAATGACTAAAATGAATTAAAATGAAGTGTTTCCACTTAAATTTCACACTTTAGTTTATAAAAAAAAATCTAAATGTTGTGTCGAAAAACTGTTTGCACCCCTGGATTCAGAATTGATCGGGTACCGAATTTGTAAAGATAGGACTGATATTTCTAATTTATTTTGGCGTTACACAAAACTGGTCTACAAAAAAATCCAGATTGAAACTAATAGTCCTAATAAATATTAAAAATTTTACAGCTTGAAATTAATAGTCTTCCGTACTAAACTAAATTCTTCTTTGACAGAATTTTTACTTTTTATTTTGTTTTGATTGTAATTAATTAAGAGTATTAAATTCCTAATTTTTCAAAAGCTGAAACAAGTTTAAAATATTACTAACAATTTTTGCACCCTTTTAATAAAAAGGGATCGATTGAAACAAACACATTTTTCACTTGCACAACAAAGTTCTAAAAAATCTGAAACCCCCTTATCCAAAGAAGTATTTCTAGACTGAAATGTACCAGATTTCTTTTGTTAGTTCATCATACATAAACCACTAGTGCGGTTTATGACATTCTTAATAGAAAACGTGTTAGAGTGAATCTGAATTACCTACATTGCTCAGCCTCAAGAAAACTAAATAGTTGGCACAGGTGGATTCGGCTCGGTGCCCCAACCTATATTTGTTCTCATTCACTTCTACTACAGGACATACCACATTCAAGTTAAGATAAACTAGTATGTTGTGGCCACCACATGACTTTCTTTTATATTTTCCTATACAAATTCACTCAATAGAAATAATTTATTAAAATTATTATTTAAAAAAATTATCTTCCATGATAATGCAGACGATTTCCATATTAGAGAAGTAGTATAACGCTAAATATCCAAAAAACAGTAAATTTTATTGTCAAAATTACATTATTATTATTATTATTATTATTATTTTGTTAAAAATGAAAAAAAAAAATCGATAACTTTATTTTAAATTATCGCAGATCGATGGTTCAACCATTCGTTTTAAAGGTATGGGCGAGCTCCTTTGAAAGATACCCAAACCCATCATGAAAATTTACACCCCTCGAGGGGGGGGGCTTCCCCCCAGGGGGGTGGCGAGGCTCCTACACATACAAAAAAAAATTCCCAGTTAACTCTCTCTATTATAAATAATTCTTGTAAATTTCATAATGATTACTAAAAAATAATTCTCTTTATGCACATTTATACAAAATTTTGTCCTATAGCACCATGTTAAAAATTTTGAAAAAGTGGAATGGCAACGCAACCTGTCAGACAATTTTTACCAAAAGTTGATAGGCACTCATTTATGTCAAGGTGCAACTACATACCAATTTGTATGACATTCTGTGCAATAGTACCTGAGATACAGTTGCCACAAAATTTTGTCACACACACACAGACATTTTCTAAAAAGGGTCAAATCGTGTTCTACAGCTCTCAAAACGTGTAAATCTATCAAAAATCCGAGGTCGAAAATTTTTACGAATCCAATACTTTCTTCTGTTGAATATAGAAGAAAGTAATAAATAAATCTGGCGGATCACTCGACAGATTGAGCTGTCCTGCCTAGTAGGCTATCATACCGCCGATTCGATACATTTTAACTCATTATAATTTGCAGATTAATTTTCTTAGGGTCAGTTTCATATTTTAGTTTTCATGCCATTTCTAATGCAAATGATCCCTATAATGCAATTTTGTTTGAAACACTGCCCTGTAGAGAAAAGCTTAAATTTCGAATAACTTAAGTTAATGATATTCATGTTAGTATCATAAGTGATATTTTAAAACTGGCCCGACCTCTTTACGATCATTTGTTCTTCAACTAATGGCTACACAGACTAACGTACTAACCCTTTCACGCCCAAGGGAAATATTTTTCCCTTCTACAAAAATCGTTATCGATTGTTCAATTATTATTGAATCGATATTTTTTTTTACTGAATGTCAAAATAAAACGTATGTCCAAGGCAGCAAATGTGTTTCTGAACGAATAATAATAAAAAAAAAAAAACGTATGGAAAATAGGACACATAATACATGTGTTATGTGCAAGGTCCACTTGTGCTTCACAAGTAAACGAAATTGTTTCGTAGAATACCATAACTAGCTATTTATTTTACTTTTCTGATCATTTTTATATTACAAAGCAATAAATTTGTATTACAGAGCAATCAATAAAATACCGATATAATCAACCTAACTCTTCGTTTATTTACTTTTATGGTCCATAGGGAAAAATATTTCCCATGAAATAATTATAGGAAACCTATACACCCTGCTATGTTTTTCTGGTGATATTCTCTTACTTTACACCCACAATAGCTAAAATATTGTGTTGTATTGGCATATTTAGTCTTGGAAATCTTATAGTCCTGAAAGGGCTAACTAACGAATTAACTGAGTAACACCAATTTTGTATTTTTCGGATTCCTCATACCTCTAAAATGGTACCTTTATACCTATAATACAATGAGGAGTTAAATAAAACAGATCGCATACATACAGACGAACTGGATTCACAAACACTTTTTAATTCTATTAGAATGAATCAAAACACGGGCTTTTCCATTTTTCACTCAGTAAGTCGGTATCACGAATCTTGAATAAAAACACCGCAAGCGCCGTACCGGACACCGGAAAAATGCCGTTCTACAAACTCACGTAACCTTTCCGGTTTCGAAATGAAAATTTTATAAGCTTAGCCTTTTTTTTTTTTTTTTTTACGAACTAGACACAGAAAGCAAGCAGTATTATAGGTCCACTTACTAGGGTAGTGTCCAGGTGGATGGGCGAAGTCCGGGCCTCTTTCATGGGACAGATACGGAAGTGCGGAGACGTAGTCCGAGGGTAGGCGAAGCGAGACATTGCTCACCGACTGGACTTCATGGCCACTGATGATAACGGCCAGTCAAAACAAACACGGCGTAACTCGCCCTTCACAGCGCGCCAAACAAGTCGCCAACAGGCACAATCACAACAAAGTTCGAGCGAGGATCGGATCATTATGCATAGCACGGATTAATAGAAGATACTTCTATTAATCCGTGATGCATAGGATGGTAAATACAGTGAAATCGGTCGGGATCCGGACATAATATCGCGGGACAAAATATCGCAGGACAAAATATCGCATCAAAAAAATAGTATGATCTATTTGAAAATTTGTATTTGTGTCACGTGGGATCTCTGGTGAAGGCCGCGAGGCCCTAGATATCTAAATTAATTAATTAAAATCAGTAAATACATAAATACATTATAGAATGGAATTTTATTATTCTATATATATTTAATTTTAAGTTATTTTATCATTTTCTTTTCACCATTCAATTACTTTTTTAAAATATTGTACATCACTGCTGACATCAAAGCTGAACACTGTTCAGAAACTTTAATTAAAAATTTTAAAATAGACAAGTACGATTGAATTCTTTATGACTAATCTTGACAAAAGTTAATTAACATAGTCTTTAAACTCTTTTAAGCAAAATTTCTAACAATTTTGGAGGTGGATTTGTCTGTATGTGAGAGCTCTGACCGTGGTATGTGTTGTCATGAAATTTTATACAACCTTATTAACAATTAACCAAGTCCTTTTTGCATTCCATTCATTTATGTAGGCGATATTTTGTCCACGCGATATTTTGTCCCGCGATATTTTGTCCCCAACCCAAATCGGTCAAATTCCCCCCTTATTCTTCTAATTTGACAGCAAGTCTAACAAAATGTTATTCTATGGAGAAATTTGTTTTATAAATTACTATCAGATTTTTTAGTTACCCATCATATTACTGGCATGGGAAACTTAGATAATAGTGAAAAATTTCGACCACGTTTCTTTGATTTTTTTTTTTTTTTTACACATTTTGGGTTGAGTTGGGCGGGTTTTAGTCGCACTAGTGCTGCGCTATGGGCAGTTGGCAACATACTGGGACTTAACCGTAAGGGTGATCCGGAGACATGCCCTCACAATTCCGATCCTCTACGGAGGGTAGGCTGCCCCGTTTCGGTGACCCACCTGAGGTATAATTTCGAGGCAACATGGAGGACGCGTACGCGTTTTGGGACATGACGAAACGAAAAATCACAAAATCGACGAGGTTTCCGTCTGTACCGTGAAATTATACTTCTAGGGGTTACCGAAGCGGCGCAGCCATTATCTCCGTGTAGGATTAAAATTGTGATGGCATGTCTCCGGACCACCTCTAGGGGTGAGTCTCAGACCTTCGCCCATTGTCCATTGCGCAGTGCTAGTGCGACGTAAAATCCAATTAACCAACCAACCGTCTGTATCGTGTCAGTTAGTATGTTAGTCTGTAGTTCTTGGGATATAGTGTAACTATATCCCAAGAACAAATATCCGTAAAGAGGTCGGACCAGTTTTAAAATGTCACTCATGGCATTGGCAAGAATCCTATTGATTTTCAACATTCTAATTTAAAAACTTCGTAAATTATTCGAAATTTACGATTTTCTTAACCTGGAAGAAAGGGAAATTTTTAACTTGAATGTTCATTAAAAGAAATAATTTTTATTGTAAAGATGTCAGACCAGATTTAAAATATTAGTTACGATGCTGGCATGAATATAACTAATTATAAAAATTTTAAAAACTTCGTAAATTACTTGAAATTTTTATATTTCATAATATGGTAGAATAGGGCAAAATTTCTCACAAACGTTCTTTTTTGAGGGATATTTTCATCGTAAAGATATCAGATCGCTTTTAAAATATCAGTTGTGAGGCTGGCATAAACATAGACCTTATATAATAGACTACGCATCCCTCCTCATTTTCTGTCTGCGACATGAAGTAGCTTCCCCAGCGAAATTATCACGTGATGTAGACCAGGAGAGAGGGACGAGAATGAATATTATGTGATTTTTCCATAGGAAAGAAAGTAGTTTAGAGTTTTTTAATTTCTGTATTGTACACATACTTTTTATTTAAGCCTTTAGATTTACGCATCGTTGGAAAGCTAAAATGTCAAAGATTAATTATAAAAAAATTCTTTTGTGAGAAACCATTCTGAAGGGGAAAATTTTTTGTTTGAATTCTTACAAAAATAAGTGCTTTCTTATGGAAGAATCGCCCTCAACTCCATGTCACGTGACATACGGTGTTGACCGCAAAGGATGAAGGTATCAGATTACACCCTCATGTTGAAGACATTCACTATAATGGGAAGTCCTATTGGTGGCGTAGTCTATATATATAAGGTCTATGGGCATAAACACCGTTGACTATGAATCGCCTAATTAAAAAAATTAATATGTTATTCGAAATGTACGATTTTCTTAACATGGAAGAATAGGGCGAAATTGAGCATAAACTTCCATTTTGAGGATCATAAATACATTCACACAAAAATATTCACCGGACCAGTGAAGTTTTTCATTTTTTTTTTTCATTTGTACTTTTGTAGCGCTCATATGCTACAAGCCAAGCGCCCCCTAGCGACCCGGTTGCCGAGAAACCAAAAAATCATTCCAGAGAAGAGGAATAAAGGTGTATGTGAAGGTGGTCGGAGTTTTGCCGATATGGCTTACGGTCACAAAGACACACCATGTAGGATGCGGGACTTTTGTATTTAATCTAAACAATTTAACTTTCACCCTGTAAATAGTTTTTTTTTTTTTTTTTTTTGTTTGTTTGTTTATGTGTTAAGTGTGTAACTTTTAAATGTAAAATAAATAGTGTTACACTAAATCGGCGTTATTATCGAGTTCCGCTCCTATACTTTGTATTTTTTTCTAGCCCACAGAATAGTATGTTATAATATAACAATAGTAAGTGTATTTCTTTATAATTGTCAATATCACCTATTCTCAATAATTTGTAATTTAATTTCCCTTTTATAAACTTTTTTACTTTCCGAACACTATAGTGAGGAAAGTATTGTAATCATGTCAAAAATCCGAATTCGAGATTTTGATGTTTCTATACGTTTTGAGGTCCCCTGAGTCCGTTTTCACTATTTTTACGATGATGTATGTATGTGTGTGTGTATGTGTGTATGTATGTGTGTATGTGTGTATGTCTGTGAGTGAACACGCTAGCGTCTAAACGCTTTGTTCGATTAACCTGAAAGTTGGTACGCATATTGTAAGTCACCATAGTACGAACCCTATAGATTTTGGTGAATCTAGCACTTATAGTTTTTTTACAGGGACACAAAGAAAAATTCTTTATCATTATGGCCTATGGGAGCAAAATCTTAAAAGTGCGATAGCATCTAAACGCCTTATTCAATTGAGCAAAAATTTTATACACATATTATAGATCACAAATACTCAATCTGTATAGATTTTGGAGAATCTAGCACTTATAGTTTTTTTACAGGGACACAAAGAAAAATTCTTTATCATTATGCCTATGGGGCCAAATTTTTAAAAGTGTGATAGCGTCTAAACGCCTTATTAATCCGAGCAAAAAATTTGTACACATGTTATAGATCACAGTTGAACCAACTGTATAGATTTTGGTGAATCTAGCGCTTACAGTTTTTTTACAGGGACACAAAGAAAAATTCTTTATCATTATGGCCTATGGGACTAAATTTTTAAAAGTACGATAGCATCTAAACGCCTTATTGAATTGAGCTGAAAATTTATATGAGTATTATAAATCACTGTTGCACTAACTATAAGCATTTTGGTGAATCTAGCATTTATAGGTTTTTACAGGGACACAACGAAAATTTCTTTATCATTATGATCTATGGGCTCAAAGTTCAGTAGCGTTAAATAAAACATCGTGTAATAGATGGAGAAAAATACTCAAACACTCTATTATGGTTTTCTCTCTCTTTCTTTTTGTTTAACAACTCCTCTTTCTTTACTTTATCTACAGAACTGTTAATGACTCAATGTTCGGAAAGTCGAGTGGAGTCACTCCAGATTTTTTTTTTTTTAATTTGTAATTCTTAAAATTAAATACGTTAATTAAGCTCGTTTATTAAAACATAAATTTTTGATTTATATAAGACTTCATTCGTATTTTTTAATTAATTTACAAAAAATTATCCTATTTAACTCGTAAATTTATAAACAAACAGTACACAAATTTTTAAATATTTAAAAAAATATAATAGAATGGAAGAACATACCAGTCAAAGTATAAATATGTACGGAATATGAAAATCGGAAAATTACTGGTCCCGCGGACCAGTAACTTTATTTTCTAAATTTTTACCTCTGTATATATATATAAATATATATATATATAGAGAGAGAGCGAAAGAGAGAGCGGATAGACAGACTAATTGAAAGTTATAATAATCTTTGCTACTGCTATCAGTTGTTGAAAAAGAAAAGGCATTGCAAAAAAGAAAAGAAAAAAAAAATCTTGTTAATGAAAATTCGCCGGTTATCAAAATCGACCGATATTTGAAAACTAATATAACGCTGAAAAAATATCGCACCATTTTTTTAAATATCAAAATGTTAAATCAGAATTCATTTTATTGTCTCATCAGAAATTATTCCGGATGGAGAAAAGAAACTTCCTGAGCGGATCTGCTTTCGCTTTTATCTTCGTAACTTCCCACTAGGTGACAGCACTACAGAAATCTAGGTGACGAAATTTTCATGAACTACTCTCTTTCAAGACTCCCCATTCCATGCGGGGAAGAATTTCTGTTATAATATATATATATATATTATAAATGAAATTTCTTTAATTTTCTTTCAAAACACTGTACAAGGTTAAAAAAATTTAAATTCATGATAAATTCCAGCATAAACCATAAACCATGACAGATTAGCTTGCCATTTCTTTGTAACATGTTGTATCATGTGTTCATTCTTTTAGATATCTGTGCCAAAAGTATGTATTGGAATTCTTTTGTAATTCTGTATTAATTGGAATTCTCTGCAATTAATTACAAATTCTGTCTTTAACACTTTTTACAAAAAACATGCTTTTAAACACTGTAATAACATGTGTTCATTTCATTACGCTAAACGGAATGTAACCCTATGTTAAAATACACTAAAAGAAATTCCGTCTATAGACCATAATGATACAAGATTTTTCACAACGCCAAAATTCCATGCCATAAATATCTGAACTAAATTTAACTTCATTTGGATAATTGCATAATGTTATTGGATTTTTTTACTTTCTTCTATATTCAATAGAAGAAAGTATTGGATTCGTAAAAATTTTCGACCTCGGGTGTTTGATGGATTTACACGTTTTGAGAGTGTAGAACACAATTTCACCATTTTTAGAAAATGTCTGTGTGTGTGTGACAAAATTTTGTGGCAACTGTAGCTCAGGAACTACTGCACAGAATTTCATACAAATTGGTATGTAATTGCACCTTGACATAAATGAGTGCCTATCCACTTTTGATAAAAATAGTCTTACAGGTTGCGTTGCCATCCCGCTTTTTCTAAATTTTTAACATGGTGATATGGGACAAAATTTTGTATAAATGTGCATAAAGAGAATTATTTTTTAGTAATCATTATGAAATTTACAAGAATTATTTATAATAGAGATAGTCAACTGGGAAAAATTTTTGTATGTGTAGGAGCCTCGCCACCCCCTCCCCTGGGGGGGAGGGAAGTCCCCCCTCGAGGGGAGTAAATTTTCAAGATGGGTATCTTTCGAAAGGTCTCGTCAATACCTTTAAAACGAATGGTTGAACTATAAATCTGTGATAATTTAAAACAAAGTTATCGATTTTTTTTTTTTTTACTTTTAACAAAATGAAAATGAATTTTTTTTTTTTAATATTGTTACTGAATGAATATGTATAGGAAAATATAAAAGAAAGTCTTGTGGTGGCCACAACATACTAGTTTTTCTTTTTCTTTTTCTTTTTTTTTTTTTTTTTTGTGGTCTTGTAGATAATTATTGAGTCTATGCACACTTTTTCTAGATGAAAAATGCTTCGAAGCATCTTAATAATGTGTGTTACTGCCATTATGTTGAATACAATGTTACCACGTTAAATTGCGTTTAACTAAAATTCTGTTCCTATACTGTAATGATGAGAAATACTTTGGTGTGTCCTGTACACGAACCGTACAAAATAAGCTATTTCTGTAGGGCGCATGAACAATTTGCAAGTCAGTCGGAGAATATCAGTTTTTTACCGGGCTTGGGTCCCGTCAGTGGACTAGAAGAGAGGTTCTGTTTTAAAAACTGTAAAACAGGAGGTGCCGGAATCTACTCCAGGTCACGCTGGACGGAATTTTCCTTGGTTTTCCTGAAACTCGCGTAAATCATGCTAGGTTTCTTAGAAAGGACCCCCACAGAAGGCACCCCCCCCACGAGGGGGGAATAAGAACTTCTAATTGTCGATAGGTCTTAATCCCTAGTTCTATATCAACACCATTCGGATTATCAAGGATGACATTCTACCCGGATCTCGAATCCAAGCGTAGTTAAATGACTGTACATCTGTCAGATAGCTCCCTTTCTCCCTTCCCATGTTATGCAATGGTATTTTCGTTGCTTCGTTTTATAAAAATATCTCATTCAAAAATGAACTTTTTCGAATTCTGTTTTTTGAATATTACTCTTTGAACAGGTCGTCTTTTAGCTTAGTGAGCAGTTTTTCGAAAAAATAAATTCAAATATTCTATTTAGAGATCCAAACTTAGGGTCTATAATTTACTTATTGAAATAAAATATTTATATCAATTTTTTCGAAAAATTGCTCACTAAGCTAAAAGGGTGACCTGTTCAAAGAATAATATTCAAAAATTGAATGGGATATTTTTATAAAACGAAGCAACAAAAATCCCATTAGATAACATGGGGTGGGAGAAAGAGAGCTATCTGACTGCCCGCACAACCACAAACAATAGGGCATAGCTATATTGAATTAATCAATAAACAATTACATATAGAAGTGAAGCCTCGTGCAAGGCAGAGGACATTGAGAAAGTTAATATGACTTGTTTCTGATCTCATCTATAAAAGTATAACAGAAAATAATGATAATGACAACTAGAAGAAGGAGGAGAAGCAGAGGCCACCACGGCTTAAAACGGGTGGTGCGGCTTCTATATATACATATAAACACAGAAGCATATAAACGATTAACTCGTGATATAAACAAACATGTTTTGTGCAGTCTGTAAATATTAAACTTTACCGACAAGAATATATTAAACTTTACAAAAAAGAATCTTCGCACATATTTACAATGTATTTCCATAGTTTTGAATGTCCCTGAAATGACACGAACCATTAGACCGATCTTAATTAAATGGCTCGAGTAGCATCGCTATGGTATGCAGATTTAGGCAATACAAGCCCTTACTTTTAAAAAAGACCTAAAATTATTCTCAAGGTAATCAATAAATAATCAAATGTAAATTAATAAATTACTTTCTACCGAGCTCTCTACATGATAGACCAGTTGCTCTGCCTAATGGTTGTCTGAGTGAGTAATGCCCACCGGTTGTCGGCATGGATAACTCAATGGGTAGAGCCTTGACCTTGTAAGTCAAAGATCCGGGGTTCGACTCCCGGTCCAGGCATTATTTTCACTCAGTTGGAAAAATAAATTTTCAGTAAATTAATAGTCCCAAAATATTAGTATTAATCACAAAATATCACTGATTATGAACATGTATAAAAAATTTAACTTTGGTTTTAAATGGGGGGCATTAAAAAGAAAACTTCGTAATAACCAATAGGGGAACTTGAGACCCTCCCTATCCTATGCCCCTAGATACCGAGTTTGGACTTACTGTTGATATTTGTTTTTGTGTCATTTTGATAACAGACGCAGACTGAACGCTAAAAAACTAATTTTTAGATTCAGGGAGTCACAAAACATGCGATTACAGTAAAAACCTAATTTCCAAAATCCGTCTCAAATACAATACCATACGATTAAAAGGAAGTGATTTTAAATACATTTTTTTAGACATGCCATGATTTAGTAAAGCCTTTTCACCCATTGCATACAATAGCAAATGAACCTATTTGACTGATTTTGAGTAGCCTTGCATATTGTAGGGGTATAGGTTGTTTTTGTGTCATTTTGATAACAGACGCAGACTGAACGCTAAAAAACTAATTTTTAGATTCAGGGGATCCCAAAACATGCAATTACAGTAAAAACCTAATTTCAAAATCCGTCTCAAATACAATACCATACGATTAAAAGGAAGTGATTTTAAATACATTTTTTTAGACATGCCATGATTTAGTAAAGCCTTTCCCCCCATTCCATACAATAGCAAATGAACCTATTTGACTGATTTTGAGTAGCCTCGCATATTGTATATTGTCTATAACTTGCATACGCATCAAATAGTGTACTAAAATCTAGCACAGTAAAAAGAAAAAAAGAAATGCCCTTTGAGCCATTTTCAATCATATAAATTTAATATATCCAAATTCTTTGGGAGTTACCCTGTAAAGGAAGAAAATATGATATATATACATGTTCATTCGTTAGTTCTCCATCATACTATAGGTATGGGGAACTTAGGTAATCGTGAACATTTTCGACCTCGGTTTTTTGACGGTTTTACACGTTTTCAGGTGTGAGGAATCCGAAAATACAAAATATCTATGGTGTCTGTCTGTAGAGTGTCTGTTAGTCTGTTAGTCCGTTAGTTTGTTAGTCTGTGAACACGATATCTCAAGAACAAATTGTCGCAGAGAGGTCAGATCAGTTTTAAAATATTACTTTCGACACTGGCGAGAACCCTATTCATTTGCAACATTCGAATTAAAAAACTTCGTAAGTTATGAGAAATTTACGATTTCATAACATGGGAGAATAGGACAAAAATTCACTTAAACGTGCATTAAATGGAAACTTTTTACTGTAAAAATGTCAGACCAGTTTTAAAATATCAGTTTTGATGCCGGAATGAACATCAGTAACTATACATATGCTACTTTGAAAATTTCGCAAGTTATTGGAAATTTACGAATTTCTTAACATGGCAGTATAGAGCAAAATTTCACATAAACGTCAATTTTGAGAGAGATTTTCATCGTAAAGATGTCAGACTACTTTTGAGATATTATTTAGGACACTGACATGAATATTAATGACTATGAATTTTCCAATATAAAAATTTCGTAAGTTATTGGAAATTTACGAATTTCTTAACATGGCAGAATAGAGCAAAATTTCACATAAACGTCAATCTTGAGGGATATTTTCGTCATAAAGATGTCAAACCACTTTCGAAATATTATTTAGGATACTGGCATGAATATCATACACTATGATTTTTCCAATTTAAAAAATTCGTAAGTTATTTGGAATTTACGATTTACTTAACATGTCAGAATAAGGCAAAATTGAGCATAAACTTCCATTTTGAGGATCATAAATACATTAGACAACTTCAAAATTACATTTATGATATTTGTTTGAACATGATTGAATACAAATATTCTAATAGGAAAATTTCGTAAATTATTCGTAATTTGCGATTTTACCAACATAGCGAAATTGTAAAATTTTCATATAAATATGAATTTTGAAGATTATTGCATTGGAAATAGTAGCATGAAAACTAAACAACGGAATCGACCCTGATAAAATAAATTAATAGGTTAGAAAAAGATAAATATATCGAAGTGAACGGTGGATAGCCTATTAGGCGGGGATTTCATTCTGTCACTGTATCAAGCGTTTGGTCAAATTCTTTTTTTTTATTTTTTTAACATGATTATAATATGTCTCGCACTAGAAATTCATGAGAACATAAATAGGATGGGGAACTGAGCAGAGTCCACCTATGCCAACTAGTTTTCTTTTAATGCTGTCTAAAGGTGATAACGAGTCATTTCTCCAATGGACGCAATGCATTGGGGAATGCCCCTGTATACGAATTTTTTATTTGGTTTTAATGTATCCTCTGATGATGCAGTTTTAGGATACCGAGTTTGTATTTCCTACTCGTTTATTTATTACTAGCAGGCTACGCCCGCTTCGCTGGTCACTATTTTTAAATGAATCATTATAATTAATGAATTTTTTATCATGTGAAAAAAAAAAAGAAAAAAAAAACTCTGATCGGGAAAAATGTCGCACCGGGTCCCCACTGCCTTCGGCAGCGTAGACCCGTGCGCGATGCGCACGCGCGAATGCATATATATGAGCGCCCTAATAATTTTACAAATTCGAATAGATCCGCAATCGATTTGTAAGTATCGAAAACCTATATATACCAATTTTGAACGATCTAACTGTATTTTTATTTTTTTGTCCCCCCTCTCCCCTCCCCCTTCTCGCCCCTCCTAATAACTTCACACTTTCGAAAATATCCCCATTCGACATGCAGGCCTCTTCAACCTATCTGTACCAATTTTGAATGGCCTAGCTGTATTTCTATTTGTTTTTGCCCCATAGCCCCCCTTACCGCCCCACCCCCCTACCCGCCCCTCCTAATAATTTTACAAATTCAAAATCATCCGCAATCGATTTGTAAGTATCGAAAACCTCTATGTACCAATTTTGAACGATCTGACACTATTTTTATTTTTCCTTCCCCCCTCCCCTCCCCCTCTACTCGCCCCTCCTAATAACTTTACACAATCGAAAATATCCCCATTCGACTTGCAGGCCTCTTAAACCTATCTGTACCAATTTTGAACGGCCTAACTGTATTTCTATTTGTTTTTGCCCCATAGCCCCCCCTTACCGCCCCACCCCCCTACCCGCCGCTCCTAATAATTTTACAAATTCAAAATCATCCGCAATCGATTTGTAAGTATCGGAAACCTCTATGTACCAATTTTCAACGATCTGACACTATTTTTATTTTTTTGCCCCCCCTCCCCTCCCCCCTTCTCGCCCCTCCTAATAACTTTACACAATCGAAAATATCCCCATTCGACTTGCAGGCCTCTTAAACCTATCTGTACCAATTTTGTACGGCCTAACTGTATTTCTATTTGTTTTTGCCCCATAGCCCCCCTTACGCATGTGAAATCACGTTTTGCCCCCCCCCCCCCGCCCCCCTTGGGGACCGAATTTCAAAAATTCCAGAAACCGATTTTTAGACATTTGTATTAGCTATATTTAAAAGCAAAAATTTTACGGATATCTGTTTGTTTGTTTGAGATATGGAGGATTTTGTGAAATTACGTTTTGCCCCCCTCCCCCCCTTGCGGGGCGAATTTTGTAAAATCGCTTGCGGCGTTGTCTTTCTCGGGTCGTAAACATTAACCGTGCCAAATTTGGTCCCGCTCAGTGAAACGGCCTAGGATTCTATAGCGAACACACACACACACACACAGACAGACTCTGCTCTTTTATATATATAGATTACCATGTTTTTATTAACTTCTATTCTTGTGTGTTTGTCCGGTACAAATCTTGCAATCGATTTTTAACTAACTTCCCCTACTAGCTAGACATGTGAAACTTTCACAGTAGCTCACAACCCGATGACAACACAATACTTCGGAATCTGATTTTCGAATAGTTTTCTTTTAATTAATTAAAATATGAAAATAATAAGCTCCTAATAGCAAATAAAAATAGTCATTAAAATATTAGCTATCATTTAATGGTTGCCAAAAAAAATAATTATGAGTTCATTTTCTTTCGACCTAAAAATAAATACATTTAATGAAACGTGAGTGTTAAAAAATTGTAAAAAGTTAAATGATGCATCTGGCAAAAATGGACGCCATTGTCACTGTAAAGATTTTCTACACATTGATAAGTGCTAATGTCGCTTTTGTCACGATGCTAATATACGTTGTTCTAAAAGGAGAAATATTTTACTTTTAAAACCAACTTTTTTTTTTTTTTTTTTTTTTTCACTGTTATTATTATATTTTACTGAACTGTGTCCGCGTGCTTAAATATTATTTTTTATCCTCGTGTATTTTATTAATGATTCATCAGAAAATTCAAAAACATGGTATATAAAAATTTTCTTTTTATCTTATAATTTATTTATTTTGAGTTATGCTCGACACACATGACATTATTATGCGAGACACACATGAACTATCCGTTACAACGAGATATATATATTAGAGTGCTGATTCAATGGATGAAGGATTAGCTTTCCGTGGTTCAAGATGAATCACGTGACAGGCTCCAATAGGTTGCTGTGTTTGGCCCTTTATCGCTATTTTGGCATTTCAAATATCAGTTCGACAAATTATCATTATTATTGGGTAACATGGTAGTCCTATGACCGAAATAAATTGTTTTTAAAATAATTTTACACATATTTCACATTTTAATAAATAATAAAATGCCTTTTTTTTCCTCGTTTCCCAACAAAGTTTAAATGTGTTTATAAAAGAAAATTTAAACTTTTAAAGAGCTAAATTTAACAACAAATAATAATTTTTCTACTATTTTTAAGCATTTTGTCGGTTAAAGTTCAACTACACGAAATAAAAAAGAATCAAAATCAAAATCAAAATGATTTAGAACAAAAGAATATTAAACTACGTAAGTAAACAAAAACATTGGCTGCGAATAACAATCTCCAAACCGTTGCCATAGAAATTTACTGAAAATAAGCTGTTACCAAGGGAACCACCGAATACGTTGGTGCAAGGAGACCATGTCACATGACTCATCTTGGACCTTCTCAAGGGTTACCATTTAAAACTCTACTTTATGTATCTCGTTGATCCGTTACAAACCTCATTCTCGGATTCAGGGGCCTCAAAACATATAAATGTGCAAAAATTCAACTGTCGAAAATTTGACCCAAAAACAATACTTTCTTTTACCTCTAGCGGGTAAAAGAAAGCAAAAAAATAAATCGAAATTATTTAAGTAGTTTCTCCCCTAAAGACTAATTCTTTTCTTACAAAATCTGGAGTAAATTTTATCATTACACAGATTCTGATTTTTAATGGCTTGACAAATTATTAATTTGATTAATTTTTTTAAAATAACATTCACGCATTCGTTCTCTGACTCGCTCTCACTGTAATTCTGTCGCATAATATGAAGAAACTAGTATGTTGTGGCCACCACAAGACTTTCTTCTATATTTTCCTATACAAATTCACTCAGTAACATTAAAAAAAATACGATTTTTTTCCCTTTTTTTTTCGTTAAAAGTAAAAAAAATCAATAACTTCGTTTTAAATTATCACATATTTATAGTTCAACCATTCGTTTTAAAGTTATTGGCGAGACCTTTCGAAAGATACCCATCTTGAAATTCCCCTCCCCCGGGGGGTACTTCCAATAACATTCACGCATTCGTTCTCTGACTCTCTCTCACTGTAATTTTGTCGCATAATATGAAAAACAAAATGTGTTTCTGGAGGAGTTTTTTTTTTTTTTACTTCAATATGAATTTGTCGTATAGACGTGCAAAAATACACAATTGAATTAAGTTCTACCTATTTACTTTCCACGAGTCCCATCGCAACTCTATATCAGATAATAGGTGAAAGATTTGGTTCGTCCATGGACGTACTTCTCTAAGTCCGTGGGTTCGTCTCTCTTTGTTGCCTGCCATCTATTGCAAATGGAGGGTCATTAGATGGAGACTTACAGTTTACGGAACATGACAACCGAAAGCCAGGGCAGTACCGTTTAGTTACCCTATGGGCCGCGTAAATTTGGTAAATGTTTCATAATTTATCAGTATGACGCATGATTTTGCAGCTGTGTCATACATTTAGGGTAACAACAATTTATCAGCAGATTGTAAGAAACAGTCTTTAAGCTCTAAAAAAATACAAATTAAAAGTTATATAAAAAAATAATTTAATTTGAAGGCCCCACTTAAAACTTAAAGGGTAAACCCGATCCTATTTGTTGACAATGCTATAAAAATACAGCGGCAGTTTCTTCCCTCTTCTTAATTAATTAAAATTAAGATTACCTGTTCATCGTGCTTGGGTTCGTGCAAAAAGAGTCCATCGGGTCCTACCACTAGGTACCTGCGTCGGTCCCCGAACAGTCGGTTGATGCGACGTCGCACGGTGGCGTACTCTCCTCCGCTCATTTCAACTTCCTTAATAGTGGTGAACAGATTTCCGTCCCAACACAAGCGAGGGGCACGTGGGCCCGATTACAAACACACACCTCCGACAGCGAAGGGCCCGTATCAGAACGGATATGTTTTCCACGTCGATCGCTCCAATTGCGGTCGAAGTTCTGCACATTCCCAGTGCTGCCAGATTAAAATTTTAAAATTTCCCACATTTCGCTACACAATTTCCCTTTTTGGCCTAAAATTTCCTTCAATTGTTTAATATGCAATGCTTTGAAGCTATTCAGGGTGAAATGACTTGCACTGAATAGGGTATTGTGTTAAGGGTTAAGGTTAAATTATCCACAATTTAAGGGCGTCTAGCGGTCTTTTAATTAAATACCACTCTTTTTTAATCGTAAACTTCATATTATTCAATCGAAAAACATTAAAAATGTATGTTAAGAGATGGCTAAAAGCCCTATGCGTTGGACCTAAGTCTGGGTAAAATGCCCTTCATAAGTATCTTTCTAAGGAATCCTAATCAATATTCGCACGTATTTCTGAGAAAATCAGGGAATGCTTTTAATGACTTGGACAAATAAAACTAAATCAATAATAATAATAATTTTTTTTTCAAGAATATTGTAGATTATTATTACAAAAGATGAAAAATTTGCACTGATTAGCTTAGATCTCAGCATATAGAGAAATTAGTTCGGACAGTTTGAGCTGGAGGGGAAAAAAAAAACTTAACAAAAAATGCTTTAAAAACTGGCAAAGTAAAATTTCCCTTCTTCCCTCAATATCTAAAATCGCATCAAAATTTCCCTCTATCTTGCAGCACTGCACATTCCCCTCGTCCCCATCAAATACAACGATATTACTGCATTCTTCGCCCTGTGCCCTTCCAGACACACACTAAGTAAGCAAAGTATTATGATCATAAGGGGGGAGACTATGAGATTTTGGTGTATCTATACGAATTTGAGGGCTCCATAATTCATTTTCGCAATTTTTAGGGTAATGTGTGTATGCGTACGAGTGAACACGATAACGTTTAAACGCTTCATTCGATTGAGCTCAAAGTGAATAGGTTTAAAGGTCCCCGTTTCACTACCTGTATAGACTTTAATTAGAGTAAGATTTATAGTTCTTTTACGGGCGCATGAGGAAAAAATTCTATATCATTACAGCCTATGGATTCAAATTATTGGGAGTGTCCTCGCGTCTTAACGCCTTATAGGATAGAGTTAAAATTTAGTATGTATGTTATAGGCCCCGTCACACGATCTGTAGATTTCTATATAAAAACCCATAGAAGAATTCCATATAAGTTGTGGCCTATGGTCTCACAGGGTTTAAAATGCGCTAGTGTAAAACTTCTGCATTCAAAAATTACACAGACATGTTGCAAATCTTCGCAAGAATTATATAAATGAGCGTAGGTGATATATACATATAATTTACAGAAATACGATAAAAGAATTCTTATGCATTGTGGTTTATGGACTCAAATTAGTTGAAGTTCGTTTTAAAAATGTTAAGTTCTTAAATATATATATATAATAATAATAACAACTGCTAATGTACAGTTATTATGGAAAATGATGTGCCTATTACTTATAATTCTTCTACAGGAGAAGTATGAAATGACTGACCACTTTCTATTGCAGCTCATTATAGAAAGTTCATTACATTATTTAAAAGAGACTAAATCCGGTATATGTTTCACAATTTTGCTACAGAATGGTCGTTACTGGAATTTTCTTGCTTAAAATGTATACTCTTTTACAGGAATACACAAAAGAATTCGGATACACCATGCCCGTCCACTGTACAAACATTTGAACTTAAGGGAAAAACAATCAAACAACCATTTTGTATTTTTACTTTCCGAACACTATAGTCAGGAAAATATTGTAATCCTGTCAAAAATCCGAATTTAAGATTTTGATGTTTCTATACGTTTCGAGGTCCCCTGAGTCCGTTTACACTATTTTTACGATGATGTATGTATGTGTGTATGTCTGTGAGTGAACACGCTAGCGTCTAAACGTTTTGTTCGAATAAGCTGAAAGTTGGTACGTATGGTGTAAGTCACCCTCGAACCCTATTGATTTTGGTGAATCTAGAACTTATAGTTTTTTACAGGGACACCAGGAAAAATTCTTTATCATTATGGTCTATGGGACGAAATTTTTAAAAGTGCGATAGCGTCTAAACGCTTTATTAATCTGAGCAAAAAATTTGTACACGTGTTATAGGTCACATTTGCACGAACTGTATAGATTTTGGTGAATTAAGCACTTACAGTTCTTTTACAGGGACACAAGGAAAAATTCTTTATCTTTATGGCCTATGGGACCCAATTTTTAAAAGCGCGATAGCCTCTAAACGCCTTATTCAATTGAGCTGAAAATTTATATGAATATTATAAATCACTGTTGCACTCACTATAAGCATTTTGGTGAATCTAACATTTATAGGTTTTTACAGGGACACAACGAAAAATTCTTTATTATTATGATCCATGGACTCAAAGTTCAGTAGCGTTCAATAAACATCGTGTAATATATGGAGAAAAATTATGGTTTTCTCTCTTTTGTTTGTTTAACAACTCCTTTTTCGTTACTTTATCTACAAAACTGTTCATTACTCAATGTTCGGAAAGTCGAGTGGAGTCACTCCAGATTTTTTCCTTTAGATTATTAACTGAATTATTAGATGATTCAAAGTTGTTTAAGCGCCTGATAACTACACAATGTTTGGAAAGTTTTCTTTGGTACATTCCGATATTTCCCCGCGGAAATAATGTCTTTAACCACGGATGAAACTGACAGTAACCTGTCAGAATTAAATATTTTTACTTTCTTCTATATTCAATAGAAGAAAGTATTGGATTCGTAAAAATTTTCGACCTCGGGTTTGTGATGGATTGACACGTCTTGATGAGAGCTGTAGAACACGATTTGACCCTTTTTAGAAAATGTCTGTCTGTCAGTCAGTCTGTGTGTGTGTGAGTGTGGGACAAAATTTTGTGCCAACTGTAGCTCAGGAACTACTGCACAGAATTTCCTACAAATTGGTATGTAGTTGCACCTTGACATAAATGAGTGCCTATCACCTTTTGGTAAAAATTGTCTTACAGGTTGCGTTGCCATCCCGATCTTTCTAAATTGTTAACATGATGATACAGGACAAAATTTTGTATAAATGTGCATAAAGAGAATTATTTTTTAATAATCATTTAGAAATTTACAAGAATTATTATAATAGAGATAGTCATCTGGGAAAAATTTTTTGTATGTGTAGGAGCCTCGTGTCCCCCCCTGAGGATGGAAGTCCCCCCTCGAGGGGAGTCAATTTTCATGATGGGTATCTTTCAAAAGAGCTCGCCAATACCTTTAAAACGAATGGTTGAGCCATCGATCTGCGATAATTTAAAATAAAGTTATGGATTTTTTTCATTTTTAACCAAAGAAATTTTTTATTTTTTTAATGTAATATTGACAATAAAATTGACTTTTTTGGATAATTTTTTTTAAAATAATAATTTTAATAAATTATTTTTACTGAGTGAATTTGTATAGGAAAATATAGAAGAAAGTCATGTGGTGGCCACAACATACTAGTTTTATGAAGCATACAACAGGACTTTTGAACTCCGCGTCTCCAACATTTGAATGTTTCTCCAACTCGATACTCGATTTCTGAAATTTTCGATCCACTAGGCTGCCCTTCACCTGCTTCCATATATTTACCTTATCCTAATCTGCTGCGTAATTTTTAAGGTGTTAGCTTCGTATTTTAGTTTCCATACTATTTCTAATGCAGTCATTCTCATAATGTAAGTTTGTGTGAAATATTGACCTAGTCTACCATGTTAAGAAAATTTCAAATTTCCAATTAACTTTTGAATAATTTTTTTAAAGTAAAACATTTCAATAATGCTCAATGCGATTTCATAAAAAAAGATATTTTAAAACTTCTTTAAGCTAAAATTAATTCTCCTAATGCATACTGATGCGCAATCTTGCCATTTTCTGCGATGTCGAGAAATTTTTAAATTTTAAATAACTCAAAACTGTCCAAGCAAAATGCTGAAATTCTAAAACGATTTTGAATAGTGTCATAAATGATATTTTAAAAGTATCTGGCTTTTTTTCTTCAAAGAATGTGCATGCAAACAAACAAACTAACAAAAACTGTATCGATTTGTTTTCCCATACCGCAAACATAGCAGAAAATGCCCTTTTTTAAACTTGAAAATTTAAAATTTCTTCTATTTCAATTATGTTCGTAAATTCCGGTGGCAGTATAATTTAAATGATCCGAATGACCTTGCGCCGCGAAGGGTTAAAATACTCCGGAATAAATTGAAACGTTGCGATCTATGCAACTTTTAAGAGTTTTTGTTGTCGATAACGTTTGCTTATGAAGTGATTTATTTATTAAATTAAACATTATTTGAATTGAATAAGGTTTACTTACAGATGTTTCAAACCGAAAATGTCTCGAAAAGGGACAATGCTCATTTTTTTATTTTTTAAATATTTATGATCAGCTATGTGTCTAAAAGCCATTTTTAAAATTAGTTTAGTAATTTTTAAAATAAATTAAGTTGTGAACCTTAAAGGTTTAACTTAAGCCAGATAAGGATACTACTCCAATTTTCGAATTATTCCTTTCCCTAAAACGCTCAAGAAAAATCGAAACAATTTTGCGAATTCCACACTGAAAATGAGAAACTCCGATTCAATTTGCAGTTGTCCCCCAATGGATTACATTCTCGTCAACACGTGGGCGTGACGTTGTCGTCTTTAAGTGAGAGCGTGCTTGCTTTTTTACCTTATCGGGATGGAGAGATTGTGACACACAAAAACTCGTTCCAGAGGAAGGGAAAGCAATTTGGAATAGAATTAATTTTGAATCTTCAGAATTCCGATTAATATAACAGATTTTTGTGACAAAGTAACGGGGCACGACTTTGGTTTGTGGGGGGGATACGGACATAATATCCCGGGACAAAATCTCGCCGGACAAAATATCGCGTCAAAAAAATAGTATTATCTATTTGAAAATTTGATTTTTTGTCACGTGTGGTCTCTGGCGGGGGCCACAGGGCCTTATAAATATTAATTAATTAATTAAAATAAATAATTAATTAAATCATAGAGTTGAATTCCATTATTCTATCTATGTTTACTTTTAAGTTATTTTATTTTTTGTTTTCACTATTCAAAATACATTTGAAAAATCGTGTGCATCACTGCTGACATTAAAGCTGAACACTGTTCACAAACTTGAATTAAAATTTTTAAAATTAATAAGCACGATTGAATTCATTATGACTAATTTTGACAAAAGTTAGTAAATATAGTATTTAAACTATTTAAGTAAAATTTATAAAAAAAATTTGTTGTAGCTTCGTCAGAGTGTCAGTGCTCTGACTAAGGTATGTGTTGTCATGAAATTTTATACTACAATACTAATAATGACCAACTCTTTTTACTTTCTCTTACCCATAAGGTAGAGAAAGTATTGTTTTTGGGTCAAATTTACGAATGCGAGATTTTGTTATATTTACACGTTTTGAGGTCCCCTGAATACGAAAGCAAAGGAGCAAATGGTCTGTGTGTGTGTCTGTCTGTTATCAGCATATCTCAAAAACAAATTACGGTAGAAAGTTCAAACTTGGTATTCTAAATGTGTATCCTATAGGGATGCTACAGTAAGCTTTTCGTTAAGATCAAGCAAATGGTTCGTGTACAGGGACAATCAAGAGAATTCTAATACATTACGTCTATGGGGGAAATTGCAGGAAAGTAGAGTTTGACATCTATAGACTGCACTAAACCAAATGAAACGAATATATATTTTTTGTAATAGAGATAGTTAACTGGGAAAATTTTTTTTGTGTATGTAGGAGCCTCGCCTCCCCCCCCCCCTTGGGGGAAGTCCCCCCTCGAGGGGAGTAAATTTTCATGATGGGTATCTTTCAAAAGAGCTCGCCAATACTTTTAAAACGAATGGTTGAACCATCGATCTGCGATAATTTAAAACAAAGTTATCGATTTTTTTTACTTTTAACAAAAAAAAGACTTTTTTTTTTTTTTTTTTTTTGAAATATTGAGAATAAAATGGACTTTTTTTTGGATATTTGGTGTTATACTACTTCTCTAATATGGAAATTGTCTGCCTTATCATAAAAGAAAATATTTTTGAATAATAATTTTAATAAATTATTTTTTAAAAAGAGAATTATTTTTAAATAACCGAATTAAATTCTATATAAATGTGGGTGCATTAATGAAACGGGGGGTTGAGGGGAGCGGTAGCCCCCCTCACACAGAACTAATTATCATATAAAACTCTTCAGAAGCCTAATATGAATTGTTTAACATAGGTTTACATAACAGTACTTGTTATCTTACCTATTAATCTGCAACCTGTATTTATAGTATTAAATTTCAGGGTAAGAGAAAGTCGTGTGAGTGACGCACCAGATTATTTGCTCTGTATTCATTTACGTCGGCGATATTTTGTCCTCACGATATTCTGTCCCCAACCCGGTTTGTGGGGGTCCTGGGCAACACATGTATTTAGAGACCCACCTACGAGTAAAGTCAAAGTTAATTTGTTACCCAGCAGCTAGATGATGAGCACAGACTCTGATATACATAATAGATATGCGAAGAAAAAATAGTATGCTGTAGAGCCCCTGAATAAAATAATAGGCCGGCGCATCACCGCCATTTTTTTGCCTCCGAAAAGGACAGCATTCCCGCTTGGCGTCCTTATCGCTTCCCTAATGATTTCAAGAAATCTTAGTCTGAAGCTAATCCGGTCAAGATAAGAGCAATAAGCAACAATAATATTCCTAAAAACACATTTTTTTCACAGTACATTCTCAGGATGACATTTTATTCTGAGGATAACCTATGGATGTACGATGTGTTGTTAGGGCGGTTTCTGTTTCTTTTACAAAATGTCGCCAAAACTCAAATGCACAGTAATAGAAGGTCTGTGAACACTTTATGTTAACTTCTTGAATGATTATAGCAGTTTATCGCTAAACAAACTCCATATCATAGTTTACTTAGCTGAAATTATGAAATATAATAAAATAAGTTACTCTAAAGTAACGTAAGACGATAAAAAAAGTTTGTGGTTTGTTTATCAGAGAAACGCGCTGGGTACATGTGGTAACCCTAAGGCAACAAAATGCCTGATGCGCCAGCTCGTATATATAGGAGCCTTAGTATGCTGTGTCCATCACTATCACAAAACTTTAACATACTTATTAGCATGCACAAAAATCCGATCACAGGTTCCCAAAATAAAGATTTAAAATGTGCAGTTAATTGCAATTTTATCCAATAAATTCTGAGATATAGCCATGTAGAAAATCATAGAAGGTGACTAACAGCTCTACTTATCGGCCGATATACACTCAAATTATTCAGCATTCGTTTTTATAATAGTAGTCCCCAGGGCCCAACTAACAAGTTTTTGTGCCCAGGGCACTTTAAAATTTTCGTGCCCCCTTAGAATTTGTAAAAACTGTCAGGGACTTAGCAGATCGAAGGTCAAGGGGCACGCGGTCCCTCCTCCCTTCAATCCAAAGTTGAAGAAAATATTTTATTTATAGTGCAGGAAAAAAAAAAAGTATATATAATTATTTTTTTCAGTCGGCTTCTATTCTGATTTCAGCAGCAAACGGGCTGACAGAAAAAAAAAAAAAAAATGGTGAAGGATAAATATTTTTCTATTTTTGGCCTAAAAAATAAGTAAAATTGCTCCTAACGATATATTTTATTAAAAAAATTTCATATAAATGAAAGACAGCTGAATTAGATGGGGAAAAAAAAAAAAAAACTGAATTTTTTTTAGCAATTAGTAAAATTTTGTGCCCCTTAGAAATTCCGTGCCCAGGGCACGAGCCCCGTGTGATTGTCAGGCTCTGGTAGTCCCTAATATCAAATTTGGTGCATTTATACACCATAGAAGTTGAAATATAGCATTCTTAAATAAACACACACACACACAATTGCTCCACAGCAGCGTCATCTGCAGGCGCTGACTAACGGCAGGGCATACGGGGCAAATGCCCCGGGCCCCCTTCTGGAAGGGGCCCCTCTACAGGCGTATGCAGAAATTTTGCAACCTAAAGAGTTCTTATGCCACTGCAAGGAGGGCCCCCAGAATAGGCTTGCCCCGGGGCTCCAGGTAGGCTAAGTCGGGCCCTGGTCACCTGTCAGCCGATATGCACCTAAACTGAATCAGCATAGTATTTCATAACAGCCCTTTCAGATATCCAGTTTCATGAAATTATATGCTATAGAAGCTGATATACAGTCTTTCCGAAAGTAGTAGAAATCGCATTACAGCAGCGTCTCCTACAGCAATATGCACCAAAAGTTGTTAGGATCAATGCATGCCAAAGTGCAACTAACTACAACCTTTTATCAAATTTTGTGCATTAATTCTTCACCTACAGCTATCCTAAAATTTTGGTCACTAACATACTAGATATTTTCCAAAAAAAAAAAAAAGTGGTCAAATTGTGTTTTAGAACTCTCAAAAGGTGTAAATCGAACAGAAACTTGAAGACAAAAATTTTTATGAATCCAATATTCTTCTTCTATTAAATGTGGGAAAAAAGTAAAATCATTTAAAAAACAACAGAATTTTTCTCTCACTTACTATAAATATTTAGGAATAAGTGAATATATATTATTATTTGAATATATGCTGTATATATGTGAATTCTTTTCATCTTTGGTTTCATGATCATGCTTGAAAAAAATCAAGCGCAAACTGTAAAAATAAGCTTAAAAGACAATATGAGGGGTTAAATCAAGTAGCTTATCAGTTTTCGATTTGTGAAAACAGCAGTTTCGTGAAATATGATACTGATAAGGTATTAGAAACAGTAAAAAAGGCAAATATCCTTTCAAAAATTTGCCGACGCCAATTAATTAATCCCGTACTTTTTTAAAATAAAAACAACTTTTAAATTTTCTCAATTTAGAACTAGTATGTTGTGGCCACCCCAAGACTTTCTTCTGTATTTTCCTATACAAATTCACTAAGTGCAAAAAAATTATTAAAACTATTATTTTGTATAATTATCTAACATGATGAATGCAAATGATTTTCATCTTAGAGCAAACTAACACTAAATATCCAAAGAAACACAGTTTTATTGTCTATAAATAAAATCTTAAAAAATGCCCTTTTATAATGGTTATCTCACATATCATGTTTCGTACAGTTATATGCCGTATAATTTGAGATATAGCCTTCCCGTTATCGGGGGAAATTTGGCGTATAGCAGCGCCACCTGTTGAGCGGTTGACACTAAAAGTTGATAGGCATTAATTTATGTCAAGGTCATATAAATTTATATGCACTTCTGTACAATAGTTCCTGAGATATAGCCGTCCCTTAAATTGCGGAAAACGCTGTATAGCAGTGCCACCTGTAGGCCGATAAGCATTTAAATTGAATCAGAATAATATCCTATAATGGCCTTCTTACATATCAGATTTTGTTTGATTATACGCAATAGAATCTGAGATATAGCCTTCCCTTAAATTGCGGAAATCGCTGTATAGCAATGCCACCTGTTGAGCGGTTGACCCCAAAAGTTGATAGGCACTAATTTAGGTTAATGTGCATCTACATATAAATTTATATACAATTCAGAGCAGTACTTTCGGATATGCAGTCGCCACAAAATTTTTGTCACACACACACAGACAGAAAGACATTTTCTAAAAATGGTTAAATTGTGTTCTAGACCTCTCAAATCCATCGAAAATCGGAAGTCGAAAATTTTAAGTAAAAAAATATATTTTATTTCAATATGAGTAAAAAATTAAATTACTTTTAAATTCGGGGGACTATACACCAGTCGGGGCCATGTTCCTTTTGGAATTAGTGAATGTGGCGATATCGAAATTTTACGATGACTATCACAAAGTAGTTATTATTATGAATTTAAAATTTTCCGGAAAACGATGACATAAATCAGAAATATCTTCGCGCATATGAAAGATTTCCCAATGCCCAGTTTACAAAAAATAAAAGAAATCTTTGATTTTTCACAGGATAGGCAAAGGTAAATTTTATAAATCGAACTTTTTTTGCCTGAAATTTCTTGAGTATATTTGAAGCTTCATGATTTTTTTTTTTTTTTTTTCTCAATATTTAAACAAAATTCCCTGATTTCCAGAATGCTAGATAGCCAACCAGAAAGAAAGAAAGAAAAAAAAAAAAGCATAGAATATATATATACACTCCTTCTCATATTTATAAGGACACTTTATATTTTGAAATAACTAATGTAAAAGTAATTGTGAACAAGGTTAACTAAGCACACTTAATATATCTAGTATTCTAAAAACCAAAATTGCTATAATTTTTTTAATATGAAACAAAATTAATAAAAAATAATGCAAAATGTGTTTTTCTCCACGTTTTTAGATGTTCATAATTATAGGGACAATCCAGATTTTTTCGTTTTATTTAAATTACTAGCGGAAAAATTACAGTTGGCATGCGAATTTGTTAACTACTGGGCTAGATTAATTCATATATAAACCTTCAATTTTTCTTGGACGGACATTACTGATAATTCCTCGAAAAAAAGAATGTTCAAGTAGTGAAGTATGATAAATGTGTTTTTTAAGTGGAAGGATAATTTCAATCCGCCGATTTTCTAATGAAATTCGAAGATCTAAAATTGCTGAAGGAAATGTGATCAAACGTTGAACTGCTGGTTCGATAGGAGAGAGATCCGATGCAAAATCAGAGTTGTTTTACAGAGATCGAAGACTCATAATTCCTCTTACTGTTCTACTCATAATAACTGCTGCTAAATTTGCTCGTAATTTTTAACGAAAGGTTAGGGTCCACATTTATGCATGTTTAAAATAATTAATAATATGTTAAAAATGAATAAAAAACCTGTAATAATCAATAAGCATTTAATGGGGGAAAGAACGTCTGTGTTGACAGTTGAATAAAGACAATATTAAATGGTAAAATGTTGCATTTTCGGAGGAAAAACATTTTATTCTTGATTAACCAAATGGTTTTAACAGTTACTGGCACGATCTGAAGATAACGAAAGACAGAACAAATTTTTTAAAGACAGATATGAATCGAGCATTTTAAAGGTGGATCTATGGTGCTCTGGGGAGCTGCTTCTACTGAAGGCAGAATGAATTTAGTAATTTTTTCTATTATTATGATCATCAAGAGAATATCCGCAAATTTTAAACGTCGAATTATCAGATTTTTGTTAGATTTTGGGGGTAATAATACTTTTTCAACATTTTTGCTCTACTTTTAGAGCAATAGGAAATAGTTTGAAGAAAGAAACTTCTGTATTATTGCCTTTCCCATGGTCTAAAAGTTGAAAAAACCTTAACTTATAATATTAGAAATGTGCATGCAAGTGCAAAGCAATTTTAAATAGTTTAAATATATTAAGAATATCATATATGCTATATGAAATGGTATTGAAACTGAATATTAAAAAAAAATCTGGTGTGAAACAACCACACGACTTCCATTACCCGCTATTACATGTATTATATGCATTTTTGAGAGAGAATGTGATCAGAAAACATAAAAGTGACCAAAAAAGAAAATCGTTAGAGCCGTTTTTGAGATACCAACTTTCACAAAAAATCAATTATTGAGCGGAAAACAATAATTACATACAAAAGCATATTTAAAAGTGAGTTAAAATGGCGAGTTTGAAAAAAATCCGTACAACCGTTTTTAAAGGAACGCCTTTGCGATGCCTGAAATTGAGCTATTTATACAGGACGCCTATCAATTTTCATGAACTAACCAACTATATCATTCGAAAGGATATCTGATAGAGTGTTTATATAGCAAGTTTGAAGAAAATCGTTAGAGCCGTTTTTGAGATACGGACTTACGGTCCCACTTCCGGTTTCCGATGTCCCATTTCCGGTTAAACTCAATTATTGACAGGAAAACAATAATTACATACAAAAGCATATTTAAAATTGAGTTAAAATGGCGAGTTTGAAAAAAATCCGTACAACCGTTTTTAAAGGAACGCCCTTGGGAGGCCTGAAATTGAACTATTTATACAGGACGCCTATCAATTTTCTTGAACTAACCAACTATATCATTCGAAAGGACATCTAATAGAGTGTTTATATAGCAAGTTTGAAGAAAATCGTTAGAGCCGTTTTTGAGATACGGACTTACGGTCCAACTTCCGGTTTCCGATGTCCCACTTCCGGTTTTTCAATTTTCACCAAAATTTGGAAATTTCATCTGTAGGCCAGACGTATTTCAATTCTAAAGTTTCGTAGCTCTATCTTTATTAGTTTATGAGCTATAATAGCCAGAAGATTCTCCACATACATACATACACACACACACACACACACACACACATACATACACACTGACCAATTGCCAAAAACCACTTTTTTAGACTCAGGGGACCTTAAAACGTGTAAATCAGGTGAAATCTCGATATCGAATTTTTGGACCGAATACAATACTTCCATTACCTACGGTAGTAGGGTAATGGAAGTAAAAATGTATATATACACTACATACCAGAGAGAATGTCTGACTGTTTAACCCTAAAAGGAGACCCCATAAAATATTAATTTAAAGAATAACTGAAAAAAATTACTAAAATTCGAGCTGTCATTATAATTGTGAACACCTGAAAAATCATCTTTTTACCATATTTAAAGTTTCTTAAGATAGAAAAACGATAAAACATTTTAAATATAGTCTATTAATGAAATTCAAATTAATTAAAAATATATTTGTTTAAATAATAGTGTTCAGTGTTTAGTGAATATAGAAAAACGGGTGTCCTTATAATTATGAGAAGGAGTGTATATATATATATATATTTTAAGCTTTAATCTATGTTACTTTCAACCAGTGGTCGAAACTGGACGAATTTCTTTAAGTAAGCATATAAATAAAAATAAATAAATTCAAAATTCCCATCTAAACAATGGTCTTAGTAATTACTCTATCCTTCAAAATTGAATTAAGTTAATAAAATATAAATTAATTATAAAAAATCATTACCAGCATCTTTATAGCAATGCATATAGTATCCATAAACTTCTCTATCCATTTGCTTCTCAAACTGACCGATCAAAGCATTTCAATAGTAAAAGACACTGTCTCTATGGAAATACTATGACAAAAATTAAAAAGAAGGAAAAAAAATCTGGAGTGACTCCACTCGACTTTACGAATATTGAGTAATTAACAGTTTTGTAGATAAAGTAAAGAAAGAGGGGTTGTTAAACAAACAAAAGAGAGAAAACCATAATAGAGTGTTTGAGTATTTTTCTCCATATAGTACACGATGTTTCACTTAACGCTATTGAACTTTCAGCCCATAGATCATAATGATAAAGAATTTTTCGTCGTGTCCCTGTAAAAAACTATAAATGCTAGATTCACCAAAATGCTTATAGTTGGTGCAACAGTGATTTATAATATTCATATAAATTTTCAGCTCAATTGAATAAGGCGTTTAGATGCTATCGCACTTTTAAAAATTGGGTCCTATAGGCCATAATGATAAAGAATTTTTCTTTGTGTCCCTGTAAAAAAACTATAAGTGGTAGATTCTCCAAAATCTATACACATTGAGTATCTGTGGCCTATAATATGTGTATAAATTTTTTGGTCAATTGAATAAGGCGTTTAGATGCTATCGCACTTTTAGGATTTTGGTCCTATAGGCCATAATGATAAAGAATTTTTCTTTGTGTCCCTGTAAAAAAACTATAAGTGCTAGATTCACCAAAATCAATAGGGTTTGTACTAGGGTGATTTACAATATACGTACCAACTTTCAGCTTATTCGAACAAAGCGTTTAGACGCTAGCGGGTTCACTCACAGACATACACACGTACACACACACATACATACATCATCGCAAAAATAGTGGAAACGGACTCAGGGGACCTCGAAACGTATAGAAACATCAAAATCTCAAATTCGGATTTTTGACATGATTTCTATTGTCAAACAAATTAATATATATAAAAAGGGATAAAAATAAATAAATTTAAATTAGTAAAAAACCCAAATTAAAAGTGTAAAAATCGCTAGTCGAAATTATAATCGCTAATAATTCGTAAGTGTCCCTTTAAAGTTTGTTTTCCAGCAGAAGACTTTATAGAACTCAGAAATCAGAAAAGGAACGAAATTATAAGTCAAAATTCGCTGACTGCAACTGTCTCGGCATTGAGCTGCATATTAATTAATCCCAGAAATTCCTTTTAAGAGCCCAGACGATTTAACGAACCAATCAACAGCTCAGAAAATTAGGTATAAAAGCCTCAAACATTAAACAAACGGACTCTACTTGGACTTGCCACGATTTGGACTTGTTAAACACTTCCCCGTTGCAGTCCACCTCCGAAATTACAAAGGAGTGATGGTTTACCGAACAATGAACGCCTGGAGGCGTAAAACCCCGGACGGCGATCACAGAAGTTTTCGGAGATAGTCCAAGCCTTGCCATGTCGCCACAACCTTGCCATGTTGAAGAAAATAAAGCAGTTTCGTTGAATATCTCCTAGTATTTATTCTGTGCCTGACGGACAGCTCGCCACCGTACATCCCGATGTTACATATATATATAAATATATATATACATGGTGACCTGAAAAGATTGAAATGCAAATTTTTTCTGTACCTGTTAGTGATAAGTGGGCAATGTAAATGGTAAAATTGTTTAAAATGAGGTAGGAAATAGGATCTCATTCATAAATATTTCTTCCCGTTAATTTTCGAGAAATTATATTTCATTAATGTTTCTACGACCCCTCTAGACAAATTTGGTCAATTAGAAAGTTTTTATTTTCCATCCAACAAGACCATTAGGGAAAATCGCATAGGGGAGAGTGGGGTACAATGGACCCATTTTGGAACTTTTAGGTGTTTACTTTTAATATAAATTTTTTAATAACAACTGACAAAATGGACCATTGTACCTCGACCGTGGGGTACAAATGATTTAAATTTGACCATTGGGTACAGGTCAAATTTAAAAAGCATACTAATGTAGTATGTTTTTTAATGGTATAACAAGTAGAATATATTATATTTGTTTATTTATGTCTTCAATTCATACAAATAATGTAAATTAATGAACAGTAAAATTAGAAAATGATACGCTAAACAATTTTTGTGTCACTGAAAATCTGCTGTTTTCTTGTGAAGTTGTAGGGTAAAATAGTATGTAGGTTTGTTATAACATCTAGTTGTGCACCTCCCTTTTTGGTCTTTCCATTTTGCAGATATTTGCAAAAATTATATTCATAATGACCAAATATACAAAGGTTTTGGCCATTATATAGGATCTACCATCATACAGATTTCAAAATAAGCTAATGATAGAGCCCTTAATGATATTCTTTTGAAAGTTGTCGACATTTATGCGTGGAGAAAGTAATTTGTAAAGACATACGCAGGTTCCAGTTGACGAATGCATTTTGCTTAATGAATATTCAGCCGGTAAATAGAGCCCATAATGATATTTTTATGAAAGTTGCTGACATTTATGCGTGTAGACAGTAATTTTTAAAGAGAGAAAGGTTCTAGTTGATGAATGCACTTTTATGAATATCCAGCACGTAATGATATTGTTATGAAAGTAATTCTTAATATAAAAGCAGGTTCTAGTCGACGAATGCACTTAATTTTGTTTTAGTCTTGTTTGTCATTCAAAAAATTTTCAAAGAATTTAGTTCAGCGCTATAAACAAATGAATCTTTCATGAAAAATTCCAGAATTCTGTTCTTATTGAAGTTAGAGCTTCCAAACTTTGGCAACCCTAAGCTACAAATTTTCATCAAATTCGGTCGCAAAATTCGATGCAATACTGCCAAAATCGATGTCAAGACCAAAATCAACATTGGCTACAAACTTGGCGAGATTAGGGGTCAAATTTAGCAGCAAATATTATTTCAGGATAGCCAGAATTAGTAAGTCCTTTCTCAATTTTAAATGAATTAATTGTTTCAGTAAAATGTACCTTTTTCACCCCTAATTTTTGGCAAAGAGAACAAAAATAGGCTGTCTATACTTGAATGATTTTCATTAAACTCTAAGCTATGAATCTGCCAGTGAGAGATTCTGTACTAAGAAATTCCTGAAAAAATATATTTGTTTGGTGGTATATATAATCCTATTATCATGACTTTTGTGATTGGAGTAGCAGTTTTTCAGTTTTTTTTTTTAAGGGGGGGGGGAGGGGTTGAAACCTGCCTGTTTGTTTACGAATCAGTTACCCCACACTAAAAATGCCAATATTTTCATAACAATATGTATATTCCAATGGGTGTATAAGAAAGTCATGTGATGTCCACATCAGATTTTTTATGTGATGGATTTACACGTTTTGAAAGCTGTAGAACATGACTTGACCATTTTTAGAAAACGTCTGTCTGTCTATTCAGTCTGTGTGTGTGACAAAATTTTGTGGCAACTGTATGTCAGAACTGCACAGAATTTCATACATTGCACCTTGACATAAATGAGTGCCTATCAACTTTTGGTAAAAGTTGTCTTGCAGGTTGCGTTGCCATCCCGCTTTTTCTAAATTTTTAACACGGTGATATAGGACAAAATTCTGTATAAATGTGCATAAAGAGAATTATTTTTTAGTTAATCATTATGAAATTTACAAGAATTGTTTATAATAGAGATAGTCAACTGGGAAAATTTTTTTGTATGTGTAGGAGCCTTGCCCCCCCCCCCCCCAGGGGAGTAAATTTTTATGATGGGTATCTTTCAAAAGAGCTCGCCAATACCTTTAAAACGAATGGTTGAACCATCGATCTGCGATAATTTAAAATAAAGTTATCGATTTTTTTCATTTTTGAAAAAAAAAAAGTAATATTGACAATAAAATTGACTTTTTTTTTTTTTTTTTGGATTTTTAGTGTTATACTACTTCTCTAATATGGAAATCGTCTGCATTATCATGGAAGATAATTTTTTTAAATAATAATTTTAATAGATTATTTTTACTGAGTGAATTTGTATAGGAAAATATAGAAGAAAGTCATGTAATGGCCACAACATACTAGTTTGTAGTATGTTACAGACTTACATTTCGATTTTGCTACATAGTCCTTCGATTGAGCATTCAAATTTCAGTTAATATAATTTACTTAATTCTAACGATAGAGTTATGCAGTTTTTCCTAATGATAGTGTGTCATTAAAAATAACTTTCTAATTGATCAGATTTGCCTAAAAACGTTGTATAAAATTTTTAAAAACGTGACTTTTTTAAAATTAATGAGAAGAAATTTTTATGAAGACGGTCCTACCTGATTAAAGAGCAGGGGTGGCGCCAGCTAGGGGGCCGGGGGAGGCACAGGCCCCCCCGTCGGGGAGTCTGTGACCCCCATCGGGGCATACTCCTAAAATCTCTCGCTGGGGGAAAAATACAAAATTTTCAGTTTTTCTACTTTTGGCAGCATTTTTCTTTACTTGTACAAATTTGGAGCATTCCAGTTTTCCATGAATATACACGTTTTGAGAAGTCCAGAACACGTTTTGACCATGATATTTTTAGAAAATGTCTGTCTGTGGCACGATGATCTCCAAAACTACGAGGAGTACTAACAAATGGAATGGTACAAATATTAACAATATTGCAGTTTTTGATAAATACTTATATAATAAACTCTCTTTATGTAGTGCCCCCCTGTCGGGGAGGTGGTGTCCCTCCGTCGGGGAATTTCTGGTGCCACTACTGTTAAAGAGTTTTTTTCAGCTTACTTTTCTGTCATAAACATTCAGCCGAATCTGAGTTAAAAAGGGGAAAAATAAATTAGAAATATCAGACCTATCGTTACAAATTTGGTACCCAATGAAAGGAACATTTTTTCTGAATACAGGGGTGCAAAAAGTTTTTCGGCACAACAATTAGATTTTTTAAAAATAACTAAAGTATGAAATTTAGTTAGCAATACTTCGTTTTAATCTTTTAGTGCGAATCAAGCTAATAGAAAAAGTCTTTTGCTCACTTTTCTTTATTAGGTCAAGAATAAGACACCATTTCAATCTTTTTGGGATGCTCTGTATAATTTCGGATGTCTATATCAGGTCACCCTGCATGGTTCATTGGTCCTGGTTCACTGAATAGGATTCATCGGATATAGGAACAGGTCTAGAATGGCGTAACTCCTTATAAAGTCACTTTCGTCTTTTTTTATGCATTTAACTATGATAATTCAATAATTTCTTTGATATCTTGGGGTGAAATAAGCTTAACCCTACAAGGCTCAATTTTTTTTAGTGCACGGCAAAAATATATAGGTTGTAATTAGTGAAGATAGGGAAAACTTATAAAGAAAGATAAAACCCTATTTTACGGAAAAATCAACTTTTTAGCTCAACGTACCGTATGTGGAAGATACATAAAAATACAATTTACTAATACGTTTACTATTGTAATATAAAAAACAACAACTTACCTCTGCAAAATATACACTTCGTTATAACACATAGTATTTTTTTTTTCGAGTCAAAACTGTTCAATAACTGTTCTTTTTTTATTTTTGAATTCAGACAAACAACTAAAGTATCACTTTCATTCAAATTTCACACTGAGTGCACTCTAACAAAAACACGAACGACCTCTCTAGGTAAAGATTCGTATGACTACATTGCTAAATGTCAGTAGCTTCTATCAAGATGTCAAGAGATGTCGCTACTCATAGTTTTATAGCTATAGGAACGATTAAAGTCGGTGTTCCACATATGGAACTAGGTGCCTTGTAGGGTTAATGATTAACAATAAATTTTCTTTTTTCTTATAAAGATCCCATCTGGCAGTGCTCTGGAGCCTCACAGCCAAGAGTCAGTTTTGAATCCCAATTCAGGCATGGATGTTTGTAATGATTCCTATAAATTTTAAGCCCCAGTCTAAGGAACTTTAATATGCAAAACTAACCCAAATCTGAGATAAATAAATATGACCTTTCATTGTGTAATGGTCCTTTTTCCATCCTTGCTCTTATCCATCTGGTTTAGCATTCTGGTTCGAGTCCCAGTTCAATCATGAATTTTTGCAGAATCCTCTCTAAGCTGTAGGTCCTGGTGTAATGAGCCTTTACGCACATAAAATGTCCATACAGCGACAACCTCAACCCAACAATCCCTACTTCTTACTTTCACCTTTTGCAAAAGACATTTTTTAGGACAGTGTTGGGCATAATTGATTAAAAAGTAATTGAATTACAATTATAATTATTTTACAGTCAATCGATTAACAAGTACTTGATTACAAATAAATTGAATAAGTAATTCAATTTATTTCCAATCAGTTTCTTGTTAATTGATTGCCAGTAAAATAATTATAATTGTAATTTAATTGTAATTCAATTACTTTTTAATCAATTATGCCCAACACTGTTTTAGGAGAGTAGGAGCAGTCTATTGAGTGCTGTGTTGTTAGATTTAAAGCCGACTGCCTACTCTTGAGACCTAACCATGGGGTAGGATACCCTTCGTTGGTGTCTTTAAAAAGTGTCTTCACATTAACTACATATTAAGACATAAAAACATAACTTTACTTCATTGTGCCGTTTGAGATCTTTCGAAACCGGGTACCCGGTCCTCATCAGAAACATTACTTCTGTGGCGGAAAAACTTGATACTGGTCACTCTTCTGTTGATTTCTCATCAGCTGGCTCCAGGCTCTGTTTGGGGCTACTGCGCCGCTATCATTGCATACGTTGCTATTGGTTGAAATTTCAATCGATTCGCGATACATAGCATAGTTATCACTATCGTAATCGGCTAATTTAACGGTTTTATCAAAATATATTTTAATATTGTGTTTACTGTAGGTTTTAGCTAAAGCAGTATTAAATTTTCCGGTTTTTATGTCATTCTTATGTTCTTTAATTCTAGTTTTAATTTTCCTCTTAGTAACGCCAATATATGAACCGGGTTTATTGTTTTCTTCTTTAAATGGGATTTTATAAATACCTGCAGTTTCAAGAGGGGGGATGGGGTCTTTATCGCTTCGGATTAGTTGAAAAATATTTTTGTTAGGTTTAATGGGGATATTTATACCATATTTATTAGCTGTATTCTTAATCTTATTAGCGGCTCCGCGATCATAAGGGATGGAAGGGGTAAATTTGGGGGGTGGTTTTTGGTGACTGGGGATTTGGTCGAGGCTTTTGAATCTATTTTTAATAATTTTTGTTGACAATTTTATCGGGGTATCCTGCTTCTCTTGTAAAATTTTTGATAAGGTTTAGTTCTTTTTCAAGGTCTTCGGATTCATTACATATTAAAATTGCGCGATTAATGTATAAAAGGATGGCGTTGGTTTTATAACGAAACGGTGTTTTGCTTTTAAAATGGATAATCTCATTACTATTGGATCTCAAACGGCACAACGAAGTAAAGTTAGGTTTTTATGTCTTAATATGTAGTTATTATTATACTTCGTTTTTTCCTTTTTATTTAAATTTAAGTGTCTTCACATATTTATGGGATTGTTTGGAAAAACCAGGAAAAACTCTAAATGGCTAGACCGAAAAGTACACTTTTAGTCATTTGTTTAACAGCAAGTCGGATTAAGGGAATTTTATTCTTCCTCTTTTTCCTGTGCTTATGTGCAAGATGTCAACAGAAAGAAAAATTTTATAACTGTAATAAGGAATCATGAAAGATTTTGAAAAGTCTAATCGATCAAAAGCATGCTTGGCAAAAAAAGTGGGAAGTACCGAGGATTACGTTCAACAGTATTTTATCATTGCTTTATTTGTTTCAAGAATGAAGAGTATGTAGGGAAGCAAAATAAAGGACTAACAATTGTTTATGAGCTGATAATATGTTTAACTCCAAAAACTAAAACTGCTAGCTACTGGAAACCTTTACCTTTCACACTTATTACATGCTTATTTATCAACATTTGCTTATTCACTAATTGATACTCATACTTATTGACAAAATTGTATTAACCAGTTATAAGGTCACTTTCCCAAGGGGTGACCTTATATCAAGATCTGACTGTATAAATAAACTATACTCACTTCTGTTGCCAAAAAACGAATGATAAAAAAACTTTACAAAAAAAGAAAAAAAAAAGATATCTTGAAAAAAACTTTGATTTCTAGTTTTCAAGGAATTTACACTTTTTCAGGTATGTGTATGTCAGCACAATATTGTGGACGAAGTATTTACCAGGATTTAACCTGGCAAAGAAGTTTCTTTAGCATTTTAATTAAAATGCACAAGCAGCATTTTAGCTTTTTAGAAAGTTGATTTAATTATTTGGATACTGCTGATTTTTGCTTTCTTTTACCCATAAGGTACAAAAAGTATTGTTTTTGGGTCAAATTTTCGAAAGTGAGTTTTTGTTATATTTACACATTTTGACGTCCCCTGAATCTGAAAATCATGTTTTTAGTATTTGGTCTCTGTGTGTGTCTGTCTGTCTGCTATCAGCATCCCTCAAGAACAAATAATAGCAGAAAGTCCAAACTAGGTATTCTAAATGTGTATCGTTTAAGGATGCTACATTATGCTTTTTGTTGAAATGAAGAAAATGGTTCGTGTACAGGGACACCCAAGAGAATTCATATACATTACGTCTATGGGGGAAACTGCAGGTAAGTAGAGTTAAACGTCTATAGACTGCACTAAACCAAATGAAATATATATTTCTTATATACATGAAAACATGTCTCATGAAGAATACGGCAGAGATATCATTCACTGTTCGTTTACAGGGCTACACAAAAGAACTAGATTATAGTGCAAAGTGCGACAATAGTTGAAAATTGGTGGAAATGTATTTTAGGTTGTGCCAGGTGTTATTACTATAGGATTATGTTTAGGTGCACTTTGTGGTCTGTACATCATCTTCAAAAGATATACAGGGCATCAAATATTCAAGCGATAACATTCTTTTTTATTGTTAGTGGAAGTGCTTTACTATAAAATTTTACCATGTCCAGGAAAGCTGCTCAGGAATGGAAATGAATTCCTCACAAACATATGATAAATAATGTATGTTTTTAAGCTAAATATTCATCGCTTGTTTTTTGCATATTTACACATTTTGAGGCATCCTGATTACCAAAGTCAAGTTTTTTAACGTTTCATCTTTGTCTTAGAGTAACTTAAAAACTAATAATTTCAGAAGATCCAAAAGTTGTATTTTCAAATTAATAAAAGTTTGATCAAGACTAATAACTTCCAAGGAATGTTGCGTGTGCAAGTTGTCTTAATAATTTTAATTGAACTTTTAATTTTAATAACAGATTTAAATTCTATATAAATGTAGGTGCAGTAATGAAACGGGGGGTTGAGGGGGGTGGTAGCCCCTTTAATACAGAACTAATTACCATATAAAACTCTTCTGAAGCCTAATTTGAAATGTTTTAATATAGGTTTACATCAGGGTGTGAAATTTCCGCTCGCCATTGGCGAGTGGAATTTTTACTGTGGCAAGTAAAAATTTGGTCTAGTTATAGATAGAATTCTTACACAGTGACAGAAAACATTCTTTTTATAGATTTAAATATGGCAAAATCTTGCCATCTTATAACCTCATATTTAATCCCAGCCTGGGAAAGGAAAAATGTTTAGTGCATGCATAAAAGTTTTAATCTCTTCGGCAGTTTCGTTTCTCCCATTGTGATTTCTCCAAGCAGAGTGAGAATAGACGAGCAGAGAACCTCTTTGCCCGTCACCCTCTATCCGAGAGAAGAGAAATGTGAAAGTTTGCCTATGCGATATTGGCGCATGAAAATGAACCCGAGCCCCTTTAAAGATACAGCCTATGTTTATTTTGTTGAATAATGATCAAAAAGCAGTTCACATTTTCCAGTTTTTACTGAAACTCCAAGGATTTGCACTTGTAATGATTCGTAGGCATGTAAGCAACGATTTTATCGAAAAAATTATTCCGAAATGGCTATTTCAAATGACAAGAATGAACAAGTTATACACATTGACATTCTGTCTGATTACAAAAATAAAATGGACGAAAAAGACATTTCTGATGTAAAAAGTTAAATAAATAGGTAAATAATGAAGCTTAATCTTTCATAATACATACTTGCCAACCAATTTTAATAAAAAAAGGGAAGATTTTTGTTGAAAAACCAGAAGATTTCATAAAAAAAGGGAAGATTTTTTTTTTTCTCTTTCACGTAATAAACAATACAGTTTTACAATTTTAATATTTAGAAGCAATCTATAAAAACGTTTTTCTATAGATTGATTATACTAAATATATAAAAGTTTTAAATGAAGTTATTCCTCTTCAACTTATAAATATCTACAAAAGAGAATCTGTAAGAAATTTATTTAACAATAGACAAAAAACTTAGTTAAGTTAAAGTATAAATAATTTTTTAAATAAATAGAATATGATTTTTGTATATGTACATTAATCATACATATAAAAAAAAGTAGCAGTAGCTAATTATCAGTTTCAAACGTGCATAAAATTAACTGAGTATTAATTTTCTTCAATTGATTTGGAAAAAACTTTCCTACCTGAAAAAATTATTCTTCATTTTTTTTTTCCATGTTTACACATTTGGTATAAATATGACATACAAATATTTAATTTAATTGAGGAAAAATAAACAGATTCATTAAATTCAACAATAAAGATCCAAAAATAATTACATACGTGAGAAATATTGAGCACTTCCACTGCTTTATTGTTTCTAGAACTGATCATTGATCACAATCCGAGGAAGGGGAGCGGGGTGGGGGTGGGGGAAATACAAAAATTAATTACAGAGTAAGAAATATTAAACTCTTTCAACTCTACTTCTAGAATCTAATGAAAGAAGTTTAAAATTAATATTATCATTTATGTTGCAGATGGATAAAGATTAGAAAACAAAAGACTTCTGCAGAACATTTGATTGCTGATCACTAGTTGGAGATAAATGAAAGGGGGGTGGTGGCAAAAAATAATTAGATCAGCAAGAAATATTTAACAATTCTATATCTTTACAAGTTCTAGAATCTCATAAAGCAAGTTTGAAATGAATATTGACATTTATGTTATGGATGGAGAAAGATTAGGAATCAGGAGTTTTCGTAGAACATTTGGGTTTTCTTTTTAAAACGAACGATATCCGCGTCTTTTTTAAAAACGGAAGATTTCATCATCTGTCCGGAAGACCGGAAGATGCATTAAAAAACCGGAAGTCTTCCGGGAAAACCGGAAAAGTTGGCAAGTATGATAATAAAAAGATTTTCACAGGATATTGTTTAACAAAGAGTTTTCTTTTTCTTTTTTTCTTAAATAACTCTTTGCATTTATGTTATTAGGCATTTTAATCTTTTTCAAATCTCAAATACAATACATTATAATGATTTTTAATTATAGATGATTATGAGCATGATGATAGACGGCACACTTTTAATATATATAATTTTAAGCATATTTGTAAAAGCATTTCAAATAGTTACGAAAAAGGAAAAAAAAAAAAAAAGCGCAAAAAAGAAAAAAAATGACAACTCTATTTTGTGGCGAGCAAAGCTTTTTTTTTCAGCGAGTGTAATCTTAGTTAAAATTTCAGGCCCTGGTTTACATAACAGTACTGTAAGAGAAAGTTGTGTGAGTGACACATCAGATTATTTTATTTCTTTTGTTCACTAATAATTTTAACCAAATGTCCATATTTGTGATTTAAGAATCAGTAATCAGTGAAGCTTTGTTTTGATTTCAACAGTAAAAAAGAGGCAGCTAAATTATATGTCCAAAATGAAAAAGTGATTAAAAAGGGGAATAATGCATAAGGGGTAGATCATGGTGCAATACTAATGTTGAGAAGGCTTCTACAAAGCAAATTCTGAATTCTTTCATACTTTTCATACTGCCATTAAAAATTAAATACACAAAATAAATAACTATTCCCAGTATTTCCAGCGTGGTTTCGTAAATTTTACCTTTAAATATTTGAATTAAAATTAGAGGTTGTTATATAGAAATATTTTATGAAATTATCTGGTTTTGGCTAATTAGTGAAATCCTTACTGACATATTTTAGCAAAATACAATCCCTTTCAGCAAGATGCTAAAAAAAATGATGGCTGTTTAAAACCATTAAGTTTCTGTCTACTGTTATCTACTGAACCAATAGATAGAATTTTATCTAAATTTGATATTCGATATAACAGTTGAGGATCTATAATCCACATACCCATAATTTGCAATTGTCTATAATCCACACACACTTTGCAAATGTATACAAAAGATTTTGCAGTAATGAAAATTTGACATTTTGGATATATGAGAAAATATTATGTCAACTCACATACTAGAATGAAAAAAAAAAAAAAAAAAAAAAAAGTAAAATTTAATTTAGATATACATAATTAATTTTAAAAGAAAAAAATATATATATACTTTTATTGCCTTATACTTTTTAGCGAATCGGAACACTGTCTGAATAATATTCAATTAGTGATCAATGCATGTGCAGTTTTCTAACTCCTGCCAGTAACAGCATTGCTCATTGGTTGAAAAGAATGACATCCTATGCGTTGGTGGGATTGCGCATTTCCACAGATGTTTAAGGACCATTAGTATAAATGTTATTTTTAGGGTGGTATTTCAAGAATACACAAAACTATTTAAGGAAAAATTTATACCAGCATTTGTTTTGAGGATAAGATCTACAATGCACTCATTAAAAACTGCATCAAACTAACACTGCAAGTATCTGACTGCAATTATTTTATTTTTATTTTTTCTAATGAATTACTCATTTAAGGGTTTAAACTATACATTGCTTCTATTTCATTAAATAAATTTTATTGTTTTATATATTTATTACCTTCATTACATTATACAAAAACAAACAATTCTAATTCTAGCTTCATTAAATAAAGTTTATTCTTTTATGTACCTTATACTAATTCCTATAGCGAGGAAATGGCATCATTGATCTATAATTTGCAAAAATCTATAATCCGCACAAGTTCTAGAATCAAGGAGTGCGGATTAAAAATCTTCAATTGTACCTTTAACTAACCTTGGTGCTGATTGGCTTTTGAGATATATTGTCCAACAGGTGGCATTTGGCATTTCTATGCAGTGATTTTCTCTATTTAAAGGAAGGCTATGCCTTAGCTTCCATAGTGTAAAAATGCACCAAAACTTGGTAAGTGAGATGTATATTATGTAAAACTCTACTAATTCAATTTAGGTTCATATCAGGCAACAAGTGGCACTGCTATGCTGAAATTTAATCCCTTTATGGGAATGTCATATCCCAGATTCTATGTCATAAAAATACACCAAACTTGGTATGTGAGATATAAATTAAATAATATTGTAGTTTTAACAAATTATAGAACACGCTTTTATAGAAATGTGAACTAAAAAAGCACAAAATATCTATCTTAGTATTAAAACGCAGGGTAAGAGAAAATCGTGTGAGTGACACACCGTAATATTTGCATACATTTAAATCTTTAATTAAAATAACTTAGAATGAAACAAAAACCATTTATAAAAAATCTCCCCTGACTGGGATCGAACACTAGACCTTTAGCTTTGTAGCGCGGATCTATACCTCAACGCCACGCCGTTCACGTAGGGAAAGTCTTTTTTTACAATATAAATTTTTTGTTTGCTCCCAGAGCAGTTACAAACATACATACATACTAATATACATACATACATACTGAAGCTAATAAAAGTGTGTTAAAAAATAATGTTGATTGAAATTACATTTCTATTGGCTATAAGGAGGTGCTGCTATTACTTTTCTTACTATGATCAATTTATACATAAAATTTAGTGCAATTTTTACCGATAGATGCTCGGATATAGCCATTTGGAAAATTGCAGAAAGTAGTAAGAGTGTGACATCATCAAGGACTTTCTTTGGTACTCTCCTGCTATGTGTGAGTTCCCGAGGTGCCTGTTTGTCTGCGAGCACAAAGAAGCATACATTTCAAGCACTCATTCATCCTCAGGGCCTGATTATCGCACAGGCCGACAAGGCCTTGGCCACCTCTATCTAGAGACACCAAAATAATTTTTAAATTAAAAAAATGCTATTTTTGGAAAAGATTTCCTTAAAAAAAATTAACCAAAAGTTAGCTAACAATAATAATCTTTAAATCCATATAAATTTTCACTTGCAGACTTACAATTATATAATACAAGTTAAAGAACTTTGTATCATCCTAATGGAAAATATCTTTACATTTTCAGTAGTATTTGGTCATGTGTTCATATTTACATACCCGCTGACTTCGTATGGTATGAATGAGGTAGATTAGGATTTAAAAAGAAAACAGTATTATAAAAAATACTTTGTAAAAAATTACATTTCTATGCAAGTGAATTCCAACAGTCATAGAAGAAAGTTTACCCCTGCACCAATAATAATAATAATAATAATTTGAGGTCTCGTTGCAAAAGAAGTTAAAACTAATTTCTTATGAAGGTGATGCTTTAACTTTTTTACCAGCAGTCAAACTTTGTGCACAAATTAGATTAAAAAAAAAATAAAATAAAAAAAAAAAACTTTAATTTGTTCAAGAGTGAGGGGGGGGGGGGGGCACCAAAACCGTCCTGGGCCTTGTGCACCAACAGGTGGTAATCAGGCTCTGTTCATACTGCCAGGTTCTGAAGCACCCAAATTTTATGGTTGGTTTTTATGTTACCGACTGCGCCTGGAGATGTTATTTTTCGACGACAGTTTTAGACATTTTGACGTCAAGCAGGTACCCAATGAACTATTTAACTGGGTGTGAAACAAGTGTTTTTCATGTGACAAAGAACTTTCTGATTTCTGGTCGTCTTGTGAGGAAAAAGGTTTTCCCCCTTTACACTCCTCTAGGAAATTAGGGGAGCTGAGAAAAAAAAAGGGAACTCTCAGTGACTTGGATTATGAGCATTATAGAGAGAAGTAGTTTTTTCTGAATTTCTCTGATATATTGTCACATGCTAGATATCACTTGAGTGACGCATAAATCTTGGATGTCCAATCAATAATTTTCAAAATTTGAATTGAATTATAAAAGAATGTAAAAAAAAAAAAAAATTAATTAAAAATAAAAAAATAAAAAAAATCTGCAGGTAGCATCAAACTTAGGTTGTCTGAGTGACAGCTGCTTACTCTATCATGTGCACCACTGGAGCATTGATTCGTTTGCGAAATAACTCGTACTTAAATATTACTGAAACTTTAAAAGCTTTTTTCTTGAAATTGTGTGGTTAGAGAGTTTTAACCAAATTAATACATAAATACATTTTTTATATGAATATGAAATTCCCAAGAGACCAACATTTGGAAACAAAATGGTGGATTACATGGGTCAACAAATTTAACAAAGGTGTTTCATAGATAAGTCTACTGCCCATATTTGGTTCAAATTAATTCAACATTTGAAAAGTTACTGTAATGGACATTTTTGTAGTTGCTGCCTAAGTAGTTGCTGAGTAAGTGCTATTTTGAAAAAAGATGGCAGATCAAGTTAGTTAATAAATTTGGTTGAGATACTAATATGGGCGACACATATAACGAATTTTAAGCAAATTTGTTCTTAAATAAGTTTTTGAGCATGTGAGCTTCAAATTTTCAAGATGTCATCACTTGAAAACAAAATGGCAGATCAAATTGTTCAGTAAGCTCTTTCAAGATATGACTAAGTTAAGTCTATTGTCCTACTTTGGTTTCGATTGATTCAATATTTCGGAAGTTATCAATGATGATAAATTTTCATGTGAATGCTATTTTGAAACAAGATAGTAGATCAAATTCATTAATAACCTTGGTAGAGACCTTGAGATAAGGGCTAAGTACATAGATCGAAAATTAAGCAAATTTAGTCTTAAATTTATTTTTCCTGATTTGAATATAATACTTTCAAATGGTCGTCACTTGGAAACAAAATGACTGAGCAAGTTGCCCTGTGAACTCATGCAAGATATTTGTAAGTGCACAAACTAACTTTGTTTCGAATTAATTCAGTCTTTTAAAAATTATCACAATAACAAATTTTCAAGTGGCAGTCTGATTTCAAGTAACCACCATTTTGAAACAAGATGGTGGGTCGATGGTGGGTGTTGTTGTTGTCGTGTGCCACTCGGAAATTCCGAGCCCCGGAAGTGGAACTACCGGATTTATTTTAAGGCAAGAGGGTTGCGTCTTCCGTTACTAGGAACGCCTCATAGGGAGGAAGTACGACTTCTAGTTCCAAAAGCTGGTGAAAGATGGCAGCACCAGCCAAACTCGAATTTTGATCCGGATCAGAGCGAGTTTTGACCCATGTTCCGGTACCCCCAGAGGTATAATTTTTTATGGGAACTTGGAGGACTTTGCAACCACAACGGAATTTAACGTGCACCAATCGCCATTAGCGTACACGACGGTCTTCGGCCGGCTCGAGGACCGAACCCGCAATCTTTCGATCACGAACTTGCTGCTCTGACCAACCAGGCTACCGCGGCCAGTTCCAGTTCAAAAATAAACTTGATTATATGGAAAAAAAAAAAAAAATTGAAATTTAGGAAAATTCCCTTTTTTAAAATTTATTTTTTGAACCATTTTAATATGACAATTTATTATCAACGTACTTCTTTAAAAAAATTTTTTTTTAACATGCTGCTCTAAATCTCTTTCATGAACCATACCGCACATTCCTCCCATACACTCGCAACATTTTCTTTGCCCTTTTGCAGTAATAATAATAATGATAATAATAATAAAAATCAGTCCTGCAAGTGAAAATAGAACACATTGTTTCAGAATTTTTTTTTTATAATGAAATAAACATGGAGGCATTTACATAATAACATTTGAGTTTTATTGATTTTCTCATTTACAGGTCAATATACAGATTCACATACAATTTTAAAGCACTTCAGTTTGGTTTGGAGGCTTCTGCTGTTTTATTTGAAGATCAGAATTTTTTCATCAATACAAAATGAATGCAAGGGAAAAAATGGTAGTGTATAAAAAATATTACTATAAAAGTTATTGCTGTATAGTTAGAAGAGTGCATAGTTGAGACATTCCATTGTTATGGAAGAGAATTAATAACAAAATTTCATGAAATAAAATCTTTGCTGACTGTAAGTCATGAACATGACCAAGATGTTGATGACTCATTTTATTTGTTCTTGCTTTTTTTTCCCCCTTTCTTTTTTCAGTTTTAATACTTTTTTTTTTCTAAAAAACTACTTCAAATTTCATACGAAATTAAAAAAATTTAAACAAGTTTTGAAGAAAATTACAGATTAAATGGAACTCAATGTTGTTTCTATCAAAATAATACTATTTTGAACTTATACAATCCTCTAAGAAATTCACATAAAAATCAACAGCTAATTTTTCATAAAAGTATGGCAAAAGTAAGTCATGACGTCTTGTACTATCGCTGAGTTTTGGAATCTTATAGTACTCTATACACTGATTTTTTGAGACTATGCACCAGTGAGCATCAAGGTCATTCACACTCCATATTACACTATGGTGAAATTTGCCTTATAATAATACATAACATAATCCATGTTTTTGAATTTTGTTTTCACATTTAGAAAATTCTTTCTAGGACTGAGGGCCTATTAGTCTCAATCTGGGATTTTTGCGTTGTCATTTTCAATAGTTGGACATTTGTCGAAAATATAATTGAATAATTTGAAAGAAGAAAAAAAAAAAAAAAACTAATAGTCCTCCATCCTAAACTAAATTCTGCTTTTGCCAGAATTTCATCAAAATCTTTTTTTATTATTATTATTATTATTATTGAAAGAAAAAGAAAAAAAAAATTAATAATAATCAGTATCGTTACAAGCGATATCGAAAAAGTTTTTTTTTTTTTTAAATAATTTTGAATTAGGAAATAAGAAGTGCGCGAGCAATATGAAATAAAAATAAGTAAAAAAATGAAGTTAATGGTTTAATGTTTATATAAAACGAGATTGTGTGCTATCTTAAAAAGTAGATGTAAAATTTAAAGTTTAATTTTTTTTTTTTTTTTCAAATTTATTTTGAAGTTGTAAAATGCAAAATTTCACTTATTGATGAAATTTTGCATTTTGCAACTTCAAATTAAAAATTTTAAAAATAAATTTCAGAAAAACAAGGAAGTATTCAATGGTTATGATTTTTCTGAATGTGAAAAGATAATTTAAAAATATGTATTAATAATAATGGGGTACATGGGATTTGAATGACCTTGATGTGCACTGACACAAAGATTCAAGGTGAAAACATTTCAAATGCATACTTGACTGAAAAAAAGCCTTGACAAGCACTTGATTGGAGAGAAATACAATACCAGGTTTCCAGATCGACAAAGTCTGGTCAGGAATAAATGTGAGACGAAGGAATTACTTTATATTAAAAAGAGACTTGGGGCTAGATAACTAAACACAGAAAAAATCATCAACGTCTTGAATACCAAAGGGAATAACAGAACAGCAGACCACAGTTTTGATAACATTTAGCATACAATCATTAGTGCTTAAAGAAATGAAAGAAAAGAGTTCTCTCTCTCTATATATATACATACATATGAAAGGAATTGTGCTCTAATTGATCAATAGAATTAGGCAGATGTGGAAGATTAGCCAATAAACATCGAAAATCGGTAGTTGTGAAAAAAAATGTAGAAGAAATTACGAAATTGTGGATTGAATGTAAAATTTCCAAAATCGTACAAAATGGGTACAGCAGAATCACAATTAACAATATTTTAAAGATTTTTACAGATGCAAAAAAGTTCAAAGAAATGAAATTAGAGTGCAAATTTGGGTCTGCAAATTATCCTAGCTGTCAAACCTAGCTGTCAAGAAAAACCATCATTTTTAATTGGATATTAAAAATGATGGTTTTTCTTTCAGCATAGAAATGGCTGATGGGTTGGTTTCTTGTTATGGATATATTCTTTCAGACAAAATTTAAGAATGCATTTAGTTTGAATAGTGTATGAAGGGTAGAAATTAAGAAAATAAAGTTATGGGTCGGCAGGACTAGTCATTTTTCAGATTTCACTGGTCCATATATACTTTGAGTGGTTTGTTCTCCCCTTCTATTACATTTATGAAACTATTTAAAAACAAGTAAAGAATATAAAAAAATTGAAAAAGGTTTATTGTTTTGGTGATCTATATTTTGCTGGTTTGTTGATTATTTTTGTGCTGTTTATTTCATATGATAAACTACATTGGCAGGAAATACTATTAATATCCCAACAATAAATACCACAAGAGTTATGCATACCTATATGATCTTTTAACTGAGAAAGGATGAGTTTATTGGAAATTATTTTAAAATCTTATTGTTTGACAACTTTAGATGTGGCATGAAATTGAGGCAAATAAGGTAAAACAATACTGATATTAGAAGAGACTGGTTTAGTAGATGGAGTATGAGGAAGCAAATCGGCTGCTAGCCATTCCATTATTCTCTTTGGTGTTCAAGATATTGAAGACTTTTCCCTATGTTTAAGGAATTCACTTCCTTCCATTAAATTGAACAAAAAAAAAAAAAAAAAAAAAAAAAAAAAAAACCCTGATCAGTCAGCAAAGAAATAAAAAACATCTATCCTCAAAATAAAATATCACAAGATAAAAGAACAACATTATACCATGAACGAAAAAGTTTTATTTTTAATTAATTTTTTTCTCTCCCCTCCCCCCCTCTAAAAGAATATATATATATATATATACATAGATTATAAAAAACAAAGTAATTGTAGTAATACAATGTGGAATTTTTACAGAATTCTTTCATTAAAAAAATTTCTTCAGTAAAAAAAAAAAAAACCTTTCAACAAAGATTGCCTTTCACATTTTGTTGAAACTACACTAATACACATTAAAAATATTATAAAAATTGTTTTTTTTTCAATTAGCGTAATTCATTACTGAAATTTTAATGTGACCATTTCAATAAGATACATCCTGCAATTCAAAACATTTTGCACAATTGAAATAATTTTCTTTCCAATTTAATTCGCTAAAATGTTCTGCAGTAAACATAAAATACTACAAACAATGATGATCATTATTTAGAATGAGACAAATATGAAATGGCAGTTGTTGAACATGCACCCTTTAACGAATCAGAATTGGAGCTATCCAACACCCCATTAAGATGGCATGGCATGGCAGGGGGAGGAAGTTTTTCATCCCCTTCTCAATAGTTTTGAATTTCAAAATAGTCTTAAAAACAGGGCGGCTAATATGAAAACTTATCCAAATTCCCTCATTTTTCACCCTATTCCTTGACTTATGCTGTTTACTTCCCAAAAAAATTCACAAAATTAGCAAAATAGTTTAGTAATTCACAATATCAAACTTCCAAATAGGAGTTATTTCCATGAAATTTATGAAAATTCCCTGATTTTACACGAAATTCCCAGATTATTTCAGACTCACTTAAACTCCCTGACTCTTTCATGATTCCCTGACTAGTGGCCACCCTGTAAAAATAATAGGTTAAAGAATAAATACATTAAAAAAAAAAAAAAAAAAAAAACTAATAAATTATTTTTTCAAATAAATGAAGACCTTACATACTTCTTGATTATAGCCTTCTATTTTTGATTAGCCTTCTACTTCCTGATTATAGCCTTCTTGATTATAGCCAAGGCTATAATCAAGAAGTATGTAAGGTCTTCATTTATTTGTTATAATTTGCTTCTTGCTTATTGAAATCTTCAATTATTTTTTCTTTTAAATAAAAAAATAAAATTTTTAACTATGATTCAGTAGCTTTTGAATCCGTGCCATTAAATTGGGTTGCAATACAGGTATAATTAAAATTTCTATTTTAAATATATAGTTTTGGTAACATTTAGTATGATCAATTCAATTTTCATGACTGAAATGAATCTTAAAACCAATGGTACTCAGTAATAAATCCAAAATGAATCCCCAAATTCATTTGCATTTAATTAATTATGCCAAAAACCCATTCATTTGATTTTTAACAAGAAGGGACCTGAAACTTAGATTTTCTGAATTAAAAAAATTAACACATTTACAACTCTCCAACTAAGGACTTCTAAGTGATTAAAATAAAGCACGGTGAAAACTTAACAACATGTACTAGAACGTCCGAATTAGTTTCCACAAGAGCAAAATGTATCCTAGCCTGATCATTTTCCCTGTAGTGAATTGACATCCGAAATAAGTTAATTCTTCAGTGCATTGTCCATTAGCACATTGTCTTTTTCTACAGCTGCTCGTTAAAATTAAGAAATTTACTTCTAAAAACATTTTAAAATAATTTGTAACAAGTATAACCAACTCTATATTGGATGAAATTTTGAATGTAAGTATCATTATGCATGGAAAACATTGATTACATGTTAAGGGCCCTCTTCACTCACCGCCGCCAGAAGCCGAAGCTAATGTTATCCTATGGGAAATTTTTCTTTACAAATAACTTATTAACTAATACATATTTTAAAATTCTGTTTTCACATTCTGAAAATTTCCAGCTGTTAAATGGACGGACCTTTTTTAAAAAATTGTTTTTATAATTTTTTATATTTTAATTTGAAGCTGCAAAACACGAATTTTCAATATGTGATTTTTTTTCATTTTGCAATTTCAAAATAAAATACTAAAAATTAAAAAAAAATACATTTTTAAAAAAGGTCCGTCAATTTAACAATTGGGAATTTTCTGAATGTGAAAACAGAATTTGAAAATATGTATTAGTTAATAAGTTATTTGTAAAGAAAACTTCCCCGTAGAATAACATTGGCTCTGGCTTCCGGCGATGGTAAGTGAAGAGGGCCGTTAACAGGCTTTAAAGGGTGCAGTTCAAAACTGGATTAATGATTTAATTGATTAACTTAAATAGCATTAATTTTCAATTGATTCAGACAAAAGAGAAAATAAATATTCTTTTTGAATTGATATTCTCTAACAACTCACTGAAATTCTACGATAAATATAATTTCACAATACTTGGTAGGCTACAGAATTAAAAATTGCAGCAATCATAGATTTGTAATAATTACTTTGAATAATTATTCGAATTTTTACTAACAGATGAGGTACTTGCACAATAACTAGCAATCACTCTTGTCACACATACAATGAAACATCGTCGTTCAACGTTAAAGGACATCACTATCAATGAAAATATATGAAATAGAACATTCAAAGCAACAAATTTCAAACAAAGAGAGTTCAGATTAAAACACAGAAATATTTATATTGCATCACAAACATGAAAAAAATATACATATATTATTAAAATTGAAATACAACACAAAAAATAACATTTTTGATTATCTGAATAATTGGCACAGTGCTGAAAAAAATTGCACAAAGATGAACTGAAAACAAAGTGTCGCTGGATTTGGCATTGAATTCAAAACAGGATGATTCTGGGAAAAACATACAAGTACCTCAACTGAATAACAGTATTGATTTTATGATATAGGAATGAATTTATTTTCAATCCAATGATAGATGTCTAAATTTGATACATATACAATCCAATCAATGTTCTCAAAATGTATACAAACTTCTTTCTAAAAAAATATACAATGACTTGAATTCATCTTTCAACAACAACTGTATTTCATTTGATGAAAGAAAAAAGAACAGCACGCAACCATTTCACAAAGATCCTCACTTATTCAAAACATGCAGACGCCCATTCACTGTAGAACACGATAAATATGTGCAAGAAGTCTTATTTACAAATGCAATTTACAGATTCGATTAAAGATGTTACACGAAAGTCAATTTTAAGATTTCAACAGCCTCTTCATTGAAACTGATTTTCATATCTTACAAGTAACACTTATAAACCATGTCAGGTTGGTTGGTTGGCAGCTTTTATTCGTGCAATGTACTAATCATAACCACAATTCACAGGTAGTTACAGAATATCAAGATATATCCCTCTATCCATCTGTAGGAGCAATTCTAAGTTATTACAGAGGCGACAGAGTTTGAAAATTTTCTCATTTGTTTGGAAATTGTGACGACGTCATTCATTTTATCTATTTGATTTTTCTAAAATTTTTGAAACTCGAGCTGTTTATTTATTTATTTAAATTGTATTTAATTTAGTTTGTATATAAAGCTACATATTTCTTTTCTTCTTTTTAAAATTAGTTTTGAAAACTAAGTTGTGTTTTTATAGGATAGATTTTAATTGAATCTCATAAATAATTTTGATATTACAGTATTTGGAAAGCTAAAAAATTCATGTTTCATCCATTAACTCCAAGTTATAATTAGTCACCCATTAACTCCAAATTAATATTAATAGTTATACTGGTAGTAGTACTAAATAGATAAATAAACAGCTTAAATATGAAAAAAAAAAAAAAAAAACTAGAAAATGTCTAACAAATACAGTGAATGACATCACAAATTCCAACAGAATGGTGTAATTTCCAAACTCCAATATATTTGTTCTGAATTAGTGATTGTAAATATAAATTGCTATAGGTGAGTATCATGATACTTTTTAACTCTTTGTAAATTTTGGTTAAAATCGGTGTGTCACAGTTCATGAGTGTTTCCTATTAGACAGAGTGTTTTTGCGAATGTATCCCATTCTGTCTATTTTTAAAATTCTTGCTGTTAAAAACCCTTTATATATTTTTTCTTTTTCTTTAGAAATTAAAATATATATTTCTATCCCAAAAATATCTACAATTCATCAAGAAACCCCCCACCCCTCTTTTTTTTTTTGCAAACTAACTTTCAAGATGAAACGCAGCATGACGCCTCTATTTACATGACAATGAATTCTATAAAACAGGACTATACACACAAAGGAACAGAGCCTCTTTCAGTTCATCCATTTACGGCAGTTGGGGGCACCACACAAGCAGGGAATTTTGTGCTGGTCGTCCTCCACTTCGAACTTGTAGTCATAAGCGAGCTGAAAACAAAACAAGCTGATTAACAAATGCATTTTAATAATGAAGCTATTAAAGAAGTATCATAGAGAGGTAAGGGTTTTCCATTAGACTGCATATATGTATACCCAGTGGCAGAAACACTGCGACATAGTCGCGGACACAGAGAAACGGCTAGCAGACAGTTTTTGTCTGCACTAATAAAAAAAATTAGTCTGCAACTTTCGGACACTTTGTCTGTAGTATTAAAAAAAAAATTGCCTGCAACTTTTGGACAGTCTTTGTCTGCAGTCATAAAAAATTGTCTGCAATTTACGGGCATTTTTCGCCCGCGACCATGCACTACCGATGTATGATGTCTTAGATGCTCTCTCGTAGTGTAAGCCATTTTCACCCCTGATTGCAGCAAATTTTGCAGACAGATTATGAAATTTTAAAAGCCTGTTGCAGACAGCTACAAAACTTTCTGCCACTGGGTATTATATAGAGCGTATCTTTGCTTCATTTCTTAAATACTGATTTTAGACATATTTCATAAATTGCAAAATTGAGTGCAAGAAAAGATGCAAAATTTCACGAAATTTCAGAAGATTCAATTTCAAAACTAAGTTCTAATCCTTATTTTTCAGGAATTACAAAAAAAAGAAAAGTCTAAAGGCTGTAAATGTACTCCATATTTTAGTAAAATGGTGCACAAAATTTCAGCATTGTATTATAGAAAGTGTCAGACCTATGTCAAGATAACACCAGAATAAAAAATCATGCAATTTACATAGATTATTAACACTTTCTAACAGTACATACTTGTTGCATCCTTTAATATTCAATGTACTTTGACTATGTAATCACACAATGTACAGAAAGACAGATAGACAAACTGAATTCATTATCCCTCTTAAACATTGTTGGAAAGTGTCAAAGTGTGCAGATAAATCCAAAATGCCGATTTCATTATTTGTGCAGTACATGGTTTAAACTGGCAAAAAAATTCCTTTAGCATGTTAGCTAAACACACAAGCAGTATTTCAGCTTTTTTAAAAACTAATTTAATTCTTTGGATACTACTGATTTTTTTTTTTTCTTAACTTGGTTATTCCAATTTGGTCTTCCTTTTCTTTTGTGCACTGATGATTTTAACCAAGCATTCATATTTGTAATTCAAGAAACATGAATCAGCGAAACTTTGTTTAAAAAAAATTTCAATTTCAACAAGCACAAGAATATTACTGAGAACACAACACATCTATGAAGCTGATTTTGAATTCTGATAATTTTAAACATTTTTACATTCAAATTCAACCATTAAAAGCCAGAATTAAACCCAAATATATTAAAATAAATAACTATTCTCGTTATTTTTTGTTATTTTGACCCATGAATATTTGAATAAAAATTAGACATATTTATGCAGATATTTTTTATGAAATAATTCCAGTTTTAGCTTTTTAGGGAAATTCTTAATGATATATTTTAGCAAAATCTTTGAGCAAAATGCTGAAAAAATGAATGGCAGTTTACAAACCCTGGTGCAGTAAAAAGGTATTTAAATATCATTTATAAAAATGCATTTCATAGAATGCAATGCCTTAGTACTCTTTTGGATGTCCTTGTACACAAACAATTTGTGCTTTTACAAATGCAATCAACTTGTAAATGACCCCTTTGGTACACCTACATTTAGAAATACAATCTGCCTTTTCTACTTCCGATCCCTCTTTGTTTCTGCAGATCGATTTTTTTACTGTCTTTTATTGGTATCAATCTTGAACTATGTCACTTGAACCAACATGCAAATACTCTGGGTACTTAGTACATTTCACCTTTCTTGGCCCATTTTCAGATTATGCCTATTTTCCAACAGCTCCAGGGTTTTAACTTTCTACAATTATAGATTTAAATACCTTATATTTATCCTTTTCATAAAAACGAATATATTCTGGCATGCTTATCGCAGCCCTTCTCAGCGTTGAATTGACAACTTCATATTGCTGGCACCTCCAAAGTAAACAATCCTCACTTGCAGTCGTTCCAACTTCACTTCATTTCTTGATTTTTAATAGCTGTTGCCAATCTTCAGGAATTAAGCTGTGTTCACGGTCGTTAACAGAAGAAGAAGTGGTTAGGATTTTTATGGCTTCGCACTTTAAAGCAAACTTGTGATTGTTATAGGGGGCTATTTTTTGAATATTAATGTCTGCCAGCAATATGAAGTCGTCAATTCAACACAGAGGAGGGCTGCGATAAGCATGCTGAAATATATTCGTTTTTATGAAAAGGATAAATATAAGGTATTTAAATCTAAATTGTAAATGATAATCCTTTAGTATTATACCAATTTAACTTTCTATTTTGTTTTTAATTTAACAAATTCTGTTAGATTCTAATCCTTATTTTTCAACTTTCACTAGAGGACTGGTAATGGAATTTTAGAAATGGTTGTCATCTGTTAATTTTTATTTATTTATTTTTAACTTGTAATATTTTAATGATGTTTGCATATTTTTCAATACTTTTAACATGCACTGTTTCCTCACAGTCCCCATCAAATATGAAGATTAGTTTTTGAGTTACTGATAGCATGAACTACTGATAACATGAACAAATTTTTATCTTATCCCCCTTGAGATTCACATTAATGAGGTTCAATTGTATTTACACATGAACTTTGGTAGAAATACTCAGATACCTTATTTTACTTTACCCTTGTGGGTCTTTTTTATTTCACAATTTCCACTTGACACTCTTTAACAGCACCTGCGATAGACCACCAAATTATGTTCAAAATATTCAGTTACATTCAAGGCTGTAGCTAAGGAGGATTTTGGGGTTTCAAGCACTAACCGGAATTTCGTAAATTTGTAAACAAATTTTTTATTGAACTTCATTTTTAACAATCAATATTATGTACTAAAGTTTGAAACTTCTCCGAAATTTTTCTCTCACTACACCTTGGCTTTATTAAAAGCAATTTAAAATTATTACAACACATTCACATAATAATTTTAAATTAAATCTAATAATAATTTAAAAATAAGTAAGATCTCATAAAAAACAATACTATTATAAAAGTCACCCCGCCCAGCAAAAACTTTTATCTTTCTTAGGCAGTCGAAAAAAGGACTGATATCAGATTTTTTTGCCACTATTAATTCCCGGGAACTCAATGCCTTGCTTAATGAAGATCTGCCAATAACTCTGCATGTATGTTTCTAATACATCCTAATCGCTTTCAACATTCCTTGTCGCCTGTGCTAATTTTTTGGCTGCATTACAAAGCTATAATTTAAAGTATTTTTAAGGCTGGGTGCGTTCCCTATTAATTGATAAAAATTTTGTTAGTAAAGAGTAAAATATTATTTATGCACCCTACTGTAAAAATACTTTAAATTATAGCCTTATAATGCAGCCAAAAAATTAACACAGTTAACAAGAGATGTTGAAAGCGATAAGGATTTATTATGAAGGTATATGCAAAATTATTGGCAGATCGTCATTAAGCAAGGCATAGATTTATTTCCCAGGAATTAATAGTGGTGGAAAATTCTGATATCAATCATTTTTTCGGCTGCCTAAGAAAGATAGAAGTTTTTGCTGGGTGGGTGACTTTTACAATAGTATTTTTTTTAAAATTTTTTTTTATGAGATTTATTTATTTTTTAAAATAATAATTAGGTAGCATTTTTTAATTTTTTTTCCAAGATCATTTTTTCTGTCTTCCCAAGGCTAACAGGTATATTATGAACACAGATTAATATTTTCTAAAAGAATTTAAATCCTATAAACATATTGTCGTGTAACAAATACATACATTTTAAAAAAGATTTTAGTACATAATCAGAAATAAATAAATAAAAATAAAACTACACTTAAAATATTAACATTTCCAAAATTTCAATTAAAAATATATTATGATACATAAAAAAAAAAAAAAAAAATTATTACTGTTTTTTTAGTCCAAAACAAACCTTACTTCATTACTAAAAAACAAAATCATTAATTTGAGTTAAAATGTAAAATTCAAGAATCGAACCTCTTCTCCTCGTAACACTTTTCTGTTTGTTATGATGAGTATCTTGTTTTCCCGATCAATCTGAACATTTTCGGCCACACAATTGGGGTTGCAAGAATGATTGATGTACCTTGCTAAACCACCGCATAATGTTGCGTCGATCACACGGTTTTCATCCAATCGGAACATGTAGGTACCTCGATTCTGTGAAGAGAATAAGAATTTTTTTAGAATAAGATTAATTTATTCTGAGTACCACAGACAGCACTAACAAATACAATCACCAGTACTAGATTGCAAATGGTGACCACATTTTTTAACCTGTTAGTAGTCGCTAGTTGGTCGATTTGCGGCCCATCTTTCAGTGTTGCCAGATTTTTTTATTCAATAGCTACCAAAAATTTTTAGAAGTGCCATTTGATATACATAAAACGCGAAGAAAATGAAAGAAACGTCGATCACATCAATTCTTAAAATTATTGGTGACAGTTAAATAAAAAGTGCGCAATTTGTAATAGGTGGCGCTGTCTATAGCGACTACTAACGGGTTAACTGGCATTCAATACTAAGGACCTCCTCTTCCTATTTAAAATTTTTCTTATTTTGATAATGAAATGAATGAAACTGCAATTATTTCTTCAGGGATAAGATTAGCAAAAATACAAAAAAGCTGAAACTGTTCACAAAGACAAGACGTTGAAATTAAATATTAGAATTTTGATGACAAAATCTATTATATTAGAGTAATAAATATTTATTTTAACCTTAAATGTCTAAAAAAAGAAGAAATGCACACCAGAAACATAAAAAAAGCTGAAAAAAAAAATTAAAAATCGGAAAAGCTAAATGTATAAAAAAAGATGAAATCAGCTAAAAAGCTGAAAAATCTCATCCCTGTTTCTTGAGAACTGTAACAAAACTTGTTAAATATATTCATACAACAGTTATATACAATAGGAATAAATTTGTTTTGGTATTAATTAAATCATAATATGTGAATTGTTTAAGTCAAACCATGAAAAAAATCTTATAACTCACTGTGTAAAAATTATTAAAAATGACCATTATATATATATATATCTTTAATCATCTTTTCTCAGAGTTAAATAACTGAAACAATTCCTATTAATACACTCTATTCATGCCCAGTTTTATTATAAACATAGATAATTAAAAAATAATAATCTTAAGAATACAGTTTATATTACTCTTTTTTGTTAAATTATACACTAAATTAAAAAATAAATTATCTTTGAGTAATTGTTTTTTAAATTATGTTTTTTTTTTTTTTTCCCCCATCTTTTTTTTTAATTTATAGAATGCAATTTTCAAGCATTTTAAAAAACAATTTTTTGAGTTGATATCATACTGGTGAATCAAAATAGATGTTACAGTGATGATTTCTTAAACAAACAGTCACAGAAAAATATTTCCAATTGTTACAAAATTGGTTCAAATCAGGAGTAGATTCAGATGCAGCATTTTTGAAACAAGGGGCTGTATACATATAAAAGCATGAAAGTTAAGTTTTATACAGTCTCTTTCTTCGTATGACTAACAGTTGAAGCGGAAAGCCAGATGTGGGCACATCAGCAGTCTAGGAGATAAATCACATGATCAGAAAGATTCAAATCAAAAGGAACATTCATTACGGATTCTATAAAAATTGTAATTCTGAATTTAATCTAATCAACACAATTCTTTGTCAGAGCCTAACAATGGCATATCCTTTTATGTAAGAAAAATATTTTTAAAAGTTTCACAAACAGCGAATATAATTAATCCACAAAAAATAAAATTAGAATTTTTTTTTTTTTTTTTGAGTTATGGTTTGTTTGCTCTTACTACTTCTTTCTGTGAGGCGGGAGAGGAGAGGTGAGTACTCATTTAAATATTTCATTCATTTCTATTAATAAAATCAGACTTTTTTCTGTACATTTTTCAGAATCAAAAGATTTTGTGATATCTTTATGTTTCATACATTGTGAAAGCCAAAAAGGGCTTCAGAAAACTTTCTGTGTGTGTGTGTCTGTCTGTCTGCATGTATGTGTGTGGGTTGTTGTGTTAGTATGTCTGTAACGCTAACTTTGTCTGGGTATCACATGAGAATGGCTGGACGGAATTAAACAACACTAGGCAGGAATTTAGGTCTGTATCCAACTTAAAATTATATCTATCAATTTTTACAATGGGCAGGGGGCACAAGCATGTTTGTAAGCATAACTAGGCTCCAAATTATTTCATGGTGATGAAGAAATTGCACATGGAAAGACTAGACTGAAGTAAAAAAAATAAAACTTTTTTGAGATTTTGGAATTCTCAATTTTTAAGAAAGAGAAGGGGAAAATCAAATTTTTGAGAGAAATTTTTGCAAATTCTAAAATTTTCAGTAGAACTCTACCAAAAATGGTACAAAGATGTTAAAAAACTGCAATGCATCTTCTTTAGGATATTTCCAAAATCCCTGCAAGCTTTTGGGAACATAGAATTAGCATACTGTAGAAAGGTAAGACGTTTTTTCAAGTTATCTCTGTCTATAACTAGGGATGCGTTTCAATATCTTCAAAAAAGACAGGGTGCATTTTACCAATTATATAAAGAGCAAGGCAACCCTCAGAAAATGGCCAAAAAAATAAATTATTTGATTTTGACTCCCTTGATGAAACATTTTTAATGCAAATATCGTGAAGATTTATTTTTATGAATTACTGTATACAAACCTTACATGTTTAAAAAAAAAAAATTGCTTTACCTGAGCATTGTATATGGCTTCGTTTCTCTCAGCTATTTCATTTCGGATCAGTTGTCCAATGTACTCTATCACCATGGTGTGTTTCTCCATATCCCTTGCCGCATACAAACCCAAACCCTAGGATTAGAAGAAATGATAACTTTCAAAACAGATATTGAACATTTGTTACAACACGTAGACACACATACAAAGAAAAATAAAAAAAAGGAAATAGAATTGGATAAATTCTTTAATTATGTGTAGAGATAAGTAAGGGTTTTTCTCATATCTTAAAAGTATCAAGTTCTTCAGAATATCATTAGGATTCAACTGCACACTTAGAATAATAAAAGTATACCTATATATTTTTTAAATAATAGTTTTACTTATGTATGAAAAACATTTGGATACCTGGATTCTGCTTCTGGCAAGGTAAACATTATTCCTCCATTCGGTTTTCATTTTACGATACTGGGATGACTTGGAATGGACAAATTGCTTGATGTAAGGCGAGGAATTTTGCTCAGGATAAATACCAGCAAAAGCTGAATACGCTGAATAAGCTGAATGGAAAGATCTTGATGTGTTACTCGTGTGAAGTGTATGCGACCTAGAGAGATTAATACATCATTATAGAATAGTTTTGTTTTATTTATTGCTTGTAAATGATATAAAATATTCATAATTAAAATTTTAGAATGGAAAAGTTAATTTATTTAATAAAAATGCAGATTACAGAAAATTCCAATAACAGTGTTGCATGAAAAACATAATAAAACAAAAACCCATTAGCACCCTTCCAATATATAGGTTAAAAATTTAAAAGTAGGAAAAGACCAATTAAAAATATCCAAGTCGTCAGAAATCTTGTTAAAAATCTGATGAAATTTATAGAGAAACATTTTCTAGATAGTTATATTTTGTAAATACAATTACAAACGAGTGCTGGTTTCTAAGAGTTCTATAGGTATAGCAAATTATATACGTTTGTGCATATCAATACAAACAATCAGATTATTAACTTCATTAAAAAAAAAAAAAAAAAAAAAAAAAAACTAGTATGTTGTGGCCACCACGAGACTTTCTTCTATATTTTCCTATGCAAGTTCACTCAGTAACAATATTTAAAAAAAAAAAAAAAAAGTTTTTTTTTTGTTGTTGTTGTTAAAAGTAAAAAAATCAATAACTTTGTTTTAAATTACCACATATTTATAGTTCAACCATTCGTTTTAAAGGTATTGACGAGACCTTTCGAAAGATACCCATCTTGAAAATTTACCCCACCCCAGAGGGTACTTCCCCCCAGGGGCAGAAGCGATGCCCCCACATGCACAATTTTTTTTCCTAATTAACTACTACTATTAGCAATAATTCATATTAATTTTACAATCACTGGTTAAGAATAACTCTCATTATGTACATTTATACGAAATTTTGTCCTATACTACCATGTTAAAAATTTAGAAGAAATATGATCACAGCGCCTCCTGTTGTGCGATGGATCCCCAAATCTAATCAGCACCAGTTTATGTCAGGAGCCAACTCTAAACACCAAGTTTTGATAATTTTGTTAAAAAAAAAAAAAAAAAAAATAAGATTTTTTTTCTAATTTTTTTTTTGTAAAAAGTAAAAAAAATCGATAACTTTGTTTTAAATTATCACAGATTTATAGTTCAACTATTCGTTTTAAAGGTACTGACGAGACCTTTTGAAAGATACCCATCTTGAAAATTTTTGCCCTATATCACCATGTTAAAAATTTAGAAAAAGCGGGATGGCAATGCAACCTGTAAGACGATTTTTACCAAAAGTTGATAGGCACTAATTTATGTCAAGGTGCAACTACATACCAATTTGTATGAAATTCTGTCCAGTAGTTCCTGAGGTACAGTTGCCACAAAATTTTGTCACACACACACACACACACACAGACAGACAGACAGACATTTTCTAAAAAGGGTCAAATCATGTTCTACAGCTCTCAAAACATGTAAATCCATCAAAAACCCGAAATCGAAATTTTTTACGAATCCAATACTTTCTTCTATTGAAGATGAAGAAAGTAAAAAAGATCACATTGAGATTACAAACTAGATATGTCAAATATATTATGCATGTAGGATGAAGGTATATCCTAAGAATTGCAGTGATAGCTTTTGTAAAATAAATAGCATGTAAATTGAGTCTGAGCCTGTTCTAGAATTTTACTTTTATTATCTAATGTGGGTCCCAACTAAGGCTAGAATGTGAAAAATTAAAGCAGACCCTATTAAAAAATTTAAAATTTTTAGAGCTTCTTGATTAGAAACATTTCCAGTTTTATGTTTGAGAAAGTCAAGCACTTTATAAACCTTGGAAATTACGTGATTATGATATCAGAAATCAAGTTTTATGTTTAAAGGTAATATGTGTATTTAGGTAGATTACAGAATCAGTGAAAAAACTAGTATGTTGTGGCCACCACAAGACTTTCTTCTATATTTTCCTATACAAATTCACGCAGTAACAATATTTAAAAAAAAAAAAAAAAAAAAAAAAAGATTTTTTTCAAAGATTTTTTTTTCTTAAAAGTAAAAAAAATCGATAACTTTGTTTTAAATTACCACATATTTATAGTTCAACCATTCGTTTTAAAGGTATTGACGAGACCTTTCGAAAGATACCGATCTTGAAAATTTACACACCCCACTGGGAGTGGGGGAAGCGATGCCCCAATTTTTTTTCCTAATTAACTACTACTATTATCAATAATTCATATTAATTTCACAATCACAGGTTAAGAATAACTCTCATTATGTATATTTATACGAAATTTTTTCCTATACTGCCATGTTAAAAATTTAGAAAAAATGCGATCACAGCGCCACCTGTTGAGCTATTGATCCCCAAATGTAATCAGCAGCACTTTATGTCGGGGACCAACTAAATATCAAGTCTGGTTAAATTTCGTTAAAAAAAAAAAAAATTATGATTTTTTTTCTAAGTTTTTTTTCGTTAAAAGTAAAAAAATCGATAACTTTGTTTTAAATTATCACAGATTTATAGTTCAACCATTCGTTTTAAAGGTATTGACGAGACCTTTCGAAAGATACCCATCTTGAAAATTTACTCCCCTCGAGGGGGGACTTCCCCCCCAGGGGGTGTGGCGAGGCTCCTACGCATACAAAATTTTTTTCCCAGTTAACTATCTCTATTATAAATAATTCTTGTAAATTTCATAATGATTACTAAAAAATAATTCTCTTTATGCACATTTATTCAAAATTGTGTCCTATATCACCATGTTAAAAATTTAGAAAAAGCGGGATGGCAACGCAACCTGTAAGACAATTTTTACCAAAAGTTGATAGGCACTAATTTATGTCAAGGTGAAACTACATACCAATTTGTATGAAATTCTGTGCAGTAGTTCTTGAGATACAGTTGCCACAAAATTTTGTCACACACACACACACACACACAGACAGACAGACAGACATTTTCTAAAAATGGTCAAATCGTGTTCTACAGCTCTCAAAACGTGTAAATCCATCAAAAACCCGAGGTCAAAAATTTTTACGAATCCAATACTTTCTCTATATTACATATAGAAGAAAGTAATAAAGCATGATTATTAACCTGACAAAGATAAATTCCAGTCAAAATAATAAATATCAATAAATTATGTTCAACTATTCTTGCATTTGACAAAAATTTAAAAGTCTGAATTTTTTTTTTTTTTTTTTCTTTTAAAATTTAAATTTTTGATGATTTAATTTACTTCCTTTTTGAAATATTGTGCAAGAGAGCAATATCTCAAAATGCAAAAACAACATATTTAATTAAATAACTTAAATACCTTAGTTTTGCTTTGTTATTTTAATAACGAAGCATTAAAAAGGTATTTAAGTTATTTAATTAATTATGAATAAGCTCCATCTTAAAAAGTTTTCGTAATGTGCAAAAACAACTTCAATATAAAATTCTATAAATAAATAAACTTATTTATAAATTTGAATACAAGACAATGCATTTTTTTTCCCCTCATAAGTTTAAATATTACCATAAGTTCATTAACTATTTAACTTTTAATTATTTTCTCTTAAAGTAAAAAAAAAAAAAAGTTTTGATTCTATTTTATCATATGATCCACTCCAAATGGAAAAGATTTTAAATGCTTCCTTATTTTTACAATCCTTTTTACCAAATTGATGTCAAAATTATCATCAAGTATACAGTTTGTGGCTGCCATATTTTCATGATTGTTTTTTTAAAGAAATTTATTACATTTTTTTATTCAAACTATTTTCAAACATTTATTATTTTAATTTATTAAAACCAGGGTTTAAACAGCCATTAGTTTTTTTTTTAGCATTTTGCTAAAAGGTACCATATTTTGCTAAAACATGTTGGTCAGAATTTTGCTAAAAAGCTAAAACTGGATAACAGTATAAAATATCTCTATAATAACTCGGATTTTTTTTTTTTTTTTTGTAATATTTGCAGGTAAAAACTATGAAAGGACTGAAATTTTTGGGAATGATTATTTATGTAGTAATTTGGATTTATTTTTAATTTTTAATGATTGAATTTAAATGCAAAAATGTTTAAAAGTATGTCAGAATTCAGAATTTGATTCATAGAAGCATCCTTAGCACTAGTATTTCACGATTATCTTCCACTACACTTTACTTAATTTTTCAATTGCTTTTTCATTTTACACATATGATATGAGTACTACCTCTTTTTCTATTGTTAAAATCAAAACATAGTTTCCCTGATTCCTATTTTTAAAGTCACAAATATGGATGCTTGGTTAAAATCATCCATGAACAAAAGGAATAGAAAACAAAACTGGGGATAACAAAGCTAAGTAAAAGAAATCAATGGTATCCAAAGAATTAATTAACTTTCGAAAAAGCTAAAATAGTGCTTGCCTATTTTCGCTAAAATGCTAAAGTAATTTTTTTGCCAGGTTAAACCCTGATTAAAACCATTTAAATTTTTTGGTTATTGCAGCCAATAAAATGTCTACTCATTTCCTTTCCTATACAAAATGTAAAAAAAAAAAAAAAAAAAAAATTAATAACAGTAATTGTATTTTTTAAAATTACTAGGAGGATCTATCCCCTGCCCGCCAATGCTAAAGAGAGGCTTTGTCCTTTCTCGTCGACTCATTTCGCTCTCTAAACTCTGCAGGACCTCTACCCTTTTGTTTTGCCCTTTGCTGATTAGGGGCAGCAAGAATGTATAACAGAGGATAGCAACAGAATAATATTATAGAAATACCTGTGCCTATATTTACTCTCAAATTGAAACATACAGTATTTAACCTAATATTGTCTGTTTAAGATGTCACCAATCCGATGACAAATTGCTATTATTTTTAAGAAAGAAATAAGCTAGTAATGTGTTACATAATTTTTTAATGGCACAGAAATATATATCTTAAAATTCTGGTCATGCTGTTGAAGACACAATCAGTGAATTTCATTGTTATTCATCTGCTTTGAGGTATTGCTTTTTTGAATCCATATGACTCCTGTTCTGGTCTTGGCGGGCTGGGGGAGTGTTGCCGGCGTGAAACTAGTTTAGCCCCACAGGCAGGTCACAAGTCTTGCCGCCTGCCTCCTTCCTACCTAACTTAAGTTTCTTGGGTTATTTTTTCATGGATTTTGATATAGTTTATGGTTTTAAGTTGGGATTTGTTGTGATGGTTTATTGATTTGTTTGTTTTGCAGGTTGTTAATTGGTAGATCTGGTTTCTTGAAATTTGTGTATTTCGTCCACTGATAATTTTTTTTTTTTTTTTTTTTCATTTTTCTGAACTTCTCAAAGAAATTTTTAATCTTGTTGGTCATTGGAGTTTCAGTGATCTTGTGTCTGTTGCTTGGCTTCTACTGTGCTTAATAGATCATCATCATTATATATATATTATATATTAGGCTTAGGCAATAATACAAAACATCCATAATCACCAAACTTATTAATTTTTATTAAAAAACCTAAATGTTGATAAACCAACATGTAAAGAAAGAGTATTTTCTTTCAGCAGCAACTAAAAAAAAAAAAAAAAAAAAAAAAAAAAAACTGTGTAAATTATCTTAAAAATACTACCAATACACCTAAGTTTTTTTTTTTTTTTTCTTTTTTTTAAAGATGATTATTATAATTGAAGATAGATCCCTCAAAAGAGAGAGAGCTTACCTTTTAAAGTGTGTGCGCAGTTTTGGCTCAGATCTTGCACAACCCGTAGGATTAATGGCTAGAGGTAGTTCAAGAAACGGAGAGCGCCCATAACGAAAGATATAGTCATTAATAGTATCAATACCAGGCAGCTGAAACGCAAACAGAATTTCAATTATCAACATAATAAAAATGAAAAATCAAATTAAAAAGCTACAATTTCATGTGATTTGAGCTAATTCATTAGAAATTAGTGTACAGGCATGAGAGTGCAGAAAATTGAAAAAAGAGGAAACACGCGTGTTCATAAAATTACTTTCAAATGAAAAATAACGCGCGCGGGGAAAACTATACAAATGTGTTCATAAAATTTATTTCAAATGAAAAATAATACTTGCAGGAAAAAACTATACAAAATATTTTAAAAGTGACAAATTAAACTAAAAGAATAACACATCAACACAATAAAACATGTGTTTAGGAAAAAAAAAAACAAAAAAAAAAAAACATTAGCTAGCAATCAACATTTAATAACATTGGCTGGTGGTGGAAAATTGGAAAAGGAGGAGAGGGGGGGGGGGGGTGTAAAAAGTAGTTCATGAGTGAGAAATATTAAACACAATTCTACTTCTTTGTGGGTTCTAGAATATCATAAAGTGAGCTTAAAATTAATATTGACATTTTTGTTGTGGATGGATAAATATTCAAAAATAAAAGGCTTCCCACAGAATGTTTGATTGGCAATGGTTAGAGATGAAAAAAGGTGGAGGGGGGGGGGGGGAGGACAAAAAAAATTACATGAGTGAGAAATATTGAATAATTCTGTTCTTTTATATATTATAGAATCTGATAAAGCATGTTTAAAATGAATATTGACATTTATATTTTGGATGGAAAAAGATTGATAATAAAAAGTTTTTTGTGGAGCGTTTGAACGCTGATCATCATTGGAGTTTAATTTTAACAAAACAAAAAACCGTGAAACAAACGAAAATCACAAAAAAGCGGAAAATCGCGGATCTGCGGAAAATTCTCATGCCTGAGTGTAGAAATAGAATTTATGTATCAGAATGGTCTTGTAACCAATTATGTAACATTTGATAATTTATTTTGCAATTATAACTTTCAGATGAATTATTATTATTATTATTACTATTATTATTATTATTATTATTTTTTTGGGGGGGGGATTAAAGATTATTTCAAATTCAACTATCAGGTTCGAATTGGATTTTATTCATAAGAGGGACTAAGCTTGCCCACAAGTGTGGAAAAGAAAGCTTCTTTTGTCCTTGAAATGTTCTGAAACAATCACTGCAATATCTTTATTCAGTACAGAGTAGCAACCTAGTGAGTAAGGACATGTCTTTGATTCTTGATAGATTGATAGTTTGGGAAAAATAAATTAAAGAAAAGGAGATGAAGGAACAATGAATTTGTGTGAAGTTTTGCTCAAAAATCAGAAATCATCTTTAAGAGATAATTTTCTTAAAAACAAGTTACAGAAAACCAAAAGAATTTTTAGCATGATTGAAAAAAAAAAAGAGACAGTTGGTCAAATGTAAAGTCAATATTGATTTTTTTTAAATTGTACAGATCTTATGCATTATGAACTTGACCCTACGGGATACACAGTCAACTAATGATACTACCAAAGTGTTCTTCAGTGTTTGTGTAAAAATTTGCAGAAAAAAAGGCCTGTGGTGTTGAAAACATCACTTCCTCTTTTCACTCTGAATGAGATCGTTAATCGGCATTCAACTGCATTCTTAGCTAGCTCAACTCAGTTTTTAGTACTTGCTTTTTTTCAGAGCATGAACAGGAGAAAAAAATGGTTTTCCTTTTCTATAGTTTCATCGCCCCTAAAACTGACATAGTGGTATGCAGTTAAAATTATATCACTGGCAACCAATAGGAGATGTGCTGCTGCGTTTTGGGGTATTGACCACATTTCCTTTGCCAAGCCAATTTTTTTTTTCCAGAAGATTCAGTCAGTCTGGCTTCTACATCCATGCTTATGTTGTGTTTCTGCATCCATATATATTTTTAAAGCAGTGGAATCAATTTGGCTACACACGCTGAATCTGAATTACACAGGGGATGTTCAATAATATTATCCCAACCAATGATTTAGAAATAACTGACGATGGATTTCAGTGTGAATTATGGTAACAATGCTATACCAATTTTGATGTATACTAAGGTATTGACTGGCTGGATTAGTACTTAAGATTCTACCATCTATTAAAGTATATTACTTGACTTATGATTGCCTCTTCATTTCCAATGGTATGCTTTCCTTACTCTATCTTTATTTCAGGAAGCTTAAAATATCTAAAACAATTTTAATCTTCAATTAGATTTATTCTTAACTCATTCCACCTGATGGGCAAAAACTGACCCAAAAGAACTATAATAGGTATTTGCTACAAATAGATATACTTCATTATGAACATGCTTTTTATTCAAAATAAAAAGTTCTACCATTATTTACTTTAATTACTAAAATAAGTTAAAAACATTATAAGATAAATAAAAATATTCATCACCCCACTTATATTATGTCACATGCACTCTGTCAATACAAGAATTGATTCTTTCACCGCAACAACACATCAGTTCATTGTTCAATTTCAATCCAGAAATTGCTGCCTAAATTCCCACGTTTCTACAACACCCCCTATTCCTCTAACACAGCCCATTCCGACCTGTTTCCTAAACTGAAAACTTAGCTTAAAGCAAAACGATTTGTCTCAATTGAGGAAATTTAGGCAAATATGGAAAACATTTTTAACAGCCTTAAGAAAGACAATTTCCAGGAATGCTACCAGAAGTGGAAACACTGCTAGAGTCAGTGTGTTCAGTGAAAAAGAAACTACACTGAAGAGATAACATTAGCTTTTAAGTACTGCCATTTTTAAATTACAAGCACTATCTTAAAATTTCCCAATCCTACCTCATAATTTAACTACAGAATTGCTAAGGTAATTTTTTTTTTGCTCACATGTGACTGTGACAGATTGACAATCTTATATAGTTGTTTCTATAAAAGAATAAAACATCAAATTAAGAAACTCAATTAATATTTTTGTTAACCTGTCACTTGCTCCAAACGAAAGTACCAGTAATGCCAATTAAAAAAAATAAATTTATTAAGTAAAAATCCTTTTACAACTTTTTCATTGGAAATAAATTTTCAATTGTATAACTTGTTTAGGTTGGACTGCTTTTAACACATTTTTACATTAGCAGCTATGATCACCCTACACATATAACTTTTACCAGGTGAATTTTGTATATTTTTCAATATTCATTTACTTATAATAAATAACAACAGGAGACTTGGCGTTGAATTATTAAAACCCGAATAAACTACTACATCAGAATACTCTCCACCTTTCCTGTAATCCTATTGGTTGAACTAAATACTGTCCCTCTCCTAGATACATGAGCACTTCTCCAGATTCAGAATACTTTTTTGCACTGAAGACTGTACGCTTAAGGCTACCAAAACAGCTGTATGCATCTCAAATATTTTTCTTTGGCGTTTCTGACATAGTAGTTTATTCGGGTTTTAATTCATTTGCTTAATTTATTATACAAATCTTTTCTCTTTTTTCCCTCCTTAATATAATGAAGAATTTTTTTAATAAAGAATTATTTTTTCTTTTGCAGTGCATTTAGAAAATTGAAAGTACTTCAACAAAAGATTCAGATACTAACAGATTCTATGATCCGTAACACAGCTGGCTCTTTGAGTCCAAACAGATCATCTCCTGTAATGAAATCGGGAAATATTTTTATGGTCTTGGCTTGTTTTCGCATTTTTTCAATAGGATAGAGGACTTTTTGCCAAACACCTGAAAATAGATATAAATAAAATGACATCCTTTGAGCATTAAAAGAAAAAAAAAATGCAATCAACTTAGACATAATTAGTTTGTTAACATTTTAAAAAAGAGGGAAAAAAGTGTAATATACAGGAGGTTTGATTTAACTTAAACACAATGTACTGAGACAAAACTATTTGGATATTTTTTAATTAAGACAATTAGTCAAATATCTAAAGAAATACAGGGTGGATTTTCTTGAAATTTCAGGGGTGTAAAGAACATTTTATGCATCAATATTTTAGTGACTGTTTTGTCCCAAAGACAAAAAGGGGACCCATTACAAATTGACGAAAAAAAAAAAATAACGTCTGGGATCGCCCTGTAAAAAATAATCCTTCAAATGCTTTGTAGCTGTAGAATATGATTAGGAAGTTTCTTTTAACTATCTATATTCATTTGTAGAAGAATTGCACATATATTCAAGAGGATATGAAGTTTTTCTTAACAACACTGATAAATTTTTTTTTGTTTATAATATACATGGTTACAAACCAATGCAATGTCATTTTTTAGAAACCTTGACATACTACACTACATATTACGATCAAAAAATAAAAAAATTAAATATTTGATGACATACAAGCATTTTCACTCATTAATGTTTAACTATGCGTCTGCAAGTGTTAACATTTTTTTTTTTTTTTTTTTTTTTTTTTAACACCTTATGAGCCAAAAATGTTAAGTTATTTATGTGAAAATATTATGAAAATTCAAAAAATTATCATAGACAGACTGAATTTCAGTTTCAATCATTCTCTTTCTTAAAAGAAAGAAAGAAAGAATGTTATTCATCTTGAGTTTTCTTCAAATCTGCTATAAAAACACTTTATTAGATATCTTTTCGAATGATATAGTTGATTAGTTCAGGAAAATTGATGGGCATCCAGTATAAATAGCTCAATTTCAGGTCTCACAAGTGTATTCCTTTAAAAAACGGCTGTAATTTTTTTTTTCAAACTCACTATATTAACTCTCTTTTAAATATCCTTTTGTATGTAATTATTGCTTTCCAGTCAATAATTGAGTATGCCAAGTTTTCAGGGTTGTTTGGTTTCAGTTCCCCATCATACTATAGGTATGGGGAACTTAAGTAATCGTGAAAAATTTCGACCTCGGTTTTTTGACTTTTTTTATATGTTTTCAGGTGTGAGGAATCCGAAAATGACAAAATTTGTAGGGTGTCTGTTAGTGGGTCAGTCCGTTAGTGTGTTAGTCTGTTTACACGATATCTCATGAACAAATGATCGCAGGGAGGTCAGATCAGTTTTGAAATATTACTTCGATACTGGCAAGAACCCTATTCATTTGCAACATTCAAATTAAAAAAACTTTGTAAGTTATTAGAAATTTACGATTTTTTTAACATGGGAGAATAGGACAAAATTTCACTTAAACGTGCATTAAATGGAAACTTTTTACTGTAAAAATGTCAGACCAGTTTTAAAATATCAGTTTGGATGCCGGAATGAACATCATTTACTATAAATATGCCACTTTGAAAAAATCGCAAGCTTTGTGCCTAATGGGATAATACAATGAAAATCACCATCACAAAACCAAAAATTACAGATTTATACAAATAAATGTTCTCTTTTCAAAAATCAACATTATAAATCTAGCAATATTGAGAGATAGATCTTTCAGAATTCAACACTGCTTATTTATTTCTCCCCTATGGAAACAGATATTTATCTGTGCTATTTGCCTTATTCGTTCACAATAGAACAAATAAGGATTGAGTATTAAAACATATGATTTTATCCTTCTCATATTTTAATGGGCTCTTCCCACCGTCGTCTGCTCAATCACGTGATAGAGGAAAACAAATAATCGAATTCAATTAAGTATTGTTCTTAAGAACAAAAATTTTAATTTTTAATATAAAATAAAATAAAAGTAATATTGTGCACTTGTAAACAGTAGAATAATTGTATTTGTAAATTTAATAATTTTTAAAAAACATTTTATGTGTTTATTTTTTATTACCTATAAGAATCGATTTTTGTATATTGTAGTGTAACTGTAACATTAACTGATCTAGCAATAAATAGTAGCTTCTTGTTGAATGTTTATGGATTATAATTTGAAATTTTAAAATGTTTTCATTTAATTTAATTGCATAAAAGTGTTACAACAAGTCAATTAACTTAGTTACTGGTCTAAATGGATTTACGCAGTACGATATTGCACTGTCACTGATTTAAGTACCAAAAATCAGAGTATTAAACATGCTCTTCATGAACATCAATAGCAAATATAAACTAAACGATGATTGTAAATGTATACAGCAAACAAAAGATGATGAATAATGTCATAAAATGGATTAAAAATGATGATGCATAAAAAAATAACACAGATTAAATACGACTGATCAAAAATAAGAATAGAAAATATGTTATTTCAGCAATCACTATAGATAAACAAGACTTTGTCTGCTATTTGTTTTTCCTCTATCATGTGACCTCTGACGTCAGGTGGGAAGAGCCCATTCATGCTTATTGTAGGATAGAATCATAATTTGATTTTTCTTTTCAACAAATCTTAACACTTATATGTATGGAAATACGGTGAATGAGATCTATCAAATTTATGAGTGAGAAATTATTATGGTGAAAACAATCAGATTGGTAGAAATAGAAAATAACATTACAATTATATCTAAAGATCTTGGTAACTTTAAGGAAATTTTCAAAACTTATGTGCTTTCCTGGAATATTTTGTCTAAGAATTGAAAACAATACTGAATCAAAATGAATGATTTTTATTTATCAATAAGTATTTTTCACCACAATAATTATTTTGGAATATTTTTAAATTTTAAATATTATATTTAATTTCTGATTAATCTCATTTGTTTATCATTAAACAGTTTTAGGAGTTTCAGAAAATTTTTGAGTGGAAGACTGATTTTTTATACCAACTATGTGAAAAATACCAGAGCCGGGAATCGAACCCGGGCCTTCCGCTTTACGTGCAGATGCTCAAACCACCGAGCTACCATGGCTGATTACCAGCTAGGCATTCTTCACATAACACTCGTTGGCAAAGTCACCGAGTCTGCAAACACAGCTGTATCAAGTGACATTATTAATCATGGCACAACTCCAATAGACCATGAAATTTTAAATTTAATTTAGAAATTTTTTCATCAAGCCTGAAAATTCATTTCAGAAAATTTTTTGGAGTGGAAGGCTGATTTTTTATACCAACTATGTGAAAAATACCAGAGCCAGGAATCGAACCCGGGCCTTCCGCTTTACGTGCGGATGCTCAAACCATTGAGCTACCCTAACTGATTACCTGCTAGGCATTTCTAATATAACCTCGAACGATCGAACCCGGCTCTGGTATTTTTCACATAGTATAGTTGGTATAAAAAATCAACCTTCCACTCCAAAATTTTCTGAAATGAATTCTCAGGCTTGATGAATAAATTTCTAAATTAAAATTTTAGGAGTTTTAAATTTTTGTTATTTAATATCTATTTAAATTAAATAAACTTCACCTTTAGCTGTTTTATCCTTTAAAACCACATCCTTTTGATCTGAGTCTTTTACTTGGATCATGAATTCTGGTTTGCCACACACATCATTTATTGTGCAAATGTACTGACTTCTCCGACCGATTTTACGCATGCTCCAGTACATTCGAATCACTTTGTAACCAACCTGCAAAATAAATATTCCACAAATATATCTAAAATGTTTTCATGCTATACGCGATTTCAATATTTTAAAGGACAGTAGGCCTGAAAAATAAAATTTTAAGTTACTCTCCAGTGACTGGTAGATCTTTTTATCTTATTTGTCACTTTTTTGCAAATTTTTTGCAGAAATGTGGTTTTAGTAATACAGTTGTACAGTTACTGAGAGGTTTTAGTAATACAGTTGTACAGTTGCGAAGAGGTTTTAGTAATATGCGACGATTCCGGATTTTAGAGATTTATTAAAAACTAATTTTTTATGTTATTATTATTGCATATAAAATGCTATTTATATGCTAGTGAAAAAAAAAATGACGACAAATTAAATTATAAAATAGAAACATAATAAAACATTTAGAATTAAAATATAAACACATAAAACTAAAATGTTATAAGCAACTAATAATGCCTGCTAAATAATTGTTAATAAACTATTTATTCATTAAAAAATACTCACACAAAACTATAGTAACAAAGTAATTTTTATGTTGATTTTTTTAAAAACAATTCAGTAATTTAAAGCTGTTTCCCTCTAATGGATTTTTTTTTTTTTTTTTTTCTGTTCTCTAACTTACCTGTTTTTTTTTTTAAATAAATTCTTTAATTAACAATCAAGTATCAAGTAGTATAAAAATATGACTATATTTATGTATTCAGTGTTCAATTAAAAGGATTTTAAACTGCATTTAGCAAGAAATGTAGAAATAAGGTACAGCAAAATCTTAAATAAAACTAAAACCTGAAAAATGTTTGGATTTTCGAGGTTCAGCTGTATTTATAGTTTCATTCCGAGCATTCAAATACTATTTTTCTCACACTGCATCAGATTATAATGTTTTCTATTACACTAACTTTAGATTCATCTAATTTATTTTTGTGTACTGATAAGTATAAAAGATTTAAGTCCATATTCTTGATTTTTCAGGAGATGAAAAATAAAGTTTGACTAAAAACTAATCAGAAGAATCGATTAGGAAAAAGGGATTACCAAAAAATCTCGAAAGTAACCCCCCCCCCCATCGAATATAACCCCCCCTTTTTCTCGCTGAAAGTGAAATGTCTCCGTTATCCTGAAAGTAACCAACTCCCTCCTTTTTTTTCCTACATCCAATCTTCGGGCACTCTTACGGTACGTCGGCATTGCACACGCACCAGTATTTATATATTATTTCTAATTTAACTAATTTTTCATAAAGTGTTGGATGTACGTTATCAATGGATTCATTACTGTTTTTTATTTTATTTTTACCTTTAATGTAAGAAATGATAGCCTTTAATATTTCCTTTTAAGTAAGTACCGTAAAATCCCAAAAGTACCCCCTCCATCGAATATAACCTCCCCTCCCTTTTCTTCATTTTTTTAAATAATTTTTTTAAAGAATCTTGATTATAACCCCCCCCACCTGAAATTTATCCGTTTTGCTTTTCGAAAAGGGGGTTACTTTCGGGATTTTAAGGTATGTTGGTTTATATGCTTTATACCATTCAGTGATTGTCAATCTTCATTTAATAACGGGAAAAAATTGAATTAAATATTTTATACCATACATGAATGGTAAATTTCTGACTTGAATCTTTTTTCACCAATGGATTTTCTCAAAGACTAAATGGCATGGACTTAAATCCTTTATACCCATCGATAGAGAATTTTTTTCTGAGTCTGACTATGTACTTAACTCAAAATCGACATTTTTGGACTTAAATCCTTTACACTTATCAGTACAGTTTTGAACTCACAAATAAATAGATAATTCAGGATCCTATCAATGCGTGAAGGATAGCAGCCCTCCTAATTGCATCTCCTATGACATAAAATTTGCAGAAAGAAGTGACGAAAGTTTTTACATTCAGAAAAAAATACAATATAAATATTTAATAATGAAATAAAAGTAATATTCAAAATTATAAAAATAAATAAATAAAAACAATATTTATTAAAAAAATAAGTAAAAATTTTTAATTCCGAAAACAGAGATTCCACCGCAAGAACTTTTTAAAAATTTCTTGACTTTTTATGATTAAACTCCCTGACTTTTCCTTGATTATTATGTTTTATTCCCAGCTGAAATTGTTGACAATGATGGCAAACCGCATCTTTTTACTTTCTCTTACCTATACAATAATAGTAAAGGTACTGTTTTTGAGTTTAATTTTATAAATCAAGTTTTTGATGTATTTACATATCTAAATCAAAAAATCAGATATTTAGTGGTTGGTCTGTATGTGTGTGTGAGCCTGTTATCAGTATAAGTCAGGAACAAATATTAGCAGCAAGTTAAAACTTGGTTTTCTAAATCTGCATAAACTTTTTGCTAAAGTTAGGAAAATGGTTCATATATAGGGACATCAAAGACAATTCAAATCATGTCTATAGGCGAAATTTCTTGTTGTACAATTCAACATCTTTAGATTGCACTAAACAAAATGAAGGCACTGCCCAGGAACTCAGCTGGATCCGAGGCATCTCTTCAATTGCATCTCTGTTGCCTCGACCCTCTTCAACATTGACCTCAACTGCTGCCATGACACCCTTTATACCGAAAAAGTCAAGAGATGTGGCCTGGGCTGTGCTCCATACCTTTGGTCCCATTTGACTTGTCTATACACTTTTTTTTCTGCACTTGTCACATGACAACAACAACAACAAACAAAATGAAATAAAAACATATATAGATTGATACCACATAGTGGAAAGAAAAAACGGATAATGGTTAAATGGATAGTACAAAAAGTATATAAGTTTGATTTATTTTTGATCAGTTGAAATATTTTGAATAATTATTTCAGAGGACTGGCAAGATTATTGTTTTAATAGTGCGTACAGTGAAAGACGTTTTGCATAAACATAGTTTTATGATGACAGGAAATTGTCACATGAATGGAGTTTTGAGAAAAGATATATTTTCGTTGTGTTTGCAAAGACAATCCATGGTACTAGAGCTCCTAAATAAAATAATACGCCGGCGCATCACCGCATTTTTTTGCCTCTGAAGAGGACCGCATTCCCGCTTGGCATCCGTGTCGCTTCCCTAATGATTTTAAGAAATCTTGATCTGAAGCTAATCCGGTCAAGATAAGAGCAATAAGCAACAATAATATTCTTAAAACACACTTTTTTCACAGTACATTCTCAGGATGTCATTTTATTCTGCGGATATCTTATGGATGTACTGGGGTAAGATGTGTTGTTAAGGCGGTTTCTGTTTCTTTTACAAAATGTCGACAAAACTCAAATACAGAGCAATCGAAGGTCTGTGAACACTTTATATTCACTTCTTGAATGATTATAGCAGTTTATCGCTAAACAAACTTCCATATCATAGTTTACTTAGCTAAAATTATGAAATATAATAAAACAAGTCACTCTAAAGTAACGTAAGACGATAAAAAAAAATGTTTGTCATTTGTTTATCAGAGAAACGCACTGGATACATGTGGCAACCCTAAGGCAACAAAATGCCTGATGTGCCAGCTCGTATATATAGGAGCCCTTACATGGTACAGCAGGTCTCGCTCTGACATCAACCAAAAGAGTTCCCAAATTCAATAAATATAAATAAAAACAGTCTTACTTTGCTTAATGGTGAGTCAAAAGGCAAAATCAGAGATGAGGAGGCATTTCTGGAGAGTTAAATTTTGATTTATTGATGATTTCAATCCGAGTAAAGGTAACGGCTTCAAAGGGAGATGACATCGATTCCAGACATGAATTCTTGGCTTATGCAGATTTTAATGAATTCTTGAAATATGCATATAGTAGATTATATGTAGATTATTTCTAGTATTATGCATTATGATTGGTTTTGACTTAGAATAAAATCTTTATCTATCTGAAAAAGAGTTAATGCTTAAAAAGGGCGTTGCACCCATTGCTCACACGAACGACTGCGCCCCGCATAGAATCTCGCTGCCTCCTTACATAGCTGAACTCAAGACATACGTGACGCTCACTTCAAATTCAAAATGCGGCTTCTCTCGCCGCATTTTGAATTTGATCATTTTTTGATTTGGGATCATTTCTTTCCCCCTGCGCATCGGCCAATCATCTAAGGAGAAATTTGAACTTGATCACGTGACAAGCGATGTTCTCACTTGAACCCATACTTCATCCGAATGGCCATCAGGAGCGTTGCGCAATACGGGAAGGAGTTAAGGTTATTGATTTAGTTAGATTGCCAGTAGTGTCCATCATCTGTGTTGCAGGCATTTTTCTATTAATAATGCCATTTTATTCGATTATGGGAGAGTATCCATTATTATTTTTTTTGTTTTGTGTAGTGGGACCAAGATTTTTAATCAGAGCTCAGATGAATTGAATGAGTGTGGAGCTGAGTTTTGTTTCAATATTTTATAGCTAACAATATAGATATTTCACACATTATAAGAAACAGCAATGCAATATTAGTGTATTTTCTCAATATTAAAAAATTAGGTAAAAGAAAAATTAAATAAAATGATTAAACATCAAATAAGAAATTTTGGATAAATAAAAGCAAATTGAAAACAAATAAATAAAAAGTATGTATACGAATAAAAAATTTAATGCTACTACTTACAGGATAAATGCAGTTCGGAGTATGAAAAGCCTGTATTTGTTGAGGCAGTAACTGGCCGATATTCAAGAATATCAAACTCCCAATCCGCATGACATACTTTTCATCTTGAATCATGCTGAAAAAGGAAACATTTACTTACAGACTTAATTAATTATGGGGATTTTTTAATTATTTCAGACATACTTTGAAACTGCAAAAGTTTAACCCGTAAGTTTAGAAGCAAATTGCATTTGAAACAAAAGAATATTCAATGCCCGGAAGATATTTTGTTCATAATTAGAGGCAAAAGTTTGACTTTCTTGTCTTGTCATTACAGCAAAGAAGGAAATGTCTGTCCCACTAAAAGCAATATTTATTATTATTACTTTTTTTTTGTAAGTGGCAACAGGTTTGCTAAGAAGAAATAGGAAGGACTAAACCAATGTTTCTCAACCTATGCACCACAAGGCGTTTTGACAAATAATTAAAATTGCATAGGTTTTTTAACTTTGAAATGGTACTTGCAATTACCTCAAAAGTTTCTAAAAAAATTTTTTTACTTAAGTTTTCCAATGTTTTTATTTGATACTAGTCACCTTTGGCAACCAGCTAGTTCCCAAACTCTTACTGATACAAATTCCTGCTTAGTGGCCCTTGTTTCAGAGATCTACAACAATCCGTTCCATCTCCATGCAAACAAATCTTGAAAATAGGCCCAGGGCTTGATTATCCAAAAGGCCCAGAAAGCACAAGCTTCCCCTCTAAAATTTAAGAGGGGGCCCCATAAGAATTAAAAACAGGGTCTTGAATTTTTGGTTTCCTATTTTCACACTGAGATTGAATTTTTTCTGAGAAAGGTTACCTAAAACAAGACAAAACACTCACTATTTCGGGAAAAATCTATTATTTTACCTCAAAAATCTGAATGTTCTTAATTAAAAAATTGTATGATTTTAATGTTCTATGTAAAAACCACCCAGATGTATGAAAAAAATAAATAAAAATAATAAACACACACTATTTTTTTGTCTATAGCATTTTTATATTACAATATGTAACAGGAAAACAAGATTTTCGAAAATGAATGGGCGCCCCGAAATGATGCTGAGCTTCCCCTAGCTTCAAAGCTTAATCAGGCCAATGAAAATAGCAAAGCTGTGCTTGAAGGTGCCTACGGTGCCATTCCTCCATTTTATACACCTATAATAGCTTTCACAATTGATTCCACACCACCAAAACCTAACAGTGTAATTTTTGAAGCCCAATGTATCTCTATTTTTAAATTTTAAGTACCTGCTTCCACCCTAATAATTTTGCAAAGTATGCCTATTTGATTCCTCACCCACAAAACTTGTAACACGTTTTTTGTCTTTCCTAAAAATTTTAAATAGCATCTGTCCCTATCTTCTGTTTGACAGAAATATCCAATCTCAGAATCAATTTTCTCTTTACTTTTTTAAACCTCGCCAGACGCAGATGATTAATGAGAAGACCTGATCATTTCTTTCCCCCTGCCATGCAAACTTCCAAAATGAACAATCATGGAATGTAATTTTTAGAACTGAAAATGTTTTAATGTTATAATATACTAAAACAATCTTACTTTCAGCTCCAAGGACACTGATCTACAGGGCCGTGCTGGGGGGGGGGGGGGGGGGGGGGCTAAAAATTACTTAAATCATCCCTCTGTAATTCAGGAACTATTATGTATATATTCATGATCAAACATGGAATTCGTTGTATATTTTTAGCCTATTTTTAATAAGAGGAGAGCATTAAAGTGGGCTCTTCCCACCGTCGTCTGCTCAATCACGTGATAGAGGAAAACTAATAATCAGATTCTGAGAATCGAATTCAATTAAATATTGTTCTTAAGAACAAAAATGTTAATATTTAATATAAAATAAAATAAAAGTAATAGTGTGCATTTGTAAACAGTAGAATAATTGTATTTGTAAATTTAATAATTTTTAAAAAACATTTTATGTGTTTATTTAGTTTTACCTATAAGAATCGATTTTTGTATATTGTAGTGTAACTGTAACATTAACTGATCTAGCAATAAATAATAGCTTCTAGTGGAATGTTTATGGATTATAATTTGAAAATTTAAAATGTTTTCATTTAATTTAATTGCATAAAGGTGTTACAACAAGTTAATTAACTTAGTTACTCTTCTAAATGGATTTACGTAGTATGATATTGCACTATCACTGATTTAAGTACCAAAAATCAGCGTATTAAACATGTTCTTCATGAACATCAATAACAAACATAAACTAAATGATGATTGTTAATGTATACAGCAAACGAAAGAGGATGAATAATGATATAAAATGGATTAAAAACGATGATGTATACAAAATAACACAGATTAAATACGATTGATCAGAAATAAGAATAGAAAATAGGTTATTTCAGCAATCGCTCTAGATAAACAAGTCTTTGTCTGCTATTTGTTTTTCCTCTATCATGTGACCTCTGACGTCAGGTGGGAAGAGCCCATTACTAACATTCAAAAGCTGGACCCTTTGACAAAATTTGAAATTTGGCACCACAGTACCTTGAAAGTTTATCGCTAAAATCTTTACTTACGGAACTGCGATAGCCATTTTAATTCATCGACAAAATGATAACAAAAATTTAAAATCTGCCAAGGGATCCTATACTAAAGCTGTATCAAAGAAATTTTAAGAAATGGATATAGTAACTGTTGCTAAGGAATGAAACACGGTTACCGCATGTTTTTATATGGAAGAATAGATTAAGAAAACATCTTGTCACACTAAATGAAATTTTGTTTTGTAGAGGTTTTTATACCTATTAGAAAACAAAAATAAACTTTGGGCTCTCCTTCTATTTCTTTCTTTCTCTCTCTCCCTCTTTTTAAAAAAAAAAATCTTTTTCAAGCGGTTTTGATATAGTGTTTACTCTTCAATGTTTTACAATTTTAAAATAAGTAAATAAAGAGAAACAGAGACTTTCATAGGGATTTGAATCATCATGTAAATAAAAAGGCTGATAGTTTTTTTTTTTTCCCCAATAAATTATTAAGAATACTGTTTAACATGGAAGTTTTGAAATTATGTATTTACTATTTGAATGCCTGCTTAAAAAATGGTCGGGTTTCGATCACAGGGCGTTGATTGCATTTTTTTAATGCTAATGTTATAAAGGTACTTTAAATGGCAACTATAGATTATCCTTTTATAAAAATTAATAAGCAGTACAATTTTTCCCAATTAAACATAATTTTTAAAATACTTGACTGAATGACAAAAAATTACAATGAAGTGAAATAAAATTTTCAAAAACTCTTGTTTAGACATTCTAGAGTATGACAGTAATAACTATAAAGAAGGAAGATATTTATTTACCTTAAAAAATAGTAACAATTATTTTTTTTAAACTGCCACAACTTATATATTTAAAATTCTTAAAAAACAATAAAGTAATAATAATAATAAATATATAAATAAATGAAAAGGAATTCGGTGTTCATTCATTTTCAAATATTAATTTTAAAACTTAAAAATTCAGCATTTTTTTTTTTTTTTTTTTAAAGAAAAAAAAAGTCCAATAATGTGCAATTTTCCTAGTGTAGTTGAAATACAAAGCCATTTATAGTCTTCAAACCAAGATGTTTTTAAGTTAACATTGTGACATTTTCCATTTTTTTTTTTTTTTTACGATAATTTCTATAGACTCTGTTAGTCTCCCGTAAATAACATCTTTTTGTCTCCAACTTTTCATCTATTAAACTGTGTTTGCTTTAAAGATTGTAAAATCTGACAAAGGATTAATTAAAAGCATAAATCGCAAAATTAAAATGGTAAACACTACATTTTAAGGGAATCAAATTCAATGAGAATTCCCTTTTAAGCTAAGCTGGAAAATCCATTATCTCTTTCACGAAAAGTCTTCCCTTTCTCTTTCGTCCTTTGAAAATTCGCGGTAGAATATTTAGAGTGACATAAGCGTTACCATGGCAACCATGCAGTGAAGGCAGAGCTAAAAACGAATGTCTTTCATCTCTTCTCTTGCACTTCAGTTATATGAATTTGTGTGCAGAATTGGATGTTTAAGAAAAGATTTAAATTGCTGTTTTTATTGGTTGTTATTTATTGAAAATTTTTTATAAATCCTTATTAAATTCTACAAAAAAAAAAAAAAAAAAATGAAAAGAAAGAAAGAAAAGAAAAAAGAAAGAAAGAAAACAAACATGGAAAAAATTGAAAAATATTTATTATTATTATTATTATTATTTTGATGAAATATATGAGGAAGAGGCTCTTCCCTTGACGGGCCGCCACCGCCTTGTTCCCCCTCCTTTCCCTAGGTATATGCTAAGTGAATGCTGTACCAATTTAATTGAAATTTCAAAAAATGTAATGCAAAAGTCATTCTTTAAATTCATTATTTGATATTTAATATTTTTGTAATTTACAAATTGCAATGCCTTCTTTTCTGGGATTCGGTATTATCAGCACATAGAAAAAAGAATAAAAGAGGAAATTTTGCAGCATGGAGAAGAAGGTAATTTATATATATACATTAGAGGTGGGCCAGATGGTCAAAAAATGTGATCCGCAGATATGAATACAAATATCAGTTTTTTTGCATCGAAGGACACAGACCTCTCAAAAAAATGCATAATGTTTAAGTATGTAACAATTTTTATTTCCATTACCCGACTACCCGAAGTATTGTATTCAGTCAAGAATTTTGATAAAGAGTTTTCATCTGGTATACATGTTTAAAGGTTTCCTGAGTCCAAAAATGTAGTTTTAAGAAATTGGTTAGTAGGTATGTGTGGGATGAAACTTTTGATTACCAAATCTTCAAAATGAAAAAAGATAAAATGACGAAACTTCATAGTTAAGACATGTCCATAGTATAGATAATTTTCTCAATTTTTGGTTAAAAAAAAAAAAAAAACAGAAGCGGGCCATGGGAAAACCGAAAGAGACAAATCTGTGTATCATAAATGATATATATATATATATATATTTGTCATAAATATTACTCAGTGACACATATTATCCATAATGAAGAGAGGCTTTTCACTCATTAATGAGTCTAGTGGTTCTACACAGTTGTTTATTTGAAACTCTTGGACATCTTACAGGTTATTCCCAAGTCATTAGGTCTAAGCAGACTGAACATACATCCTCGTAAGCCGAATACGTAAGCTGCCGCATTTTCACCGTTTACATCACAGAGCTGCAAATTGTCCCCTCTCCTGGGGTCACTATTTGACGTAAGTTAATGGCAAGATAACACACGAACAGGCCTTGATTTTTGGATGCTCTCTCTTAAATACTGCCCATTTTGGGCATGAACATACACTCCTCCTCTGCTTATTCATTGGCTATTAACTTAATGATTGACATTTTAGCTTAGCCCTGGATATCCATTATTGAAATTTTATTTTTTCGACTGAGTGAAAATAATGCCTGGACCAGGAGTCGAACCCCGGATCTTTGACTTACAAGGTCAAGGCTCTACCAACTGAGCTATCCAGGCAGACAACCGAGGTCCAGGCATTATTTTCACACAGTCGGAAAAATAAAATTTCGATAAATATAATTTTCTTCCAATCATTTGATTGTGTGCTTTTAATAAAAACTGTAGAGCCTTGACCTTGTAAGTCAAAGATCCAGGATTTGACTTCCAGTCCAGGCATTATTTTCACTCAGTCGGAAAAATAAAATTTCAATAAATATGATTTTCTTCCAATCAGTTGATTGTGTGATTTTAATAAAAACTGTACTTCTTTCTCCCATTGTTTAATGGTGTTTTCCATTACCTGCGGCTTACTTCTGTCAAGCTATCTACATGATAGACCAGATGTTTCTGCCTAAGGGTTGTCTGAGTGAGTAATGCCAAATGGTTGTCGGCCTGGATAGCTCAATGAGTAGAGCCTTGACCTTGTAAGTCAAAGATCCAGGGTTCGACTCCCGGTCCAGGCATTATTTTCACTCAGTCGGAAAAATAAAATTTCAATAAATATGATTTTCTTCCAATCAGGTGATTGTGCGATTTTAATAAAAATTAATATTTACTTAAACACAAGAAAAGGAGACTAGCATACTATTCAGCACTTTTTGTTCTAAGAGCTGTCCAATTTTCTGACTTTTGCGTTATGAACGTGCATTGTCATAAAACTAATTTTAGAAGGGAACCTTTAGAATTAATTTCAAGTTAAGAATTTTTAATGAGATTTTCTTTAAGTTAACACTCAATATTAATTTAAAATAATAATTTAAAATTTTAATTCTTATTTCAGTTAAATTTCGATGGCTATATTTATGTTTGAGATTAGAAATAAAAATGCTCCTATGTTATTTAAGGAATAATTCAGCCAAAAAAAATTTTAATGAAAAAAAGTCCTTTCAAATGTACCTTGCAACTTGTTTATGTTCTTCTCTATTGATGTACACTCTTCTGAACACAGCAACCGAGTCCAGTCGATTTTCTGGGTTCCCTTTGTGTATATGCTGAGGGCAAAGGACAGTCTAGTAAAAAAAAAAAAATATTAAATGTAAATAATAAAAATAACTGCAACAATAATGCATAATATGTATCGTTATAAAAATACAGTTTTCTTTTGTCACACAGGACAAGTAGTTCGGAAAGAAACAGGCAGGTTCTAGTTAACAAATGCACATTATTTAACAAATATTGTCAAAAGAGTCTATTAAAAAGTCATTTATACTACAAAAGTCAAATAAACAGCATTAAATACACAGCAGAGCAGGAATATCGCTGATTCAGGAACTAGGATCAATCCTTTATAGCACTGTTTTGCACAGACAATCGACCAGCACAAATATCTAAATAGAACTTCAGGGAATCAGAAAACACACTTCCTCTCTTTAATCAATTTAGAAAAAGGAAGAAGTTCTCAATTCGAACCGTGTTATTATTATTATTTTTGTTTGTTTGTTAGCTCATAACTTCTTAACGGATGCTCTGATTTTAATACTTTTTTTTTTTTTTTTTTTTTGTAAAGCTCTTGGTCTGAAATAGGTCCCAATGCAATATATTTATGACCTAAGCAAAACAGAGGGTGCAAACAAAAGTCACTCCCAACTCTTTAAACAGCTGAATGGCTACAGCTATAATCATAAAAATGGTCAAGTGCTACAGGATGTGACCGCTTACATCGTCACCTGGTGGAAAACAGAAGAGCTACCACTTCTATCTCGAAAATGATTTAAGATAGGAGAAAAAAGGGAACTGTAAAGTTGTAGAGCATCATTGATTTAGTACAAAAAGACAGTTTGTAGACTTTAATGCTAAAAATAGAACACTTAAAATGTGCATTTGTTTGTCCCCAATTTTCAACACTATGCACACTTAAACTACGTTGCACAAGTTGTAGCACAGCAGGTGAGACGTATGCTACGTGAAATTCAAAGTATGGTCACTGTACACTGCGTAAAAAAAGTAGAAGGACAGTTGATTTTTCTAAATTATTTTCTGTATTTTTACCCTGGCTATTAGATTTTTATACAGATCTTGTTTAACAAAGCTTTCTTTAATTTCACATAACAATGAAATCTCTACTACAAATGTTGTTAATTAGTGGATTGTAAAAAAAATAGCATCCATGATTTTGAGAATGTAAAAAAAGTAAAAGGACACTTTCCAAAATTTGTTATTTGGGGGATTGTATATAAGTAAAAAAGTAAATATTAAATTTTCTTTGACTGTTTTTCTTGAGGGAAACATATTTTGTTAAAAATTACATTGTTATTTTCTTTTCAGACTGCCTAGAAGGGGCAAATTGTTGCATATAAAATTAATGTTAAAGGTGTTAAGACAGATTGTTCGTATACTGCACGCCAGCCCCAATACACTTTCTAACATTATCAGAAAGCCAGACAAAAATAGGAAAAGAAAGAAGACTGATAAGCCTAAAAAGTTCATGCTTTGCGATGAAAGAAAACATGCTCATGAGCAGTGGTGGTATCACAAAAGCCCCAAATGACGACTCACTCAGGTGTCACGGCAAACAGTTTACAACTACATAACAAGATCCAAATAATTCATTTTCAAATAGCAGAAACATCATCCAAAGTGGGAAAAACACACAGATTGATTACCGTTTATCATGGGTTAAAAAACACGTATCATGGACCTCAGATGGGACTTTTATAGTATTTTTAGACAAGAATAAGTTTAATATAGACGATTTAGATGGTTACCAATAATACTGGCACTGTCTGAAGAATGTAGAATAATTTTATTCAACTCTACAAATGAGGGGGGGGGGGGGGGAATGATCTAATAAGCAATTGGATATGGAAGAAGAACTGATATTTTTCAGACAGACTATATTGAAGTGCTAAATTCTGAGCTTCTTCCTTACGGTTCTGAATTAGGAGGAGAAGAGTGGATGTTTCAACAAGATGAAGCTGCCATTCACATCACCATAGAGTTAAAAATTGGTTCGCTGCAAATAATGTGCAGGTTCTACCTAAGTCAGCTAAAAGCCCTGTACTCAACAAAGTAGAAAACACCCGGCCAATGCTTGCTCATCAAGTATATGCTAGTGGAAAAAGGTTTAAATTCTTTACTGAGCTTTAAGTAGCTTTGAACAGCTCATAGGCTAATTTTTGCTTAACAGGAATCCAATCTTTGTATGATTCACTACCAAATAGAATATTCAAAGTCATAAAAGCCAATGGAAAGAGTATTCCTTACTAATATTGCTTGTATTTTATATTTTTCATTACTGTCCTTCTACTTTTTTTACAGAGTTAAAAGAAGTAGACACATTTTTTTTGTTGTCATTAATAATTTATTTTTGGAAATCATGTTAATGATACTGATATTTTCTTGTTAAATGATCTGCAAAATGTTACACATAAAAATAATTTCCTTAAAAATAAATGATACCCTTTATTTTTAAAAATATCTAGTGTCCTTCTACTTTTTTTACACAGTGTAAGTGGTTATATCGATTACAACATAGTCATTTTTAACCGACTTCATAAATGAGGAGGTTTTCAATTCAAACTGTTTTTTTTTTTTTTTTTTTTTTTTTTTGTTGTTTTTAGCTTATAACTTCGTAAGAGATGCTCCAATTTAAATACATTTTTTGTTGTAAAGGTCGTGGTCTGAAACAGGTCTGAATGTGATTTGATTAAAATCTAAACAAACTACAGGGTGCTCACAAAAGTGCATTTTCAGTCTTTTAACTGCTGAATGATTGCAGCTACACTCTTAAAAGTAGTATGTAAAGTATAGTAAAGTGGCTATGTGTGACAAGATGTGACCACTTACAGTGCCATCTGGTGGAAAATAGCCGAGTTAGTGCTTCTATCTCGAAAACAGTAAGATGAGAAGAAAAAATAAATTACAAAGTTTAGAGCGCCACCTATTTAGTATGGAAAGACATCTTGTAGACATGAATGTTAGAAACAGAACGTATAAACATGCATCTAATTGTTCGCAGTTTTCTATACTGTAACATGCCGAAGCGATCTTAGAAATCTCTGTAAAATTCAATCAGAATCCAGATGAGCATTGTAGTTGACGTCATTGTTATATCATTTCTATGACTGTTTTAATTTACTAAAGGTATACACTGTAATGTTTTTGCTAGAGCCTCTTTTGATAGCCTAGAATGAATAAGAGAATCAATTTTTTTCAAGCTGCTGCTCTTTTAAATGTTTATAATTCCTATATTCAATGATATTGGACACTGAACACCATCTTATGTTCTGCTATGTGAATATATTTTCACTGAAAAGAAAATAAATAAAATCTTTTTGGAAAAAAAAAAAAAAATTAGAACCCACACACACACACACACACACAAAAAAAAAGGTATTCAAACAACTAAAAATAAAATGAAAACTGGCATAAAATGAAATTGTAAATTTCGCCTAAAACTGTAAAATAAATTCCTTTACCAAACAACATAAACACTACAATTAATCATAACTTTTGAAGTCGGTACAAAATTAAATAAAAATTGATGTTATTATTCAATGCAAAAATCAAATTCCATTCAAAATATACATCTCACTTTGGTATTTGCAAAATATAGCAGAAAAGTACTTTGATTCAAATAAACAATTGAGATTTTGTAAACTGCAAAAATTTGCAGTGCTAATTTGCTATTTGTTGTCCTTGGCCGGAAAAAAAAAAGACAAAATTAACTGGTAAACATATTTAATTCCTGCTAAAAATCATGGTTGTTTTAACAAATAATATTAGGAGAGTAATCAAGAATATGAAACAATATTTTGAACAACATATATTATGAAAATATAGGGAAGAGTGGGGATGAATGGGCCATTATCATGTTTTTATTAATAACGTTCACCCTATGTAATTCAGAATTTTGTAACATTGCTCATAAGCATACTTCAGTAATCAGTTAGAAATAAACATACTAACTTTAATAAAAAGTTACCATTTTTAATTAATAATAATTTCTTTTTACATGCATGTGCATTTTTCCATTCATCTCCACATGTGGGGATGAATGGGACAGGACTGAAGTTAACAAAGAAAACAAAACAAAACGGAAATAATCTAATAAGATTTACGGAAATAATCTAATAAGTAAATCTAATAAGATTTAATCTAAAAATAAATAAATAAATAAGACAGTAGAAAGATTAGAAATCATTAGTAGAAATCATTATAATAGAGTACAAATTATCCAGATAAATTTTTGTTTCCGACTGATCGGGAAAAAATAAGCATTCTATTCTGTATTACATTAATAATCACCAGGATTTATTTAATTAGCTTGATTGAAATTGTGATTTTAATCCAATTATTATTAGTTTATTTTTTTAATTATTGATATTATTGATTTAAGTTGCACTGAGTATTCTAACTTATAATTTTTTTTAATCATAATTATTATAAACAAAAATCGGAACAATTAATTTCAATCTATTTTTCTCTAAATCCTTGCTATTTTCATAATTCCATGTTATAACTACTGAACTACAGGTTATAAAAATATTGAAAATCTATAAATATTTGAAAAGATTTAGAAGGACGAATTAACTTTAAAAAACGTTAAATACCTTTAACAATCCTTCATTTTTAGCAGCTTTAATTATTATATATTTCGACTACATTCGTAGTCGTCTTCAGATGTCTTTGCTGCACTATTGAAACATGTCTTCATCTTCTTCCACATCACTTTCCCTCTTGCTTACGTCACTTTTAACGATCTAAAATACAATAGAAGCTCCACCGCCCTATCACGCACACATAAAACTAACCCCATAATACCTAATACCCTAAAAACCGTTAAAATAGCTCCCTACAACTCACACAACTACGCCATGAAACGCGAAGCTTTAGAGATATTAACCTCTAACACAGCAGTAAATGAGAGAGAGCATAGCATCATAGCAGATGACTGGCAACAGGTGATAAAAACGTACCGGCGGAAAAGTGACGTAAGCAAGAGGGAAAGTGATGTGGAAGAAGATGAAGACATGTTTCAATAGTGCAGCAAAGACATCTGAAGACGACTACGAATGTAGTCGAAATATATAATAATTAAAGCTGCTAAAAATGAAGGATTGTTAAAGGTATTTAACGTTTTTTAAAATTGAAAATCTATTTACGATTTGTTTTAATATAATTCTTGTGTACAATTTTAAATTAGTACATAGTGGGTAATGTCCCATTCATCCCCATTCAAACTGTCCCATTCATCCCCACCACCACATGATCATATAAAACAGGAAATATGTTTAATGAACAATTGTCAATATTCTTCTTGGATATCATAAACACAGTAAAAGATTACGCCTTTTCATCATATATGAGTTTATATTAACTTTAAGCAAATAGTTAATTTCTTAACTACTACCTAATTGAATCAGTAAAAGTTACTTTGGCAGCAGAAAAAGACACTTTAATTTTTTTCTGTCCTTCTACTGCCCTACAACTCTGAAACTACACTTGATGAATGACTTCAGTACTGCCATATATGAGAAAAATTGTCAATTTTCTGGTGCATGCAGAACATAAAAATTTTGCTACTGTCCCATTCATCCTCACTCTCCCCTACATCTTGTTTGTATATTTTTGTATTACATTTTAATCACCAAATTTAAAAACTGCAAAAAACGACAAATATCAAAGCTATACCCAATTTGCGAAGAAAACTCAAGCAACTGCGTAGGAATATAAATACTGAAATGTGAAGGATATTCCCTGTTTCATGTAGATCTTATTAATGGACCAATTATATACAATAATAAAATAATAAAAGAAACTGCGAAGATGGATCATTCGAAACAACAGTTGTAGCTTACAGTCTAAAAACAAATCTGTAAAAAAAGTATCAAATTTTATTTAATTTTGTGCCAACTTCAAAAGTTATGATTAATTGTAGCGTCTATGTTGTTTAGTGAAGGAATTTATTTTATATTTTTAAGCACAATTTAAAATTTTCTTTTATGCCAATTTTCAGTTTAATTTCAGTTGTTTGAATAATAGTTGCTTTTTGGAGTCAGTTCTATATTTTTTACAAAAAGATTTTATATAGTCTCGGATGTAATTTGGTGAAATTTTGAATTAATTTTTCCTCAGAAGCCAATGAATCAATCCTGGAAATTCAGATCCAGTTGAAGATACATCTTTCAAATTTTGAATACTCTAAACTACCATTTGATGCCAAGACACTTTCTCATAGTTGTTAGAGAAAGAAATAGCCATTTGTAGGTGAAACTATTAGAATTTATAAGCGACAGACTTTGATTTTGGTTTCCAATAGCTTTAATTTTTTAAATAAATATAAACCATTTTACAGAATTAAATATAAAAATTATTTTATGTGTTTAAAAAAGAAACAAAAATCATTACTAATAATTCTAAAGAAACGTGTGTTACATAAGGTATAAGGAAGGAAAAAAAAAGAATAAAAATATTTTAAATAAGTTTAGACATTAAGGAAGTGAGTGAAAAACATATGTAATGGGGGAAAAAATAAAAGCAACTTTAAAATCATTGAAAACTTATTAAAGAGTGATAGAATAGCTACCTTATCTTTGTAAAAGGCACATTGCTCTTTCCTGGCGCAAGGAAAGTGATACACATTGGGACAGCGTGTCTTAAAACACCGAACTGATGCTCCAGGTTTGTGACAGTTGTAACAGTTCAAGTGTCGAGAGCGCTTGAAAGCTACTTCCACATTCATCAAGGCACCATTCACCGTTTCATAGACTTCGTAAGACCACAAAGCACAGTTGAGGTGCACCCACTTGTTCACATCCATGTTCAATAATCTTAAAATCAATATAGAAATTTTTAAATGCGTTATTCTACTTTATATTCACAGTTAATAATTCATTATTTTTATTTTGAAAAGGAAAGGATTATTGACAACATACATATCAATTGTATCTAATATTTTATTTTAAATTTTATATATTGAGTTTTACATAGTGTAATTGACATAAGAATACAATAATCTATAAAAAAAGTGTTATGCATAGGGTTTTCAAATAGAGGGGGTAAAGGGGCAGTTAAGGAATGTAAGATTAAAAATATATTTATTTTTTTGATGCTATAGAATCTAATTAGAATATCTCTAAGTGATTTTAAAGGGTGAACTCTAAGTTAAAATTTGTGAATTTAAATTTGTAAATCTAGGCTTTTAATACTAAAAAAATTTTGAACCCATCTGAAAAAATTGGAATATAAGTTCAATATTGTTAAATAAGTCAAATAAATAAAATTTTGGGAAATTACTCTTAGTTAATTGGATTTAAACATATCAAATAGTGGTTAGTACACGATATTAAAGTACGATCTTGATAACGGTTCTAACAGGTGATTTTTCTGTGGAGAACAAAAATCTCGATTAAAGCAATAGCATCATTCAGCTTTAAAACTTTCACTTCCACACCATAATCCAAGACTGGTGTGAAAGACACGATCAGAAAAAATATAGATGAAAAAACAGCAAGCACGCTCCAAAAAACAAAGTGGCTAAAAAAGAAATGACTCAGAAAAAGTGACACTCTCAAGGCCTTGGAGACCACGGCAATAAGTGACGGGTTCCTTCACCCATGTCTATCCTCCTTTTCTTCTCTCTGGAACTGACGTTTCTCGCTCCTGAATTTTGAAGCAACGCTGCACTTTCAGCAAATCAGAATCTGTGATCCGTAATCAAGTCTACAGTCACTTCCACCTGACCTTCTAGAACACTCTGGAAAGATTCCCCACTCTGCCTCCCCTTTGGGTTCGTATTGAGAACGAAAAAAATGATTGACTTAGCAAATAGATGAAAAAACACTGGCGCGCATATTTAAATCTTCCAAATTTGCTGCAATAAAAATTTGAAGATAAAATCTTTCATTTTTGATGGATTTTAAGAGGGTGGTACCATTTTAAAGCTTATCACGTGTAGAATCACCCTGTAACAATGAAATCTCCGAAAAACGTACCAATAAAATTTTATTACCATAATTAACTGGGAGAAAAATAAAGGAAAATGGTTCAAATTAACGAACGTTTCTTTTCGTTAAATTGTATCATTTACTTTTTAGACGATCAGAGATTTATGCTAACTGTTGTAGCTAATCTGAAAAGTAATTTTATTAAGTTAATTCATGTTTTAACTAGGGGTGGGAATCAACTAAGAGTTTTAACTGGGTTAATCGTAGTTCATTAATCGATTAATCGGTCGATTAATCGGATTTTTAATCGGTTTTCATTTTTCTTTATATAATTTTATTTCAATGATGAATAAAGCTCTCATATTGTATATATTATTAATAAGTTTGACGGATTTTTTTTTTTTTTCAAAAATTTTTGTCTGATCAATTATATCTGTTTCATAACTGAAATTTAAATCAATTTTCAGAGTAATAATTGGTGACTTTAAGAGTTAATTTTATATAAATATTTCCACTTATTCAATTTTTTTTTTTTGTATTTATTTATTTATTTATTTTTAATAAATTAATTTTTCGATTCATTTTGAAAGAAACATTAAATGAATTTACACATATTTTAGTTTTATTTGCAGGCCTTGTCCATCACGCTTGTCACTATTTTTAAATGAATTCTCAAAATTCCATATCATTATCATAAAAATCTCAAATTTTTATATTTTAGTTCTTCTTTGTCACTTCGGACTAGAACACAGAATGTTATTTTCTGTTTCTACTTCAATGGTTACTATCAGCATTTCTGAACAGACAATAAACGCTTGAAGGTATTGTGAAACTCTGTTGACATTTTCCCCAGCAGCAGGATAGTGAAAATCTCAATCAATTCTTTTCTTTTCTATCTTTAGCATTTCCATTTTTTGAAAGCTTCTTGTTTCTGAGAATACTACTGCCCTAGCCAACACTTTCTGTAGAAGGCTACAGACAGGTGGTGTTGCTCTAGCATGCACATGAAGCGGGATTTTGTTTAATAACTGTCCTCCCCCTTTCCTCTATCAACAAAAGTGCAACAACTTCTTTTAAGAGGTTTTATTTTTATTTATTTATTTTATTTTTTATTTTTTTACTTTCTCATTATTTGATGGATGTTTCTTAGAATGTTTGTTAGCAAAATATGTGAAAAAATATTTTGTAGGCAGAACAATATTTTTACAATTCGTAGTTTGAAAATTTTTAATCGAATTAATCGATCCGATTAACTCGATTAAAAAAATTGATCGGGACTAAGCATTGATCGATTAACCGAACCGATTAATCGATTAATCGGCACAGCCCTAGTTTTAACTACTTAAGTTATTAAAATTGATTTTAATTAAGTCTGATTAAGCTGTCTGCTAATTATTTTCTGTAAAATCGTTTGTTTAAACGATGTTTTTGGTCATTTTAATTTAAGTAACGATGCTTTTGGCTATTTTAATTTTAAAAAATGGAGTGTTACAGAGAAGTAAAGTGTAACAAGGAATAAGATTACTTTTTAAGAAAATAATTATTTATAATTACCCACTATTTATGCTAATGATGCATAAATTTTAATCAACTATTAAAATTAAGTAGAATAATTGTGTACTGATAAGTATAAAGGATTTAAGTCCATATTCTTGATTTTTCAGGAGACGAAAAATAAAATTAAACTGTCTAAAAACAAATCAGAAGAATCGATTAGGGAAAAGGGATTATGTTGATTTATACCCTTTATACCATTCAGTGATTGTCAACCTTCATTTAAAAACAGGAAAAAACTGAATTAAATATTTTATACCATACATGAATGGTAAATTTCTGATTTGAACCTTTTTTTACCAATGGATTTTCTCAAAGACTAAATGACATAGACTTAAATCCTTTATACCAATCGATTGAGAATATTTTTCTGAGTCTGACTATGTACTTAACTCAAAATCGACATTTTTGGACTTAAACCCTTTATACTTATCAGTACAGAATTAATACATTAATTAAATTTATGATACTTTTATACATTTGTAGCATATATCCTGTTTTCTCATCATGAAGACAAAACTACAGATACTGTTCAAACGTGATTTAAAAAAAAAGTTAATAAATTTTATTAAAATATATGGAAATATTCCCCCCTCCCCCATTTTTTTTTCTTTGTTAAATAGCAAAGTAATTTTATGATCTTTCTCATGAAAATCATTAAAACAAAACTAAATCTATACTAATATTATAAATGTGAAAGTTTGGATGGATGTTTGTTACTCAATCACGCCACAACGGCTAAATGGATCTGGATGAAATTTGGTACAGAGATACATAATAGTCTGGAATAGAACATAGGCTATTATTTATTACCAGAAATTTGATTAGATTTTTTAAAATTAATTAAAATATGAAAACAATAAACTGGTAACTGCCTTAATATAAACCATTTAAATTTTTAATTGTTGCCAAAAAAGTTTACAAGGTAATTATTTATTTATTTTTTTCAACATAAAATGAAATATGCTTTCATGCGAAAAATAAAAAAATACTAAATGTTAAATTGGTGAATGAGAAAATGACGTCTTTATAATTTTAAAATAAAATAGTAATAATACGCAAGCGAAGTGATGATATCATGGATGTAAGAAAAATATTTCCTATGTTAATCGCCCATTGGATTTTTTGTAAAAAATTATTAAAAATCAAGGAAAATTATTTTCTGATTTCAATCCCCATATTAGGATATAGATATGTATTAGTTATCGCGTGCCTGAGTTGGATTAAGTTGTTTTTGCTGTAAATTTGATAAAATTTGAATTTTAAATTACAAAACTCTAGGAAAAAAAAAAAAAAAAAGGCAAACTTCCATATTTGATTGAAAATATAAACATTTCATTTCAAAGGATGATATTTACACAATAAATGTCCAATATCTATCATCCTTAGCGGAAAAAAAAACAATATCACCAAATTATCTGGCAAACATATTTAATTCCTTTCAAAAATCATGGATTTTTTTAACAACTTATATTAAGAGAGTAATGAACAATATGAAACAATATTTCATACAATACATATTACGAAAATATACATCTGGCATGTATATTTTCGTATAACGTTTTTGATTACCAAATACACAAAACGCCAAGGATGATAGAGTTTTGAAATTTAAAATTAAAATTTTGTCAATTTGACAGTAAAATAACTCAATCAAACATATGCGTACGCAGTGGCAGATCCAGAACTTACCTTTTGGGGAAGGGGGGGGGGGGGGTGTAAGTTTTTCACTGTGTTATTCCAGATCAAAGAAAAGTTTACAATTGTAATAGTCAATTGTGAATGTCAGTTTTTTTTTTTTTTTTTTTTTTTTTTTTTTGGGGGGGGGGGGGGGGGGGGCTAAATATGCCACTGCGCATACGATAACTAATACATATATTTTTAATAATTTTTTACAAAAAATCCAATGGGCAATTAACATAGGAAGTCTTTTTCTTGCATCCACGGACAGTCAAGTGATGTCACACTTCGCTTGTGTATACAAATCTAGCACGTTTCTTCTGAATTTTATTTCATTTCATAGCATTTTTCGAAGATATACCTCAACTTTAGATTTTTTTTTAGCATGGATGAATCACGCTTGGCATAACAGCTAACTCAGAATTATATTAAAGGTATTTACTTATTGATAATTCTGGACAAATTTTTAAATTTTGACGCTGAAGTAGATCGGACATTTTTCGCCAAGAACAGCCACTTATCATGACATGACAATGATTTTCCTTGCATATTGTAGTTACAACACAATCAGTTTACAAGTAAATTCAACATCAGCATTATGAATAGCATTTCCTGTATGCAGAGAAATAGTGGAGGGGGAGGGATAATATATTAACCGTATAACAGTCGTGAACATGTTTTTGTAATTGTTTGTCCTCTAAAAAACATATACTTAAAATGTGCATAATTATAGATTTTAAGCTTGTTTCTTTAAGTATGAAATATCATATAATAGTCATGAGGTTCATCTTTAAATGCATAGTGAAAAATCCATTGTTTTAAGATATTATAAAGAACTTACAGTGTAAAGAGCAATACCATTTTCCCTCTCAGACGAACAACTCCCTACACGCTTAGAGGGTTAAACAAATGAAAAATTTTTCAATTTTGTTTCTTCCTTTATAGCACAGATCTCCAGAGAACATCCTCAGGATGTCCAAGGAATGTGCTGTGCTCCACAGGGCATTCCAAATTGGCCCGAGGAAAAGATGTTTTACATGGGTTCTATTTTGTATATGTTTTAATTGAAAGGATTAAAATATAGTGTTGATGCAGGATGTTTCACAAAAAAAAGTCAAATCAAAAAATAGGTGTGGTTTAACCCTTAAAATTCTCCCCCTTGTGCACAGCCATGCTATAAAGAATACAATTTAAAAAGAAAGGGGGAGGGGAAAGGAGAAAAATTCTTATACACAGATTTATAAAATGAATAAAATGTAATTAATCTGATAGTATTGTAATATCCTTCATTTTCCAAACATCATCATTTCATACAAAAACGAGTACGGAAAATAATTCAAAATGCATAGATTATGAAACATTTTGAAATATTATGATATACTTTCAATATCATTAATGGAAAGAAATAACCGAGAGTTAAATAGCCTGCAATCAAATATATGCATATGATGACAAACTGTTAGAAATTAGAAGTCGATTATTGAAATATACCTTGCTGGTCCATTAGTATCACCATCACCAGTCATGAGACAGAAGATGCATTTCCTTTCATCTTTGGGCATCTGACTAGGTTTGATCATGTGATAAAAAGGGCGGCCAGTCTGAAAGAAAAGATTAAAATAAATAAATAAATATTTATGAGATCAAGTGTAAACCATATCTTGTTAAAGAAATAGGTTATGAATTCTTGAATCAATTTTCTTATTACGTTATTTTGTCTATCTCTATAAATAAAGCAAAGAGTTTGTTGGCAGAACATATCCAGGCAGATCACTCCTATTTTTGATTGGTCTAGATTTAACTACTTTGGTGATGGAGGTCGGTTATTTTTTTTCAGTAAAAACTGATAAATTTTTTAAAAAGATACTGCATAGATGTTATACTTCTTTAAAAGAGCTCTAAAAACTGTTAATTTTTTGTGAGGACACTCTATACATCAAGTTATTAGATTTAAAGATATTACATTGCAAAGTTTCACAATGCGACATCATTCAATTGCTTTTACCTTAAAATAAGAGTCTAATATTAAACAAAAAACAGTCTAATATTAAAGAATAATGAATAACTTTTTTAATAAATATCAGTTTTGAAGTTCTAAGAGCTGTAATTTTTAAATGACAGCGTACTTATTTCCCATACATAATCCATTTGTAAACAATTCTTGATTCATTCTTGAGAATCATTCACACGAGATCATAGAGCATTGTTGCAAAACGAGTGCAAAACAGAAGAAAAATTTAATTTAATTTGTAATATGTTATTTTGAATTTTTGACCTTAAAAGAAATTTTTATTTATGTTACAAAGCCTAAAATAAGACATAAAAATAAATAGTGATTCAACTCTGTTGAAAATTCATTTAAATTTAGTGACTAGCGAAGCGAGCGTAGATAAAAAAATCCTTTGTTCTAACTGACTCATTCATTCATTAACTGATTCATCATCATCCACGAACACAGAAATTGGAGAATGCATAACAAAACAAGCTCACTGAATTAAACTTTTAGCATTAACATCAATTAATCAAACAGAAAAAAGAAGAACCTTACTTTTTCATTAGATTCATCCTTACGTTTAGCCTTACAAGATTCTAATTCAGAATTCCAATATTTATATTTGATACTTTTCCACTTCCTCAAAGGCAATTCCTGCAATACAAATTTGTAATAAGTAAATTTGCAAGATAAATAGTTTTATTCAAGGAAGCTTATAATTTTTAAAGCATATTTAAAAAATTATTTTGATTTGTAAATCAAGGAATTAGCAATACAGATCAATTAAAATTACAAATGCATAAAACACCTTTCTCACGCTACAATAAAAGAAATGAACTTTTTAAGAAATGACAAGAAAATTATGTTTTCAAACTGTTTTTTTTTTTTTTCTTTTTTAAGTTCTAATTGCATACTTCCAATTGCAACCATTTATTATTGTTGTTATTGTTATCATTAGTTATTATTAGTAATCCATTTAAGAAAAATACCTGAAGTTTTTATTCATTTAAGTGAATTTTCTAATGTGTCAATGAGAAATAAATATAAAAACAAATAAAAAGCGAACAAATTACTTCAAATTAATGAGAAAAGTAGAGGTATTTTATAAAATAAAAAAAATACCAGTTTAGATATTACTGTATTCTAAAACAGTATCGGCAAGTTTTCAATAGTTGATGATTTCATCTGAATTTAACCATGGTTTAAACGATGGTATCAAAACCCCCTTTTTGACATATTTTTTGACAACAATTGTCAAAAAACTACAATTCTGTACATAAAACATTCTAAAACTATTTTTTGTAGCAAATTTAAATCTATAGTTTATTACATTTTTTTTTTTTTTTTGGTTTTAGGCTTTTGAGTAAACTTTATGACACTACAACTACATGTCCCATCAAAAATTCAAAGCATGATTTTTTGTCCAATAAGCTTCTTTGAAATTTTTAATATTTCATTTGAAAGTTATATATATAAAAAAATCTGGTGTGTCACTCACACAACTTTCTCTTACTCTGAAATTTAATACTATAAATACAGGTTGGAGATTAAGAGGTAAGATAACAATGTTATGTAAACCTATGTTAAACAATTCAAATTAGGCTTCAGAAGAGTTTTATATGATAATTAATTCTGTGTGAGGGGGGCTACCGCTCCCCTCAACCCCCCGTTTCATTAATGCACCTACATTTATATAGAATTTAATTTGTTTATTAAAAAAAATTATCTTTTATGATAATGCAGACGATTTCCATATTAGAGAAGTAGTATAACACTAAATATCCAAAAAAAGTCCATTTTATTCTCAATATTAAAGAAAAAAAAAAAAAAAAGATTTTTCTTTTTTTTTTTTTTTTTTTTAAGTGAAAAAAATCGATAACTTTGTTTTAAATTATCACAGATCAATGGTTCAACCATTCGTTTTAAAGGTATTGGCGAGCTCTTTTGAAAGATACCCATCCTGAAAATTTACTTCCCTCGAGAGGGGACTTCCCCCCCCCCAGGGAGGGAGGCGAGGCTCCTACATACACAAAAATTTTTTGCCAGTTGACTATCTCTATTACAAAAAATATATATTCGTTTCATTTGGTTTAGTGCAGTCTATAGATGTTAAACTGGACTTACCAGCAATTTCCCCCATAGACGTAATGTATTAGAATTCTCTTGATTGTCCCTGTACACGAACCATTTGCTTAATCTTAACGAAAAGCTTACTGTAGCATCCCTATATGATACACATTTAGAATACCAAGTTTGAACTTTCTGCCATAATTTGTTTTTGAGATATGCTGATAACAGACAGACACACAGACCATTTGCTAAGAACATGATTTTCATATTCAGGGCACCTCAGAAAATGTAAATATAACAAAATCTTGCATTCAAAAATTTGACCCCAAAACAATACTTTCTCTACCTTATGGGTAAGAGCAAGTAATAAATAAATAAACTTGAAAAATTCAATTTTTGAAAACAAGTACTTATTTAACTATTGTAATTTTTCTGAATGCGAAAAATTGAAATTAAAAAAAAAAAAAAAAAAAAAAAATTTTTTCATAGAATAGGTATTTAGCTGTTGGTGACAATAGGTGATATGCCACCTTAGGTTTTTCTACCCATTGCACGCTGTAGAAATATCCTGATATAAAATGTATAAATATTGATAATTTTTATTGTGAAATATTAATCTTGTAACTAAAAATAATATTAAAACTTGCAACTACAGTATAACAACCCACCGGATGGGGTACTGACAGTCTCTCTCACTTCAAAATATCCTCCTCAAAAACACGGTAAACAAACAAACCAATCCAATTTGAATCCCCCCCCCCCCGCAGCATGTGGCATATCTTACATAACAATGACATCATATCGAGAACCGTTAGCTCTACCAACCAGTCATTGACCTTGGCCTCCTGGAATCTCGCTCTAGAAGTAATCTCGAGAATGGCATGCCTTTTACCTCCTCGTAACGATGATGTGGTCGCTGGTGGAGAATCGTCTGTGTGGTTGGTTATTCACCTCGGGTTGGGGAGATCACGTACGACCTTCCAACATGCTAAGAAGCAGATGTGAGTTGGATAAAAATGATTAGCCCTTCTTCTTCTAACCGTTTAATAACCTCACTTAAACCTTTTTTTTTTGGATAATTCACTAATTGAGAATTAACGTCCTTGCTTTCACTAAAAAAAAATCACCACTTAAATTATTTACTATTTTCATTATTATTATTATTATTCTCTTTTTTTACAAATGTAATGTGTTATTGTTATGAATTTAAAAACGTATATTTAGAAAGGGAGCTGATTTATTAACCTTTTTTTTTTTTCTTTTCTTTAAAACTCATTTTAACTTTAAATGAATCTATCTATTAATAAATAAAATGAAACTGAGACATGGGGGTCACATTGTGACAATATAAAGAAATTTTAAGGATTTTTTCTCTAAACACAAAAATTCAAAGTATTCATACTCAGCATTGTCTAAATGTGGGCTTACACTGTCATCTGTATTTTCACTTTATAATCACTTTACTCTTTTTTGATGTATGTGAACAGTGGCGTCGCCAGAAAATTTTTCAGGAGGGGGCAAACTTAACACTGCGAAATTTCAGCATATTTTGAAAAATTCAGTTTGATTCAAATGGTTGGCTGGTTGATTGAAGTGATTAAGTAAACTTCTGTGTATGCATTTAGTACAATAAATTTTTATACATATAATTTTAGCTAAAACATTTTACTTATAAAAATTATATAGCTTATTCCAAACCAACACTAATCCAAAAAACTTACTGTCAAGTTGATTTAAAATCTATTTGAAGGGAAAAGTTAGAGAGAGACAACCTATAAATGCAAGTCGAGTCGGTTTGAATCTAATTGGCTCTATGACATAAATTTTATTTGGTCTTTTCAATTGTAATGACAGTTTTAAAGCTTTAATTAAATTTCTTTTTCATAATTTTTTACTCATTAGAATTTTCCAGGAGGGGGCAAGTGCCTCCTCTTGCCCCTATGTGCTGACGCCCATGTATGTGAATCGAACCTACTACACATCTAGAGAAGGAATTCGAAAATGGGTGGATAGACTTTCTAGCCTATACTTTCTAAAGTGTCAATCACTTCAAATAGACAATTTGCACGTTTTCTGATTTTATTCTTATATAATAGAAAATGAAAAGGTAAGAAAACAAGTACATATATTTTCTTTATTTGAAATCTAATGACTGATTTATAACAATTTTGACATTGCACTATTTATTCTATCGAAAAAACGCAGTATACTATATCGTGACGTCACTCTTTATGACAACAAATGGAAGCAATCGTTGTTTACATTCAATTTCGTGCTTTGCTTTGCTTCTTGAATCAGTGAAATAGCTGTTGTATGTTGTAATAAAGACGGGAATTAAAAAATCATACTATAAATATTGTATTGTACCATTTTGCACTAATACAACGGGTAATGCTTGTCACAAGTTATTTTTTAGCGTTCCACGGGATCCTATTAAACGAAAACGTTGGACAACTGCCATGAAAAGAAAACAATTGAAAACAATGATAATGGAAAATGGTGATAATGATATTAAATGATTATACAATGAAACAGAAATGCTCAGAAATCACATAAACAATTGATAATTACGAAAGTTTAAACGAATTGCTGCTTACTCACCAGGCTAACAAAATGTAAACAATGAAGCATCATAAAGTGTGACGTCAGGCAGCGTTTTGAAGTCATGTGATTTTTGGTTCATTTTAAAGTTATTTTTTAAATTAATGAGAACTTTTTTTTGAATTTTTAATGAACTTTTTGAAATTTATGGGCCTAAAACTACCAGAAAAACAGGATTTTGTTCAAATCTCCCATGTGTGCAAATTGTCCATTACCTATATATCTTTTAATTATGGTATGTATACTCAAGAATGTAACATTTTTAATACAACCAATTCAAATATTTCACAATATAACTGCTAAAAAAGCCTTTATAAAGTATAAAAACATTTTCTTATATATATATAGTAAAACATTTCAACTAGTTACATATTCATCCTTAGCATTCGACTCCTCTTGTTGAGTCTTATTCAGAGTTATGTTATAATAAGATTCCATTTCGACATTTTGTAAAATTACGATTCGATTTTTAGCAGCTATATTGTGAAATATTTGAATTGGTTGTTTTTTATTAAAAATGATACATTGTTGAGTATACATACTATAATTGAAACTAATTTATACAATGTAATCGAATCATAATTTTGCCTTAATCTCATTTCAACATTCATATATTTGTTATTTTCAACATATCAAAATTAAAGAAATTTATAAATGACTGTTTCAGAATTATTCACAATCAAGGCCAGACTTTGCAGCAGGAACTTATCGCAAGTATCTTTGTATATTAATTTGAGAAGTACATACTTCATTGCAAATTTCCATCTTGTCATTCAAGAGATCTATGTCGTAAGGATTAGGATATTTGTCAACAGCCATTTCCAGATTTGACCCTTCCATCTCTTCCGATTTCAAGCTTTCATCCAACATGTGCATGGGATCCTTTGAATCTGTTGTGGGGACTCCTAAGGAATCCTCTGCAGTAGAATAGATGGAATTTTTATCATAAGCACTTTCTCCAACATGGTCCACTACAGCAGCAACCTCCTGAAAAGTAAAACATTTTTAACTGACTCTAGATTTTTTACACCCTCCTAATTAAAAAAAAAAAAGACTCCACAACTGATTTTATTATTTTGAATTAAAGGCAACCTTCTTGATAATAATAATGAACACAACAAAATATATAAATCTAAGCAATTTATTTGAAAAAATTCATACCTACAAAGCTTTAGATAATAGCGTGGTATTTGAGTCGGCTGCTCTATTAGTTGGAAAATAATAGTAAAGAGAAATCCTAATTATAGATATTAGATTTAAAAAAAAAAAAAAAAAAAAAAAAAAAAAACTCGGCCAATATTGAAAGATTAAAACAAAAGAAATTCTACAAGCAGCATTTTCAGGCCTAGACAACATGGACAGGTTTTCAATGTACGCCTGACATAAATAGTTTGATTCACATTTTAAATTGTCAAAAATCTATATGCATAAGTTAAATTCAATTAATAAGTAAAAATCTAGTAACTATTAATCAAAAATAGTGCTATCTATTTATAAATTTTTTTTTCAGAAAAAACAAAAATATTACTTAAAATTAAAGTTTTTGATAGTTAAAATGTTCAGAAAATGGAAGAAAGTTATGAGGATAAGGGAAATGGAAAATAGTTCAAAATGTGGGCATCTCTATGGTATAATGATTTCTTTAGAGAATACTAAAAACTTTTAAATAGTTTTTTTTAGTAAAATAATAAAAATCTTACTAGTTCTATTCCAAGTTCTCAGTTATTATTCTCTTTCGATATTATATATGATCCAATATTAAAAAAAAAAAAAAAAATGCAAGTATATAAAACAGTATACATGTACTTATGTGACTTATTTTTTAAAAATAATGACTTTGTAATTAAGTAAAATCTTTCCATTAAACATTTAAGTATGAATGATTGCTCTAGTAAAATAATTATCTCAATAAATTATTCTCTTTTTCCTCTTATATCTAATAAGAATAATTCTGATAATATTAAAATTCTTATTTAACATATATTTATTTTTCTTTTACTTTCCTATATATGTATGAAAGGATAAAATAAGCAAGAGTCTAAATTAGTATTTAAATTAATATTAAGTGATATCTTAATAGTATTGGCTCAGAATAAATCTTAATTTTAAGAACAACTTTGTGAGAATTCTATTTTAGAGCCCCAGTAAAGTTAGTTTTTCAGCAAAACACATCGTAGCGCGGGAATCTGAGTTAGAAGAAGTTTCATAATCAAAATTATGCAATAGTCGAAATAAGCGGCAATGCATTGCGAAATACGAAATCCTGGATATCCGGGTCAACCAATGAAAGAATGTGGGCTGGATTTTAGCTTACTTAATTATCCAATAAGAATTCATATTAGGAGTTTGGCCTCGCCCCCAAATATCCATATTTAAACGGGAGCACCCGAAAATCGGCGCCTTTTTCATGGAAGTATTTGCTTAATTAGTTCACGTCCATAACAAGTTTAATTTAACGGTCTCAGGAGGGGATTGGTTCGCGGTGCCGCCGCTAACGGGAAGATTTTGGCCCGACTCGGCTACGGATCTGTACATCAACGTGCTCAGAATGATTTGACTGTTAATAACATGTAAAATTACTAAGAGTCTTCAATAAACGACTGCATCAACTATTTTGGAGTATTAGTTATTTGAGTGAACCCTCTTAATATGAAACGACTGGCATTAATCATCTATTAAAAGACAATACGTTACATGTATATTATCTTCTTTTACATTATCTTTCACAACAGAAATAAAGAGTCTTTATTTGTTTTCTTTTTATAAGAAAATTCTAACAACCCAGTTAGTGAGTGCATAATAAATAAAACAAGAAATAAAAAAAAGTAAGAGAGAGAGAGAGAGAGAGAGAAAAGGAAGTGATAATCACTGAGCTACAACAGTAGGGTCTGTTCCTAATAACATCTGAACCAGGGCCCGATTTTCAAAAAGATTCGGGACTTCTAAAATTTAAAAGGGGTTCTCAAAATGACTGAAAACAGGAACATGAATTCCCAATTTCAGATTTTCACACAGAAACTTAATTTTTTTCTGAGAATGTTCACTTAAAGTGCACACTGTTTTGGCGAAGTTCTATTAGTTAACCACAAAAATTTGAGCAATCCGAATAAACAAGCTGTTAACCAATCATATGTGATCATGATGTGGGTAGGAACTACCTTCACATATGAATACAAAACAGGGTTCGATTTAATTGGTATCGCATTGCAATTTGCAATGCAAAACCACCATAATTGCTACGTAAAATGCATATAGATTTGCAATTATTGCTATGCATATTTTTCTAAGAATGAAAACAAATTCTGACTTATTGCAAAATTTATTTTTATTTATTCTAGAGTAGAAAATATTATCAAACGCTCTGTCATTGATTCAAGCAACCATTTTTCTGCGTTCAAAGAAATTGACAAGATCTTTCATAATGGTTATTTCTTTTAATCTGCAGATAAATTGTTATCATCAAAAATCATCCATCAACGATAAATTAAAAATGGATTCTTCCATGTAACGGGATATATTATTATGGGATATTACAATTCACAAAAATTCAAAGTTGAAGAATTTAACTTATGAATGTTTACACGCATGTAAGCTAGATTTGTGTTATAGTAAACTCACTTCCAAACTAACATCATTCCTATATTATTACTTTTCCATGTTCTAGGATAGGGCTATAAAAAAAAATGACTGTGATTCTGAGAATGGTTAAATTAGCACAATAATTCAATAAATAAATAAATAAATAAAAATAAAATAAATATATAAAAGAGTAAAATCATGTACCACCCAACCATTATGAAATGATACCCTATTGACTCAATTAATATGTATATGTGTAATTCTTTGATAATCTTGTGTGCTCATTTGGATTTATAACCACTTGCCTTTCAGATTAATTATTTTAGGGAAGAAGTTAAAGTGCTATTTTTCTAGTTTTTATTTTAATCTCTATTTTGACTTCATTTAATATTTCAAAAATTCAATATTTAGTTTTTTTCTTCATGAGCCGCTAAACTGTACTTTCCACTATACGAGTTTTCGGCCATAATTTATTAATAACGATTCAAAATTTGAAAACCAAAAAATTCAATCAATTTTATTCAATCCATTTTAATTTAAAACTTTCTTTTTCTTCCATAACATAAATTACTACATATTAAATTATATTATGTTACAGGATACAGTAAAAATGAATCAAAGATTTCTGAAATATCCTAGAAAACTATATTAGTTTTAAAAAATAACCTTTTCTTCCAGTATGGCAGTAGCTTGGTGGGTCAGAGCAAACTGCATATAACAATTAGTGCTGCAAAATATCACTTCTTCTTCCTGGAATTAGAAATTTCAATTTTCTTTCATCGGTCAAAATTAAACCAATAAAAATAAAATAACTTTTAAAAACAAAAGGAAAACAAACTGATATTTTTTCTACTCAGAAAATACATACTCTAGTTTTGGTAAATTTTAATTGAAAATTTAATACGATCTCTATCAAAAGTGTAGACACTAGAGATGAGATGGGCTCAGCCCGAGCCCGGGCCCGAGCGGGCTTGGATGCATGCTAAAAGTCCCGTTTATTTTATACTTCACTAACTAGAAATGTAAAAAAAAAAAAAAAAAACTGGCAGTTGCTTTATGGGAAATAAACATGCTGTTTCTTTCGTAAAGAAAATATTTTGCAATTCCTTGCAAAGTTAGTTTTAAATAGATAAGGGATATTTTGCTATAAATCGCAAAATAATCTTGCAAACCTTAGTAGCTTTGATTTTCCTTTTTCTAAATAGAACTTTTTTTCAACGGGATGCATATTATCAGAATGTCATAATGTCATACAGTAATCCTTTCTTATTCGTTATATTGGGCCTCATTATATCACTCATTCGGATAAATTTTTTGTCCCCCGACAGGCGCATTGTAAACAATGGGTTGCACTGTAAATATATATTATACAGAGAAATATATACATGTATACAGAGACACAGGCATAATAAATTGTTATAATAACATTTATAGTTGGTTAAAAAGAGGACTGATAATAAGAAAATTAATTTGAAAAAGAAAAAGGTATTTAATTTTACTATTGTGTATGTGTTGCGTAGCGTATCATTTTCAATGTCGGGCTCGGGCTCTGATCACAAATTTTTTCAGGCTCGGGCGGGCTCTGTTCAAAAATGTTTCGGGCCCGGGTGGTCTCGCATTGCCAAAATAGAGCCCGAACTCACCTCTAGTAGACACAGGTGTAATAACAGTAAAAAGACAGAGACAACATAGCTCTCTTCACAAACTTTTCAACACATTACTTAAAACTAACAAATATGGAGCACATATAAAACTGTATTTACTTTTATTTAAAAAATAAGTACAATTAAAAACTAATTACTTACCATAATGGCTTTTAAAGCACTGGTCTTCGTATCCATCTTCAGTAATGCTGTAGCATTGTTTACACTTTTTCTGGCTATATATCTGCTTCTTTTTCATTACTTCTCTTCAGTTCATCTATCATGGATTCAGTGGCGTCGCCAGAAAAAATTTCAGGAGGGGACAAACTTATTGCAAAATTTTAGTATTTAAAAAAATTCAGAAAGAGTCAAATGATTGGCTGATATAGTGAGCTGATTAAATAAGACTGCGTCTCTAAGCATCAACTACAATAAGTTTTTATGCATGTAATTTAAGACATTTTATTTACAAAAATTATGCAACTTGTCTCAAACCAACCCGAGTCCAAGAAACTTATACTGTCAAGTCGATTCAAACCCTATTCACTGGGAATGGTTTGAGCCATCATGTGAATGCAGGTCGGGTCAGCTCTGCTGTAATTGACTCTGTGACAAATTTTATTTGGTTAATCATTTGAAATATTATGACATAATTTTAAATGTATGTTTTAAATGTAAATTAAAAAAAATATCTTTTTCCCAGGAGGGGACAGGTGCCTCCTCTTGCCCTTATGTGCCGACACCCATGCATGGGTTGCCAGTCTTGAGGAATAATGCTGTGTTCACGATCGTTAGTTGAACACAGCATTATTCCTCAAGACTGGCAACACATGACAGATGAACTGAAGAGAAGTAATGAAACAGAAGCAGATAAAAAGCTGGAAAAAGTGTAAACAAAGCTACAGCATTACTGAAGATGGCCACGAAGACTAGTTCTTTAAAAGCCATTATGGTAAATAATTAGTTTTTAATTTGAAATTAGGCTTTTTAAAACAGATTTTTAATGTATAAGTACAATTATTTCCAAAATTTTTAAACATTTTGTGCATTTATTGAATTTTAAAAGTAATATTCAACCAACTTAAAAAAAAAAAAAAAAAAAAAAAAAAAAACTCTTGAAATTAGAATAATATATCATACAATTTATATACACATCGATAGTTCAATTTTCAGTTTTTTCTTTAATATTTAAAGAACTTGATACAAATCCCTTTAACAATATGCACTAGCTAAATGGAGAGAGTAACAAAGCGGCAAATACATTTAGTTGGTCAATACCAGATTTTATTTTTGGGGCTCAATTTTTTGGGGAAGTGACTATATTTACTTATTTTGGGGAAAAAACTATTATTGTGTAAAACCTTGCAATTTAGCAGTCATTCTATGTAATATTTAATTGTGTTTCATCGAACCAAATTAAAGCACTCAGTGGAGGTTATACTGAAAACATGAATAATTGTGGTAAAAATATAAATATAAGAGCTAAGTTAATATATAAGATTAACTAACAAATATTTTAAGTATTTATGTAGGTAATATTGTACAACAAGAATATTATGTTTTTTTGTGAGATGAAGAAATGTGTGAAAAACATGTTTTGCTCTTCCCCTGTTGAAGGGGAAGAGCAAATCTTCTTCAATTTTTTAAAATTGATTTTAAGGTATTCTTATTTGTTATATTTTAAAACAACAATCTTGGGGATGTGCTTTTATTTTTTTCCATTGAGATATGAGGAGTTACCGTATATTTCCGAATATAAGCCGATCCGTATATAAGCCGAGAGTACGTTTTTTCCTTCAGAAATTTGCCCAAAATTGCAAACCCGTTTATAAGCCGAATTGAAAAAATACTCTTTTAAAGTTCGAGTTTATCGCAAAAACGGCGAAAATATTTCCAATCTATAAAACTTTCAGGTTAATCTAAATGTAAATAAAAAGCATTTTTGTTTTGTTACACGGAGCGCGGGCATATTTTGAACTCAAATCAGCAAAAAAATTGCCATGCTTAAACAAATAAAATGTCTTATTACTTACCTTAGAGAGTATATTTTAAGTTAAGTTTGAGTAAAATATTGTTATATTTAGTTTAATAATATCACACAGTCTATTTACACAAATAATTTACTTTTAAAATATATTAAGTTGTTAAAAAACAACATAAATTCATATTTTTGTAATAAAAATCTTTAAACATTTCTAGTAATGTTTTTTGTTTTAATTTAGGTTTCTGTGCAATTGCAATGACATTAACTCATGTTCAGTGATAAAGTTGCTTTGTTTCAAACTTTTTATTTTATTATCTAATGCAGCAATTAAATTTTCAGTAGAAATTTTGTTGTTTTTCATAATTTCCGATAATTTTCAAAATCACTCTCGTTATATACATTTTTCTGAATAGCTCAAGTAAAAATTGATTGGTACAGCCATCTACCGGCAGAAAAGCAAAACAGAAATTATAAATAAAATATAGGAATTAGCTTATAAGCATTTCGATTTGGAAATGTTTCTTTTTACTATTGCTAGAAATCTTATATGCTGAAACATAAAATAAAATAAAGAACTAGAAAATTTCACAAAAATCCTGTATTAAAATAAGCTTAAAAAAAAAAAAAAAAAAAATTAGAATTGAAATCCTTCATGGTAGAAGAGAAAATTGTTTGGTGCTGCCATCTATTATCAAAAGTGAAAAACAAAAATGGCCGTAAATGTGACCTCTGGCGAAAAGTGCTTCATCATGGAAAAAAAAAAAGAAATAAACACGCGACTACATCGAGCTGCTTTAGAAATAAATTTAAAATTGCTAATTTAAGAGTTTATGTGTGATAATTATTTAAAAATAAGGTTTAATATCACTATTTTACTTTATATATAGTTTTTAAGCTTAAAATATATGTATTCAATCATTGTTTCTAACATACGTTTTTTGCTAGAAATGTGGATCCGTGTATTAGCCGACCTCCCTAATTCAGCTTCCGAAAAATTTCCAAAAATTCTCGGCTTATACACGGAAATATACGGTATATGAAAAAACATATTTTTCTGTACCCTCCCCTCCCCCCTCCTTTTGGTGAGGAAAATTTTCTGAATAAAGAACACACTTCATACTTAAAAATGCCTTAAACAGAAAATGCAATTACAATAAGACAAATATATTTTTTTTCAAATAATGATTTGATACCTGTTCTTCCTTGGATATGCTCAGGTCAACAGCTTTCTTACGAATCCCAGCACTAAGGACAACAATATCACAGTGGCGGCAAAAGCGAGGCTTTCCAAACAATGAATGAATGCTCACATCATTATTTTTTGCTACAGAAAATTACAAAGAGAAATTGAAAATTATTTTTAATAATAGAGATTAAATATTAAAAAGAAAGAATGCATGTTATATATTGAGATTCCTTTTGCACACTTCTCAGCTTTACAAATATATTTATAAAAATGCCCATTCATTCTTTTGCAAAGTGTACCGTACCATTCCAGACAGCTGTTGGAAAATGTACAAACAGTATTTAAAAAAAGAAAACATGAAACAGACAACTGTAGTGTTAAGATTAAACTTTCCAATCTCCTTTTAATCCTTTTTGCCAATCTCACCAAATGGTCAATAGTGATCTTAATGCATCTACATGTCCATTGAACACCTTTGCTGAAAAATCAATTTTACACGGCCTCTTAGAATAGAATTCCCATTAAGAGTTATTCTGACATATTAATAATAAGTTATCACTTAATATTAATTTAAAATCTTAATTCTTTTTATCCTTTCATTATATAAGCAACCAATTAAATTTCATTTTTCAATAGCAATTATAATTTTTAGATACATTTAATAAAAAATTCTTTTGTGTGTCTCCAAGAAACACAGTGTGTCCAGCAGGAAAGCATTTTGAAATCCCTTGATATTTTCCTTTAACTTGTAACTTATTCCCTAATAAAAATGACACCCAATATGTTATGTTAAAAAAAATTGGCATTTTTATGCAATTTAGAAGAATATTTTTAAATTTTTGTTTTTTCATTTCCCTGATTTTGACCCAAACTCCCTGTTATTAAAAAAAAAAAAAAAAAAAAAAAAAAAAACCTTGAGAATTCAGTTTTTTAGGCCACTGGACACTCTTAAAAGATAAAGATGCTTATAAAAAGCAATCATTAAGAGATAGGCTGCAAAAAGAGTCCATTATCATTACAGCTACCTATAATTAAAGTGGGCTAATCCAACACTGGAAAACAATAAAATGATACTTTTAAAAAATTAAAGAACACGCTTTTATCGAAATGTGAACTAAAAAGCACAAAATATCTATCTTAGCATTAAAATGCAGGGTAAGAGAAAATCGTGTGAGTGACACACCAGAATAGTTACATACACTTAAATCTTTAATTAAATAATTTAGAATTAAACAAAAACCATTTTTAAAAAATCTCCTCTGACTGGGATTGAACGTTAAACCTTTAGATTTGTAGCCCAGAGCTTTACCTCACAGCCACAGCATTCACGTAGGGAAAGTCTTTTTTTAGAATATAGATTTTTTGTTTGCTCTCAGAGCGGTTACAAACATACATACAGGTGACGCTAATAAAAGTGTGTTAAAAAATAGTTTGAGAACAAATAATAACAATATATGTAAAATGTATTACATACAGCGACGATATAAACCAAGCTTCTGACTAGGTGGTGTAGCTGTTCGTTCCACAATTTCAAAAGAGGATGGGATGGGTATTTTCAGTAATTCAGCAAGTGCTGACAAAACACCACAAATGTCCTCTGCTGCCGCTGAAGACAAAGTGAGTGTCACAGCAACATTTCCAGAATCTTTGAGAGGAGCAGAATAGCCTCCTATTCCGGTCATTTTGTTTTTTAAGAGACCCATCTCACTCTTCTCTTCAGGAATGTTTTCTTTATCCTAGAGGGAAAAAACATACATACAAAATACTATGAACAGGGAAATGGATTTAAATTGATTTTTTATGAAAATGAAAGATTTTATTTAAATATATTTTACGACTTTGATATTAACCCTATGCCAGTGATTAATTGCCATTATGAACTGAAATAAAGTGACTAATGAATTAGTCTGTGCAACCATAGATATAGTAATAAGATATAGATTGCTCAGCGAGAGGGAAAAAGTTATACCTTATTTTTTTCGGGAAAAGCCACTCTAATGGCTGCCTTTTCCCGAGTAAATCACACACTGGAATACACACGGATAATTTAGTAAATAAAATTTATGAATAATTTATTTACTAAAGGTAAATGAAAAACTCCAGGTACAGTTTCAAATTCATTTTTCTTTTTATTCATTTTTTTTTTTTCAATACTCTCTAATGGCTGATTTTAGAACTTTTTTTCGGCATCAAATTTTTTTGCTCGATAACATGGGGATGATAGATCTATATATATCACTATACCTATGTGTGCAACAGAATAAACATAGATTGCTATGAACATTGAACAGTAATTCTAAAAAAAAAAAAAAAAAAAAAAATTGTTGACTTTGCATCAATTTTTGTTAACTTAAAGCATGTGTTTAATACGAAAGTACTTTGTTAGGCTTCATAAATTTCCTCAAAAAGTACAAGACCACAAAGTTTTAAAAAACTTTTTTTTTTCTTTATTAAGTATGTTTGTTTTCATTCATAATTTTATTAACAGAAGTTTCGGGAGCTGCTATGATTTCTCATTTTACAGAGAAGACACCAATACTCTTAAAACTTACATTGTAGATTTAAAGATAAAAGTAATTCAATGGCAGACATTCTTGAATTTCTGAAACTGTAGTTTTATAATAAATACACAAAGTTTTATCATAAAAATTTTTACAGCTTTTTTCAGCAAGATCTGAATCTGCTTTGAGGAAAAAAGAAATCACTTTGCGGTGCATTATGTATTTATGTTTTACACTGAAAGTACATTATACAAAGCTTGTGTATGTATGCTTGTATATATGCTTGTATGTATGCGTATTGTGTATGCTTGTGTATGTTTTGAATATGAATTATTAGGTCCATTTTATAAAATTGTATATATCTTGAAATATGTACATAATTATTACATTCTTAAGATAGTTTTTTTTTTTTTTTTTTTGCCATTTATTACAAGAAATGACCACTGCTCTAAAATTAGGAAGGGAACATGGGTTAACAAATGGTCCTTTTTGATAGCTGTGATGGAATAAATAAAAAATAAAATTCTACAAAGCTGAGCTGACTGCAGTTATCAAAATAATTATATTACCGTAAAAAAAATATGGAGATTTGTAACATCCCGTGTTCTAGTGCGAATAAAGTAGACAATCTGTGTAAAATCATTTACAAGATAATTTTACTAATTGCAAGACTTTTACTAGTGATTATCCCAATACAGGTATATAGTAAGTAAGTTTTTCTTCTACAAGTGTGTAAGCATAAAAGAAATACTTAAATATCTAAATCAAATTAAAGTATCTCATCACTAATGATTAAAAAAATAGAGTGAAATTCAAAATTCTACTACTGCTTTCAGTCATGACTCACTCCCCCCACCCCCCCACCCCCACCTCCAAAAAATCTCAGTCATTTAAAATTTTTTGCAAGATTTATTTACAGACAAGGCAGTTTATAAAACCTATGTCTTACTTCATTAAATAATTAGTTTTATTCAGTAAACTCCTGATTATCCGGGGGAATTGAATGGCACCACAGACAATGCAAATTAGCAATAAAACACAAAATGTCTGAAAATAAAGAGCATGTGAAATGAAAAATATTCTAGCTCAAGAACTTGATTGTATTATATGTAAAACATAATACAAACAGTAAAAATATTTGTATTTTATGTGACTACAGGCTGCGAAAACAATAAACAAAAAAGTGAATTTATGATAAAGCGAAGGTACAATTTATAAGCTAGTTTATGCACTAAATAAAACAAGAATAACATAGTTCTTTATATTACACCCCCCCCCCCTCCTTCTTGAGAAAATATGCTTCTCTGATCGTGCACTTTAATGATCCCGTTCTTTTCCCACACTAATTGAGAGTTAACTGTATATTTTATCTTGTAAAAAATTTACAAAGAATGTAGGTTTCCAGATCCTTTTATATTCATAAAAAACAAATGAGTGTTGACTGACATTTATTTTATCTATGTCTTTTTAATAACTTTGATAGTTTTATAAAAGTATCAAAGTTAAAATTTGATAACCAAAACACAAAACTCACATACATTATTGAATATTAGGAAAAAAAAAAATAATAACATTAACTGGACATACCTTTTCTTCATCAAATTCATTCCATTCTTTAGGAAATACTGAAAGAAAAAAGTAAATAAATAAACAAAATAGGCAGTTAGGACGACAAATAAAAATTGACATTAAAATTTTCAGTTTATCATCAAAATTACTCAAAATCTCAAGGTATTCATACATCTAATTCGCAAGTAACACAGCATTCTAGCTTAACTCCAAATTTCTAAAAATAAAAATACAACTGCGAAAAAAAAAAAGGAGTTTGTTTGATTATATTTCTAATATTTGTTAAATGTTTAGATGATTAGGAAGGGAAAGTTTAGACATGGGCTCTTATTAAATTATGTTCAAAAACTACAATAAAATTAGCAATTCAAGCAGAGTAATATAGTTGTAAATATGTAGTTAAATACAAAAAGAAATTTTAAAAACATTAAAAACCCGTTTAAAAGATTACCTTCGTTAGCGCTTTCGGCTGCATCACGCAGCCTTCTTCTGGCGTTTTCGCTCCTGTGAACTATCGTACGCTCGGCTATGTATTCTTCTTTCTTCCTCTCTCTCCAAGATACTGCGTCATCTTGCGTCGATATCTGATTGGTCGGTGTTGCATGAACCCTCATTTGCTAAAATTTCGACTGTTTCCCGTTTCGTGGCATAAAAATAATTATTATAGTTCGCTAATTTTTTGTAATTTTTAAAGTCTATTTCTATTTTTTCTGCTTGGTTTATTTTAGTTAAAGCTGTGGTTGTATGGTTATATCTTATATCATTTTGGTGTTCTTTGATTCGCATTTTTATTTTTCGCTTTGTCATTCCAATGTAGCAACCGTTTTTTTGGTCATCTTTGTTAAAGTTTATTTTATGCCTGCAATTTCAGAGAAGTCTATTTTATCTTTGTCGTTTCTAATTCTTTGGAAGATATTTTGGTTTGGTTTTATTGGTATATTAATATTTAATTTAGCGGCTTCGTTTTTAATTTTATTAGATGTACCTTTATTGTATGGAATTGGGGGGATGTATTTTTGTTTTGGTTTCTGTGCATTGTCTATGTTATCAAGTGTTTTTATTCTATTTTTATAAAGTTTGTTTACTAAGTTTTTCCTATAACCCACGTTTTGAGCTATTTCAGTGATTTTTTGAAGTTCCTGTTTAACTAAATTTTCATTTGAGCATATGTTTATTGTGCGATTTATATAATATTGTATTGCTGCTATTTTGTATTTATATGAAGTCTTGCATTTTGCATTTATAATTTCGCTGCTATTACTTTGTTTCCGGTATATGGTAGTTTCGAAGTTTAAGTTTTGTGTTTTTACTATTGTGACATCTAGGAAGTTAATGAGGTTGTTATTTTCTATTTCAAGTGTGAATTTGATGTTTGGGTCAATTTTATTTATTTTTTCAAGTGTACTTTCTGGGGAGGAATAGTTATTGTTTATTATTGCAAATGTGTCGTCTACATATCTGAACCAATATTTTATTTCTTTGAAATTCGTTAGTATATTTTCGTTTTCAAGTAATCTTAGTTTAAAGTCTGCTACTATGCCTGAGATGGGCGATCCCCATTGGGACGCCTTGATTTTGTTTATAAATTTATTGTTGAATCTGAAATAGTTTTCATTTAAAATTAGGTTATTGGCTGCAATTAATGTTTGGCTTATGTCTTTATCTTTATATATTTGTTTTATTTTTTCGTTTATAATTTCATTAATTTCTTTTATATTAATTGATGGGTATAGGTTTATTACATCGAAGCTGACCATAATATCGTTAGGTTCTATTTTTACATCTTTCAGTTTTTTTTATAAAGTCTTCTGTTGAGTTTAAATTGGTGTTTGAAGGGGGGAGTATTTCGTTGTATATGTTTTTCATGTAATTTTCAAGTTCGTATGATGGGCTTTCTCTTTTATTCACTATGGGTCTAAATTTAGGTGGGTTTTTATGGTCTTTAAATTTTCCAAATATTTTGGCTTTTTGGAAGCTACAGCCAGAATGTTTGGAAAATTTAAAGACTATAAAAACCCACCTAAATTTAGACCCATAGTGAATAAAAGAGAAAGCCCATCATTCGAACTTGAAAATTACATGAAAAACATATACACCGAAATACTCCCCCCTTCAAACACCAATTTAAACTCAATAGTAATTTATGGTGAACACCTGTACTCTACCAGAAAGTGAGTAAACCTTAGGTTTTATTTTCCTTTTTTTGGAATTGATGTCTCAATTTTAACAAAATCCGGAAAATCAAATTTTTGTGGTTGCAACTTCTAAGAGTACTGTACCTTAACGATTTTCATTATAAACATTGTAGTATTTTTTTTCTGAATGCCTGGAATAACTAGTTTCCATAGATACCTAACACTTTCATATTGCATGAGTACAATTTTTAAGAAAAAAAAATCAAATAACATCAATTTTTTGGTACTTTGAGGGAACGGACAAACTTTGAGGACCTGTATATCTATAAATAAGTGGAGCAGGTAGCTAAAAATTTGGACTTTTTCATGCCTCTATATCATCAATCTGTGTACCAAATTTAAAGAAAATCCAAGTTAGTCATGCAACCCTCATTAGGTGAGTTGGTATGGAATCGCTCAATAATAAACAATAACTATTCCTCCCCAGAAAGTACACTTGAAAAATTAAATAAAATTGACCCAAACATCAAATTCACACTTGAAATAGAAAATAACAACCTCATTAACTTCCTAGATGTCACAATAGTAAAAACACAAAACTTAAACTTCGAAACTACCATATACCGGAAACAAAGTAATAGCAACGAAATTATAAATGCAAAATGCAAGACTCCATATAAATACAAAATAGCAGCAATACAATATTATATAAATCGCGCAATAAACATATGCTCAAATGAAAATTTACTTAAACAGGAACTTCAAAAAATCACTGAAATAGCTCAAAACGCGGGTTATAGGAAAAACTTAGTAAACAAACTTTATAAAAATAGAATAAAAAAACTTGATAACATAGACAATGCACAGAAACAAAAACAAAAATACATCCCCCCAATTCCATACAATAAAGGTACATCTAATAAATTTAAAAACAAAGCCGCTAAATTAAATATTAATATACCAATAAAACCAAACCAAAATATCTTCCAAAGGAATTAGAAACGACAAAGATAAAATAGACTTCTCTGAAACTGCAGGTATATATAAAATAAACTTTAACAAAGATGACCAAAAAACCGGTTGCTACATTGGAATGACAAAGCGAAAAATAAAAACGCGAATCAAAGAACACCAAAATGATATAAGATATAACCATACAACCACAGCTTTAACTAAAATAAACCAAGCAGAAAAAATAGAAATAGACTTTAAAAATTACAAAAAAATTAGCGAACTATAATAATTATTTTTATGCCACGAAACGTGAAACAGTTGAAATTTTAGCAAATGAGGGTTCATGCAACACCGACCAATCAGATATCGACGCAAGATGGCGCAGTATCTTGGAGAGAGAGGAAGAAAGAAGAATACATAGCCGAGCGTACGATAGTTCACAGGAGCGAAAACGCCAGAAGAAGGCTGCGTGATGCAGCCGAAAGCGCTAGCGAAGGTAATCTTTTAAACGGGTTTTTAATGTTTTTAAAGTTTTAATGTATTTTACCTTTTTAAAATTGTTTTAAACAAAAAGAAATATTTAATTTTAATAATATTACATAAAGAACCCTTCCCATAGATGTTGAAACAGATACATACATCGGATAGGGATTGGATACATTAAAGGTATGATGGGTGAAGTGTTGCGCTTGCTTTCAGGCAAAATCTTGTCCACAAAAACAAGTTTGGGCCATTTGGTCTGAGCCTCAAACAAACAGCATTCAGGAGAAGAGGATGACAGAACAGTATCGGGACTACCAGCTTCACTATGGGGAAAAAAAATGATAAATTAGTCTTTAAATGACGCACATTATATTATGCATAGGTCATAATAAATCTTAAAAAATACATAAATATATTTTGAACCACAAAATACAGGGATGATAACGGTAAAAAGACGAAAAAGCTGCAACTGTATCTGTATGTAAAACTGAAAATGCTGAAGTGAAATGTTAAAATTTCGACGCCAAAATTGTGATATTAAAGTAATAAGGTAGGAGTCAAACCTTCTATTTTTTAAGGGAGACTTAATGCAGGAAATTTTTTATACTTGTTATCAGTTTATTTAATTACAGAAAATGTATAGGACAGGATTACTTTATTAATCTGATTTAAAATTTAGAAAGATTGGCAGCTATGTAATAAGTATATTTTTTAATCTTCAATCAATAAAAAAGGAACATGATGAGTAATTGACATGGATGAGCAATTATTTTAATTTGATTAGCTGATGTAACACACACATAAAAAAAAAAAAAAAAATTCTTGCCTTTCTTTAACTGCTTGTTTCTTGAGATTCGCTTCAAGACCCGACACCAGTTGCAGTCAACGTTTTGGGCCGGATGGTTGCCACTACATGATTTGGGATTAAATAAGATTTTTATAGTTTCACGATTCAGAACATATGTTGGGTTATTATAGTTTGCCAGTTTACGAACATCACTAAATTTTATTTTAATGGTTTCTGAAGCATTTGCTTTGCTAAAGGCAGCGGTAATTTTCCCAAATTTTGTCTGAAATATGTTCTTTGATTCTATTTTTCAATTTACATTTAGTCATACCAATATAATTTCTGGTAGCATTGTCGACTTTCTCAAAGGGAATTTCGTAAATTCCCGGGGTTTCTAATGGACCAGATTTATCTTTGTCATTTCTAATGATTTGATAGATATTTTTGTTAGGTTTAATCTCTAATGTACAGGGGAAAAAAAAATATACTTTAGGTACTGTAACAATGCTTTGAAAATTTTTAGTCCTTTATTTTAGCATTTTATACACTACCTTCTCCTAAATGACCGGACACTTTTGATTTCAAACATTTTTTCAAATGCATCAAAAAGTACTTCACCAATCATCTTGAAATTTCAGTGAAAGTTTTGTTCCAAAAGTAAAAAATTAAATAAAAGTGAGGCTCCTTTTTAATATCTGTATACATTTTTGTGAGGCTACCACATATATCCCAGGAGATATAATGATTTCTATAAAAAATTGCAAAAAGATTGTCATTTAAGCTATAAAAAGCAAGGTGCAAAGTGCTAAGCTATTCTCTGGAAATTTGACATACAATATTAAACTCATCAGAATGAAAAAAAATATTAAATACTTAATGAAATATGAGCATTTTTACTGAGTAATTTCTAACTGAGCCAAATGTATTGAGCTTCTCACATGAAAACACCAAACAAGTATCATGCAAATTAAAAATTTTATACATGATAGAATGAACTTCTTTTCAGTCCCCCCCCCCCCCCCACACACACACAAAAAAAAAAAAAAAAAAAGAGGTAAATTATACAGGTTATACTTAAATTTTTATTTTGATTTAATCAATGGTAATACAATGTTCGTTGATTGTAAATAAATACTGAGAAAACCCCTTACCATTTTCCTTATTTTTGAGAACAACTGAAATTCAGCACAATATTTATTTGGGATTTTCATATAAGTGGCTCAATATATTTTGCAATTAATTATGCAAATGGAATTTTGTTAAAGCTTGCACATGCACAGTTAAAAATTATTTAGTAAAAAAGCTCCTATCTCATTACATATTTAATGTTTTTGCATTCTGATGCATTATGCTGCGCTAATGTTGTGCGTTAAGTTTCTTGAAAATGGTTTTGCACCTTGTGTGTTATAGTTAAAAAAGTGAATTTGTTTTTGTAATTTTTTAAAGAAACCGTTACATCTCCATGAATATATGTGATAGTGTCATAAAAATGTATACAGATAATGAGGATCCTCATCATCACATGCTGCAGCTGGATCTCATTTAAAGCATTACTTTTTACAAGGCGATCCCAAACATTTTCATTTAATTTTTTATTGGTCTGCCTTTTACTTCTGGGGTAAAACTTATTCCAGTTCCAAAAATCGCTGGAATATATGAGGTATAACATGATCTTTACAATCCTGAAATTTCATGATGATTTGTGAATTACTTTTTGAGATATTTGAAAAAAAGTCAAACATCAAAAGTATCTGGACATTTATGGAAAGTGCATAGTAATCAAACTTCCAGATTTTTTGGAGTATGTACTTTTAAACTATAATCCAACTGCTCATTAGAGCAGTTTAATATAATAATAATAATGTACACAAAAATCATGCCTCAGACACTTTGGAATTCGTTCCATCTTTTAATTTACATTTATGCGATACAGAAACCATAATCCGTAATCATTTTCATGGTTTTAAAAAGTAAACCAATAGGAGCAAATGTGTATTTCTAATGTACGAAAATAAAATAAATTAAGTTAATTAAAAAGAACATACTTCAGGGGTTGCTTATTTTTTTTTATTTAGCTTCTAATGAATGCAGAAATCAATATATGAGACCACTGAATTTGTTTTATATTCTTATTCTATTGTCGCAAATGTATTATTAATATATGCAAAAAACTTAGCTTCTGTACTGAACTATATTTTTAATCTCTTTTAATATGTACCTTGCGCTTGCGTACCTAAAATTTATACTTTTGGGTCATTCCGGCTAGGCTTTATAACCCCGAATATAGTCGGCAGTTATGATTTCTATATCCTACGAATGCTAAATTAAGAGGTGAAATATGTTCCAAGTTGCCTAAAATATGTACTTTGCGTACCTAAAAATTAAACATTTGGGTCATTCTGGTTACACTTTATAACTGCGAAAATGGTCGGCGATAATGATTTCTGTATTCTACAGTTGCAAAATAAAAAAAATGAAAAAAATTCAAAAGTGCCTAAAATATGTACTTTGCATATTTAAAAATTACTCTTTTGGGTCATACTGATTATGCTTTATAAACATGAAAATGGTTGGTGGTTATGAATTCTGTATTCTACGTCTTGGGTGCCACATTTATTTAAATTAAGTTTAGTTTTTCATTTATAAAAGGAAACGTTAATATAATACTTTTATACATTTAAAATATTAACAGATTACTTTTACATACTTAATTGTATCTAAAAATATGGCCCAAGCCTTGTTTTCACTGCTCCAGAGCAACTGCAAGTGTTAACATCAGAATGTAAACAGTATAATGTAAATAAATGACTAAATTATCACTGCTACAATGTACTGTGATCTGCTTTGCCAGAGTGGAGATAACAGGAATGAACTTTGCAGATGTTATTAGTTTTTTGTTTCTTTTTGTTGGCATCAGTCAAGATGTAAACTGTTTACAGTGTGAGAGCTATAAATGTATGGTGTTTTGAGCAAGTCAGTGCCTGCTTGTCTAACTGTTTGCTCTCTGATTTTTCTTATTTAGTTATGTTTATTTTTCCAGCAGAGTTTGCTGGATATGAAGATAGTTTTATTTGAATGTAACTTTAATTATGTTTAATTAAAATAAATTCGTTTTTTACATCTGAGTTATTTTTGAAGTCTTCCACACACTTAGACCACTGTTTAAAAGAATAACTTTTTCTAATACTACGAGTACTAAATTAAGAGATGAAACAAGTTCCAAATTGCATAAAATATGTAGTTTGCATCCCTAAAAATTATACTGTTGAGACTATCGGATTAGACTTTATAACCGTGAAAATGTTCAGCAATTATGATTTCTGTATTTTATGAGTGCTACATTAAGAGATGAAACAAGTTCCAAAGTGCCTAAAATATATACTTTGCATACCTAAAAATTACATTTTTGGAGCTATCGGGTTATGCTTTATAACCGCAAAAATGATCGGCGGTTATTATTTCTGTATTCTATAAGTGCTAAATTAAAAAATGAAACAAGTTTCAAAGTGCCTAAAATATGTACTCTGCAAATATTTTTTTTTGTAGAAGTCATGTGATACACAGTAGTTAAATAATCGCAAATTCCATTTCCGAGTGTCGATTCCCTATTATACTAACACGTTTTATTATTTCATTGTGCGTAAAGTATGTATACGAAATTCGATGTACTATAAAACTTCTTATGATAACAGACTTGGCCTGGTATTCCCAAATTGCAGGTAAATTTTGTTTTGCTGCACAGAAAATTCTGCTACTGGGCACTTTGTCAGACCAATACAAGTTTGATACTTTGGGATTAACTGACTATCAAGCCTAGGTGGAAAGTCCTGCAAGGCAGGGCCTTATTATCGCACAGGCCAACTAAACCTCGGCCTAGGGCACCTCTATCTAGAGGCACCAAAATAGTTTTAATAATTTTTAAAATGCTATTTTTGTCAAAGCTTTCTATAAAAAAATTAACTGAAAGTTAGTTGATGATAATAATCTTTTGCTGGAATCCATTCTTCTCCGTGGAGGAACGGCATTGTATGGCATGTCTCCGGGTCACACCTAGGGGCGGATCCCAAACTGTCGCCAGTTTCCTACTACGTAGCTCTATCGTGAGCATTAGCTAGATTTTCTCATGACTGATATATGTACCAGTTTTCATAGCGATTCGTTGAAATATGTAACTTTGCATACAGCGAACCAAAAAATCTAGAGAAAGATTCACTGACAAACTTACATATATATATATATATATAGATTAAAAAACTTTGTTTTGTCTTAATAGAAAATGTTTTAATATTTTCGATGGTATTTAGTCATGTGCTAATATTTACATCCTGCTAATTTCATATGATATGAATGAAGCAGATTAGGATTATAGAAGAGCAAAGTATTATAAAAAATTACATTTCTATGCAAGGCAATTTAAACAGTCATAGGAAAGAGATAGCACATTAAAAAAAAAAAAAAAAAAAAAAAGTTAAAACTAATTTCTCATGAAGGCGATACTTGAACTTTGTCACCAGCATTCAAACTTCCTGCACACAAATTAGGTATTTGTTGTGAGAAAATTGCTTTAGTTTGTTCGGGGAGGGGGGCACCAAAATCGTCTTGGGCCTCAGGCCATAATCAGGCTCTGATGCAAGGGAGTCTTTCTAAAGGAACCTAACCCTTATTTACGTACCAAGCCAATAGAAACAATTCAACATTTAAGGGCAGAAAATGATTTTAAATATGTGTTAGTAACCTTTCCAGAAACACACACTACACAAGAGATATTGAAGGAATATGGCTCTTTCCTTGTCTACTCACTGTACATGGATCCTGCATGGGTATGGCACACAGCATACAGAAAAAAAAAAAGTTGTTTGGGGATAGTATATTATTGATTTAATTAGTATAACTAGCTCAGGAACAAAATAGAGGATGTTAAAAATTTACTTTCAATATTATCTAAACTGATACAATATTATTGGGTAACGTATAATGGTCAGAGAAATTAATCATAACCAAACTGGGTGCCAGAAATTAAACAATACATACAACTTCTAATTTAATAGTTGACAGCTAATAGTTTTTCTTTGTGTAAAAAGTAAAAAAAAAAAAAAAAAAGATCTAACAAAAATTATTACATCTACAAAAAAATAAATAAATAAATAAAAAAGGAAAAATAATATATATTTACCATGTCATTTTCACAGGTTCTCTTTCTGGAGGTGTTTTTAAGGCAAGAGACAACTCATTCTTTTCAAAAGCTGAAGAACAAGACAAAGTAATTAACCCTTTTATTAATGTTTTTATGATACATAATGAGTATATTATGAAGATATGAGATCAGAAAGCTCTGAAAGATTTATTTATAGGATAATGTTAGGAAGACTGTTGCATTAAGTAACATTTTAACTATCCTTCTGTAGCTTTTTAATTAACAACAATTCTATGTTAAAAAAAAAAAAAATGCATTATTTAATATTACAGAATTCTAAATATGCTAGCAATTTTATATTTGAGGAGCAAACATTTAAACCATGTTTCCTCCAAAAACTGAGTTAGTAATTTTTCTTTAAATTTAACACAATAGTAGTATGTCTAGATATCTTCCTAGATAGGTCTACATATTTTCCTAGTACCTAACAATACATTGATTATTATGTTTTAAGTTTAGTTATTTTTTAAGTTGTCTAAAAAATTGTCTGTAAAAGAGAAAACATGATTTGAATGTTTGCTCCTCATTTAATACAGGGGTCGCAGCATCCTATATTTTTGCATGTGTTTTATTATACCTGTTAGAATCAAAAATTCTAACACTTTTGAATTCGGTTAATTTTTATCAAATCCTCCGGAAAATATTTTAGTTACTTTTATTTTATTTATTTTCTCCATTTAAAATTTCTTAAAATTCGTAATTTTCAATAAACAAAAAAATTTAAGAATTTCCAGTGAAGCGTTTTGTTTGTAAACAAAACTACCGATGTTTCCTGATTGTAAACAAACGCCTTAGCCAATAAAGAAATTCAATTCTAATCATGATTCAAATCAGTTCAAAATCTTTTTAGATCGTCTGCAAATAATTTAAAAATAATTGTATTAATTTTCCTAACGTTCATTTTTCACTAATTAAAATCAGTGACGTCATTTTCATTGACGATTTTCAAATTTTTCTTCTGGAATGTTCCATTCGGTTCGCAGCGAATATGTCAGGTCCGCAGCGAATATATCACGGCGCCGATTTAAAAGTGGCGTCTCTCTAGGAAAATGTGTATTTTTTAATACTAATATTGAATCCAAAAATTAACCCAATATAAAATATTCCGTTCATAAAATTAAATTTATTTATTTCCATTTTATTATTTATTATTCAGCAGACGATCCGGATAAAAATAATTCATTTTCGGACTATTTATCGCGCGCAGCAATTTGAATGTGCGTAGTCTCGCGGCGCGGGAGATTGGAAGGCATCTCTGACTCTTCGCTAGGATGCTGTGAGAAAAGGACGTGAAGAAAAGTACGCCGTAGTCGGCGGCCTCGGCCGTTGGCCGATCAAATTTTTCAAAATTACCTTTTAATCCAGTAACAAAATCCTCAGCAACTTCATGCTACAGTGTATGAAGGAACTAATGCGGATTTAATACGCACGAAACGAAAGTGAAGGTTTCGAACCTTCTGATTTTTACAATCACTTCAACTACTCACTCTATGTGCAAATATTATGTCTCAATCTCCAATGCAACGAAACCGCCGAAATGTATATAGTTAAAGTGTATGCAAAATAAAAGCGCTTCCTGCTAGTCATCCAGCAAAGATGTGTGCGAGTATTGATGTCTTAAGTGTCCGAACGGAGCTTTGAATTAAGTGAAAGACTCATCGATCCGACGTATCGCAATATTGAAAACTTTTGAGTCAGAAATCTCCATTAAAAATCTCAAGGAGGAAAATATACTCTTTGCCATGAATTTTGCGATAAGTGATCCGCACCGACATCGTTCTTGCGACATATTCAAAAGAAGTGTGCTCTGCTCCGATGGGAGCATAATAGAAGCTAGTTAGCTCAAAAGTACATATTAATGTCAGCATTAGAACGTGGACATCATTTCAAGCCGTGAACTTATCACAAGCCAAATTTTCTTTTATATAAAATGCTAAATAAGCAATAACATGATGAGCACTAAGTATTTTATGTGCAATCGAAAATAATGAAATGTTAATAATGAAATAATTCACGTTCTATATACGCTAAAGAAAATAAAACCAGATGTCTGGGAAAAAAAAAAAAAAAAGATATATGCATTTTTCAAATTATTAAGGTATATTCAAAAATGTTCAATCACTGACACCTACCTGTTTTAAATCTGTTGCTATTTGGCAGGAGTGTATATTCACAAATAACACAAATCAATTTTACAAACAGTATTTATTTTCCAATTCTTTATGCATGTGGCACATTGTAGAAATATAGGTATTGTCCTAGAGTATTGATGGAGACCATTTATAGCCGAGCCTTTATTTAAGTGTCATTGGCTGTCTCACATGCTCATCACAATAGTGTTACAGCTCTAAAAGTCTTTCAATTGTAGATATGACAATGTGCGGATGGCAAAGGCAACATCGTTATGGGGGTCACTAGCGGTTTCACTTAGATATAATTATCTGCCGTCATCTGTAACAATGTGGGCGTTGGAACTGCTTCATTCGTACTTGTTTAGTATATCTACTATTGAGTTCCAATAAATTTTTTACCTTTAATGATTTGTTGTGAGGTGCATAATTTACACTTAATAATCCCCGTCCTAATATTTTTAGCTGAGATGTTTTTGGTAAAAAAAAAAAAAAAAAAAAAAAAAAAAAACTTATTCATAACTAAAATGTTCTTTTCAAGTGGTTTATTTTGGCAGATTTCCATTATCTTCATTATATCCATGATATTAATATAACTCCATTGTACTATTTTATGTTATGTGTTAAAAAAGTGGTATGCATATGATTTTTTTTTAACTTACCCCACATCATTTATGTTTTCAGTATTATTATATATATTCGGAAATGCACTTATGCAGTATATTTATGTTTTATGTTGAATGTATGTATGATGTTACTACGTCCTTCCAATTTCCTGCGGCTATAATTTTTTTTGGAGAAGGGGGGTAATGTTAGAATCAAAAATTCTAACACTTTTGAATTCGGTTAATTTTTATCAAATCCTCCGGAAAATATTTTAGTTACTTTTATTTTATTTATTTTCTCCATTTAAAATTTCTTAAAATTCGTAATTTTCAATAAACAAAAAAATTTAAGAATTTCCAGTGAAGCGTTTTGTTTGTAAACAAAACTACCGATGTTTCCTGATTGTAAACAAACGCCTTAGCCAATAAAGAAATTCAATTTTAATCATGATTCAAATCAGTTCAAAATCTTTTTAGATCGTCTGCAAATAATTTAAAAATAATTGTATTAATTTTCCTAACGTTCATTTTTCACTAATTAAAATCAGTGACGTCATTTTCATTGACGATTTTCAAATTTTTCTTCTGGAATGTTCCATTCGGTTCGCAGCGAATATGTCAGGTCCGCAGCGAATATATCACGGCGCCGATTTAAAAGTGGCGTCTCTCTAGGAAAATGTGTATTTTTTAATACTAATATTGAATCCAAAAATTAACCCAATATAAAATATTCCGTTCATAAAATTAAATTTATTTATTTCCATTTTATTATTTATTATTCAGCAGACGATCCGGATAAAAATAATTCATTTTCGGACTATTTATCGCGCGCAGCAATTTGAATGTGCGTAGTCTCGCGGCGCGGGAGATTGGAAGGCATCTCTGACTCTTCGCTAGGATGCTGTGAGAAAAGGACGTGAAGAAAAGTACGCCGTAGTCGGCGGCCTCGGCCGTTGGCCGATCAAATTTTTCAAAATTACCTTTTAATCCAGTAACAAAATCCTCAGCAACTTCACGCTACAGTGTATGAAGGAACTAATGCGGATTTAATACGCACGAAACGAAAGTGAAGGTTTCGAACCTTCTGATTTTTACAATCACTTCAACTACTCACTCTATGTGCAAATATTATGTCTCAATCTCCAATGCAACGAAACCGCCGAAATGTATATAGTTAAAGTGTATGCAAAATAAAAGCGCTTCCTGCTAGTCATCCAGCAAAGATGTGTGCGAGTATTGATGTCTTAAGTGTCCGAACGGAGCTTTGAATTAAGTGAAAGACTCATCGATCCGACGTATCGCAATATTGAAAACTTTTGAGTCAGAAATCTCCATTAAAAATCTCAAGGAGGAAAATATACTCTTTGCCATGAATTTTGCGATAAGTGATCCGCACCGACATCGTTCTTGCGACATATTCAAAAGAAGTGTGCTCTGCTCCGATGGGAGCATAATAGAAGCTAGTTAGCTCAAAAGTACATATTAATGTCAGCATTAGAACGTGGACATCATTTCAAGCCGTGAACTTATCACGAGCCAAATTTTCTTTTATATAAAATGCTAAATAAGCAATAACATGATGAGCACTAAGTATTTTATGTGCAATCGAAAATAATGAAATGTTAATAATGAAATAATTCACGTTCTATATACGCTAAAGAAAATAAAACCAGATGTCTGGGAAAAAAAAAAATAGTTGTAATCCTTATGCGCCGGTACCGGAAGATATAATGTTTTTAATATTTAATAAAGGGTTTGTGTCAAAGGAATATCTATACACTTTATTACTTCTTGTGTCTCAAATTGGATTATTTAACCTTTATTTTTTCAGGTATATGTTTTTTTCTTCATTGGGGTAAGTTAATTATTATTTTTCTATGATTGTTTTATTAATTTAATTTAAATGATTATTATTGGTCTTGATTTAAAAGTTTCAATTAGCCGCGGCACCTCATAACGCAGTGTACTATCACTAATTCAATTTACTTCCGGCCTTTAATCGATCGGTTAATTTTCATTATTTACTAACTTCATAATTCCCAAAATCCAAAAATCAAGTTTTATTGAATAACTAAAATATATTGTATAACAATACCTTTACCACTAATTTTCAAATAAAATTTTTTGTAAAGGTGTTTATGCTAAAATAGTATGTTAAAAAATACTATCTCAAAAGAATGGTGACAAAACAATAAAAGGCATGTAAAAAAATTGGAATGCTATAACTCCTATTTAATAATACTATTCAGATAAAAAAATTATGCCAAAATATTATCCAGAATTGAATTATACTGGAAATTTATTATAAACAGAACATGATGCAGGGCTGCCGCCAAATCAAAGATGTGAAAATAGTTGAAAAAGAGACTAAAATTTCTATAAAAGTGACCAAATAGTGACCTAAAATTACCAAAGCTAAGGAAATTTCAAAATGACTCAAAAAAATATTTAATATTTATACTCAGACTGTGGCCAATTTGTTTTAAGTTTTAATTTCAGCTGATTTATAATATCAATAAATTGGGAGTTAGGAAAACAATCAAGAACAATAAAATTTTTCTTAACACTGTAGTTTACAAAGTTGTTTTTTATTTTTCTTTGAGATAACCTCCTCATTTCAAGGAAAAATTTTATATATTAATGTTTAAACAAAATATGCAAATTATATTTTGAAAACTGTTGACCATTATTTAATAGATGCTTGAGGCTTATCCAAACTTCATACACTTGTATTGATTATGTTTGTGAAGAAACTTCTCTTTTTCATTTACAACTACCCATTCCAGCATAGCCCAAGCAATTTTTGTCTCTTCTAAATTGTTTTTTTCCTAAAGTTTTTTTTCAGTTTTGTTTCAGATCAAATAAATTCTGATTTATTTTCCTGTTTATTATCTTTATCTTCTTTTAAGAGGACTCTTTACTTATTGTCTCCGAAAGTCGGAGCCAATATTATTCTATGGGGAATTTTGCCCTATTATAACTCATTAACTAATATGTATAATTAAATTCATTTTCATATTCAGAAAATTCACACAACTGTTAAACAGATTATTGCTTTCTAAAACTTTATTCTCTTAATTTTTAAGATTTCATTTTTAAGCTCAAAAATGCAAAATTTCACATTGTGAAAATTTGCATTTTACAACTTAAAAAAAAAAAAAAAAAAATGATTTTTTGAAAGCGATAACCTGTTTAACAGTTGTGATTTTTCCGAATGTGAAAACGGAATTTAAAAATATGTATAAGTTAATGAGTTATATAATGGGGCAAAATTCTCCATAGAATGACATTGACTTTGGCTTCCAAGGACGATAAGTAGAGAGTCCTCTTATATATGCAACTCTTTTTCCATCTTGGCAATTGTCAGTTCTTTTTACTTTCCGAACACTATAGTGAGGAAAGTATTGTAATCATATCAAAAATCCGAATTTGAGATTTTGATGTTTCTATACGTTTCGAGGTCCAATGAGTCCGTTTTCACTATTTTTACGATGATGTATGTATGTGTGTGTGTATGTCTGTGAGTGAACACGCTAGCGTCTAAACGCTTTGTTCGAATAAGCTGAAAGTTGGTACGTATATTGTAAGCCACGATAGTACGAACCCTATAGATTTTGGTGAATCTGGCACTTATAGTTTTTTTACAGGGACACAAAGAAAAATTCTTTATCATTATGGCCTACGGGACCAAAATCTTAAAAGTGCGATAACATCTAAATGCCTTATTCAATTGAGCAAAAAATTTATACACATATTATAGATCACATATACTCAATCTGTATAGATTTTGGAGAATCTAGCACTTATAGTTTTTTTACAGGGACACAACGAAAAATTCTTTATCATTATAATCTATGGGCTCAAAGTTCAGTAGCGTTCAATAAAACATTGTGTAATACAGGGAGAAAAATACTCAAACACTCTATTATGGTTCTCTCTCTTTTGTTTGTTTAACAACCCCCTCTTTCTTTCCTTTATCTACAAAACTGTTAATTACTCAATGTTCGGAAAGTTGAGTGGAATCACTCCAGACTTTTTATAATTCTTTCCAATTTTAATTTATTTTCTTCCTCGTCCTCTTCTCCCCCCCCCCCAAAAAAAAAAAAAAAAAAAAAATTCTTCCTCTAATCTTTTCTTTTTCAAATACATTTTGCAAGATGTATTGGCAGATCTGGTTAATGATGAAGTTGATTTGTGATAGGAAATAACTTAGGTTTATCCTCATAATTGTTTAAGGCATCTGTAATATTTCAGCAAGCATTTAGCATCCACAATGACATGGATGCCTTATCATTAGTAAAAATTCTTTCCTGAAAGTGAGAATCCCTCTCAATATCACCACTACAATGTGACAATGACAAACATTTTAAGGGCAGTAACACATCAATAAAACTGCTAAGAAAACTTTAAAAAAAAATTTCTCATATTTTAATTTTGCTGAAAAAAGTGACATTTAGTGACCTAGAGTGAAAAAAGTAACCAAAAAGTGACCTGTTGTAAAAAAATCTGAAGTGACTCCACTCGACTTTCTGCACATTGAGTCATTAACAGTTTTGTAGATAGAGTAAAGAAAAAGGAGTTGTTAAACAAACAAAAGAGAGAAAACCATAATAGAGTGTTTCAGTATTTTTCTCCATATATTATTACACGATGTTTTATTGAACACTACTGAACTTTGAGCCGACAGATCATCATGATAAAGAATTTTTCGTTGTGTCCCTGTAAAAACCTATAAATGGTAGATTCACCAAAATGCTTATAGTGAGTGCAACAGTGATTTGTAATATTCATATAAATTTTCAGCTCAATTCAATAAGGCGTTTAGATGCTATCACACTTTTAAAAACTGGGTCGGTCCCATAGGCCATAATGATAAAGAATTTTTCTTTGTGTCCCTGTAAAAAAACTGTGAGTGCTAAATTCTCCAAAATCAATAGGGTTTGTACTAGGGTGACTTACAATATACGTACCAACTTTCAGCTTATTCGAATAAAGCGTTTAAACGCTAGCGTGTTCACTCACACACATACACACATCGTAAAAATAGTGAAAATGGACTCATTGGACCTTGAAACGTATAGAAACATCAAAATGTCAAATTCAGATTTTTGACATGATTACAATACTTTCCTCACGATAGTGTTTGGAAAATAAAAAGTGACAAATAGTTGAAAAAGTGACGGAGTGGCAACCCTGCAAGATGAAGACTGATTTAAAATCATTACCAGTTTATTGTTTTCATTTATTCTCATCTTCATGCATTGGAAATTGGAGGGAGTCACTTTAAACAAAAGCTTCCTATTTTATGAGTGGTACAGAACAGAACACATTATCCAAAATACTTAGGGCCAGAAGTTTTCCAGATTTTTGATTTTTTTATTTTATTCAAATGATACTCATTTTAAAAGTGCATAATAATACAGACACTAAGTGTGAAATTCGAATAGTTCTAGATCTAAAAAGTGTTGGAAGCATCCACAGCTTCTACATAATTCTAAACTTGGTACAAAGAATAAAAAGAAATATAAATAAGTGTAAAAAATCTTGCTAGAATTTCTTAAAGAACAAAAAAATATATTTAGTCACTGATTATTTATTTATTTATTTTTTGTATTCAAATAGTTATAAGAATATAGATTTTTATTTATTTCATTTTTGATTTATGGGGTTTTGGTTTGAATAAGAATGCCCAATAAGAGTTAAAACATTGTTTTAACATGTTGCCATTCTCCGAATTTTACTTAGATTGTGTAGATCACAAAACAAAGAATAGATTTACCTTTAGCTATTGCTGGGAACTCCTGATTATAGAAACCTCTATAGGGAGGAGAAGAAGGGGGTAAGACAGTAGAAGATGGCGGTTTCTCTCTTGTATAGGGATGAAATGAATACACGTCATGCTGATTGGGAATGGTAGCATTGCCATAAGAACCTTTCAACTGACTCTCTGAAAAATAATTAAAATAAAAACATGTCTATGAAATTTCATTATTTAAACCTGGAAGAAATATAATAATTAACTAAAGTTTATCAATTATTGCATAATTTTTTTTCCATCTTGAATTTTTAAAAAATTCACTGATATGATCAGTTTATAATTAACTTATGGTATCAAGTTATTTTTTTTTTTTTTTTTTTTAATCCAACTTATATTTTATAATCATTTTGATAACTTTTCAAGCCTAATCCTTAAATACATAACAACCATGTTACCACTGATACCTGCCCACTGACTGTAAAAAAATATATACATATTGGTAAGGTAACTCGATTGATATTCCTATGTCATACACCATATATATAAAAAAAAATAATAATAAAGCTTTAACAGACAAATTGTCCTAGTGGAATGATGCATTTCAGATCCTTTTTGGAGGAAAGAAAAAAAGAAAAGGACACAATTACTCCTAATGATCTTTAATTTTTCTCTAAAAAGAGACGGGAGTTCTTTCCTCTAGTCCCTTTTAGAGGAAAGGACATCAATAAAACTAGTTAGACTAATTTAAACCAGTTTTCAACTTTTTACAGTATCTCACGATATCTCTCTCTGAGATAAAATTTACTGTGCATATGGAAGAAACCATTATATACATATAAATGACAATAAAATCAGTGTCATTGCCAGAATTTTTTTCAAGAGAGGGTAAACTGAAAACTGAAAGTTTTGATATAATTTAGAAATTAAGTTCTACTAAATGGTTGATTGATTCAAATGATTAAGCTTGCATATAATTGCAACATTTTTCGTCTTTTTTTCCCCCATAATTTAAGCTAAGATATTTTGTAAAATTATACAGCTTGTTCCAAAACCAATCCAAGTCCAAAAAACTTATTATCAAGTTGACTCAAACTCAACTCTCAGGAAAAAGAGTAAATCCGGTTTGTGAGACCGGTCTCTAATTGGTTCTGTGACATAAATTTTAATTGGCAATTTAAATAATCGTCAACACTACAGTTTAAAAGCTATATCATTTAAAAATAATTATTTTTTATGGATTAGAATTTTCCAGGACAGGTAAGTGCTCCCCTCCCCTTTGTCCCTAAGCACTGAGCCCATAAATAAAATAATAATAATAAATGGAAAAATCTACTTAATTTTAAAGTCATAAATTAAACCAGCTGCTCCAGTAATTTACCTTCAGTGCATAGATAAATTCTAAGTTATTTTATCATAATTAAAGCTGTAAACTATGAATCAGACTCCCTATGTATAAATCAGACTTCCCATTTTGGTTCAAAGTGGCAAGGCTGTGACACAATATTTCATTTGCATAAAATTATCATGATGTTGTCAGAATAAAGTGGACATGTGTATTTATATTGAATAACTTATAAACATTCGCCAGAAAATAAAGAATATTTTGCTATAATACTGACTTTACATCACTCTACTGTGCTTATGCTACAATAATTAAGAACTCTGCAGAATAAGGTAAAATTATGCATAAGATGCAAAAAACATATAAAAATTGTGAAGCAGAATGGGGACAAGTTTGATAACATTCCATAACAATGAAATTAGTTATGGAATTATTAGGAAAAATAACTACAGCTTTAACAAAAGCTTATCAAGATAACAATATAGATATAAATTTTAATAAAACTACCAAAATCGTTGATTACAACAATTCCAATTACACATTTTACCACGAAATGATCAAAAGCATTGATGTTTTAACATTGATGACCGTTTTTCTTATAATAGTCACGCGCATGCTTAAGGGCCCTTTTCACTCACCGCCGCCGGAAGCCGAAACTAATGTTATTCTATGGGAAATTTTTCTTTACAAATAACTTATTAACTAATACATATTTTTAAATTCTGTTTTCACATTCAGAAAATTACCAGCTGTTAAATTGATGCACCTTTTTTAAAAAAATTATTTTTTTACATTTTTTATATTTTATTGTGAAGTTGCAAAATACGAATTTTCAATATGTGAATTTTTTCATTTTGTAATTTCGAAATAAAATATTAAAATTAAAAAAAAAAATACATTTTTAAAAAAGGTCCATCAATTTAACAGTTGGGAATTTTTTGAATGTGAAAACAAAATTTAAAAATATGTATTAGTTAATAAGTTATCTGTAAAGAAAAATTTCCCATAGAATAACATTGGCTCAGGCTTCTGGCGACGGTAAGTGAAGAGGGCCATTAAGTCAAGTTTGGCATCACCTTCTGGAGGCATGCCAAGAAAGCAGAAAACAACACTTCAGCGTCAGTTACTGCAAATCACAACAAGGTTGCTGAAGAAGGGGCTGACCTGCCTCTGAAAGCCGATACGGCGTAAAGGTATGGAGCTTAATAAGGTAATTATTTTAATTAAGTAAAGTTTAAAAATGCTCCATTTTTAAAATTTTAAACATATTTTAATTAAGTAAAGTAATTAAGTGAAATTAGTTATGTTGTGCAAAAAAAAAAAAAAAAAAAAAAAAAGAAATTAAGAATTTATCTGTATCACAAAAGCAATATATTTTATCCCAGCAATATAAAGGAAAAAGCTGAAATGCAAAAACATACAAGTGATAGAAAAAATGCATAAATGAGTAATGCAATCAGTGATTGTGTTTTTGTGTTTTATATACTATTTTATTTTTAATTAATGGTTCATTGAAAGGGCAGAACAAATAATTTTAGATATTTCTTCATTTTCTCCACGACTGCAATACATAAATAAGTTATATTAAAAATGATAGTCAAACAATGTGCAATCCTTGAAAAATAAATATAATGAATAACTCAAAAAAAAAAAAAAAAAAAAAAAAAAAGGCTAAATAATAAATAGTAAATAACAGTTTATAAAAAATAATTGTTTAAATAAAAATAATCAACTAAAATAATTAAATTTCCTTAAATGAAATCATGAAAATAGTGCAGTATCAAAATATGAGTAGTTTATATATGGAAATAATCTTGGCATCATATTGATAATGGGAACAATAAAAATAAAGAATTTTTAAATAAAGCATTCTGATAAATACATTAATATTTTTTACATCTAGTGAAATAAATGCAACCTATGCATCACCATGAAAAAAATTATTCAATTTTCTTTCTGTGATAAATAAATTGAAATATACTTTCCACATAAAAATACAATATAGCAGATGAATTGCATTTACCTCTGACATTGAGATCACCAGCTCCAAACACCGGAATTGCAGAAAAATTTGGCTTAATGTTTGGTTCCAGGATTCTAAGAGGGGGCAAACTTGTCAATTTATTCATCAGGTTTTCCACATAGGTTTCATATCCTTCTTCAACTTTAGATGAGGCACGCCGGCACTTCTTCTTGGGCAAAACACCTTCAGGTTTTCCAGACTGCTCTAGTTTCTTTTTCTTGACTCTTTTTCGTTTCAGAAGTTTGGGTTTTTCTCCGGGTGGGGGAGTGGGTTCTTTTTCCAACTGAGCCCGCCGAATATCTGCAGGAAAAAGATCATGTCAATAGATATTTTCCCCTACCACTTCTGTAGAAAATGGATAGTTTATTACTTAAAACTAAATGAAAGATATAGATGTAAGCCTTTGTGATTGAAAATACACAAACGTAAAATGACACAATGTTCATAAAATTAAACATATCATGGGTGGCAAATGCTGTCGCACTCCCAAAAATTTGGACAAGTCTCAGATGTGGAAAAAGAAAATATTTAAATCATATACAGAGCTTATAGCTCCCAGGGAGAGAAATTGCAACTGTTTTATTCAATGGTGAAAAATTAAAACAAAAATCGTAACAAATTAAAAAGTTGCTGGGATTACTTAAAAAGCTGAATTAAAAAAATGTGTTTTTGGTCATAACATTATAACTATTAGTGAAATTGCTTTTGACAGTGAAATAAAAGAACATATGTATTGAGAGAAATGCTCTTTATTAACAAACATAAATACAGATATGTGCATGAAAAGATAAAAAATAGTTAAATTTAATTAAAGGAAAACCCATTTTAAAAATTTAGAAATTGTTATTCAAAATAATAAATCACTAATAATTCTAAATTCTGTTTACTTTGTGTCACAGCAGAAGATTACGTGAAAATTACAAAATGATAAAACTCTAAGATGAATTCAGCTAACTTCAGTGCAATTTTAACTGAGGTCAGATCTTGTATATTAAATAATCCCTTAATATCTGGAATTTGAGCTAAAGTGATGATATCAGACTATTAAATAATAAGAATCGAGAATTTGGTGAGCAAAACTCGAGAATAGACACAAACAGGAGTCTTTTTCATCATATGAGAATCAGACATGGTACAAGCTTAAAGAAAAAAAAGGCTGAACTTTTCCCGACCCCCCCCCCCCTCTCAAAAGGGGTATCAGGCAACTGACACAATATAAATTTTTCAATAATAAAGTAATGTTAAATCTGATTGCATACATGTACACAATAAACAAAACTGGAACAATAAAACTATATTGAATATCTTATTAATTATAATTAAAATAGTTGTAAGTGTTTAAAAAACAGACAAACTTATTACATATACTTGAAAATAAGTTTATTCTATGGAAGCACTGTTTGCTGGGGCAACTGATTATCAAAATAATGTAGTTCAAGTTCATTAGGAAAATGCAGTTGAAGTGCTATTTCTTTTTCATATTCTCCAAGTTTGAATTTGACATTTCTTGAAAGTACAATCACATGAAAATTGCTAATAACATATTGCACAAATTCAGGCAGGGCCGTGCTTAGGGGGGGGCGACCGGGGCGGTCGCCCAGGGCGGCTAACAGCTAGGGGCGGCTAAAAATGACAAAATTTCAGCTAAAAATTAGGTTTACTAAAATTGTTAGATTTTTTTAAAAACAGGATTGGATTGGATTTGGGAATAAGGGCGATTGACTGCTGTAGGTCCTAGACCTGAGGGGGAGTGCCCTCCGTGGGGGTCTTTCTAAGGGGTCCTAGCCCGTATTTATGCAAGTTTTGGAGAAAACCATGGAAAACTCCGATCGGCTAGGCCGAGAAGTGCGACTTGGGATTCTTAGGATTGAACCTGGCACCTCATGTCTACCAGCTTTGAGCGCATAACCACTCGGCCGCTGGAGGCTTATTTTTAAAACAGAGAAAAAAAAAACTTGATAACTTTTCATCTGTGGCAACGTGGCAGTTTTTGGCTTTAAAGGATAGTTTTCAGAAGCAGAAGGAGGGAAATAATTTTAGTGCCTAGTATGATGGCTAAAATCTTTTGCCTAGGAGGGCGGCTAAAATCTTTCGCCCAGGGCGGCTAAAAGTGTAGGCACGGCCCTGAATTCAGGCTGACCCCCCCCCCCCCCCTACACATGTCCAAAAAGTTTTAATGCAGATTTGCATTGATTCCAAGAATAATAATTTTCAAGCTTAAAAAAGCTGAAAAGTAACATGCCTGGAGAATGGTTAAATAAACTTGTGACCCGTTAGGGTCTGGTCTGCAGCGAACTAATGACGATCAACCTTGCAACTGTCATATTTTCCGGGAGAATTTAAGAGCGAATCTCCCACTCAGGTTTCTTATATCACGACTACACTGCATTTTTCTTCATATTCAATAAATAAAGGATTATTAGTAACCTGAAAAGACTTTTCATCATTTCAACAATTTTCAACTGTAATTCCAATCCACCAAACTTATGCATGTGAGGAATATTATTTGGTGTCGCATAGTGTCTGTGATGAAAAAAGGGGTTTCACTCAATAATGAGTCCTGTGAGTTTAACACAGTCGTTTATTTGAGACTCCTGCATGCATTCTAGTTTATTCCAAGTCTTTCGGTCCAAGCACACTGAACCACTCGTCGATGGCTGGGTACAGATGAAGCTGTCGTTTTTTCATCTCGAAACCGCAGTGTTATAGGACGTTCCCGGAGTAATGTTTAACGTAAGTTTATTAAGCAAAACAACACACAAAAAGGTGCCTATTTTCGTGAGCTCTCGCTTAAATACTGCTTATTTCGGAGAGAATCTAGACACCTCCTATGCTTTCTCATTGGACAGTTAGAGTTAGTTCCTTTCTACATTTTCTCATTGGGCAGCTTAGCTGAGCCCTGGGAATCTAAAGTTAATCTGCATTATTTTACTGCTAAAACTGGTAAGATAAATTAACTTTTATTCTAAAAGTTGCTCTCAAATCTGACTCCTGTGTTATGAACGTGCTTTGCTGTGAAAACTTTACAGGGGCAACTCTAGAAACGAATTTAAGTTAAAAAATTTAAGGGGATGTTCTTTAAGTTATCACTTAATATTCATTTAAAATAATAGTTTAAAATTTTAATCCTTTTTATCCTTTCATGTATAATAAAGTTAAATTATTAAGCAGGTGCGTGTCTGTTAAAGATATCAATTTGTTCAAGACTGTAAACGTGTACATCCCTGTTCTATAATTCAATGAACATGCATGCCAAGTTTATGCTCATTTGTGAAGAGTCACACAGAAGCACAATGAACAAAAAATCACCTAGCCAGTGTGCACTTAGAAATATATTTTCTTTGTAAATTTGACATTACATATTTAGGCAATTATTTTTTTTAAAATATTTTTGATTGCCTTTTTTCTTTTAAGAGATACAAAAAATGTTTATAAAAATTAACAAGTGGGTTATTTAAAAAGTTTTTGCGAGTCATTATGTGATCTACAAGTCATAATTTCCCCACCACTGACCAATGCCTTTTATTCATAGGTAATGAGTTACAGTTAAAACACAGCAAAAATTCTAAAGAAAAGATTTTATGGTTGAATTTTTATTCAGGGTTCCCACTCTTAAAAAAGAAAAAAATTCAAGGACTTTTCAAGGCCTATTTGAAATTTTTCAAGGACTAGGGGAAAATCGCAGAATGCTAGGCATATACACAAAACTTTAGTAACTACTTTCATTAGTAATATTTTTTTTATAATTAGAATAACTTTGCCTATCTTCACAATACATTTTTGATGGATTGACCAAATTAACTTTTACAAGAGTCCAAAAACGATTAGTTCAAGATTTGGAATCATTATGATTATTCCAAAGTTTTTAGGTTTGAGTCCTGGTCTAGTCACTTTCTGCTCAAAATTAATGACCAATCCATCAAACAGGTATGAGACTGGCAAGAAAAAAAAAAAAAAAAAAAGTTGAAACTATATGCAAAAGCAAGACAATGAAATAAGAATTTTATGACAAAATCATTATATTAAACAATGGCATGCGCATATGGAGATAGTTTAGCCTTGACAGAATTTGCACTAAGCCTGTTTATTGGTGTGGAAAATTCAAGGATTTTCAAGCACTTTGCACAAAATTCAAGTACTTTCAAGGGCCCTTGAAAAAGAAAATGAAATTCAAGTACTTCTTAAAGACTTTTAAGGACCGTGGGAACCCTGTTATTAGTAAGATGTTAGTTTCTAAAATAAATATTGTACACTAATTGCTAGAGTGAATTGTTTTATGAAACACATTTATTAGACTCACCCAAATAGGATGGTTTTTTTGCAAGTTTTGATTTTGATTCTAAATCATTCACATCAAAAGGCAGCTCCATTTTGTCTATATCATCACCATCTTCTTTTCTTAAGCCCTAAAAAGAGAAAAGGGACACTGCAGACTAACTAAACATTACATTTTATTTATGAACACATCATTTGGACCCTGTATAAAATATTTTGTCCATTAATAACTAACACAGAGATGCCAACTTCTAATGACAAAAAAGCAGGAGATTTTTTAACAGAAATCACGAGACTTTATCCAACAAGAAAGTTTGAAAGAAAAATGAGTAAAATAATGCAAATTTAATTTTAAGTAAAGCTTTATAAGCTTAGGAGGTATTTACAAAGCATCAGTACTAAAATTAAATGAATAATGTATGTTTCTTGCAGTAAAACAAACTATCAAAAAAAAAAAAAACCCTCAGACATACAGTTGTTTAAAATTTGTCAAAATAGACAGATTTGATCATTCTGCTCCTAATATAAAACAATAAAAATCTTAATTATCTTTGTAAAAGAAAAGGTAATAAAGAAATGAAAATATCAGCTATATTCTAATGAAATTTGAATTCTTTAAGTTTTCAATAGTTATGGTATTAAAAAAAAAAAAAAAAAAAAAAACTTTTGATAATAAGACATTTTCATTATGCAAAAATGAAAGTTAAAAATTTATTCTTAGCAAAAATTAGTTTCAAAGCATTGTATAGTAATTCACATTCAAACTTAACTTGATAAATTGCAGGGGAAGATAAACTTCAATTTTCTTTCACATTTTTTTACCCAATCCCACAAATTTTAAGCATAAATTATGCTAAGAGGGATAGACAAAAATTACATCAGAAAAGCAGGAGAAATGAGTGGAAAATCAGAAGCATAGAAAAACAAGCAAAAAGCAGGAGATTCTTGCCAAAAGCAGGAGACTTGGCATGTCTGCTAACAAATAAATTTTGACCATTTTAGTGCTGAAAGATGATATATTGATGCATATGCAATTGCACCTTACAAAAAGAAAATTCTTACATTTTTTTTTATCTCCTTCAATGGAAGATCAAAATTGTGATGGCATGTCTCCAGATCACCCACAAGAGCGAAACTCAGACCATCAACCATTGCCCACAACATAGCTCTAATAAGGTTCAACCATTCATTTTAAAGGTATTGGCGTTCTTTTTAAAGATAGTCATATTGAGAAATTTATGCCCCCTCAGGTGTGTGTGGGAGGGGGAAGGGGAACAATGTCCCTATATATACCAAAAGGTTTTTCTTGGTTGACCATTACTATCAAAAATATTTTTTTCAAATTTCATTTTGAAAGTTAAAAATAATTCTCATTCTGTACATTTATACAAAATTCTGTCCTATTCAGCCATACTAAGAACTAGGATAAAATGAGATGACAGCGTCGCTTATTGAGCTGTTGATCCCCAAATGTAATTAGCACCAGTTTAGGTCAAAGTCCAACTAAATACCAAGTTAAATTTCATTCAATGGTTTGTGAGATACAGTGTCTACAAAATTTGTGACACACAGACAGACATAAAATCCATCAAAAACTGGAGGTAAAAGTTTTTCCCAAATTTTAATAGCTTCTTTTTATGTACATAAAAGAAAGTATTAAATAATCTTTGCTATTTCAACAATTCATCAGTTTTAAAATTTAGTAAATTCATAAACTAAAAATCCCTTTGTTTCTAAAATGTGGAAAGAAAATTACTCACAAGGAGTACTAAGAAATCTTTCACGAAACAGCTTTATTTCTTCATCATTGCTAAGTCGGGACAGAATAAGGCGAATGGAGTCTTAATCCGACAATTTGCCGATCCATGGGCAGCTAAGCAGCGTCCTGGGCCACAGGATCTGCTGGGGAAGCCTGTAGAACCTGCATAATTTCGGAGGAGAGCGCAGCATTAAGTTTATTAACAATGGAAAATCGTGGCAAAAGTCCTCCGTTTGTTTACTGTTTGGCCTTTTATACCGGATTTCTGAGCTGCTAATTGGTTACTTAAGTCATCTGGAGCTCTAAAAGAATTTCTAGGATTAATTATTATGTATGATTGATGCCACATGAGCTGCAAATTGCATTAACGTCAGCGAATTTTGACTTATAATTTCGTTCTTTTTCTGATTTCTGAGTGATAAAGTCTTCTGCCAGAAAACAATCTTTAAAGGGGCAATTACAAATTATTTGCGATTATAAATTTGATTAGTTATTAGTTATTGCGATTATAAATTTGATTATTTGCGAGTATAAATTTGATTGGGTTTTTTAATAATTTAAATTTATTTATTTTTATCCCTTTCATGTATAATACAGTTAAGTGCATAATTTCAGACCAAGTAAAATGTCTCTTACAAATTAGCTATATTTATAAATTTTAAAAATCCTTAAAATATTATTTACTTTAAAATATCTTGCAATTGCATAAAAGAAAGAGAATAATGGAAGATGCACTTAAAATTTAGTAACAACAATTGAACTAATGTTTGTTGCATTCAAAAAAGTAATAAATAATAATAATAATAAAAAAATCCATAACTTATTATTGAACTGGAAATAAAAAGAGAAAAAAAAATTAATTAACTAATTTTCCTTCTCAAACAAAAATAAACATTTTCTAAGGACAATTGATAAATTATAAATACTTTAAGAAAAGGGAAGTAAAAATACAAACTTTTTTAAGACTTGTAAACTAGGACTGGGCAGTGTTGCAAATCTTACATTGTGTTATATAACCAGCCTTATATTGTAATGCAACAATGTATCAAAATATATGTTACAGCAGAATTTGATATGATGCATGCATTGATGTTACTTCCTCAATGAATGATTTATACCATTATAAGCTTAAATCGATTTAGTGATATAAATGTTAAATCGATGTTTCTTCATGAATCAATCACCGAACAGTCTTAGGGCCGTATTCACCAAACTTCATTGATCGAGGATTAAACCATGGATCAGCAAATCCAAGAATCAAAGAAAACACTGGATTAAATTCCTACAGTAATCACCATCAGCCGATTACGTGATCCATGGATTAACTGGAAGAGAAATAAAAGCTTCGTTTTGATTGGCCAAGAACGAAGATAGCCTTTATTCATCGTTCGGCTTCAACTAACTAATCAATCGGATTAGAAGATTAGAAAGAGTAAAAAGCAAATTGGCAACTGTTGTTTACTTCGCTTTTGTTTATGCATGGATTAAGAATCAATTTTACTTTAGAACACTTTTTAAAAGAATAATCATGAAGACGACAACTGTTTGCACTACGATTTAAAATTTTGATTGTTATGATTAAGAGAATCTTAAAACTATTAAATTTTTATCTGCCGAAGTTAATGCATTATTCTTTTCTGTGGCAGATGACAGCCTATTATCTAACATTCGTATTAGAAATTCCCCAGAATCTTTATTTAATCGATAGCGATATCGAAATGCCACATTATCCAAAGGATCCAAATCATTTACTCTAATTTGATGCACCATCCTTTTCCTTCTTTCAAATGTTTCCAATAGTTCTAAGCTTTCATTATCATTTCAATATCTATTGAGAATAGATCGTCAGTGTGAGCCATGTTTGTTATTTGTTTACGAAGCTGAGCTGCGGAGTGCGCATGCGTTACGAAAAGATCCGAGAATGAACTATGTAATCCTCCGATATTCGAGGATCTAAAACGAAGTGTTAAAGTAGCCGGCAAACTGCGGATTTTCATTGGAGAATACCGATTTTCGTATGATTGAGCGATTACCGCTGATCTGAGGTTTAATCTGAGTGTTAAGAAGTTGGTGAATACGTCCCTTAGTGAACACCCTGTCTTTATAATCTTGTTTCCATACTCTTTATATTCAAACAAGCTCAGTACAGAATGATAATGCAGATTCCTCCCTTCTTTTAACTATTTACTAAATCAGTTTCCCTTAAAAAATTCAGAAGTTGTGTAAATGTTGGTTTTGGATCCCGACATTTCACAGTTCTCTGCTGTAAACAGAAAATGTATTTAAAACTAACACAGGAAACATTGTCTGAAAAAAATGATTGACTAAGTAAGTAAACGCTTATCTTACAACAAAAGGATCAGGTTTTCTTGGCGTATCTGCAGACGGGCAGTTTTGAAGCAGCTGTTTCAACAATACATTTTGTTCTCCATGTTCAACTTCAGATGTAGGTTTATTGATGTTTACAAGTTCTTCATCAGATGATCCTTAATAAAGAGACAACGACAAAAAAAGTTGTTTTAGAAATTGTGGAATGTATACACTCAAAATGTAAAAATATAACATTCATTTTAAAAATAGCTCAAATTCAGGTCTAGAATTTTCTGATCATTTAATTTGCAAAGAAACTGCTCAAAAAGTAATTTTTTGAAAAATAATGCTTTTATTTAATGGATAAAATAAAAATCAAAAATTCAGTTCTACATTATAAAACAGAAATCAAAGCAGAAATTTCAGCAGCAATTACTAGAAGAGTTGTTATTTCTGATTAATTAGCATTTATTATTTTGTGAATACATTATTTAACACCAATTAATATTTGATACATTCCTTTTTATTTCTTACCACTACACTTATTATTGTTAAACTGTAATTCAATTTCTGAAGTGTGTGAACATATTGGAAAAATAGAAAGCCTGCTAAGTTTTCCAATATTTAAGTTGCCTGCTTAGCTGGACACTACATTTAAATGAATTCTCAGAATTCATTTTGGTTTATTGATGTAGGTAGATGTTTTTGGTAGGTTTATTGATGTTTACAAGTTCTTAATCAGATGAGTCTTAAGTCTTAATAAAGGAGACAAAAAAAAAGTTGTTTTAGAAATTGTGGAATGTATACACTAAAAAATGTAAAAACACAACATTTATTTTCAACCTAGCTCAAATTCAGCAAAGGGAGGAGAGGATGAAAATTTTGCAAAATCTATTTATAGTGTGTGTCAGGTACACATAAACAACCTGCACAATAAAAAATTGCCTTCCTGTTATAATTTGAAGTTATGTTACACTTGGAAACATGTGTTTTAGCCTCTCTCACCCCACAATATGGGAAGGGATAAATTTCATAAAATTCTTTTACTATGCGATGTATGCTTTTTATAACTGACTCATAACTAAATATTACCTTCCTAAGATAATTTTGAGCAGAGTTACACTCCGAAAAATATTTTTTTCCATCCCCTGCTAAAGGGTAAGGAGGTAAGGATTTTTCCAAATCATTTTATAGTGTGTGTTAGGCATAATATACCAAAATCATACTAATCCATATACTAAAAAATTAAGTAATCAGGAAATTAATTGGAGAAGTAATTTGGAGACAAGTTATGTTCGCAAATGTTTTTGTCATCTGTACCCCCTCCCAACAGGGGTGGGAGAATTTTTAAAATCCCCCATCTTGGTGGGTGTCAGGCTGACAGGCCTCACAGCAAATTTTTACCTCAAACATACAGACTTTATAGACTAAAATTGGAAATTTTTAGACTTAATAGAAGAACATTACATAAGTTAATAACAAAACTTAAGACAAAATAACTGTAATGATGATACACAAACTAAGATTTTTATGCAACAAAATTTGTTATACATAAAATACATAACTAATTTTTGAGTATATATTAAAAAAGATGAGAGAAAATGGCCACCTCACAACAACCCTAGTGCATTCACTCGATCTCTTTATAAAAATCATTTGTCAAGGTAATTATTATATGTTTGCTCAGGGCGCAGTGTAAACCAATGATATCTAATTTTCATGGGGAAAAGGAAAATTCAAATTGAATTATATGAAAACTCTAACTATAATTTCATATCAAGATCATTTAAAGCAGTTTCTTAGAAAACAAGATTTCTACTATACATTATTCTAGGGCCAAAACAGCTAATTTTTCTCAAGAACAAGGTAAGTGAGACCATGTTTCATCTCTTAAAAAAAAAAAAAAAAAAAACCCTCTAGACTTTTTTCTTTTTTTCAAAATCATTCAACAATTTTCAAGGAAACAAAGTTTATGCCACATTTCTTCCAGGTGGTGTGAGTGTTACCACTGAACGCTACAAATTTTCCTAACGATGAGGATATGACCAATTGATTTATCTCTCCAAAATCAACCCCAAACTTTTATCGAAATCATAATATCTATTTTTGAGTAAATCCAATTTCTGCTATTGTTGGAACTGGCCGATACAGGGTTAACAGCAAATGTGAATTTCTTAGAAGATGTGGATAAACCCAATGGTTTTTTCAACCTACAAATCGTCTAACCCCAAATTCTCATAAAAAATCATTTGAGACCCCCCCCCCCCCCAAAAAAAAAAAAAAGACCCCCATGGCACACACACACACATATATATATATATATGTGTGTCAAGTGATGCACTCGTTTAATATAAGAGAAAGATATACATTAGCAATATTCATCACAAGTTACCAAAATAAAATCAATAACAATTTAATTGATAATACTGATGGAAATTATAAGTGAAGCCAGAACAGCTTTAATATAAGGTACCCATTTCTTTTTCCGATGTACGGCTCAAGGGATGAGTCGATACTCTGAATCATCGCAAAACCTCAAAAATACATTTTAAGGAAATAAATTATCATTTTATTTTAGTACTTGTTTTGAAATTCACTGAAATAAATTAAGCATGTTTTTAAGATTACTAAAACAAACATTTAAAACTGCAATAGAACTTTGTTTTAAAGCTTTAACACATAAAATTCAATGTTGTAAATTATGTAAAATTCGAAGATTTTCCACAAAATTGCAACCTTGCATAAAGTCTGTACAGAAGCAATCACTACACTGTAAAAAATATGTCCTATTTGCTGCCAGAAATTCTCTGTAATTTGAGAAAATACGTTCTGACAACGTAATTTTTTCGTAAATTACGCTTATTTTCTAAAATTACAGAGAACTTCTGGCAGCAAATAGGACATATTTTTTACAGTGTAATCAAACAAAACAAAACAAAAAAAAAATCAATGGATATAGCTGATTCATCGTGCACGAATCAGAAAATGCATGAAAATCTATACTGCTTCAGTCAGTATCCCCCCCCCCCGCTCCCCCAAAAAAACCAAACAAAAAAAAACACTGGATACCTTTATTTTGTGGTGCATGAATCAGAAAATACATGAAACTCTGCACTGCAACAAGTACGTATCCCAATATTAAAAAAAAAAATCATTGGACACCTTTAATTTGTGGAGCATGAATCAGAAAATGCATGAAAATTTGTACAGCATAAATTACTACTATGCACTATTTTTCCCCAATATAATTCCATTTATTTAAAGAAAATAAAATACATTCAAAAAATTAATTTTTTAAATCTGAGTAAGGCATTGAAAAAAAAAAAAAAAAAAAAAAAAAAAGAACATTGAGCTGGGCCTTATATTGATAAACCTACACAAGCAGTCGGTGCAAAAACAAAGTTCTAAAGCTGTTAAACAAAGTTCTGATACAAAATGGTTATTAATAAAAAGTGCCAATACACTGAATCACATCACCGCATCGCAAATTACCAGTGGGTGTCCCATACCAAAACTTAGGCGTGAAATCATAGAAAAAGTGAGGGGATGGGAATATAAAAACGACATCTAAAAATTTTATAAGCACATTTCCTTCGTATCTGCTGGAAAAATATTTTTTTATATGGAAGTCCTTAAAAATATAGACTTTATAGACTAATTTTTTAAAATATAGACTTTTATAGACTCAATGTTAAATATATAGACTTCATAGACGAGTTGTGAGCCCTGGACTCTAGAACTAGCATTCACGCTACAATTCATGAAACAGTGCCACACAGAATTGCTACAGCAGTGTTAGTGAATGGATATGCTCTTTTATATGTATATATGAAAGGCAGGAAAAAATTTTCTGGATATCTTTTTTGTTTGTTTGTTTCAGTTATGAAGGGTTATGTGAAATTTCCATTTTGTCCCCTCTTCCCCTTGGGGACCAAATTTCTAAATTTCCAGAAGTTGGTTTTTAGGTATTTATCTTAGTTATATTTTAAAGCAATAATTTCACAGATATCTGTTTTTTTTTTTTTACGATATGAAGGCTTTTGTGAAATCACATACTGCCCCCTCCCCTTCGTTGCCCCATTAATGTGCAAATTTTGTAAAATAACTTCTTAGTGAGTATCTATGTCAAAAAGAAGGAAAGTTTTTATGAAGTTTCACACTTCTACAGGGAGGGGGTTTGGGCTGTGTGATGATGAATCAGTCACTGTAGACAAACAATTTTATACCTCATTTTTAAAACAAAAATATTTGATGGGTTACATTATAACAACAGTCAGTTAAAATCACCCGAATCTTAATAAAAAAAAAAAAAAAAAAAAAAAAGAATCAGTTGGAGACAAAAAGTTTAACTTACTTGCTTTTAAGAAATTTTCTGCACTTAATATGTATAGATAAAGCAATTCATAAAAATAATTATCGTAATGTTTTTAATTTTCCATTTACTTTATAAAAATAATGCGAAAGATCTACACAAAAATCAGATCTCAATATTTAACCATTTTCTCCTGTGCCATTCCAACCTCTCCAGAATTAGAAAATAAATGAAATACAGCCTTTTGACACTAACTTTATTAAGGCAATTCTAATTGATTACTTTGAAAACAAATTAAACAATGACCAGATCACATTTTGCCAAAATCAACAAACAGTTTTCCATTTTTATTTAGTGTCGTTCTTTCTCTGACATCTTGTGACTAGAATTTATATTTTCAAATTTCATTTCAGAACAGTTATTATTATTTATTTACCTTCATGTTCTCCTTCTTTCTGTTTAGGTTGCGAAGAACTCTCAGGAATTTCATCATCTATAATTTCCTGTTTAATTTGAACTGGCTTTTCATTTGAAACCTTGTTGTCATATTTCACTTCCTCTGCTTGATGCTATTAAAAAAAAAATAATAATAATAATTATTATTATTATAAGATAAAAAACTTTTTATAAACCATGTTTTTAAATTTTCTGTTGAATCATAGCTACAGTAATTAAATGATATATTTTTTTAATTTTTGGTCAACTAAAGTTCTTTTTTTTTTTTTTTTTTTTTTTTTTTTAATTCTTTTTCTTAATAATATCTATTTTTGCAGATCTTCTGGTTTTTAACCTGCTTTGTTTGTTTGTTTCTGCAGTGTTTTTGAAGAAATTATTTTGCTAAACTCATTTTTGAATCTTTTCTAAGTTCTGAACAGGATACAAATCGATTTTTTGAACATTTGCTTTATAACTTGCGGTCATTTTGCTTGGATGAGCAACGTGGCCGCCTAAAGCCAAATTTCCAGTTTAAACAGCCAAAACAATTTTTATATCTTGCTAAAAACCTTCTCACCAACATTTCGTCAACATTTAATTATTTTATTGTCTTGCGTATTAAAATATTTTTTGATTTTCATTCTAAATTTAATACTTTTTGTGGCATCGTTAATTGCCTTATCTTTGCCCTTTTTAAAGACTTTCTAAAATTACAATTTTCCTGACAATTGTAATTTGTTTTTAACACATGGGCTCAATCCTAAAGTGTACATGGAGAACGACATAATAAAATCTGTTCGAAAATGGGCTTTTAAAACGATAAAATTGGCGATTACGGAAAGAGAAACGGAAAATATCCAAGTGCGGCTTTTCTTTTCTTTCTTTTTTTCTTTCTTTTGTCCCTTTGTGTATTAGACATAGCATAAAACAATCAGAATGCATATAATTATAAGATAAAAAACTTTTTATAAACCATGTTTTTAAATTTTCTGTTGAATCATAGCTATAGAACTAACTACATTAGCACTTTATCAATGCGTATTGTTACAAAATTGTAAATAATTGTATTTATTTTTGTATAAATTCTTTCAAAGAGGCTTAGTAAGATAATAAAATGTCAATTTTCTGCATTTCCAGCTCTTTTTCGCGTTAAAATAGCTTAATTTTCCTTTAAAACGCATTAAAAAGCTCCAATAGGCAGGTAATGGATTTGGCGCCAAATTTGGTGACTTTTGGTGAGAAAATCCTTATTATCGATATTCCAAAGATGGACGTTCTAATGTGATTGGTTAAAGAGTTACGGGAAATTTGAATAAAAAAAAAAAAAAAAAAAAAAAAAAGGTTGGTTTTAAAAATAAAATATTAATCCTTTCAGAACAACACATATTTGCATCATGAACTACATTAGCACTTTATCAATGTGTAGAAAATCTTTAAAGTGATAATGACGTCAATTTTTGCCAGATGCATAATTTAACTTTTTACAATTTTTTAACGCTCATGTTTAATTAAATGTATTTACTTTTATGTCGAAGGAAAATGATTTTCTTTTGCAACAATTAAATTATAGCTAATATTTTAATGATTATTTTTATTGTTATTATGAGCTTATCATTTTCATATTTTAATTAATTAAAAGAAAACTATTGGCAAATCTAACTTCAAAGTATTGTGTTGTCACCGGGTCCTGAGCTACTGTGAAAGTTTCAAATGTCTAGCTAGTAGGGAAGTTATTTAAAAATAGATTGCAAGATTTGTACCGGACAAACAAACACACAAACAAACAAGAATGGAAATTAATAAAAACATGGTTAAAAAAAAACAAACAAAAAAAAAAAAACTGAATTTTGCATATTTTATTGCAAATTTAGAATTACTTAGACATCCGGCTTTCATACACATAAAAAGACAAATTATTCTTTTTAAGCCAGTTTTTTTAACCTTATAAGCATAGCAAATTTGAATCCGTAAGAAACAGCTTTAAAGAAGTCATAAACATAAAACAAATAATTCTGTTTCAAAATATTGAAATAGAACTGTTTATATGCAATTATTCATTTATTGTTATTTACAGAAAATATTTTTTAGTTATGATTGACTAATTTTTTATTTTCTAACTGGGAAAAAAAAAAAAAAAAAAAAAATTGAAAAGTATAACTAAGATTAAATTATAAGAAAAATGTTCAAAAGCAAATAAGAAATTTAGTAGTTTTAAGTTAAATTTTTCGAATTTGTTACTGTGATGAAAATGCTACAACTGATTTTCATAGAGCCTCTTTTTATAACTAGATATGCATTAACAAGATAAAAAAAAAAATGCATTTTCCTATCCACAAGCCATTTGTGCAATCTCAGTGAAAAGCTTCAAAAAGATTCATCATATAATACTGGTTTAGAATACTGTGTTTGGACTTCTTGCTAGTGGAAAGATTTATTCTCGAGTAATGCTGATAAGCTGATAACAGATTCATGTGCAACAAACACAAGCCCATTTGACCCAAAAAACAATATACTTTCACTGCCATATATCAGTAAAAGATAGTAGTAAAAAAAAAAGTACCTTTGTTAATATTAATTAAATAGATACAGATATCTAAATAAAAACAGTATTTTAGGAATTCGATTCTCTTTATTCAAAACAATCAATATGAAAACAATATAAAAACTATTACAAATTCTTTGCAATAGAACCAACCTCTGCATTATTTGATTCCTCTTTAGCTTTCTCATCGACATTCTCAACAACTTCTTCTTTAATCGCACTTTTACCCAAATCATGAGTGGGACTTTCGTCCACTGGTTGAGATTCCTTTTTCACTTTATCTTGCACAATTATAGGTTTGATATCATCTGATTTTGATTGAGAATCATCTGGTACAGGATATGGCATCTGAACATAAATAGAAGCAAACAAAAATTATTTACAAAATAATAGAAAAGGCAAATGGAACTTATTTCGAGAAGCATAATTACAATTAACCCGGGAGCAGGCACGTTGGGTCTGACAGGCCCGTTCGTTCCAAAAACCCCTCATAGAAACACCCCTTTTTCTCGGATCTGGTCCAGATCCCCGCTAGCTGTACTCAAGGTCATCATCTTACTGAGGGTTGGAATTTCCACAATTTCCTGAATTTCTTTTTTGTAGATTAATTGGATTTTCGGGTCTTTCAGGCCCGACGCGCGTGCTCGTTTTTTCCGATCTCAGCTCAATTTTTTTAGTGAGGTGGCGATATTTTTAGAGTAAAATGAAGCGATATAGGACATGTGGCCAGAGGAAAAGATGCCATATTTGTCCGAGTAAAAAAAACAGAAAATCTGCACTTTGTTGTGCTAAGTGTGATAAAAATATCTGTAGTGAACACACTACTTAGATATGTAAAGAATGTGAATAAATTGTAAGTATATTTTTAATTATTCATTTTTTCTGTATGCTTTGAGTCTGTTCTTTCTTAGAAAATGCATTTGATGAGATAAAAGCCATTCTCAGTAGTATTATTTAACGGAAAATGCTAGCCGGGTCTGAGAGACCCATCGCGCGTCCCCACGTAAGAAAATATGCGTGCGTCCCCCCCGGGTTAATAAATAAAAAGACCTTGCTTCTGTTAAACGCCATAGCACATTCACAGGGGTCCCCTCTCATCCCCACTGACAAGCTGAACCACTCAAGCCTGGCACCGAGGGTGAGGAAAGACACCCCCCCCCCTGAAAATGCTATGGTGTTTAACAGAATCAAGTAAGGTCTTTTTATAAATTAATTGTAATAGAAAATAATAATAATGAAAGCTATCGTACACATATAGGGAAAAATATATATATATAAATTTATCAATAAATTATTGCAATAGTGAGGCTTTAAAGTAATTTAAATTATTATTATTATTTTTGGATTAAATCAACTAGTGTTCATGTTATGTGCTTTTCAAAGAGTGCCACTCTCTGCCTGTGCTATTTAATTGCAGATGTGCAGTGCCTTTTTTTTAAGTGAAAAATGCACCCTGCACTTTATTCAAATGAAAAAACGCATCCTGTACTTTTCCCATCTACTTTGCATTACTTTATTTTTTTTTAAATATTTTGCCATTTTCAGTGAGGAATATACTTTTATAATTTTGTCTGACGTGAAATTCAACTTCATATAGTATTCCAAGAATACAATCTGAAAATTTCATAGCAAGTTACTTCCAGACTTATCAAAACTTCAAATTTTAGCCAGAGATAAGATTTTTTGACTATATTTTTTGACTAAATTTCCATTAAAAATCAAAATGTCTGGTTTTTTCTCAAACTCGTATAGTTTCCATTCTGCGGTATAGGACTTGTGCTAAAGGCAGGGTTATAAATTAGAATGTGAAAGTCAGGTGTCCATGGCACCTAATCATTTTTTCTTTGTTCCGATAATTTTCTTCTCAGGCATAAATTTTTAATTTTTATTGGGATCTTTTTTTTTTTTTTTTTTTTTTGCTTATTTAAATAATAAATACATACACAAAAATTAAACATGAATATATTTATATTAAAAAAAAAAAAATAAACATTTACTTATGATTGCCAAACAAATTTCTAGGTGCAAAATACACCTAGCGAATGCTAATTTCGAACCCTGGCTACTGAGAGACTCAATATTGATCACGTGTTTCTAATTCTAATTTAATTTTCTAATGTGTTTTGCTAGAACAGAATAAACGGAATCAGTTACATTAAAACTATTTACCCTTTACACTCGGGGCCTTATACAAGTGGCACACCAGCAACTCGAGACGTTTCGCAGCCTTTTTAACGCATTTCTTACAAGTAACTTAAAATCATTACACACATAAATTAATGTATAAATTTTTTATATTTTAATATTTTATATATCTTTACACCTTTATAAACATAATTTCTTAAATATTAGTCTGTATTTTTTTTTGCATATGATATTTCACATTTCATGTAACAATACCCAAGATGCATGCCCGGCTTGTCGGGGCAAGCATTACAATAATATGTCGTTTGATGCCTTTTTCTGGGTTTATTTCTCTGAGAACAGAGTTTGTAGTCCATCCTAACTTGTGTTAGAGTATTGTGTAGTTTTTCATTCAAGCAGATATCTTCGGAATCGGAGGTTGAATTTGAGGCTCAATCGTGTGGATGGCGAAAATCTCCAGTCAATTGGTGGACTAATGTTTTCAAATATCACAAGTGATTATACATCACATAAGATTATACAGAAAGAGAGTAAGAACCCGTGTCGAAGAAACTAAACGTAAACAGTTACTGCAGCACAGGGCTGTAGAATATAGAAGCACGCGAGCATGGCATGCATGGAAAATTTTCCTCTTTTGTGGAAAGTTAGTTTTTTTTTTTTTTTTTTTTTTTTTTAAAGAGGGTAAAACATTTCATCAAAGCCATTATATCAAAATATAGAACTAATTCTCCATTGCATATGTGTTGGTTCCATAATTTTATCAATTGAGTCAGTTTGTGATCATTAGCTTCAAAGTATGAATATCACAATAACAGCTGAAGACTGATTTCTGATGAAACGGCACATCACAAAATGATGATTTCATTTAATGGAGCTCTGCCAACCAAATGTGATAATATAATTACACAAGCTTTTCAAAATACTTCGCCAAACAAAGTAAGAATGTTGACTGACATTTTGTGAGACGAGGATTTAATATAGAGGATTGGACAGTATCAAAATCGGTGGATAAACAAATGAAAATAGCGTCACAACTCCACTTCATGCATTTTTGATGATTTGATAATAAAATGCAACCTTAATTTATTAAGATTATGTCGTTCTTTTTTCCAGCTTTTCCTAGCTTGCAGAAAATTTTTAGTTTTTAGGTCATGTGCATGGAAAGTTTTTTATTTTATACAGGTCTGCTGCAGCGTATCAAGTTACCGCAGCAAACCAAGTGGTGAGCGAGAGTCACCTCTCGAGTACAAAGGGTTAAAACTATATTAAAATCCCCTGTACAAGTGATTTCAGCTGCTTACTGCAGTCTTCATCAGGTACGCTGAATGAACAGACGGTTGAGTGTTTTTGGTGCTTGTTTCCTCTTCTGCTCCTCCTCCAGCATAGTGTGCCACCTTGCGTCATTTTCCACTGGTTATGTGTTACAAGAATCTTTATTCACCAGAATTTCGATAGCCTCATGTTTTGTAGTATAAACATAGTTATTATAGTGAACCAGTTTTGAAAAATTACTATCTGTTTTTATGTTTTCTTTTTGATTTACTTTGGTTAAAGCTGTTGTTAATTTATATTATATGTCATTTTCATGTTCTTTTATAAGCATTTTTATTTTTTGTTTTGTCATTCCAACATAACATCCTGTTTTTTCTTCTTCATCTGCAAAATTTATTTTATATATTCCTGCAGTTTTGGAGAAGTGAATTTTATCTTTGTCATTTCTGATCCTTTGAAAGATATTATTATTGGGATGTTTATGTTTAATTTGGCTGCTTCTGTCTTTATTTTATTACTTACACCTTTGTTATATGGAATTGGGGGTATGTATTTTGTTTTTGTTTTTGTACATTATTTACATCGTTGAGCTTTTTTAATCTATTTTTATAAAGTTTAATTGTTAAGTTCTTTTTGTATCCTGCATTTTGACACACCTCGTTAATTTTTTGGAGTTCTTGTTTTAACCCTTTAAGCGTTAAGCCCATCTTTTTCTGTCATGCATAGTCGAAATAAAAGGCTGGTGTGGCTAAATTTTGAAATACATGTTGCTTTTTTCAAGAAAATAATATTAATAAATATGTGTAGTATATAATATTAAATTCTCATATTTGTACTGTGCATAGTATTAATTTTATGAATCATTAAACAGATATACCGAAAAATGGCTAATGCTGAAGGGTTAATAAGGTTTTGTTAGAACATATATTTATTGAACAATTTATGTAAAATTGTATGGCTGCTATTTTATATCTATAAAGGGTTTTACATTTGGCATTTATAATTTTGTTTGTTACTATAATTTTGTTTTAGGTAGACAAAATAACAGTATGTTGAAATGACAAAACGAGAAATAAAAACGCATATAAAAGAACACGAAAAAGACATAAAATATAATAAAATAACAACAGCTTTAACCAAAGTAATGTCGAAATTCTGGCGAATAAAGATTCTTGTAACACGTAACCAGTGGAAATTGACGCAAGGTGGCACGCTATGCTGGAGGAAGAACAGAAGAGGAAGCAAGCAACAAAACCACCCGACCATCTGTTCATTCAGCGTACCTGATGAAGACTGCGGTAAGCAGTTGAAAGTGCTTGTACACAGGGCCCGATTAATCTTACAACTGAGGGGAAGCACAAATCCATTTGGGGGCCCCCACTGACTGCTTGGTCTAGAGACTCATACAAACATCTCGAAAAAATTATAAAATTTTTCATTAAATTTTGTAGTTACCTGGAATTGGAGACAAATAAATTCGCTTAAAATGTAGACAAGTAAATTCACTAAATTTTTGTACCAAAATATAAACTGGTGAAAGCCTATATTCCCCACAATATATGAAATTATTCCATTATAAATGAATGTGTAAACAATTCATTAGCATATTTCCTACATAATCTAGAAATGATAGTTGTGCAGTCAGGTGTACTGTGACTTTTTATAATGAGACAATTTTTGGACCACAAGCTTACAATCCGGGACCCCTTTTTTGCTTAATTTGGGGCCTTTTCAAAATTTTATAGGGGAAGCACATGCTTCTCGTACCTATTGGGTAATCAGGGCCTGCTTGTACAGGTGATTTTAATATGATAAAGAAGCATCACAAAACTGGCGTTGTAAAAATTATTACTTACAAACTTTGAATAAACACCATAAAATGCAATAAACTCGCAACAATTGTTTCGGGTCGAAAAAACACACGACCCTTCATCAGGCGAGTGCTGCGCAGCACTCGTGCTTACTTTGTTCGCCTGATGAAGGGTCGTGTGTTTTTTCGACCCGAAACAATTGTTGCGAGTTTATTGCATTTTATGGTGTTTATTCAAAGTTTGTAAGTAATGATTTTAATATGGTTTTAATAGTTTTAATGTAAATTTTAGATAAAAATCACTTTTTAAAATATGATTTCTAACTGATCATATTTCACTATTTCTCCCCTTGTTGGTCAACAAAACAAACCTTTCTTGAATCAAGTCATAATAGAAGATGAAAAATGGGTTTGGCATAGCAAAAAAAAAAAAAAAAAAAAAAAAAGAAGAAGAAACTGGAACAGTATTTATTGCAAGGGAATCAGGTTTTGAAGTATATCCAAGGTCGTTAAATGGTGAAAACAAGAGAATTATCAATATCTAGTCCTTCAGTAATCTTTTTAAATAATATTCCATGCAGTAGAATGAACTAAATTCTCGATAAAATCATGTATGAATTTGGACACAAACTTTTGCAATGACTTAGTATGTGTTTTTGAAAAGTAGGACAGTAAATTTCTAGAAGGATTGTAAAATAAAATAGCTAAACGAGATAAAGTAGCCAGAAATAGCCATTTACGAGATAAAATGGCTTTGGAGAACATTCTTTAAAGGAACCACTAGAAAAATTTATTGAATATTTCTGTAAATTAAACTGTTTTTTAAAAAAAATCTTTCTTACTTCAGAGGCATTTTCCGTGGTTGAATCTGTTGGTAAGCAAACTGTGGGCATTCCAGTTTGGCGAAGGGTAAATTTCAATGTATTGGACACAGAGCTAGGCAAACTCTGGGATAAAATAGATTGGGGCACCTATAAAAAGAAAGCATAATTTATTTGCTTGACGAAAGTAATCATTATTTAAAGTGTTCAATAGCCACTCCAATGCTCAATACCTTCTTAAAAAATAAATAAATAAATAAATAAAGGATAATTAAACTCACAACGAAAAACAAAAATATTTTCAAATGATAACAACATTTAATGATATTAAAAGCAGACAAAATTTTGAAATTCATTCTAAGAAAAAAAAATTAAACCTTTAATGTTTTTGAAGCTACAGCCATGAAAATGCAAACTGGTCAAAAAGTGACTTGTATATATGATGTGTAACTTATATATATGGCATAAGTTATAATAAATTTATGCAGGGAAACAGCAGTGAAACGATCCATATTTCAGCACGAAATCACAAAATAAAACAAAAATTATAACAATAATATGTAATTCAGCCATCAATCACAATTCAATGTAATCCCACCCCCCCTCCCAAGCAGCAGTGAAATATATTGCAATTTTGCAGTCTGTCACAAAGGTATATCATTTAAGCAATTACACACACACACAAAAAAAAAGCAGGAATATTGTTGATTTTTAGTGAAAAGACTGATTGCCATACATTACTATATCACTGGCAGCAAAGAATATGAGAATAGTTTAGTGGTATTTGCTACCCTTTCCCTCCCCAATAATTTTTGGCTATGATTCCTCATTGGATTGGAGTTAATCTTAGAAAAAGTAAAAAAGGCAGATTTCTGCCAAAACATTTCTTTGATACCTGAGTAAATGATTTTTTGTAATTATATTTTTACTATAATAAAATATAAACAAAACATTTAAATTATTTATTGCGACTGATAAACTATTTTACAAATCAATAAAAGTGCAGAAAAATTAGAGAGAGAGTCACCAATACCTTACGATAAATATTTCTTTTATTAAACGTTCAACATACTCAAAATAATTCTTCAAAAAATCACATATTATTAGTCGAAGTTCTGACAATTCAGTACCAGTTATAAATTTTGCCACTAGTTGACAAAATATAAAATTAAAGAGCACTCGGCTTGAAATTCAACAGTCAACGTTCCCCTAAAAATATAGGCTTCATTTGATCTAATGATAGATAAATGGCAAGAGAATATAAAGATAATTGAGAAATGTACACACATATACTTTACTGACTTTCTAATACTTTCTCAAATTTCTCAGCGTGAAACAATTTAAAATAAGCCAGTTGGTTCTTCTGAAATTTCAATCACTTAGTTTTTTTCCTTAGTAACAATGAAATGCTACATTTTGTAAATTAAAACAAAAAGAATATTTTAGTTAAAAAAAAGTTTGTGGAAGAAGAAAACTGTTTAGTTATCAGACAAAATAATAATTTAATTGTCAAAGTGGTGTTCAAATAGTTTAAATTATTATAATAATAATTAACTGTCAGAACAATGATAAGAAACAACACCCTCCATTTCTATTTTTTAGCTACCGAATAATGATGATGACCCACAAAGTTGAGTACATGCACACGCCTCCCATGATAGTAACCAGGAAGATTGAGCATATACAGGGTGTTTCAGTGAACCGTTTCAGAACTTCTAAGACAGGTAGGGTACATCCTGACAACTCGAAATCATATAGCAATGTGGGGTCAGAAAAGCTTTCCTGAAGCAGTGTTGTACACAGAAGCACCTTAAAGAAAAGAGACTGTAAGTGAGAAATCGTTTTAATAATACATGAAAAGAAGCAAAAGGTACATGGATTAAAGTAAGTGTTCGAAGTTTCTTCCATGGGCGGCAATGCACGCCTCACATCTCCGACGCATGGACATCCGAACATTCTGGAATACTCCAGGCATATCTCGAATTTCTCCTGCGGCTTCTGTGTACAACACCACTTCAGGAAAGCATTTCCGACCCCACATTGCTATATGATTTCGAGTTGTCAGGATGTACCCTACCCCTCTTAGAAGTTCTGAAATGGTTCACTGAAACACCCTGTATATATGAACTAATGATGCAAATGTGTTAAACGCATATTAAATTAAAATACTCAACTAGCTTTTAAATAACAATAAAAGCCTTCCTCTTTCTCTATACCAGAAAAAAAAAAAAAAATAATAATAATAATGATAAATACTGACGGAATTGAAATAATTTTTAAAAATTTATAATAATAATATTTATTTTTCTTTCTTTCTTTTTTTTTCTTCTGCATAAGAAAACACACATATAAACATACCTATCTTTTAAAAAGTGACAAAAATGATTGGTTAGTTGGTTTTTAATGGTGCAAGACCAGAATGAGACATTCTGGACCAAACAAGCTTTTTTAGAGAATTAAAACATCTTTTAGAAAAAATCAAAACAACTTAAAAGAAAAAATAGTTAAAACAACATCTGAATGGGAACAGAAAGAAAATACAACGTAAACCTACTGGTGACTTGACAGAAGTAACTGGATCCTCTTTCTGCTCTTTCATTAAATGGTTCTGAGATGAACCTAAAAAAAAAAAAAAAAAAAAAAAAAAAAAAAAAAAAAAGGCAACTTTAATGACAAATAGAACATATAAGGAGATAAAAATAATTCTTTTAATAATAATGCTAACACATTTCACCCAGTTTGCGGGTCAATATGTTTAAACGTATCACATAATATCTGTACTGATAAGTAAATATACTGATAAGTACTGATAAAAATGTCAATTTTGAGTTAAGTACAGACTCAGTTAAGTCAGACTCAGAAAAAAAATTCTCTATCGATTGGGATAAACGATTTAAATCCATGTCATTTAGTCTTTGAGAAAATCCATTGGTAAAAAAAGATTCAAGTCAGAAATTTAGCATTCATGTATGGTATAAAATATTTAATTCAATTTTTTTCCTTTATTAAATGAAGATTAACAATCACTGAATGGTATAAAGCGCATAAACCACCTTAATCCCTTTTTCCTAATCCATTCTGCTGATTAGTTTTTAGTTAGTTTAACTTTGTTTTTCGTCTCCTAAAAAATCAAGAACATGGACTTAAATGCTTTATACTTATCAGTACAGATATGTTTAAACGTATCACATAATATAGGTTATAAAATTTCTATCACAAATATAAAATTTGAAAAATATAATTCTGAAACAAAATTTCAACGAATTCAGTACAATCCTCAGCAAGAATTGCCGTTATCTTTGCTAGCATCTTCCCTGCTTGCAATATGACTTTTCTGAGTCTCTAATGCCAGTGGCAGCACCTTATTTGGACGCAGAAAGACAAAAAATTGCACATGAATCTCAGTTGGGGGTCCCATCTGCCTTCAGCAGTGTATTTCTCATTTGTACTATTCCGGGTGTTGAGACAGTTGTAAGTACAATAATAATTAAGTCAAAAATTTAATAATTAGCTATATTCCAGAATAATTACTAATTTTAGCCATTTAAATACTTTTTTCATGCTTTCTTAAATAACTATTTTTTTTTTTTTTTTTTTTTTTTTTTTCCCAATTTAACCAACTTTTCTTTCTGTTCTTTAATCTGTTGTGAAGTTACTTAGCTAGTATTTCATAAAGTTTAAAGAAAAATATTATTTTGATCAATAATTCAATTTTACAACATACATTGTCTAAGAAAGTATTATTATTGTGGAAAAATTCGACTATGAGATTTTGGTGCATTTATATATTTTGAGGTCTCATGAATCAATTTTTTCTATTTTTATGGTTTTTATGTATGAGTGAGAGTGAACAAAATAATGTCTAAACACTTTGTTTCATTGAGCTGAAAGTTATTAGGCTTGTTATGGTCATTGTCACACAATATGCATAGACTCTAACGAGCGTAGGACTTTGTCTTTTACAGAGGCAGAAAGAAAAATTCTTTATCACTAAAAACTGTAGACTCATTTTTTTTTTTTTTTTTAAGTGCAGTAGCTTCTAAGTTTTACACTTGATTAAGATATAAACTGGTAGGCATGTTATTGGTTATCATCACAAGAACGATACAAATTTAAAGAACTGCAGGGCTTATAGTTTTCTTTTACAGGGATACAAAGTAGAATTTTTATACATTGAAGCCTATGGGCACAAACTATTTAAAGTTTGTGTTCTGATGATTCTCATCAGAGTGAAACCATAATCCTAAAGCTTTCTTTGTTGTAGGCCATGACGTCTGCGGTTACTTCTGATAACAGGTTAAACATTAATTTAATGGATGTATAGCTTAATTTATCTACATACACTCCACGAAGATACGACAGCTGATTCGAAACATTAAGATAGATATGAAATTATTTGCAACAATTGTTAGTTGTTATTTTCTACACATTTCAGCAATTTGTTGCAAAAAGGAGGAACTGAAGAAAACAAATACTAATTTTAAATTAATATGCAGAGCATAATCCATCAATTCTTCTTTTATTAAAGATATAAAATGATACTGAAAGTTTATAAAGGTGCAACACACACCCAAAGTATCTAACGTTAAAAGTATATATATTTAACAACATGCTGAAACTTCAAAGAGACTTAAAAAAAAAAAAAAAAGCAAACATCTTCACTCTCTGTGATTTGACGGCCCTTTTCACCTATCGTCGCCAGAAGCCCGATCCAATGGGGAAATTTTCTTTACAAATAACTTATTAACTAATACGTATTTTTAAATTCTGTCTTCACATTCAGAAAATTCCCAACTGTTCAATGGATGGACCTTTTTCAAAAATGTAATTTTTTCATTTGTAATATTTTATTTTGAAATTGCAAAATGAAAAAAAATCATATATTGAAAATTTGTATTTTGCAGCTTCAAAATAAAATATTACAAAAATACATTTTTTAAAAAGGTCCGTCTATTGAACAGTTGGGACTTTTCTGAATGTGAAAACCGAATTTAAAAATATGTATTAGTTAATAAGTTATTTGTAAAGAAAAATTTCCCATAGAATAACATTAGCTTCGGCTTCCAGTGGCGGTGAGTGAAGAGGGCCCTTATCGCTAAACTACCTTGGCGAAGAGTATTTGCATGCCCTGTCAATATGTGTGCAAATAAGACCATTGGAAAATAATTCATGGTCAAACTTATACAAAAGTTTTGAATTTTCAACTTACTGAATGAACATTATTAAAGGGCTGTACTTTAGCCAAACTCCCCCGCATTCTAGTAACCCTTTTTGAGGTCTTGGGAAAGTTTATACAGAAATATTATCTGTCACGCCTAAATGCATGCTGGAACATTTTAGTTTTCTAAATGGAAATGGATGAAGGGGAAGAGAGTTAATGACTTTACCGTACCAAGATTTTCGCACAGAAGAATTCCTTGTTTTCAATTTTAGAATGAGGAATAATATTTCAACTGAATTTAATTTAAGTATAAATATTCTAAATTTAATAAAAAATAGTTTTTTTTTTCTTTTTTTTTTTTTTACAAAATAGCATATGTCATGATATCAACATGACATAGTTCTTTAGTAATCTTAAATTATTTAAAACATATATGTATATATGAAAGATATAAAATATAATAGATATGAGAGATATGGAATATAATAGATAAAAAGAGGTAAGAAATAAAGTAATAATTTTATATTTTAAATTAGTGGATTTACGTCGACGATATTCTTTTTAGATGATAACAGAAAGCAATTGAAAGAAAGTTCATATGGGATAATAAATTAATCTAAAAGTATGGGAAAAATAGCGCATGAGTGCAATCGCGATCATTATCTTTGAAATAAGCAAGCGGATGATTCATTTAAGTACTTTGATATCTGGAAATATCCTATAAATAATATTTAATGAGCAAATAAAAAAAAATCTGGGTGCCGAAATGATTCAATTTAAAAGAATAAAAGAGTTATGATTCTAAATTAAGGTTTGAGTATTTTATGTCAAAATAGCTTTATAATTGGTTTAGAAATAAATTTAAAGGGTTTGATGAGTCTAATTACGGTTTGATTATTTCATGTCAGATACAAGGCAATAAATATGTTTTAATGGTTTGGCAGGGTTTGGCAAAATGTGGCGCCGATCCGAATCGAGAGGTCTGCAGAATATAAACATATACCCAATTAGACATAATGAAAAGGCAGGAAAAGGCGTTAGTTTTGAATAACATAACCAATTAAATGAAATGGGTTGGGTTTTAGAAATACGCCAATTTACACCAAAAAATTAGGGTTTAAAAGATGGAACTCGCCAAAATTCGGGGGCTCTCTGGAGTTCTCTTTAATCTTTATAGCCAGAAAAGTTAGCAGTTAAGTGCCACCGGACCTGAACGTTCTATGCGAGGTTTGGTTATCGGGAAAGCCCGTCCACGAGACGCGGGACTTTACGACCCCCCAGCATACTTCATTGCTCTGAGAACGGCTCGGTTCCTTTACCCGAAAATGGATTTTTAATAAAGAAGTTTCTAGTGAACATGCCTGGACTACTTTCTCTTGGGTTCACGACTGCCTACACTAAAATCACGAGGCCACGACATTACATATATAAAAAGAAATAATATTGTAAACTTACCATTGATATATATATATATATATATATATTAAAATAGGAACACAAAAAAGAATTTGGATATATTACAATCCACTGAACAATAAACAACCAGGAGTGAAATACCCAAATACTTATTATTTTACCTTTTGTTTATTTAAGGCTGTAAATCAGTCAGGTTTCCTCTTTCTTTATACCTATGTTATCCTATAGGATTTTCGTTGCTTCATTTTATAAGGATATCTCATTGAAAAAAGAAGCTTTTCAAATTCTGCTTTTTTTAAATATTACTATTTGAACAGGTCACCTTTTAGCTTAATAAGCAATTTTTTGAAAAAAAAAAAAAAAAAAAAATTAAACATTTTATTTTATTAAGTTAATTTAAGACTAAGTATGGATTTCTAAACAAAATATTTAAATTTATATTTTAAAAAAATTGCTCACTAAGCTAAAAAAGGCAGGCATATTCAAAGAGTAATATTCAAAAAACAGATTTCGAAAAACTTCCTTTTTGAATGAGATATTCTTATAAAACGAAGCAACGAAAATCCCATTGGATAACACGGGAAGAAAGAAAGAGGGAATCTGACTGGCGTATAGATTTAATAACTTATCTCGCTTAAATTTACTTAAATGACCATTAACAACTAAATGTTCAGAAAATGGAGACCCTCCAGATTTTTTTTCAGGTGCATTTTATATGCCTAAACTGAATTTTTAGGACTGAGGGCCTATTAGTCTCAATCTGGGATTTTTGCGTTGTCGTTTTTGATAGTTGGACATTTGTCAAAATCATTTTTTGATAGTTGGACATTTATCAAAAATATAATTGAATAATTTGAAAGCGATGTTGTAATTGGGAAGAAAAAAAAAAAAAAAAAACTAATAGTCCTCTGTCCTAAACTAAATTCTGCTTTTGCCAGAATTTCATCAAAATCTTTTTTTTTTTTGAAAGAAAAAGAAAAGAAAATTAATAATAATCAGTATCGTTACAAGCAATATCGAAAAATTTTTTTTAAATAATTTTGAATTAGGAAATAAATAGTGCACGTGCAATAATATGAAATAAAAATAAATAAAAATATGAATTTAATGATTTGATTTTTATATAAAACACGATCGCGTGCTATCTTAAAAAGTAAATGTAAAATTTAAAGTTTAGTTTTCTTGTCAACAATTATAAATTAAAATAAATAATTTAATGAAAGTTTAGAAGTTAGAATTTCTAATTTTATTTTTTAATAAGCTGATTTTATCCAAATTTGGAGTCATTATAAATGCACAATGTAAATAATGTGATAGGAATAGAAATCATCTCACTATTTTCAGAAGAGGCAGCTTGGTTCTTGGAGTTGTCCTGTTCTTCATTGTCTGGTGTAAGTAATGAAGAACTACTATCATTCGAACTATGCTTCGTAAGGTCTTCTGATAATCTCTTTTTCACTTCCACCAAGCCTTAGAAGAAAAATATAAAGAAATATAGTAACAAATATTACCCTTTTAATCTTGATATAAAACTAGTATGTAATACTAGTATGTATAAACTACTTCTGTCAAAGACAGAATTTAGTTTAGTACTGATGACTATTGATTTTAATCTGTAAAATTTTTATTTTTATTTTATTTTTTAACTTTAAATTATTATTTATTTTTGTATTTCATTTTTTGACCGTAAAACCGGACCACGTACTTTTTAAAATGACTGAAATGAAAAAAAAATGAAGTGATGCCACCTAAATTTCATACTTTAGTTAATTTTTAAAAAACCTAATTGTCGTGTCGAAAAACTGTTTGCACCCCTGGATCCAGAAAAATCGCCCATTCATTTGGTACCAAATTTGTAACGATAGGAGCCACCATGAAACTTCCTTCTACATTTTCCTATACAAATTCCCACGGAACAAATTATAAATTTATTAAAATTATTATTTGTTAGATTTATTTTCCATGATGAATGCAGACAATTTGCATCTTACAGAAGTATAACACTAAATGTTCTAAGAAAGTTTTATGCCTTACAAACAAAATTCTTAAAAAGTGAGTCTTTTTTTTTTTTTAATTTTTAATTTTTTAATGAAAAAACAATAATTTTATTTTAAATTATCACAGATCTATAGTCATGTCATTTGTTTTAAAGGTATTAATGAGTTCTTTTTAAAAATATTCATATTGAAAATTTGAGCCCCTTACGGGAGGTGGGGTATCTACCTCAAGAGGGAAAGCCTACATAAAAAAAAAAAAAATAAAAAATTCCTAGTTGACTATTACTATTAAAAATAATTCTTTTTATTTCATTATGATTCATTAAAACTAATTCTTATTGTGCACATTTATATGAAATTTTGTCTTATACTGTCATGTTAAAAGAAAAAAGGACGGGATGGCAACATCATCAAAATTTGATAGGCACTCAATTATGCGAAGGTGGAACTACATATAAATTTTTATGAAATTCTGTGCAGCAGTTCCTGAGATACAATTGCCACAAAATTGTGTCACATACACACAGCCAGAAATTTCCTAAAAATGTTCAAATTGTGTTCAGGACATCTCAAAACATGTAAATCCCTCAAAAACTGGAGATCTAAAGTTTTTACGAATGCAATACTTTCTTATTAAAACAAAGTAACAAAAATATCATAGCATATAATACAGTAAAGGGAGAACGATTGAATCTGATAATCCAGGGTTTTCTTATATTGAACGTAGATGAAAGTAATAAGGTTAAATAGGAAGAAATTATTTTTTTGCAACACAATATGCAACTCACTTTTCTGCAACTCAATGATATATTTAGATGTTTTTAAGTATATATATGAAAGGATTAAAAGAATTCAGATTCTAAAATTATTATTAGAAATTAATATTAAGTGATATCTTAATAGTATTAGCTCAGAATAAATCTTAATTTTAAGAATAACTTTGTGAGAATTCTATTTTAGAGTCCGAGTAAAGTTAGTTTTTCAGCAAAACACATTGTAGCGCGGGAATCAGAGTTAGAATAAGTTTTGTAATCAAAATTATGCAAGAGTCGAAATAAGCGGCAAGGCATTGCGAAATATGAAATACTGGATATCCGGGTCAACCAATGAGAGAATGTGGGCTGAATTTTAGCTTACTTAATTATCAAATAAGAATTTATATTAATAGTTTGGCCTTGCCCCAAAATATCCATACTTAAGCGGGAGCACACGGAAATCGGCGCCTTTTTCATGGAAGCTTTTGCTTAATTACTCCATGTCAATAAAAAGTTAATTTAATGGCCCCAGGAGGGGAATTGGTTTGCGACTCCGCCATTAACGGGACGATTTCAGCCCGACTCGTCTACGGATCTCCATGTCAGAGTGCTCAGATTGATGGACTGTTAATAACATGTAAAATGACTAAGTGTCTTCAATAAACGACTGCATAAACTATTTTGGAATATTTATTTGAGTGAACTCTCTTAATATGAAGTGACTGTCGTTAATGATCTACTAAAGAAACAATACGTTACATATATATATCCTTTATAAATTCTCTATAGAAAGACTAGAGCACGCCAAGTTTAAAGCTTGTTCTAGGTCTAGAACAAACTATAGGCTGTGTATGTGTGTGTGTGTGTGTACACAGATGTATAAATGTAAAAAAATATGAGGCTTTAGGAACAAATAGAACACTTTTGGACTGAAACAAAGTAGTTGTTACTGATGATCTATGGAAGTCTTTCCAGAGTATAAAATCCCAAGTGTGTCGATTTGCTCTAAATCCCATGAACCAGTCTAAAGGCTTGATTCAAATGGGATACTGCTTTCTTAGGTAGGTCATTCTGTGGGAAAGTTTTCCACCAGCTTGTGCAACTGGGTTTTAATAATGCAATTTCTAAACTCACCCCACTATTTGAAGCAAGGAATGTAAAGAATTCTCATCCAGTAATAGGCTATGTATCCTGCAATTGCATAAGCATTTCAGTGCTTATTAAACTTAGAGCTATCAAAATTGCAAGAACAAGAGTCTATTTATTTAAAGTAAATTGGAGTGTAAAGGTTGATATATATAGGCAAAGTCTTGCCGCCTGCCTCCTTCTTCCTATCTTGTGTTTCTTGGGTTGTTTTATCATTAATTTTGATAAGTTTATGGATTTAAGTTAAGATTTGTTGTGTTACTTTATTGATTCGTTTGTTTTGCAGGCTGTTAATTAATAGATCTGGTTTCACATTAGTGTATTTCATCCACTAATAATTTTTTTTTTTTTTTTTAAATCTTATTGGTCATTGGTGTTTCAGTGATCTTGTACCTGTTGCTTGGCTTCTACTATGCTTAATAGATCATCTTTATTATATATATATATATTTTTATTTATTTACTAACTATGTGAAAAATACCAGAGCCGGGAATCGAACCCGGGCACCTCTGCTTAACGCACGGATGCTCTACCACTGAGCTACCCTGGCTGACAACCAGCTAGGCATTTCTCACATAGTTGGTAAAAGAAAAAGAATATATATATATATATATATATATATATATATATATATATATCAACCTTTATACTCCAATTTACTTAAAATGAATATTCACGGTTGATGAATTCATGAATAAATATTTCTAAAGAGTCTATTTGTTGAAACTTATGATGTATGCAATAGAATAGGCCTGTCAAATCCAAAAGAATATCAAAGCTGTTTTAGAAATGCATTGCCTTCTGACAGGCTGCATTTACAAACACAAGCCTAAAAGATAACTTGCTTTAAATAGAAAAGTATTAAAATATCAGATTATAATACAACACACACACACATACATATTTATGTATGTAAATGTTCATTGTTTGATTCTAATTTATCTGTTAGTAACTTAGCAGTACCCAACAAAAAGCTAAGACATTTTATCTTCAACGTGTTTCTATTGACAGCTATCACAGCTATTTCTGTTGTTTTACTAACAAGGATCAGAACAAATTTATTAATTTTTTTCTGCATTAATAAAAAAAATATCAATTTAAAAATTTCATGAATTCTGCAAAATTTTATTGGATAGGCTGCAAGTTGGCCACCCCTACAATAGAAAACAGTATATGTTATGTAAAGAAAGCTAATGGTAAAAATATGCAGTGCAGTGGCAAATTTTCAAAACAATCAATGCAAGTAAAAAGAAAAATCAACACAATCAGAGACAGTTAGTAAAAAACAGAATACAGTTACAACATCTGAAATAGTTCTAAGTGAAAGATATTCTTTTTTTTTTTCATGAAGTAGCTAATAAGAGCTAAAATGACTTTATTAGCAAATAACATTATAACAATTATAATGACAATAAATATCTTTAAATTATGAAAATTGATTTTTGTTTTCCAGAATCTAAATTATATTGATGCTAAAGTTGCATTTAATATACAGAAATAATTCTATGAAATTCTTAGCAGCAGAATAACATTCATAAATTTGAATTGAAATTTTATGTTTAATATTGTTCCTTTCTGAAGAAAAATTATTAATAAAAAAGGAAAATGAATAAATTTAATTATTCGTTTAAAGTCAAAAACAAGTGTTATAAGTAACCTACCTTTCAAACTGACTTCGTTTGGAGAAGTATGCAAAGTGTTGTTCCCAAGAGGAAAATTTTGCTGAGGTATGGTTCTATCAACCGGCTCCTTTTTACACAACTGCTCGGAAACAGTTGGGTCACTCTAGGAAATAGAAAATAAAATGCAAATGGTACTTCATTTAAAAAAGAAAAGGATACGTTTTTAAACACAATTGAAATAAAATTCAAAATTACAGTCCAGTAATAAGTCTCGAATTGGCCCTGCAAGTTAACTATTTGTTAAAATTAAAAATTTTAACACTTAGAAATTTATTAATTTTTATCAAATCCTCCGGAAAATACTTTGGCTCTTATTCATTTCATTTATTTTCCCCATTTAAAATTTAAAAAGCTTTCTCTTTCAAAATTCATTTCATACTCTGCAAAATTTCTATCAAAATCGATCGTGATTTATTTATTTAAAAGATTTCCATTTTTACTTGAAAATCTGCCTTTTTCAAAAAAAAAATAAATAAATAAATAAATAAATAAAAAAAATCCAGAAATTACGTATTAATATGATATCGTAATCGATATTCTGTGCAAAAATCACCAAGAAAATAATAATAGAGAAATCACTTAAGGTGCAAAATTAAAAATAAGATGAATAAAATCAGAAAAAACCCAAAATTATCTTGTCAGCAGTCAGTGTCCCGATTTTGCATTTAAAATTATTTTTCTAAATTTGATTTATATGTAACTCCAATCTCAAGAGATTGCTAATTTAATTTCCTTTAATTTGAGCCATCATTCATAAAAATAGCTCAAAAATGAATAATTTTCCTTTCCAAAAATCGTATATCAAAAAATACCTTTTTTTATTTTACTGTATTCTTAAATTCAGCAGTCAGCCATGTTTGCATAAAGTTTTCGTACTTTCCCGCGCTAGAGATGTTCTAGAACATTACCGATCATTCCATGTGACGCAGAGAACGTCATCGCTGACGTCAGTGGCGTCCCTTTAACGGGCGCTCATTGGCTGGCTCGGAGGGCGCGAGGATATGGATGGAGCATTTTTCTCTCTCGAATGTAAGCTCTTGATGGAGTAGGTTCTTGTACAGCGGCGTTCAGCGCCGGCCCGAGCAAATTTGGCGCCCTAGGCGAAATATTTTCGTGGCGCCCCATTAAAACAATTTTTTTTTTTTTTTTTAATGTAAGACACACAGACAATTATACACATACAAATACTGTAATAAATAATCAATTATTTACTTTTATTACATATTGCATATTATTGTTTTTTCGGCGCTACATTTAGCGGTAGTAGAAACAATATCCTTCAAATGAATTGTTTTAGCTTCATCTTGATCTGTTGATAATGGTGATAGACCTACAAATCGTTCTCGCGTCACTATAGAACGCTGGTAAGTTTTTATTAATTTCAATTATATGAAGCTGGGTTCTCCACTGGCCACAGACACAGGAAGTGTCAGTAACAATTTTATTGCTGTTACTAAATACAATACGCAATGTACTAGTTCGTTTTCACAAAAATTATTCAAACCTTCCTGTAGTGTACTTTCATCAACATCCTTAGAGTCTCCTTGAGTCAGATAATCTCTTAATCTTCTACATAATTTCAAAATCACTTTGAAAGTTTTTTTTTACGACTCACAATCGTTAGAAAGGCATCAGAAAACATGATTTATCTTTTTGGTCTGTTTGAACTTCTCATCATTCGAATTTCTTGCTGTATCAACAAAAGAAATATAAAAATTAATCTTAAAATGATGTTTAGCATCACTTGTTGATTTATCAGCTGACTCCATAATTAAACTTCTTTTTCAATTTTTGTAATCGGGCTGGCTCTGACTCCGATGAGAATGATACCGCAATATTAATTTCTTCTGAAAATGCCTTCTGTTTATCAAATCCGAAATCACTTTTACAGTTTCCGAGAAAATTTTTTTGTTTTTAGTAGTGCATTCGTAGTGGAGTTTGGGTCACATTTTCACCATTGGCGCGTCGTCTTTTGTTATGTACTGACGAAAACTTTCTTAACTTATTTTCTAATAGGAAATTAACATTTTTTATACATGATCTGGCTTGTGTTCGTCGAGAATGGACAACTAGAACGAGGCGTAGCTTTCAATGTTTGTGGGAAAAAGCTGTGCTATGATAGGCTACATTCCACTGTTTGTGGGTTAAAAGAAGACTCCGACAGGTTAAATAAAAGAAAATCGTCAGGATTTTGAATGACGTCCGAGAGTCATGTCGTCCATTTGCTGCAGATTACCCATAGAATTTTCTCACATTGCAAGGATACATAAACTCAAAGTGAAACCGGAAGCATTTTTCATGTTCTGCTTATCAAAGCCTCAATCTTTATTTCTTTCATATCAAACTATTGTGTATTTACTAATTATTTTGGAAGATGAAGCAAGATTTTTGCTTATTCAGATTCAGGTGGAAAAATCTTTTGTTTTTTCAAATTATTATCCTGATAGTGTTTCTTTAGAATTCGGACGAAAATAACTTTTCAAATGAGCCAAATTTGTTTAGCTAATGATATTTTTTCTCTAATTTTCTCTTACAGAATTGTACACCAATTTTATTTATTTATTTATTTATTTTTTTTTTTTGTTAACAGCTAGTCTCAAGTATCAACTGTATTGAAAACGAAATTTCACATTTTATTACTAAGTTGAGCTACTAGAAAAAGAAACTATAACAGAATCACTTTATAAAATTCCAAAAAGCCCCCACGCATAGCCCCTACAAAGTCACCTAGTCTAATAGAGCTAAAATTTCTTTCTAGTTAGAGCTAGCTTCCTTCAAATCTTGCTATTATTATTATTCTTTTTATGTCAGTTCAAAATTATAAAATTAAAATATTTATAAATTTTTGTATATAAAGTAAATATAAAACAAAAAGTAATAAGATAAATAATAATGTAATACTTATACACATTCTTACTTTTATAATCTTTTTCAATCAATCATCTGCGTCAGACGTGTATACAAAGGTAATCTGAAGTAATCCTTTTTTCTTTCGATTGCTATACCCTGGTAAAATTGCTTTTCTACGAGCTGAGCAACTGAGAAAATTCAAATCAAAAAATATCTTTTGCGTGCAAAACACACTCAAGGTAAAAAAAAAAAAAAAAAAGGCTGAAGTTTCATCTTTTTTGTCTGTTTTTTTTATAATCATTAAACTCAACATTGTGCCAATACATTAAACCTCTTCGTTTCATAAAATGTGCGCTTGCAGCAAAAGTAAATTTACAGTTAAACTGGAAACAAAAATGACAGTCTATAGATTTCTATTAAGGTCGACCTCGACAAATTGATGAGTATTCAGTAAAAAATGGTAGTTTCGAGTTGCCAAAGTTTCGAAGTTCTAATTTCAATAGAAGCCGAGTTCTGGAATTTCCAGCTACATTTTAGCACAGAATTAACCCGATATTTTACCATTTGTAGTCAAGAATTTAAAAAGAAGCTGATTAACTCCCGAGAAGTCGATTGTATTCAGTAAATTGTTCTGAGCAATCGTCTCATAGAGATTGCGCTTCAATCATTTGATTATCATTCCTGATCCTGAATAATTGGAATTCCTGCTCTATAGTGTAATGTAATTAATGCTCTTTACTTTACTTTTGTGATACAAGTGACTGCTTGCTCCAGGATTCGAAACAGTCCAATAGGACTATTTCGAAAATACTCTTAAAAATCCTAATTTTACTTGTTTGTTTCGAGAATATTCATTGAATTGACAGTTTTGCTGGATTATTTCGAGAAAATGAGTTAAATAAAGCTCATTAATCAACTTGAACCCATATGTGCATTTACGATCTTCTTTTCTTGAACAAGAAAGTCGCTGTTTCGAAACATTTGATTTGGCACCTGATGTAAGGCAGATACACTTAATGATTTTGACTAGAAGTATTGCAAAAGACATGAAAGAACTTTAAGCTTTGACTGTCTAGTTAAAAGAATTGAAAGCTGGACAAAATCATATGATAGCAGCACAACATGAGATGAAAATCGGACATGAAGAGATGAAGGATGGATAAAAGAAGATGAAAGCTAGACAACATGAATTGAGAGAATAGCTGAAACCCTGACAAGAGGAGTTAACCCTTTCCTTACCCGTGATTCCAATTGGAATCATAACATTTCAGATTTTCTTTCTTACCATCTAGCACTCCCGCTGATTCAAAATGAACAATATTAAAATCCATATACATTTTCCCACCGAAAAATACCTATTTTAGATGATTTCACTATCTTAGTTGATAATTGAAAGTGTATTTTACGCTATTCTGATAATAATATCGGAATCAGTTTCCTGTTTTGGGCAATTTAAGTAAATTAACCGTTTAAAATATTTTTTATTTTATTCTTTAATGTTTATAACATGTATTTTAATTAATAACAATATGTATTTCTTCCAAAATTTTGATATTTTTATTTATTGAAAAGTTAGGATTTTTAATGGCATCAGTGGTTATATTAAATATAAATAAACCATAGAATAATAATTAGGAAGAAGGAGCATGCTAATACTCTTAATGCTTACAAACTCCTTCTAGTGAAATGCCAGCGAAAGCTACTTTTGCTACTCAAAACCTTAAAGAAGGGCCATAGAATAATGATAATATCGCTGTTTGTTGTGGCAACACAACAGCTTATTAGAAACACTTATGCTCCTTCTTCCTTTATTATTATTCTATGAAATAAACATCTATCAGTTGCTTTGTTAGCTATATTAATTAGTACTCTGCTATTACTCCTATTTAAAAAAATATTTATATATATTACCTTTGAAATAAATTTATGACTAAATGTAAGATTTATTGTTTTATGGAGGGAAACAGTTGGGAATGAAAGGGTTAAGGATAAAATAGAAGCCATGTAAGAAGAGATTCGTTGAAAAGTTAAAGTAATTCAAGAGAAATTGCAAGAGCGAGAGAAATTTTTGAGGAAAAAATAAAATTTACGAAAATTAAAGTTGAAAAGACAATTCAAGCAAAGTTTCTAGAAATTGAAGGTTCCAACTGCCGATATGTAGCACTAGTACGACATAAAACTCACTTTCCTACCCTCCAGAAATAAAAGAAGGGGAAAGTATTTAAAAATAAGAAAAGATTTACAAAGGAAAGACCGAAACATAAAAGATGTGCAAGGGATGATTCATGAGATGGAACATGATGTACAATTTAGACCCTTGAATGGAAAGTCAAAACTTTATAGTTACAATAAAGTACAGCCCCATTAAATAATGACTCGGTGACTTTTAGATATAGTGTAAAGCTGTTAACAATTAGATGGACAGATTTCATGACGGACTGTTTTCAAAACTCAATTCAACGTTGTAAGTTTTTGAAATAAATAGATCGTTATTATGGTAAAATCAAGCCAGTTGTTTGTGACTCTTTCTCTAGCGCTTCTCATCAGATAAATTAGATTGACTTTGATGCCCTGAAAAGTCAATTCAAGAATTATCCATTTACTTCATTTTTACACGTCCAACTGAAAACAAGCCAAGAAAAACTCAGTAAATGTTTTCAAGTCATAGCATCAGACTTGTACCTTTTAGTCCTTTCTAGACAAAGATTGTAAGTGTTTAAAATTTTTCCACAACATGAGTGCTGTGTTTCCAAGACTACATTTTATCTATTCTAAAGTGCCGTTAGATAGTAATAAATAAAATAGATCTTGTTGTCTGGATTGTGCCGCCCTCTAGATTTGAGCGCCCTAGGCCATCGCCTAATTTGCCTATATGGTCGAGCCGGCCCTGGCGGCGTTTGAGAACGGCATTCGCCGTGTAATAATAATTTTTATTTATTTTTATCATGTGTATTCAACAGATCAATGATTAATATACATAAGACTATTACTATAAAGTACTTCATACCATAAAAATCTATTAAGTCTCTAAATCTTAAGTCATAAGAATTTTTAAGAACACAAGATATTGAATAAGCATGATTTATAAATAAGATTAATATGACTATGATATATGACTGATATGATATAGGATTTATAAATAAGACTGATAATGGAAAGTGCATAAAAAATGAACCCCCAAGATATTCTTTGCAGCACATTCACATATTACACAAACGTTACTAAACAATAAAAATGACTAAAATCTTTTAAAGGCACTGAGGTAGAGTCCTGCATCGGGTTGGGTACCCACAGTTACTTGCTTTACAGGTCACATGTGCATTCATTTCTGACTTGTGGGTCTACACACAAAATGTTTTTCTTCAAATAATTACAACCTTCTGAATGCAGAGATTAATTGACATTATCTTCTTCCATAGTAATTTAAAGTAACCACTACTTTAAAACAATACTTTTTAGATAATATTTTAGCATTTAAACATTCAAGAATATCCTCTTTTTGAACACAGTGGTGACACTATAATAAAGCATAAGTACAATTTTAGGAACACTGCAAGGCCTGTTTGAAGTAATGTGACTCATAACATCCATTTAATTATAGTTACATAAACACTCAACGTTTTTAACTTTATATTGGAAAACAATTAGTCTTCCATAGCATATTTGCTTTCTTATTTTGTTATATGCTGCCAGAATATTTGAAACAGCTATATTATACACTGAAGTTTTGTTTATACAGTAGAACTTGGATAATTCAAAGTTGAAGGGACCAGAGAAAAATTCGAAATATCCAAAAATTTGAATTAAATATACTATTTTGTTAAAAAAAAAAAAAAAAAAAAGAGATAAATTAAAAAATAAACTCTACGATCAAAGATTTAACACATAAACTTTATATCTAAGAATACTGCTTCATCCCCCTCCCATTAAATCAATATTTTTTACGAGCTTAACTATTCAACACTTTTTTAAAAATAGTCAGATATTTTTTATTTCTTTTTTAAGTACAATCTTTGTTTTATAGCATATGACTTGATACAAAAGTAGAATCTCCTTCATTAGACATGACTTTCAATTCAAAAAAACCTCAAAGTTCATGTATATGCACCATATCGTCTGATGCATTAGCTAAAGACTTCTCTTGTATTTCCTTATCCTTCTTTTGAAAGACTGTTAAAATATATTAGCTGAGAAAAATCTCAGGAACAAATTTTACAGTAATATTTTAAAGGTAATCGTATGAAAAATTCGAATTATCCAAAACAGAATTCGAATTATCCATGATTTTTTAACATTATTTTAATAGAAAATTCAAGGGACCGAGTAAAAAATTCGAATTATCCAGAATTTCGAATTAAACAAGTTCGAATGATTCAAGTTTCACTGTAGTTAGACTATAGTAATTTTTAATTTAATTATATACTAGTCATTTTCCATGTAATATATTTAATTATTTGAATTCAATACAATAATATAACTATTTTTTATGCAATAGAATTCTAACTCAGTTTTTTATATCGCATACATTTGACAATGGTAGGTCACAGGTCGAAAGTTATTCTGTCCATGGGTTGCGGGCCAAATTTATCTGACTCATGCAGGACTCTACACTGATGATGCCTAGTGATTCACCCCAAATTGACACATGAGGAATATGCTTTATGAAGCAACTTTTACCACCTTCATTCAGTGCTAAATGACTCTCAAAGCATGGCAATAGGTTTTGATAGCTATTGAACTGCATGCAAAAATAGGCTCCTGTTGTTTGTATTTTACGTTTGTGGTAAAGGATATTCTCGATTCTAAATGGTATAAGCATTTCTAGGGTTTACTCAATCATGTCCAGGAAAAGACGACTGCAGAAAAAGTAGAGTTGTGCTGACATTGGGCTCTTCCCAGTTCCGTCTTCTCAATCATGTGATAGAGGAAAACGAATAATCGAATTCTGAGAATCGAATTCAATTAAATATTGTTGTTAAGAACACAAATGTTAATATTTAATATAAAATGAAATACAAGTAATATTGTGCATTTATAAACAGTAGAATAATTGTATTTGTAAATTTAATAATTTTTAAAAAACATTTTATGTGTTTATTTTTACCTACAAGAATCGATTTTTGTATATTGTAGTGTAACTGTAATGTTAACTGATCTAGCAATGAATAATAGCTTCTTATGGAAGGTTTATGGATTATAATTTGAAATTTTAAAATGTTTTCATTTAATTTAATTGCATAAAGGTGTTACAACAACTTAATTAACTTAGTTACTGGTCTGAATGGATTTACGCTGTACGATATTGCACTGTCACTGATTTAAGTACCAAAAATCAGACTATTTATCATGTTCTTCATGAGCATCAACAACAAACATAAACTAAATGATGATTGTAAATGTATACAGCAAACAACAGATGATGAATAATGATATAAAATGGATTAAAAACGATGAATTATAAAAAAATAACACAGATTAAATACGATTGATAAAAAATTATTGCTGAAATATGTTATTTCAGCAATCGCTATAGATAAACAAGACTTCGTCTGCTATTTGTCTTTCCTCTATCATGTGACCTCTGACGTCAGGTGGGAAGAGCCCATTGCAAAATTACTTTTGATTTGTTCACCTTTTCTACTACAAAGTGTCACCACACCAAAAACAAGTATACAGAAGCAACTTAAGAATGATTAACAATCTATAATTTTAAATATTATTTTCCTTTTTTTAACATGCTTTTATTAGCTTCACCTGTATGTATGCTTGTAACCACTCTGGGAGCAAACAAAAAATCTATATCATAAAAAAAGACTTTCCCTACGTGAACGCTGTGGCTGTGAGGTAAAGCTCCAGGCTACGAACCTAAAGGTCTAACGTTCGAGCCCAGCCAGGGGAGATTTTTTGAAAATGGTTTTTGTTTAATTCTATATTATTTTATAATGACCTTGTAATATAGTGTGTCACTCACACAAATTTTTCTTACCCTGCATTTTAATACTATAAAGACAGATATTTTGTGCTTTTTAGTTCACATTTCAATAAAAGTGTGCTCTTTTTAATTTTGTAAAAGTATAATTTTATTAATATTAATTATTTTATTCCCTTTCTTGTTTTAGGTAGCAGTACAGAATAATAATACCTGAGACCAATTTTTGTTTTCAGCCTTCACCATCTGGAGTTGCAGGGGTAACTGGGGAGAGAACATATTTTGATGATGGCTCACAGCAGACTGAAGTTGTGGAGAAGGAGAAGTGGGAAGGCGATTTGACACAGAGGGAGATGTTGGAGAAGCCTGAGCCTAAAAGAAAAATTATTACAAAAGTTACAGCAAAGATGTGAGAAAATATTTTTATTATTTATTTATTTTTAATGTTCAATAGAATTTACCTAAAATAATCAAGGATGGATTTTGCAATATCTTTAAAAGAAAAAATATTAAAAATAAAAATCTAACAACAATCCTATTTTTTTTTTTTCTCCAAATTTTTACATAGACATGCACTTTTTAATTATATTTTTTTCCTCAAGAACTAATCAGTAAATTTCAAAACCCATCCCTAATACTTTTAAGCAAATTCTATTAAACATCCAGAAAAAATTATTAAGTCTTTTATTGTAGAAGTTTAATCCTTTTAAAGATCATGGAAAAATGTAAGCCAAATAAAAATATTTACCAATGAACACGTAATGAGAAAGACCCTATTAATTTTAATCAAACCACTGGCATATACAAAATAAATTTTCAAGACCATGATAAAAATAAAGCTAGCTATATCGGTATGACTAAGCGCAAAATTAAAGATAGGATTTCTAAACACCTTGTCGACCTTAAACACAACAAACCGTGCACTGCTTTTTCAAGAACTAGTAACACTAAACCCATTAATATTGACTCAATTTTCGTAAAATTGCTCCTTTCAACTCACATAAATACACACTTAAAAGAGAAGCACTTGAGATTCTGACCACCAGTGACACAGTAAATTACGTCGAACACAGTCTGATCCCACCTGAATGGAAACAGTTTTTTAAATTCAAGAAAAGAAGTGAAGAATTGACGGGGGGAAGACAAAGAGACAAAAGATTGAGCCACCAAGCATTTTGTTGTCGTCGAGCTCTGATGATGGCTCGGGTCGGGGCTGAAATATATTAGCTCTTCATTTGTTAAAAGGATGTAATGTAAGGTAAATTTTAATTGTTTTTAATGAATTTTAATCCTTTGTAAATAAAATTATGTATGAGAGAAGAGTTTTTCTGAATTATGTTACCTGCTTCATGTTTAAAAAATTGTACTTAATTATAAACTAATATTACATTCGTGAATTAATAACCTAAATTTTGATTTCTTCTTAGTATGTTTTATGTAAAGTAATAATATAATTATAAGTAATAATATACTGATATACTCTCCTCTAATTGTGAACTGTGTCATGGACACATATTTACTGGCTTCACAGATGGTATGATTAACGTTACTGAAACTGCAGTTTCAGGGTTCATACTCAAATATGGGAAAAAAATTCCCTGAGTTTTCCCTGAGTTCCTAGACAACTTTCAAGAAAATATTAGCGACATATTACAAGAAACGCTCCTCTAGACAGGACAAAATACACACAGCTACTTCCACTGTATGGCGTCACATTACTGTCGACCATGATAGAAATTCAGGTAGAAATCATTATTTGCATGCGTATTTTCACAATACTTAATGGTTTAAATTTTGATACGAAGCTAAACAAGAAAAACATAACTTGGAAAAAAAAATTTGTTTTTCCAGGTTTTATAACTGATTTTCCCTGATTTTTAATGAAAATTTTTATTTTCCCTGACTTTTTTTAACAAATTCCAAATTCCCTGAGTATTCCCCATTTTCCAGGTTTTCCCTGAGGAGTATGAACCCTGAGTTTGGTAATTTTGTTCATTAATTTTTAGTGCTTTGAAAGTTGCTGTCATTTTTATTATTTTTTAATGTATTATGCACCAAATTTTCAATCGATAAAATACAATCCTACTTTTAATGTTTTAACCCTTTGCGGCGCAAGGAAATTCGGATCATTTAAATTATACTGCCACCGGAATTCACGAACAAAATTAAATTAAAAGAAATTTTAAATTTAAAGTTTAAAAAAAACGGCCTTTTCTGCTACGTTATAAACGTAAATTTTTGCTAAAAATTTTCTGGGATGAGTTTTTGCAGCTGGGAGGTGGTTTCACACATATACCACCGCGCGTTAAAGGGTTAAGGAAAATTAAAAACTTACGAACTGGAGAGACGATTGAGAGTTCTGAGAGGAAGCATTAACAGACGGATGAATTGGAACTGGCTGGGGTTGCTGCTGCTGCTGTCTCTTCTGCTGCTTCAAGCGGTAATCTTGAATAGCTAAAGTGTTCTGTCTAGTTTGTTTGCGAACCTACAGAGAAAGAAAAAGAACATTTGCAAAAGAAAACATTAAAGATAGTACTTAGTCTTTAACAGAATAAATTTTATAAGGTTCCCATACATACGCCATTCAGGATTATAAATTAAGGTTTGAATAAGGATTAATTTAAAAAAAAAAAATCTTATTAAAAAGATTTTTGTTAAAACATTACTTATGAATTACACTAATACTTATCAACAACAAAGAGATGTTCCTTGCAAAGTGCACTACATATCTATTATTTTTATTAATTTTCTCAGCCTCATAACCATGCACTTCCAAAATGATAGAAAGAGAGAAAAAGAATTAAAATTGATTCTTTGTATCAGTAGAAATTACACTTTTATTTCTTTACTTTTTTAATTATAATTTGATATTTGTATCATCATTGTTAACTTTATGAATTAATGCATATATGCCATATATCATAGATCTTCACAATTACCACTTCTCGATAAAAATATTTTGAATTAGTGACTTCATGTAAAATTTTAACAAAAAAATCTAGTAGAATGAATTTTTACTAATGATTATGAAAATTTTAAATAACCATTTGGTATCTAAAATTCAAACACACACACACACACAAAAAAAAAAAAAAAAAAACATTAAATTAGACAACGGAATGTATTTTTGTGTGAAAGTTGATTTTGGCATGAAAATAATTATTCACACAAAACACTTTTGATATTTAATTGCATACCTATATATATTATTTATTTCTAAATATCATCGAACATAATAAATAAAAAAAACTTTATAAGTAAACATAAATTGGAAAAAAAAAAATACTCATAGGTTGAGCTGTCAGTATTCTTGCAATTTATGATGTTTATTTATAAACACATACTTTCACAGTTTTTATTTATTACTTTTCAATACCAGTTCTCCAGTATATACAGGGTGTTTATAAAGTCCCGGACCCATTTTGATGTTTAATAACTCATAAAATAATAAAGATAGATTAAAATTAATAACATAAATGGTTAGATAGACTCAAAAAGTTCCATGACCCTTGTCAACGAACTTCCACGTGTGCCCCCTTCGTCGCACGGAGAATATCAAGTCAATAGTCAATTTCACGCCAGGTAGCGGCAAGCATGTCTGAATTAACCACATGCATCTGAAATTAACCACACGCGCAGATGATATTTACAAAAGTAAAGATATTCAAACCTGAAAAGAAAATATATGAATTATTCCATCAATAAATGCCATAAGTTTGTTTATATCTTCATTATTTTATGAGTTATTAACTATCAAAATGGGTCCGGGACTTAATAAACACCCTGTATTTTTAACTATCATGAAACATAGCTGAAAACATAGAAACTTAAGTCCACTTAAATATTTATATGATCTCTTACACATTACTACATAAAAAGAGGTTTCATGTTAATCACAGTGTCAATTTTGATTTTTTTTCTTTCTTTTTACCTGAAGTAAGGAGAAAAAAAAAAAAAAAACTGTTCTGATCTGAAACAATATTTTTAAATAATTAATAAGAATAAGCTTTTTAAAAAAACTTTTAAAACCCAAATTCTTAAAGTATCGTAAGTTTCATAATCCCATATGAAATCACGTGATAATTTTAACACCAAAGAATTTTGTATAATTTATTTTTGTAGACATTTGTCTAGGATGATACATTGAGAAATCAACTGTTGCCATTAGAAATATTAGTTTAGTTAGTTAAAAAAATTCTAATTATCACATCGATTAGAGAATTGTACTCCTGGATTCAGAAAAATTGCCCCTATCTAATGGTACCAATTCTGAAAAAATCGAAGAGTTACTTCTATTTTATCTGGCCCTTTTAACGGTCTTGCGGCTGTTATCGCTTTTAAATGAAATGCCAAACGACAAACGACAAATTCCCAAACTTACCGTTCTAGATGAGAGCGAGTGCATAAGAATTTGGGAAAAAGAATGAATGACTTAAATATATCAATAAACATATTTTAAAGACTGAAAAATAAAGCAATGAGCATTTTTTTTTTTTTTGAAAATGATGCCCTATATTATTATAAGACATATAATTCCTGCTGCTGATTTACACGAATAATCATATTACTAATGTATTGTTTACCTGGTCTAACTGCTTCTGTAAACCAGCTTGCTCTTGCGACACTCTAGCCAGTTCAACAGAATCATTTTCTGTTAACTCGGAGCCATTTTTTCTTAGTTGTCTCTGTTTGGCATTAAGGGCTTTCTTGATTTTCCTCAATCGAATCACTTCAGTTTCAAAGTATTTCTGTTGCGCCGACAATACAGCTTGCTGATGTAAGAGCTGTTTTTCATAGCTCAACAACTTCAGCTTTTCAGGATCAATATGAGGATCAACTGGAGGACTAGGAGGTGTTGCCACAAAATTAGGATGAAGAGGTCGAGGAGTTAGATTACCTGAAAAAAAAGTTATTAGCTCGACTATATTAGTGTGTCATTTAAAGGCAACATGAAATAGGGTCTTTTTGAACTAGAACTAAAAAGCATAAATAAGATAATATGCACAAAACCATGAGCTAAGGTGAATGAATCAATTTGAGGAAATAAGTCATTAAATTATTAGAATCTTAGAGAGAAAAGTGAGGTAATAAAAAGGGCTCATTTTCTACAGCAATTATAATTCGACTCAATTAAGTAAAGAAACCTTACATACTTCTTGAGATAATCCTTGGTACTTGCGGGAAGGGGCCCCTCCCATCGCCAGAGGCAGCACGGTGGCTGCTTGCTTAGTTGAACTAGAACAACTAAGCAAGCCGCTACCGTGCTGCCTCTGACGATGGGAGGGGCCCCTTCCTGCAAGTACCAAGGATTATCTCAAGAAGTATGTAAGGTTTCTTTACTTGAGTTATAATTTTGCTTCTTGTTTTACGAATATTTAATTATATTTCGTTTTAGAAACATGATTTATTAATTTCAATATAAAAGATTTTATAAAAGCGACTGATTAAATACATCAGTTTTAGATCTCGGAAATCGATGTTTCAAAAAATGGATCTACAGATTTTTTTTAAACTCACTATATAAAGTCTGTTTTATATGTCTTTACACATGTATCAGCTTTCTCTCACCAAAAAATTTTTAAGTGTCTACTTTGATAGGTTAATTTCACGTGCTCTGATCACATTATCTCCAAAAAGTGCATATAATACGTGTAATATTAGGTAATGGAAGTCGTGCAGTTGTTTCACACCAGATTTTTTAAAACTTTCTCTGGTTTTTATTTCTAGTCATAAGGTAAGAATGGGAGTAATCAACAACCAAAATTGAATAATGATAATTTGTTATTAATTTTCATGAGGCCACAATGCTATGAAAGAAAATAAATAACAGTAATGGGCTCTTCCCACCGTCATCTGCTCAATCACGTGATAGAGGAAAACGAATAATCGAATTCTGAGAATCGAATTTAATTAAGTATTGTTCTTAAGAACAAAAGTGTTAATATTTAATATAAAATAAAATAAAAGTAATATTGTGCATTTGTAAACAGTAGAATAGTTGTATTTGTAAATTTAAGAATTTTTTAAAAACACTTTATGTGATAACTTATACTTTAAACGAAGTTAAATAAATATATTAAAAAGAAATTGATACCTTACATTACTTCGTTTCATGGCACGAAACAAAGTAATGTAAGGTATCAATTTCTTTTTAATACACTTTATGTGTTTATTTATTTTCAACTGTAAGAATCGATTTTTGTATGTTCCAGTTTAACTGTTACATTAACTGATGTTCTTCATGAGCATCAATAACAAATATAAACTAAATGATGATTGTAAATGAATACGGTGAACAAAAGAAGATGAATAATGATATAAAATGGATTAAAAATGATGATGTATAAAAAAATAACACAGATTTAATACGATTGATCAAAAATAAGAATAGAAAATATGTTATTTCAGCAATCGCTATAGATAAACAAGACTGCGTCTGCTATTTGTTTTTCCTCTATCATGTGACCTCTGACGTCAAGTGGGAAGAGACCATTATTAATAGACAGGAAAATTAGAAAAAAAAGAAAATTACCAGATAATATTTGTGTCTTCTGAGGTAAAGCGGCATTCTGCAAACCGAGGGAACTTATAACCGCTGATACAGATGACTTCTTTAAATTAGGAATGAATCCAGCCGTTACAGGCCGAGGGGCAACATTTCGGGATGGATCTTGATTTTGCCATAAGAGCGAATAAGGAGGAGGTCCAAAGTTAGGGGATGAAGAAATGTTCATGGATGGTGAAACAGGATCATGAGATCCCAACAAAGAGCCTGGAACTCCAAGGGTGTCATCCGGTGGACCAGAAAAAACGTCATCTTTCAATCTTTCAAAATCGATGTCACTTAAGAGGGCATCACCGTGGGGAGAAATCATCCCTTCCTGGGTTTGTCTGCGCTGCTCCCTTTTCTCCTGTTCAACAAGCTCAGCTAACAGAAGGGGCTGTTCCTGCAACAACAGAGGTTTACTGGCGTCATCAGCAGTAGAAGAGATAATGCTCTGCTGAGCCAAATCTTCACGCATATTCATGCTGATATGAAGGGGAAACAACCCTTTATTGTGATGAACAAGAGAACCAGCAGGTGGATGTTGTTGCGGCACAACAGTTTGTTTAAGAGCTGTCACCATTCTGTAGGATGGAGGTTCGGGACACTGAAGGGAAGGTGAATTTAAATTTTGATTTTCAGGACCGAACGGAAGTGGATGAGATTTCTGAATAGAACAGTTTTCAGAACTTGTTTTTTCGTGTTTTATATCGACATTAGGAGAGTATGTCTGAGATGACAGACTACAACTTGAAAAGATAGGCTTCGTTTCTTCTTTCAAAACAACAGGGTGACTATTAGTAGAAGTATTAAGACTTTTAGTATCAAATGCAACAGAAGTTTGAACATTCTTTTTATCAAAGTTCAAGAAAGAATCTGGCAAATCAGAGTCTTTACTAGGATTATCTGGATCTTTACACTTTTCCTCTTCCATATCCATTTCTCTTTTGTCTCCAGACAATTCTTGTGAAATGAGATCCTTCTCTTGAGTAACATCCGCTTCTTTTATGACATCATCCTCTAATTCTTCGTCTTTGTCATCTAAATCCAAGTGCTCGTCTAAAATATTGTTTTTGTCTCCTTCTCCCACAAGACTTTTATCCAATTCAGGATCTGCATATTCCAGAATGTTAAAATCGTTGCCGAGACCTAAATAGAGAAAAATAAATTAAATCAAACTGACATGTAATACTATTTGTAGTATAAAAAAATTATATATGTCTGTAGGGACCAAAGAGATAAAATGGGAGTAATAAGAATAATATTATAGTTTTAAAAAATTAAAGAACACGCTTTTATAGAAATGTGAACTAAAAAAAAAAAAAATATCTATCTTAGTATTAAAATGCAGGGTAAGAGAAAATTGTGTGAGTGACACACCATAATATTTACATACATTTAAATCTTTCATTAAAATAATTTAGAATTAAACAAAAACCATTTTTAAAAAATCTCCCCTGACTGGGATCGAACGCTAGACCTTTAGGTTCGTAGCATGGAGCTATACCTCAATGCCACGGTGTTCATGTAGGGAAAGCTTTTTTTTTTACAATATAGATTTTTTGTTTGCTCCCAGAGCGGTTACAAACATGGAAACATACGTACGAAAATACATACATACATACAGGTGAAGCTAATAAAAGCGTGTTAAAAATGTATAATCAAAGAAAAAAGAATTGTTTAGTTAAAATCACATATTTTACACTCAAAAACAAAATTAACACGTTAATTGCCATGTCAGTGCCTGACGCTAAGAAGTTCTACATGAGCCATGTCAGACATATATGTCTGACGTACGCGATTTGGTAGAAGGCCACGTCAATCACAGATGTCCAACGCAAACGATACATTTGCATAAACAGGTAATACTTGTTGTATGTTGTTTGGATGCGTCAGACATATAAGACTGACACGGCTTGTCGAGAAAAAAAGTTTTAATATAGGGCCATGTCAGTCATATATGTGTGACATAAAAAATAGTGTTCTTCCGGGAATTTTGGCAAAAAAATTTTTGTCTGTGATACATTAAGTTTCCTTGATACATTTTTAACTAAATTATCTAATAAAGTTACCATGGCCCATGTGAAAATTTTTCTGATATTATCGTGGCGATTAACATGTTAAAGTAAGACATAGGATTCATTCCTCCTTTATCTAGAGACTGTACTTTAACCTTTTCCACCCCATAATTGCCAGCGATTTCAAAGTGCCTTGGATCACTCGATGATCAATGTCCTTTGGGAAGTTGACTTCACTGCTAGTAGAAGAAAAATGTGAAAATGTTCAAGGTTATTTAAATATTTCCTATTCTTATATCTACTGAAATATATATGAAAGAATAAAGAGAGGTAAGTTTTTAAATTATTATTTTATTATTTTAAATTAATAGTGAGCAATAACTTAAAGAAAATCCCATTAGAAAGTCTTAACTTAAAATTAATTCTAAAGTTTCCCCTGTAAAGTAAGTTTTAGTACAATGCACGAGTATAACGCAAAAGTAATAAAAGTGAACAAATTTTAAGATAAGAAAGTGTTGAGTCAGTGCAACTTGCAGCTTTTTGAGGTTAGAAGCTGCATAGTAATTAATTAATCCCGGCAATCTGGACCTCAGCTAAGCCATCAATCATTAAGTTAATATCCAATAATCAGAGGAAGGAGTGGTGTGATTTCCCGCCAAAAATGCCGGTATTTAAGTGAAAACACACATAGAGGAGCTCTCTCTTCTTGTGCTCTCTTGCTTAGTAAACCCACATCAAAATAACGGCCCGAGAGGGGTCACGGGGATCGCATGATGTTTGATCGCGGGCCTCCAGTGGTCTCGGCTTCACTGCGCTGCATCCATTTGCTCAGCCTTCAATTATGGATTGTATCCTATGATATGTTCCAGATGGTTTAATAAATGCCTGTGTTTCAATTTGGAGTTATTACTGAGTGCCAGCCTCTTTCCCTCATAGCTATTATGTGACTCAAAGTAAGTGAATTCGTCACATATATATATATATATTTAATATTATTATTATTTTTCTTTGAAGCATTTTTCAGCAAAAGGATATTTAGAAAACACATTTTTATTTTTATAAAGAAAGTGCAGTAATAACGATACTTTGAGAACTTTGATTTAATTTTATCACCTTAATCTGAGTCACCATTCATTGAAAAATATAAATTATTCTATTAATAAATAGAATCATGAGATGAATAAACCAAAATAACTATTACTTTTAATCTTTCAAAATAATATAAACTATCCCTTTTTATTTCAAAAAGTATCAAATATTAAAAAAAAAAAAAAAAAAAAAATTCCATTAAGCAAAAATGCATTCTTTTTCCTTTCAATTTGTTAAAATTTTATTTTATCAACGGAAAGAAAAAAAAATTGCAAAATAAAGAATAAAAATATTTTTAATAATAGAATTATAAAAATATTTTATTTCATAAAAACCATTAGCTAAAACTCGATTTATTCCACTATACATAATAGTTTGGAAAAGTAAAACTCAATTTCTCTCAAGCACACTTTTCTTTCAATTGACCCCCCCCCCCCTTAAAACTGATTGAAAACACACACTTAATAAACTTCTAAAAAATATTGTACTTTATAGAACAAAAGAAAACCATTAATTATTTTCTAAATCTTGAATAAAAATAATCGATAAATTTTATGTATTTATAAGTAAAAGGATGAATACTAATAATAATAAAAAGAAAAGAATTAAATATACACCTAGGGTAATTATTTACAGATTTCTATTATTTTTGGTATGCTTAAATTCAGTTTCTTTTCCTGATTCTGAAAATGCTTTCTCTTTTTCCACATTTAAATTAGAAAAGAAGTTAATTTTTTCCTAATTCTGAACAGTGGCATCACCAGAAATAATTTCAAGGGGGGGGGGGGGACACAACCTGAAAAAAAAAATTGTTTTTTAATAAAATTCTGATAGCATAGTTTTAAAGTTAAAGAAAAAAAAAAATGCTTATTAGAATTTTCCAGGAAGGGGGGGGGGGGGCAAGTGCCCTCCCTTGCCCCATTGTGACAACGCCCATCATTCTGAAACTGGTTTAACTTTTTTCATATTTAAATTAGAAGAGAAGTTAACACTTTCACGACCGCTGACGTGAATCTACGTCATTTGAAAATCTAACTCCACCAGTGGGTGTTTCTTTAGGTAACACATGTTACATTATTTCTTAGCCATATATCTAATATTCATATTTGTAGAAATGCACTACAGACACAAATACTTTGATTCAGAAGAGTATTATTGTAATGTATATTCATTTATATAATAAGTATAGATTCAGGAAACAATGATTTAAAATTATGTAATGCACAATAATAATGCCTACAGGTACGGAAAGTCAGTGGTTTTGTCAGAAAGACAAAAACATGCGGTCACGAAAGTGTACAAAGTTTAATTGTTGTCACCCCCTGTCACTGTTTCATTCCTATTTCCTGTGTTCCCTTTTTGACCGCTTTTCTGGTGGAAGCAGGGCCCGATTAAGCTTTGAAGCTAAGGGAAGCTCAGTATCATTTCTGGGCCCCCCTTTCATTTCGGATTTTTTTTTTTTTTTCATTCATATACATGGGTGGTTTCTACACACAACATTAAAATCGTATAACTTATTAATTAAGAGTATTCATATTTTTGAGGCTAAATAACAGATTTTTCCCGAAATAGTGAGTATTTTACCTTGCTTTAGGCGACCTTTCTCAGAAAAAATTCAATCTGAGGGTGAAAATATGAAACAGAAAATCAAAGAACTTGTTTTTAGTCATTTTGGGGCCCCCTCTTAAATTTTAGAGGGGAAGCTTGTGCTTCCTGAGTCTTTAATAAGAAGAGAGGAGAGAAATTCATTCTACCATAAGGAGAAGTTGTGCTTAAAAAAAAAAGTTTTCCATGATAGATGCTCTTTTTTACTTTCAGTTTTATTTTATGCAAAAAGGAAATGCTGAATTCCAGTCCTGTATCAAACAGCTGTTACTGCATTTTTTTTAGATGGTAATACCTTATAATAACATAAGCCTACAAAAATGAAGTTGACAAAATTTGATTGGAAGATTTCAGCTGATCTTTATGTTTTTTGATAGGCTGAAACCAAAAATGCAGCCCATTTTTCTCTATCACGTACAGATTTTTGTCAATACAGGGTGTTTAAGACACGATTTCTTACATATACCATCATAACAATCGGTTGGTTGATATGGTTTTAAGTGGCCCTAGTGCTTCACAATTACAACAATAGGCATCTATGATTAATTAATCAAGGAAACATACTATAAAACTTACTATATAATTATACTGGTGGAAGAGTAATGGGAGAAACTGTATAGGCAGGTACCCTGTATTGACAAAAACCTATACATGGTAGAGAAAAACTGAGTGTTTTAGCACACCAAAAAACATGAAGATCAGCCAAAATAATAAAATCAAAATTTTACTGTGTAATTCAAAGTAGATCTTCATCCCATGTAAATTCATGAAACCTATGAGCCACAGGACGTTGAAACATCACATTCCTCCTACCCTGCTCCCTTCTGATTTCTCTCAACAGGTAATAGCATGGCTCAAATACTAGAACAATAACCACTGATTTCGAAGCCCACTGATTTCACTGACTTTAAAATTAGCAATAAGTCCTATAAGGAAAATTTAAGACCACATAAAACTGGTCCTAAAGAAAGTTGGATCTACAAAAGAGGTGGACTTTTGAAGAAGTTTCATTGTACTTACACATGATTATGAATTTGGAATTTTTTAATTCATGAATTCATCAACCGTGAATATTTATTTTAAGTAAATTGGACACTCCAATTTACTTAAAGTAAATATTCACAGTTGATGAATTCATGAATTAAAAATTTCTAAATTGAAATTTCGTGGTCTATGGAGTTGTGCTACGATTAATATTGTCTCACCTGTAATATCTGCGCTTGCAGATTTGGTGACTTTGCCAACGTATATTATGTGAGAAATGCCTAGCTGGTTGTCAGCCAGGGTAGCTCAGTGATAGAGCATCCGTGCATTAAGCGGAGGTGCCCGGGCTTGATTCCTGGCTCTGGTATTTTTCACATTGTTGGTATATAAAAACCTTTACACTCCAATTTACTTAAAATAATGATTATGGATATTTGGATTAAATAATCTGGTTCTGGCATTAATGCACCTTACAAGAAAATTACAGAGCAAAAAAATTACCAAGAAGTTCATCATCATCCAATTCTAGTTCTCCGACATCTCCAGGTAAAACATCCAAGTTACAACCAGATGCAATGACATCGTGGTCTTCAGGCTGTGTCTCCAGATCTTTCACAAGATCAGCAGCTGTTGTCTTTCTTTTTTTATTCAGCTCAGTCCTATCTTCGTCATTCTTTGGTGAATCTTTTGCCACTAGAGGCAGGCAGACATCATCAAGAATACTACCGCCTTTCTTGTCATTGTCAGCATCTAGGAAGTCATCAGCTGCTGCCTGGGATTCCTGTTCTACAGCTACTTGTTCTTTTTCAGATTCTGGAGCTACAAGACCACTAGAAAATGTTTTGTTGGCACTTTCAGAATTATCAGGAGCAGTAGTAGTAGGTACTGAACAAACTTCAGAGGGAGTAGAAGATGACAACAAATTCTGATTTGCCGTTTGACCTAGGAAAGAAGATTTTTAATATTGAAAATATGCAATTAATTATAACAAATAAAATTTAAAAATCAGACAATTTAAAGTTATACTGACTGCTTTTACTAAGAATTTTTTTTTTTTTTTGAACTATCTATAATCAATATAGTGCTAAAATGCATATGGACACAACTACAAAATTTGTCATAAAAAGTATTTAAAAAAAAAAATCACATGTAAAAAGAAAAAATTAATTACAAATACATGATTTTTAATAGCAGTTTTTTTTATCATAGAAGTAAAGTACATTAAATAATTTGTAAGCTCCTAAACAGTTTTATTTGATAATTAAGGTATCTTATTCTAATAACATATGTAATTAAGATATGTTATTCTAATGCTTTAACTTTCAGCAAAACTACACAAAGAATTACACAGACTATACTTTTTCCAGATTCCCTTAGATACTATTTCAAATTGAGAAAAAAATTTGATTCTAGTAATCCTGAACAATTATTTTCTACTAAATCTGTTCGGTATTCTAACCAAGTTCATTGACCTCAGCCTTGGAGAAACAAATTTTACAAAATATAGTAGTAGTTTAGCATTGTCAAAATTTGGTAATTCTAACTTCATTAAGAACTGACCTCTGGAATTTTCTGGAATGATCAGTTCGTTTCTACAGAAAAGTTTCCTCGAAAGTTCTATAGATTCATAATGTAACTATAAAATGAGAAGAGTTCTAGAAAATTTCGTCAGCCATAAAGCATCCCCTGAAATATCTACAATGATGATCACATACTAAGTGAGGCCCAATCTCTTTCCGAGCTTCGACAAATTTTTCTAGTCAATTCTGGCCTTTTATTCCTTCTGGTGTTAGTCATTTTCTCTCCCACACACGCTTAACATTGTGAGTCTTTTTCTTTCTCATCCCATGCTTTTTCCTATGGATTTTTAGCCTTTTTTCTTCAATTTTTACATTCTAAAGTGCAGTAGCTCCCACTCACCCCCACCGAGTCACATACTAGGCGAGACAAATTAAAACCTCGATGGCAGCTTCAGGGTTCAACCCCTTCCCAAGCTTTGATGAATTTTTCTAGTCAATTCTGGCCTTCTATTCCCTCCGGCATTAGCTGTTTCCCCCCCCCCCCCCTCCTTCCCCCACACACTTAACATTGTGAGTTTTTTCCCTTCTTGTCCCATGCTTTTTCTATGGATTTTTAGCCCTTTTTCTGCCATTTTTACATTCTAAAGTGATTCAATAAAAATATTCAAGTTTTGTTTTTGTTTTTTAAAAGAGTTTTTATGCAGGGTTCATACTCAAAAAGTAAAAAAAAAAAAAAAAAAAAAAAAAATCCCTCACTTTTCCAGGTTTTCCAGTTGTTTTTTAAAAAATTCCAGTAAGCATGAATATTGAAATTTTAAAATACTTATAAATAAATGTCTGACAGTTCCTTTGAGTTTACTCATTACTTTTTTGCAAAGTTTATGGCCAACCCAAATTTTTCTTAAGTTGACTCCTAAATACGTCATTTTTTTCATATTCAGTGCTGAAACTGTACTTTTTTTGCAGCCAATCAGTAAATAAAACATGATATGTTTGCAGATAATGGCTGAAATGTGGAATTATTTCCCCGCTGATTAAAAAGAAATAATCTGGTGTGGTACTCACATGACATTCTCTTCATTTGAATACCATAAAGACAGATTTTAGTTTAAGATGTAAAATAAAAAATACTGTACATAAACATACTTTAAAAGCAGTTAAAATCAGTTTTAGGAACTGTTTTATTTGACTTATACTTCTGTGTGAGGAGGGGGTACTGCAACTCATCGACCCACCGATTAAACATAAAAGTTTATTCCAAATTATTCAGACAAATTTCCCCCACACTGCTGGACCTTCCTCTTCCTCAGATGTACATTGCTGATTGCTGATCAGTGATGTATGTCTGAGGAAGGTCCACTGCCGAAATTGATAGTACTGACGGAGTAACTCTAAAGTAGGCTTTTACCTTATTAATTTTTATTATTGTTTTAAGAAGTTTCTCCTTATTATGAATTTTAAATTAGATATTAAAAGCATTCATATTTGAGAAAATTAATAAATTTTTCATATTTTCCAAAAGATCTTGAAATTCTTCATTTTTAGATAAAAAGGTCTCTATAAAATATATCTAATCTGTTTTCTCGGTAAGAGACATATTGAAACTCATTTTAAAACTCATTTTGAAACTCATTTTATTATATATATATATATATGTGATGTCGTAGACTCCTGATTTTGTGTTTGTAGTCGTGAATCCATGAGAAAGTAATCAAGGCAGGTTAACTAGAAACTTATTTATTAAAAGTCCATTTGCGGGCTAGGGAACCGAGTCATTTTAGGCAATGAAGTCTGCTGGGGTCTCGTAATCAGTCCCGCGTCGTGACCAGAATTTTTCCGGTGACCTGACCTCGCACGAAACGTTTAAATTTCTGGCAAGAACTAATCAAGAGAGATTAAAATAGAGATCTAAAGAGCTCCTGAATTTTGGCGAGTTCCATCTTTGAAACCCTACTTTTTTGGTGTAAATTGGCGTATTTCTAAACCCAACCCATTTTATTTAATTGGTTATTTCATTCAAACCAAACGCCTCTTCCTGCCTTTTCATTGTTTTCTATTGGTTATACTTTTGTATTCTGTAGACATCGCGACTCTGGTTGGCACTCTATTTTGCCAACTCGCCAAGTCATTAAAATCATTATTTATTGCTTTGTATCTGACATAAAATAATCAAACCGCAATTTAGACTCATTAAAATCATTATTTATTGCTTTGTATGCCTATTGCTTATTAAAGTTATTTCGAGGCCAATTATAAAGTTATTTCCAGACATCAAAATACTTAAATGAATCATTTGCTTATTTATTTCAAAGGATGATGACTGCGATTGCACTTTCCACACGCTATTTTTCCCATACTTTTAGAGTAACTTATAATCCAATATGAAATTTCTTTTAATGATTTCTGCTATCTAAAAAGAATACCGTAGAACGTAAACACACTAATTTAAAATATAAAAATATTAATTTATTTCTTACCTCTTTTTATCTATTATATTTTATATCTTTCATATCATCTTTCATATATTAAAAAAAAAAATTTTTTTTTTTTTTTGCTCGTCTTCCGATTAAAAAAAAAAAAAAAAAAAAAAAAAAATTGTAAATATATATAAAATCAAATCCATTTCCTATCATACGTTAAAAATTCAGTGCACTTTGTTGTTGAAAAATTTATGCATTTCTTTGAGAAAAATTGTGCTTTACAAAATTCCCTTACTTTTCCAGGTTTTACGCCAAAATACAAATTTCCCCTGACATTTTTAACAAATGTCAATTTCCCTGACAATTCCAGGTTTTCCAGGTGAGTATGAACCCTTTTAATACACCCCCCCCACACACACACACCTTCCCCAAAAGAAAAGACCAAAATTAGTTCAATAACGAATAATTTTTGAGCTATGCAAGGTACAAAATCAGTTTCCTTAATTGATTTCACACAATACACTTTTATACTTTGCATAAAGAAGTAAAAGTGACTTTTTATGGCACCTATCTAACAGAAAATCACATTTAAAAATTGACTTTAAAAAGAAAAAAAAGAGAGAGAGACATTAAAACAAACTCTTTACAATATCCGTAAAATTGAAATGAAAATGATTCATAAAAATCTTCACAAAAATTAGACAATTTAAAAAAGTTTTTTTTCAATTTATTCTAGAAAATCCTTTATTTCGATAATCAGTTGAAAAATTTACAAAAATAATGAATCTATTAGTCATTGGCGAGTAACTTGAAATCTCAATTTTCAGGTCTGTATATAGGCACAAGGAACATAATAGTAGGTTTTAATGGAAATGTCTTAGGTCCAACTTGTCAATATTTTTGATGATTAGAAAAATTTGGCCAAAACTTCAGCAGATTTTTTATTTTGTGTTCAGAATCCACCAAAAAATAGTTCTTTACATTGTGTCTGTCACTGATTAAGAAGAAAAGTGTGTGTGAGATATGTTGATAATTTGCCATTTTTGTAGGATATTTCAAGGAGCTAGGTAACAGAACCTGTTTTTTCAAGAAATGCATAAGTTTCTATGGTAACTTCTCAGTGTATCAAGTATAGTAAAAGACAGCTAGACAAATTAGTATTTCTGTCAAAAAATCATATAATTTTGTTTGTTTTTCGTAGTATCATAGTTACTAAAATCATAGCAACTACAATTATCATAGATGTTGGTGGCTCTATTAATGCAGTAGGTCTTTTTGGTATATTACAATTATAATCCAAATGATGAAAAATCTTTAATTTCATTTACCCAACAGGCCGTGGTAGCCTGGTCGGTAAGAGCAGCGAGTTTGTGATAGAAAGATTGGAGGTTCGGTTCTCGAGCCGGCCGAAGACCGTCGTGTACGCTAATGGCGACTGGTGCACGTTAAATTTCGTCGTGCTCGCAAAGTCCTCCAAGTTCCCATAAAATGGTGCTGCCATCTTTCACCAGCTTCTGGAGCTAAAGTCGTACTTCCTCCCTATGAGGCGCTCCTAAATAACGGAAAATGCACCCCTCATGCTTAAAAAATCCGGACAGTTCCACTACCGGTGCTCGGAATTCCCGAGTGGCACACGACAACAACAACAACAACAACAACAATAACAACAACCCAATCCAACTACTATTACAGATATATGAAGACATTTTCTAAAAGAATTACTTACCATCTTTGTTTTCATCCATTTCAGAATCACAAAATTTTTTGTTTTGCAGTAAATCTTTCAACTGCTGCTGCTGAGGTGTTTTGGGGTATGTCGAAAGGGTCAATTGACTTTCCTGGAGAAACTGCTCTAAATTTTGTTGCTCGATGGGTTTGTCTGATGTCAGTAAGTTTCTCGCTGTATTGGTGATAGATCCAAATGTCTCTTTATATTGAGACAACTGTTTGACTAGATTAGCGGAAGTAAGTGGGCTTTGAAGAACAAATTGTTCAACTGATGACTGTAACTGCTGATGATTTGGACTGTCTATAGGTGGTTGATGAGGAATTTTGGGTGGCAAATTCATGTCTGTTGTGCTTTGCACACTGGGATCAGAAGGTTTGGGAGATTCAATGACTGTTTTTGTCAACATTTTACTACTTGCCGGAGTTGGTTGGGAATGAGAATCTAAGGATGCCAGAAGTTGAGATTGTGGAGAAGCAGATAACTGAAAGAAAGAATCTGAGCTATGAGGGCGTGGTGTAGCTGGAGAAGTATTCATAATTTCTTTTGGATCAGTTGAAGCTGATCCTTTAATCATTTCCCCTTGGTTCATTAGAACTGAAGGTGTGGGCATAGATAATGGGGTCTTGTGTACTTGGCTGGCATTTTGGGATAAGGATGGTGTATTATGAAAAGAATCCATTTTTTTCATGGGATTCGCAAGAGCATCTGGAATAGAAAACTGGGATTCTAATGACGACTGCAATCTAGGAGCATGTATAACGCTGCTCTGACCAGAAATTAATGTATTATGAAATGATGGTTGAACAGGAGTATCAGGCTCTCTTTTGATTTGGATAGTCTGCAACAAAAGAAAAGCAAATAATTAGAATTGCTTACAAAGATGAAATAGAATTAAAAACAGAGAGAACATAGACAAATGGCAAAAGTAATAATATATTTTTATTGCAATCAAATAAAAATTGTAAAAATTGTCGCAACAAAAACTGGTTCTTAATGATTAAAAATTAATAAAATAAATTGAACCTAAATTTTGCTTTAACCATTTCAAAATATTCTTCAACATTATATATACACCTTAGAAATAAAATGAAAGCTTAATTAATGGAAAAATAAATTTAAAAATTGCAATTTTTATAAAAGAATAAAGAAGAAAAATATGCAGCTTCTGAATCATCTTTAACTAAGCCTTCTAGAGACTCTGAATATAACTTTAATTTTTAAAATGCTATAATTAACTTTCATGCCTTACATCTTCCTATTCTGAAAAACATTTTTGTGAAAATTTATTTTCTTAATCATTACAGGATTATTGGTGAAAGGTCTAAGTCTACTTATATTTCTGCCTTAATTTATTTTTTCAACTTTTACCATTATTTGAATAAAAATACAGGGTGGACACAAATGATTAGCCTGATTTTACAACATTATTATCTTTTAGTGATTGCACTAATTTTGATTTTCTATCGCAGATATACTGGATCCATTACAAAGTTTTTCTTTATGTTTGAAATTAATATGAAGGTACAACACTAGGGACACTGCCACTGTTATGTTAAAATGGAAGCAAAAAACTCACTATATCAAATAACCAATGGTTGTTAAGCTGATAAAAATTTGGATGCAAACATTTATCATTGATGTAAATGTCTGCATATTAATTTCGGACATCAAGAAAAACTTTATGATGGGTCGAGCAGATCTACGAAATAAAATCAAAATCAAGGCAATCACTAAAGAGTAAGAATGTCATAAAATCAAGGTAGTAATCATTTGTGTTCACCCTGTATATTTATATTATAGCCTTTCTCGCGCAGAACATCTGCATGATAGTTCCTACATACTTAATACAATTTTCAGAAAATCTCATAAATGAGATTTATGGAATCACTGGAAAGTTTCTTTTTTTTTTTTTTCAATGAAAGAGATTAAATCGTTATATCATATATCAATTATTTCTTAAAATTTGATGGAATTAAATTACCATACATAACAGAAATTCCATGCATAAATGTACCTACAAAATAAACAACAACAAATATATATATATGTATAATAGATGGCATCACCGCAGTCTTGCCCTAACTAGCTTCAAATTCTTCCAAATATACTCCTAAATATGAGATTTTGAGCAAAAAGTTAATATTTTTTTAATTTCTTTAAGAAAATGTGCATTTCAAGTGCATTTTAGCCAAAAGCAAAATCTCTAGCAGCCGAATTTATGCCTTGGGTCTAGGTTAACCAATCAGATACCACCTTACATCACTATCAGGTCATTCCATGTCAAAATCAATGAAAAAAAAGCAACATTTTCATCTTGACAGCCTCAGATTTTTATGAAATTGGGCTCTTTTATTTTTTCTATAGAGAAACAAATATATATCAATTAACAAGTCCTTATCTCTTTTAGTTTTTCATATACAGTGCTGCAAAAATGGGTAAAAAGAGAATATTTTCAAAATACTTGCATTACAAATTTACCCATATCTTAATTGATTAAGAAGCATTATTTTTAATATCATTAGAAAACACTTAATACAGGCTTTCAAATGATTTATCACATGCACATATTTTCATTTCAAGGTCAAACATATTTATCTTTGACCTTCAATATTCAAAAAGTGTATTTTTAATTTAATTTAGAAATTTATTCATCAACCATGAAAGTTCGTTTCAGAAAGTGGAAGGCTGATTTTTTAAACCAACTATGTGAAAAACACCAGAGCCCGGTTTCGAACTCGGGCCTTCCGCTTTACGTGCGGATGCTCAAACCATTGAGCTACCCTGGCTGATTACCAGCTAGGCATTTTTCACATAACATTCGTTGGCAAAGTCACAGAGTCTGTACACACAGCTATATCAAATGACATTTATTAATCATGGCACAACTCCAATAGACCACAAAATTTTAATTTAGAAAATTTAGAAATTTATTCATCAACCTTGAAATTTTATTTCAGATAATTTAGAGTGGTAGGCTGATATATCAAGTGACAGCTATAAGTGGCAGCTATATCAAGTGACATTAATATTCATGGCACAACTCCAACAGACCACGAACTTTGGAGTGGAAGGCTGATTTTTTATACCAACTATGTGAAAAACACCAGAGCCAGGATTCGAACCCGGGCCTTCTGCTTTACGTGCAGATGCTCAAACCATTGAGCTACCCTGGCTGATTACTAGCTAGGCATTTTTCACATAGCATTCGTTGGTATATTTTTAATTTCCTTTTAAAAATTATATATTGTTTTTACATTTATTGTCTATAATTATTGTCAGTTTCAACTTAGGACTGCCATGGAATGCTGAGTTATAAATTAAAATGTTACCATGTTAATATTTTCATATTAACATGGTATAAGTTTTACAAACAATTCTGCAATTATAATAAAATACATAATGTAAATGAACCTCGATTGCAGCTTTCAATTGCTTGCACTCAATATCTGTAACCTATCTATGAGAGATCGCTGATAATTGGGGACCTATGTGCTTGTTAAAACTGAAAAATTTTAACACTGAATTAAATTTATTAACTATCCTCAAAACCTCCAAAAAAATAATTAGGTTCTTAATTATTTAAATTATATCCCCCCAATTATTTAAATTACTCAAAATTCCATAGATAAGAAATTTTTAATATTTACGAAAATGTTTTGTTTTTAAACAAACCAATGTTCCAATAAAAAAAAATCAAATAATAAATAATAAATAGACTGACTTAAAATTATTAAAAATTGTGCTCAAATAATCTAAAAATAATAATATTAATTTTTCTAACTTTCACATTTCGCTAATTAAAAACGATGTCATTTCTAATTACAATTTCAAATTTCTTTTTAGTTTTGATTTATGGGACACCCATGAATACAGGGAGGGAGGGGGGAAAGCCTGGGGTAACTGCCCTGCATGTCCTTGCTTAAGTCAGGCCCTGATTCTCCAACTTATAATGCATGGCATACAAAGATATTCACACTATTTTTTCTAGTTCATTTTATTTAAATTAATTTATAAATCAACCTAATCAGTATTTAGTTTTTTAAGATTCATGTATCTGAATTCAGTAGTTGTATGTTGTTATTTACATGCAATAGAGGGGGAAAAAAACTAATTTCTGATAGAATGGAGTAGAGGGTTGATTTTTACCAACTATGTGAAAAATACCAGAGCCGGGAATCAAACCCCGGGCCTCCCGCTTAACGCGCGGATGCTCTAACCACTGAGCTACCCTGGTTGATAACCAGCTCAGCACTTCTCACATAATTTACGTTGGCAAGGTCACCGAGTCTGATTTAAAGCAGCTATATCAAGTGACAAATTTAAATGTGGCATAACTCCAAATGGCTACGAAATTTCAATTCAGAAATTTAATTCATCAACCTGGAAATTAATTTCTGATATAATGTAGTAGAGGGTCTCCACTCCATTCTATCAGAAATTAATTTCCAGGTTGATGAATTAAATTTGTGAATTGAAAAAAAAAACTGTCAAAAATTGCAATATTTGTACACAAATCACTTCTAGGTGCTAATTATTTTCAATACAAACCTGAATCATGCTCTGTGCCATATTCAAATCTATTGCAGAAGAAGACCACCTTTTTTCAAACACTTTTCGGCCTTCTTTTCCTTCTTCAGCAGGGGTCACATTAGGATATTGTGGAATCTCAGAAAGGGATTTGGAGTGATACAATTTAATATTCTTATCCATGTCAACACCACTTAATGGAGGACCAACTTTCTCAGTTTGGGTTTTCAAAACAGCTAGAATGAAACAAATGAAAATTCATTTCATCCGATCAAAACAAAACAATAAAATTTTTTACTTTATAAAAACTAAACCATGAAGTTAACTCAATTTAAAGCATTTAAAATATACAACCTTTTTTATTTCCTCATGTTACTTGCCAACTAGTTTCGCATGGGGCGCCCCAGCTTGGTCTCCGGCGACACGGTGCTTGAAGTTCGTTGAAACTGAAGGTTTATGCCTCCTTCTTCTCTTTTAAAGACTCGGCGCCATTGCCGGTCCAGTAGAGTCCCATCGTTGCCATTGCAATCATTAAAACGACAAAATTTCTACTGATTCTCTGATGGCGGCATAATTGTGATTATGATAATTGGCTAATTTTCTCACGCGTTCGAATTTAATATTGATATTGTCGTCTTTGTTTACTTATGTTAAAGCAGTAGTTATTTTTCTGGTGGCTATATCGTGACTATGTTCCTTAATGCGCGTTTTAATTTTTCTTTTTGTTTTTCCTACACATCTCACTACCTTGGCTGTTATTATATGGAATTTTGTATATACCGACGGTTTCTAAAGGGTTAATGTTATCTTTATCGCTCCTAATCAGCTGAAAAATATTGGGGTTTGGCTTGACTGTTTTTTCGCCCAAAATGCCAGTTATTCAAATAAACTAATTGACAATTTATATAAAAAACGTTTAAAAAGTTTAAATAAAATCAATAATTTTCAGAAGCCACCACTAAAATATACCACTTCAATTCCATAAGATCGCACAGTTTCAAATAAAATTAAAAAAGTTGCAACTAAACATAATATAAACATACCAGTCAAGCCAAACCCTAATATTTTTCAGTTGATTAGGAGCGATAAAGATAACATTAACTGTTACACACTTGTTTTTAGTAACATTTTTCTTATTTAAAATATCCTGCCGTATACATCATTAAAAATATTATAATAGCCAATATACACAATTATGGACAATAATCTACCATAAAAGTTGATTACGTTTGTGATACTACATTCTAAAATAATTTCGTATATTATTCGTCTATTATAATTTCGTATCATATTCCAGACTGTTTTTTTTTTGTTGTAAAAGAGACTAATGCTAACAGTAAAAGATGCATGACATGGTGTTCCAGTCTCTCATGGATGCAAGATTCTCTTAGAATGAGATGCTTATCAACACATTTGAATTCCGTCCATGGATGTAGTTTCTCATCGTTTTCTCGACATGCATTAGTCCATTAATTGAATTTAAGTCTACTTATGTACGTACCGTAGTCTACGAGGGACTTCGACAGCCTTGATATAGCAATTTACAGCATCTTCATGGCCCGGTGTCTACCTAAAACATCTTATCTCTACAATTTTGAAAATTAAATCAGTACTGGGTCAACCTAAAACATCTTCTTATCTATATAAATTTGAAAATTAGATAAGTACTAGCGTCAATCTGAAACATCTTATCTCTGAAAGTGAAATAAAAGAGGAAAATCCTTTACATCGATTTCTTCAATTGCGAGACCTAGATTAATGTTTCCTACATTGTGTCAATGATTACTCTATGAAAGAAATTAATTCATTCTGTGTAGTGAAAATATAAGAGGAAAATCATTTACATTGATTTCTTCGATTGCGAGACCTAGATTAATTTTTCCTATGTTGTGTCAATGATTATTCTATGAAAGAAATTAATTCATTCTGTGTACGATCTATCATAATAATCAAATGTATTTTTTAGCTTCAAATGTGTGTTTCACTGATTTTTGTATGCTGGCCAGCAAGTTCAATATCTTTAGTGTCCAATTTTCAATAAATACAAAGTCAGTATCATGTCTCTGTCCTGCTTTCTGCTGAGTGGTGAGTGATTTTATTTTTATTATTATTATTTCAGCTCAAGTTCATATTCTAAGTAAAATTTATCGGATCAACTAAACCCACTATGATCGCAGTTTCGGCCAATTAAAGAACTCCTTTATTGAGATTTGTTTACATTGATTTTCCGATTTTACTTTAGTACTCTGCAATTACATAATCTAAATTTAATCTATTTATTTTATACAATTTGATTTTTCAATCTCACTTAATAAGTTTATCCTTACAATTTTATTATTCATTTTTCCATATTACATTAACCCTTTAGAAACCTCCGGTATATACAAAATTCCATATAATAACGTAGTGAGATGTGTTACATAGGAAAAACAAAAAGAAAAATTAAAACGCGCATTAAGGAACACAGCCACGATATAGCCACCGGAAAAATAACTACTGCTTTAACACAAGTAAACAAAGACGACAATATCAATATTAAATTCGAACGCGTGAGAAAATTAGCCAATTATCATAACCACAATTATGCCGCCATCAGAGAATCAGTAGAAATTTTGTCAAGTTTTAATAATTGGAATGGCAACGATGGGGCTCTACTGGACCGGCAATGGCGCCGAGTGTTTAAAAGAGAAGAAGGAGGCGTAAACCGTCAGTTTCAACGAACTTCAAGCACCGTATCGATGGAGACCAAGCTGGGGCACCCCATGCAAAACTAGTTGGCAAGTAACATGAAGAAATAAAAAAGGTTGTATATTTTAAATGCTTTAAAATTTTTAACTTTATGATCAGTAACAGTTAACATGCACACAAAGTTGTTAAAATAATGGAGACATATTTTTCTTCCAAAATAGACATTTAAAAAAAATAATTTATTCATATAAAATAAGTAACTTAAGCTAGTAGTGGCAATGGAAAATTTAAGTTAAACAGTTGATGATGAAATGCAAAAGGTTGGAAACTGCTAGGAGGCAGTATAAAAGCAATGAGGCACCCCAAAAAACTTTATAAGTAATATTTAGATTTTACAGCATTTGTTATAAGTTTAAAACAGAAGAAGAAAGTATTACCAATCAAAGATAATTAAAAAAATTTTAATTGAGGCATTATATTAGGATTCTATTGTATTTGTAAGGAGAAAATTAAAAAAAATATATATATATATAGTATATATGGAGCAACTGTATTTTGGCCCAATTTCGTACATTTTTACAATGAAATTCTCTGAAATTTGAATTCTCTATATGCACCCCTATAAAATAATATAATAAAAGCATGCATTTTTCAGTAGCGAACATTCAAAACTCTAAAACATATATCAATTTCAGTATTTTTTAGGTATTTAACTTCAAATAATTAGTCCAAAGAGTATGTCATATGTATAAATACTCTCATGCTACCCTATGAAAGAATTATAAATGCTATGCATATCATTTCCCATAATGCAAAGCAATGTAACATTACTAGAATGAACTTTAGATAATTTGAAAAACACTGGTGTTCAAAATAAAAGGAACAACTTCCCTGCCCATTTTTTTCTTTTGCGCATAACTTTTCAATAGAAGAAAGTATTGGATTCATAAAAATTGTCGACCTCGTGTTTTTGATGGATTTACATGTTTTGAGAGCTGTAGAACACGATTTCACCATTTTTAGAAAATGTCTGTCTGTCTGTCTGTCTGTGTGTGTGTGACAAAATTTTGTGGCAACTGTATCTCAGGAACTACTGCACAGAATTTCATACAAATTGGTATGTAGTTGCACCTTGACATAAATGAGTGCCTATCAACTTTTGGTAAAAATTGTCTTACAGGTTGTGTTGCCATCCTGCTTTTTCTAAATTTTTAACATGGTGGTATAGGACAAAATTTTGTATAAATGTGCATAAAGAGAATTATTTTTTAATAATAATTATGAAATTTACAAGAATTATTTATAATAGAGAGACTCAATTGGGCAATTTTTTTGTATGTGTAGGAGCCTTGCCATCCCCCCTCGAGGGGAGTAAATTTTCATGATGGGTATCTTTCAAAAGAGCTCGCCAATACCTTTAAAACGAATGGTTGAACCATAGAACTGCAATAATTTAAAATAAAGTTATCGATTTTTTTCACTTTTAACAAGAAAAAAAAAAAAAAATAATAATAATGTAATAGTGACAATAAAATTGACTTTTTTTTTGGATATTTAGAGTTATACTACTTAATGGAAGATATTTTATTTAAAATAATAATTTTACTAAATTATTTTTACTGAGTGAATTTTATAGGAAAATATAGAAGACAGTCATGTGGTGGCCACAACATACTAGTTTTTAAAAAGTTATTCATATGTGAAAAAAAGAAGAAACAGAAAAGAGAATAGAGGAAGAAAAATCTGGTTTTATTCTTTCACATGGATGTATGAGCATCTTCACTTGTCTGTAATGCATCCTTAAGACCCTTTTTCATTGAATTTTCTTTTCTAAAATTGTTATTTTTTCCAAAGCTTACTTTTCAGAAAAATTGAATAATTATTAGTTTAAAAATTATTACTTATGTTAAAGCTATATAAAATTCAATCGATGATAGGATAACAGATATGCCATTCAAATTCTATGTTTCTGGGTTCATTTGTTTAAAAATTATGCGCAAAAAAACAAAAGAAGTTATTGCTTTAATTTTGTACACCAGTGTATAAAAACTGCAATGTATAAGAATTCTATTTTGCATTCCTATAAAAAAAAAAAAAAAAAAAAAATTCAGACCAAAACTCATAAAATTCTTTATAATTTTTGCAACAATGACCTATAACATGCCTACATAAACATATTAATCAAAAGTAGAATTTCAAAAGTGTATTTGAATGGTGATGGTTTTTTATTTTGAGTTCACAGATTGTGATGATAAAGAATTATTTGTGTCCCTGTAAAAGAACTATAAATCCTACACTCATGTAGATCTATACAAGTTGTGCAATTGTGACCTATAATACACAGTCAAACCTGTTTTGTGAAGTCTTTATATATATTCATTAACCATTTATTTTGAATTAATAATTTATGCTCTGCAAAATTTAAAAACAAGAATATTAATAAACTGATCACAGCCACTGCTAAAATGGGTTTTCCTAAAAAAAACTTTGTATTTTCTATTTTATATAGAATTTTGTAACCATGTCTCTGTCAGTACATTAAAAAAAAAAAAAAAAAAAAATTGTACACTTTAGTGTATCTTAACAAAAAAATTATAAAATAATAAAAGACAATAAAAAAGGTGGCAGTTGGGTGGGCAGATGTTTGATTACGGAGGATGGGTGTCGTTGTTTGACTGGATTGTTGGGTGGGATTGTGAAATTAAATAAAAAAAAAAAAAAAAAAGACAGAAGGCTTGTTGCATTTACTTTGTATGCAATCTTTCTTTTTCCATTAAATTTTCAGTTTCTTCATTGTTGAGTAGTCAAATATTTTTAAAATTCTAATCAAACTATTAAACAAAGTAATCAATAAATTTCATTGTTGCTTCATAGTTTCATTATTCTTTATCTACTATGAAATTTTGCTTTTTTTAATCCATATGACTCCTATTCTGGTCTTGGCAGGCTGGGGTATTGTTGTCGGCGTGAAACTAGTTCAACCCCACAGGCAAGTCACAAGTCTTGCCGCCTGCCTCCTTCCTTCCTTTCTTAAGTTTCTTAAATTATTTTTTCATAAATTTCGTTTTTGTTTAAGTTTTTCTGTTAAGATTTCGTATCGTTAGTTTATTATTTTGTTTGTTTTGCAGGCTGTTAATTAGTGGATTTGGTTTCTTTAAATATGTGTGCTTCATGCCCTGATGAATTTTTTTTCACTTTTCTGAGCTTCTCCTACATAAAAGGATTTTTTCATTCTTATTGGTCTTTGTGGTTTCGGTGATCTTGTATCTGTTGCTTGGCTTTTCTATGCTTAATGAATCATTATTATATATATATATATTAATGGAATACATGAATATGCATCAAGATTCTGTTCATCATATGTAAATTTGCCATGAGGTTAAGTCAATCTCAACAGCATTGGCATCAGATTTTTTGCTATCAGTGTGTATGTACCTATTGTTCTCAACCAATTTTATTAAGCATATACAGTGTTCTTATATATTGCATCAGCTAATTTTTATAGATAATGTACCATCTAATAACATTAGTTAATTACCAACCTTTGAAGTGTGTACATACATATATCGTTTAACCACTAAGATAGGTTTAATTTCATAGCGAGATTAAAAGTAAATTAATTATTTTTTTATTTACATATAGTTTATGATTTTTATTTTATTATATAAATATTTCTTTAAAATGAATCATCATAACCAAAAAAAGTAAAAAGAAAGACAGCTGTATTTGAAACTAAACTGTAATATTAAACAGACCAGCATAGGGTGAAGGATCCACAGCTCTTGGTGAGAAATTGAAATTATGTGAATTTAAAGTTGGTAATGTAGGAACGATGGTAGGTTGAGCGAAAAGCAGCAAAACTCGCAGCTTTTTGCTTCTACATAAACCACGCCATTCTTATTTGTTCAAATAAAAATTTCTCAATAATGAAATTAAATTTATTAAAAACATTGTCCAAAATCTCTCTAATACAAAAAAATTACAAAACTCATCTAAAATCTTTAAACACCATTAGCAATGCTCAAAAAACTAAAACCAAATTTACTCCCTCCATTCTCTTTTGTAACGGTGCTGCCAATAAAATTAAATACAAAGGTACTAAAGCAGGAATCAATATCCCTATTAAACCAAATAAAAACATCTTCCAAAGAATAAGAAATGAAAAAGACCTAATTAACTTAGTGAAGATGCATGTTACATTGGAATTACTAAACAAAAAATTAAAGATTGCGAAACTGAACATTTTACAGATTAAAAATATAATAGGCTTTCTACTACACTTTCAAGAAAACTCTCTACTAACCTCATTAACCTCAATACACTAACAACTACCAAAATAGCTCATTATAACTTACACAAATATGCCTTAAAATGCAAAGCTTTAGAAATACTAACCACTAACAACGTAATTAACGACAGAGAGCATAGCATCATTCCCACAGATTGGCAACCCTTGATGAATGAAGAGAAACGAAGAAAGGAGAGAGTGGAGAGGTGTTTGACCGACGACGAGAAAAACCCCAACAGTGGTCAGTAGGCAGCATGTCTGAAGATAGTTACGATAGTAATGCCGAAATATATAAAATCATGCTGCTACTAAAGGATTAAATTTAAGGTAAATTTAAGTTAAATATTTCAATAATTTTATGGAACATTCCAATGCTTTTTTTTCCAAATATTCTAATAAAAGCAGCCTAATAATTTAAAATTACTAATAAATATATTATGTAGATTCATTTGTCAACATGTTTTTATTCATGAATAGGCTTAAGAAGTTATGTTTTGTAGTTGAAACTCAAAATTAGCATTTAATTGAAATACTTTTACTGTTTTGGCAAACATATTTAAAGGAAAAGAGCATTTAAACTTACTTTATATAATTTAATAATCTCTGCAATGAATGATTTCAACAGTAATAATCCGTGTAGCAATGGCAAGCATAATATTGACAATGAATACAGATACCAACACAGCTACCAGCTGCGTGAAAATTTCTCTCGTTTGTTTTTCGTGCCCGTCACTTAGAGTCACGTGCTGATGGCAGCTGACGATGAGTGTTCAGGCATAGCCTCCTTAACTAGAAGCCTGTCACGTAGCTCGGGAACTAGGCAACAGTTAAAGCGGTAGACAGCGCCATCTAGTACAGATTATAGGACTATTTTATTCAACTGTCACCAATAACTTAAAGAAGTGATACATGATATATATAATCGACGTTTCTTTGATTCTATTCGCCTTTTATGTATATTATATCCCACTTTAAAAAATTTTTGGTAGCTGTTGGTGGTTGTCCAGGCCCTAAAGCAACTTTTTTTTTCTCTTTGCAGCGGCCTCGGTATTGCCCATATCAGGTATTTAATGCATATGAAATTGGGTTATTTTAGAAAAAGGTACCCAGTCAAACATTCATTGCCAGACTGAGAAAATTACAAGTGTTTTTAAGGCTGCAATGGACCAAATTACATTTCCATCATTGTAGTAATGCATCTGGTTCAAGATACAACTATCACTAATTATAAATAAAGCTTTGCACTCATGTGCATAAATTTAGTTAACTTCCAGCCTATTTCATGACCAATAAAAAAGTATGGGTCTTATCAGCTGTTTTTATAACACAGCAAGTTTAATATTAGCACAAAAGGAAATTTCAGGACATACATTTTTGAAAATTTCAGAACATTTTCAGGACAAAATTACTAATCTACCCAAATAAGTGAGGCGTCTGGAATCTATTGTGCATTGGCAAGAAGTGCTAGTTTATTTAGAAAATAAAAACATACAATTTTTGGATGTGTTTATTTTAAAATGTTTTTTGAACTTTCAAAATTTTACTTATGAATAAAATATAGAACAAAATGGCAAATATAGAAGGAAAAACGAATATATTTTAATATGTATAAGAAAATTTAAAATAGAAAAAAAAAAAAAAATTAAACATTTGGCTCCCAATTTTAGAGTTTAAAAAATCTAACTTTAATCAGAATATCTTAAACTTCACTCAAATTCAGTTACAGTGATCATTTCAAAAATTTTCATATACTCATGATTTCTCAATCGTCTTCATATCAAAACTTATCTTTCATGTCTTTTCATATTTTTCTTGTAATTTCAATTTAGACAAACTTTTTTTAAAGGATATGAAAAACAATTAATAAAATAAGAAAACAATTTATTTCTGAAAAATAGGGGCAAATTTTTTTCTTAGGCTCTAAAATTATGGATCATGCTTATTCGTGCATTCGTGTGAAAGTGCATCCGAATGTAAACATCACTCATCAATGTAATGACAGTAAAATGCAAAAACCTAGCACAAAAAGGTAATAATAAAATTTTTAAGCAAACACCATAAACTGTAAAAGCTCACAACAAATGTTTCGGGTCAAACTAATAGCCAGATCCTTCAACAGACAAAAAAATTAAGCATTATTGCAGCATCAGAGTTGCTTGTAAGGTTTTTATTTATTTATCATGGCAAAGTGCAGCAGTACAGAACAAGTTTGGGATTTGAGTGCTTAATTTGGTTTATTTAAATAGCAATAAATATCATTACAGCTAAAAATTTCAGGAAATTTTGGACGGCTTATAAAATTTCAGGAAAATCAGGACAAGTACTACCCCTGACATGGTTCAACAACAACTTCGTACCACAAGGATAAAGTATTTACATGGTACTGTGTTCATTTGCACACACTTCACCCTAAAAGTAGTAAAAATGAAATCAGGAGATTTTGATCCGTATAAGAACACCAAAATTTTGAAGTCAGATTTTTTTCATGATTACAATATTTTCTATACGTAGTATATATTCAAAAAGTAAATATGAATCAAAATACAGTATATTTTTATATGTCAAAAAAAACTCAATTTCCCCAAATATGTACATAGCATTAAAGATAGTCAAATCAATGGTTCTAAGTAATTTTAGTTTTTTTTTTTTAATAACTTCTCATCAGAAAGGAATAAATAGTTCTTTAAAGTCTGCTTTATATCATCAATGACTATCAGATGTCAATAAAATAAAACACATTTGATAACAATCCATTACATAAAAACATATTTTTCAATTACATATTTTTCAAGTAAATATATATTTTGTTTGTATTAATTCCATTCCTATTTCACACTGAAATTATCCTAGTTCAGCCAAATTTTGAAAGTATTCTATGATGGCAACATTAAAAAAAAAAAGTAAAATAATCTAGTGTGTCACTCACACGACTTTCTTTTACCCTGAAATTTAATACTATAAATACAGGTTGCAGATTAAGAGGTAAGATAATGATGTTATGTAAACCTATGTTAAACAATTTAAATTAGGCTTCGGAAGAGTTTTATACGATAATTAGTTCTGTGTGTGTGTGTGTGTGGGGGGGGGGGGGGCTACAGCCCCCCTCAACACCCCGTTTCATTAATGCACCCTACATTTATATAGAATTTAATTCGGTTATCAAAACATAATTTATAAAAACTATTATTTTAAAAAATTATCTTTTATGATAATGCACACAATTTCCATATTAGAGAAGTAGTATAACACTAAATATCCCAAAAAAGTCCATTTTATTCTCAATATTAAAAAAAAAAAAAAAAAATTTTTTTTTTTCAAAGTTTTTTTTTGTTAAAATTCTCTTGATTGTCCCTGTACACGAACCATTTGCTTGATCTTAACGAAAAGCTTACTGTAGCATCCCTATAGGATACACATTTAGAATACCAAGTTTGAACTTTCTGCCGTAATTTGTTTTTGAGATATGCTGATAACAGACAGACACACACACAGACCATTTGCTAAAAACATGATTTTCGTATTCAGGGGACCTCAGAACGTGTCAATATAACAAAATCTCGCGTTCGAAAATTTGACCCAAAAACAATACTTTTTCCACCTTATGGGTAAAAGAAAGTAAAAAATTACTACACATTAACTTCTTAAGAGGTGTCTGGCTATAATTATCAGATATGAGTTTGCCATTCAGCAATGCACTTTTTGAATATTTTTAAATAATAATAATAATAATAATAATAAAAAAAATCTAGCTAGTTTTTAAAATAGTTGTTTAAATGAATCTTTTGTGTTAAACTTCTTGAGCAACAGTAGTCGCAGCTCTCACAAAATGTGCAGACCATAAAGGCAGACATTCTCTAAAATTTATGTTCCAAAATACTCTGAAATGTGTAAAGGAAATTACTTTCTCTTACCCATGTAAATGGTAGGAAAAGTATTGCTTTTGGGTCAAATTTTCGAAATTGAGCTTTTGTTATATTTACACGTTTTGAGGTCCCCTGAATCCAATAAGCATGTTTTTAGCAGTTGGTCTGTGATCAGCATATCTCAAGAACAAATGATAGCAGAAAGTCCAAACTTGGTATTCTAAATGTGTATCATACAGAGATGCTACGCTAAACTTTTCATTGAGATCAAGCAAATAGTTCGTGTACAGGGACACCCAAGATGATTCAGGGCAAATTGCAGGTAAGTAGAGTTTAACATCTGTAGGCTGCACTAAAGGGGTGAGAGAAAGTCGTGTGAGTGACACACCAGATTTTTAACAAGCTTTTATTAGCTTCACCTGTATGTATGTAACCGCTCTGGGAGCAAACAAAAATCTATATTGTAAAAAAAGACTTTCCCTATGTGAACGCTGTGGCTGTGAGGTAAAGCTCTGGGCTACGAACCTAAAGGTCTAACGTTTGAGCCCAGTCAGGGGAGATTTTTAAAAAATGGTTTTTGTTTAATTCTAAATTATTTAACTAAAGATTTAAGTGTATGAAACTATTATGGTGTGTCACTCCCACGATTTTCACTTACCCTGCATTTTAATACTAAGATAGATATTTTGTGCTTTTTCGTTCACATTTCTATAAAAGCGTGTTCTTTAATTTTTTAAAAGTATCATTTTATTTAAAAGGAATACACAAGACAGCAATTAACAGCCTGAATGAAACATACATTTTATAAAATATTTTTAGAAAAATAAAAGATATATTCATGTGTCTGATCAAAGATTTATATCAATTGAGTACCAAGCAGTAAACACAAAATATGAAAATGAATTCAACTTGTTATAGCTTTATCAAATGCTTTTCCAACATACTTTGCTGTCTTTGCTCCTGATAGAGTCTCTGCTGATTATGGTGCTGCATCTGTCTCATGGCCTGAAGCTGTTTCCACTGCTTCTCTTGTTCACTTTCCAAACGACTCTCCCTTTGCGACTTATCAGATTCCTGCAATTCCATCACAAAAAAATAAATTCTCTCGCCATATGGAGTGAAAATAAAATAATTTTGATACAATCTAAAAAACTATTTTGCAAATTAAAAATGTTTTTTTAAATACAGTATAGGATCCGTTATCTAGAAAGCTTGGGACCTGAGATATTCTGGATAAGGGGCTTTTCCGTAATTCGGAACACCTTATTATATGTATAAAAATGGTACAAAATAATTTCATGAATAGCAGTGATAAACATAAATAATATATATGTAAACACATTACCTATATACTTGTTCATTTAATAAATTATTTCCACAAAATAAAAATAAAATTCTTAATTAGAATTTCAAACTATAAGTAATAATAGTAATAATAAATGAAAAATAAATAAACATATATAAAATTTAATTTTGGACCTGAGAGTGAAATTCTTTCATTTGGATTTTGCAAAAATTGCGATGATATTTTTTTGCTTATAGTGTGTCTCTGCTCTGATACTAATAGTTCATTAATGTTTCAAATATTTTTAGCACATATTGCTAAATTTTATGAACTGAATTCTAAAAATAATGGAAATTTGGGACTTCATGCATGTGACCTGAGTTCAAGGATAAAATTCATCTGCTATTGGACACTTTAAGAAGTATGTGTTATTAATGTTTATCTATTAAAAAATACAATAAAAATTCATTTTCTAACCTTTATTTGGACAATTTTGTGCTCAGCATATTTCCTCAGAATAACACCCTAGCATTAAAGAAAGTAGGTTGTAAAACTGTAATTCTGACCGCTGCTATTGTATAACTTTAATTCTTAAATTTTACGATAAATAAAAATTTTGGTAGTTGGCATTTTGCAGTCTGGTTTTCGGAACATTCTGGATAATGGGTTTCCGGATAACGGATCCTATACTGTACCGATTTTTAATCTCACAGCCAATTTTCACCACCATTTGGCTAACTCATCTGTTCAACACAAATCAACTACAGGGTTCCCACTCTTAAAAAAGAAAAAAATTCAAGGACTTTTCAAGGCCTATTTGAAAATTTTCAAGGACTAGGGGGAAATCGCAGAACGCTAGGCATATACACAAAACTTTAGTAACTACTTTCATTAGTAATATTTTTTTTTATAATTAGAATAACATTGCCTGTTTTCACAATACATTTTTGATGGATTGACCGAATTAACTTTCACAAGAGTCCAAAAACAATTAGTTCAAGATTTGGAATCATTATGATTATTCCAAAGCTTTTAGGTTTGAGTCCTGGTATAGTCCCTTTCTGCTCAAAATGAATGACCAGTCCATCAAACAGGTATGAGACTGGCAAAAAAGAAAAGAAAAAAAAAAAGTTGACACTATATGCAAAAGCAAGACATTGAAATAAGAATTTTATGATAAAATCATTATATTAGACAATGGCATGCGCATATGGAGATAGTTTAGCCTTGACAGAATTCACACTAAGCCCATCTATTGGAGTGGAAAATTCAAGGATTTTCAAGGACTTTGCACAAAAAGCAAGTACTTCTTAAGGACTTTCAAGGACTATGGGAACCCTGAACTAATATTTATGGAAGGATAAGGGAGTTATAATAAAGCGAGTTTCAAGAAGATTCGTCCAGCCATTTTTTTTTTTTTTTTTTTTTTAATCACCTGCAATACCTAAAATTGACATACTTTTTAAAGTCACATGTCAATTTTCCTGTAGTAACCAATTAATATACGTGGAAGGACATCCAAAAATGAATTCCTATGCGAATTTTGTAGAACACCATTAAAGCTGTTTTTGAGATACAGACATAGGATCCCATTTCCTTCAATAAGTTCTGTAATTAACACTGCACATTTATGTATTTATTCACCCATAGAAATTCATCACAAAACTGAAGATAAGTAACCAGAAACTAAAGTACAGAAAAAAATTATAAGATATCATTTGATTAAATGTTAATTTTTGAACATGTATTTATTATTTTTTGCTACGCTATAAAATAATTTAAAAAAAAAAAAAAGAAAGAAAGAAAACAATGATCTGAATGAATAATCCCCAAAATTCCACAATTTATACAACCTTCAAGATTAAACTGCAAATTTTTGAGAAATGGGTGTAATAATCACCAAAACTATTAATCACTTGTATTTTTTGGAATATTCCTAATTTTTTTTTTTTTTTTTTTTTATGATTATTAGAATTTAAAATACTTACTGTGCTGCTTGATCTTTGTGTTCTTGAAGCAGCTCTGTTTTCTCGAGCTCGTTGCTAGAGAAAGAAAAAAGAAAATCAATTAAAAAAAATATTTATCTTAAGTTCTATTTTCCTGGTAATATTAAAATAAAATAAAAAATCTACAGAACAGGTAACAGAAGCAAAGGCTAACAAATTCAGCTTTTTACAAATAAATATAATTAAATTGCTGCAGGCAGAAAGAGAATTATTTAAAACTATTTTATATCATTACTATTACAGCACAACAACAACAACAAAAATATTACATTTATGATTAAGTACTTAAAATTGCATTTTGGATCTTTTAAATTTTTAATAAGCCCATGCAGGAATAAATAAATAAATAAATAAAAATTATAAATAATATTTTGGACTGCAGACATTTTTTCTTGTAATAATAAAAATAAATAAATAATTGACCTCTCTCCCTCACTCTAATTAATCACTAAACTGAAATTATTTATATATATGTTATTTCATGTACCACAATTATGAAGAAATCACTGCTTTCTAGATTTTTTTTTTTTTTTTTTTTTAAAGCTCTTTTTTCCATTTAAAGATTTATTTATAATGCAACAAAGGCAGGGTATCAACACATTGCAATACTATTTTTAAAAGATTCAACATGCTACATTAGACACAACATACTGCAATCGGAATATAAAAATGTTAAGTATCTGATGAAATATGAGCATTTAACAATTTTTAACTGAGTTAACAAAATTTATTTTGCATACTTTATTATACAAATGTGTTGAGTTACTATTATGAAAAACTCTAAGCAAATATTGTGAACATTCAAAAAATCATCAACAGTATAATATTTCAGTTGCTCTTAAAAGAAAAAAAAAAAAAAAAAGTCACATAGATAGATTTTGTTCTGTTCCCCACTATATACTTGTTCTCATAAATTTCTACTATAGGACATACTGCATTCATTTTAAGAAGATTAAGTTTACCGATGACTCGGAGAAGTTGTAGTATGAACACATTAGGCTAACTGCACTTTGATACATTTATCTTATCCTAATTTGTTGTTTAATTTTATTAGGGACAGTTTTATAATTCAGTTTCCCTGCAACTCCATACTATTTCTAATTCAATAACCCCCATAATACAAGTTTTAACGAAATGTTGCCCTACTCTACCATGTTAAGGAAATCACAAATTTCAAACAACTTACACCAAACAACAAAGTCTTCAAAATAGAATATGCATAGTAAATGATATTCCTATCAGTACCATGAATGATATTTTAAAACTCAACCAATGTTTTTGCAATTAGAATAACCTATAATATTAAAACATAAAGCATATTCTGTAAGACCAAAATCATACGATCTGGGCATGCGCGAGAAAATTTTGAACCAATTGGGAACGGGAATATTCCTTTTTTTTTATGCAGAATACCGATGATAGATCAAGCAGACAACATTAATATTGATATGCCAATGGCAAATGCCTAATTAAAGCTCATTAATGCCTAATTAAAGTTAATATTACTCCGTGGCTCAATCATAAAAATAATTCACACGATTAATTCATATTTTCCAAGGAAGTATACCTATTAAAAACAAAGCAATTCGCGAATACATATCGGCATCGGTTATCTCCCATCTTTGTATGCATTTTCGATCGCTGAAAATTTCTGTACACTGAATGTGGCGTCATCTGTTGCCATGTCAATATATTACACCATATTCTTAAAATTATTTTTTTCCATTTCTTGAAAAAAAAAAAAAAAAAAAAAAAAAAAAGAACGAAAAAATCTTTTAAAATTAACAAATTATCAAAGTTTATTGTTCTTTAAAAGTTAACTTTCATCAGTCGAAAACTTTGTTTAGAAAAGATGGAGATAAATATTTAAAATCAAAGGGGGTTTTATTTTATTTTATTTTATTTTATTTATTTATTTATTATTTATCTAATTATTATAATTTCTGATATTTCATTTCGATACTATATTAGAGTAAAACTAATTTGAAAATATTGATATTTTATACGAGTAAAAATTTATTTATTTATTTTTAACAGTATACCTTTGTTGAAATATACTATTTTGATAGAATAAAGTGTTATAATACTATTCCAGTAAAAAAAAAAAAAAAAAAAAAAAAAAAAAAAACTTTATTCCGATTTGCAGTTTATTTTTAGAATACAAAATGTTAATATTTTGGATTATATCCAAGTGGTTTTACAAATATGGGAAATTGGGCAGGGTGTTTTAAACCGGTTCAGAGCAATGTGAAAGCCACATTGCTCTGTACCCCATTTGAAAGCAAGGGTGTTTTAAACTTTATGGCGTGAAGAGATTTTAGTTGCACATAATCCGTCAAATTTTGACGGGTATTAACTAGTCCTCATTATAAACATAGCAAAATTTTCTCTTTATTCCTCAATGTCAAGAGAATCATAAACTTCCAAATCCAGCTTTTTCAAAATGGTACCCCATTTGTGAATTTATAAAATAATTTGTGAAAATTAATAATGCTTCAGAGCAATTAACCGAAATGCACAAAGCAGTTTTTGTCATTTTAAAATGCATTTAAAAAATAAAATGGAACAGTTGCAAAATAAATATATAAATGGGCAAATCAAATTATTTCTTATATGTAAGATAAGAAAGTGTTTACTTAGATATTTACCATTGTCTTCAGTAAATATTCAAATTGAGGGTATTTTTATGTGTTTGATGCAGTGAAGCTTATAAAATTTTTTAGTGTGCAGCTATATTGCTGAGAGTTGACTTTGTGAAGGTGCCTCTTTGCTGAAACGTGAATTTATGAAGGTACCCCATTGCTAAAAGTTGACTTTGTGAAAGTGCATCAATGCAGCACTAAACTTGTTCTGGATTAACCACTGAAATCAGAAAGTTCAAAACAAATAAGGTTTTTGTTTCGAGGCGTGAGGAATCTGAAAATCACAAAATTGGTAAGGTGTCCATCCATAGATGTCAGTACGCGGCTTGGTCGTCTGTGTACACAAGTTCTCAAGAACAAATGATCGCAAAGAGGTTGGACCAGTTTTAAAATATCACTTAAGACACTGGAAAAAACCCTATTCATTTTAAATGTACTAATTTGTAAATTTTATTAGCTATTGGGAAAATATAATTTTTTTAACAATGAAGAATAGAAGATTCACACAAACATTACAAGGTTTATTTTCATGGTAAAAATATTTTACCAGTTTTAAAATATCATTTATGATGTGGGCATTAATTTTACTATTGATATTATACTATGAAAACTTCATAAAATTACTAATAAATCTGGTTTCTTACACATTTTAAAAATGACTTATTGCTATTTTAACAGGTATTTAATATTTAATTCATGAATTTTTCATTTTCATTCTTAATTTTGATTTTTTTTAAATAATGGAACAGATAAAACCAAAATTAATTTTTGAAATCAGTTCTACATTTAAAAAAGACACCATTTTTTTTTTTTTTAGTTCTCTTTTTATAAACTGACTATTTTTCTATTTTAAAAGTGTTATTTGAATGATCTTTTTCTTTTTATCATGCATTTTAAGTATTTTTGACTTTTTCCCCTTCATTTTTTTTTTTTTTTTTTTTTTAAATAACACACACACACACACACACACACACACACACACACACACACACACACACATACAAAAAGGTAGGGGGGGGGGGGCTTTACATTTCGTCATGTAATTTCTATAATCTGTTCCCTGATTTCTCTCTCTCTCTCTTTTAAATATTATAAGTGGTACTGAAATCTGTTCCATGGTTATCAAAGCTGTAGATAAGGGCTAACCCTCTTGCAGCCTCCCCTCCTCACCCCCAATCAAATTAAATAAAGTAAGAAAAAAAAAATTGCAAAAATGTATTTTCACAGCAGATTTCAATATCAATTTTATCCACTTTCCTTTATCTAATAAGGAAATATAACAACAAAGCTCACAACACTTTTTTTTATTTAAGTACAGAATAACTCTTACTAGATAGGGCTGTCTTTTCTCAGGAGGCAAACCACGCCATATTTTGGCTATCTGTTTCACTCGATCTGCCCAGGCTGAGGAGGAGAAAACAATAAAGTAAGAAAATATATTTTTTGAATAAAAAATCAACATACACTCTAAATTGAAATGAAATAATGAATAACTTATTTGGTACATAGGTATTCATATTAGAGATCTGCACAGACTTGTATTTTCAGGCCAGGCAGGTTTACATAGTAACAATTTTGATGCCTGATATAATAATGATAATTTTGGCCTGGTTCGACCTGAACTCAAAATAAAAATCTTGAACTGGGCCTGTCTGAAATAAAAATAAATCAACTTGAAGCCAAAATAAGACCACACCCACTCCCTTCAAACATTTACGCATAACAAATACATTATCATTAAACACTTTCACAATTTTTTCAACATAAATTTTTAGATAAGAAAGTTTAGCTTTCAATATAGAAAATGTGGTTTTTTTTCCTGTTTGTTAATTAAAAAACAACCCAAATGCAGAGTAGCAGTAATAAGCTCCTTCCCATGTAGAAAATTTTCTGATACTGTACACGTGAGTACAAGAAAATTCATATCTTATTAAAATTATCTAGATTTATCTTATTTATCTAGAGCGATTGCTGAAATAACATTTTCTATTCTTATTTTTGATCAATCGTGTTTAATCTGTGTTATTTTTTTATACATCATCATTTTTAATCCATTTTATATCATTATTCATCATCGTTTGTTTGCTGTACACATTCACAATCATCATTTAGTTTATATTTGTTATTGATGTTCATGAAGAACTTGTTAAATACTCTGATAGCGTACTTAAATCGTGACAGTGCAATATCGTACTGCGTAAATCCATTTAGACCAGTAACTAAGTTAACTTGTTGTAACACCTTTATGCAATTAAATTAAATGAAAACATTTTAAAATTTCAAATGATAATCCATAAACAATCCACAAGAACAAGCTATTATTTACTGCTAGATCAGTTAATGTAACAGTTACACTACAACATACAAAAATCGATTCTTACAGTTGAAAATAAATAAACACATAAAATGTTTTTTAAAAATTATTAAATTTACAAATACAACTATTCTACTGTTTACAAATGCACAATATTACTTTTACTTTATTTTATATTAAATATTAACACTTTTGTTCTAAAGAACAATATTTAATTGAATTCAATTCTTAGATTCGAGTATTCGTTTTCCTCTATCACATGATTGAGCAGACGAAACTGGGAAGAGTCCATTAGATGCATTATTTCCTTACTGATTAACAAAATTTTTTTATCATAACTGTTATTTTTAAAGATTATTCTGGAAATTTTTCTGAGCTAGCCATCCTGTAAAACGATTACACGAGTCACTTCCGTTCGCGGGTTAAAAGTGCATGGGAGCAATTTCAAACTTAAGCAGCCTGCGTCTCTGACTGGCTGAAATATGCGAATAACATAAAATTTCGAAGTGAAGGAATACTGAATTTTGTCAGTTGAGCAGAAGTGTTATAAATTTAGCCTTTTCATGTTGATTTTCTAGTTAAGTTATCTTTAACATTTAAAGTCCAGAGATAATCTATAGTGTTTAGTACTATAGAGAATATTTAAATGAAATTAATGGCTTATAAGTTTAATTTGTTATATAGAATGTAAACATTGATACAATTTAAATTAAAATCTTTTAACTAAATATTTTGTTCAGTTTGAATTAACTTACTTTTATATATAACTTGAATATATTTCTTTTGAAAATTTTTGGGGTTAAAAACTTTAATAGAAACTTCTTTTATATTTAATGTTAATACAGTAGAACCTCGATTATCCGAAGTAATTGGGAGCGAACTGACTTCGGATAATCGAAATTTTTGGATAATCGAGAATTCATCAATAATCATCTAAAATATTTATCAGCACTCGTAGTTTGGAAAGGATGGCTTGCATACAAAAGGAATGTGGAAAAAAAAAAAAAAAAAAACTTTAAAAATACATGTTTGTTAAGAGAAAATTTTGGATGATAGTAGAAAGTGAAAAAAAAAAAAGTGAAGAAGAAACCGACTTCGGTTGACGGAGAGTTTCGGTTAATCGAGGTTCGGATAATCGAGGTTCTACTGTATTTACGTTTCATCATCATCACGTAGCTTTGTGGAGTGCCTACGATGGTCTAGACCGTCATTTACCTCCGCCAGAGGAGTGGTAAAGAACATGAATAGGTCTTGTGTAGTCAAGATACTCGGAACCTTCCAAGGAACCCAGGCATGATGATTAGATACAGCTGGAAAGAAGAGACAGGCAGAGCAGAGCCGATCTGGAAGTTGTGTTGACATGAGGCAATAGAGCATGTGATGTTAAAAACATCACTTTCTAAATTTTATATAAGATCGTTTTTCTGCACTTAAATGCATTGTATCTCTTAGCTGCTTCAACTCACCCTGTAATGTTTGCTTTACTGCAATACACACACAGGAGAAAAATTGGTTCTTCTTTCCTAGTGGTGATGTCATCTCACACCATTCTGAGAACCAATAGGGTGATGGTTCTGTCCCCACCTTCCGTTATCGCAGCGATTTTAAATTCAGTTGAGTTTGAGCAGGACTCCAGCAGGGGGGTGCCATTTCATAGATGCGCGAATTTTTAGCTATTTGAGATTCCTCGCGCACTACGTCATATGGCGTGAGGTTGAAATCTTGTTTACATCTGAAATAACTGTGTTTAAATTGCGTTTTTGTGATTTAATTTTTTTCTTTTCTTTTAATCGAATTTGTTTAAATGTACCGTATGATAACTCTTAATTTACGTCTTTTGTTGATTCTTTGACATGCTACGGCATGCATCGGCCTTGTTATTTTTAATAAATTATCAAGTTTAAAAATATGACTCAGTTTTATTAAGTGCTACCTTAATTCATAATGTTAGAGCTAAACAATCCACTTCCACTGTATTGGAACTCTCATATTAATTTTGGCAATGTAGTTTGCCATCAAGTAGCAACAGCGAGGGAAAGGCTGGTAATCCCCTTTCTTTGGGATTCCATGCTGAAACCTACCTGATGTGTTTGTCAAAATGATTAAAAGAATACATACGGATTTGATTACTATTCGTTATATTTAATTTTTATTACCTTCAGTAAAATGGTGGAGAGAGTATAGCTTCTTCAAGTCTCTATGATTCTCTTCTACATAACATGCATTTTGAAACTAAACAATTCAACAATTTAATGACTATATCAGCATAAATAATTTTTAAACAATTTTTTTTTCTTTTATGGAGAACACTTTGGATATTGATACGACACCTCAAAGATTTTTCTCCGTTTTATGGTGATAACGTAGAAGCTTGAGGATTCATTTAGAGCTCCACATTATACATTCCTCGAAATCTAATTTTCCTGCAGTATAACTCCACAATCTTTGCTAATGGAAATAATTCTGGCTGATATGCAATGGTGTCTGTTGCAATGCGCATTAATGATAAAACATCAATGTTCTACATCTTGATTCATTTTAGGGGTGGGAATCGATTAACAGTTTTAACTGGGTTAATCGTAGTTCATTAATCGATTAATTGAAATTTTAATCAATTTTAATTTTTCTTTAAATAATTTTCTTTAAATGATGAATAAAATTTTCCTATGTGATTTTTTCCCCTCCAGATAGTACACAACAAATCATAAAAATGTTAATATAGCTTGTTCCTTAAACAATAAATAATAATAATAAACATGCAAATAAATAATGAAAAAACACATTCCTAATGTATTTCCAAATAAAATTTTTATTCGAGAGTACATATGAGAAATTTTAAGTGTTAATTTTATATAAATATTTTCATTTATTTAATTTTTATTTTAATAAATTCATTTTCAATTTGAAAGAAAAATTAGATGAATTTACATATACTTTCATTTTATACTAGCTGGCTTTGTCCACCTTGCTTGCCACTCTTTTTAAATGAATTCTCAAAATTCCATATTATCATTATAAAAAAAAATCTCAAATTCTTCATTGTTTATATTTCAACTCTTCTTCATCATTTCAGAATCGAAAACAGAATGTTATTTTCTGTTTCTACTTCAATAGTTATTATCAGCAATTTTGAACGGACAATAACCACTCGAAGGTATTGCGAAACCCTGTTGACACCTTCCCCATCAAAGGGATAGTGGAAATCACAGTCCTTTACTTTATATTGAGCATTTCCGTTTTTTGGAAGCTTCTTGTTTCTGCAAAACGTATTCCCCCAGTACGGACTTAAAATGGCATTTTGTTTAAGAACTGTCTTTCCCATTTTCTCTACCAATAAAAGGGTAACAATTTCTTTTAAGAGTTTTTTTTTCTTTTTCATTATTGGGTGGAGGCTTCTTAGAATGTTTGTTAGCAAAATATGTGAGAAAAAATAATATGTAGGCAGAACAGTATTTTAAATTTTTACTTTAATTCATAGTTTGAAAACTGTAATCAAATTTTGAAAAATATGAATCGAATTAATCAATTCGATTAACTCGATAAAAAAAAAAAAAAATTGATCGGGACTAACCAAACCTATGTAATGTGAAAAAAAGCTGATATAGATTAATTATTTTAATAGTGGCAACATTCAACATATGTTACTCTTTACTGGAAAACTTTCAAGCTTTTAGTGTGCAGATCATCACTAAACAATAAAGCGCTAAGATATGTTCTCGTTTAAATCATGGTTGATTTAATTTCATTGTCAAAATATTTATTAAGCTGGTATATGTAAGTATTTCTTGTAGAAACACCAAATAACTAATGATATTCCCTTTGATTCATGTTTCATTCAGCTGTAATTGTTGATGGGTGGCCACCTCTCTCTATTCTTCGAGTAAATAAATAAAGTGTTTGAAATATACAGAAGTTCCTGGTAAGTCATTTTTATTCTCATTCTTGTGTTGGGAGATATTTATTTTTTGATTTCAGAGGAAGGTTCATCGGAAAGTAGAATAATCATGTACTTTCACTATTTTTGTAATAGGGCCATTTCTCTTCAAGTTTAAATAATCCAATTAACTTATTTCATTTTATTCAGTAAAATTTATTAATGTTTTACTTATTTAAATTTTAAATAACTGATTTAATAATTAAATAGCTTAACTCTTGTATCTAATCATCAGCCTAAATAAAAATTTAAATCAATATATTTTATTTTTTTATTTAACAGTCCAGACCACTTGAAAATCAAAACCCGAATAAACTACTACGTCAGAAACGCCAAAGAAAAATATTTGAGATGCATACAGCTGTTTCAATAGCCTTAAACGTACCATCTTCAGTGCAAAAAGAATGCACTGAAGACTGTACACTTAAGGCTACCGTAACAGCTGTATGCATCTCAAATATTTTTCTTTGGCGTTTCAGACGTAGTAGTTTATTCGGGTTTTAATATTCCAATGCCAAGTCTCCTGTTATTGTCACTTGAAAATCAGTTTTTGTGTAATCAACCTGACCCACTTAAAAATTCATTTCTGTTTTGCTGACACAACCCATGGGCTTCGGGCAATGCCGATCCATGTGCTGACCCAGACAATCTAAGTCAATGAAGACATCTTTGTGAAAACAACAAGGCCAAACTAGGCCAATCAAAGGAAAAAGGAAATTTGCAGTAAAATGTACCAAAATACTGGTGATAAAAGGTAATGAATAAAAATTTTTTAAGCAAACACTATAAATTTCAAAAACTCACAACTACTCATTTTTTAATGCCTAAATGTTTCTATTTACTCATGCTACCGTAGCATGAAAGCACCAATGCTGCACTTGGGCCCTTTTTTCACTATCTTATGAATAGTGATGCTCAATTATGTCAATCTAAAACAAATGTCTTGGGTTTTTGCAATTTATGGTGTCTGCTTACAAAAATGTTTCTTAACTAGAAAGATCACTTGCCAGGAAATTCAATCTTGAGATGTGGCAAATTGATGTTGGCATACAGCACTGGTGATATTGTGGACAGAAGACCCAACTGCTCATCCGATTCCCACTTCAAGAGGCTCTTCTGCATCTGTGTCTGGTCACAGTCTGAATCGGGCCAAGAACTGTTGGAATCAGGATGGTGGAAATTTTGCCTACAATTCAATCAACATTTCATACCATACACAAATATAGAAAGAGTATTTTGCTATTATTATTATTTTTTTTTTTAATTAAAAACACACAATCAACTGTGGAAGAAAATCATATTTATTGAAATTTATTTTTTCCGACTGAGCGAAAATAATGCCTGGACCAGGTGTCGAACCCCGGATCTTTGACTTACAAGGTCAAGGCTCTACCAATTGAGCTATCCAGGCCGACAACCGGTCAGCATTACTCACTCAGACAACCTTTAGGCAGAAACATCTCTGGTCTATCGTGTAGATAGCTCAACAGAAATAAGCCGCAGGAAATGGAAAACACCATTAAACAACGGGAGAAAGAAATACAATTTTTATTAAAAGTCAACGTTATTGTAAGTCAAAGATTCGGGGTTCGACTCCCGGTCCAGGCATTATTTTCACTCAGTCGTAAAAAATAAATTTCAATAAATAGTATTTTGCTAGGTTGGCTAATGACATAATCTTGGTGGTGGCAATGGAGGTAACGGTAGGGGGTGGGGGAGATTTTACATAATTTTAAGGTAGAAAAGGGGAGATCAATGGCTTTTCAGGAGAAAAAGAATATACATATCTATTAAATTCAATATATATTAATTTTCAAATAAATAGAAATAGATTGCAGATCTACATCTATATTTTAATCTAATTACTTTATTTTCAATAATCTATAAATAAAAATGTAGAACTTCTATTACACAAGAAAATGACTTCAAAAGCATAACATTAAATAGCAGAAACACAAATACTTAAATTTGTGTATGAAACACATAAAGAAATAATCATTTTAAAAATGCTATGTGTAAAATAATAATTATGAAATGGAATAATTTTATCTAATTATTTAAAAGTAAGCTCATTTATTTATTTGAGACTAACCAAAAATGTTGTTACAATCATAGTATATTTTAAAAACATTTTGCGAACTAGACAAATTAACTTATATTTAATAACAATTGCAAAACTCCAAAATTATCTGAAATATTTTTTGGGGAGCAAATACCTGCTCTGTGGCACCTGTGGCGCCTTATCCCCGCTTTAGAACATACAACACCTTCCTTGCTCATTAGAATTTAAAATATTGAAATTTTAAACTATTACAGCACCATCTGGCGGTAGAAATTTCTGTAAGCTACTGTTCGATTCCAAATCAACAAAGCTTTCAAATGATGTATTACTTATGAAATTATTTTAATTAGTTGCTGAGATACAAAAGAAAACACATTCAGGACACCTCAAAACATATAAATCAGGTGAAATCTCGAATTGCACTTTCGATAATATAAAAGAACTTTAAAATATCTTTCGAATGATGTATTAAAAATAATTTAATCATAATTAGAAATTGAAATACGCGTATTAGAATAAAATTTAATTTGCAATTAAAATGTAAAAATTTTCAAAAATCGATGAAATTTGAACTGCAACTATCCCGTGTGCTGTTACTGGCGCACAGTAAGTTGCAAAGATTTTAGAAGAAAACTGAAGGATTTTGAAATTTGCAATTTTTATTCCTAGCAGAAAACCACGTGATGTCAATTGGCAAAAAATATGTTTCTTCCCGATCAGATTCTCTGTGACTGGGTTGTCATGGTAACGAACGCCTGCAGAATTTCATTCAAAGCGTCAGCTGATGACGCAAGTTTCATGATTTTTGTTCACCCAAAAGTGATCAACGCGCCTAAAGAAGTTTTCACTTCAAAAAAGATTCAATAAAAATCAAAATTACTTACACTACAGAATGATGTGATGATGAATGCATTCCTGGAGCGGAACTTGATGAAATGCCATAGATACTCGAAACTTTGGATGATCCTACAGGACAGGTAGGAATATTACAAAGCAAGAAATGCATGTACTTATGAATCATATTTTTCCCACCATGTAGCAGAAAAATAAAAATTTACATTAATTGAAGACATCTTAGAAGAAGTAATACAATTTTACATCACACAGCATAATGAAAATGTGCGAAAATTAAAGAACACAATATATTAAAACCCGAATAAACTACTACGTCAGAAATGCCAAAGAAAAATATTTGAGATGCGTACAGCTGTTTCGGTACCATTAAGCATACTGTCTTCAGTGCAAAAAGAATTCTGAATCTGGAGAAGTGCTCGTATATATAGGAGAGGGACAGAATTTAGTTCAACCAATAGGATTACGGGAAAGGTGGGGAGTGTGGCCAAAAGGAATTTAGGAATGGCCTACTACTATTGGCCACACTCCCCACCTTTTCCGTAGTCCTATTGGTTGATCTAAATTCGGTCCCTCTGCTATATATACGAGCACTTCTCAAGATTCAGAATTCTTTTTGCACTGAAGACGGTACGCTTAAGGCTACCGAAACAGCTGTATGCATCGCAAATATTTTTCTTTTGGCGTTTCTGACATAGTAGTTTATTCGGGTTTTAATATTTCCACGCCAAGTCTCCTGTTATTAATACAATATATTAGTTTACAAACAAAGAAGTCACACACATACAAAATTACTACAACTATGCTAAACTGATGCATTGAGGAAATATTAGGAGGATTGGAAAATAAAGTCAGTTTTGCCGTTGTCATTATTTGTTTATCCTTTCTCAACTTATTGCATGCTTCAATTGGGTGCCAGAGACATTTGAAGGTTAACTCTAGATAACTAAACTTAAATCAGTGTTAATTGTAATTAATCATTTGACTCATAGACTATGAAATATAAACAAGTATATTCTTATATTTCCTTTATTTATTTAAAACAAATTAGCATAACTTAAAAAAGTGTTATAATATTTCAATTAAAAAATAGAAAAGAGGGAAAAATTATCTGTACTCTTGGCAGATGTTAAAAGTGTGCTTTCCACAAATAGCTTTGTTGCAGTAGTTGCATACCTATTTTGTCATTCTGCGTTTTTTAAACGGACAGAAAGTACAAATTCTGCATTTGTTCACCGCACTTTTAGTTGTGTATTCTGTAGTAATATTCAAAATATCTTTCATATTTATTTTAATGATCACTAAACATTCGACTGTTAGAAAACGATTACCGCAAACCTTGAAAAGTAACAAGTGTAAAGCTGTGTTTATCACCTCATTTTACTAGTTATGAAGGTACTGTGAGTGAGGTGGTGTGAGCGCAACAGGAACATTTCGAATTCATGAAATTGCCAGGGGTCGATAGTCTATTAAACAAATGTTTAGTTATCTAGGGTTAAAGTGAATTGTTTACTCGTAAATAGTTATTAACACGCTTTTATTAGCTTCTCCTGTACGTATGTATATATGTTTGCATGTTTAAACCGCTCTGGGAGCAAACAAAAAATCTATATTGTAAAAAAAAGACTTTCCCTACGTGAACACTGTGGCGTTGAGGTATAGCTCCGCGCTACGAACCTAAAGGTCTGGCATTTGATCCCAGTCAGGGGAGATTTTTTAAAAATGGTTTTTGTTTAATTCTAAATTATTTTAATTAAAGATTTAAATGTATGTAAATAGTATGGTGTGTCACTCACACGATTTTCTCTTAGCCTGCATTTTAATACTAAGATAGATATTTTGTGTTTTTTGGTTCACATTTCTATAAAAGCGTGTTCATTAATTTTTTAAAACTATAATATTATTTTTATTTATTTATTTTGAAGTTTGGGGTGAAATGTCCAGCCAAATAACAGAAGTAGTACATATCCAGCATTATATGCTTTTATTCAATTTCACAAGGATAGTAACTTAAAAACATTTTCTAAGTTCAGATGCAGTCATTTTTATCTTTCTGACACGTATTGATTAGAAAGACCAACAACTTTATACAATGAAATGTTAAGCACGAAAGTGGAAGCAAATTCTGTCAAGCTATAAGCTTTCAATTTTTAATTAAAAGCATTAATCAAAAGCTTAACTTTATTACATCTGTAAAAATTACTAAACTATCTAGCAGAGTGAAAAATTAACCAGTGAAAGCTGTGCTTAAAATGTTATATTAGAAACTAAACTTAATTTATGTTGAAATCCTTTTTATAGTATAAGTTAATGCAGCTAATTAAATGAAAGTAGATTTAAAATAGAAGATGACTCAAACTTTAACAACAACAATTTTATTAAATGACTAGTGATAAAAAAATATAGCATTTAAAATGAATTTTAAAACAAAACAAAATGGCCAAATCTATGAAGAAACAATAATAGTGCTTTAACCATTTCAGTCGCAGTGTTCCTGCTGATGGAACACCTAATTTTAATTCTCAAGTGCAAAAACTCATCCCGGAAATTTTTCAGCCAAAATTTACATTTATAATACAGCAGAAAAGGCCGTTTTTTAACGTGAAAATTAAAATTTTCTTGTATTTTAATTATGATCGTAAATTCCGGTGACAGTGTAATTTAAATTGTGCCACAAAGGGTTAAAATACTCCGTAATAAATTGAAATGTTGGGATCTATGCAACTTTTACGAGTTTTTGTTGTCGATAATGTTTACTTATAAAGCGATTCATTTATTAAATTAAATATTATTTGAATTTAATAAGGTTTACTTACAGATGTTTCAAACCGAAAATTTCTGGAAAAGAAACAATGCTAATTTTTTAAATATTTGTGATCAGCTATGTGTGTAAAAGCCATTTTTAAAATTAGTTTAGTAATTTTTTAAATAAATTAAGTAGTGAACGTTAAACTGTTAAAGAAATATAAATAACATTTGAGACCCATGATAAAGTCATTGAAGAAAAACATTAAACCAGGACTGCAGGAAAAAGCTATTAAACTACGATGACTATTAAAAACGTGTTGACTATTAAATTGACATTATTATCTTCAAAATACATTGCTTCAACCATCTTCAAACTGATAACAGGATATGGGAAGCAGTTGGAGTAACTTAAAACAAACAAAAATAAAATAAACAAAACAAGGCGTCTACATCCTTTGCTAACTAGCCTTTTATATGATTCAAAGGATCATTGACACATGCATAAATAATCATTTCCGTGATCTAGAAAGATTGTGGGAAATATGTAACACATTGCATCATACTTGTTTTATTGAATAATAAATGAGTTTAAACATTAACTGTCATTATTGCTAATGGGTTTTCGGAAAACGGTAGTGTCAATAGAGTGATCTTTATTTTTGATAATGATGACGTCGAGAAAATTTAATCAAAAATAATGATCACTCTATTGACCAGGGGTGATTGTGACTCAAAGGTAAAAACCCTGAAAATTAGAGCCTCAAATTAGAAAAAACCTAAAATATCAATTAATACTCAAACTATTTAGTCCAGAAGCCCTGAATCCTTTTACATTCCATTCACATATCACCTGGATAACAAATGAACAACCAATGAAAGCAAAAAATAACTTTATAGGAAATATGAAAATACAGATGGTTAGAGCAAAACCCTGGAAATCAGGGGTAAACCCTGAACACAAACATCCCTGATTGACACTACTGTTTTTCGAAAACCCACCAGCAATAATGAAATTAAAAACAATAAATGTTGCACCCCCTTCCCATACAAATACGCCGCTCTATGTTCATATGTCAACCACGCTATTCTCATTTGCTTCAATAAAAAATATTTGAATTCTGAATTAAAATTTATAAAAAGTATTGCTAAAAAAGCTAATTATAACCCTGCTACAGTGGATAATTTCTATAAAAAAATGGATCAAATTACTTAATCATATTCCAAATGCTCAAAAAATAAAACAATCTTTCACTCCCATGATCCCCTATTGTATTTATTTTTCATAATAAATAACATTGGAGAAAAAATTAATTTACCTGCTGCATCATGAGACATTGCAGATGATGTGGATGACAAGTGCTCTTCCTTAATACTCTCTATTTCAGATTTTATCATACTTTTATCTAGAAAATGAACAACGAGTGGGTACATTTTGCATTCGCATAAATTACAAGGAATAAAAAGAAGAAAACAAAATTCAGCTTTAAAATTAAAGAGAAGGAGTGAAAAATATTAAAAATAACAAGAATAATTGCATCATATCACAAAATTGTATGCCAGAAATGTTTCAAATAAATAATTAAAAAAAAACTAGGGATTTTTTATTTATTTATTTTAATATATATATATATATACACAGTATAGGATCCGTTATCCAGAAAGCTCGGCACCTGGGATATTCTGGATAACTGGTTTTTCCGTAATTCGGAACACTTTATTATATGTATAAAAATGGTGCAAAATAATTTCATAAATAGCAGTGATAAACATGAATAATATACATAAACACTTTACTTATGCATTTCTTCATTTAATAAATTATTTCCAGAAAATAAAAAAAAACATTCTTAGTTAGAATTTTAAACTATAAAGTAATAATAAATGAAAAATAAATAAACATATATAAAATTTAATTTTCGACTTGAGAGTAAAAACCTGTCATTTGGATTTTGCAAGCATTTCTATGATTTTTTTTTTTTTTTTTTTCCCCTTAGAGTGTGTTTCTGATACTAATTGTTCATAAATGTTTCAAATATTTTTGGCTCATAATGTTAAATATTTTATGAAATGAATTCTAAAAATAATGCAATTTAATAAAAACTATTTAAATTTTTTATAACAATTGGGACTTCATGCATGCGACCTGAGTTCAAGGATAAAATTTATCTGCTATTGGGCACTTTAAGAAGTATGTGTTATTAATGTTTATCTATTAAAAAATACCATAAAAATTCGTTTTCTAACTTAAATTTGCAACATTTTCAGTAATTATTTGGACAATTCTGTGCTCACCATATTTCCTCAGAATAACACTGTAGCATTAAAGAATGTAGGTTGTAAAACTATAACTCTGACCGCTGCTATTGTATAACTTTAATTCTTAAATTTTACGATAATTAAAAATTTTGGTAGTTGGCATTTTGCATTCTGGTTTTCGGAACATTCTGAATAACGGGTTTCCGGATAACGAATCCTATACTGTATATATATAAGTATAAAAATACATAAAAATTAATCCTAATCACAATGCTTAAAATAAAATTGTAATTAATTTTAATTTTAGCAAAAATCTTTTAAATTGTATACCAAAATATAATACAAAAAATAAGTATACATACTTCTCCTACAATGATTTAAAAATAAAAAAAACCACATATGTTACTTACATGTCACATTAATATCCCTATTTTTTACAGGTCCAGCCACATTAGAATAGTCTTTTTCCTAGAAAAAGAAAAAAAAAAAAAAAAAAGACTTATTTCTAAGCTCTAGTCTGTTATAATTATGAAAATAAATATAAAGAATGTAAAGCTATAACTATACTTTAACCAATATAGCTTTATATTTCTATTAGGCTAAGAAAGGAAATTAATTTAAAGAAATTACATGACAAAACATACTAGGCAATTTCAATATAATGATAGGCATTTATTTGATTACATAAGTAGAATTTAAAAAAAAAAAAAAAAAAAGATAATAATAATAATAAGTAAATAAAATAATCTTAAAGTTATGTCTGAATTAGCCTTATTGATGTATTTCATATGAAGCAAAACAAGAATCAATCAATCCCATAATGCATTTAAGTTTTGATTTAAGCACCATACCAACCAGCTTGGCTTATTAAATCATAATCAGATTTTTAAGGTTTTTTTTTTTTTTTTTTTTTTTCCCTATTATCTCCTTCCTTTCTTAAAGCACTGAAATAAAATTGAGATAATAATCTACTACTATCTGTTTGAGATAATAATCTACCACGGTAATCTTAAAACTCTTCCTCATTAATATGGAACAAATATCTTTCAACTTTGAAAAAGCTTCATAAATTTTTTTAATGCACTTTCGGATGCTAGTAGAACTTTAGATTGTATACAAAATGGATGCTTAAGATATCACTTAACAATTAAATAAAAACTGTTATAATATAGAGTCAAAAATCCTAAATGTCTGGAAATCACCAAGAGATTTTTCTAAACAAAAATTTAGTACAATTGCATTAACATAAATGTATGATAGCAAAAATTACAAAAAAATCACAAAAAATTAACAAAACGCTATTTTCTATTCAAAATTAATTCTACTATTTCTTGTTTCAATTCATATTTCCCTAGATTCAAAAAGTAATCTTTCTGAGTTTTTTCTGTTCTGAAATTATCATCCATTCCCATTAAATTCGGTCATAGCCATGCGAATTGAAAATCACAAATGAAAACTTGCTATCTAATGATGGTAAATAATGAATATAAATATAAGAATATTGGGATATAAATATAAGGTATCAAACGTTGTTCAATGTTATCTAATAGTCACAAATTTTATGCTTTTTTCTCCCTCCTTACATTATTAAAAAATACATAGAAGAACACTAAAAGATTCTCTTAAGGGCCTGCTTCACTCACCACCGCCGAAAGCCGAAGCTAATGTTATTCTATGGGAATTTTTTCTTTACAAATAACTTATTAACTAATACATATTTTTAAATTCTCTTTTCACATTCTGAAAATTCCCAACTGTTCAATGGACGGACCTTTTTTAAAAAATTATTTTTTTAATTTTTAAAATTTTATTTTGAAGCTGCAAAATACAAATATTACAAATGAAAAAAATACATTTTTAAAAAAGGTCCATCCATTGAACAGTTGGGAATTTTCAGAATGTGAAAAGAGAATTTAAAAATATGTATTAGTTAATAAGTTATTTGTAAAGAAAATTTCCCCATAGAATAACATTGGCTCGGGCTTCCAGCGACGGTAAGTGAAGAGGGCCGTTAAGACTATTTTTCAAATAAATAACAAGAAAGTGGAACTTTTTTGATGCATGATGAAAAAGAGAGAATATTTCGATATTTTAAAAAATACTTCATGAAGATTAAAACCAATCATTCAGTTTTGTAAAAGTTTCCATTATTATATCAATATCTCTTCATATCTAATATTTTTTAACATATTAACAATGTCAATTTTGTTTGATTTCAATCCTACTAAAGGATGGAAGATACAGTTATTAAAAAAAAAAAAAAAACTTGTTTTTTCCACTCCAATTTATGCCTGATGGCCTATAAACTTTTCCTCTCTGTTCCAGATAATTTCCAAGAAAATATTTGCAATACATTGCATAACTAAATGGGCAAAATGTGCTGCTATCACAACAGAGAATTGTTTTATACCCATATTAACCTTCTATCCTTTTGTTCTGTTTCCAATAAGACATTATGATTTAATTATTAGTACTTTACTTTTTGTAAAATTATTCGAGATTTGATAACACTGTGACGGTGTGGCAGTCAATCATTAGAGAAATCTTAAAATAAGTACATATTTTTGAAATATTTTAAATTTGAAGCGAGAAAAATGAATGAGTGAGAAAGGGAAATTTCATTTTTTCTATATCTTATACTAACAGGCTTTGCCCGATTTGCTAGTCAGTAAATTTAAAGGAATTTTCAAAAAACATTAATTACTATATTTTAAATCATGTTATAAATAAAAACTAAAAACTATTTCGCTGAAATCACTTGCTTCAGGTTTTCTTTTTTCAACTGACACATTTTTTATTAATTTTCTGTAAAGTGCAGTGATGCCAACTTCTAATGACAAAAAAGCAGGAGATTTTTAACAGAAATCACGAGACTTTTTCCAACAAGAAGGTTTGAAAGAAAAATGAGTAAAATAATGCAAATTTAATTTTAAGTAAAGCTTTATAAGCTTAGGAGGTATTTACAAAGCATCAGTATTAAAATTAAATGAATAATATATGTTTCTTGCAGTAAAAACAATTAAAAAAAAAACCCTCAGACATACAGTTGTCTAAAATTTAAGTCAAAATAGACAGATTTGATCATTCTGCTCCTAATATAAAACAATAAGAATCTTAATTATCTTTCAAAAGAAAAGGTAATAAAGAAATGAAAATATCAGCTCTATTCTAATGAAATTTGAATACTTTAAGTTTTCAATAGTTATAGTATTTAAAAAAAATAAATAAATCTTTTAATAATAAGATTTTTCATTATGCAAAAATGAAAGTTAAAAATTTATTCTTAGCAAAAATTAGTTTCAAAGTATTGTATAGTAATTCACATTCAAACTGAACTTGATCAATTGCAGGGCAAGATAAACTTCAATTTTCTTTCAAATTTTTTTACCCAATCCCACAAATTTTAAGCATAAATTATGCTAAGAGGGATAGATAAAAATTACATCAGAAAAGCAGGAGAAATGAGTGGAAAAGCAGGAGCATAGAAAAACAAGCAAAAAGCAGGAGACTCCTGCCAAAAGCAGGAGACTTGGCATGTCTGAAAGTGTAATACTTTCGCCCTTGGAGGATCGAACCCATGACCTTCAGGTTATTATTAGCCTTACACTCTAACCATTTGAGCTAACGGACCATAGAAAATCGCTTTACTTTTACGTTTTTATCCCTTGAGATGAACATATCAGAAATTTATAGATTCTAATAAAAGAAAAAAAAAAAAAAAAAAAGAAGAAGAAAGATTAATTGAAATTTTGGAAATCATGCTTGAAGGTGCATTATGAAAGGTGAATGCAGACCTCCATGCAAAATTCTGTAGCTCTGTGATCAGCCCTTTGTCTATAAAGTGAATGACACACACATACACATTTTACTCTATGTATAAAATCATTTTTTAAAGAATTTTAATGTAAATTTTCATTTCTCATAAGATTTCTCTAAGCTTTAGAAACTAAATCTGAATTCCCTGAGTATTCTAGGTTTGACCTCAGGCATATGAAAACTCTGTTTTGGATTCAATACTATCTTCTCGTTTATCTTTCTACTGCATATGCAAGCAGTATATCCAGTGAAAAGATAAACATTCTGCGAAATTTTCTCTCATTATTCCTTAGTAGATAATGTAAGAAAAATAATATTGTTACTTTGTTTTATCGAAAATCAGTATTAAAATGTATGCCAATCAATTAAAAATCAGAATATTAGATGTGATACAGAGAATAAAAATAATTATAAGATAAAAAAACTTTTTATAAACCATGTTTTTAAATTTTCTGTTGAATCATAGCTATAGAACTAACTACATTAGCCCTTTATCAATGCATATTCTTAAGAAATTGTAAATAATTGTATTTATTTTTGTATAAATTCTTTCAAAGAGGCTTAGTAAGTTGATAAAATGTCAATTTTCTGCATTACCAGCCCTTTTTCGTGTTAAAATAGCTTAATTTTCCCTTTAAAACGCATAACAAGCTCCAATAGGCAGGTAATGGATCTGTCGCCAAATTTGGCAATTTTTTGCTCTTGATGACTTTTGGCGAGAAAATCCTTATTATTGATATTCCAAAGATGAACGTTCTAATGTGATTGGTTACAGAGTTACGGGAAATTTGAATTTAAAAAAAAAAAAGTTGGTTTTAAAAATAAAATATTAATCCTAAATTGTGGAAAATTTTTAAAGTGATGATGTTCATTTTTGCCAGATGCATCATTTAACTTTTTACAATTTTTTAACGCTCACATTTAATTAAATGTATTTATTTTTAGGTCGAAAGAAGATGAACTTGTAAATTTTTTTTTGGCAACCATTAAATTATAGCTAATATTTTAATGACTATTTTTATTGCTATTAGGAGCTTATTATTTTCATATTTTAATTAATTAAAAGAAAACTATTCGAAAATTTGAAAATCGGACTTTGAAGTATTGTGTTGTCACCGGGTTCGGAGCTACTGTGAAAGTTTCAAATGTCTAGCTAGTAGGGAAGTGAGTTAAAAATCGATTGCAAGATTTGTACCGGACAAACAAACACACAAACAAACAAGAATAGAAGTTAATAAAAACATGGTAATTACTTCTTTGAGAGGAGTTTTTACATCAGATGATTCTGCATTTCCTTTCAGTCCTTCTTCAGATGCCACTTTTATGGAGTCATGTCCTACATCATGTGCATCACCTGATTTTCCCAACTTTTTGCATGACATGAGAAGATCTTTTCCAAAAAAAGCATCCTTAGGGAAAAAGAAAGGACATATAATATATTGCCATAAATATATACTAAATGCATGTTGTTTCCCAAAAACTATTTGCTACAAAAGTAGTTGTTCACTCAGAAAATATATACCAATAAAATGAAAGCCTATTCAATGCAATAATCAACTATGTAATTTCAAATGCTTATAATTTTGGTTTTGACTACAAACTATTACTATGGCATAGCTCAAAGAGAAATTTATTTACAAAAAAAAAGTATAAGTAGATGTAAAAATTCAGATTAAACCTGAAAAAAAAAAAAAAAAAAAAAAATCCACTCACCAGGTGGCAATTAAAAAAATATTAATTACTATCTACCATTGTTAATGGAGTAAATGTGTACCATTCTTTCTCAATTATTGTTACATATTATTTCATACTAGCTGACCCGTCCGGCTTCACACTGATGAACAAGTTTTAGTTAAAGATGGATTGATATGTAAAAAATTAAGAAATATATCAGTTTATATGTTATAGTCAGGCAATATTATTAACTGGAAAGTCAAAATATAATTTTACAATTATTTTTTTTAATTAGTTGTTAAATGTTGACAATTTTTACTTAATGCTATTTATTTATTTATTTATTTATTTCATAAAAAGAAACATTTCTTTACTCATGAATAAAAAATATTGAAAAATAAACCTATGACATGAAAATGTTTTTGATAAAATTGACGTCATAATAGCTTTAATTATTATTTATTTTTTCATTTCGCAAATATATTTAATTTTTTCCATAATTGATTATTATTTTAATAATGTATATTAAAGGAGAAATCAATAATATGAAACAATATTCGTACAATATATACTATTACAGAATCTGGTGTGAAACAACCACACGACTTCCATTACCCACTATTACACGTAATATATACAATTTTTTGGAGATATTACTTGCATTTTTTGAGATTTTCGAGTAAGAGAAACTTGATACACGTATAAAGACACATACAACAGAGTTTGCATAGCGAGTTAAAAAATAAGGGAAAAAAAAATAGATAGTTATTTTTTTAAACACGAATTTCCGAGATCTAAAACTGAACTACCTAATCAGGATGACCGTTAATATTCCTGTAATAAGCACGTAGTACTTGAGAAAGGTTATCTAAATTGGATTAAAGAAAAAATTTTCAAGAATACGTTAGAGCCGTTTTTGAGATACCAACTTTTACCAAAACTTAACATACTCAATTATTGACCTAAAAACAATAATTACATACAAAAGGATATTTAATAGGAAGTTAACATGGCGAGTTTGAAAAAAATCCGTACAGGCGTTTTTAAAGGAACGCACTTGCGAAGTCTGAAATTGAGCTGTTCATAGAGGACGCCTATCAATTTTCCTGAACTAAGCAACTTTTCAATCGAAAGGGCATCTAATATATTATTTATATAGCAACTTTGAAGAAAATCATTAGAGGTGTTTTTGAATATGGGCTTAGGGTCCCATTTCTGGTTTTCGATGACCCAATTCCGGTTTTTCAATTTTCACGAAAATTTGGAAAATTTATCTGTACACCAGACCTGAATCACTTGTGAAGTTTAGTAGTTCTATTTTTATTAGTTTTGGAGGTATGACAGCCAGAAGATTACACACACGTGCACATATACACACACACTGACCAATTGCCAAAACCTATACAATACTTCCACTACCTACGGTAGTAGGGTAATTGAAGTAAACACATACATCTCGTATTTACTACGATAATATACAGATTTTCGTATTACGTTTTCGATCGCCAAATACAAAAATCGCCAATGACAATAGATATCAAATCTATGCTTTGTTTTCAATTAAAATATTGAAAATTTTAATTAAAAATTTATTTTACCAAAATTTATTATAGCTTCTAGCACTTAGAGAGAGACGGTGTAACTTTTGATTATTGAAAGAAAAAAAAAAAAAAGCAATCGGCTTTTTAGTTCTAGCGATCGTTCTCTACATATGCATATAAACCTTTCTTTTTTTTTATATTAGTATAGCTATAGAGCATAGGTATATTAAATAGGTTTCCAGTCAACATAATGTAACTCAAATAATTAAATGCTATTTACATTTCAGTAATGGCTGTATGCGCTATGTATATTGAGCTACTTGCCATAACTGTTAGTTGCTAAAAATAGTCGCCAAATAAATTTAAACATCTCAATACGCAAGCGAAGTATGACATCACTGACCGCCCGTGGATGCAAGAAAAAGATTTTCCATGTTAATCGCTCATTGGATTTTTTTTTAAAATTAAAATTCTAGAAGAATTATTTCCCGATTTTAATCCTCATATTTGGGTATAGATATGTATTAGTTATTGTATGCATGCGTTAGATTGAGTTATTTTGCTGTCAAATTGACAAAATTTTAATTTTAAATTTCAAAACTGTCACCCTTGGCGTTTTTTGTATTTGGCGATCAAAAACGTAATACGAAAATATACATGCCAGATGTATATTTTCGTAATATGTATTGTACGAAATATTGTTTCATATTATTCGTTACACTCTTAATGTAAGTTTTTAAAATAACCATGATTTTTGAAAGGAATTAAATTATATTCGCCAGATAATTTGGCGATATTTTTTTTTTTTCTGCCAAGGATGACGGATATCAAATCTATTCCGCTGCAACATATTAGTATATTATATCAGATACTTTATTTAGACATTTGAAAACAAGTTTGACTTCAAATTATGATAGAATATTTATCCTTTCCCTTTTAATTAGTTTATTAGTTGGATGTTTATTGTGTAAACATCATCCTTTGAAATGAAATGTTTATGTTTTCAATCGAATATGGAAATTTGCCATTTTTTTTCTAGAGTTTTGAAATTTAAAATTCCAATTTTATCAATTTTACAACAAAAACAATTTAATCTAACGGATGCACATGATAACTAATACATATCTATATCCAAATGTGGGGATTAAAATGGGGAAATAATTTTCCTCGATCTTTATTATTTTTTTACAAAAAATCCAGTTCACTTTTTATATTATTGTTCGCGTGAAAATATATTTTATTATATGTGTGAAAATAAATTAATTCGTAAATCTTTTTGGCAACAATTATAAATTAAAATAAATAATATTATAAAATAGAATTTTATTTTATTTTATTTATTTATTTATTTTTAAATTCCAATTTCGTTTACACACATCAGTTTAAACCACGGAGTAATAAAGACTCCGTGGTTTAAACATTGATGCTTAGATATTATATCATATCATATCAAATTAAATTATTAGAAAAATAAACACTTTTAATTCTATAATGACGTCAGATTTAACGTGTAAGTTTAACAATTAAAAAAGCTTTATATGAATTTCAATTTAATGCACGTGCAAATATATTTCTTTTCTTTTCACGTCAAGATATTTTAAAAACGAAATGAATATGTAAATGTTTCTTTTATGTTGGCAGCAGCTATTTTTTTTTAATATTTCATTATTTCCATTTCTATTACGGCTTCTATGGGGATTTTAATTAAAATGCTCAGATTTTAAACTAAAATTTATTTTATCAAAATTAAATATAGCCTATAACAATATGGCATACTGTAGCTTTCGGTCAGTGAAAGAAGTTTTTAAATCGGTTCAGTAGTTTCAGAGATTACCCTCCACAAACAAACAATTTTTTGCACTTTATATAATGATATAGATAATAATAATAAAAAAAAAAACTTCATTTAAATCATTGAAGCGAGAAGCATACAATTATAAATAATCAAAGTAAACCTTACTTCTACTCCTCGTGTACTTTGATTATTTACAAAAAAAACTTTTTTCTTTTTTTTTTCCGGGGGTGGGGGGCAAAAAGTGAGATGTGTTAGTACCTGCCACAAAAGAAAAAACTAATTGCATTTAGTATACAATGTGATCCAAAACATTACACATATCGGCATATGAGTGTTTTAATGCAAAAATAAATTTTAATTTTCTAACACAAATTATCTTTGTGTTTCTGTTTCATTAATATTTATTCACTAAGGTAGAAAATTTTAATTTCAGTTGGAGAACAGGGTTAGTTGGCACACAGCTTTTAGTTCCTGCCATCAGGAGGTCCATCTAGATCTAGAGTGTTGTCGTGGGAAGTTTATGTATAGATGCATCATCCACTGCAACTTCTATTTGGAATGTGACAAAAAAAAAAAAAAAAAAAAAGAATTGAAATGAGGAAAATGAAAAAGTGAATTGTGACACTGCTTCTGGTGGCAGCTTTTAAAAGAATGTTTAACAGCAGTTGTATACATTTAATATAATCTTTTGCTTCTTATGTTTGGGATTTTGGGATGGATGTTTGGGATCCATTTTATTTTGGATATCCCTGTGGGGCAAGTTGACAGTGTTAAGTATGAGGTCAGTTGGCATAATTATGACATAGTTTGATCTTCCTTTATGACAGTTCAAAGGCTAAGGAACTTTCATCCTCAGTTTCCTACCAAAATGATAGGGTGGGTTTTCAGCCAACAGTTTCCACAAACCCCAGAGAAGATACCACAGGGTGGCTACAGAAATTCAGAAAAGAAGTTCCCTGATTTTTAAATGAATTCTATGAACAATTTTGAGAAATTTCCATGATTTTTATTACCTATTTTATACATTCCATAATTTTGTGTCTATCACACTCATGTGTAACATACTTGCTAAACCACTGCAATTCAAAAAACTATACTGATGGGATTTTTTTTCTTTGTTCACATACAAAAAGGAAGATTAAATTCAAAATTCAAAATTTTGGAGAAATTGATAAAATTATAAAAATATGACTCATTTTAATTGCACAATATATTAACATCAAGACATATTATTCCTCAAAGTTGTTGCACTATTTTTATTTATTTATTTATTTAACTTGATGAGATTCAACAAGAAAGCAGCCAATCCTGTGCAATCATGGTCAAGATAACACCTGTTTGGCGAACTTTCAGTCATGCTTGCTGGGCAAAAATGAAAATTTCCATGATTTTTAGAGTGTTTTTACAAAATTCCCTGATTTTTCCAGATTGATAAAGTACCCTGATTTTTCCATGATTTCCCTGTTTTCCATGATTGTGACCACCCTGTACCAACTGGTCAAGACCAACAACAAATCTCCCATGATATCAAGGGTCACCTCTGATCACTACTGAATATAAAATAAATGACTTTGTTTTGGTATTCTTGAAGAATTCATCCTATATCCATACATTTAAGAAGAAATTTTGGGTCAAATATTATTAAAATAACATATTTTAATATTTATTTATTTTGAAAATTACTATGTTCTGTCAAAGTATCTCTATACATATCTGTTATGACATAAAACTGCATGGAATCTCTCATTAATTATTTACATTCAAAATTAATTAATTTAGTGAACAAATCTTAAAACAATTCCCATAATTCAAATATATTTAAGCAATTTTACATAAAGCTAAAACCTTAATAAAGAAAATAATTTAAATAGATCAATATTAAGGTAAAGACACCAGTGCTTGTCACCCTTAAAATCTGCACCAGAGTTCATCCCCCTCACAAAAGACATGTTAAAATAACCGTTAATTAACAGCTATGGATGGTAGTTTCAAATCTGTAACTGTTAATTAACAGTTTTTTTAACATGTCTTTCGTGAGAGTGACAAACACAGGTGAAGATTTTAAGGATGACGAGACTGGTGTCTTTACCTGATATATTTAAATAAAGAATTTAAAGAAATAAAATGCAGTAATACTTAATTTTCAATAAAATCTATTGTATAAATTAATCCAACATTTATCTCAAAAATCAGTCTAATTTACTTTCAATGTCAAACCATCTTACTTATTTTATCATCCAAAAAATAATTAAATAATTTTCCGATATCGTTTGAGTTTTTGCCAGTAATAAAATTATTAAGTATTTCAAAATATTAAATTTAGCATTTAGATCATGAAAAGTGCTCTACTATTACTTTCTTAGTTATACACACACACACAAAAAAAAAATCTTCATGTTTAATTATTTTGTTGCAGTTTATTTTCAAATTTTATCCTCCCTATATTTATTTAATTATTTTATTTGCCATTTTGGAATGTTCTCAGAGCAGAAATGATGACTGAATATTCTAGAAACATGGAGAAGAATTTGAAAACTGTTAAATCAGTTACTCTGATTACTTGAGAAGAATCACTTTGTTGTAATGCTGGGGATACTTATGATTCATTTAATAAACCTATAAGTTTTTTTTTTTTTTTTTTTTTTTTTTAAATATAATATATTTGAATTCAGATATTGTTTCTTATAAAATGCTTACAATTAATTATCTTAATTAAAAAATGTTTTTAATAATCTGGTGTGTCACTCACACGACTTTCTCTTACCCTGAAATTTAATACTATAAATACAGGTTGGAGATTAAGAGGTAAGATAATGAGTACTGTTATGTAAACCTATGTTAAACAATTCAAATTAGGCTTCAGGAGAGTTTTATATGATAATTAGTTCTGTGTGAGGGGGGTGGGGGCTACCACCCCCCTCAACCCCCCGTTTCATTAATGCACCTACATTCATATAAAATTTAATTCGGTTATTAAAAAATAATTCTGTTTAAAAAAAAATAATTTCTTAAAATTATTATTTAAAAAAATTACGTTTTATAATAATGCAGACGATTTCCATATTAGAGAAGTAGCATAACATCAAATATCCAAAAAAAAAAAAAAGTCCATTTTATTCTCAATATTAAAAAAAAATTGATAACTTTGTTTTAAATTATTGCAGATCGATGGTTCAACCATTCGTTTTAAAGGTATTGGTGAACTCTTTTGAAAGATACCCATCATGAAAATTTACTCCCCTCGAGGGGGACTTCCCCCCCCCCCCAGGGGGGGAGGTGAGGCTTCTACATACACAATTTTTTTTTTCCAGTTGACTATCTCTATTACAATATATATATATTCGTTTCATTAGGTTTAGTGCAGTCTATAGACGTTAAACTCTACTTACCTGCGATTTCCCCCATAGACGTAATTGTATTAGAATTCTCTTGATTGTCCCTGTACACGAACCAATTGCTTCATCTCAACGAAAAGTTTAGTGTAGCATCCCTATATGATACACATTTAGAATACCAAGTTTGAACTTTCTGCCATAATTTAATTTTGAGATATGCTGACAACAAACAGACACACAGACATACACACAGACCATTTGCTAAAAACATGATTTTCGTATTCAGGGGACCTCAGAACATGTAAATATAAAAAAAAACTCGCGTTCGAAAATTTGACCTAAAAACAATACTTTCTCTACCTTTGTCATGTTGCATGACATGGCTTTTCTACTTTTCTGGCAAAAACAACTTAATATTTTCCATCTAATCTAAATTAGTCAAAAATTCGACGCATTCCCGTTTCATGCCGTTAGTTTGCTTTCCAACAGAACCTCAAATTTCCCTCCTGTTCCTTCCTTCGCGGACCCCCTTTTCTCCCGTTATCATGTGTGGTGACTTTGACGCTCTTCACCTGTCGCCCTACTCTTTCGTCAGCATCCGTTCCTGATTGGTCGCTCTTGATGATGACGTTTGGGGCTCGTGAGCGTGCCCTCGGCGTGCGCTTTTCACCGCACTTGATGGGCAGACTCTGACGAGGTTGGATCTCGCGTGCCGGCATTTCTTGGCGCTCGCGCCGCGTGCGGCCCGAGAACATGCCGCATGCTGAATGGTCTATGTTATGAACCATCTTTTAAATAAATAGATATAAATTTAAGTTAATAGATCAATAGTTCAAATGTTTAGTACACACGCTATTCATAAGTGTTTTAACGGCAACAAAACCACCAGGTATTTTATCGATCCAAAAAGATTAAGCTTTCCGGCGTATCCAATCCACTTGTGCTGCAACCCAAGCATCTATAGATCAGACATCTAGGAGACCTGCCATCCTGTCCTCTCTGGAGTCTTTCAATAAAACAACTGATTTTTATTAGAAGCATGGTCTGTTCCTTTCTGTTATCCGGTAAGAGTTTTCTAGTACTTTTTCCTTAACGTAATATCGAGCGTCACCTAGCGATATGCATATAAGAACCTGGAATGTATAAGTAATGTGACTTACTCCTACTTCTATCAATGCAATATGATGTAACTGTAAAATGAACAATACAAAATAATTGCTCGACGAACTTAACATTTATTATCATCATCTTACTTGATTGCTAATATTGGATCGTTACTTCAACAGTATGTAAAAACGGCGATTCTGAAGTCAGCTTAAGCGTTCGATCACAAACCACCCAAATACCCTCCTAAGTGACGAAAAATTACACTCTCACAAACTTATGGGTAAGAGAAAGTAAAAAAACATAAGAGAGGGGTGGGGGTGGGGGGAAACAAAACAAAAGAGAGATGTTCAATTTTAAATCATATAAAGAGATAGCTATTCAACTTACTCGAAGGTAACTGGGAAAGCTTTCATCCAGATGAGTCTTCTTCTTGGGCTTTCTCTTTCTTTTCGGTTTGTCTGCACTACCATTCAACTCGGAGACTGATTCTGTCAGCTGAGTGCTATTTACTTCTGAATTAGGCGTAGGAAAGCCCTCAAATGCACTCACATCTACAAAATAGTGTGTTCATTGCATTATTTTATATTTATTTACTTAAATAAATAAGTAAATAAATAAAAAAAAAAAAAAAAAAAAATCATTCAAAAAATACACAATAACCACATTAGCAGGGATAGTACCAACCACAAAATGAAATTACAGGGCACTTTCAGTTTAGGACAATATTACTAGTTTACTTATAAAAACAAAATATCTGGAATTTGCTGTGAATGAGCAAAAAATGCCAACTTACTTATAAAATGGAGAAAAAGATCCAATTTTTAAAATATGTTTATGTAAATTTGTTTATTTCAGATTGCTTTTAATGCTAAATTTCATAATTTTAGTTATAATTAAAACATAGTACAAGAAACTAGAAAATTTAAAATGGCATACAAATAAAGCATTTGACTTAAGATCTTGGAATTAGAAAAATCTAACTTTAATTTGAGCAACTGAAACTCTGATAAAACAAGTTTTCATATCGGGTGATCATTTCAAAAACTTCTTTATGCTTGTGTTTTTTTAATCTTTTCATATGTTTTTTTAAGTAAAAAAAAAAAAAAAAAAAACAGACCTGGTTCACCAACAAAGTCCTTTCCTATGCGCCCACGAGGCTTCACGCTAAAGCCACCAATACCTAAAAGAAAAAGAAAAAATCATGCAAATGAGGAACATCCTAATTTAAATTTGAAAATTATGAAACAGAAAATTACACAGTCTTAGTTAAAAATTTCAGAATGTAGGATTAAGTTATTCATAACTGATATTAGTTGTAACTATAATAAATTATAGTATTTTGTTGACTTTATTTATTTTATTTATTTATTTTTTTTTTTTTTAAGCAATAAAAAATATGTTTTGATATTTCCATTAAACAATAGACTACTCTTAATTATAGTATTTTAAATAAATGCTACAGAATTTAATCAATCAAAAAATATTGCACATTCAATATTAGAAGTGTATTTGGAATTAGTATTATTGACACTAAGAAGACAATAAATGATAATGCATCACAATAATCTTGATATGCTCCTGTGAAAACTATATATGAAGTAAAAACACCATATTTAAAAAAAAAAAAAAAAAAAAAAAAAAAAAAAAAAGCATTTGTATAGAATGTCTTTGCCATAATAAATTTTTATTGTATGCTTTTTAGGGCTCCACAATAAAAAGCTTTGAATGTTAATTTTTTTTTTTTTTTTTTTTACTTAAATTTTTATTTTCTGCTTTTTAGTTACAAAAAAAAAAAAAAAAAAAAAAATCAAAATCAAAATTTCTTAGGATACTTTGTAGACAATAAAAGATTTTCTTTTATCAATGGACCATATTCCCACTTTGGGTTCGAGGCTACAAGAATATCAGCTGGGTAGGGAAACAATCCTCAACTCTACTATAACAAAGCATCGTGGCTTGCAAATTTTTATCTTGCAATATTATTTATAAGAGTTACAGATTATATGAAACTGAAGTAAGAGTGATATAGTGATAACTTTGTTTCGTTTTTAATCCAGTTTTAGTAATATACTTTAATATTAATCAACATACGTAATATTAAAAGTTGCCGTGTGAACTGTGGCGATGTTAACAAATTTAAATGAATGTTCCATTTAATAAATTCCTTTATTAAAGTGATTGAAATTCTAATTATTTAAGCTTTGATGTCTATATATATGTGTTTGCGTATAAAATGTTCTTATTAATCTTTTATTCATTATATATATGTATGTGTGTGTGTGTATACATAAAATGTTCTGCAATTTTACGATATGGAATAGTCTTAACTTTATCATTCGATTCAGTTGCTTACATTTCTCTTTTGCTCTTGTTTGAACATTATTATTAAGGTTCACTGCAGAAATATTTAGGAAAATGTTATGCGTAACAATAAAATGGCATCTTGAATCTAATTTGTTTACAAAATATCGGCCACGTGTTCATCGATTTTACCTACGGTGACGTCACAGGAATATTGTCCATTGACATCTTTTCTTTAAAATTATCTGCAAAAAAGTAACACATTGGCCTTCGAGAATCGAACCCACGGCCATTGCGTTATCAGTAGGATGCTCTAACCAAAGTCAAAGAACAGTCAAAAGAAGTCATAGAACATACTAGAAAAATCTATCAAACACCAAAAAAAAAAAATACTGTTCTCGAATGCTTTTTAAAATATTTTGAATATTTAAAATTTTTCCTATCTTGCAAAAGTGCAATATCTATATTTATCTTTAAAATTTTCTTAGTGTTGAAACTTTTATTTTTTTAAAAACATGTCTCTGTGAGAGTAAATTTTTATTTTATGCTTTTTACGGCTCTACAATAAAAGCTTCCAGTGCTTTTTTTTAGTACTTAAATTTTTATTTTTTGCATTTTCGTGACTAAAAAAAGCTTCTTAAAAAACTAATCAAAATTTCTTAGGATACATGTAGACAATGAAATGTTTTATTTTAACAATTGACATCTTTTCTATTAATTGTCTGCAAAAAAGTAACACATCAGCTTCTGAGGATAGAATCCACGACTATCGCATTATCAATATGATGCTCTAACCAACTGAGCCAACTGAACGACTTAAAAGATTTGCTTACGTTTACAAAGTGACGGCGCCTTATTTTTCAGCGTGACACGAAAACACTATGACAAAATAAATTTCAATAAAAAGCTTCTTTTGCATATAATTTGTGCTATTTTATAAGAGTTAATACATAATAATGTTTTAAAATGTAATGCCTGATGAAAACCATATGCCCTTATATAAGCTTTTTTTAATAATTTATGTGGACACATTATATGACAATATATTCATTTTTTTGATATCCTATGAAGAATTTTCTGTAATACTATAAATATTTTTTTAATATAAAAGCCTCAATCTAATAAAAATATTCAAATTTTAAGTCACTGGTCTATTTAGAGAAGTTAAGCCCAAACAAACAACACAACTATATAAATAAATAACCACTTGTTTTGAATTCTAATAAAGTTTACAAAAGAACCATATGTAAGACCATTTTGATCAAAAAAGAATAGATATTTCGAAAGAGTAAAAGATTAGAGATGGATTAGATTAAAAATTATAATGCTTTATTTTTTTATTATTATTTTTAAGGTTATAAAATGTTTGTATATTTATACAATGCATTGGATTTTATATTAACACCTTCACTTTTTTTAAGAGTCCATAATGCTTAGAATGAGAATTCAAACCATGGACGGAAATCTGGACACTAACATGCAGTAAAATGACAGCCTAAATTACCAAGCAGAATTATCTTACCAAGCTTTTGCAGTTTACGGGGTCTTTTCTTTTTGTCATCTGGTGCTGAAGAGTCTATCACTAACTTTCCTTCTTCAAAGTCATAAGCCTTCATAGCTAATTCTTCAATTGACATAGACTCAGTTTTAACATCTTCTGTTTAAAAATCAAAAAGCATATAAGTAATTACAATCTAAATATTCAATTCATAGTTCAAAAAATACAATTAAATCAAAAAGGAAGAAACTGAACATAGAAATACAATAGTCTGTAATATCGAAGTTTGAAGAACGTCCTTCTAAACCAATTAATAAAAGTTTAGCACATAAAAAAAAAAATGCTTATCAGAGTAAATTAAACATACCAAAAGGTATTTAATTAACATCATGATTGGATGTGAAAAATAATTTTGAAATTTTTCATAATTAATATAAATAAATTTATTAATTATATGGAATACATTGCGTCCCAAAAGTTTATAGACAACAGGCTTTTTTTTTTTTTTTTTTTTACAATTGAAAAAGATGAATAAAGATTTCAAAATCATTTTTAATTACAAGTAATATAGTCCAGTCAATAGGTATGTAAAAAAGGGCTTACCTAGCAAAAGGTGGGGTAGAAGATTTTTCTTTTTTAATTTGTACATATGAGTGTCAATATGAAAAAAAACGAGTTATCCAACATGAGCGACCCCGGGAGAATTTTTGTCGGCTGAAAAACCTCGAAAATTTACTACTTTTTTGGCTTTTTTTTAAATATCTCAGAAATGGCTAAATTTAGCGATATTTTTCTATTATAAAGTTTAAAGAAGATTAAATTTCCTACAATTTTTTTCATTACAACTTTTTTGTAGTACTAATAGCAAGCGTGTTACAGCCTCTTGAAATTCGGCATTTTTTCTCAAGCTAATAAAATTCAGCTTAAAGAAATGGGTTGGTGCATGAAAACGGAAAGAAAGGAAGGGACATATTCAGCTGTCTGACCTTAAAAAATGACATCTGCTTCGTAGTAAAGAAGGTATATATAAAAAATAACTGCCCCCCCCCCCTTTCACACAAAAAGCTCTCCCTTTCCTCCCGCCTCTTCTCATCCTGTAGTACGCTGCCTCGGCTGAACATCTATGTTATTCAGTTCAGTGCGAACGTACTGTTTCAACTTGTGAGCTTTTTCTATTACAATACGTGGAGTGTTTGTTTTATTTTCGAAATCAGTTTGAATAAATGTGAAGTAAAGATTCTGAAGGAGAAAGGTATGCAAACAATCTGTAAAAGTGCAATGCAAAGTGTCAAAATGAAGAACATTAGTGTTTTTTGAAGATCCTAAAACAAGTAAGAATTCACAATGCCTGTCACAAACGATACATCAATGAGCGAATGATTGCAGCATATGTACGGCGTCATACAACTGGTGATGGAGCTGGTCCAAACTGTGCGGCTCCATATCTTCCATCAAGAACTGAAGGTTTCAGTTTTAAAGATCAGTGTTTCTTGTGTGGAGTGGGGATACTTGAAGATTTCTTTAAAAAACAGGAACGACTTCCTGAGCATGAAAGAAATTCTATCCACCATGCTATGAAACTGGTGTGAAAGAAACACATGTAAATGACGAAAATCGTGGGGATGAGAGAAGAAAAAAAGTACTCGAATGCATCGGAAATGTAAAAGGTTTAGTTGCTATAAATGCTGGGTATCACAGGTTTTGTCATCAAAAACTGCATTGTAGGCCAAAAAGTGAGATTGAACGAGGATACTACCCTGCAAGTAACACTGATGAGGCAATGGAATCAATTTCCTCCTAACCTTAAAACGACTCGGAGGAGTGCCAGTCGCATAAAGTATTTGATGAATAAAATAGAGAGTGATTTTCGTCCTGGCATCAGAACGGTTACATCACGCCTTTGCAAAAAATATGGTGAAGATGTTTTAATAGCCGAAACTGCCAACAAAAAAGCAGTTTGCTTCCAAAATGTTGGCTATAAAATACTCAGTGAAACTGGTATAGTAACAAGGACTCTAATCCTCAACAGGAAAATGTCATACTAATTTCATCATTTGACGAGGCTGAAGAAGATAAGCTATTTTAAGAGCTTTTATAATTACTGCAAGACGGAGAGGAACAATTTGAGGACAACACACCTTCCTTCTACCGCTGATGACTATTGAAATTTAAGAACCCGGGCTTTCAAAATAACCACGAAGAAAATAAACATGTATATTATACATTAATGTACGTTTTTTTATTTGTTTAAAGGCTAAATGAATCTCCCTATAATTTACATATAAAGTTAAATTTCTACAATTCACTTTTGCAATTATTTGCTATTGTTCTTCAAACAAGTTTGCCTATTTATGAAGTTCATTTAAAATTAAAATTGTATCTTGTTATTATCATCAATATTAATATAGCAGTAATGAATGTTTATTACAACATTATGTATTATATCTAAATATCATTAACGTTTTATAATTTAATAAATAGTAGAATTAAAATATTTATGTATCAATGCATTGAGATTTTGCTTATTAGCCCCCTAATATTTATTCATTTACATTTATGTACAAATATTTTTTATTTTATTTATTTTTCTTTGTATATGTGTGTGTGTGTGTATTATGTGTTGCAGTGATAGAATACTATACATTGGTAGTTATTGGAGTCTGATGATGACTACTGTTGTTAGGCCAGAATTGTCAGTGCGTGGCTGGGGGAAGAGAGAGAGTTAGTAAAAAGGGGAAGGGAAAAATTAAAAGGGAGCAGATTTGTTATCTGTCGTCCTTAGTCAAAAAAAAAAAAGATATAATCTCCAATTTATCTGGCGAACATATTTAATTCCTTTCAAAAATCACGATTATTTTAACAAGGCATATGTTAAGAGAACAATCAAGAATATAAAACAGTATTTCGTACAATATTTATTGTAAAAAAAATACATCTGGCGTGTATATTTCCATATTACGTTTTTGATCACCAAATCCAAAAATCTCAAGGACGACAGATATCACAGCTATACCATTAAAAGTTGTTAAGCTTTCTGTAAATAAAGCTTCTAATTCTAATAATTACTGTACATTATTTATAAGGAGTAATGCGCTTTTTTTACGAAGTTGAGAAATTTGTTTATTTTCAAGAAGCTGTAACGCGCTTGCTATTAGTACTACAAAAAAGGTGTAATGAAGAAAATTGCAGGAAATTTAATCCTCTTTAAACATTACAATAGAAAAATATCTCTAAATTGAGCCATTTCTGAGATATTTTGAAAAAAGCCAAAAAACTTGTAAATTTTCGAGGTTTTTCAGCCGACAAAAATTCTCCTGGGGCCGACCATGTTGGATAACTCGTTTTTTGCATATTAGTACTAATATGTACAAATTAAAAAAATAAAATCTTTTACCCCACCTTTTGCAAGGTAGAATGTATTTATTGACTGGACTAATAGCAAGACAAAAATAATATCACACAATGACAGATTTTGAGATAGAAACTAAAAATGAAAATTTTCTGCCCAAAAAGTTTATAGTCAACTCATTTTTTTTCTTAAACATTCAAATTTTTGAGCCGAAAATTTACTGCCCAAAAAGTTTATAGTCAACACATTTTTCTTCTTAAACATTCAAATTTTTGAGCCATTTTTCCCAATCATTTCAAAAATTCGATCAGGCATACCAAAATAAAGAGTTTGAAGAAATTCTGGCTTTAGAGAAAACCAACTTCTTTCAATTTGCAGCTTTAGATCTTGAACTGTTGCAAATTGATGCCCATTAGCATATACGTTTCTAGCTAATATTCCTCAAAGGTTCTTCATTGGGTTCAGTTCAGAGCTGGCCAGTCCATAACAGTTACTTGGTTTTGTCTAAACCATTGCATTGACACGTGAATGGAGCAATCGTCTTGCTGAAATATCCATTCGTCCCCACCTAGCAACTTTCCAAATGAAAGTAATTGTATTTCAAGCATTTTCTGGTAATATTGGTGGCCTTTTAAAAAAACAATATTGATAGTTCTACTATAGGAAAATGCTCCTGTGAAGGAGTATCTTCACTTATATTAGTTTTAATTGCATTCTCAAATAAATTTAATAATTAATTACTATATTTTCAATAAATTAAATGTCTATTAAAATATCTAACAAAATTCTAAATTATCTTTTATATTTAATCACATTTGTCTCTCTATAAATAAATATCTTAATTCTAATAATATTTTATCTGCTAATCTATTATATAAATCTGCTGAGAACAAAAATGTATTCTTTAAAATTAATAATTTATTTCTGCTAGTCATCCTCTCCTAAATCATTTTAATAAAATAAAATGTAAAGAATATTATTTTCCTCTAGTAACCATTGCATATATAAAGATTGTATTTCTTTCTTTTAAATTGTGTAAGTTTATTTATTAGAACTAAATTAAGCAATAAATTTCTGTTGTAAGTTCATTAAAGGGGTAATTTATATTTCTAAACGACAGAATGTGCAATAATTGACTCTTTGTGTCTCCCTTTCCAAGACGATAGTCTGGCAATAAAATTTCGCATAGGTGCTTGGCATTAATTCTTTAACGGACTTTTTAAATTTAAAATATTTATACTAATTTAATCGAGAGACAATAAATTCTGTTTGGCTGTAAAATTTGGCACTATTTCAGAAAACTTGGCGTGATTCGGCAGTTGGATCGTGATTGCGAGATTGAGAACTTCAGATTTCGCTCCAAAACTACTGCTTGAATAACACGTCATCGCAAACCCCCCTCTCTCTCTCTCTCATCTAACCCTCTGAATATCTTTAAGACTGTTGTAAATTGTTTTTCAAGATACTATTAATTTATTCCTATGCTCAGATGATTAAATAAAGTTTGATTACTACAAATTATTGGTTTCCTTCTTTACGGCCTCAATTTTATTATACCTGTGGTTCTGCGGACTTTGTCTTAAATAGCCCAAGTTAACTTTTCTATACTACAGCTCCCCACATCATGAGTGTACCCACTCCTTGTTGTCTGCTGAAAAAAGTTTGTTTCCTTGCGAATATTGTGCCAGTAATATGCCCAACTATCGGGGTCATCTAAATTGAACTTCTTTTCATCACTAAACAGAACACTCAACCATTCATCCGTCCAACTCATATTATTTCAAGTTCACTGAATACGAGTTTCTTTATGTCGTTTTGTCAACTTTGGTGAACGATGCATTTTGTGATAAGATAGCATTTTACTTACCTCCAGTCGTCGATGCACCGTGGATTTTGATATTGGAACAGTCACTTCTCTAGAAATTGACCGTACAGACAAGTTCTGGGCTGAAACTAATCTGAAAATCTCTCTATCTTGCCGTTTAGTTGTTTTCGTTAGTTGCCTAGAATGTCATTTTGTTTCAAAATTGTCACCTTTTGACAGAATTTGGTATATACCAGCCCGGCTGTGTCCAACTTTTCTTTCAATGGCTACAACTTTCATTCCACGAGCTTTCAAACGATACATTTGCATAGTTTCATTTTTGGAAAACTGCACGTTGCAAGGCACACTTACAATGAGTTCAAAAAAGAAAGAAACTTTTGCTTTTATCTCAGAAAACTATTGCGTCACAAGTACATGACCTTGGAATATGCAAATTACAAAATCAGTTCTTAAATTAGCTTTTAACACCGGTTGTCCATATATTTCTGGGACAACATTATTTTGTTTCTTTTTTTTTTAAATATTAAATTTATGACTGTTTAAAGTTTTTAAAGTATTTTATTATTTGCATTATGTCAATACATATTTGCATAATTTATTTCGTCTTTCTTACTCATTTAATTAGCTTTTAAATCCAAAAGAAATTGTTGTCTATAAACTTTTGGGATGCACTTTAGCTTAAAAATTCTTAGTATTTCTGTTATACAGAGGGTGTTCATTTATTTTTTAGACGAATTTGATTTGGTGTAAAAATATATCTAATTAGAGAAATTATTTTTCACAGCTAATATGTTTGTGAAAGTATAAATCATCAACCAGCAATTGAAATATTTGTTTATATACAAAATGGCATTTTTAAAGAACAAATGGATGAAATATTACTTTTCTGCCCTTTCTAAATAAATTTTGCTGTCTGGGTCAAGGCCAATGGTCTAGACTAGAGCCCTGGGTGTAAGGGGGGGGGGATACTTTTCTTGGAGGTCTGTCTAAGGGGTCCTAGAACCCTTTTCAGAAGATTCATATTTAGTTATTAAAAAATGCTGAGAAAGGCATGGTTATTGTATTTTGAAAACCACAATAGGTACTACTGTCACTGTGATAAGGGGGGAAAAAAAAAATAATAATAATAAATGGGATAAAAAATACCTGGAGCCATTGCTGAAGTAGAATCTTCATTCCGATCAATAGATTGAAAAGAGAATGACGACAATCCAGTCTTTATTTTTCTCGGTCTGGGAATTTTCTTGGGTTGGTCGGGAGCCAGTGATTTGATGTATTGCATCCCACTTTCAGACAAGCAAACACCATCCATAAAATATTGAATAGGATGTTTGGTTTTCACAACAGGAGGCTCAACTAATAAATCAAACCATAGTATTTTACTTTAATTTCAAACGAAGCACAACATAATTATAAAATAAAACAACAGACCTTACTTAGGCTTCATCTTCAGCAATCTTCAACGACAAAGATATTATTCCCCCCCCTCGAAACCGCCGGAGTTTATAAAATCCCCATAGAATATCCTGACCAAAGCTTTACAGAGTAAGCGTATTCATTACAATGGAGCAATGGGTAGCGTACTATGTCATGGTTGCGTCATGGTTACGTCATAGATCGATGACAAAGCCATCTCGTGTTGGAGGTGACTGAACTACTCAGGCTGAAACTGCGCATGCTCGAATAGAATTTGTTTACTCGCGTGATGCTCCATATTTAAAATTTAAATGGAACTGTGTTTGAACGAATGCACATCTAAACGAAAAAATTCATGTATTTTTAGAATATTCATATTTCGCATGTTTTCCCGTATTTTAAGATAAGTAATACATTTTAAATCAATTCTTAAAAATTATTTTTTTAATACTTCTTACAATTTATAAAATTATTGAAATCTTAATCTCTTGAATTTTCATTCATTACGGATCAAGAGATATCTATGGAATTTTGAATTCGGTTGTTTTATTTGTTATGAGGTTAGAAGAAGTTAGTTTTGATTATATTTGTTCATTCCTAAATGTTATTTTATCATTCCTAAATGTTATTTTAGTTATAGATTTGGTTATAAAGCAATTACAGATATATTTTGTTTAGAAGATAAAATTTTTGTGAATGGTTTCGTCTGCGTCTGATTGATTTTATGGAACATGACATATTACTTTTTTTAGTAAAAGAGATAATGATAAAGTCATCTTTTATAAGCGATTTCTTTTCTAAAATTTAAATTTTTTTTTTTACCAAAATTTTAATTTTGAAAATTGCACACGCTAATATTTCTTCTTAAATTACTAATACATGAATTTTTTCGTATTTACAATACAATTTACAACATTAGAAGATCGATTTAAAAATTTTTATTTTACACTAATTAATTCTAGCTCTAAGTGAACACTATAGATGTGATTATTTACTTGAAGTTATTAGCGTACATTTGACTTTAAATACAAAATATGTTAGATGTTAACTAATAATAATGTGATTGCTTATTAGCTAACATCTAACATATTTTGTATTTAAAGTCAAATGTACGCTAATAACTTCAAGTAAATAATCACATCTATAATGTTCATTTAGGGCTAGAATTAATTCTTGTTTATATTAAAACCATAAGAGATAACATTTTTAAAGAAAGCACAATAGGGGCGGATTTTTCACAGCTTTTATTTGGGTACCGCAGCCACTGCACGAGGAGAAGCGCTAACGCCGAGTTTACTTTGCGACATTTGTTAACATTATGTGAATGAGCTTAATCTGTAAAGCTTTGATCCTGACAAAATAAAAGGAAGTTATATAATAGTCACTAAAAGGAAGATAAAGACACGTCTCAAGGAACACGAAAACGATATTAAATTTGCCCGCTCTACTACCGCGCTAGCCAAAGCATATTGCGAAAATGAAATAAAAATAGAATTTAAAGACGTTGAAAAATTGGCCAACTATAATAATCATACGTACGCATTTTTCCGTGAAAGCGTTGAGATCAATAGCGATAGCAGCGCCATTAATGACCCTGAATCTGCCAAAATTGATCCGCAGTGGCGCTACCTGCTACAAGGAAGAAATAAGGCTATAAATAGCCAGTGCCAGCAAACACTAGTTGCAATTGACAAAGGGGGAGGATCCTCCCCAGAAAAGCTTATTGCTGAAGATGAAGCCTAAGTAAGGTCTGTTGTTTTATTTTATAATCAAACATAGTATTTCTTAAAAAGCATTATTTGCACCTTTACTAAGTAGTGCAAATAGCAAACACAATAAATCAAATCTCATTAATAGATAATAAACATACTAATAAAAAAAAAAGTGAAAATTAAATCTAACAGTTAAAAATTGTTTCCTTATGAATATGATAGCTTTATGCAGGTTACAATTCATTTAAATTTTGGCTCTCAAGTAGACCAGACACTTTTTGCTAAGGATTTCACTTGTGTAAAAGCCATTTTTAGCTAAGTAGTGGATCAAAAATATATATAAAATATAATTGAAACAGAAACAATAATCTCATAAATTATCTACTTTTGTCTAATTAGATCAGCTTATAGAACAAATGCACTTTTAAAAATAGAAAATTTATTTCTACAAGCCCTATATTGCACCAAAATTATAAACGGAATATAAATGTTCTTATAATAAATGAAAATGAGTAATTGTTAAACATATCAGCAAAATAGGTACTTAGAAAAGAACAGCTTTATTATAGGACCCCTTGGCAAAATTTGAAATTTGGCACTGAAGTAGCTCCGGTGTTTCTCGCCAAGATGTTTACATATGCAACTGTTATAATGATTTTAATTCATTGCCAAAATGACAACAAAAATTTAAATGTCATCAAGGGGATCCTATACTAAAACTGTACCCTCAAAATAATTCCTCCTTTTTTATACAAAGAAGTTATAGTAAAAAAAATCAACCCCAAAATAATGACAAAAATCTAAAAGTCACTAAGGGCAGCTATAATACAGCTGTACCATGATCGGGTTTACATATTTATTAATTTTTTTAATTACCAACCAGTATGTTAATTTAACAAACAAATAAATGGGCTGCTATGCATAACTCCAAGATATCCGTGCATTTGCATGCTGGTTGGCATGAATATTTGATTAATTCAAATTATTTAATGAATAATTAAAACAAAATATACTCAAAATGGTAAATGTATAAAAAGAAAAAAAAAAAAAAAAAAAAATAGTTATCTCATACGATTGAAATAGTGCTCATCCTTAACACCACTTTTCATTAAATGTCCTTTCCTAAAATTAGTGAAATTTTTCCTTTTTTCCAAAGCTTACTTTTGAGAGAAAAATGAATATTTATTAACTTAAAAAATTATTCTTATGTTAAAGTTACATAAAATTCGGTTAAGAATATGATAACGAACAGGCCATCCAAATTTTATGTTCATATGTTTATTTGTTTAAAAATTATGTGCAAAAGAAGAGAACAAGAAAATAGGTTGTTGCTTTAATTTTGTCAGTGTATACATATATTGTCATATCTATGGTTATATCTGTTTGAAATTTATTGCATAATGTTTAGCAAGATCAATCCTATCTTATAGTATTAAGCTTAATATGGCCACTATAGTTTGAAACCTTGCAATTTTTTATGTTTTCAGAAACTGTTCTCTTTATATGATCCTGAAGAGAAAATTCTTCATCTTTCGAACATTTTTCAAGTTCTTAATAAGTTTATCTTTGTACATTTCATTCTTTTTTACCGTCAATTTGTAATTTTTCCATAATGGTCCACTTTTAATCAATTCCTTACTTATGGATTCTATGGATAATAATCATGTTAATATTGCTTATTTTTATATATACAATTAACTCCCTTTGATCCACAGACCTATAATTCATAAATTCCTCTAATTCACAATTGATTTTTAATTGTAAAGAAAGAAATTTACACTAGAGATTTTGAAAAATTTGGCAACATTTCTCACATTTGTATTTTTCACCTTTTTAATTTAATTTTTAGTTTAATCCTTGCTTTCAAATACAAATAGAGAAAAACAATGTGATTCTCATATTTATTATCCTACAATTCATACGGACTAACACTAGGTCAAACCAAAAGTAAAACAACCTACTGTTACATCAATGTTTAATAAAATAAAAAATAATCAATGATGAATATTTATTTCTGCACCAAAAATATTTTCTTTTCTATTTATTAAATAAATATGTACGTTTATATTTTATTGCTATACATTATATGATCATGCTTAAATTATTTATCTTCATACATGAACATGATTGGTAAGTTTTACTAATATTAAAGAAATATTTCATTCTGAAATTTATTAGAAATCGTATTTCCATTTTAATGTGCATTTATGAAATAAAAATAATAATAACTGACTTTGTATCTGCTAAAGAAATCTCTAATCCACAAATTCCTATAACATGCACAACCTTTGGAGATTAGAGGGAGTTGACTGTACTTAATAAAATTATTACAGGATATATCTATATTTTTGGTCTTTTTTCATTCTATTATCATTGTAACAACAGGGATTAAAATTGACAGTGGTCCGTTAATCAAGGACTACAAAAGTATTTTTGGAGAAGCAAAGTTTAAATTCTAATAGTCCACAGGACCAGTGAAGTTCTTCAATTATTTTATTTCTTACTTTTCTTTAAAATTGCCAATAAATCTGTCACAGAATAGTATGTCATAACAATAGTAATTGTAAACTAAATTCAAAAACTGGCGTACAATCGATAGAAAGATATTAAAACTTCTTCACACACATAAATTTTAAGTCAGCACAACCGGTTTTGAAAGGACGTAGCGAGTCTTGCTTTTGCCTCCAAGGCAGTAGCACGTGTTTGCACCTGATGAAGAAAGGCTACGTCCTTTCGAAACCGGTTGTGCTGACTTAAAATTTATGGTGTGTGAAGAAGTTTTAATATCTTTCTAATAGTAAGTGTACTTCATATTTCAGTAAGCATAAATTTTTGATTTGTAGAAGACTTACTTAGTATAATTTACAAAAACTTTAAAATAATTTTTTAAAATAATTTTTAAAATATAATAGAATCGGTGAACAGACCAGTCAAAATATATAAAGACCAGTGACTGAATTTTCTTAATTTCTACCCCATAACAATATATAAATATATATGCAAACTAGCAGGTTTTGCCTGCTTCGCTGGTCACTATCTTTAAATGAATTAAAAAAAGAATCAATATTTTTTACACCGTTCTACAAATTAAAATAAAAAAGAAAATACATTTAAATTGCTTAAAAACTTCGCTTTGAGCCCTCGCTGACTTCGGCAGAGACTTCTTCATTGCAACGTCTTGGTACTGGATAATTTAATTTAATTTATAGAGATGTCAATACAGGAAAAACTGCATTAGATATTTTCTTTTTGATAATAAACAGAACGGAAAATGCATAATATTTTACATGGAGAGATTTTGTATAATTAGACCCATTTAAAAAAAATGTTTTTTCCTTTTTTTTTCCCCACTCGCATTACAAAAATATTTTAAATAAAATTGAGAAAAATTGGGGAAAAACAATGAAACAGCTTGGACTTCTTAGCAGAATTTGAAATTTGGCACTGAAGTAGCTCGGACGTTTCTCGCCAAAATGTTTACTTATGCATTTGTGATACCCATATCAACTCATCACCGAAATGACAACAAAATTATAAATAATTATAAGATAATATATATATATATATATATACCATGTTTTTAAATTTTCTGTTGAATCTTATAGCTATAGAACTACTTTATCACTTTATCAATGTGTAGAAAATTTTAAAGTGATAATGACATCAATTTTTGTGAGATGCATAATTTAATTTTTTTCAATTTTTTAATGTTCACCTTTAATTAAAAGTATTTATTTTTATGTTGAGAGAAAATGAACTCGTATTTTTTATTTATTTATTTTATTTATTTATTTATTTTTTTTTTGTCAACCATTAAATTATACCTAATATTTATTTCCATAATTTAATTAATTAAAAGAAAACTTTGCAATGTAATATCTTTAATAACTTGATATATATAGTGTCCACACAAAAAATGAACAGTTTCCAGAGCTCTTTTAAAAGCTATAACACCTATGCAGCACCTCTTAAAAAAATTCATCAGTTTTTACTAAAAAAAATGGCCATATTTCACCACCAAAACCACACAGTTGTGTTCCCGACAAACTCTTTGCTTTATTTATATAGATTGATATGCCAGTTATGTAAAAACACTGAAATAAAGGGAAAGGGGATAAGATGTGCTTAAAATACATAAATATATTACCTGGCTCCTTAGGCCTAACAGGAGAAGGGTGTTTTTCAGGTATCACTTCAATTTCTGGAGTGGGTGTTCTAGGTATTGCTGGAAAAAGGATGTTAATCATTAATAACAGTGAAAAAACTATATAATTGTAACGGAATTGTAAATAATTGTATTTATTTTTGTATAAATTCTTTTGAAAAGGCTTAGTAAGTTGATAAAATACTAATTTTATGCATTTCTAGTCGTTTTAGGGTTAAAATAGCCTAATTTTCCCTCAAAAACACATTGGAAAGCTCCAATAAGGCAGGAAATGAAATTTGGCTACTTTTTCCCTCTTTGGTGATTTTTTTTTTGGCGACCTTGAAGAGAAAATTCTTATTAGGGATATACCAAATATGGAAGTTCTAATCCCATTGGTTGATGAGATACAGAAATTTCTGGAATTTTCCACACTTTTCTACAGGAGTATAAAAGGGATGTTTTTTCGCCAAGGCTGGTTCAATTCTCAGCCAGCTTCTGCTAATGCTTGCATTGTTTTGAGCTTCTTTGAATGAGACTTGCTTTATGTGTTACTGCTAAACAGTTTGTACTGTGGTTTTGCTGTTGACAACTGTTGATTAAGCTGTGGTTTATTGGTGGAATTGAAGCTGATACTCAGTTTTTAGACCTGTACTTTGCTGGAACTTTCTGTAAATAAAACTCCTGGATTTGTAGAAGTTTTGCCTCTCATTCTCGGACAACTTACGAACACTCGAGTATGCAACAATACATAAATATATATGAAAAGAATAAAAATAAATAGTTTTAAATTATCAAAAAACCCAATTTAAAAGTATAAAAATTGCTAGTCGAAATTGTAATCGTGAATAATTCGTAATTACTCCTTTAAAGATTGCTTTCCAGCAGAAGACTTTATCACTCAGAAATCAGAAAAAGAACGAAATTATAAGTCAAAATTTGCTGATGTTAACGCAATTTGCAACTTGTGCGGCATCGATCATGCATATTAATTAATCTCAGAAATTCTTTTTACAACCCAGACGATCTAAAGAACCAATCAGCAGCTCAGAAATTCCGTATATAAGCCCAAACATTAAACAAACGGACGACTTTTGCCAGTTTTCCATTGCTAATAAACTTAACGTTGCATGTTCCTCCGACATTACGAAGGTGCTACAGGCTTCCCCAACGTATTCCGCAGCCTGCGGCGCCGCTTAGCCGCCTGTGCATCGGCAAATCGTTGGATTAAAACTACATTTGCCTTACTCTGTCCCGACTTAGCAATAATGAAGAAATAAAGCTGTTTCCTGACAGAAATCCTAGTAATCCTTGCGTGCAACGACTGTCATCTCTCTCTTAACAAATAACAATCATTACAAATATACATATAAATGCAGAAAGAAAAAAAATAAATACTCACGAAGGAGATGTGGAGGTAACTCATCTGGAGGTCTACAGTGTGGGCAATTATAACCATACTCTGCACATCTTTCAGCCTGATCTTCATCTTCAATTTGATCACACATTGCATGCAGCCACCTAAATATCAAAAACCAGAATCATTTGAAATTCACGAATAAGGCAAAGCAGTAATTTTTGTACCATAAGGTAAGAGAGCAGAGTCTTTATCCATTGAAACAGCAATTTTAACATTATTTTCAAGTTTTGGTTTTTTCCAAATTTTTAAAGATTTACAACTGAAGAGCTGAGTGAATGAACACGAGAAATGTCATTTTTGAAGCAAATAAGATTTCATTATTTATTTCAGTTTCAAAGGTAAATTTTATATTCTGATCAATTTTATTTAAAACTTCTAGGATTTCGTTAGTGTTTTCTATAAGTAAATTCTACAAGTCTTGAATAAAATTGATCAGAATATAAAATTTACCTGTGAAACTGAAATAAATAATGAAATTAACTATCTTGACGTCAAGATTAAACGCTATCAGAACAATATTAATACCACAGTTTACAGAAAACTAACAGCAAGTGAAGAAATAATTAGCAACCATGGTAAAACTCCGTACACATATAAAATTAATGCAATACAAGCCTACATTAACCGTGCAATCTTAATTTGTAACAATCCCGCCGATTTAAGAAAGGAAATAAATTACATTAAAAACATAACTATCAAAGCAGGCTACAATGAAAACCTCGTCAATAAATTATATAAGAAAAGGATCAATAAACTTAATAACATCCCAAATTATCAAAAAAAGCCTCTCCAAGTTTTACTTATTCTATACCATATGATCAGGGAACTTCAATTAGAGTTAAAAATATAGCCAAAAAACATAATATAAATATCCCCATAAAACCAAATCCTAACATCTACCAATTAATCCGAAATGATAAAAATACAACCCCTCCACTTGAAACTGCTGGAATATATCAGATCCCTTTTAATTATGCAAATGAAAAAAGAGGCCACTACATTGCAGTAACAAAAAGGAAAATATCAACCAGGATTAAAGAACACCAAAGTGACATTAAATATGGAAAAATAACGATAGCCCTCACTAAAGTCAATAACGAAAATGATATAAACATCAATTTTAACGAAACAAGAAAAATAGCCAATTATAATAACCCTGACTATGCTTTTTACCGGGAAACCATAGAGATAATAAAAGACCAATCAGTGTGTAACGGGCACCAGTCGTGTGCTGATTTAGATCATGCGTGGTGCCACCTCATAGAAGATCAACACAGAGGCAAGAAGACAAGACCAGTTTCAACCAAAGCAGATCATGAAATAGCTACTGAAGAGGGGGTGGATTTGCCCTGAAAGGTCTATAGTTTAACAGAGCTTAGTTAAAGGTAATTTTCATTAATTAAATAAGTTAAATGCTGTTTTAAATGTTTAAATAAAAATATTGCATAAAAGTAAAGCATAACAATTTCAAAAAAGAATTTTTAAATACATTCTACCTCTATCATATACTCACCTTTCACATTTGCTGCACTGTATGACAAGCTCATTTTCATCATAACGTTGCTGACAGATGCAGCAACTGCTGTAACTGGCACATGGACCGCACAGAGTATAATTCATCTGCCAACTGCAGTTCACACCAGGTGACTTAGAACCACATTTTACACAATTCACACACCTAAAATAAAAGGGATAATGTCTCAGAAAAAAAAATTCCTATAAAACAAAGTTGATTATTTCCTCACTGATCAACTGTATTTAATAAAATTAGAATATATAGTGAATCAATATGTAATAATAATAAAAAACATATAGAATACCTATTGAACTTTTCATGCTAATTGCCAAATTCATAATTCTTGTTTAGATCTACGGACAAAATATGCAATTATTGCACAACTAATTGTTAATAAGTATATTTTTTTCCTTTGTTGATTTTTGACATTTTCTTCTTTTTTTTTCTGCTAAATGTTTGAGCAACAAGAAAGATTAATACACACTGTTTTTACAATAGTTTGATGAATATTAAACACCTTTGTTTAGGATAATTAAAAAAAAAAAAAAAAATTCAAGCTCTTCAGAAATAAGATAAAAAAAAAAAAAAAGGTTTGAATTAGTCTTTAACCCCCTCCCCGCAACATCATAAAAATTAGTTGCGAGGTCATTTTCATCAGTCAAAGCTTAGATGATCAGAATAAAAATCAATCTTTTTTTGCATGTTCTTACAGTTATTTACAAAAAACTAGTATGTTGTGGCCACCACATGACTTTCTTCTATATTTTCCTATACAAATTCACTATTATTTAAAAAAATTATCTTCCATGATAATGCAGACGATTTCCATATTAGAGAGGTAGTATAACACTAAATATCCAAAAAAAGTCAATTTTATTCTTAATATTACATGGGGGGGGGGGGGGGGGAATTTTTTCTTCTTTTTTTGTTGTTAAAAATGAAAAAAAAAACAATACCTTTATTTTAAATTATCGCAGATTGATATTTCAACCATTCGTTTTAAAGGTAATGGCAAACTCTTTTGAAAGATACCCATCACGAAAATTTACTCCCCCCCAGGGGGAGAAGTGATGCCCCCACATGCACAAATTTTTTTTTCCTAGTTAACTACTACTATTATCAATAATTCATATTAATCACTGATAACAGATTTTCTTTATTTTTCTCACTTGAGGTTAATTCACGATTATTAAGATGGTCTTACAAACTTTTTTGAAAAATTATTCTTGCATATATTAAAAGTAAATTTTTTGTATCCGGTTTTCTTTTTTTTTTTCTCTCAGGATGAATACTACGGAACTTTATTCCAAGTGGAAAAGGATTAATAAGAAAATATCTAAAATTAAGGATCAAATAGAGTTTTTACAAGACTGTAATCCTTTTAAAATCATTCCGAAATCGTGAAGAGTTAATAATAAATTTATTAAAAATGGAACTTCCCACATGAAGTTAAAAACTTTGAACGTAATATTCTAGATAAAGCCATATGAATAAAAAAGGCTAGCTATTATAGAGAACAGGAAGAAAAAATGGAGAATGAAATTAGTGAAAAAGTAGATCAAAACGCCTTTGAAACTACGAAAAATAAAATAAGAACTTTCACTGAAGTTGAACGTAGCATAGACGTTAAAAAACTAAAATTTCTAGTTAATCAAGATAATGATAAACTAAAGACAAAAAATGAGCATCCATACATTAATTTATCTCAATACAAAACAAATACTCACAAAGACACCATAGATTTAAAAGACAGCATAGCAAAAATCAAAACTGCCGTAGATAAAATTCCTAAACATAACCAGAATATAATCAGAACAATGGCCCAAAATGAATTAAAAAACTTAACTAAAAACACTAAGATAAATAGACATGACATTAAAGCCTTAAAGTCCCTTAAAAATAATGAAGAAATCACATGCACCTTGACAGATAAAACTGGAAAAATAGCGATTTTAGACAGAATTGATTACATTGAAAGGATGAATAAAACTATTTGCGAAATATGTGCCACCGAAATAAAAAAAGATCCTAATAAGTAAAGAATAGAAAAAACAAATGAATTAATTAAAAATGGACATTGGCCAAACAATCAACCACTTAAAATCAATAATCATGCATCTAATACCCCTAGGCTATTTGGAAGATTCAAAGACCCCCCCCCCCCCCAAAAAAAAAAAAAAAAAAAAAAAAAAAAAAAAATCAGACCAATTGTTTGTAAAAGAGAAGGTCCCACACATCAACTTGAAAAATATATGACTAAAATAATCTATAATGAAATTCTACCCCCCTCACTAAACAACTTAAACTCGACAGAAGATTTTATAAAACAAATTAAAAATTTCCAAATTCAAAAAGACCATAAATTTGTTAGTTTTGATATCATTAATTTATACCCTTCCATTGATACTGATGAAGCAATAAATATCAAAAATGGTGAAATTGAAGCGAAATATAATCATCCTGTTGCCCAAACTTTAAAATCGGCTACAAACTTTATTTTAAAAGAAAGTTACTTCCAATTTAATAATAAAATTTATAAACAAGTTAAAGGGTCTCAATGGGATCCCCCATATCTGGAATAATAGCTGAAATAAAACTAAGAAAACTTGAAACCATAATTTTAGAACAACAAAAAGAAAACATTTTATATTGGAACAGATACATAGACAGCGTTTTTGCCGTTGTCCACAAAAAACAAAATATTAAAAACTCCTAAATGAATTAAATCAAATTGACAGAAATATAAAATTTACTAGTGAAACAGAAATTATTGGGAATTAAATTATCTGAATGTCAAAATTAAAAAAACTGAAAATGCAATTAGAACTACTGTTTACAGAAAACCCACCTCTAGCCCCCATAGCAGAAAATGTGAGACACGAGACGTACGTCATAGATTTTCTTTTTAGTCTGCAGATTGAATCTTTGCAAAATACTGCTTTGTAAATAACGTCTCCTGATTTTGGCAGGCAAGATAACAATTTTCAATCTTTGTCCATCCACAGCATAAATGTCAATATTTATTTTAAACACGCTTTATTAGAGTCTAGAACCTATAAAGAGAATTATTGTTCAATATCTCTCATTCATGTAATTGTTTAAGACCCCCCCTCCCTTTCCCCTGCTAACGATCAGCGATCAAACGAATCACAGAATCCTTGTAATTTCCAATCTTTCTCCATCTGCAAAATCAATGACAATATCCTTTTTAAATTTATTTAATTAGATTCCAGAACCTATAAAGAAGTAAAATTGTTGAATATCTCTCACACATATATTTGTTACCCTCCCCCCTTTCCACTATCAATTGCTGATCAAACGTTCCACAGAAGTGTTGTTAATTCCAATCATTTTCCATTCACAACATAAATGTCAATGTTCATTTTCAACATGCTTTATTAGATTCTAGAACCCATAAAGAAGTAGAATTGTTCAATATCTCTCATTCGTATAATTTTTGGGGACCCCCTCCATTCCTTAACCGTTTGCTAGCGATCGAAAATGAAACTTCCTGCAGAAGTCTTGTGATTGTCAGTCTTTCTCTATATACAGCATAAATGTTAGTATTCATTTTAAACTTTCTAATTGTAGAACCTATTTAGAGGTAGAATTATTCAATATCAGTCAATATTCTTGTAATTTTTGTTATTGCTTCTTTGAATATATACAAGATTTTGCATCAGTTTGAAAGTTTGAACTTGACACATTTTTGTTTGAGTACCAATGTTGTTTGTGTAAATGTTTCGTAGCGCTATAGAAGTAATTAGATCTGAAAGGATCCCATATTAAAGATTTTATACAAAAAGCCTGCTAGTGAGCTATCAAAGAAAATGCCTGTACATAAGTTATTTAAACACACAGTTACAGTTCTATTATCAGAAGTTTTCTTTGAAAGTTGGGGCTCAGACATTGAGAAAGTAAGCAGAATGCAATTAAGTTGTACAATGACGAACAAACTGTAATTGTTAATAAAAAGAAGCTTATACTTGTTAATGTACCATCATTTAGTTACACAGGAACCAGAAAATTTTAAAAGCTGCATTAATTTCAATGTTTAGAGTCTCTTACTATAAATATTTTACTAGAGTCAGTACGAAAAAAATCGTGGGTAAAAATATTTCTTCTTATGCGGTTTGAAGGATAATGCAGGACCTGAGTTAAGGCAGGGCATTCAGGGCATGTGCCCTGGGCCCTCACACTGAGGGGGCCTCTAAGAAATTCCAGCATACATTTAAAAAAATAGTTAAAATGAAAAATTTCCAAATTTTGCTATAATGATCATTGTTTTTCATTTTTTTGTCAAGGGATTATTAAAATTGCTGCACTCTTTTATAAATCGGCGGTATAATCTTTCAAGGAAACTATCAGCTCATTGAAAAAATTGCAATATTTTCGCTAAATGCAAATACAACGGCAGACTACCGATACTGCTAACTAAATCCGAAGCACGCAGATGTACATTGATCCGATAGACAAGCATCGAATCTAGTTAAGCATTACCTTACCAATAAAATGGAAAGTGAAGTGAAGAGAGTTTTTAGAAGCATGATTAAAAAATATGCAGTTTGTTTTGTTTGTTGTAATATTAAAATATGACGGAAAGGGGCCCATTGAACAGCAGTGCCCTGGGCCTCCAAGTGAGTAAATCGGTCACTGGGATAATGGTTAATGCCAACTCTTATTTACTCAGCTATATATAATTAAAATTTTATAACTACAATGCTTTGACATATCTAACAGGTTAATAACATTAGATAAATGCAAACTTGTGATATAAATAAGCTTACTAAATCCAGCAGCATTATTTCCCATAACTTATTGTGAAATTATGCTGCAGATTATTTTCTAATGCCTAAAAAGCTGTCGCAGATTGACAGAAAAAATTCTGCTACTGGGCCTCTAGCCAAGAAATAATAAACTACAATAGTAAAACCCCATACAGATACAAAATCAACGCTATACAAGCTTATATAAACCGTGATAATCTTATTTGTACCAACCCTGAAGATCTAAAAACGAAGAAGATCAAATATACAAAGAATTTAACTATTCAAGCCAATTATCCTAAAAATTTAGTAGATAAACTTTATGAAAAGCGTCAAAAACAATTAAACCATATTTCCAACCACCAAAAACCACAAATAAATTATACCAATGCAATCCCCTATAATAAAGGAGCCGCCGTTAAAATAAGTAATATTGCTAAAAAATTAAATGTTAACATCCCAATAAAAGCTAACCCAAATATATATCAAAACATCCACAACAATAGAGATAAAATTTCTCCACTTGAAACAGCAGGTATTTATGAAATCCCTTTCCATTACGAAGACAACAGCACAGGGGGACGATGAAAGAGGGATGATAAATATATATAGGGATGACGAAAAGAAAATTAAAACCCGTATAAATGAGCACCGTAACGATATAAGATTTGGAAAATATACCACAGTGCTAGCCCAAACCAACAAAAACGAAAATATAGAAATAGATTTCAATCAAGTTAAGAAAATCGCAAATTACAATAACAACCAATATTCCTTATTCAGAGAGACAATAGAAATTTTAAATCAGCCGGGTGCATGCAACCATGAGGAATCGGTGAAAGGAATTGATGCCAACTGGCATCACCTACTCAACGAAAGAAAATAAACAACACTTCAGAAGAAATTTTCAAGGGAGAACACTGCTGCCCAAGTGACGGGGATCCCCCTACAGAAAGTATTTCACCGCTACAAGTCACTAAATGAAGCTGAAGTAGGTTTTAATTATTTAATACAGTTAAACTTACTTTACCTATTTTAATCATGCAGTATTATGTCAGGTTGTGAATAATGCCTGTAGATTCTTTTTCTTTTTCCCCATACAAATATTCTTGCATCTATCAAATTTTGCTTTTATGATGTATCTTTGTCTGTTAAATAGAAACTTCAATAAGGGGACCGATGGTTTTCTTATTAACAGGGATGCCAGGATGCCACTCAAAAAATTTTTTTAAAAGAGGTACTCATGCGTGGATTAAAATTTCCGACATTTTCCATATATTTATACGTGAATAAAATAATTGATACAGAAAGTATAATTTCAATATAATAAATTGCTTTACAGCAAAAAAAAAAATATATATATAGTTTAAATATAGAATGCTGCTTTATCACAAATAAAAAACTATTTCAAAAATTTCAAAATAAACCATAGTGTGCATATATGTCTGATTGTCCAAAGTCTGTATATATGGTAATCAATAATATTAATTTAACATAATTTAAAGCAAAATAATTTCACATTTTAAGAAACTTCTACCTCCTTATAAGTTCTAGAATCTAATACAACAGGTTTATCATGAAAATGACACATGTTATGGATGGAGAAAGATTGAGAATTGTAGAGTTTCGTCAGGTTGTTTAATGGTCAATCGCTAGTTTTAAAGGTGGGGGGGAAATAAAACTATGTATATGAGAAATACTGCGCAATTTTACCTTCTTAAAGGTTTTAGAATCTGATAAAACGAGTTTAATATGCATATTGATATTTATGTTGTGGATGGTGAAAGATTAGAAATTGCATGACTTTGATGGTCTGTCTGATTGCCGATTGCTAGATTGAGGGAAAGGGGGACAGAAAAAATTTATAAAAAGTGGAAATCCACTGTTCAGTAGAAAAGTGGCATCCCTGTAAATTAAGCAGAAACCTCATCAATACATATTTCATAATGAATATGTGCTTCACATTCATTTCACACACATATATATGTATGAAATATAATTAAAAGACTCTTCTAATACTGGAGCAACATTTCTCAGATTTAAATTATCTTGCCTCTCATCAATTCATTCTATTGTATTCATAATTCTTTATGAAATCTTTTTCTAAATATTCCAATAATTCTAACTTCATTATTGTTTTTGAATTTTTAAACCTATTTTATTTTATTTTCTGGTGAAACAAAATTGTCATTCCATTGTATTATGCAATTTCAATGTAATTTTCAAGAAAAATCTAGAGAACACTTTTCTATTCCCCCTGAATCGAATGATCACCTTTAAGTGAACCAGGGCAGTTGAACTTACGTGATCCAGCTCGCTATGCATTGAAATAAGAATTTTTACTAAGAGTTTGAAGTTAATCTTGTTGGGAAAAAAGATGACATGCTATTGTTGGCTTACGTTTAAGTTTAGGGAACAACTATAGTATCTCCCCACAACTGAATTTGGCGATTTATTTTTGGCGATTATGGCTAAATCATAAATCATAAAATCATAAATCCAAAATAAATAGCATGCAGGCTGCCATATTATATCGCAAACAGTCCAGAACGACATCATTATTGTTCAAATCGGCGCCAAAGAAAAATCGTCAAATTCAGCTGTGAGGAAATACTATAGTTGTACCAAGTTTAGCGAGGCTGATCTCTGCAATGTGGTGTAACTCTTTATTATCATTAAATAAACTACAAACCACTCAACTGCATTACTTCAATTATCGATGTCTGTTTGTAGTATTACAACATAAAAGACCCCCTGTTATTTTAAATTGAAATAATTTCTTACCACTTGCATTTCCAGTTTCCTTGAGGTACTTCCTGTAAAGGTGGATCTAAGCAATAGATATGGAAGCTGATGTCACATTCATCACATAGCAGGAGTCTACCTTCATCATGTGGTTGACCACAGCCTTCACACACTGTACAATCCAGGCAACGCCAACCTTTCTTCAACACAACAGCTGTCACCTATTATGCATTTTTCATTAGAAGACAAATTGGCAACTACATTCCATGCATAACATCAAAAACTAGCATCATCAAAAAAATAAATAAATAAACCTCATTAAAATGTTTTCAAGAACGTAATAAATAACTCAAAAAGCAAATAATAATTTGAAAATTTATTCTTTTTGCTTATCATTAATATGGATGTTCTAACACTACAACAGAATAACACGTTTGTTCAACAGGATATACAGTCGACACCGGTTATAACGTACTGTCAGGGGACCAGAAAATATGGTACGTTATAACCGAAGTACGTTATAAGCAATATTTCCAATATAATTTAATGCCTAACGAAAGAAAAAGGTGCGTAATAGCACTCTCAATAATAGAGATTTTAAATAGAAAGTTTATGAGTTTCTCAAAATAAAATAAGAAAAAAGAAAAAAAAAAACATTTTACTACTTACATGTTTATTTGGAAAAATAATCTGTTATTTTTCGTTGTTTTCTTTGATTAGATAACACAGAAAAAATTACATTTTTAATATTTATAATGGAACTTTTCAGAGTCTCTGAATAGTCAGTATGGAATTCAACGAACCGCTATAAAGTTTTAAAGGCATAAAGGAGATATAAGGCGATAAAGGAGACATCGAAAGACGGTATACAAGAAAATATACCGATTTCCAAACCATAAATACAAGGTTGACATCCAATTTTGGCTTTTCGTTAAAGTCTAAAAAGTACGTTATAACTAGATTAAGGCTTTTGCATTGTCCGTTATAGCCAAAGATGTAAACCATTACATTATATAGGGTTTCATTCGGGACCAAGCATCTGAGTACGTTATAAGCGAAAGTACGCTATATCCCAGGTACGTTATAACCGGTGTCGACTGTATATCATTTAAAATTATGTAACATAAAAAATATGGTTTTACTTGAAGTTTAATGATGAAAGAACCTATCCTTGGAATCTTAGACCTCTTCAGTCGTCCATCCTTGATGTAGTCACTTGCCATAATTAAATCTTTGCTGCTTCTGTCAGAGCCAAGTAGGTGGTGCTAGTTCTGGTTTATTCCTCACATCAGTTCATTGTTATTGCAAATGCACCTTTTTTTTTTTAAGATTTCAATTGTTTCTCTATTTACTACATATGTGTAATTATTGTAATTAGCCAATTTTTTAACCCTTTGCACTCGGGACTTTTTTCGTGCGGCGCACCAGCAATTCGAGACGTTTTGCAGCCTTTTTGACGCATTTCTGACCAGTAACTTAAAATCATTACACACACAAATTAATGTATAATATTTTTATTTATTTATTTATTTATTTTTTTTTAGAAATTTTTATTCATGAATTCATCAACCGCGAATATTTATTTAAATCAAATTGGAGTGTAAAGGTTGATATTTTTATTTACCAACTATGTGAAAAATACCAGAGCCGGGAATTGAACCCGAGCGTTAAGCGAGCATCCGTGCGTTAAGCAGAGGTACCTGGGTTCGATTCCCGGCTCTGGTATTTTTCACATAGTTAGTAAATAAAAATATCAACCTTTACACTCCAATTTGATTTAAATAAATATTCACGGTTGATGAATTCATGAATAAAAATTTCTAAATTGAAATTTCGTGGTCTATGGAGTTGTGCTACGATTATCATTGTCTCACCTGATATATCTGCGTTTGCAGACTCTGTGACTTTGCCAACGAATATTATGTGAGAAGTGCCTAACTGGTTCTCAGCCAGGGTAGCTCAGTGGTAGAGCATCCGTGCGTTAAGCGGAGGTACCCGGGTTCGATTCCCGGCTCTGGTATTTTTCACATAGTTGGTAAATAAAAATATCAAACTTTACACTCCAATTTGATTTAAATTAATGTATAATCTTTTTATATTTTAACGTTTTATATATCTTTACACCTTTATAACCATAATTTCTTAAATATTAGTCTCTGTAATTTTTCTGTGCATGATATTTCATGTAACTATTCCCAAGATGCAAGCCCGACTTGGCGGGATAAATATTACAATAATATGTCGTTTGATGCCTTTTTCCGGGTTTATTTCTCTGAGAACAGACTTTGCAGTCCTTTCTAACTCCTGTTAGAATAATGTGTAGCTTTTCATCCAAGCGGATATCTTCGGAATTGGAGGTTGAAGTCGAGGCTTGATCACGTGACTGGCAAAAATCTATAGTCAATCAGTGGACTAATGGTTTCAAATATCACATAAGATTATACAGAAAGAGCGTAGGAACCCGCATCGAAGAAACTAAAATTAAAAATTACTGCCACGCATCGAGTTACCGCAGCAAAACCAAGTGGTGAGTGAGAGTCATCTCTCGAATGCAAAGGGTATACCGTAGGTAATGGGAAGTATTGCATTTGGTCCAAAAATTCAATATCAAGATTTCACCTGATTTACGCGTTTTAAGGTCCCCTGAGTCTAAAAAAGTGGTTTTTGGCAACTGGTTAGAGTGTGTATGTATGTATGGAATCTTCTGGCTATCATATCTCCAAAACTAATAAAGATAGAATTACAAAACTTCAGAATTGAGACAGGTCTGGTGTACACACGAATTATCCATATTTTGTGAAAATTGAAAAAACAAGTGGGACATCGGAAACCGGAAGTGGGACCATGAGTTCGTATCTCAAAAACGGCTCGAACGATTTTCTTCAAATTTGCTATATAAACACTCTATTAGCAGTCCTTTCGAATGATACAGTTGGTTAGTTCAGGAAAATTGATGGGCGTCCTGTATAAATAGCTCAATTTCATCTCTTGCAAGTGCATTCCTTTAAAAACGGCTGTACAGATTTTAATCAAACTCGCCATATTAACTCACTTTTAAATATCCTTTTGTATATAATTATTGTTTTCCAGTCAATAATTGATTTTTTGTAAAAGTAGGTATCTCAAATATGGCTCTAACGATTTTCTTGAAAATTGTTATATAAATCCATTTCTTTCTCATGTATCATGTGGTTATTAGAGGAGAACTAACAGTCATCCTGTTTAGGTAGGTCATCTTCAAATCTCGGAAATTTGTGTTTCAAAAAATAACTCTACCATTTTTTTCTCTTATTTTTTACCTCACTATATGTAAGCTTTATTTTACATGTCCTTATATATATATATATAAACTTTCTCTTACTGGAAAAATTTTAGGTTTCTACTTCTTTAGGTCACTTTTATGTTTTCTGATCACATTATCTCCCAAAAATGCATATAATATGTGTAATAGTGGGTAATGGAAGTAGTGTGTTTGTCTCACACCAGATTTTTTGTTGTAAAGGTCTTGATCTGAAATAGGTCCCATATTTACAATCTAAACAAATTACAGGGTGTCCAAAAAAGTCAGTTCCAGCTCTTTTAACTGCTGCATATGAACGGCTGCAGCTATATTCATAAAAATTATGTGTAGGTATAGTAAAGTGGCCATGTGTTACAGGATTCAACTGCTTACAGCACCACCTGGTGGAAAACAGCAGAGTTAGCATTCCTATCTCGAAAATGGTTCAAGATAGGGGAAAAAAATGAATTACAAAGTTGTAGAGCATTGTTGACTTAGTACGAAAACACTGTTTGTAGACAGACCTTAATACTAAAAACAGAATGATAAAACTAGTATGTTGTGGCCACCACGAGACTTTCTTCTATCTTTTCCTATACAAATTCACTCAGTAACAATAATAATAATAAAAAAAAAAAAAAAAAAAAAAAGTATAGAATTAAGGGGAGAGGGAAAAAAACTTTATCAAATTTTCACAATTTACCCAAAATTTTGTCAAAGTCCCAATTTTTTTTTTTTTTTCTCTCCCCTTAATTCTATCAAACTCCCACGGTTTCCGTGTTCTGACAAACTTAAACAAATTTTTGCATTTTCCCCCCAATTTTGTCAAAGTCCCACGGTTTCCGTGTTCTGACAAACTTAAACAAATTTTTGTATTTTTCCCCCAATTTTGTCAAAGTCCCACGGTTTTCGTGTTTTGACAAACTTAGAATAATTTTCACATTTTACCCAAAATTTTGTCAAAGTTTGTCAGAACACGGAAACCGTGGGACTTTGACAAAATTAGGGGGAAAAAAACAAAAATTAGTTTAAGTTTGTCAGAACACGGAAACCGTGGGAGTTTGATAAAATTAAGGGGAGAGAAAAAAAAAAAAAATTTTTTTTTTTTTTTTCTAAGTTTTTTTTCGTAAAAAGTAAAAAAAATCGATAACTTTGTTTTAAATTATCACAGATTTATAGTTCAACAATTCGTTTTAAAGGTACTGACGAGACCTTTCGAAAGATACCCATCTTGAAAATTTTCGCCCTATATCACCCTGTAAAAAATTTAGAAAAAGCGGGATGGCAACGCAACTTGTAAGACGATTTTTACCAAAAGTTGATAGGCACTAATTTATGTCAAGGTGCAACTACATACCAATTTGTATGAAATTCTGTGCAGTAGTTCCAGAGATACAGTTGCCACAAAATTTTGTCACACACACACACACACACAGACAGACAGACAGACAGACAGACATTTTCTAAAAATGTTAAAATCGTGTTCTACAGCTCTCAAAACGTGTAAATCCATCAAAAACCCGAAATCGAAAATTTTTACGAATCCAATACTTTCTTCTATTGAAGATAGAAGAAAGTAATAAAAACATGCATTTGTTTGTAAGCAAATTAAAGCTTACACTATGTGCACTTCAACTACGTTGCACACGTTGTAGCATAGTGAGTGACACGTATGCTAGGTAAAGTTCAAAATATAGTCACTTTAAGCGGTCACATCGATTAGCACAGTCATTTTTAACCGACTTCATAAACTAAGAGGTTCTCAATTCAAAGCGTATGTTTTATTGTTGTTGTTTGTTAGCTTATAACATCATAACAGATTCTTTGATTTTAATACTTTTTTTGTTGTAAAAATCTTGGCCTGAAATAGGTCCCATTATGATTTCATTAAGATCAAAATAAATTGCAGGGTGCCCACAAAAGTCCTTTCTCACCCTTTTAACTGCTGAATGGCTGCAGCTACACTCGCTACAGAAGTATGTTAGTAAAGCAGCTTTGCCCTACGAGAAGCAAACGCTTACAGCATCACCTGGAGGAAAATAGCCAATTTAACGTTTCTATCTCGAAAAAGTATGCAGTAGGGGAAAAAAGTGAATTACAAAGTTCTAGAGCATCATCGATTTAATATGAAGAAGTTGAAAAGACACTTGGTAGACACGAATGTTAAAAACAGAACGTGCATCTGTTTGTTTGCAGATTCCTACACTGTAATGCGCCGAAGCAATTGCAGAAATCAAAGACTTTTATTTCGATGTATAAACTTCTGTCTATTAGCTGCAATGCATCCTTGTTTGAACTTTACACTGTGCATATTCTAGTATAGTGGGTGATACATATGCTCTGCAAAATTCAATCGGAATCCAGATCTGCATTGAAGTGTATGTTATCATTGCACTGTTTCTATGTCTTTCCTAATTTATTAAAGATATACAGTGTAATTTTTTTTCTAGAGCCTCATTTGATAGCCTAATATGAGTAACAGAGAATCACTGATTCTTTTAAAGTTGTCTCTCTTTTGAAAGTTTATATTTCATGTATTTACTGATATCTGATACTTTTTTACTATGTGCCTAACAGGAATTTTGGTTACAAATGCAGCACATCCGTTCTTTACATTTATAAAACCTTTTTAATTTAATGTATGTGGATGATTTTTTTGATAGATTTTTTTCTCACATTGCGTAAAAGCAAGAAAAGTGATACAACTCAAAAATGCACTATTTGAGAAAAATCAACTTAAAGATAAGGCATTGACTAGAATAAAACTGACACAACTGCTTCTCGAGTAGATGATTTTCGAGATGAAGATGTAATGATTTTTGTGCACATTGGGGCACTTCATATATTTTTCAGTGACATAAATTCGAAATTGCCCTTTTTTTCAGCTGTAACACTTTTTTTGCGAGTTGCGATATGTAAATCTGCTGTCGAACGTCTTCTCATGTTTTGCTATATGATAACATTTTTCACTGAAAAGAAAAAATATAAAATCTTTTAGTAAAAAATAGAATCGACTCCAAAAAGCAACCATTATTAAAACTATTAAAAATAAAATGAAAATTGGCAGAAAATGAAATTGTAAATTGCATCTAAAAGTATAAAATAAATTTCTTTGCCAAACAACATATACACTACAATTAATCATAAATTTTGAAGTCAGCGCAAAATTAAATAAAAACTGACCATTTTATTCAATACAAAAATCAAATTCTATTTAAAATATACATCTCATCATTTTAGTATCTGCAAAACACAGCCAAAAACTATTTTGATTCAAATAAACAACTGAGTTTTTATAAGCTGCATAAGTTTGCAAAGAAAACTCTAGTAATAATAACAGGAGACTTAGCATTGGGATATTAAAACCCGAATAAACTACTATGTCAGAAATGCCAAAGGAAAATATTCGAGATGCATACAGCTGTTTCGGAAGCATTAAGCATACCGTCTTTAGTGCAAAAAGAATTCTGAATCTGGAGAAGTGCTCGTATATATAGGAGAGGTTTACATATGAAATAGAAAATAATGGCTCCCTTACAGTTCTTGATACCCTTGTCGCTCGCACTGTAAATGGATTTTCAACCACCGTCTTTCGTAAAAATTTTGCAGTCTCCCTTCCTCCCCATGCGCGTTTATGTCACCCACATAACCAAAAAATGGCTGCTTTCTATACTTTTGTAAACCATGCCCTTAATCTTTGTTCAAATCCTATTTTATTAAAATCTGAAATTAAATACCTGAAAGCCGTTGCAATTGACAGAGGTTATGACCCTTCCATTATAGACAAAGCTATCCAAAAATTAAAACTCCCTCGTATTTTGTCTACTAAATCAGTCTCTTCTAATATCAGTATTGTTTTACCCTATTTTCCTAAATCCAGTCAAACTATAGCTAAAATTCTCAAACAATATGATTTTAAAATAATATTTTTGCCTTTCAATAAACTCACCTTTTCTCAGTTAAAAGATCCCATTGATATGTATAATTCTTGGGGAATTTATAGTATTTCCTGTCAGTTTGGTTTATCATATATTGGCCAAATTAAACGCAGTCTTAAATTTCGTTTAAAAGAACGTATGAATTACGTCCGCAAACAAGAAACCAATAAATCGGCTATTTCTAAACATTGCTGGGAGGAAAATCATAATTTTAAATTTAATTCAGCTAAAATAATTTGCAGATCTAAATCCATTCATGAACTCGATTTCTTTGAAGCTTTTCATATTTATAAAAATTTTAAAAACCTTGTAAATTGTGATTTCGCTGTTCCTTATTTGTCTGATTGTTGGAAAATTTACATTCAGTCCACATTTTCTTAATTTTTCTACTGTTTACACAGCTAACATTCCTAATTTCCTATTGGCCACACTCCCCACCTTTCCCGTAATCCTATTGGTTGATCTAAATTCGGTCCCTCTCCTCTATATACGAGCACTTCTCCAGATTCAGAATTCTTGTTGCACTGAAGACGGTACGCTTAATGCTACTGAAACAGCTGTATGCATCTTGAATATTTTTCTTTGGTGTTTCTGACGTAGTAGTTTATTCGGGTTTTAAAACTCTAGTAACTTCGTAGAAACATAAATATAGAATTGAGAAGGATGTTCACTGTTCTGTATAGATGTTATTGATGGACCAATTGTATATATAGAAAATAATAAAAGAAACTATAAAGATGGATCATTCGAGACAACAGCGTTTGTAGCTATCGATCTGGAAACAAATCTGTAAAAAAGAATAAAATTTTATTTAATTTTGTGCTGACTTCAAAAGTTATGATTAACGTAGTGTTATAGGTTGTTTGGGGAAGGAATTTAATTTATACTTTTAGGTGCAATTTACAATTTTCATTTTCAGCCAATTTTCATTGTATTTTTAGTATTTTTAATAATGGTTGCTTTTTGGAGTCGGTTCTAAATTTTACAGAAAGATTTTATTTTAAAATCTATTTCAATATTGGCTTCTTTATTTATCTTGATTAATGCTGTGGTAGTTCTATTAAATTTTATGTTTGCTTTGTGTTCTTTTATTCAATCAAAGATTTTATGTTTTGTGATCCCAATATAACAGTCAATTTTATTGCCTTGAGTTATAAATTTTATTACATAAATCCTGTTATTTCAATAGGATTAACTCAATCATTTTCATTACATAGGGTTCGAAAATGTTAGAATTTGGTTTAATTGGAATATTAAATTTGGCAGCTTCATTTTTAGTTTCATTTGAGGTTCCTTTATGATAAGGGATTGCATGTGTAAAGTTTTGTTTCTGTTTTTGGGCACAATTTAAATCGTTTAATTTTTTTATCATGTTTTCTTACACTCTATAAACTAAATTTCTCACATAACCTGCTTTCATTATAATGTCAGCATTACATAGTTGTAAATAATTACTGAAGTTTGTTTAGATACTTGAATTTAAATGTTAAAGGATATCTGTTAATATATATTTTGCTAGTATACAATATTAAAAGTCTTCAGTTCATTTTCTAGCAATTAAATAATTGTCTGAAATAAAAATAATAATTTATCGGCATTTTTGTATGAATCGCATGACATGAGTTTAGATTATCAAAGACTACCATGATGTTAACACGGGTTACAATAAAATAAGCATAGGTTATTATAAACAGTGAAAGGTAGTCCTAAACTATTTAATCAGTAACTTCATTTTAGCTGATAATGGCGATTAATCATTGGCATGAGATCAATACTAAAATACCATGAATTTTGCATCGAAAATAGCTCAAAAATGGTTGGCCATAAAATGTTGTAAATTTATATTTGTGATTGTTATGACATTCAGTTGTACACATACCATGTTGCTATAAACATTAAATAGTGGTTCTAAAAGAATGTGTTAAACTAATTCATTAGTCGCTTCACCTAAGTTCATAATGGCAATTAATCAAAAGCATGCAGTTAATATAAATGTGCCAACCATAGCCTCCTTAACTAGATGCCTGTCGCGTAGCTCGGAAACTAGACAACAGTTGAAGCGGTAGACAGTTCCATCTACTACAGATTATGGGACTTTTTTATTCAACTGTCACCAATAATCTAAAGAAGTGATACATGATATATAAAATCGACATTTCTTCGATTTTATTCGCCTTTTATGTATATCATATCGCACTTAAAAAAATTTTTGGTGTCTATTGAATAAAAAAGTCGTGCAATCTGTACCAGGTGGCGCTGTCTACCGCTTCAACTATTGCCTAGTTTTTGAGCTACGCGACAGGCATCTAGTTAAGGAGGCTATGTACCAACTTACCTGACATATTATAAGCAGTTATTCAGCTGACTATCATATAATATTAAGAAATCTAAGAATAATTTATTTTAAAATATACATACCTTTACACTCACGCAATACGAATGGTAGCACTGGCCACATTGTGCACAAGCAATTAATCGACCTTCCTCACCACGGCCAAAACTTCCACACATAACACACAAGTCCTGAAATATTAATAGAATATTAAATATTACTGACATTAATATTCCATAAACAGAATTAATAATCATTAAGACACTTTTAAATTCCTAAAATTTTTTAAGACATATAAATTTGTTGCACATTATTAGAACTAAAGCACCCAAACCAAAAAAAAAATTGTTATTCAATAATTTTTCAGAAGATAGTGTTGTTATTACTACCGAAAATACAGTACAACATCTTAAATCCAGACTAAAAGCTGGAATTATCCAAAATCGTTCGAGAGAGACCGTTTTTTTTTCCATCAAGTATAACCGAGCTTCAAATAATCTTGTATATATCCATTGATTTTATCATCCAGCATCTGCTTTATTTGGTATGTTTGTTATGTTAATTTCCTGTATGTTCAAGAAACATATATCTACTTAAATTATCTTATTGTTATCAATTTATATTAAAACTTATGTTGAATTTATAGTTTCAAATAAAATATAAATTAAAACTTCTATGGTCATCTTTTATACACTTTTACATGTTTATTTTTCAGCATATTTACTTAGTCTAGCTTTCATTTTTCTAGGACTTCTAATTAATTTTAAATGTTGTTTAGCTGGTGTTTATGTCTAGAGTAGCTCCTCCGCTAATTCACTAAGCCTTGGATCTACATCACACCAGCTAACAATTACTCATTTATATTTGAAGCTTTTAACAATATAAAATTGTTTATGTATTTGAATAGTTGCTTTTACTTCTGATAATTCTAGTAGATGGCACCACTACACATATTCTATTACTCGGAATTTTTTAAACTCTGGAATCACCGAGGTACGGACGATTCTGAATTTCCGATGTTGTACTGTATATATTTTACAGAATGCAAAACAACAAAATAAAATATTATAATCAGAAATATTACAGAAAATATCTCATTGAAAATAATAAAAGTTTTGAATTAATTTTCCTATTATTTTAAATTAAGATATGCAAAATATGCTACTGACATGTTAAGGCTATAAGCCATAATTACAAGGTTTGTCCCAAAAGTAATGCACCCCATTTTCTTCTGCCATGACTATCAGTCGCACAAGGTTGCCGCTTGCACGGAAGGATGGGCGGAGTCTTGAGAATACAGCGCCAGTCAGCTCCGAGCTCCTGTAGAGTCACAGTACATGTTTCAATGAACACTTGTGTGAGTGTTTGGTGGAAATGAAGACTGAAAAAACTCTCGAGCAGAATTTTTGCAGTATTGTGAGGATGATTAGACTTTTTTGGACAATGTGGTAAGTAGTGACGAATCTTGAATCATCTTGTATGACCCAGAAACAAAAAGTCAAAGTGCAGAGTGGCAGACGACATCGTCATCACGCCCAAAAAAGGCAAGCATGTGAAAATCGCAGGTCAAAGCGAAGCTCATTGCTTTTTTCAATTCCAAGGGAATGGTCCATTTTGAATTTGTTCCATCTGGTCAACCATTCAATGCCAAATTCACGTTGAAGTACTGAAAAGGCTGAAGCAACTGGTCAACCGCGTCAGGCATGAGACAAGAATTTCTTAATGCTGCACCATGACAATGCTCCCAGCCACACTGCCTTTATGACGACTGACTACCTGACTAAGGCCGGCATTCCAACGCTCCCCTAGCCGCCTTACAGTCCTGGTTTGTAAGTAATCCTTTAATATTTGCGAGTGTTAAGATTATCTTCCCATTAGAAAAAGGGGTTTTATTCCATAAAATTTTAATCAGAATGGCAAAACATTTAATGAACACAGAAATATGTTTATTAACAAGGTATGTAAGAACAACACCCTCTCACATCCAAAAGTATTTGTTACTTTTAATGGGAAGATAGGATATAGGAATTATCTTTGAGTAATTAAAGCTCAGTTTACACTTACATCTGACAAATGGTTGTGAATTATTCATTATCGAAAATGACCCTTGAACTTTTGGACATGTTTACAATGAAGGAAATTATTTTTATTGCTCTTTGACGAATTTTACAAAAGAAATCTATGTTTTCCGGGCCAATTATCACTCCAAGAGGTGACAACAAAGTTGTCACAGTCGGACAACTCCTCACTGAAGCTCGCTTGCACTTGTGGCAACTAAAATACCACATGAAAAGGAATTTCAGTAGAACCAACTTGCCACTTGTTGCTGCGTGCTAATGTGATTCAAGTTTAAGGCTACAAAAATAAGTTTATTATAAGAGATTTCACACCAGATTGACACTGCCACAAGGGTGAAACTACCTAAGAGGCAAAAACCCTGAAAATTGCTACTTACTATTGTAGATAGGGGAAATTTATTAATGTTATATGATATGATTACCTATAATAAGTGATATTAGGAGACTTCTTAATACATTATAAAGCAAAATAAACATTCAAGATAAGAAATTTCTAGAAAAACAAAATAATTTAACCTGAAATTCAGAGACAGAAAATTTTTCAAAAACCCTAAATTCAGGGGTAGCCCCTGAAAAGTTTCACCCCTGTGCTGTGTTACCTCTTTTGTGTGTTGGCACCTTAACTCTATCAGGGGCAATGGTTGCATACTGCAACCACAAATTTTAATTCAAATTGAAAACTGCTCCCGTAAATTTTTTTATAATTTTTTTCTTTTATAACTTATGATGGAAAACTTCATTTATTGTCTATCTTTTAATACTCTTGGTGATTTCTGGTGGTTGTTGATTTTAAATGAAGAATATATGCTTGCCCCTGAAAGGATTAAAATTGGTAAAGAGATATTATTTCAAAGAGCAGAAAAAAAAAAAAAAAAAATGTCCATTATTGAACTGAAAAAAGTGACTGGATTAAAAAAAAAAAAAAAAGAAGATGAAGAAAAAATACACACTTGCAAACATTAAGCTTTAAGAATACACATCTGTGATTGTAAATAACCAAATTTGTGAATGTACAGCAAAATGTTAATAAAAAACCACCTTTACCTGACATAACACAAATTCATCTGTTGCAGAAGCCAAAATCAGTTTGTTCTCTTCAGTTGGGTCATCGTCATCCATTTTATATTCTTTCTGAGATGCTGAAGCAGCCTAATGGAAAACAGATAAACAGTTTTGATAAGGCACAACTTATGATTTAATCCTTTTAGCGCAAAATGAGGACATATTCAATATGTGATAAGGCCTTATTATTCTCATACCAAGAGAACTCTGTCTCTAAATAAATTTATAAAACATTATAAATGGTTTCATTTCTTCGCAAAAGAATTGAAAAAATTGTTTCTGGATTTATTCATTTACTTTTTTTTTAATTTCATTTTGGTTAGTACTGAGACTGCATATACACTAGAGTAGTAAGATACACAGGGACATAAGGAATACAACAAAGCTATGAACAAATGATGAGTTTTCTTATGTGCAAACACTGTAAAAAAGAATGGGCTCTTCCCACCGTCATCTGCTCAATCACATGATAGAGGAAAACGAATAATCAAATTCTGAGAATCGAATTCAATTAAATATTGTTCTTAAGAACAAAAGTGTTAATATTTAATATAAAATAAAATAGAAGTAGTATTGTGCATTTGTAAACAGTAGAATAATTGTATTTGCAAATTTAATAGTTTTTAAAATATACTTTATGTGTTTATTTATTTTCACCAGTAAGAATCGATTTTTGTATGTTTTTGAGAAACTGTTACATTAACTGATCTAGCAATAAATAATAGCTTGTTCTTGTGGAATGTTTATGGACTATAATTTGAAATTTTAAAATGTTTTCATTTAATTTAATTGCATAAAGGTGTTACAACAAGTTAATTAACTTAGTTACTGGTCTAAATGGATTTACGCAGTACGATATTGCACTAACACTGATTTAAGTACCAAAAATCAGAGTATTAAACTAGTTCTCCATGAGCATCAATAACAAACATAAACTAAATGATGGTTGTAAATGTATACAGCAAACAAAAGAGGATGAATAATGATATAAAATGGATTAAAAATGATGCTGTATGAAAAAATAACACAGATTAAACATGATTGGATCAAAAATAAGAATAGAAAATAGGTTATTTCAGCAATCGCTCTAGATAAACAAGACTTTGTCTGCTATTTGTTTTTCCTCTATCATGTGACCTCTGACGTCAGGTGGGAAGAGCCCATTAATTTTTCGTTTTTTCATGATGTTATTTGTATGATTTTGAATAAATATTGAAATAGAGTGGCATTACTTTATTTTTCCTTCATTTGTAGCATTTTCCTTTTTGAATTTTGTAAACATGATTTTTATTTTGTTGGTGTAATTTTTTCCCCCAAACCTTATCAAATATATCCAATTGATCCAACATTCTTTGTATGAGTACTTTTGGTTGTCATTAAAAGGGTTCAGAGTTTATTTAAATAGAAAACATCCATCACAACTGATTTTTTGGTTAATCTCCTTCAAGAAAACAATGTCTGAAGTAAATAGAATGCCTTAAAAAAAAAAAAAAAAAAAAAAAAAAAAAAAAAAATCATTTTGAGAATTGCTAAGAATTGTATCTTTCACAAAACTGAGTTTCTTTCATCTTAAAATCTCTTTCATTATTCTCTTAAAATTAGAATTAAGTAAAATTATATGAATAACAACTTATATTTCAGAAAAGATTTTAAAATTTATCAGGAGGAAACCTGGTGTTTTACAAGATAGGGTCCATCTTACTGGAGATTTGAGAATGATATAGATTGAAAAATATGAAAAACTCAATGATAATTTGAATTGGAAAATAGTCAAACTTAATTTTACATAATAAAAAAAAAAAAATAAAAAAAAATACTACATATGTAAAAAATTATATTTTCTATAAATGAGTATGAAAAATATATGAAAGCAAATTATTAAGACAGATGACAAAACAAAGAAATAAAACAAGAATAAAATAATTAGAAAGCAATAATAATAAAAAATAAATAATAAAATCTAAAATTTTATCAAAAATTTAAAAAGTCTGAAACTTTTACTAAAGTTTGAAGAAACTTACACTATATAATGTGAAATTAAAAATAAATAAATAATTCTTTCTTTCCCTCTTTTTTTAAAGGTTAAAACTCAGAATAAACACATAATATTATTAAAATTATTAATAATATTTAATAAAAGTAATTATCTTTTAAGATTTTTCACTTTTGATTTTATAACTCAAGTTTAGAGAGATTAAAATAACAGCCTACTAGAAAAAAAATTATATATCTATTGTGATTTCTAATTTTTTTTTTTTTTTCTTTAGAGAAGCCTAGATATGTTTTTAAATTTTATGTTTAAAGTGATCATTAATGCAATTTTGAGCTTACCAGAATATAGGGGTTAATAAGAAAATTCTTTAATTGTAGCATTTACATGCAATATAGCAAAATTTATCTGATGAAATACTTAATGTAAAGAATGTGATCCAATTAAAAAAAAAAAAAATCTGGAGTGACTCCATTCGACTTTCTGAACACTGAGTAATTAACAGTTTTGTAGATAAGGTAAAGAAAAAGGAGTTGTTAAACAAACAAAAGAGAAAAAACCATAATAGAGTGTTTGAGTATTTTTCTCCATATATTACACAATGCTTTATTGAACACTACTGAACTTTGAGCCCATGATCATAATGATAAAGAATTTTTCGTTGTGTTCCTGTAAAAATCTATAAATGCTAGATTCACCAAAATGCTTATAGTTAGTGCAACAGTGATTTATACTATTCATATAAATTTTCAGCTCAATTGAATAAGGCATTTAGAGGCTATCACACTTTTAAAAATTGGGTCCCATAGGCCATAATGATAAAGAATTTTTCCTTGTATTCACCAAAATCTATACAGTTGGTGCAATTCTCACCTATAACATGTGTACAAATTTTTTGCTCAGATTAATAAGGCGTTTAGACGCTATCACACTTTTAAAAATTTGGCCCTATAGGCCATAATGGTAAAGAATTTTCTTTGCGTCTCTGTAAAAAAACTATAAGTGCTAGATTCACCAAAATCAATAGGGTTCGTACTATGGTGACTTACAATATATGTACCAACTTTCAGCTTATTCAAACAAAGCGTTTAGACGCTAGCGTGTTCACTCACACACATACACACATACATACACACATACATACACACATACATACACACACACATACATACCTCATCGTAAAAATAGTGAAAACGGACTCAGTTGACCTCGAAATGTATAGAAACATCAAAATCTCAATGCTCTGAAAAAATCTTTTAATCTTATAAAATATTTTTGTAAATTAAATCTCTAGCTTATGGTATATATACTTCAAGAAAAGTCTTTGCTTCTGAAAAAAAATGTACACATAATAGGAAATATATAACATGTATTTCAAGTTAGTGGTAAACAAAAAGGACTGGATTCAATCTAAGATATTTATAAGAAAAGTTAAGACACTGTCCGAATTTGGTACGAATTTGAGTGTTATTTCGAAGTTATTGTGATTTTAAATTTTCAAGTGATAGCCTGATTTCAAGTGGCCCCTCTTAACTTAAGATATACGCCACTTTATTAAAAATGGTGGATAAAGTTCATTAATAAAATACATTGAGACCCTCATGTGGTCTATATTTACATCAAAATTCAAGCAAATCTTGCTTTAAATATGCTTTTTACAATGTAGGTTTGAAATATTCAAGTGGCTACCACTTGAAAACAAAAAGTCGGAGCAACTTGGTTAAAGAACCCATCCAAGATATTTATAAGATCAGATCGCTGTCCAAATTTGGTTAGATTTGGAGTATTATTTCGGGAGTTATCGTAAAGACAAAAATTTTTATTATATATATATATATATATAGATAAATGAAGTGATTGCAGCAATAGGTTGATTTCCAAAGAAATCAACCTAAAATGCAGAAGTGAGAAGCGGAAATTTCAATTTTCTAGAATTCTAATGAAAATTTTATTTTCCAAAAGTTTTGGAACAGATATTTTCCTGAGTATTTTATATTTTCTAGATTTTCCCTGAGATATATGAATCCTGTATAACATACTATTCTCAAATTTATATTGTAATATGCCTGTCCTATGGAAAAGACTAGTGTAAATTCTGCTTATATACAGTGTGTCCTAAAAGTTCAAGTACTCCAACTTAAAGAACTTGTTGTGTCCATGATTTTTTTTAAATATTAATTTTATCGTCTGCTTAGTATTGCATCAATTCTTTAATTTTTATCATTTGTATCTTTTCTCCCTCAAGTTATGTGAGAATAAAGTTTTATGTTGTTATGTTCTTCATAGTGAAATGAGTTTATCACGCCTTCAGAGAATTACGCTGTTTGAAGCTTATTTTGAACGTAAATCGTATGAAAGATGCAAAGATGTTTGGCGATATAAATATCCAGATGATGCAATGCCGAGTAAAAATATGCTATATCAACTCGTTCGACAATTTCGTAATACAGGTTCTGTGCAGGTGTGTACAGGTTTCTCTACAAGAAGTCACTCCCAGCATGTTAAAACGCATTTCTAAACACATGCGCAAATGAGTTCAGCTTTGCTTCCTAGAAAAGGGTGGATATTTTGAACATTTATTATAAATGTAAGTTCTGTATTTTTTCCTCCATTATTTTAAATGTGCCTTTTATCATTAGCATAAAAATAACCGTTTTAAAGTTTGTTCTTTTGTAAATAAAAAATACATCAGCGTCAGTACTGGAACTTTTAGGACACCCTGTATAATGAAAATAAATCACTGTGAACAAAATCAATTATAAATAAACAAATAGTTAAAAAGCACAATATATAAAATAGATGTAAAATAAAGAAAAAAAATTAAAGGAAAAAAAAAAGACAAAAATTGCTTTTATTAATAGATGGCATCATTGTATGGAAAGTTTTTATGATGAGAAATTAACAACAAAGGTGTAATAGATTATTTATTTTACTTACATGCAAAAAACATCAAAGATACATGCCTTAATGACTACTTGCAATCAAGTAAATAAATATAACAGAGAAAAACCATATTCAAAAGACGACATTGACACACATTTACAACAAGCAAAGTAATCTTATTAAAGTGAAAAAACTTGCATTTCACATTTATCATTGAACAAGAAAAAATCCAAGCACATTAAAAATACATATGCTGCATTCCCTAACCAAAAGGTATATATAATACATATATATGAGTAATTCTCTGAAAAGTGGTCATTTCATGTCCCAGTAATCTTGAGGGCATATTTTTAAAATCACAAAAACAAAAAGCTGTCAGAACTATCAATATTAATTAGTTGTGCATATAAACTGTAATTCTTTGGTTACTGGAATTTAAATATAATTTTAAAATATTTTTTGAAATGCAAAATATCATTCCCTCACTGTGTCCCCACTCACACATGTAAGTAAATAAAATGGTTTCTATGGTATTAAAGCACGTATATTTAGATTATTTTAATTGAAAATTTATTAAACATACTTTAATAAAGATTTATCCATTATACTACATTTATATATTATTCAATGAAAGAAATTAGAACACACTTTATTGTTGTCCCTGGTATTAGATATCATTCCCTCATCAAACTATAATTACACCCCTACTTACTCCATTAATAACCGGACGTGCTTTATATAAGTCAAACATAATTTGTATAGCAGCAAAGTAAAAAGCCATTTTGTGTTCTGTTCGAAACTTTTTACAATAAGTTGCATAAGGCTCTCGCGTTAGATTGAAATACAGTATTTTTATTATACGTCATTCCCTCATTCATTATAAAGTTAACTAAAAGAAATCAAATTTGCTTTTTTATGTTATTATAGTAATAAAAATATGTTTTAATAAATATTTAGTGTTTGAAAATACAACTAAACCTAATCATATTTTTATAAAGCAGTTTCTAGAATAAATTTGTCATTCCCTCATTTTTCTAATTAATAAAAATAATACTATTTCAAAAACTTATCAGATGCAGTTTGGTTTATATTATTTTTCATTAACTGTAACGTATGTGTACATGCACAAAATTAAAAAATAAATAAAAATAAAAAAAAATAATGGAGCAATTTTATTTAGGCTAACTTATTTTTTTCAAAAAAAAAAAAAAAGCCCACTTTTCAGAGAATGACCCATATATAGCTATGGCTGCTTTTTTGAATTTCTATTACTGCTCAGAATCTACTTTTATAGTTCAAAATCTATACTGACAGAATAAAATTACTCAAAATTTTGTATCATGGCAGTAAATAAAACTTTAAGACAAAAAATAAATAACATAATAATAATAATAATAATTCATATTTGTTCAAAAAAAAAAAAAAAACAGTTACTCTAAAACTATTAAAAGTTTACATCTGAAAAGTACAAGCCCAGCAACAGAAAGTGCTTAAAACTGCGACGCACGTCACAGACCAATTGAGGCTTTTGGAGAACATTTCATCTGTCCCCTAACTGGATGATGTTGATACAGCTAACATTCTAAAATTAATAAAACCTAGATATGCTCAACTGACCTGTAAATCTGTTAACATACTAGAAAATTGCTGGAAACAGTCATCGTTTCAATGTATAGACAAAATTTATAAACATTTTGTCTGTAGTATATCCACATTAATGTGAGAATATGAATGCCAAAAGCCATTGAAAAAATTGCAAATTCTGGGTGTATTCCACAGTTTTAAATTATAAAAATTTTAAATCATGTTTTATTATAAAAGTGCAATAAATATTTTACTAATAAGTATTATTTTTATGCTTATTTTGCAATTTACGGTGCTTTGACAAATTTGGACAAAATACCTGCAGAACATCTGCAAATTTTAATGTCTCGTTGCAGAACATCGAATATAATTCTGCTCCCGGGAGTACAAGTAATAATAAGATGTGATTACTAATGTAAAGGACTGGGGGGAAAAAAGCAGCTTATTTGATGTAACATTTAATTTTAGATGAGCAGTGACATCACCAGAAAATTTTTCATGATTGAGCAAACTCAAATTTTCAAAAGTTTCAGAATATGTTTGAAAATCAGTTGCACTCATTTGATCGGTTGCTTGGTCTGTCGATAGTGGTTGAAATGATAAAGCATGTCTTGTAAGCATGGTGGATACAACAATTTTTTATGTACGAAACGTGAGCAAAATATTTATCTGAAAAAATTATACAGTTCCATACAAATCCGAAAACACAAAATTTATAGTCAAATCCACTTAAACTCTACTCGCAGGAAAAGATTAGGGTCAGTCTGTGGGTCAGCTAATTTGTTTCCAAATTGGCTTTGTGATAAAAATTTCACTTGGCAGATTACATAATCTTCGAAATTCTAATTTCATAGCTTTAAAGCTCTAAAATAAATTAAGAAAAAATATTTTTTTTTACCAATTAGTATTTTCCAGGAAGGGCAAGTGCCCCTCCTTTCCCCTATGTGGTGACGTCAATGTAGATGGTTTAAATTTCTCATACATAAACATAATCCAAAAAAAAAAAAAAAAAAAATGTATATTACTTATAAATAAAAGTTTACACTATATTGCAGTCATTGGAAAACATGACACCTTTCTAATTTAAAAATAAAAAATAAAATAAAATAATAACTTATAACATTTAATTTAGAAATTTATTTATCAACCTTGAAAGTTCATTCAGAAAATTTTGGAGTAAAAGGCTGATTTTTTTTTCTTTTTTTTCTTAATACCAACTATGTGAAAAATACCAGAACCGGGAATCGAACCCAGGCCTTGATATAGCTGTGTTTACAGACTCGGTGAATTTGCCAACGAATGTTATGTGAGAATTTCCTAGCTGGTAATCAGCCACGGTAGCTCAATGGTTTGAGCATCCGCACGTAAAGGCCCAGGTTCGATTCCCGGCTCTGGTATTTTTTCACATAGTTGAAATAAAAAATCAGCCTTCCACTCCAAAATTTTCTGAATAACTTATAACAGTAAGGATAGAAAACAGTCAACTGTTAATTAAGGTAACAACACCAGTGTTCGCCACCCTCACAAACACATGATAAAATAAGCGTTTTATAACACCTATGAATTTTAATCTGCCAGCACTAGATTCCCTAGAATCGAAGAATCTAGCTCGAGCAGATTCAAATTCATAGATGTTAATTATCGGTTATTTTAACATCTCTTTTGTGAGGATGGCGAACAGTGGTGTCTTTACCTTACATAACAACAAAATCTGGAGAAAACAGACATGTACTCTAATTAAATTCTAAAATTTGTGATAAAATGTTGATGATGAAAAAATAATTATGACACTTAAAAAAATATGAATGAATCTCCCTAAAACACAATAGAGAGTAGGGTGGATTACACTAAACAAACTCTGGAATGTTTACAAATTTACATGCAAAAGTTCAAATATCAAACACGATATACACACATATATATAAGATAGCCAAATATACTTTACCACTGAATATAAGAAATTAGGTATTGAAAATGATTTGTATTTAGGCTTAAAAGATTTCTTATGTCTTAAATCACTGGATGTCCTGCGACTTGCTATTTTACATTGCACCTAAAAAATTTACGATATGTTACTATTGAGACATTGAAATACATTTACTCATCATATATAAATACACCCGAACACAATACAAGATATCCTATTTGAGGAAAGAAAGAAAAATTATTATGCCTAAGCTTTATCAAATGCAAACCAGCAGACTAAGTTTAAAGAAAAGTCAAAAAAACTTTTTGAAGATTCTTTTCAGGAAAAACAGATGAAGTAAATAAAGAGCAAGCAAAATTAGACGTCAGACAATACATGTATAAGAGAAAATTCATATAAATGTGAAAAAGTATCTAATGCCTCTAAAAGCTGGTTGGTATATTTAAATAATTCTCATTATTAAAAAAAATCTGGAGTGACTCCACTCGACTTTTCGAACATTGAGTCATTAACAGTTTTGTAGATAAAGTAAAGAAAGAGGAGTTGTTAAACAAACAAAAGAGAGAAAACCATAATAGAGTGTTTGAGTATTTTTCTCCATATATTACACGATGTTTTATTGAACGCTACTCAACTTTGAGCCCATACATCATAATGATAAAGAATTTTTCGTTGTGTCCCTGTAAAAACCTATAAATGCTAGATTCACCAAAATGCTTATAGTGAGTGCAACAGTGATTTATAATATTCATATAAATTTTCAGCTCAACTGAATAAGGTGTTTAGATGCTATCACACTTTTAAAAATTTGGCCCCATAGGCCATAATGATAAAGAATGTTTCTTTGAGTCCCTGTAAAAAAAACTGTAAGTGCTAGATTCTCCAAAATCTATACATATTGAGTATCTATGACCTATAATATGTGTATAAATTTTTTGCTCAATTGAATAAGGCCTTTAGATGCTATCACACTTTTAAGATTTTGGTCCCTTAGGCCATAATGATAAAGAATTTTTCCTGGTGTCCCTGTAAAAAAACTATAAGTGCTAGATTCACCAAAATCTATAGGGTTCGTACTAGGGTGACTTACAATATACGTACCAACTTTCAGCTTATTCGAACAAAGCGTTTAGACGCTAGCGTGGTCACTCACAGACAGACATACACACACACACATACATACATCATCGCAAAAATACTGAAAACGGACTCATTGGACCTCGAAACGTATAGAAACATCAAAATCTCAAATTCGGATTTTTGACATGATTACAATACTTTCCTCACTATAGTGTTCGGGAAGTAAAAATCTATCAAATTTGATAAAATTAATATGGATAATTTGATAATATTAATTATTAATGATAATTAAATGTGTGCGATTTTTCCCTCCATTTAAATGACTAATAACCCTTAATTAATGCAATAAAAGACAAAATTTGCATTATATATATACTTGAATCTGAATTCTGCCAGTAAGAAGGTTAAACTAAATTATTCCAATTAGTAGAAAAGATGTTAACTTAAAAACCAAACTGAGTACAAGGTAAGCAGTTCAAATCACAAGTTTAAAATAACTCTCATTATGCACATTTATACGAAATCTTGTCCTATACTGCCATGTTAAAAGTTTGCATAAAATGCAATCACAGCGTCACCTGTTGAGCAATTGATCCCCAAATCTAATCAGCACCAGTTTATGTCAGGGTGCAACTCAATACCAAGTTTGGTTAAATTTCATTCATTGGTTCGTGAGATACAGCGTCCACAAAAAAGTGATACAGACAGACAGACATTTTCTAAAAACTATTAATTCGTGTTCTGGACATCCCAAAACGTGTAAATCCATCAAAAAAAAGGAGATAGAAAATTTTCACGAATCCAATACTTTCTCAATAATACATAACATATAGAAGAAAGTAAAAATGGCTACTAGACACATAGCTGATCATAAATACGTAAAAAGAAAGAGACAAGCCTTTCTATCCTTCAAGACATTTTTGAATGAAACTTCTGTAGTTACCTGATTAAATTCAAATGACAAATAATTTAATAAATAAAGAACTTTGCATATAATTTGAAGAAAGAAAGAAAGAAAAAAAAAAAAGAAACTTGCAAAAGTTGTTTCAAATCAAAGTAATAGCCCAGATTTTCATCAGGTGAAAAAACTAGAAAGGTGTTCTGTCTACCATACACAGAAAGAAAAAAAGTTTTTAAAAAAGAGAAAAAATATTGAAAATTTGCTATTTAAAAAAAAAAAAAAAAAAATTAAATGTTAGATTTTGGTGCAAAATCAGTGAATGTGGATTAAAAGCCAGACTGTAGGACAGAAATTTTCATAAAATCAATAAATTAAATAAAAAAATTAAATATAAATAATGATATTCTTTATAAATTAGGTGTGTTATGTTAAATGACTGTAATTTTTATGCATCTTTTGTTATAGATACAGTATAGGGTCATTCCATGCCAAATCAACCACTCACTCAACCTGACCCCCTCAGAATTCTATGAAACTTGCAGGAATCATTCTCCTTGATGATATAAATGAGAATATATTTTTAAAAAAATTTTATCTTGTTCGATTTTTTTTAAATAATTTTTTTAAATTTCAAAAAATCAGCATTTTTTAGCTTGTATAAGCGTTTTTAATCTCAAATTTCTCAAGTTCTATAAAGGATAGCGAAGTTTATGACCCCTCATTTTAAAGAGTATTTCACAAGGTTTAATTTGATATGCAACATCATTATGTTGGGTAAAAATTTTAAAAATTATTAAATTTTAAAATTTTAAAAATTTCAAAGATAGTGTTTTTTAAAAAATTTGAAAAAAAATATATGTTTTTGGTTATACTAAAAGCTATATAACCTGAAACTTTTAGAGTGGGATCTCAATGGGATCAGGAGTTATGACAAAAAACCTAGCTACTCTACATGGTAAATTGTATTACAATTATTATATAATATGCTTACTTTATAAAATACCTGTTAATTAAAATTCACACATACAGTATTGCATGCTAATATGCAATTAAACATGGGGGGGGGGGGGGGGAATCAACATTCAATTTAATTGTGCTTAATAAAAAATAAACAACAATTTTTTTGATAAAATTTTATTAAATTATTTAAAAAAAAATTTTTTTTTTTTAAATTACTGTGAGTTTTATAGCTGGAATGTTTTAGAGTAGGTTCTTACTGCGATTAGAAATGATAATAAAGAAACAAAGGTACGTATAAATACATTGTTCAGTTAAAATTACTGGAAGCTTTAATATAGCTTTACGACATCCAGTACATGTTTATACAAATTTGGACTATATCTCAAAATGTTTTCATTTATTAAAAATAAAAACATATATAAATATAAATTTTTTCATTATTACAAATCACAAACTTTTTTTATAATAATCATGGTTACCTTTCTTGAATGGGTTATAGCAATATATAGAAAAATGTTTTGATGTGCTAGGCCCAGTGGCAGAAACACCGCAACACAGCGACATAGTCGCGGACACAGAAAAACTGCTTGTGGACAGTTTTTGTCTGCGCTGATAAAAGAATTTGTCTGCAACTTTCGAATAACAATTCACTTAGAAAAATTTTCTGTATCAAAACTAAAACTAATACTTTTATTATTTAATACTGTGCTGTGTCAAACATTGCTATAAAATATTTAATTGAATGAGATGAATTGAATGAATACACACAATTGTTTATACTATATTGTTCTGCAGTAAAATTGTATTCGTGTATTGTTGCACGAGATCACCACTGATGTTAAGCCCCCCCCCCCCCCCAAATCAGCTTTCAAGCTTTTTGAGTGTAAGCCATTTTCACCCCTGATTACGCGCAAATTTTGCAGACAGACTATAAAAATTTTTAAAGCCTGTTGCAGACAGCTACAAAACTTTCTGCCACTAGGGTGCTAGGTTTACTCATCTTTACACAAAGTCTTAATGATCATACAAATTTAATCATACATTTAATCATAAAAATCATACTAATTTAAAGTCAGGTTGTAAGAAGAAATAAAATTTTTTACAGCACAAAAGTAAAAACTAAATAGAATTGATTAAATTATCTGAAGAGGGTACTCATTGTTTAAAATAAATATGCCAAAAATGTTTGATTAAAAAAAAAAAAAAAAATGCTTATTTTACTTCTACTTAAAAGAGTATGGTAGGGTTCCCATGGGTCAGAGAGAATCTGGAAAAATCAGGGAATTTGAAATTAGTGAAAAAAGTCAAAGAAATGTCAGGGAAAAATCACAAATATTGTCTAAAAAGCTGGGAAAATGATGATATAAACCTGGAAAATGCTTTTTGAGCATTCAGTGTATGTTGCGGGTCACATGACTATGCTGTCTTATGTTGCAAGCTGTTTTATGTTTTACGCTGTGAGCTTACCTTTTATGTTGCAAACCAAATTTCATGACTTGAATTTTCTAAAAATAGACCTGGAAAAGTCAGGGAATTTTATTTTTGAAATTGAGTTGGAACCCTGGTATGAACCCAAAATCACAACTAACTTTTTCTACATTGAGATCTCAGAAGAGATATAAAAAATTAAACTACAGTGGAGATGCAGATGAGTCATATGTCAGCAACAACATAAATAAAACAATCTTTAAATAAAGACAATTTTGAACCAGAACATCTCTAATTAGCAAATGAATTGATTATTATTTACTTACTTATGATTTATGCTGTCATTAATTTGTAAGTATAGTAATTTATTATCTGAATGGCTTCCGATATAAATTTATAACCTATATTGTAATCATTTTGTAATCTATCTTTAAAAAACTGCGTAAGTTTTAAAACCATCACTAATGATTATAATCTTAAAAATTTGAAACTTGTAGAATTACACACACATTTAAAAAAGAAATCAAATAATCAAATTTTTAATGAAGAAAACTGAAGAAAACTTTTTTTTACTATTTTACTAGTCATAAATATGAACTTTCAAAATAATGTCTTTTATCAAGTAAGCATATTATATGGTACAATTGAACCTCGAAAATCCGGACATCCAAAATCCAAAAATCTCTAAAATCCAGATGATTTTTCAATTTTTATTTTAAAATAAGACTTAGCTGTATCTTATTTCCATATTTCTTGTGCAATGCAGTTTAAAATTTGTTTAATTGAACACTGAATACATAAATTTGAACATAATCTGACATATTTTTATATTGTTTGATTGTGAATTAAAGATTTTATTTTTTTACAAAGAAAGGTAGGTTATAAAATGGAAAAAATAAAAAAATAAAATAAAATAAAATAAATAAATAAAATCATAGTGAAAAATAATTACTGAAATGTTAAAAAAAATTGTTTCCTTAGTTTATTAGCAGTTATTTAGGAGGCATTATCAGTTGTTTATTATATTTTAGTGTAATATATCTGTTTTAATTTAACATAAGTCTTTTATTATATTTATATTTTAATTAACCAATTTGATTTGTTGTTTATTTTCATTAACATAAAATTGCAGTTTGTATGTTATTATAATATCATAAAAAAATTAGTTTTCAATAAATCTCTATAATCTGGAATCGTCGTGGTCCTGCCAAATCCGGATTTTCGAGATTCAACTGTAATTATAATACAATTTTAACATGTAGAGTAACTAAGTTTTTTGTAATAACTTCTGATCCCATAGAGATCCCACTCTAAAAGTTTCAGGTTATATAGCTTTTAGTATAACTAAAAACATATATTTTTTCCAATTTTTTTAAAAAACACTATCTTTGAAATTTTTAAAATTTAAAATTTTAAAATTTAATAATTTTTAAAATTTTTACCCAACATAATGATGTAGCATATCAAATTAAACCTTGGAAAATACTCTTTAAAATGAGGGGTCATAAACTTCTCTATCCCTTATAGAACTTGAGAAATTTGAGATTGAAAATCCTTACACTAGCTAAAAAATGCTGATTTTTTGAAATTTAAAAAATTAATTAAAAAAAAATCGAAAGAGATAAAATTTTTCTAAAAATATATTCTCATTTATATCATCAAGGAGAATGATTTCTGCAAGTTTCATAGAAATCTGAGGTGGTCAGGTTGAAAATTGAAATTTTTTGGTTGATTTGGCATGGAATGACCCTATAGGATCCGTTATCCAGAAAGCTTGGGACCTGGGATATTCTGGATAAGGGGTTTTTCTGTAATTCGGAACACTTTATTATATATATAAAAATGGTACAAAATAATTTCATGAATAGCAGTGATAAACATGAATAACATATATGTAAACACATTACCTATATATTTCTTCATTTAATAAATTATTTCCACAAAATAAAAAAACATTCTTAATTAGAATTTCAAACTATAAATAATAATAGTAATAATAAATGAAAAATAAATAAACATATATAAAATTTAATTTTGGACCTGAGAGTGAAATCCTTTCATTTGGATTTTGCAAAAATTTCGATGATATTTTTTTGCTTATAGTGTGTCTCTGCTCTGATACTAATAGTTCATAAATGTTTCAAATATTTTTTGCACATAATGCTAAATATTTTATGAAATGAATTCTAAAAATAATGGAAATTAATAAAAAACTATATAACAAAATTTTATAACAATTGGGACTTCATGCATGCAACCTGGGTTAAAGGATAAAATTCATCTGCCATTAGCACTTTAAGAAGTATGTGTTATTAATGTTTATCTATTAAAAATTACCATAAAAATTCATTTTCTAACCTAAATTTGCAAAATTTTCAGCGGACAATTTTGTGATCACCCTATTTCCTCAGAATAACACCGTAGCATTAAAGAAAGTAGGTTGTAAAACTATAATTCTGACTGCTGTTATTGTATAACATTAATTCTTAAATTTTACGATAATTAAAAATTTTGGTAGTTGGCATTTCGCATTCTGGTTTTCGGAACATTCTGGATAACGGATCCTACACTGTATATAGTTCTAAACAAAAGAGCCTAAATTATCTTTAACAGGCAGATTAAAATCTCTGGAATATGACATAAGTTCCTGAATAAATAGATATTCATTCATATTTTCTTTAAGTTTTTATCCAAAATAAATCCAATATTCTTTAAAATAATATTTGTCAGTAGTACTGAAATTAAGAGTACCAGAAAAATCAAGAGAGTTATGCAAGAAAATTTAAGTTTTAAGTACACGTAAAATTGATCTTTTGCTGGTTTCAAGAAACATCAACAAATAGCTGATAAGAATGAATCCTTTCATTCTTTTACACCTGTGTGCAGTGGCGTATCCAGGATTTTTCCAAGGGGAGGGGAGGGGGGGGGGTTGTCCTTCCAAATTTTTAATTAAGTTTAAGAATCTTTTAAAATATCATAATTACTTGACGAATATAAGAGTAAGAAAATGAAAAATAGTAAAACAAACTCACCAATTAGAAGATCAAATTAAAAAATCTTTAATTAGCAACTAATAACGTAGAGCCTGTACAAACTGTTACAAAAAACATAAAATTCAATACATAGTTACGCAAAATATTTCATTGAATTTTCCTACTTACAGAGCGAAGTCTAATCGACGAGAAGTTTTCGCTAGTTCATTTAAAATGTCTTTTACTGTTGGGGTATTGTTTGGGTCACTCCTTCAAGGTCACTACTTCAATGGTCACCCCTTCCCCATATGGTCGATCCCTCTTGTCCTTGAGTATGAACTCGTAAAGGTGAAATCCTTTTAGAGAACTGTTTTCAGGGGAAACATGTTTCGCACTGCGCAAATGAAGTGGTTTAGTTATTTTCAGGAGTGTTTATCACAGAGTAATGAAAAAAAAAGTTAGTCATAATTTTAAACCACTTTGTAGAAAAAAAAATTTTTACGCTTGCCATACATTTTTTCTGCCAGAAATGTGAAAAAAAATGTAAGGAACAGCCTAATTTTTCTTATCATACATTTTGTCAAGGGGGGGGGGGGTTAAACCCCCAAACCCCCCCTTGCATACGCCACTGCCTGTGTGTGTGTATATATATATATATATATATATATATATATATAATAATGAAGATCTATTAAGCATAGTAGAAGCCAAGCAACAGATACAAGATCACTGAAACACCAATGACCAATAAGATTAAAAATTTCTTTGAGAAGTTCAGAAAAACGAAAAAAAAAAAAAAAAAAAAAAAAAAAATATCAGTGGATGAAATACAGAAATTTCAAGAAACCAGATTTATTAATTAACAACCTGCAAAACAAACAAATCAATAAACAATCACAACAAATCTTAACTTAAAACCATAAACTATATCAAAATTTATGAAAAAATAATTTAAGAAACTTAAGTTAGGTAGGAAGGATGTAGGCGGCAAGACTTGTGACTTGCCTGTGGGGTTAAACTAGTTTCACGCCGGAAACACTCTCCCAGCCTGCCAAGACCTGATTACGAGTCATACGGATTTAAAAAGCAAAATTTCAAAGCAGATGAATAACAATGAAACCATGAAGCAACAATGAAATTCACTGATTGATTATAATGTGTTTAATAGTATGATTAGAATTTTAATAATAGTTGACAACTCAAAAAAGAAGAAACAAATTCTAATGGAGAAAGAAAGTTTGCAGAGTAATACAAAGTACATGCAACAAGCCTTCTGCTTTTTTTTTTTTTCACAATCCCACCCAACCTTACAACACCACCCCACCTCCGTAATCAAACATCTGCCCACCCGCCACCATTTTATTGTATTTTAATATATATATAATGAATTATTAAACATATATATATATACGTTTAACCCCACAGGCAAGTCACAGGTCTTGCCGCCTGAATCCTTTCTTAAGTTTCTTAAGTTATTTTTTCATAAATTTCGTTTCAGTTTATGTTTTTCTGTTAAAATTTTGATGAGCTAGTTTATTCTTTTGTTTGTTTTGCAGGCTGTTAATTAAATTTGGTTTCTTTAAATATATGTATTTCATCCCCTGATGAATTTTTTTCAACTTTCTGAGCTTCTATGTTAAAAAAAAAAAAATCATTCTTATTGGTTTTGTGGTTTCAGTGATATTGTATCTGTTGCTTGGCTTTTATTACGCTTAATAAATCCTTATTATATATAATATATATAAATAAACCAATATTTTATTTAAAGTGTCAAACAAAAAAACAAACAAACAAACAAACAATAACAACAAAAAAAAAAAAATTGAAAGACTAGAAATTAAATACTGAGTACATTTCTTTTTTCTTTAAATTGCATTTTCTTCTTTTGAAGATAGAATCATGAACTATGATCTTTTTACAAGTATTTTGTTATATTTCACTCAAAAAAGAAAAGAAAAGAAAGAAAGGAAAAGAAAAATAGTTATACAACCAAATAAATTTCAATGGATAACCAAAATAAAAATTCAGTTCTTTTTTAATTTTATTTAGTTCTAATTTTCCATTCACTGAGCATATACTTGCCTGCATAATATAGGGACTTAACATGAAAATGAATGAATGAATAAAAAAAAAATAATATTATTACAATTCTAACCCCACCTAAAACGAATCTGTATCATAAAATAAATAAATAAAACTTTAAACTGTAAAGGGAATTTGACACCAAATTATAACAACTTACTACATCATTAGCATCTTCAGAATCACTGGAGAAAGATTCATCATTCCCGGATAGAAATGAATCCCTGGAGCTTGTAAGATAATTATCTAAAAAGAAAGGCAGAGTAAAAATTAAATAAAAGCTCTTGTCAAATGACAGTCAACCCTTGTTTATTAATGCCAAGGAACTTAAAATCCAGCTATGTTAACGGCCCTCTTCACTTACCGTCGCCGGAAGCCCGAGCCAATGTTATTCTATGGGGAAATTTTCTTTACAAATAACTTATTAACTAATACATATTTTTTAATTCTGTTTTCACATTCAGAAAATTCCCAACTGTTAAATTGACGGACTTTTATTATAAATGTATATTTTTTAATTTTTAATACTTTATTTTGAAATTGCAAAATTAAAAAAATTCACATATTGAAAATTCGTATTCTGCAGTTTCAAAATAAAATATAAAAAATTAAAAAAGTATTTTTTTTAAAAGGGTCTGTCAATTTAACAGCTGGGAATTTTCAGAATGATGAAACAAAATTTAAAAATATGTATTGGTTAATAAGTTATTTGTACAGAAAAATTTCCCATACAGTAACATTAGCTTCGGCTTCCGGCAGCGGTGAGTGAAGCGGGCCCTTAATTCTTAAAAATATGGCATCATGTCTTTTTTATTATACATCTAAAATTTTCATTTGATTAATTATGTAATGTCAATATTACATAGGTTTAAAATCACACAGATTAAATTTCTGATTTACTTTTTACATTACATTTACATCAACATAAATTTATTTGCCATGTACATTTACATTAGTTTGCAAAACAATACAAATGAAATGAAATGTTAGAATATATTAGAGATTAACAGTGAAAAAAAAAAAAAAAAAAAAAATCAACTATAGATGAAAATCACTAACATAGAACTGCCAATAGAATGCTTATTTTGAGATATTGCAGACATAAATTTCTTTTTAGTCTTTTTTTTTTTTCAAACTTTTCTGCTGCATCTTAACAGTTAATATTTTGAAAAAGGTTTCACATTTAATTCAATCTTATACCAATAATAATAAAAAAAAAAAAAAGGGCAAAGGCTCACACTGAAAGTAATACAAGGACAAAATTGATTAGGAAAAGACATCGAGGAGCGGGTGGGTAGGGCTGGGGCATTCGACCCATCGTCCAGGATTAATACATCTCGCCCATTATGGCGACGTATACTATGGGAAAAGGAGTAAAGAAGTGCACGTCAGTCAGAAAGGGGTCATTTGACTGATATGCAGTATCACAGTTCACACAAAATGTTCATGAAATTTTCAACAGATGGCGATATTATGTGATTTTTTGTACACTAAAGTTTAATTTATGAAGAAAAAAAATCATAAACAGTTTTTATAGATGCAATTTGTGAGAAATAAAATTAAACTTGCAATGTAATCCTTTCTACTATATACTACCATTTCCCCCCTATAAATACTATAAATTAAAAAAAAAAAAATTCAAAAATGTTTAAATTAGCTTTCTATCTCAACTTCTAATTAACATAATATCATAAGTAATATATCATTTAAAAAGTTATTTGAATTGGAATTGAAGAGTATATTTTGCAAATCTCTGTCGCCAGAGGGCGCTTTGATATTTTAATAATTCAATATCTAGAAATCTAATTATGCTTACATTACTTATAACACATCATTTGAAATATTACAGACTTTTAAACTGATATAAGCCGTTAAATTCCGTACGGCAGTTTCAGAGAAAATCACACAAAAGCCAGAACACCTTTATTACAATAACTCCAATTCTAATTATGATGCAGGCTTTCGAAATCCGATACTCCGTTCACATTTCATATCAAGGATTTTTAATACACAAGTTTCAGAGAAAAACCACGAAAAAATCAGACACAAATTTTGTTATAACAATGCTAATATTACCGTTGTATCTCAGCTTCTAATTAACATAATTTCATAGGTAAAATATCATTTTAAAAGTCTTTTAAACTGAAATTGAGACGTACATATTGCAAATCTCTGTCGCCAGAGGGCACTTTGACATTTTAATAACTCAATACCTTCAATTCTGATTATCAGTAAATTACTTATAGGGAGAAGATTGGGAGACCGTAGGCCCCACTAGGTTGCGGATTTGCCACAATCAGAATTTTCAAAGGTCCTTTACATGGTGAGTGGACAGGCTATTTCAAATCCTGAAACATAAAGCGGCTTCTTAGTCGCCACAGAGCGAAAATATGCTACAGTTAAAATTTTTAAATCTATTTGCGGTATGAGCATCGAAGCTGTTGTAAGTTCTAAAACGGGGATAAGGCGCCGCAGGCGCCACCGAGCTGGAATTTGTTAAAATCAGAATTTTGAAAGTTCATAACACGGTGAGCGAACAGGCTGTCTAAGATATTGAAACGAGAAGAGGGCCGTAGGCGCTACCGAGCAAGAATTTACTGCGATTAAATTTTTCAATAAAGTTATTTTCACTATATGTTAGTGAGCTGTTGTAGGACCTGAAAGGGAAAAAAGGCACCGCAGGCGCCACCAAGCGGGAGTTTCGTAAAGTCGGACTTTTTAAGGATCGCGAACCAGCTGGTCGCCGAAGGCGGCTAGTAAAAAATAAAATGAAAAATAAAAAGTTTTTATACTGTAAAAATTATACATAAACATAACTGTTATGAATACGTTTTTAAATTTAAAATTTTAATAAACTTAATTTTTTGCTACTGCATTAACCATTTGATTGTCAACAAAAATAATAAAAAATAAATAAAAAACGGTTTCACCTTCAAATGAATCTATAATAATAAAAGAAGATGTCTATCTGTCTGTCTGAGCATCTATACGTTTAGCCCCTATTGAACGCAGAACTACAAAATTTGACATATGAGTGCTCAGAAGCCTGCCCGAGTGCATAGTGAAAAAAGAATTTAAATTTTTTAATTAGTTCTGGAAATATTAAATAAAACATCGACCAATGCCTAATTGAAAAGCAAGCGGATCATAATTTCTGACCTCCAAGTAGAATTCAGCGCGTTCCTCAAAAGAAGAAAGACTGAGAGAAAATTTTGCACATTTTTGTAAAGCCATCAAAGCTTAGCGGTTGCAGATGTTGAAAATACACTTGTACCACAAGAAAGAGCATTTATTCCCGATTCTTACAGTACAATTTTTTTTTTTTTTTTTTAAATATGGATTTTTTAGATTTTAAAATAAAGTTTTAAAGTTACTGGTATATTTTTGAAAGTTCATTTAATCCTCTTTCGAACCATATAAATATTTCTACAAAATGTGGATTAGCAATTCATATTTTTTTATTTTACGAAACATTGATTTTTTTCACAAAACATTTTATAACTCAAAATCTTTTAGAGATAAATTATTTCTTTTTTTTTTTTTTTTTTTTTTTTTTTTTTGCATATAGATCTCGGTCAGACAATTCACATCTGAAAAGATTGAAAGATTTTTTCAAAAACTGAATGAGTTATAAATTTTTTAATTTTCTGCATCCTTGAAGTTTTTGACAACATTCTGAATCTACGTTTCTGAAATTCTTGCGTTTCCCGTTCGAACAGTTGGTATTTTTGTTACCATGGCAACTTCCATTCAATGAGATAGACGAATTGGAAAATGATGTCTCGAAAGTGGGGCGAAAGAAAAGAATCTTTTACTGAGAGAAATTTCGGAGAATTAAAAAAAAAAAAAAAAAAAAAAAAAAATTACATTTTAATTTACATTTAATTGCAAATTAAATTTTACTCTAATATTCTAATACGTGTATTTCAAATTCTAATTATGATTAAATTATTTTTAATACTTCATTCGAAAGACATTTTGAAATACTTTTATATTATCAAAAGTGGGATTCGAGATTTCATCCAATTTGAATCGGTTTTCTGTTGTATCTCAGCTAATAATTAAAATAATTTCATAAGAAAAACATCATTTGAAAGCTTTGCTGATTTGGAATTGAACAGTAGATTACAGAAATTTCTACCGCCAGATGGCGATGTAATATTTTGAAATTTTAATATTTCAAATTCTAATTATGATTAAATTATTTTACATCATTCAAAAGATATTTTAAAGTTTTTTTATATTATCGAAAGTGGATTTCAAGATTTTAACCGATTTACACGTTTTAAGGTTCCTGATTAGGTTTTCTTTTGTATCTCAGCTACTAATTAAAATATTTTCATAAGTAATGCATCATTTGAAAGGTTTGTTGATTTAGAATTGAACAGTAGATTACAGAAATTTCTACTACCAGATGGTGTTGTAATATTTTAAAATTTCAATATTTTAAATTTTAATGAGCGAGGAAGGTGTTGTATGTGCTAAAACGGGGATAAGGCGCCACAGGTGCCATGAGCAGGACTTTCCTAAAGTCAGAAATTTGAAAGATCATAACATAGTGAGCGAACAGGATGTTTCAGCTATTGAAACTGGAAGAGGGCGCTGCAGGCGCTAAAGAGCGGGAATTTACTACGATTAAATATTTCAATAAAGCTATTTTCACTATATATCAATAAGCTATTGTAAGATCTGAAACAGGAAAAAAGGTGCCGCAGGTGCCACCGAGCAGGAGTTTCATAAAGTCGGATTTTTCAAGGATCACGAACCAGCTAGTCGCTGAAGGCGGTGAGTGAAATAAATATAAAATAAAATAAAATAAAATAAATAGCGTAATAGCCATTGCTACGATATGCAGACGATTAAAATTAAAGAATAAACTGTAGAAAAATGAAACATAGAAGCTAATATTTACTAGGTTATTATTTTCATATTTTATTTTAAAAAAATCTAATTAAAAATTCAAAAATCAGGCTTCAAGGTGCATCAGAACAGGTGATAATGAACTATCATGCAAACTTGTGTAGCTCTACAATCAGCTGTTTTCTTAAAAAGCTCCGGATATATATACACACTGACACACACATGCATTTTACTATATATAATAGATTACATATACGTCACAAACTTTATAACGTTTATTATGAATACGTTGCAAAAGTTATTACCTTATCAAACACAAAATTCAATTATAAAATATACTTTTGCATAAAAAAGAAACAGGATAAAAAGGACCTTGTGAAATTAAAATTTAATTAAAACATACATTTAAAGTCAAAGTTTGTTAGAACATTTTGCGTATGTTTTCATGATTATATTTCCTGAGTAAGTTTATCTATAGCTGAACATATCTAATTACATCAAAAGGAGAAAAGGGCTGGAGGAAGAAATTTTCAATTTATTACCTTTGATATGAAGATCCCCTCCTGCTTCAATACTTTTCACCTTAAAAGAAAATTAAGAGAAAAAAAAAAAAATCAATGTTACAAAAATTATAACAAATGTTTAAAAAGCACAATGTAATTACTGAAAATTAGAGTGCTATTATTTTTATATTAATTAGCTTTTAAGATAAAATGCATAGTAGAAAATCAAATATAAAAACATATTTCTTTTTTCTTTGAATGTACTTTATGATAATTACCTTAATTATGACTAGTTTAAGAGAGATTTGAAACACCTTCAAATACAGCATAGCATACTGGGAAATATTACACATGCTAGTTATGTACTTTCTTCTGGTAAAACAAGCATCATTTTGGATGACATAAAAGACAGCATGTTTTTAAAACACATTTAGCCATACTGAGGAGGCGGGGGGGGGGGGGGGGGGGAAATCCAACTTATAGTTATTGTCACTAAAATTAAAATTCCTAATATGCAGAAGAAAATAATAATAATAATAATAATAAAATAAAGTTATTGCTCACATGATACCAATCCAATACAGTCTAATAAAACTTCATTTTTATTTATTATTTTTTCTTTTGCACACAGATAATAGTGAACACAAAATGTCTTTAAAGGATTTCTTGCAGACTAATGCAATGAATGTTTCATATTATACAAAAAAGGAAATTCATTAAAACTAATTCCCAAGTGGCTCAAACATTCATGAAAGTAATAATAATAAATAAGTTAAAATAATAAATAAATCCGAATGGGAAGGTTAATATTGAATAATAAAAAAAAAAAAGAATATATATATATATTTTTTTTTGTAGGGTCTGTAAAATAAAGGATAATGAAAAATTGAAGATTGAAAAAAATAGATCTATAGCACCAAAAGTAAAAGGTAGGTGTGATTTTAAACGTATTTAAACTGATTAATGCAATAAATTTGTTTAAATACTTCAATCCTTATTTTATTAAATTCTTTTTTATGGCTCATACCAAGATTTATCGTTACTCATTTCCAAGGATGTTTAAAGATATGCCATGGCCCAGAATCTGCTGAGTCAGAGAAAAATAATTTCATAGTTTTATCATGACCAACAATTTATAATTGGAATGAGAACAAAACAAAGAAAAGTAACAAACTCTCTAGCCATGACTCAGAATCTTCCAAGTCAGAGAAAAATAATTTTATAGTTTTAATAAATATATTAAAAACACTTTAAACACACGTAAATTAAAATTTTTATTTAAAAGATGTTAAAAAAATTAATCTAAAGCTTTTCGCTTTAATAGTAAAGCATCATCAGGGATTTTTAATGGACTCTTCCCACCTGACGTCAGAGGTCATATGATAGAGGAAAAACAAATAGCAGACGAAGTCTTAATTATCTAGAGCGATTGCTGAAATAACATATTTTCTATTCTTATTTTTGATCAATCATATTTAATCTGCGTTATTTTTTACACATCATCATTTTTAATCCATTTTATATCATTATTCATCCTCTTTTGTTTGCTGGATACATTTACAATCATCACTTAGTTTATGTTTGTTATTGATGTTCACGAAGAACATGTTAAATACTCTTATTTTTGTTAATTAAATCAGTGACAGTGCAATATCGTTCTACGTAAATCCATTTAGACCAGTAACTAAGTTAAATGACTTGTTGTAACACCTTTATGCAATTAAATTAAATGAAAACATTTTAAAATTTCAAATTATAATCCGTAAACATTCCACAAGAACAAGCTATTATTTATTGCTAGATCAGTTAACGTTATAGTTACACTACAACATACAAAAATCGATTCTTATAGGTAAAAATAAATAAACACATAAAATGTTTTTTAAAAAGTATTAAATTTACAAATACAATTATTCTACTGTTTAGAAATGCACACTATTACTTTTATTTTATTTTATATTAAATATTAAAATTTTTGTTCTTAAGAACAATATTTAATTGAATTCGATTATTCGTTTTCCTCTATCATGTGATTGAGCAGATGACGCTGGGAGGAGCCCATTATTCGTTTCCAATGAGCAGTTTTTAAATATGTTTTCTTTTCACAGTCAACAGTCTTTTAATAACGTGAATATCAGCAAAGGCAATTTGAAGTTCGGTAGAGGTTGGATCAAGGAGCTAAGAAAAATAAGAGAAGCTGGAACTATTGAAAAATCACACGAGGCTATTGTAGGAGAAAAACCATCATGAATTAGCAGAAATAAACTATTAACTATTTTATAATATTGTGCCAAATTATTGGCAAAATTGCAGCATTTTTGGAATTTAATCCTGATGGTTTTTCTCCTACAATAGCCTTGTGTGATTTTTCAATAGTTCCAGCTTCTCTTATTTTTTTTAGCTCCATGTGTTCAATTTAACTCTCTTTTTTTCTTAGAGAATATTTATAGTTTTATAATGACTAACAATTTATGATTGGAATGACAATAAAAGCAAGAAAAATCACAAAATTTCGGTTGATGTAAAACTGTTAGATAAGCTTAATTATCAAGAGTGAAACCACCTAACATGCAAAAACAGTGAAAACTACTACTTGGTTGCAGAATGAACGATAAGAAGTAGACTTACAAATAATGTATCATATCAATATTATTAAAAGTGCTCATTTATATCAATAATAAAATATAATTAGAGAGCTCTTAATATATTATGAGACAAATTGAACATTGAAAATGAGAAATTTCTATAAAAATGAAATACAATTAATATGAAATTCAGAGATGGCAAAATTTCCAAAAAAACCTGAATTCAAGGATGGCACCTGAAAAGTTTTACCCCTGAATTATGTAATGTAACGGAGTTCGCTACAGTAGATGATCCAAGCTTAAAGAAAAATTCAATTAAAAAAAAATTAAAGTAGCATACATAAGGTAGTATACCTTTTAACTAAATATTTTCCCCTGTGATTTATATATATATATATATCAGAGATGCCAACTTCTAATGACAAAAAAGCAGGAAATTTTTTAACAGAAATCAGGAGACTTTTTCCAACAAGAAAGTTTGTAAGTAAAATAATGCAAATTTAATTTTAAGTAAAGCTTTATAAGCTTAGGAGGTATTTACAAAGCATCAGTATTAAAATTAAATGAATAATATAGGTTTCTTGCAGTAAAACAAACTATATATATATATATATAAAAAAACTCAGACATACAGTTGTTTAAAATATAAGTCAAAATAGACAGATTTGATCATTCTGCTCCTAATATAAAACAATAACGATCTTAATTATCTTTGTAAAAGAAAAGGTAATAAAGAAATGAAAATATCAGCTATATTCTAATGAAATTTGAATTCTTTAAGTTTTCAATATTTATGGTATTTAAAAAATAAAAAAAAATCTTTTAATAAGACATTTTTCATTATGAAAAAAATGAAAGTTAAAAATTTATTCTTAGCAAAAATTAGTTTCAAAGCATTGTGTAGTAATTCACATTCAAACTGAACTTGATAAATTGCAGAGCAAGATAAATTTCGATTTTCTTTCAAATTTTTTTACCCAACCCCACAAATTTTAAGTATAAATTATGCTAAGAGGGATAGAAAAAAATTACATCAGAAAAGCAGGAGAAATGAGTGGAAAATTTGGAGCATGGAAAAACAAGCAAAAAGCAGGAGACTTGGCACGTCTGATATATACATATATATATAATTAAAATATTAACATTAACAGAGCATTAAAAAAGCAGCAAAAATGAAAATGTATATGATAAGGGAAGTTCTCATTTTCAAAGTTTATTCTAGAAAAAGCAGTGTTTAAAATAGCCCAGCCCATATTATATTTGGGGGAGGGGGGGGGGAGAAGAGAAGCAATTAAACATTTTTTCTTTTTATGATTCAAATTAACTCCATGTTTTAAAATAAAAACTATGAATTTGAACTATACATTTAAACTTACGTATAAATTTATTATTTTCATATTAACATAATCATACATATCCCGGTGAAAATAAAATAAAATGCAAAACCTGTTTAAATAAGTTTCCAACAACAAAGGGTAAAACCTGTCTAAACCAGTTCTGGCTGCTACAAACCAGTTTTCACCAGTAAGGACAGAACAAGACTTTTCATTGGCTGACTAGATTAGATTATTCATTAGTTGTTGAATGATGATTACTTACTTGGATGTTAAATCTGCATCTATTTCCTTATGTTAACAATCTCTGTCATTTTAACAATCTCAGTAGAGAATTGCTGTGTATATTTAGGCTATATTTAACTGATTCTCATCTCAAGCAATATAGCTATTCTTATACTAAATATATTTCACAGCATATATTTTCTTTGTTTGTGATTTTTAATTCACATTTCATATTCACACTAGATAGTGGTAGAAAATGTGCTTCTGAAAGGGAAAAAATCAGCTCACATCCTTTGCCAAAAAAAAAAAAAAAAAAAAAAAAAAAAAGGGAAACGTGATCCTTGTGAGATAGAAGTAAGTACTAAAATTAAGATAGTAAAGATTCATTTCAATAAATGCTTAGAAAGATATATAAATTTGATTACAGTCCAGTTACATTTATTTCCCCATCATTTCATTGGTATTGAGATTCTTTTTATTTTGTTTTAAGATGATTTAAGAATATTTTTACTTCCATTACCCTACTATCATTGGAAATGGAAGTATGGTATTCAGTCCAAATATTCAATATCCATGCATGTGTGTGGGGAATCGTTTGACTATCATATCTCCAAAACTAATAAAGATAGATCCATGAAACTTCAAAATTGAAATAAATCTCATGTACAGATGATTTTTCCAACTTTTGGTGAAAATTAGAGAACCGGAATTGGGACCATAAGTTCGTATCTCAAAAGAGTCTCAAAAAATTTTCTTCAAAGTTGCTATATAAGCACTCTATTAGATGTTCTTTTGTATGAATTAGTTGGTTAGCTCAGGAAAACTGATAGGCACCCTGTATACGTAGCTCGATTTCAGGTTTCACAAGTGCACTATTTTATAAACAACCATACAGATTTTTTTTTAGACTTGCCATATCAACCCTTTTTTAGATATATTTTTATATATAACAAGCAAACCCGTGTGAAATTTTTGCACTTTGTTTTCTTTATTTACCTTTACAATTTGAAACTCATAAATATTATACCAATTTTACCACCTAATTAAAATTTTTATTTACAAAAAGCCAAATTATTATTAGAACCAAATTAACACTGTGCAACAGTGAAACCAATATCATTCAAAGAAAGGTTTCAAAATAAAATTCATGGTCGATGACCCAGATTTCATTTCTCCCGTTCTAAGGCAGGACACCCATGACGCCTTTTAAATTTTTGTCGCCATGTTGGCGATCACTTTCTATTTATTTATTTTGGCACTTTTTTTTTTTTTTTTTAAATAATAATAATAATAATAATAATTCCTATTTTGATTATACTTTTTATGATTGTGTTTTTAAGTCAATTTATGATAATAATTCATTTAAAGTATTGGTAGGCTTTAAATAGCGTTTACAAAGATTCTAATGATGCAAATTTTAAAGCTACATTTTTCTATAAAACAATCTCCTCAGACAAATGTCATCATTATTTTCTATTAGATCATAGAACTGAGTCCGCGTGCTTAAATATTGTCCATTTATAAATATTTTTTATCCTCGCGTATTTTATTAATTACATCACTATCGTATTGTTTTGACAAAATATAATTGTAACTGGACTACGCTGGAGAAATAATTATTGTTAAGATTGTTGTTTTCCGGTCAACCATTGAGTATGCCAAGTTTTTGTAAAAGTCGGTATCTTAAAAACGGCTCCATCGATTTTCTTGACAATTGTTACATAAATCCCTTTTAGATATCTTTTCTCTTACAGGAAAATTAATCATCCTGATTAGGGATGTCAGTTTTAGATCTCGGAAATTGGAGCTTCAAAAATGGCCCTATTGATTATTTTTTCCTTATTTTTTTAACTTGTTATGCAAATTCTGTTTCATATCTCTTTACATGTGTATCAGTTTTCTTTTATCAGAAAATTTTTAGGTGTCTACTTTGTTAGATAATTTTATGTCTTCTGATCACATTACTTCTAAAAAGTGCATATAATGTGTGTAACAGTGGGTAATGGAATTTATGAGGTTATTTCACACCAGATTTTTTTTATTGCAGGCCTTATTCATATTGCATCATTTTAGAATTTTTAAATTTAATTACGATAGAATTTTTATTCTTGCAGACCTGAATCAATTATAGTTATTATTTAAAAAAAAGTCTACATTTTATAAAAAATGAAAAGAATAACACATTTGAAAAATATTTTGTACATATAGTTAATCAATCTGGCGCCTTAAGTGGAAAATTTGCAAGTACTTAATTTGGACATATATATACATACAGATATATCTAATAAAACATATTCATATATATATATATATACATATATATGTATATATAAGAAACTTTTGACACGAATGTATATATAATATAAAATTAAAAATTATTATAATAGAAGTAAAACAAAGAAAGCTAGCGCTACAAGCTGCTTATCGCTCCTGGATATTTATAAACAAGTAAGCTCTAATCGGTTTTAGATAATCATTACAAAATTTTATTTATTTTTTCTTAATGTTTATAATTTTATCAGCTCTGTGAATGGACTCTTCCCAGTTTTGTCTGCTCAATCACGTGATAGAGGAAAACGAATAATCAAATTCAATTAAATATTGTTCTTAAGAACAAAAGTGTTAATATTTAGTATAAAATAAAATAAAAGTAATAGTGTGCATTTGTAAACAGTAGAATAATTGTATTCGTAAATTTAATAATTTTTTAAAAACATGTTATGTGTTTATTTATTTTCACCTGTAAGAATCGATTTTTGTGTAACTGTTACATTAACTGATCTAGCAATAAATAATAGCTTGTGGAATGTTTATGGATTATAATTGGAAATTTTAAAATGTTTTCATTTAATTGAATTGCATAAAGGTGTTACAACAAGTTAATTAACTTAGTTACTGGTCTAAATGGATTTACGCAGTACGATATTGCACTGTCACTGATTTAAGTACCAAAAATCAGAGTATTAAACATGCTCTTCATGAACATCAATAGCAAATATAAACTAAACGATTGTAAATGTATACAGCAAACAAAAGATGATGCATAAAAAAATAACACAGATTAAATACAACTGATCAAAAATAAGAATAGAAAATATGTTATTTCAGCAATCACTATAGATAAACAAGACTTCGTCTGCTATTTGTTTTTCCTCTATCATGTGACCTCTGACGTCAGGTGGGAAGAGCCCATTCATTCAGCATCAACAGGAAGAATACTTTCAGCGTTTGGATTAATACGATCAGTATCATTTAACAAGATAAGTAGCACCCAGATATCTTAATTTTAAGGTAGAATTAAAAGTATATGTAGATTCTAACTTGGAAATTTGTGTATTTTATTAGTTATTACTTAGCTATTGATTTTGTTGTTAATAATTATATTTTTACTTCTAGTAACTAAGCGATGTAAAATTTTTGGTAAAAATCTTTTGGAGAATAATCTCAAGAATATTCTCCTAGAAATTACTTAACTCTGTCTTAAAGGCACCCATGACATTTAAAATGCTTATCATTTTTATTCCCTTCATCTGATACAGATGCTGCTTTGCCATACCACTCTTGGAAAACTTCAGAATTATTATTTTGCCTTTATATAAGATCAGCAATAAAAATTTTAAGGTAAGTATTATTATTATTATTATTATTATTAGTTCTTTTATAACACATTTCAATTCTTATGTTATTTTATTCAAATAAGTAATACATTTAACTCAAATATTAGTAAAAATTTAATAAGTCTGTGAATTTTTTATGCTTTCTACATTGAAATTCTCAATTTTCCCCAAAAAGTAACATTTTAAATTTTTGGAATTAAAAAAAAAAAAAAAAAATACTACTTATTTAGCTTTACAGAATTTCAGAGGGAAAAAAAAAAAAAAAAAAAAAAAAAAAAAACATGAATTTTTCCTAAATAGAGGCATGAAGAAAAAAGCACAGATCCAGAACAATGTGATTGAACAAACTTGAAAAGGAAGATGAATAGGAAAATACCTCAGATATTTTGTGTAAGTGATGGAGATAATGGAGATTACACCTCTATGAAAGAGACCCTAATACTAACTGAGTACTGAGAAGGAGTCAAAGATGAAAATTTAGGTGATATTGATTTATATTCAAGTGATAAATATTGTATAGACAAAGGTAACATAATTACAAAGGCTGTTCGCACATTTTTTAGACGATTTCATTTCGCCGTAAGAAAAAAATCGCTGCATGGAAAATTTTATTTTCACAACAGTTGTATTTTTTGAAGTTTTATTTATCGTCTGATATTTAGAATGTTTGTTTACAAGCAAAATGGCGCTTTTAAAAAGGCAATGGATGGAAGGATACGTTTCCACTCTTTCCGAATAAAACTCGCTGCAGAACTCTTTATGAAAAACATTTATCAAGAGAAAAATAGAAAAATGCCGTAGCAATAGATGAAGCTTGGGTCTATTTAAGTGACTGCAACAGAAAAAAGATCAATTTATTATCATGAAAGAGGAGAAAAAATATTTGCTACCTGGTTCAAAGAATCAAAAGAAAGTTTTTCTAAAGGATTTATGATTGTCGGTGCTTTTTTATACAAAGGCAAAATAAAGGTAAAAAATGTGAAAATCAACTCTAAATACTATGAAGAACATATTTAAGCTCCAATTTTTAAAAATAAAATTACAGATCTTTATCCACAATGCCATTAAACTGTTGAACTGCATCAAGACAAAGCAAGCAGCCACACATCACAATCCACAATTGCTTTTCTAGAAAAAATGGAACACAAAACGGGAATTAAAACCATACCCGTCACTAATATTCCTGTTAAATCTCCTGATGCATCACTCATGGATTTTTATGCTTTTGGACTCTTAAAATCTGCCTTATCCAAATGCCAGCCTGTAACGCTTTGTGGACTTTGGAAAGCCATTGAAGAGAAATGGAGCAAAATACCTCTTCAAATATTACAAAAAGCATTATTATCATGGAAATTACAATGTAGAATAATAGTGAAGAACAAGGGCTATCAAACTGAACATTTAAAACACGAAATATGAGTGTAATTTTTTCGGTATACTCCATCAAAATCGTCTAAAAAAAGTGCGAACACCCTCTGTATATGATGTAAAGAGAAAACTAAACTTCAGCTTCAGGAGAATAGTCTCACCTCACATCTTTACAATAGGCAATGAAAGTCAATATTCAAAAATTTTTATATCGAGTTTTTACCTGATTTATATGTTTTAAAGGTCTTCTGAGTTTCAAAAAGTGTTCTTTGGAAATCAATTCGTGCATGGAGAATCTTCTAACTATTACATATCCAAAACAGATAGAAATAGAATTATGAAACTTTATAATTGTGACAGATCTAATGTACAGATGAATTTGACACCTTTTGGTGGATACTGGAAAACTGGAAATGGGCACATAAAGCTTGAAATGTGACCAAAAGTCAGTATCTCATAATAACTACAACGGCTTCCTTCAAATTTTTTATGTAAACCCCTTTTATATGTTGTTTCGTATGTAATGCAGGAAAACTGATAGGCATACTTAATAGATAGGTCTATTTCAAGTTTCAAAGTGTGTGTCTCAAAAAAAAAAAAAAAAAACGCTTTACCTATTTTCTTTAAATTTACTGTATTAACTCTCTTATGATGGCATTTATTAGTTGGGTCAATTTTACGTCTCCTGACCATACAATCTCCAAAAAGAGCTTTTAATATGTATGGCAATGGAAGTCGTGCAGTTGATATGCCACAGATTTTTATATGACCAAACAATACTAAAAGTAAATTAAAAAAGGGCTATATTTTTTAGATAGTTAGTTTGGGTATGTGCTTTAAGAAAAAATAAATATACAGGAATGTGTAGAGAAACTTGAGGTTGAGAAAAAAAAAAAGGAGGGGAAAATAAGGGGAGGCATGATATTTGAAAAATATCATGCATCTGAATCATGCTATAAAAATTAGTTTCTGCTTTACATTTTGAGAATTAGTTGTAATGAAACTTTTGTACATTGATACAATAGAGGCTCGCTTATCCAAGGTAATATGGACTCAGATAACTGAAAACTCAGCTAATATTGACAAGGGGGAAACATATAATAAGTTTTAAAATGAATGATAACATAGTCAATGAAGTAAAAGAATACATCTATTGCATATTTAAATGTAGGCAGTTAATACACAATACCTACATCAGGGGTGAAACTACCTAGCATGCAAAAACCCTGAAAACTGATCTTTACATGCTGATAGGCAAGATTTAATAATGAAATATCATATGGCTACCTGTATTAAATGATATTTGGAGAGTTCTTAATGCATTATAAGGCAAATTAAACATTCAAAATAAGAAATTTCTGTAAAAACAAAATAATTTACATGAAAATCAGAAACAGGAAAAATTTCAAAAACCCTGAATTCAGGGGCAGGCCCTGAAAAGTTTCATTCCTGCTACATACATATAAATTACAAAACACAGTATTGTACTGTAATACTGTAATATTTGTCAAATTTGAACAGTTACTTCTTGAAAAAGTATAAGTGTCTTCTGTTTAACTGAACTTTCTCATTTCTCCGGGGTGTGGCCTTTTTCCTCAACTATTTCGGTTATCCCAGAACTTGGATAGTCGGGGCTCAGAAAACAAAATATCAAATTGCGAATGTTGAATTATTTTTAACCGCATTCCAGTTGTTAAGTTGGCATGTAAGTGATGTTGTGTAAAATTTTTGTACAAGCTTATTGCCGAAATTTTATATAATTACGCATACTTTTCAAAGTGTAATTAGCTACAATTCTTAACTAGAATTTCTTGTTGCAGCTATTAGTTTTTGTTAGTATACCCAATAAAAAATATGACCATTTATAACATTCCTGATTATGAAAGAAAATGTGTATTTACTTTCTTTTACTTTCCTGCTATAATCAGCTGGTATAAATCAACCCCCCCCCCAACCTTTGCTCCAAACCTAAAGTTACATAAGACATTTTCATACAAAAAGTACACAGATAATATGTTACAGTGCACATTAAATATCTAAGGGCAAAAAAAATGGGTCACCACAGGCAGCTAGTAGGTAAATGAAAACTCACATCAGTTGAGGAACACACGGGGCATACATAATCGATTGAACTTCGCCGGCCTCTTTTATCACATTCTTCATGAATGTACCTACAAATTAAAACATTTCTATTACAACACAGAACATACTAAATAGCATGTTGAGAGATGGTTTGAGATATTGAATGCCAGAATGAACTTTTAACATACAGATTTTTTTTTCTTTTGATGAGAAAAATAAAAATTAAATAATTTGAAAACTGAACTTTTTATTTGGCTTGAAAAACAATATTATTTACATATTATTGTTTTGTAAAGCCAACTTTTATTTGGCTTGAAAAACAATACTATTTACATATTAATTAATACTGGTAAAATAAAAGTTAGTATGGTTTAAAATAAGAGACTGAATTAGTTATAACATAAAAATTTCAATTTTAACCTTTTCGTGAGTCATTTATTTCTCCCAGTTTTTATGTTATATTAACAATTAAATAATAGAATTTAAGGAAATATACTTTATTTTATAATTATTTATTCAAATATTATCATTTTTGAATGATTATATATTATTCATATTAGATAGTTATCGGCATAAAATGTACAGAAATATACAAAATAAGAAAGTTATTACAAAAAAAAAACCCAGTATTCACTCACATTTGTAGTAGAATCATTAAGTAGTACGAATGTCACATCAAAACAGGTGTCATAACAGAACAAATTTCACAGAAAGCTTTCAAACTTTCAAAACAAATGTGCCAATTCTATTCGATCAATTAAATACTCGATGGCAGCGCAAAATTGAACTGGAAATTACTGTTCCCATCCTTATAATAGCAAGGCCAATATATTATACAGTGAAACTCGAATAATTCGAACTTGTTTAGTTTGAAATTTTGGATAATTCGAATTTTTTACTCTGTCCCTTGAATTTTGTATTAAAATAATGTTAAAAAATCATGGATAATTCAAATTCTATTTTGGATAAATCGTATTTTTTACAAGATTACCTTTAAAATATTACAATAAAATTTGTTCCCGAGATTTTTCTTAGCTAAAGTGAATTATTTTTTTTAACAGTCTTTCAGAAGAAGGATGAGGAAATTCAAGAGAAGCCCCAACCTCGTGCATCAGAAGATATGGTCCATATACATGAACTTTGAGGTTTTTTCTTAATTGGAAGTCATGTCTAATGTAGAAGATTCTATTTTTGTATCAATTTATAGGTTGAACTCATATGCTGTGACACAAAGATTGTACTTAAAGAAGTAGTAGTATACTGTTAGTAGTAGTAGTTAGTTATTAGTAGTATACTGTTTACATAGTGTGTACTAATTCATAAACATTGTTTTCTTCGTGTTTTGACTTTAACCCGCATTTGTTTTTTCCCACTTTCATTGTTTTCTTTCCACACACCCCGTGAAAAACGATGGATCGAGGTTCTACTGTATTACATTATCATTTTGGATATTGAGAGTAGGAAAAAAGTTATTTAATGAATTTTAAATCTAAAACAAAAGAAATAGACCAGACTCTTAGCCAGAAAATGATCTCATACGTAATGTTGAGTTATCTTCGGTACATAACATTGACAGTTAAAAATGAAGAATAACTTGGCCCTCAACACCCCTACCCTCCTCGAAAGAGACTATTTTCAATATTAGTTTTTCACGATCAACGTGATTGAATAATACACAGACGTTTACGACCTTAAAAATAATTTAAGTTGTTCATTTGTCATTTTGTACTTAACATGGAAATACCTTATTTATCATTTTTATATTAGGTTAAAAAAAAAAAAAATCATAAATGTAAGTTGAATGTTTTTATCAATTTATGTCAATAAGTTCTTTCAAAGCATGACTTTCATTTCTATATAACACTTTATTTGCAACACCAACATGTTTTTTTTTTTTTTTAATCCAAGAATTTTAAAAATTAAATTTATATTTTTAATTATTTGATATTTTTTTTATATTAATTTAATTTTGTAAAAAAAAAAAAAAAAAAAAAAAAAAATTGGTAATAATATTTCCAGAGTGAAAAAATCAAAATTAAATTTTACTTCCAAGTAAAAAAAAAGTATGTATATATATTAATGTTATTATTATTATGTATTTACAAAAGTAAATGTCTAAAATAATATAAATTTGCACATATATGTTAATGAGTGTATATATGTATAGATATTTATTTATAATCAAATTGGTGAACATTTTCAAACATTAAGTAATTCACTGTTGTTTATATAAAATATGAGAGAAGTAAGAGAAGTCATTAAATAAACAAAAAAGAAAATTATAATAGGAGTTTTATTATTTTTTCTCAAATAGTATATTGTTTAACGTAACATAATATCATACTTGCCAACCAATTTTAATAAAAAAAGGGAAGATTTTTGTTGAAAAACCAGAAGATTTCATAAAAAAAGGGAAGATTTATTTTTCTTTGACGTATTAAACAATACAGTTTTACAATTTTAATATTTTGAAGCAATCTATAAAAATGTTTTACTATAGATTGATTATACTCAGGGGTGGCGCCAGCTAGGGGGCCGGAGGGCACAAAATTTTCCTACCTGAAAAAATTATTCTTCATTTTCCCCCCCCCCCCATGTTTACACATTTGGTATAAATATGACAAACAAATATTTAACTTAATTGATGAAAAATAAACAGATTCATGAAATTCAGCAATAAAGGCCTAAAAATAATTACATACATCAGAAATATTGAGCACTTCCATTGCTTGCAAACTGAACTGTTTTTTTTTTTTTTTCCTCAAACAGCGTACTGTTATTTTTTCCTTACCTTTACTTAATGTGACTCGATGACAAGGTGATCAGATACTAGTTAATAAATGTTAATATTGTTTTTGTATTCTATTTTGTTGGTTTATTGTGTTAAATTTAATATTTTTCTGGAAAAGGTACCCTCTAGTGGACATTTTGGAACTAAAATTTTTTTTCGAAATTCCGTGAGCGCATATCGTGTATAGTCTCTGTACCAAATTTCGTTGCATTCTGTTCACCCGTTTGCGCTGTAGGATACTGTTTATAGGGGAAATTTAATTATAACCACCCTGTACAATTGTTGATTTCTGATCAACAGTTGAGTTTGCCAAGTTTTGATGAAAATTGGAAAGTGGGACTAAAAGTAGGTATCTCTAAATTTGCCACATAACCCATCACAGGCATGAGAGTGCAGAAAATTAAAAAAAGAGGAAATAGGCATGTTCATAAAATTAATTTCAAATGAAAAATAATGCGCACAGGCAAAACTATACAAATATGGTCATATATTCCATTTAATTTTAAAGAAAAGCATAATAATATTAGCAAAACATTAAAACTACCTTACAAAAACTTTTCCATTTAATTTGGCTAATTAATTTCGGTCACACCGTGACCATCTTCAGAGCCAAGACTAAACGCTGACGTTCCTCCACTGCTTTCTCTGCCACCCACAACAATAACCCCATAAATATTAACTCCATTAACATAAAAAAAATAGCCCCTTACAATAACCATAACTATGCACTAAAACGGGAGGCCCTCGAAATTATTACTAACAATAATACCGTAAACGATAGAGAGCACTGTATCATCCCCGCTGCATGGCAACAGCTCCTAAAGGATTATGAAGTGAAGCGAAGTGGCAACCACTACATTCCCCAGCGAGATAAACAACAGAAGAACATCAGCGTTTAGTCTTGGCTCTGAAGATGGTCACGGTGTGACTGAAATTAATTAGCCAAATTAAATGGAAAAGTTTTTGTAAGGTAGTTTAAATGTTTTGCTAATATGTTCATATAATTTATTTTAAATGAAAAATAATAATGCGCACAGGGAAAAACTATAAAAACTATTTTAAAATTAACAAATTAAACTAAAAGAATAATGCACATCAACACAATAAAACGTGTGTGAGAAAAAAAAAAAAAGTTAGCAGTAAACTTTTAATCATTGATTGGCGGAGGAAAATGGGAAAGGGGTGTGTGTGTGTGTAAAAAGTAGTTCATGAGTGAGAAATATTAAACACAATTCTACTTTGTTAGAATCAAAAATTCTAACACTTTTGAATTCGGTTAATTTTTATCAAATCCTCCGGAAAATATTTTAGTTACTTTTATTTTATTTATTTTCTCCATTTAAAATTTCTTAAAATTCGTAATTTTCAATAAACAAAAAAATTTAAGAATTTCCAGTGAAGCGTTTTGTTTGTAAACAAAACTACCGATGTTTCCGGATTGTAAACAAACGCCTTAGCCAATAAAGAAATTCAATTTTAATCATGATTCAAATCAGTTCAAAATCTTTTTAGATCGTCTGCAAATAATTTAAAAATAATTTTATTAATTTTCCTAACGTTCATTTTTCACTAATTAAAATCAGTGACGTCATTTCCATTTACCTTTTTTCAAATTCTCTTTCTGGAATACTCCATTCAGTTCGCAGCGAATATGTCAGGTCCGCAGCGAATATATCACGGCGCCGATTTAAAAGTGGCGTCTCTCTAGGAAAATGTGTATTTTTTAATATTAATATTGAATCCAAAAATTAACCCAATATAAAATATTCCGTTCATAAAATTAAATTTATTTATTTCCATTTTATTATTTATTATTCAGCAGACGATCCGGATAAAAATAATTCATTTTCGGACTATTTATCGCGCGCAGCAATTTGAATGTGCGTAGTCTCGCGGCGCGGGAGATTGGAAGGCATCTCTGACTCTCTCTCTGGTAAGCTCTTGTGGAAGAGGGTGTGAGTTCTCGCCGCTCGGCGGCATCGGCTTATAGCCGGTGCGCGCGAGTAGTTTTACGGACATCCATATTTATTGCTAATACTACGTAATTTGTGTGTTTCTGCCAAAATTATGAACTAATTGCTTGAATTTAAACGAAGTGGTATCTCTAAAGGAATTGCGCTCTCCAGTCCTACGGAAGTCGCCTCCAGCTGCTAGGCCTAACGCGAGGCCTAAAGACTGCATCTACGGAAAACCATCTTCGAAGCTCTTAAGTGCTCCATCTCAATGATTAATGAGAACGAATTAAGTGGATAATCCAAAATATCCTGATAGAATGCCGCTGTGTGATGATATCCATATACAGGAAGGTGGCTTGTACTGGCTACCTAAAGATGATACTGGTGAAAGCCGTTACCGAGCGATTCCCATCTGCTTTTGAGTTTACAGATCATGTACCAATATTCTCTTCTGTTATCCATCCTCCTCTCACGTAAATGATAAATGGCTACCTACAGCATACTGAATACGTTCCATTGTGAGCTGAGCGAGAATAAAAACTTAATTATTTAGAGTTAAGCATGTCATAAATAGAATGAACGCTGTATAAACTCACAAACGTTATTATTACTATTTAAAATAATGCATTCTTCCAATGAGAGGTCAATATCATGTACCATCAATAATGAGTGTGAGAATTATGATGTATTCAACGATCTATTTTATAGTGTACACCTTTGATGTAATGATAATTGGTGAAGGCGCCGCCATTATTCGTTGTTTCAATTCTTTAATTTTGCTGCAGCAAAGAATCCTTAACATATGGTAATTAAAATAAAGAAGATTCGTATACAAAAAGTGTTCGTTTTTTGTGTGTTTTGATATTATGAAGGGTGCCTTTGGATATTTACCTTTCTTTTTCAGGTATATGTTATTTCTTCATGGGGTAAGTTGATTATAATTTTTCTAGTATTGTTTTATTTAGATAATTTAAATAATATTTAAATTTTAGGATTTAAAGTTTTGGCAATTTGATATTATTCATAAGCGGCACAACGAAATTAATGTACTAACCACCATTTAATTACTTCCGGCCTTTAATCGATCTATCAATTTTCATTATTTACTAACTTTATAATTTTCCAAAATCCAAAAATCAAGTATTTTTTGTATAACCAAAAATTATTGTTTAACATTTGGTGCCGTCGCGAAAAATAACCTCCGTTAAGGTTGAGAACCTGAGGTTATTTAATCATTAATCCTTTTTTCAAAATTAATTAATTTTAGCGATCGCGATTTAAAAAAAAAAAAAAAAAAATCGTGAAGATTTATTTTTTGTCTCATTATGCATGCCACTTAAAATAATCTAGATATTATATTTTCATGTTGTATGTTTTATTTGATTTGATTTCAAGGTGGGAAATCTCAATATATGGCATTCCAAGAAAGGGAATGTAGATAAATTTTTGAGCTATTTTAGCTGTAAACTTTTAAAGAAAATAAACAAAAAATTGAGATTTGCCACTATTACATGCCCTATATTAATATTTCATGGAAATTTTGTGTATTTTATTTTATTTTAATGTGATAAGTCCCAATTTATGGTATTCCAGTAAATAAAAGGAATACATGTAATTTTTAGAGCTATTTTAGCTATAATTATTTAAAAAATAAAGAAATAATTAAGATTTGCCACATTTTTTAAACATTCCATGGAATTGGAGTGTGATTTAATGTTCGGAAATTAGATATTGATTTTAATTTTATGTTGAACAAAGAAAATGATAATTTTTTTATTCATACATTTGTGTTTTTTCTATGGAAATCTGCTAAGTGAAATTTAATATAGATATTTAATTTACAGTTATTTACTTAGTGTCCTTTTCCATTTATTACATTTTCTCTCTGGGTAGAGTTAAAAATAAGATGATTTTAATAACTCTAGATAGAGGTTTTTGCAAAAAAAAAAAAAAAAAAAAAAAATCCTTTCTGGATATGCAAGATTCATTTATTTTGATGTATGATATGCTGCAATGATTACATAGAGAAAATTCCAAAAAAAAAAAATAATAAGGGGTTCTTGAATATCTTCTTTTTGAAATGCAAGCATTTATTTTAAGTATGATTTGCCTTAAATATGGCAATTTCAAAAAATGTTTTGAAAAATTACATCAAAAAATTCAGAATATAAATTTATTTGTAAGGGATGAATGATTATAAACTACATGGTGTTACTTAGAAAATTCTAAATAAAAAAGTCCAAAGGTGCGAGATATTTTTTTGGGGGGCGAAGGTGTTTAGATTTGATTATTGGGACGGTGAAATTTTGCGTTTATGGTAATTTGAGCTGATGGCCACAGCAATCATTGTGCCATGCGAAATTTTAACTATAAACCCAGTTGACTAGGCAGTTCACTTCAAAAAAAAAAAAGTTACTTACCTTTTTAATTTTCCATCACACCTAAAGAATTTACAGGAAACATTTATAGGCAATTAAAATTCAGATCATTGTTCTATTTATATATACAAAAATTATATTTGATTTATTATATTAAAACTGTGCACAGTATGTATAAAATTTATAGGGTAGATGATAGGGCATGACACTTGCAGTTTTTATATAAGTCGATGAGGTTAAAACTGATTAGGTACCCGTTTTTCACTTCAGGTGAATGTAAGTCTGTGGCTTAAGCTGACATGCATGCTTTCTATTCAAAGTTCTATATATGAAAACTACCTTGAATATTATTTATAGCATATGTAGAGACCATTATAAGCTGAGCCTATAATTAGTGTGAACAGCAGTCTTATCATGCATTGCTTTTATTGATATGGGACGAATAAATTCCCCTTGTCTTCAATTAAAATGAAATAAAAGAAAAAACAATGATCTAAAATTATGTTATATATGATGTGATCATCACAATGCCTGTTTTCCTGCTAAGAAATTTAAAGAACATGAATATTACTCTAAAATGTTCAATTTTTTTTTTCTCACTATTCATCCCCATGAAATTGCATTTGAACCCCAAACAATTTTAATATTCAAATTTACTCATAACTAAAACTTCTCAGCAAAGCAAAAAAAAAAAAAAATATTTTTCACTCTCTTTTCAAATTTTATGATACTGGCTCCTCTAATAGACATTCAAGTTAGCAGACAAAATACATAAATTAATATATAGCAAAAAATTTTTTTTCACTTACCTTAAATGATTCTAAAATTGCTGTTGGTGGGATACTGAGAAATTCAGGCCCAGAGTGATGCAAAATTTGTCAGGCTGGTCCGAGGTAATGTTTCACTTTTGTGCACTGGTACTGCAGTTCTTAGATATTCTCACTTCTTCAATTTTAGAAGAAAATTTTTAACCTAAATGTTACATTAGGAAAATCTACAAAAAACATATTCACTTACCTTTTTTTAAAAAAAAAAAAAAAAAAAAGATATATGCATTTTTTTTTCAAATTATTAGGGTATATTCAAAAATGTTCTATCACTGACACCTACCTGTTGTAAATTTTTTGCGATTTGGCAGGAGTGTGTATTCTAAAATAACACAAATCAATTTTACAAACAGTATTCATTTTCCAATTCTTTATGCATGTGGCACATTGTAGAAATATAGGTATTGTCCTAGAGTATTGATGGAGACCATTTATAGCCGAGCCTTTATTTAAGTGTCATTGGCTGTCTCACATGCTCATCACAATAGTGTTACAGCTCTAAAAGTCTTTCAATTGTAGATATGACAATGTGCGGATGGCAAAGGCAACATCGTTATGGGGGTCACTAGCGGTTTCACTTACATATAATTATCTGCCGTCATCTGTAACAATGTGGGCGTTGGAACTGCTTCATTCGTACTTGTTTAGTATATCTACTATTGAGTTCCAATAAATTTTTTACCTTTAATGATTTGTTGTGAGGTGCATAATTTACACTTAATAATCCCCGTCCTAATATTTTTAGCTGAGATGTTTTTGGTAAAAAAAAAAAAAAAAAACTTATTCATAACTAAAATTTTCTTTTCAAGTGGTTTATTTTGGCAGATTTCCATTATCTTCATTAACTCCATTGTATTATTATAACTCCATTGTACTATTTTATGTTATGTGTTGAAAAAGTGGTATGCATATGATTTTTTTTTTTAACTTACCCCACATCATTTATGTTTTCAGTATTATTATATATATTCGGAAATGCACTTATGCAGTATATTTATGTTTTGGGTTTAGTGTATGCATGATGTTACTAAGTCCTTCCAATTTCCTGCTGCTATAATTTTTTTTTGGAGAAGGGGGGTAATGTTAGAATCAAAAATTCTAACACTTTTGAATTCGGTTAATTTTTATCAAATCCTCCGGAAAATATTTTAGTTACTTTTATTTTATTTATTTTCTCCATTTAAAATTTCTTAAAATTCGTAATTTTCAATAAACAAAAAAATTTAAGAATTTCCAGTGAAGCGTTTTGTTTGTAAACAAAACTACCGATGTTTCCGGATTGTAAACAAACGCCTTAGCCAATAAAGAAATTCAATTTTAATCATGATTCAAATCAGTTCAAAATCTTTTTAGATCGTCTGCAAATAATTTAAAAATAATTTTATTAATTTTCCTAACGTTCATTTTTCACTAATTAAAATCAGTGACGTCATTTCCATTTACCTTTTTTCAAATTCTCTTTCTGGAATATTCCATTCAGTTCGCAGCGAATATGTCAGGTCCGCAGCGAATATATCACGTCGCCGATTTAAAAGTGGCGTCTCTCTAGGAAAATGTGTATTTTTTAATATTAATATTGAATCCAAAAATTAACCCAATATAAAATATTCCGTTCATAAAATTAAATTTATTTATTTCCATTTTATTATTTATTATTCAGCAGACGATCCGGATAAAAATAATTCATTTTTGGACTATTTATCGCGCGCAGCAATTTGAATGTGCGTAGTCTCGCGGCGCGGGAGATTGGAAGGCATCTCTGACTCTCTCTCTGGTAAGCTCTTGTGGAAGAGGGTGTGAGTTCTCGCCGCTCGGCGGCATCGGCTTATAGCCGGTGCGCGCGAGTAGTTTTACGGACATCCATATTTATTGCTAATACTACGTAATTTGTGTGTTTCTGCCAAAATTATGAACTAATTGCTTGAATTTAAACGAAGTGGTATCTCTAAAGGAATTGCGCTCTCCAGTCCTACGGAAGTCGCCTCCAGCTGCTAGGCCTAACGCGAGGCCTAAAGACTGCATCTACGGAAAACCATCTTCGAAGCTCTTAAGTGCTCCATCTCAATGATTAATGAGAACGAATTAAGTGGATAATCCAAAATATCCTGATAGAATGCCGCGGTGTGATGATATCCATATACAGGAAGGTGGCTTGTACTGGCTACCTAAAGATGATACTGGTGAAAGCCGTTACCGAGCGATTCCCATCTGCTTTTGAGTTTACAGATCATGTACCAATATTCTCTTCTGTTATCCATCCTCCTCTCACGTAAATGATAAATGGCTACCTACAGCATACTGAATACGTTCCATTGTGAGCTGAGCGAGAATAAAAACTTAATTATTTAGAGTTAAGCATGTCATAAATAGAATGAACGCTGTATAAACTCACAAACGTTATTATTACTATTTAAAATAATGCATTCTTCCAATGAGAGGTCAATATCATATACCATCAATAATGAGTGTGAGAATTATGATGTATTCAACGATCTATTTTATAGTGTACACCTTTGATGTAATGATAATTGGTGAAGGCGCCGCCATTATTCGTTGTTTCAATTCTTTAATTTTGCTGCAGCAAAGAATCCTTAACATATGGTAATTAAAATAAAGAAGATTCGTATACAAAAAGTGTTCGTTTTTTGTGTGTTTTGATATTATGAAGGGTGCCTTTGGATATTTACCTTTCTTTTTCAGGTATATGTTATTTCTTCATGGGGTAAGTTGATTATAATTTTTCTAGTATTGTTTTATTTAGATAATTTAAATAATATTTAAATTTTAGGATTTAAAGTTTTGGCAATTCGGCAATTTGATATTATTCATAAGCGGCACAACGAAATTAATGTACTAACCACCATTTAATTACTTCCGGCCTTTAATCGATCTATAATTTTCATTATTTACTAACTTTATAATTTTCCAAAATCCAAAAATCAAGTATTTATTGTATAACCAAAAATTATTGTTTAACATACTTCTTTATGGGTTCTACAATATCATAAAGTAAGTTTTAAATTGACATTTTTGTTGTGGATGGATTAATATAAAAAAAATAAAAGACTTCGGCAATGGTTAGAGATGGAAAAAAGAGGGGGAGGGGGAGAGGGAGCAGGATAAAAATATTACATGAGTGAGAAATATTGAATAATTCTGTTCTTTTATATGTTATAGAATCTGATAAAGCATGTTTAAAATGAATATTGACATTTATATTTTGGATGGAGAATGATTGAGAATCTATAGTCTTTAGTGCAGTGTTTGAACACTAATTGTTATTGGACTTTGTTTAGAACAAAAAAAAAAAATGCAGAATTAACAGAAATTACATAAAAGCGGAAAATCGCGGATCCGTGGAAGAATCTCATGCCTGCCATCAAAAATATTTAAATAAAAAAAAAATTCTTTCTCAATCAGAATTTAGTTTCCAAGTCCCATTTTTGATGGATTTTTCCTTTTAATGTATTTATAAACTATTATTTCTGTAACAGACTATTCCTTTTTATGCAAAATTCAATGTAGTCTATGGCAAATGGTGATGCTGCTTTTTTTTTCTCCGTCTGAAACAGGCCTATTTGTTCTAGAAATTTTTCATCATAAGCATCTAACATTTTCAACTCTAAATAGTATTGTAACACACTTTCATTTTAATTACAATTTTGGTTGAATCATGATTGAATTCAATTACATTAGAAGCATAATTTTGTTGAATAACAAATATTTAGCTATTTTATAAAGAAAAAAAAATAAAATAAATAAAACTTTTATTAAAAATAAAAACTTTGTTTGGTTGATTGTCAACCATTATATTAAAAAAAGCTGCAATAAAGGAACTTAAATAGTGAATTTTTATTTTTCTTTCCCTGAATGAAGCTTACTTTTGACAAATTGAGCAATGTTTCATGCCCTTTCTTTGACTAAACTGTCGATAGGCTTTCCCACAAAGCGGGCAAGCGATGCCTTTATTTCTTTGCTGATAACAGCTATCACATACAGAATAGTTCATGTGCCACCTTGAGCTGGGCCCATTGCCAGGAGTGCGAGCTCCACAGTCCCCACACATACGACAAGCCTAAAAATAAATAAATAAGAACAATATGGTTAAATGGCAGATTAAAAAATAACAGAAATAGTGAAATATTTTACAAATCACACTATATCGAAACTGCATGACTTACAAACTACTATAAAATACATAAAGAATAAATGCTTTTAATTAAATAATTCATTAAACTTGGAAATTTGATTGATTTAAAATTAATTTTATTCAAGATTTTTAAAAAAAAGCAGTTTCTTTTAAATTATTATGTAAGTTGAAATAAGTGTTTTCATTTGACGTCTTAATTATTTTAGGCCTTTTTATAAAATAATTATGTTTTAATTCACATTCTTTAAAAAAAAAAAAAAAAAAAGAAAAAAAAAAAACTTTAAAATGAATAAAACCAAAATAATAATAAGAAGAATAAAAACTAGTTTATGTTGTGACCACATCAAGACTTTCTTTTATATTTTCCTAAACAAATTTACACAGCACAAATTAAATATTAAGTCAGGATTCCCACTCTTAAAAAAGAAAAAAATTCAAGGACTTTACAAGTACTTTTCAAGGCCTATTTGAAATTTTTCAAGAACTAGGGCAATATCGCAGAACGCTAGGTATACACACAAAACTTTAGTAACTACTTTCATTAGTAATATTTTTTTTTAATAATTAGAATAACTTTGCCTGTTTTCATGATACATTTTTGATGGACTGACCAAATTAACTTTTACAAGAGTCAAAAAATGATTTGTTCAAGATTTGGAATCATTATGATTATTCCAAAGTTTTTAGGTTTGAGTCCTGGTCTAGTCACTTTCTGCTCAAAATTAATGACCAGTCCATCAAACAAGTATGAGACTGGCAAAAAAAAAAAAAAAAAAAAAAAAGTTGAAACTATATGCAAAAGCAAGACAATGAAATAAGAATTTTATGACAAAATCCCTATATTAGACAATGGTGTGCACATGTGGTGATGGAGATAGTTTAGCCTTGACAAAATTCGCGCTAAGTCCGTCTATTGGAGTGGAGAATTCAAGGACTTTGCACAAAATCCAAGGACTTTCAAGGACTGTGGGAACCCTGTAAATTATAATTGATTAAAATTATTTTCCATGATTAATGCAGAAGATATTCATCCCAGAGAAGTATTTAAACCAAATGATGTAATAAAGTTTCTTTGAAAAGATATGTTTTTATTAAAAATGAAAAAGAAAAAAAAAAAAAAGTAATTTGGTTTTAAATTATTGCAGATATATGGCTCAACTATTCACATTAAAGCAGGGTTTAACCTGGCAAAAAAATTACTTTAGCATTTTAGCGAAAATAGGCAAGCACTATTTTAGCTTTTTCAAAAGTTAATTCTTTGGATACCATTGATTTCTTTTACTTAGCTTTGTTATCCTCAGTTTTATTTTCTATTCTTTTGTTCATTGATGATTTTAACCAAGCATCCATATTTGTGACTTTAAAAATATGAATCAGGGAAACTATGTTTCGATTTTAACAATAGAAAAAGAGGTACTCGTATCATATGTGTAAAATGAAAAAGCAATTGAAAAACTAAGTAAAGTGTAGTGGTAGATAATCATGAAATACTAGTGCTAAGCATGCTTCTATGAATCAAATTCTGAATTCTGACATACTTTTAAACATTTTTGTATTTAAATTCAATAATTAAAAATAAATCCAAATTACTATATAAATAATCATTCTTAAAAATTTCAGTCCTTTCGTAGTTTTTCCCTGCAAATGTTACAAAAAAAAAAAAAAAAAATATATATATATATATATATATATATATATATCCGAGTTATTTTATAGAGATATTTTATACAGTTATCCAGTTTTAGCTTTTTAGCGAAATTCTGACCAACATGTTTTAGCAAAATATACCTTTTAGCAAAATGCTAAAAAAACTAATAGCAGTTTAAACCCTGCTTTAAAGGTATTGACAAGTCCTTTTGAAGGATATCCATACTGAAAATTTACACACACACACACACCCTGAGGGGATATCCTGCCCCCCCCCCTTCCCCAGTGAGGAAAGTGCTGCTCTACAAGCACAAAATATTTTCCCTAGTTTACTGCTACCCTTATCAATCCATATGTATTTCACAATCATTCAATAAAAATAACTGTCATTATGTGCATTTATACGAAATTTTGTGCTACCTGTTGAGCGATCGATCCCAAAATATAAACAGTACACGTTTAGGTCAAGGTTCAACTGAATACCAAGTTCAGTTAAATTTTGTTCATTGGTTTGTGAGATCATCCACAAAATTTATGATACATACACACATTGTTTAATTTAAAGTAAACTCAATTTGCATGAACACAAAGTACTGTGAATTAATTATTAATGAAATGCATACTGACTGTCAATACTGTTGCAACAAATTAAATCTATTCCCCTGCATCAACTGAACTATTCAAGTGAAAGTAGTTTAGTGAAAATAAATGCAGAGCTGCTAACCCTCCATATTAATTCATACCACTATTCCTCTAAAGTTATCTTTGGCTTACTTAATTATAGAAATTTTGTTAAATGGTTAAAAGGATTTTGTTATAAAAATTTATTGGTGTTGAAAAAATTTGGAGGCTTGGCAAATCTGTAAATGGCATTTTTTTTTTTTTTTTTTTCACTTCCAGTTAGGTCGGCCTAGGTGACAAACCAGATAACGAATTTAGCAACTTTATGACCAAATTTGACAAAAAATGGTAGTTAAGGGTTCCTGAAGTTTCACGACTATGTTGAAAAGGAACCAAGATTTGGAACTTTCCGTTGGGTAACAGGGTATCCACTCAACTTTGTAAGAAAATTTTCAGGTTTATCCAAACTACACACACTAAATTTCCAGGGCGTTGAAATTAAAATATTAAGAGGTTATTTTTGATTATTATAACAAATTTTTATTTTCTTCTATATTCAATAGAAGAAAGTATTTGATTCGTAAAAATTTTCAACTTCAGGTTCTCGCTGGATTATTATGACAGTTTTGAGGACAGTAATGATTAGGTTAAAAATAAATAATTACAAAATAAAAAGAACTTTTTATATACCATGCTTTTCAATTTTCTGTTTATTTAATTTTAATCACTTTTTAGTTGCTTCCACTACCCACAAACTTTATAAACTTTAATTTTTATAATTTTTTAATTTTTCGCACAATATTTTTGTAAACAAACTAAATACACATGTATTCTGTTTCCAAAATCGTCAAACGCTGTTATGCAAGAGTGCAAGCATTGAATTCAATCAAAGTGCCACATGAAAATTTTTCAAAATTTACTGAAAATTAATTCTATTCTGCTTAAAAGATGGCTAAAAGTATTAAAAGAATGCATTGTCATTGTGTTCTGAGCTATTTTAAAAGTTTCAAATGTCTAGCTAGTCGGGGAGCTATCCTGCTGAAGGAGAAGATGCATTATCATGGTGGAGAATGAGTCCTCTAACATTCACTTCTTTAAGAATTTCTGGAAGACATTTAGTAGTGTACGAGTTAGCTGTGACTGTCTTGATAGCTTTGACCAATCCTGTACTTCTAAAGAAAATGGCATACATTACTTTTTTCATGGCACATTGTCTTTTCACCATTGTGGGTTTGGGATTGTCTTCAAAGACCTACACTTTGCTTTCTTGGCATGTTGGAACATCAAAAAATGGTATGTACGTTTCATCACCAGTTATTATTTTAGAAACAACGCAGTGGCCACCATCATTAAGTAATTTAGGGGTTTCTTTCCTGATTCTGACACGCTCTTGTTTTTGATGCTCTGTTAAATTATGGAGAGCCCAACGACAAACTAATTTTTTCATATGCAATTCTTCATGAATACTTTTATGTATTGTAGCGTATCCAATGCTAAGTTCCTTTTGTATCATTTGGCAGGTACAGTGATTATCGTCGATTAACATTTTTTGAATGGCAGACACGTTATCCGGAATTATTGCTGACAAGGGCCTTCCTGTGTGTTTTTCATCCTGGATAGAATGACGACTCTGTAAACATCTGAACACAGTTGCACGAGATGGACTTTACTTTCCAAAAGCTAATTGTAGGTGCTGAATGCATTCTTCTTGAATTAATCCCAATTTAGAATCATAGAAAATCATAGCACAATAATGTTCTTGCATCAACTCCACTTTCTTTTCTGTCTAAAATATTTTCTACGCTAAACTATTTGCAAATGGATAGTAAAAAATCGTCTGCCAGGCTAAAATAGTTCCTATTTTCAAATCTAATCGATATTTTTTTTCTACTGCTTATGGTCTGTGCGTATCTCAAAAATTTCAGAGTAACCCTCGTATTATTACTTGCTTATATTTTAGAAACGTGTTTTCAGACTCCTTGCTAAAATTAAATATTCTTTCTTCCAGGTCAATAAAGAGAAAAATAGATTAAATTTGCTCAAAGGTCAAAGAGACATACAATGTTATGTGTTATGAAAAAAAAAAAAAAAAAAAAAAAAAATCCAATTAAAGATGTGTATACGCATTCTATTTTGTCTACAACAAAAACTATATGGACATGAATACAAGTTTATTGAAATTTTATTTTTCCGACTGAGAGAAAATAATGCCTGGACCGGGAGTCGAACCCTGGATCTTTGACTTACAAGGTCAAGGCTCTACCAATTGAGCTATCCAGGCCGACAAACCGCCAGCATTACTCACTCAGACAACCATTTTGGCAGAAATATCTGGTCTATCATCTAGATAACTCAACAGAAATAAGCCGCAGGAAATGGAAAACACCATTAAACAATGGGAAAGAAATACAATTTTTTATTAAAATCCACAATCAACTGATTGGAAGAAAACCATATTTATTGAAATTTTATTTTTCCGACTGAGTCAGAAAAATAAAATTTCAATAAATATGGTTTTCTTCCAATCAGTTGATTGTGGATTTTAATTAAAAAAAAAAAAAAAAAAAAAAAAAAAATGAATACAAGTCTTTTGCATGCTAGCATTAATTTTCATTCGACACAGATGCACTCTCACTGTCCAAAAAGTGTCAATCTCGACTGAAACATGCATTTAAAATAAAAATATATACGTATTAATACTCACGGAGCATTTCCAACCACTCTTCGGTACAGATGAAATAGCAGGCTTAACACAAAATGTATGATAAGCCTTATCACAAGTGTTGCATATAATCATTTTACCACTTTCCACGGGTTGCCTAAAACAGAAATTTATAGCAATTTTTTAGGAAGAAAGAAAGAAAAGGAATTTAAAAAAAAAAAAAAATAACACGGGTAAATAATTAACTGTAAAAATTTTCTATAACAGAAAATCTGCAGTTTATTTTTTTATTTTTCATTACTTGCCAGGATTATTTAACATAAAAATCAAAAAGAGCTTTTTGAGCAAGCTTAAATAGCCAAACAGGAAACTGGTTATTTTAACTGAAATAAAAAAAAAAAAATAAATAAATAAATAAAATATTAAACAAATTTCCTAATTTTAAAAATTAATGAATATTTATTCTTAAGAAAAACTTGAAACCGTGAAAAAAATAGTTTCAAATCTTTTCATATTTATTAATTATCAAAACAAGATATTATTAGTTTTTAATTAAAAAATAACTCTTTTAAAAAAGAACTCTTTTAAGATTTTTGAGAGCAGTTTTAGATTCTTAAGGGCACATTTAACGTTTAAAATCCACACAATTTAAAATCCAGTTATGAGTACCACGGGATCGATCAATGGTGAAAATTGGCATCTTTTTGCTGCCCCTTCACAAAATTCAAATCTATAAAGAGGGACCCCCCATCACAAATTTTTACAATTGACTAAAAAGAATTCCCATTGTGTACATTTATATGAAATTTTGTCTTATATTGCCATATTGAAAATTATGTAAAAAAGGGGGAGGAGGGACTGTGCCACCTGTTGTACTAAAAGTTAATAAACACATTTGAAAGAAATTTTGTGCATTAGTTTTTGAGATGGAGTTTCCACAAAAGTTTTGTCACTCACACACATAGGCATGCCTGGCTTCAAAATACTGGGGGGACATCTGAGGTCAGGGCCCAATGAATGCAGGAGCATGTGCCCCAGGCCCTGAGTAGAAGAGGTCCTAAAACTGGCCCTGAAAAATGCCTTTTTGCCCCTAAAAATGACAAAAAGTAGTATCATAAAATGCAAAATTCTGTCATGTTAGTCCCATGTACAGTTGTATGTACTTCTGCTGATTGTTGCAAAGTGCAAAGGGGCACACGAAAGTATGTGCGCCCCGGGCCTCACATGAAGTTAATCGGTTCCTATCTGAGATATGTGCAAAGTGGAGGAATATTCTTTGTTAAAATAAATTTAAGCAGACATAATGATGTATATGTGCATATATCACAATAGCAGGAGCTTTAATTAAACAACAGTATTAACGCGCTTATTAAATATTATTAACTAGTATATAACCCCGTCAAAAATGACGGAATGTGAACGATAAATCTTGAAAACAATGTTTAGATCATGATGGTTACCACGTGATCATTTAAATGTATTTTCAATTTTTGTTTATAAATCAAATGTGTTTCGATATTTTATAATTTTCGTTCTTTGTGAGGTCTAACTGTAATAGAGACAGTGTTCAGAGATGAGAGAAGTCGTGTAGAGCCACACCAGATTGTAAAAACGTGAGAAAAATTGCAACTTTGGCCTTTATCATGGTTTTGTGAGGTCTAACTGGAACGTTTCCGGCTGCAATGTTTAAGAGACAGTGTCCGGAGATGAGAGAAGTCGTGTAGAGCCGCGCCAGATTGTAAAAACGTGAGAAAAATGGAGGCTTTGGCCTTTATCACGGTTCTGTGAGGTCTAATTGCAACGTTTCCGGCTGCAATCTTTAAGAGACAGTGTCCGGAGATGAGAGAAGCAGAGCTGCCAACCTAATCCGGCAAATTGTAAGTACCGCCTCTTTTTCTACACCACTTAATTTTTAGAGAAATTCTCTTCAAATGTATCTACAATGAATTAAGAAGAAAAATACTCTAAAAATTAAGTGGTGAAGAAAAAGGGGCGGTACTAACAATTTGCCGGATTAGGTTGGAAGCTCTGGAGAAGTCGTGTAGAACCGCACCAGATTTTAAAAACGTGAGAAAAATGGCGGCTTTGGTCTTTCTCATGGTTCTGTGAAGTCTAACTGCAACGATTCCGGATGCAATCGTTAAGAGACAGTGTCCGGAGTTAAGTGAAGTCGTGTTGAGCCGCACCAGATTGTAAAAACGTGAGAAAAATGGCGGCTTTAGCCTTTCTCACGGTTTTGTGAGGTCTAACTGCAATAGAGACAGTGTCCGGAGATGAGAGAAGTCGTGTAGAGCCGCACCAGATTGTAAAAATGTGAGAAAAATGGAGGCTTTGGTCTTTCTCACGGTTCTGTGAGGCCTAACTGCAACGTTTCCGGCTGCAATCTTTAAGAGACAGTGTCCGGAGATGAGAGAAGTCGTGTAGAGCCGCACCAGATTGTAAAAACGTGAGAAAAATGGCAGCTTTGGGCTTTCTCACGGTTTTGTGAGGTCTAACTGCAATAGAGACAGTGCCCGAAGATGAGAGAAGTCGTGTAACGCCGCACCAGATTTTAAAACAATATACAGTATATAATTATTAACACTTCACATTAGCAAGTTAATTGCATGATACATTATTTGTATCATACAAGGATGGAAAGCGTTTGCTGACGATGACGCGAATTCAATGATTTTTCTTCACCCAAAAGTGCTCAACACGCCTAAAGAAGTTTTCACTTCAAAAATTTTACCCGATCAATAAATATGAATGACAATAAAAAAACTGCTGGTTGACAAAAAATATAGGCCCGACAACACAACAGCAACAACACATCCCAGTGTTCCATTAAGTGCTCTCTACGCAAGCGAAGTGTGACGTCACTGACCGTCCGTGTATGTAAGAAAATGATTTCCTATGTTAATCGCCCATTGGATTTTTTGTAAAAAATTATTAAAAATCGAGGACAATTATTTCCTGATTTTAATCCCCATATTTGGGTATATATATGTATTAGTTATCATGTACATATGTTAGATTGAGTTATTTTGCTGTCAAATTGACAAAATTTTAATTTTAAATTTCAAAACTCTGTTGTCCTTGGCGTTTTTGTATTTGGCGATCAAAAACGTACTACGAAAATATACATGCCAGATGTATATTTTCGTAATGTGTGTTGTGCGAAATATTGTTTCATATTATTCCTTACTCTCTTAATATAAATTTTTAAAACCAACCATGATTTTTGAAAGGAATTAAATTATATTCGCCAGATAATTTGGCGATATATATATATATTTTTTTTTTTTCTGCCAAGGATGACCGATATCAAATCTATTCCGCTGCAACATATTAGTATCTTATATCAGATACTTTATTTAGACATTTGAAAACAAATTTCACTTCAAATTATGATAGAATATTTATCATTTTCCTTTTAATTAGTATATTAGTTGGATATTTATTGTGTAATATCATCCTTTGAAATGAAATGTTTATGTTTTCAATGGAATATGGAAGTTTTTTTTTTTTTTTTTTATCTAGAGTTTTGAAATTTAAAATTCAAATTTTATCAATTTTAGAACAAAAACAACTTAATCTAACGCATGCACATGATAACTAATACATATCTAAACCTAAATATGGGGATTAAAATCGGGAAATAATTTCTCTCGATTTTTAATAATTTTTTACGAAAAATCCATTGGGCGTTTAATATAGGAAATATTTTTCTTGTATCCACGAACGGCCAGTGACATCATCACTTCGCTTGCGTATTTAAAGTCCTCATAATAAGAAAAAACGATTCACTTCATTTTACCAAAATACTTTTTTTAAGACTATCGTAGATCCTGTTTTCAAATTTTCTAACTAACTATCCAATAACTACAGACACTCCATGCTAACCCAAATTCACCTCTACTTGATACCTCCAACCAGCTATCTCACCCTCAACATCGTCAAAATATCCAGGATCCAGCTAGGGACTTTGTCATTCTCAACCGAACATTTTACCTTGACTCGACATTATCACATTAGACTACTCTAATTTCAATACTCATTTCAACTGGTGACTTTTACTTGCCCAACCAACCATTCTATCCCAACTATCATTTTACACTAATTTCAAAACTAAATTCAACTGGCGGCATTTACGTACTAAACTCTGCGCCAATCATACCTTACAATGTAATCAAACAATAAAGTTTGATAAAAATATTTAAAGGCTTTAATGCGTTTTTACAAATATTTTCAGATTTTTAAGGATTTTTAATATGTTTTAGAAATATTTTAAGCGTTTTTTTAATGAAACAGTCAAAGAGTCATTCATTTGGAATTAAAAAGTTGTCCATTTGGAATTTGTATTTTCTGAATGGCAACAGTTTTGGTTTGTTTTTATTTGGTCTTGCTTTGTTTATAATCATGAAGTTACATAATTCTATTTATAGGTTCATCTTTATAATAGCCAGTGATCCGCTATACTTAATTTAGACATTTAAACATTACAATTGAATAGTTTTTCAAGGTTTTATAGGAAATAAGAATATGTGCGATACAAAACATGTATGAAAATGATATGTATGTTTCCTAAGTTGAATTAAACAAACGGAAAAAAAATGGCTGCCAAAAGTTTCTATTTTGAAGCGGTACTAACCGGATTCGTTCATGACAGATGAGGATGAGGATCATTATATATATTAATTATTTCTACATACAAACAAATATAAATTTCATCCTGTAACTTTTTTTTTTTTATCTATGTCCATATTGTTGATAATTAACTGAATGCACACACACATATTTATATGTTTTTTTCCCCCCTTTATCTGTGTGCTCTGGAGCTCTAATTGCAGATCTACAAAACTTGACAAAGGGTTACCTTGAACTCTGCTGGGGTGCACCTCATCAATATTTTTTTCGAATCTGAATATTTTTTATTCTATTTTATTCTAAATTTTTCTTAAATTTTTACCATTCATTTCAATCATCTGTGCCACTTACGGCTGTTAACGATTTTCTAGTAATTTATTTAATTCTGTTGGAAGGGAAATCTTTTATTATTATTTATTGTCTATATCTCCTAGTGACTTATTTTTTAGAATAAACTGCACGGATTAAGAAAATATTACCATACCTGCAATTCTGGCAAACTTTACAGTCTAGGCACTGCCAGCCTGCTCTAAGATCAGAAGAAGGAATGATGGGTGGATCCATACAGGTACCATGATAATAATTAGAGCATGAGGTGCAGAGCAGTAACTGAGATAAGTCCCCGCTTTCGTGGCAAGCCATGCAAATCACACCTGTTTAAACACAATATTACATACTTTAGAGATAAGTCTTGTGTCCATAGATAATATAATTTCAAGTTAATAATAAATAAATAATATTTATATATCAATAATATTGTAAATAAGAAAAAAAGTCTGTCGACCAAAATCAGTAATCTTACATGATGCACAGTCGGAGAAAAAAAAAAACGCAACAAACTTAACTTCGTTGCTAATCGATGTAGAAAAATGTAATAGGTATCATTCGACGGGGAATTGTGAGTAGTTTCAGAAAATGAACTGAAATTTTGAATTGGGGGTCGTTTACATATTAAAATGTGGACCAACTCTGATTTTTTCAATGGTAATGCCCCATTTTTATTTTATATTTGAATTCCTGGGATCGCGACAACGCGAAAAAGTATATTGGTTATATATTTTACTTATTTTTTCACAGAGTTATAAGCATTCAAAATTTGAAGGTGCTAATGTTAAATTCATATTTCAAACTTTTATTAATAGCTTCACAAAAAATAACACGAACGATATAATTTTTTTTTTTTTTTTTTTTTTTTTTTACTTTACGAACACTATAGTGAGGAAAGTATTGTAATCATGTCAAAAATCCGAATTGGAGATTTTGATGTTTCTATACGTTTCGAGGTCCAATGAGTCCGTTTTCACTATTTTTGCGATGATATATGTATGTGTGTGTGTATGTGTGTATGTATGTGTGTATGTCTGTGAGTGAACACGCTAGCGTCTGAACGCTTTGTTCGAATAACCTGAAATTTGGTACGTATATTGTAAGTCACCATAGTACAAACCCTATAGATTTTGGTGATTCTAGCACTTATAGTTTTTTTACAGGGACACAAAGAAAAATTCTTTATCATTATGGCCTATGGGAGCAAAATCTTAAAAGTGCGATAGCATCTAAACGCCTTATTCAATTGAGCAAAAAATTTATACACATATTATAGGTCACAAATACTCAATCTGTATAGATTTTGGAGAATCTATCACTTATAGTTTTTTTACAGGGACACAAAGAAAAATTCTTTATCATTATGCCTATGGGGCCAAATTTTTAAAAGTGTGATAGCGTCTAAACGCCTTATTAAACTGAGTAAAAAATTTGTACACGTATTATAGGTCACAGTTGCACCAACTGTATAGATTTTGGTGAATGTAGCACTTACAGTTTTTTTACAGGGACACAAAGAAAAATTCTTTATCATTATGGCCTATGGGATCAAATTTTTAAAAGTACGATAGCATCTAAACGCCTTATTCAATTGAGCTGAAAATTTATATGAGTATTATAAATCACTGTTGCACTAACTATAAGCATTTTGGTGAATCTAGCATTTATAGGTTTTTACAGGGACACAGCGAAAAGTTCTTTGTCATTATGATCTATGGGCTCAAAGTTCAGTAGCGTTAAATAAAACATCGTGTAATATATGGAGAAAAATACTCAAACACTCTATTATGGTTTTCTCTTTTTTGTTTGTTTAACAACTCCCCTTTCTTTACTTTATCTACAAAACTGTTAATTACTCAATGTTCGGAAAGTCGAGTGGAGTCACTCCAGATTTTTTTTTTTTTTTTACAAGATACAGTGAAGAAACCCAAACATAATCCACCATTACTTTTGATTCTGAAAAATATTAATAAATTCATATTCAAAAAAATTATGGATTATGACCTATATTAATTTTTACATAAAATGAATCCTAATGATGAAAAATATGGTTATGCAAATTTGCAGCTCATTCCAGTTATTAGTTTTCGAGATATAAATAAATCTTTCTTTTGGAGTGGTTTAGGGGGCTTAGGGGGTTTTAGGGTGGTTTAGGGGGCCGTCTCTTAGAAAGTTTTGCATGAGATAACGAATCAAATCTTTAAAAAATATAACAAAGTTAATTTATTAACTTTGTTAAGTCAGTTAAGTTAACTTTGTTAGTTAACCCTTTCAGGGGCACTAAGTAAAAATGATTGAATTTCCTTTTAAATATATATATATCATAAAGTAAACATCCCCTACAAGTCATATTTGATGAAGAAAAAAATTCAGCCTGTGGGGATTTTTTTGTGGGTGGTGGCTAGGCGTTCTAGCCACCGTGTCTATCCACCTAAAAGATGCTCCTAAAAATCAAACTAAAATTAATGATCTAATATGTAAATCTGTTGTATTTAAAAGGTGCATTACAGTATATTTACACTACCAAATACTTTTGAATAAAAAATAATTTTTCATAAAAATATATAAAAGAAACTTCAAAAAATTTTCCCGCAACTTGTCCATTTAAAAAAGTCACAGGCACATCCTGCTTAAAGTTACTGTAGTTCTGCCATCTCTATTTCAATTTTTGAAGTACACATTAACTTTTCATAAAAGTGGATAAAAAAAGTAGCCACTGCACACTTATAGAAAAATTTCTAAAGTAGGTGGATAGACCCTCTAGCCACCGCCCCTGAAAGGGTTAAGTCATTAATTTTATAATTCTTTCTTACCTGAAAGATTTCCAGTACGAAACATTAAAATTTTATCTGCTTCTTATAGGATCTTAATTTTATTTTTCTACATTTACTGATAATCCCCTAGCACATAAATCTTTCTTTTGGAGTGGTTTAGGGGGCTTAGGGGGTTTTAGGGTGGTTTAGGGGGCCGTCTCTTAGAAAGTTTTGCATGAGATAACGAATCAAATCTTTAAAAAATATAACAAAGTTAATTTATTAACTTTGTTAAGTCAGTTAAGTTAACTTTGTTAGTTAAGTCATTAATTTTATAATTCTTTCTTACCTGAAAGATTTCCAGTACGAAACATTAAAATTTTATCTGCTTCTTATAGGATCTTAATTTTATTTTTCTACATTTACTGATAATCCCCTAGCACATTTTTGATTATAACTCTATAAATACTAAAGATAAAGTATACAAACAATATACTTTTCTGCACTGGCAGACTCTCAGAAATTCGAATATGAAGTCAAAATTTGGTGTTGCTATTGAAAAAAATCAAAGTTGGTGCTCATTTCAATATGTAGATGACCCCTAATTCAAAATTTGACAACATTTTCAGAAATTGCATTTAATTTCCTGTTGAATTATGCCTGTTAGATGTTCCTGCGTCAATTAATAACGAAATTACAGCGGGTGTTGCGTTTCTTTTCCCCCCGACTGTAGATTAAAAAACAATAAAATATTATTTCAATAATTTCTTTAAATTAATGCGCACACTTTTAGTTATTTAACATTAACTCTTTACTTTTGGAACTTCAACAATCACAATGGCATATTCTGAGCAATTATAAGAATGAGACTGTATCCAGAACAGTATAACAACATGTAGGTATAAAATTTTTTGTGAATGACATTACCATTTTCATGATTTCAAAGTTTCTATATTTTTTCATTTCTTCATTTACTATTTGCAAATCATCCACATTAAACTTTGGTAGAAATCACAGAGAAGAATCAATGATATAAATAGAAATTATTTACGAAATCAATGATATAAATAGTTCTACAGCATTTCAGGCAATTTAACATGATTGAAATATTACTTAATATATATTTTACTACCCCCCCAGTGATGCCAGATGGTCGAAAATTATTTCTCCAAACAGGTCCTCAAATTTCCCCAAATCAGGGTTTTTTTTCGAAAAAATCCCGAATTTGATTTCTACTAAAAAGGGAAAATAAAAATTTTTTCAAAAAAAAAAAAAAAAAATCAAGCAGATTTAAGCTAAGATTTTTCCCCAAATGAAGGCAATCTTTGAAAAAAAATCTGCAAATAACAATAAAGCTATTGAAAATCCCTGGTCGTAGGGATAAATCATTGTGTTGCCAATATTGACAGAAGGTTGAACTTCCCAGATTTGTCCCCAAAAATTTTAGAATTCCCCAAAAAAGTACCCACAAACATTTGGTCCCCAAAATTGTCCCCAGAAGCCTCAAAAATCCCCAATCTGGCATCACTGCTACCCCCCCCCCCTTTTTTTTAACCCAAAACAATTGTTATGTGTTTTTGTAATTTCTGATATCATTTAACACCAGAATTTACATGTATTATTTTTTCCAATTACACAGTTAGTGCCTATAAACCATAATACATTTGCATATGCCATAGTTTATTTTGCACATGAATGCATAGGAAACACATTAATATTATGTACTGGAGCTCACTAGTGATACAAATTTATAAATAATAGTAGTTATTTTTATGTAATTTCATCCAAAGAGACTTAGTCAGGTTTTAAAATGTTAATTTTCTGCATTTCTAGCTTCTATTCCGCAAGTGTATTCTAATTTGTATTCACGGGATAATATGTTTGTAAAAAAACAGGAAAAAAAAAAATACATTATTTGAAAATAATAAGCAAGGTCAAGAAAATAGCATATTAAAAAACTTGGTTAACCATGTAATATTTTTTATAATGAATTTTTTGTGTTTTTCCTTTACACTTGCAAACTAAATTAGGAATAGGTGGATAGGGTCTACCTTTCTTTTACAATTTTATTTATTTTTTCTGAAAAAAGGCTGCGGGGCAATCAAGAATGACTGCTGATAGTTAGTGATTTTTATTTTAAAACCACTAATTATCGTATTATTCAATAGACATAAACTAATGCAGACAGTTGAAAGAAAAAAAAAGTGTCAATCAAAAAAATGACTGTGCCAAGTTATGTGAAAGTTTTCTGATAATGGATTAAAGTTTTGTATAAGGAAAATATTTTCTTTATCTTATTCTTTTTTTTTTTTTCTTATCAAGCAAACAAACTTATCAAATACCAATCAATAGCTAAAAGTAACAATATCATAAGCAGAGATGCTAACTTCTAATGACAAAAAAGCAGGAGATTTTTTAACAGAAATCAGGAGACTTTTTCCAACAAGAAAGTTTGTAAGAAAAATGAGTAAAATAATGCAAATTTAATTTTAAGTAAAGCTTTATAAGTTTAGGAGGTATTTACAAAGCATCAGTATTAAAATTAAATGAATATGTTTCTTGCAGAAAAACAAACTATCAAAAAAACCCCTCAGTTGTTTAAAATTTAAGTCAAAATAGACAGATTTGGTCATTCTGCTCCTAATATAAAACAATAAGAATCTTAATTATCTTTGTAAAAGAAAAGGTAATAAAGAAATGAAAATATCAGCTATATTCTAATGAAATTTGAATTCTTGAAGTTTTCAATAGTTATGGCATTTCAAAAAAAAAAAAAAAAAAAAAAAAAAATTGATAATAAGACATTTTTCATTATGCAAAAATGAAAATTAAAAATTTATTCCAAAGCATTGTATAGTAATTCACATTCAAACTGAACTTGATAAATTGCAAGGCAAGATAAATTTCAATTTTCTTTCAAATTTTTTTACCCATTCCCACAAATTTTAAGCATAAACTATGCTAAGAGGGATAGATAAAAATTTCATCAGAAAAGCAGGAGAAATGAGTGGAAAAGCAGGAGCATAGAAAAACAAGCAAAAAGCAGGAGACTTGGCATGTCTGCATAAGTCAGAAATCATTCTTCTTACTACGCAACAACTTCTACCCTTTGAATAATGAAAAACTCTTTATCAACTTTAAAAAAGGTAAAATTTAAGAGAATACTACCAAAAAGAATATTCACTTAAAAAGCAAAAGTTCCCACTCAGGGTATTCTTTAGAAGAGTAGCCTGACCCATGGAGTACCGATCAATAACGAGACAGCCAACAAATGACTGCTAAACAAAACTCTAGCGAGCAATTAAACAACTTTCCGATTTTTCCAGAAATTATCGCATTTAGCAGCAGAACACCTTTTTATTCAGTATAGTTTTCAAAATACAGTGAAACTTGAATAATTCGAACTTGTTTAATTCGAAATTCTGGATAATTCAAATTTTTTACTCGGTCCCTTGAATTTTGTATTAAAATAATGTTAAAAAATTATGGATAACTCGAATTTTCTTTTTTTCTTTTCTTTCTTTTTCCTTTTCTTTTTCTTTTTTTAACAGCCTTTCAAAAGAAGGATAAGGAAATACAAGAGAAGCCCCTACATAGTGCATCAGAAGATATGGTCCATATATATGAACTTTGAGATTTTTTTTTAATTGAAAGTCATGTCTAATGTAGAAGATTCTATTTTTGCATCAATTGATAGGTTTAAGTCATATGCTATGACACAAAGATTGTACTTAAAGAAGCAATAACAAATACCTGACTATTTTTTTTTAAAAAGTGTTAAATAATTAAGCTCGCAGAATTCTTAGATATAAAGTTTATGTGTATGTCTTTGATCGTATAGTTTTAATTTTTTTTTATTTATCTCTTCTTTTTGAGAAAATAGTATATGTAATTCGAATTTTTCTCTGGTCCCTTCAACTTTGAATTATCCAAGTTCTACTGTATGATTGAGGGATAATATGAAACATGGCTGCGACTGATTAAACATTTTTTTTTAAGTTTAAATAAGTTTTTGCAGGTATGTGGAGCATGCCGAGCATATCAAGAGAATCTGTCACAGTTGAATTTAAATGTGGAAATATTTAAATTCATCAAATAAAATTTTTTATTGCATATAACTTAAAAAAAAATTAAGATTTTTTTTTTTTTTTTTTTTTTTTAAATAGTAAAAGTGAGTGGAAAGATGCATAAAAGATACAAATAGTGGAGCAAATTATACACATTTAAAATAAACTTACCAAATGAAAAAGCATCTTCTAAATGAATAGAACATATAATTTTGAAACAGTTAGCATTCTAAAATAGACAATAATAAGTAAATAATTAACAAGCAAAAACAATGATGTACAAAATTTTTTTATATCTCTTTTAAATCTAGTATTAATTCTGCTATTAACAACAGACTAATTCTGAGTTTTTAAAATATTTCTAACTTTTATGAAATATAAATTCATTAAATATGAAGTTTAAAAACAGATATTAAAAAAAGAAAAAAAAAAAAAAAAAAAAACACATGAATTTTCTTGCTTTAAATAAAAAATAATGTAATGGGCTCTTCCTACCGTCGTCCGCTCAATCACGTGATAGAGGAAAACGAATAATCGAATTCAATTAAATATTGTTCTTAAGAACAAAAATTTTAATATAAAATAAAATAAAAGTAATATTGTGCATTTGTAAACAGTAGAATAGTTGTATTTATAAATTTAATAATTTTTTAAAAACACTTTATGTGTTTATTTATTTTCAACTGTAAAAATCGATTTTTGTATATTCCAGTTTAACTGTTACATTAACTGATCTAGCAATAAATAATAGCTTCTTGTGGAATGTTTATGGATTATAATTTAAAATTTTAAAATGTTTTCATTTAATTTAATTGCATAAAATTGTTACAACAAGTTAATTAACTTAGTGACTGGTCTAAATGGATTTACGTTGTACGATATTGCACTGTCACTGATTTAAGTACCAAAAATCAGAGTATTAAATATGCTCTTCATGATCATCAATAACAAACATAAACAAAATGATGATTGTAAATGTATACAGCAAACAAAAGAGGATGAATAATGATATAAAATGGATTAAAGATGATGATGTATAAAAAAATAACACAGATTAAATACGATGGATCAAAAATAAGAATAGAAAATACGTTATTTCAGAAATCGCTCTAGATAAACAAGACTTCGTCTGCTATTTGTTTTTCCTCTATCATGTGACTGCTGACGTCAGGTGGGAAGAGCCCATTGGCTTTGGCAAGTGAAAGGAAATCAATTTTCAGAAATACTGACAGACAACCCATTTATTCTTTTAACAGGACTTAGCCTTTATATGACTATTTTCAAAGTGGAAATACCATGGAAACATAATCTACAGGGTTCCCACTCTTAAAAAGAAAAAAAAAAATTAAGTACTTTTCATGGCCTACTCGAAGATTTTCAAGGATTATTGCAGAATGGTTGAGCACACACAGCAAAATTATTTAGCAACTCCTTTGTTATGTTTTCTTCTTTCTGTAGACAATATTTTTAGTGTAATAGCATAACTTAAAAATCTTTATTAACAATACTTATATTTAATGTCTGGCATATCTCAACTGTAGAATATAAGAACGTTAAGTCATAGATCCCAGGTTTGATTCCTGGGTTGGGTTGGGTTGTGAGTATTAAGGCCGATTGACAACACTAGGCCTGGGGGGAAATGCCCTCCGTGGGGGGTCTTTCTAAGGGGACCTAGCCCACATTTACACAAATTTTGGAGAAAATGATGGAAAACTCTGAACGGCTAGACCCACAAGCATGAACTGGGATCAAACCTGGCATCTCACATCTACCAGCTTTTTGAGCACAGAACTGCTTGGCCACTGGTGGGCCTGGTTTGATTCGTGGGCAGGAATTTTTTTTGATTTGAATAAAATTACTCAATGGCCCAATTTTAAGCAGAAACCTAAATTCCATGTAGGTAACAGGACTCATGTCGAGGTGATTTTTAATTCAAAGTTTGAGATTTCGCAAATAATAATAATAATAATAAAAAATCTTTTAAGACTTTACAAGAAATTCAAGTACTTTTAAGGGCCCTTGAAAATCAGAATGAAATTCAAGGACTTTCAAGGTGTGGGAACCATGATCTATATGGTAAACTTGGATTTAAATTTAAAAAATAATAATATTAATACATCTGTGATTTTCTCCCCCTCTCCTACCACATATGCATAAATTTTAGATAAATACAACATCTATTTTAAACATCTTTCAATACTGTACATGCTATGAGACAGCAAGTTTTTTTTTTTTTTTTTTTTTTTTTTCTCCCTATAGAGTGAAGTTATTTCTCCTTAACGGCCCTCTTCACTTACCGTCGCCGGTGGCCCGAGCCAATGTTATTCTATGGAGGAATTTTCTTTACAAGTAACTTATTAACTAATACATATTTTTAATTTCTGTTTTCACATTCAGAAAATTCCCAACTGTTAAATTAACGGACCTTTTTTAAAAGTGTATTTCTTTAATTTTTAATATTTTATTTTGAAATTGCAAAATAAAAAAATTTCACACATTGAAAATTCGTATTTTGCAGCTTCAAAATAAAATGTAAAAAATTAAAAAAATATTTTTTAAAAAAGGTCCGTCCATTGAACAGCTGGGAATTTTCAGAATGTGAAAACAGAATTTAAAAATACATATTAGTTAATATAAGTTATTTGTAAAGAAAAATTTCCCATAGAATAACATTAGCTTCTGCTTCTGGTGGCGGTGAGTGATGAGGGCCCTTAAGAAGTGTATAGATACAGAAATTTTAGATAACCTAAGGTATTAGGATGGCATTTATTGGGAAATTGTAAGGGTTAGGGAGGAGCTTTAAGCAAAGTTATTTCAATACTTATAATAATAAAACAAGCATAATTATGTGCATGTTAGAATTTAAAAAAAAAATACCTGTAATGCTCCTGAGACTATTGCACAAGGATAATGATAAATTTTAGAGCAGTCTGAGACACAACACCTCACAGAGGCACCATACCGACTGCATTTACTGCATTTCTAAAAAGAGAGAGAGAGAAAAAAAATATGAATCACATGTCAAAAGAGAAAAATAAATTACACATTTTTGGAGGGTATTTAAGAAAAATGATATTGATGCAATCTCATCATTCCTTTTTAGGTAATTAATGTGTATATTCATTCATAATCAATGTTAAACTACCATTTAATATAGTTTATGAATGAACATGAAGTCCCTGTTTTTATTTTATTTATTTTTTGTTTTTTTAAAATAATATGTGTATTTTTAGTTGAATTCTTTGATGTGTATTCTTTTGATTATTCTTATTATTTTGTTTTTAAATGCCATAGACTTTTTTTTTTTTTAAGTTTAGTTTTAAATCTTTAGGACAATGTGAAATATATATATTTTTTAATTATTTGGCCTTACGTTAACAAATTAATAAGAGTTAACATAGTTGAATAATTTGTTAATCAATTAAAAAAAAAAAAACCATACAATACACTTTTTTTCTAAATTTTTTTCAATACTAGGGTACTAAAAAAAAAAAAAAAAAAAAAAGATTTCTTTGATAAACCCTGCTATTACCTGAAAAGCTGCAGCCACAACAGCTTTATCCACATTAGAGAGAAGATTTTCAAATGTTTTAGTCACACCATCTGACCAAGCTGCACAGTTAAAATGGGCATACAATTCACCTGGGACAGAAGAATTAAAACTAAATCACACACAAATTTGAAAACAATAATTTTTTTTTATAACATACAACTTAATGGCATAAACATAAAAATTAAATGCACCAAGAAACAGATAAATAATATAAATAGTTACTTTTAAAATGGGTATTACAGTATGCATTTACAATTCAACAGATTTCTCTAATTATTATTATTTTTTTTTTAATACTACACTTTTTTTTTTTTTTTTTTTTTTTTTTTTACAAATGTAAAAATCTCATTAAATTATGTATAGTTTTTTTTTTTTTTTTTTTTCCCTTAATAAGCTACTATTAGATTTAGATTACATTAGCTATTCACTGTTTTACCTTTAATTCACAAAAAAAAAAAAAAAAGATTTTTTTTTTTTTTTTCCCTTAATAAGCTACTATTAGATTTAGATTACATTAGCTATTCACTGTTTTACCTTTAATTCACAAAAAAAAAAAAAAAAAAAAAAAAAAAAAATCTTTATAGCAAAAAAAAAAAAGGTTCATGTGGCTTATAATCAAAAGAAAAATTACAGCATTTGTTAAAATCACTTACGTCTGACAGCAAAGGAATACACCTTTAGGAAACAATAGCAAAATTAAGTAATAATAAATTATTGATCATTTCCACTGAAATTGACAATAATCAATACCAATGATGTTCATTATATTTTACTGTATGTTAAATACTATCTTTAAAAAATTAATACTTCACATTAAATTATCAAATTTTATAAAATTTCATTATTCAAAAAATGCAAAGTTGAAAGAGTACTTTCTAATGCAGTAGCTAAATTGAAATGCTACACTGAGTTCTTTTACTTTTAAAACTCTTATATCTTTAATGCCATACATTACATATTTACATATGAAAGGGGTAAAATTGGCGAATTTAAATGATTAAAAACCAAATTTTAAAGTTTGAAAATCACTAGTTGAAATTAGAAATCGCAAATAATTCGTAAATTGCCCCTTTAAAGTTTGTTTCACGACAAAAGACTTTATCATGCAGAAATTAGAAAATGAACGAAATTATAAGTCAAATTCTGCTGATGCAAATGCGATTTGCAACTTTCGCAGCATTGCCATGCATAATAATTAAACAGAGAAAATTCCTTTAAGAGCCCCACACAATTTCTAATCTAATAAGAAGCTCAGAAACAGTGTTTAAAAAGTGGAATCATAACATCAAGAGCGACTTTTGCCACGGTTTTCAGCTGCTAAACAGCTCCATGCCGCCCTCTGATTCTGAAATTACGCAGGAACTAGACTGTCCAAATTCCACCAAGACATTGATGACAAATGCAGTCAGCTGGTTGCTGGTTATTTGTAAAATATTGGCCACCCTCTCCATTGTTTTCCACTAGCTCTGATCCACTCCTAGGCCTCGATAAAGATGTTTTCCTGACACATTCCATAGCATTTCTTGCGTACCAGTGACTGTCACCCTCTACAGACATGACATACATATGTATAATTGCTAATATAGTAATTATTATTACTATATCAGTCATTACTCTTTTTAAAATTATGCATTTTAAAAAATCTTAAAAGTTTGTTACCCCGGATGAGAATAGAAAAAGATAAAAAATCTGACACTATATGAAAAGTAATGATATGAAAATAAAATACTGGAATTTTGATGACAAAACCATTATCACATTTAAACATATTTTGAAATCTTTAATCTATACAATATACAGATTATGCTTAAGTATTCATGGGACATGGATAGGGGAAAAAAATAAATAAGCACTAAAACGACAAAAATTAGAATTCATCTTTTAGATGAAAAATCTCATACTTGGCTATGCAGTAAGGAAAATTTTTTTTGCTGACTACCAAATACAGTAACTGCCGCTTAATAAATTCACTGGTTAATAAAATCAGCCGCTTAATCTGATCAAATTTCCAGGACCGGAATCAAATCAATACAAACTACTTTTAATGCCGCCGCTTAATAAAATCAGCCTTGCCGGTTAATAAACTCAAAAATACCTCCTCAGCAGCCAAAAATATCATTTATGCACACTACAAATTTTTTTTTATTATCTACATTGTTTTTTTTTTTTTTTTTTTTTTTTTTTTTAGAAAAAGAAATTAAAGAACAATAAACCCTCCATTATCGCTCATTGTCGAAGATTTTACACTTGCAGCACAGTTACAAATTAAACACGTCCCATAACTTATCTCTAACAATTTCAAGGAAAGTATTCTTCAAAGTCCATTAATAAGTTACAAATTTGATTTGAAATGATATATATACTATATATATTAATTTCTATGTATTAAAAGGCAATTTCTAGTTCTTATTTTGACATTACTATAATTCATTAGGTTTAAACGGAAAGATTTTAATTTATAAGAACGGTGTGAACATGTGGTAAAGTAAATGATGATTTTCCTCAAGCAGGGATGAGATTAGCAAAAATACAAAAAAAGCTGAAACTGTACGAAAAGGCAAGACGTTGAAATTAAATATTAGAATTTTGATGACAAAATCTATTATGTTAGAGTAATAAATATTTATTTTAACCTTAAATGTATAAAAAAGAACAAATGCACATGAGAAACATAAAAAAAGCTGAAAAAAAATTTAAAAATCTGAAAAGCTAAATGTACAAAAAATTTGAAATCAGCTGAAAAGCTGAAAAATCTCATCACTGTCAAAGGAACCCATGGGAACTTGGAATGCATTTAATTTACTTACATCGAAGAAACAATTAATTATCTATCAAAAATTAATTAATATTGTTTACTAATTCCATTACTTGTTACCTTTTGAAGTTTCTTCTCAAATTCAGGGAAGTAATATCTTTTCCTTATAAGTACAGGAACGTTCGCCAGATATAAAAATCAGCCACTTAATAAAATCACTTTGGCTCAGAACGAATGTGATTTTAATAAGTGGCTGGAACTGTATTTCTAAATTTGTTCAGGCCTGCGAAAAATGACAGCTGATTCACAAAACATACTTTTTTAATAAAAAGAGATGGAGAAAAGACAAACCTGATGCTTCAAAGAGTTCGTGACTTAGTGGCACTGATTTAAAACCAGTCAGTTCCAGTTCCTGGATAAGGTCACTCAATAAGCTTGATTTCTCGGAAAATGACTTGGAGCGATTCAGCCTGCTGCCAGATTCCCTGGAAGATCACACTCATTCAATTACTCATGACATACACATGTACCTTGCACTAATATTTAAACTCACTAAGTCGTGTTGTTATCATCCTTGAAATATTTTTAAGCAGTACTGCAGTTAAGTAAGGTCAATATGTAAGGTCAATTTAAAAATGTTCTACATAACACAATTGATATAAAAATTCTGTTACTCCCAATATTTCCCCAAATCCATGCAAAAATTTCTTCAATATGGAGGAATGATTTTTACAATTCATTTTGTAATTCATTGTTAAAATTGAAATCACTTGTATATTTTCCCACAAAATCCCCCATCCCCCCACACACGCACAACTAGATTGCCAGATCGAACACATTTTGCAAGAGAACATGTAGAAAACATAATTAATCAGCTAAAAATGTGTTTTGCAAAATTTCTGCTAAAAATAAATATTTTTAATATTATGAAATTTCAAACAATTTGATTGTAACACTGTCAAAAATTCTTCAGTTACAATTTTTTACCCCCTAAGAAAAATAATTAATATTTGCTTAACTGTTAAGCACAATTTTTATTGTTTACGTTTAAAAAAAAAAAAAAAAAAAAAAAAAAAAAATTAGTATGTTGTCGCCACCACTTTCTTCTATATTTTCCTACAAAAATTCACTCAGTAACAATATTTAATTTTTTTTTTTTTTTTTGTTAAAAGTAAAAAAAAAAAAAAAATTGATAACTTTGTTTTAAATTATCCCAGATTTATAATTCAACTATTCGTTTTAAAGGTATTGACGAAACCTTTCGAAAGATACCCATCTTGAAAATTATGGGGGAACTGATGCCCCCACATGCACAAATTTCTTTTCCTAGTTAATTACTACTATTATCAATAATTAATATTAATTTTACAATCACAAGTTTAAAATAACTGTCATATGTAGATTTATACGAAATTTTGTCCTATACTGCCATGTTAACAGTTTACAAAAAATGCGATCACAGCACCACCTGTTGAGCGATTGATCCCCAAATCTAATCAGCACCACTTTATGTCAGGGTGCAACTAAATACTGAGTTTGGTTAAATTTCATTCATTGGTTCGTAAGATACAGTGTCCACAAAAATCGTGATACACACAGACATTTTCTAAAAACTATCAGTTCATGTTCAGGAATCATAAAACGTGTAAATCCATCAAAAAACAGAGGTCGAAAATTTTCACGAATCCAATACTTTCTTTATATTACATATAGAAGAAAGTAAAAAAGAAAAAAAGCTGTGAATTGTACAAAATTACAGATTTCACATAATCAACTGTATTAGCTTTTGTTGGAAGAAGAAACCTTTTAAAAAAAAAGAAACCTTTAAAAAAAGTTTTAAGAACTAACAAAAGTATAATTGCCAAAAATTTAATAAAAAAATTATGTTTCATAAATTAAGTCACATTTAAAAGAAAAAAAAAAAATGGTAAATTCCACCACCATTGTCACAACTAGCAGCTACAAAGACCACAGGCAAGAAAAAATCAAATCATCTCTTGTACTGGGCCCTGACAGCTTGAAGCTCCAGTTTATATATGCTCATGGCTGAGATATGATGGTCATAAGTTCTCCTGACAGACTAAGCCGTACATTCTTCATGCGTAGAGAAAAACAAAGCAATGGGGATCACTAATTTTTCTCATTCCCTACCAAATGGACTCACTTTTAATTGAAAACAAAGCAATCACAAATAAAGTAAGTTCTTTAAAAGAAAGTATTTCTGCTAAGTAGCAAGACTTAGCTTTACAGATAAAAATTAATTTTTCTTATCTAGGATAGCTACAGGAAATTTTTGAGTCAGTAAATAACTACATCTACTAGTGGATCTGCAGATCAGAAGCCACAACGTCCTATTTGCATCACACATTATTCAACAGACAATTTTTATTTAATTACTATTATATAATAGATATATGAAAGATATAAAATATAATGGATAATTCAGATTTTTTTTTCCCCCCAATAAAAAGAAATTTAATTTTTTGCTATTTGCCTTATATTTTTAATTTTAGAAAATGCTGATTAGAAAATGCTGATTATTTCTGCTGATAAGGTAAAAATTCCTAGAATTAAATTATTATTATATTAATAATCAAATATTTCATAAAGTTTAATGGAGCTAAATTATCATATTACAGTGGAACCCAGATCTATCATTCCCGCATCCATCGTTTTCCTGCATTGATCATTTTATTTTTATAGTCCCTGCATAAATTGTATTTAAATAATGTTAACGAAACCTGCATGTATCGTGTTTCAAAAAGTCGTTTTCCCGTATTGAGCATTGTAAAATGTTTCTCCTGACCTAATAAAAATTTTCTCCTGAAGGTCAATTCGTTCCATATGGTATACAAACTGGAATTATATCTTTTATCCTTAAATAACTTTTTTTCCCACTTCCATGGTGATCAAAATTGTGATGTCTCCGGACCCTCTATTCATTTTGTAATTTCAGCATAACAGGAAGTAACCTCTTCAACCCAGTGGCAGAAAGTTTTGTAGCTGTCTGCAACAGGCTTTTAAAATTTCATAATATGTCTGCAAAATTTGCATGTAATCAGGGGAGAAAATGGCTTATACAAAATGGGGAAAATGGGGGGGGGGGGGGGCTTGACATCAGCGGTGATTTCGTGCAACAATACACAAATACAATTTTACTACAGAACAATATAGTATAAACAATTGTGTGTGTATTCATTCAATTCATCTCATTCAATTAAATATTTTATAGCAATGTTTGACGCAACACAATATAAATAATTATAAATAATAAAAGTTTTAGTTTTGATACAGAAATTTTTATAAGTGAATTGTTATCCGAAAGTTGCGGACAAATTTTTTTATCGGTGCAGACAAAAACTGTCTGCAAGCCGTTTTTCTGTGTTCGCGACTATGTCGCCGTGTCGAGGTGGGCTCTTCAGTAATTCAGAAAATTGTTTCATGAAATGCGGTTACATGGAAAAAAATATGAAGAATACCAAACAGAAGGGAAAGAAAATTATGACGATGATGCTGATAATGCGGATGACGAGTGGTTGCATGTAGCAAAGAATGCATCGATGCAAAAATTAATGATAACATTTGCTAAAGAAGGTTTGATCAAGAGGTTGCGAGATGTGGTATCCTAAAGCATAGAAGAAATGAGCGATTTCAAAAAATGAAAATAATGGTGAAGAAACAAAGGATAAATTTCAAGCCGATGACGTGATTATGGTGTTTGAAAATGCACAAACTTTTATATAAGAATATGAAATTACAGAAAATGAACAGAGAAATTTGAATCTGGGAAAATTCCCATTTAACTTGCAAAATGAATGAAAAACCCAACATAAAAATTACTGATTTTTAAAAATAAATTTTACTTAATGTTCTACAACTGATTTATTTCTTTGACAATTTTGAAAGTAACAAACTAGTTTTATTGGTAGCATACTGTACACACTGTGAGTATTAATTCATAAAAATTCATGTTTTGACTTTAACCCGCATTCGCCGTTTCCCTGCTTTCATCGTTTTTTTTTTTTTTTTTTTTACACACCCTGTGAAAAACGATGGATCGGGGTTTTACTGTACTAATTTTAATTTTAAAAAATAATTTTTTCCAAAGTTAATTCTTAAAATTAAATTATTGTCATATTAATAACCAAATAAAATTTGATGGAATTAAATTATCATATAACCATACATATCAGATATTTCAGAGTTAATAAATGTATTTATAAAATGTATATATAAAATGTATATATATAAAATGTATTTATAAAATGTATTTATAAAGAATGGAAAATCTAAAAATATTATATAATTTTGGCTTTCAAAAATTTGTATCTTAATAGGATGATTTCGATTTTGATCAATAGATGGTGCCACCACTCTCCTGCCGAATAGTCAAGAAAGAACAGTGAGTCTTAATGATTTTAAATTATTCCAAATATACTTTCAAAATGAAAGCTTTTGAGCATATGTTTCAACACAATAGTTAACATTTTTTCAATTTCTTAATAAAAAAATAAATGTGCATTTCAAGTTATTAGATCAAATTTTTGTAGCTGAATTTTCACTTTATTGATCTGGGTTGACCAATCAGGTAGCACCTTACGTGATTACTGTATTGCTTCAATAAAATTTAATACTTGTCTAAGTTAGAGAAATATTATATAGATAATTACCACTGCAGGACCAATGAAATAGTTTTAGAACATTTTGTGTTACTTATACTTGTTTTCGTTGTTTGAAAACAAAGTTAAATATGTATTGTCAAGTGAATTTTCAAAAATACAAAAGGGAAAAGTTAAATATACAAAAAAAGAAAGAAATTGCAAATATTCTTAAAATATATATATACATATATTTATATAAACATAGCATTCCACATTTTTCAAAAATTATCACATGAATGCCAATAAAACACAATACAGTGAACTTTCGTTAAGACAGGCCTGTTTAAGATGGATTTCTCGTTATTACGTACAAAAACAGAATCCCCGGCTAAGACCTATAGGAATTGCATGTAATAAACATTGCTTTATACGTACAATTCATTCGTTAAGATGGACATTTTTCCCCTCAAAGCTTACTTTCTTCGAAAAAGAGTCAGTTCCCAAAATCTTTTCAAATTCAATATATATATATATATTTAACATGAAAAGGTTCAATAATAAAAGGGTTAATCTCTTTCACTCTGTGCTATTATACTGTGGGAGATAAATAGTATTTATTGACAGTGACAGTTGAAGTCAACAATTTGCATCTGTCTCCACTTCTATTGTGGAGACATAGCAAAGGATTTTGTTATCAAGTTGTACTATATGAAGAAAAGAAGTTTTGAAAGTATGTATCGGTTTTCATGCTTTTATACTTTTAGTGAATAAAAGGGTTTGATGAAAAAAAATTTCATTCGTGTTATACTGTGTACGTGTACATAATAGTGATTTTAGAGTTCATATAGAACTTCAGTTTATGAACTCCTGTTATATAGACACTGAAATGGAAAGAAAAAACACAGAGTACAGGTAAAAAATATTAATCAAAGCATGTTATCAGTTTTGATTCTGTTGAATAGAACTTACCCCGATCTGTTCATTATTTTCTGTTTCTTGAAGAAAAGCTTCAATTCTGAGCCTGTTTCGTTGCTCAGCACTTCAAGATTCTTCTCTTTGACTCGCTCCTCCATTTCTTCAAAGCAACGAAATCCTTCAGATGGCTTGAAATGCTTCAGTTTACCCTGACCGAGTAAACTTTTTTCAGATAGATTACAAAAAGCACAATACTTTTCAATTCTGAAACAGAAAAAACAGCAAATTATTTTATTTTATTTTTTTTTTACTTTTAGTACATTATTTAAAAAAAGATATACAGGGTGACAAGAAATAACTTGGACGAAGTTTCAAACCAAATATCTGTAAGTACCACTATCGCAAACTCATTTTGGAAGATGTTGTCTTACCTTGGTCGCAAAAGTTCTTTGGAAACAAAAGATGGACCTTCGAACAGGATTCCACACCTGCACACAGAGCTAAAATTACTCAAGATTGGTGCAAGACAAATTTTCCTGACTTCATTGGAGCTCAAGAATGGCCAACGTATTCCCCAGATTATGAACCCAATGGATCTTTCTGTTTGGTCCATCTTGGAGACAAGGGTGTGTGCTAAACCTCATAAAACTTTAGCATCCCTAAAGGAATCCTTATGCAAGGAATGGGATAAAATATCAGTAAGTGAGTTGCGGCCCATAGCCGAAAATTTTGTGACACGTTTAAAGATCTGTATTAAGGCTAAAGGTAGCCACTTTGAAAATTTGTAAATATAATAGACAAAACAATGTATTCATATTTATTGAAGTTTGGTCGTAATATTTTCATTAGCATTAAAGTTATAATGTATCATGTGTGTCCAAGTTATTTCTTGTTACCCTGTATACCTAGCAAAAAGTTTATTCAAAGTGGTTAGCATTTGATCTTTTTGATTTTCTCTGACTTTCATTTCAGTATATTTTATAAATTGACAATTTTTGTTTGGTATTTTCTGGGTATAAATAAAGTTAAATGGCCTATTTCTTTTCCCTATGACTTACAAGGGACGTAGGAATCAGTAAAATTCCTACTGAAACCAAACCAAACCTAAATTTAAGAGCATGGTCGAAAACATAGGGTAGAGTGCATATTTGCTACAACAATCCCCCATGGGGCGAGAAAACAACCAAAAAATTTTAGCCGATTCTATCGAAACCAATGAAATAGTAATAGTTAGCAAGATAGGGTGGCGTAGTGGTTAGTGAGTTTGGTTTGAGTGAGGAAGGTTGTGAGACCAAACCTTGATGAGTGCTCACATTTTGTTTCTGTTTTCATTATAAATGAAATAAAACAAAATACAGTCGAATCTCGTTAATGTGAACACGCTTAACGTGAATTACTTTTAACATGAACTATTTCCAAAATCCCCGTCAAAATGAAGATTAGTTACTGATAGCATGAACTACTGATAACAGTTTGAGATAATTAATAGATTTATTAAAGTTGAAATTAAATAGTTTTATGGCAGTTGAAATTTTTTAATATTGTTTGGTTTGTGAAATTAAATAGTTTTATGGCAGTTGGAATTTTTTTAATATTGTTAGGTTTGTGAAAATTAATAGTTTATAAAAGTTGAAATTAAATTAACAGGTTTATTTTTTTTGTTAAAGATTTAAAGTTTAACGATTGTTGAAGTTTTTTTAAAAAGTTGTTGAGATTTTTATAAAAGTTGCTGGTCAATTTTTCTTAGCTGCCTAATGATAAATGCCTAATGATAATGAATGCCAGGTATAATCAAGTTACTACTAATATTGTTTATACTATTTACTCATCGTTGGATTTATTGAATCTAATAAAAGTTGTTGGTTTTTAAAAACTGTCCTCTTTATTTCATGCCAGAGTTATATTTCCCCTTTTTAAAGATAATGACACTTTAAATTAACACTTTAGCTGCCAAATATTTTCCAGTAGTTTTTACTGTGTATTCTACTCACTCTGCAAATAAGTTTCAGTTCAGGGTTTAAACTGCCATTAGTTTTTTTTAGCATTTTGCTAAAAGATATTGTATTTTGCTAAACTATGTCAGTAAGAATTTCGCTAAAAAGCTAAAACTAGATTATTTCATAAAATATCTTTATATAACTACTTCTAGTTTTTATGCAAATATTTGTAGACAGAAATTACAAAATCACTAAAAATATTGGGAATCGTTATCTATTTAGTATATTCGGATTTAATTTCGACTTTTAATGGTTGAAATTTAAATGCAAAAATATTTAAAAACATAATTAAGAATTTGCTTCATAGATGTATTCTCAGTGCTAGTATTGTGTTTGTTGAAATCGAAACAAAATTTTGCTGATTCATTTTTCTTAAATCACAATACATCCTTGGTTAAAATCGTCAGTGAACAAAACAAACAGAAAAAAAAAAAATTGGGAATAACCAAGTTAAGAAAAAGAAATCAATTCTATTCAAAGAATTAATTTTCGAAAAAAGCTAAAATACTGCTTATACGTTTTAGCTAAAATGCCAAAGAATCTTTTTTGCCAGGTTAAACCCTGTTTCAGTTAAATTTGTTTTAATCAAATTTGCTAACACTTTGCTTTTAAAATGTGTTAAAGGTTAAAATTGCAATTTATAAGAGAATATGTTACATTTTTGCGGAGTAACAATCAATTTTGACTTTCAATTAATGCTAATATCTGCAGAGCAAAAGAATTCTGCAAAGTTTTCCTTTATTTCCCCCATAGCATTTATCCTTTAATAGCTTCGCAAATATTTTCTTTAAATGTGGCCTTTCATTTTTACTTACCCAGTATATTGATAAACAGTCACAAATGGTCATTCTATGTACGCTACCTCAAGAATAGGACTTTTAACACGTTGAAAACGTGGCGTAACACACAAAGCAAGTGAAAGGTTCTCTCTTGCAGTGTAGGTTAAGATGTAAAACGACTCATCAGTTTTCCCTGCTATATAAATAGCATGTAAATAAATGTGTATGGCTATTAAAAAGAAGCCTCATCATTAAGTGTTTGTTGCACACATTCTTAAGTCCTATGAGTGCACAACACTATGAAATAGAATGCAATCGAACCTCGTTAACGTGGATCTCAAGGGGGATGAAAAATTTGTTCAAGTTATCAGTAACTAATCTTCATAATAATGGGCTCTTCCCACCTGACGTCAGAGGTCACATGATAGAGGAAAAACAAATAGCAGACGCAGTCTTGTTTATCTATAGCGATTGCTGAAATAACCTATTTTCGATTCTTATTTTTGATCAATCGTATTTAATCTGTGTTATTTTTTTTATACATCATCATCTTTAATCCATTTTATATCATTATTCATCCTCATTTGTTTGCTGTATACATTTACAATCATCATTTAGTTTATATTTGTTATTGATGTTCATGAATAACATATTAAATACTCTGATTTTTGGTACTTAAATCAGTGACAGTGCAATATTGTACTATATAAATCCATTTAGACCAGTTACAAAGTTAATTAACTTGTTGTAACACCTTTATGCAATTAAATTAAATGAAAACATTTTATAATTTCAAATTAGAATCCATAAAGATTCCACAAGAAGCTATTATTTATTGCTAGATCAATTAATGTTACAGTTACACAACAATATGCAAAAATAGATTCTTACAGTTGAAAATAAATAAACACATAAAGTGTTTTTTAAAAATTATTAAATTTACAAATACAATTATTCTACTGTTTGCAAATGCACAATATTTAATTGAATTCGATTATTCATTTTCCTCTATCATGTGATTGAGCAGACGACGGTGGGAAGAGCCCATTAAACTAATCATACTTTTGATGGGGATTGTGGAAACAGTTCATGTTAAAAGTAATTCACATTAACGAGATTCGACTGTATTCTTAAACACAACCAGTGAAATTCTTAATGTAATAACACTTCACACTCACTTCAATTCATTATCAGGTACTACATCAGCAGAGATGAGCATCTTTCCAGGCATTTCAGCAGCTAAATTAAGAAATAACATTCAGATAAATAAACTGCACAATTTAAAGCAATCAACAGAAAGGTACGGCTTTAGTACAGGAAATTGGCAAATTTAAAATTTTTGGCAATTTCTTTTTTTTTTTAATTTCTAGATTATTACTATTACTTACATATTTAATTGTTTATATTTTTTATTATAGCAATTTTTAGTTGATTTATGGCAATATTTTATGCTCTGAATATACAATAAGTTTTAAATGGAGTTTGCAAAAGTAAAAATGCAATTTTTAAAAATGCATTTTTTTTCCCTATAAAATGATCTAGTTACACATTTAAAATAAGTAAATTGTGATATTATTGCTAAGGTATCATTCTTTTATTTAATAATTTATTTATATATATATGTAATGTTAAATGGTGGGGTGCTGGGATTGCACATTCGTGGCTCTTCAAGAAAAGCGACTTGATTTCTGGAACTTCACTTTATTTAAATTATAAAGAGTAGGGACTTAGAAGGCGATGGAGAGGGAAGACATTATATCCAGTCGCAGTGCTTTAAGATTGCAGTCTCGGATCGCGGCACGAAACCACATTGGGATTTCATGGTTTGACGCAGTTACCGGGAATACGGGCCGCAGAGCCCGGCGGTCACCGAATATTCTTTGCCCCTCTCTAGGCGATGATAGTTCAAAGATCTCTAAAAAGCTCTCTCTAATTTTTTGAGTTTTGTGTTTTGTACCCGTAATTTTTGGTGTAATTAGGCGCAGTTCTAATTCCAGTAGAGAGAGAGCTTTTTAGAGATATTTGAACTATCATCGCCTAGAGAGGGGCAAAGAATATTCAGCGAACGCCGGGCTCTGCAGCCCGTATTCCCGGTAACTGCGCCAAACGATGAAACCCCAATGTGATTCTGTGCCGCGATCCGAGATTGCAATCTTAAAGTGCTGTGACTGGATATAATGTCTTACCTCTCCATCGCCTTTTAAGTCCCTACTCTTTATAATTTAAATAAAGTGAAGTTCCAGAAATCAAGTCTGTTTTCTTGAAGAGCCACGACTGTGCAATCCCAGCAACCCCATCATTTTTATAACATTACATATATATTTATGTATGGCTGAACATAAATTAATTATTGCAGTTGCAAAAATAAAATCCTTTGCTAAAAACATATCAGAGCTACTTTTTGATGGCAAATTTCAAAAAACATCCATGGGCTCCTCTATTAAAGTTGTTCTAACAGAAATTTCAAAGTACAGTCAATCTTTGAATTTTTCAAATGGAGTTCAAAAACAAATCCATTCCATATTATGATAGTTACATTTATAAAATTAAGAAAGAGGAACCAAAGAGCATAAAAAAGAAAATTATTCCTGTTTATTAAGAATGTATATTCTGAATTACAATATAAATAACTTTTTCATAAAGTACTTTGAAAAAAAATTTTCATTTTATCTTTTAACATATTAATATCAATTAAAATTATTTCTTACCAGGAAATTTATATATATGTATCAGGGTTGACTGTAACCCTACTTTAAAAATCCTGAAATTACTTAAAAAGAAAGAAAAGAAAAAGGCCAGAACGTGATGAATTTTTTTTACAATTAAAATCAATAAAGTACAAGTAAAATATTTGTAAATCTAAAAATTTACTAATAAGTTGCAAAAGATATTCCAAAAATTAAATTAAACAAGTTTTCACTGAACAGTCACTGAAAAATAATTTTACAGAAATTCTGAAATCAGGAAATGTATCAGGCAAAAATTCCTCAAATCAGGAAATATTCTTACACATAATCACCCCTGATATATATATTTAATTCATTTATTTCAACTGGTTCATTTTATTCGTTTACATAAACAAATAAAATGAGAATGAATGAAATCATTTTTATTTATCTATATTTTTGTCATACTTTAATGAAGATGTGCATACCATTGGTTACTAATAATACTGTAAAAGCACTTATTTTCGCGAGGCTTTAATTTTTGCGAGCCCATCGTAATCGCGAAAATTTAAGCCTCGCAAAATACTTTTTTTTGCAGCAAATAATAATAAAAAACAAAATTTTTTCAATTACCAAAATTTACATGCATTGACGGTCCGAATTCAAGAAAAGTGAAGGGGGGGCGGGGTGATTACATTTTCAGTGCAAAACGGGGGTTCAGAAGTCCCTAGTTTGATAAACAGCGTAAGAAAAAAGGGATTAAGAAAAGAAAATTGTTTGGGGTGGAATGTGCGCATTGAGCCAAAGCCAAAGTTGATGTATAAGCACTGTTGTAAGCATAAATTGTTTTTAGAGCGATGGGGACGAACTTTTCGGACAAAAGAAAATTTCTTAAAATGCCTTATACAAAAGGAGTTTTATATTTAGATACTTTTCAACGTTAGGATTTTTCAACTTTCGGTTCTGTTCACATAAAATTTGCGAAATTTTCAGCTCGCGAAATCACCGAAGTTTTCATTTTCGCGAAAATTACGGCTCGTGAAAATAAGTGCTTTTACAGTATGACAATATAAATATAATGCTTAAAAAAAAAACATGACAATAAACTCAATATACTACAGAGAAAGATTAAAAGCAATTAATAACAAATTATAAATCACAATAAAAATTAATAACGCACATTTCTGCTTTTACAATTCTTAATGCAAGTACTTTATTATTATATTTTTTCACATTTCTAGCCATTTCTTTTCTAATTTTAGTTTTCTTATTAAGCTTCAATCACTCATTTAAATTTAAAATTATGCATTTAAAAACTTTGGTTATTTTATTTAATCTCCTAAAATTGAAAAATCTTTTCATATACATTATCCTATAAAAGAATTTTTTTTTAAACTAATCTAACATGTAGAATAAAATACACATTTTGATACTGTTTACAGAATGCCATATTACGTACAGTACGCAGCAGCACAATTTATTGATTTGAAGTGTCAAGAAAAACAAAAATGTTATAAGGTATCAACGTATTTTTTTGTCATGTGCTACACTATTGGGAATTATTTACACTGTTATGCTTTTCGACAAGTAGTGCTTCTACTATTGATGATACTTTGCTTAGCTGAACTTAGAAATGTCAATCAACTTTTTCCAGCATAGGAAGGGAGTTATTGCTTGGCGAATATTCTCCGGCAGTTTAGCAAGGGTCCTTGAATGTATTTGCCCACTTAACGGCCCTATTCACTTACCGTCGCCGGAAGCCTGAGCCAATGTTATTCTATGGGGAAATTTTCTTTACAAATAACTTATTAACTAATACATATTTTTAAATTCTGTTTTCACCTTCAGAAAATTTCCAACTGTTAAACTGACGGACCTTTTTTAAAAATGCATATTTTTTATTTTTAATATTTTATTTTGAACTTGCAAGATGAAAACATTTCACATATGTAAAATTCATATTTTGCAGCTTCAAAATAAAATATATAATTTTTTTAAAAAAGGTCCGTCCATTGATCAGCTGGGAATTATCAGAATGTGAAAACAGAATTTAAAAATATGTATTAGTTAATAAGTTATTTGTAAAGAAAAATTTTCCATAGAATAACATTAGCTTCGGCGGCAGTGAGTGAAGAGGGCCCTTAAGACTGTTCATTAGTCAGATTCCCCTTTTCTTTCTTCCCATGTTATCCTATGGGATTTTTTTTTTTGCTTCATTTCATAAGGGTATCTCTTTCAAAAATGAAGTTTTTTGAATATTACTCTTTGAATAGGGCGCCTTTTAGCTTAGTGAGCAATTTTTCGAAAAAAAATAAATTTAAATACAGTAGAGAGCCAGAAATCCGCCAATCTAAAATCCACCGGAGTCCGAAATCTGCACAGCTTTTCTGATACAAACAATGAAATCTAAGTTACAAAACTGCAAATTAGAATTTTTGTGAAAGATCTTGAATGCAGATTTTGTGCTTGCATTTTATGATTACAATAATAAAAATATGAAAAACTGCAAGAACCAAGTTGCTGATAAGGAAATTATCAAATGTATATTAAATTAATCAAAAGAAAATTATGATTATTATGATGATAATGATGATATCAATAAGGAAAATAATAAACTAATTTTTAAAAAGGAATGCTATCTGATGAAGGTATAGTTGCAAGGAAGAATTCAGTTAAATTCTTCGAAAAATAAATTTGTGTTACAAAATACGAATTGAAGACTACTTACAATAGACAAAAAAAAAAAAACTCAATGATATATGTGTGCATGTTCAAGTGTAGCTTAAAACATAGATTTGATGAATATTTTTTCATTTTTATTTATTGTTTTCATTATAAATATTTTTTAATGTTCAGTGTTATTCTCATATACCTAATAATGTATAATATACAAGTAAAATTGTGTTATTATTCACTGGTATATGTTTAGTTTGATTAATATTCAGCTTTTATTATTCGAAATGAATATGATTTTTTATGGCTCCAAAATCCATGAAATCCTAAAATCTGCACAACCTCTGGTCCCAAGCTGTGCGGATTTTTGACTCTCTACCAGGGTTGGGTTTTTGCCAGCAAAAATGCATTTTTGCCAGGACAGCGGCAAAAAGTGGAAAAAACAAGGCAAAAAGTGGAAAAAATGGAAAAAATTGGCAAAAATGGAAAAAATTAGGAAAAGTGGAAAACAACACAATCCCTTTGAATTTTCACCCTTTACACTTTGGCACCTCAATGAAAAAAATGTTTGAAGATTTTTTAATTTAAAAAGTAATTATGATTAATTAATTAATATAATATATATAACCAGTGTCCGACAAATTCCGGGTGCCAGGGTGACTATAAATATCCATTGGTGACCAGTTACGGCAGACTGACAAAAAATTTTTTATGCATTTACAATATTTTTTATGTATATTTTTGTTTTTCCTCCCACCGTCTTGTCTTGGTATAAAAGATGACATTGCTGATGTATTGAATGAATAGTATGAGTTTAATGTTTTCTGAAAAATTTAACAATTATTTCTGTTTTTGAAAGATGTTTTTCCATGAAAGATAAATTCCCATATTTGATAAATCTTCTTACTACTATACTGGTACTTTCCATGTCAACATCTTTATGTTAAACAAGATTCAATAAAATAAACACTATCTAAAGCAAACTATGTTCGAATTTACGACGAGAAAACTTAAATAGTATGATATTTATCAAATGGATTCTCTTTAAAGGAATTCTGTCCTGAAAAATTAATAGACAAATAGTATTTTAAAGCCAAAACTTAAACACTCTCAATATATTTGATTATATTAAAGGTAAAAATAATATTTACTTCTGTGGATTTCCCCCCCCCCCCCCCCAATAGTTTGTTTTTATCTTATAAATAAAAAATAGTTTTTTTTTTTTTTTTTTAATTTCCTTAGTTGAAATTTTTAACTGAATTGTTCATTTATTCAATGTAAAATAATATGTGAATGACCTGCATTAATTATACAATTATGAAATATTATTAATTTTTGCTGTGAGTATTGTCATAGAAATAATTCACTATTTCTGGCTCCTAAGATATTGAAACTTTGTCAGTCCCTGAACATAACCATAAAAACAAAACTACAAAATTATATTTTTATTTTATTGAAGTAAAAAAAATCTTAAGTAAGACATATTCAGAGAGAGAGAGAGAGAGAGAGTTTACTTGCAATTTACATTTCAATTCCAAAAATTGCATGATCAGTGACTGACTGGCAAATTTTAGAACAGCTGAGTCAATAATTGACTCAATATTTGACTTTTCCCCACTGTAAACAAAAATATGTAATACACTGAAAAACACAAATATTCTAGTAATTAATTATTGAAGAATATTTTTTAGATAGGTAATTTAAATATTTTTAAAAATGAAAAAAATTGTTAATTGTTGATGTTAAAAATTTCAGTTTAAAGAAATTTTAGAATGCATTATTTTAATGATGGATTCATGATCTCTGGTTTTAATTTGTTAAAATTATGATTTAAATATTAAAATCCTTAAAACCCTGCTTGAAATACTGGTAATTTTTGCCACTGGCAAAAATTGTGGCAAAAACTATTTTTGCCGGGGTGGTTTTTTCCGCGGTTTTTACCATGGTTTTTTCCACTTCGGCAAAAATTGGCCAACCCTGCTCTCTACTGTATTTGATTTCATTAAGTAAATTTCGGACTCTAAGTTTCAATCTGTAAACAAAATATTTAATTTTTCAAAATATTTCTCACTAATCTAAAAGGCAATCTATTCAAAGAGTATTATTCAATAAACTTCATTTTAGAATGATATACAGTGGAACCTGTCTAAAGTGACCACCCTAGGGACCGGCTAAAATGGTCACTATATGCAGGTGGTCACTTTATAAAGTCTCTTTAAAATTGGAAAATGGTCACTTTAGTCAGGTGGACAGTTTACCAAGGTGGTCACTTTTACAGGTTCCACTGTATTCTTATAAAACAAAGCAACAAAAATCCCATCGGATAACATAGGAAGAAAGAAAGAGGGGAATCTGACTGATCTTAACGATCAATTGCCAAGTACGATCATAGGGTCAAGTGGCAATCTTGAAGTGGAATGGGAACTGTGTAGTGATAATCAAACGGCTAATAGAAAGGTAAACAACAAAGCAGGCACAAGTTGTTCTTTTGTGCACTGTATTCTTCGCATGAAAATAGAAGGTAGAAAAAGCTCCTTCCTAGAAACTTACTCAAATAATACCATCCTGTCCTTTTACGGTCAAACTTAGCTTCCTGGCAGCTAATTCAAAATCAGCAAATTATGCTGCTGTACCCTGTATAAAAAATTATGTTCAGCAAAAGAGCTGTGTTTCTAGAAACTAAAAATTATCTCATTACAAAAAAGATCCTTTTCAAAGCACTGAAAATTGTTTTTACTCTGCTTTTCATTTATTTATTTTTTTTTATATACAACAGTGTAATGCAAATGTAGCAATAATCCATACTTGCTACAAACAAAATTAATTCTGCAACAGTTAACAATGTATTTAAACACGAATAAACTACTACGTCAGAAATGCCAAAAGGAAAATATTTCCGATGCATACAGCTGTTTCGGTAGCCTTAAGCGTACCTTCTTCAGTGCATAAAGAATTCTGAATCTGGAGAAGTGCTTGTATATACAGCAGAGGGATCGAATTTAATTTAACCAATAGCTTTACAGGAAAGGTGGAGTGTGTGGCCAATAGGAATTTAGGTTAGTTGTGTAAACAGCAGAAAAATTAAGAAAATGTGGACTGAATGTAAAATTTCCAACAATCAGACAAATAGGGAACAGCGAAATCACAATTTACAAGGTTTTTAATTCCCTATTCCCTATTTGTATGATTGTTGGAAATTTTATATTCAGTCCACATTTTCTTAATTTTTCTACTGTTTACACAGCTTACATTCCTAAATTCCTATTGGCTACCTTACCCGTAATCCTATTGGTTGAACTAAATTCGGTCCCTCTCCTATATATACGAGCACTTCTCCAGATTCAGAATTCTTTATGCACCAAAGAAGGTGCGCTTAAGGCTACCGAAACAGCTGTATGCATCGGAAATATTTTTCTTTGGCGTTTCTGACGTAGTAGTTTATTCATGTTTTAATATTCCAATGCCAAGTCTCCTGTTATTAGTTAACCCATTACCTGCTGGTGTTGCGTTTACGCAACATTTGAAATAATCATGTTTAACAGTTAACTAAAAAAGGTTTTTTATATCAAGTATTGTTTTTAAGTAAAAAGAGGATAGATGTTTATTTTATTACAAAAAAATTTGATCTGTAAAAAGTTTTAAGTTTAAAAATGGATTTCAAACTTGAAACACATTTCAAGTGAAAAGTTTTGAAAATCTTCATATTTGAATGAGTTTACATAACTTGTAAAAAAATGTTTTCGTAATAAGGTAATTACTTTTGAAGTTATCTGTAATTTATTCTGTTTTATGCTCCCTCAAGAAAATTTCCGTAAACATTTATTTGTATTAATTCTATACTCTTATTCCACTTAAGTTGTACAAATATAACACCCTGTACTTAGTAAGATAAGACTAATTTTAATAATTTTATTTTAAATTATTGTTATATATGATCAAAACAATGAGTATTACTGTTTGTCTTTAGGAAAAAATCATTATTTCAAGCTTTGGTAGTTAATGGGTTAACAATGTAGACTGACTATGGACAAACCTACCCCAGGGTTCACATTAGAGGGTGGGATTGCAAGAATCTCGTAATATTTTAAAAAATCCCACTTGAAAACATATCTTGAGGGGAATTTTCCCTGAATTTTTTCACTTTGCTCTTTCAGTATTTCCTCAATTTTATAATTCAGTTGGGTAATACATTAACTGCTTAGAAGCCTGTAGTTTGACTTTGCTAGAATTTTTTGATAAAAGAAAAAGGAAAAAAGGTGGAAATATCAAGTAATTATTTCAAAATACTTCTGAATAGTAAATATTTGTTAAGAGGATATATGAAGTGTGAAGGCTAAAAATTGCAATAATTATATATTAAATAATTTAGGGTATTCCAGTAACTGCACTTCTGCCAAGCACTCTTTGAGTACCGAAAATCAAATTAAAAAATTTTTTTGAAACAGATTAACTAATAACTTGAGCAATTCCTTTTGCATTTCTGATGAAAATTTAGATAATGAATATGGTAGCAGTATCTGTTTTTAGCCACAAAAGGGAAAAGAAAACGAATGAATAAATTTCTATTTTTAACATTTACTTGATTTTTTTTTTTTTTTTTTTGTTTAATTTGCAATTGTAATTCTTTAAAAAGAAATTTGCAAAATGCAAATTATGTCATTTCTCACTTAAATTTGAAAGATCCCACTTAAATTTTTTGTTAGAGTGGGAGAATCCCACTCAATACTTTTTTCTAGCACGAACCCTGCTACCCTTATTCTTTAAACTTTCAACTACACACAGATTATTATTATTATATACAGTTGAGGATCTATAATCTGCAAACCCATAATTCGCAATTGTCTATAATCCACACTCACTTTGCAAATGTAAACAAAAGATTTTGCAGTAACGGAAATCCGACATTTTGGATGTATATGAGAAAATATGATGTTAATTCACACACTAAAATGAAAAAGAAAATGAGTGTAAAAAATTAATTTTAAAGGAAAAAATATATATACTTTTATTGCCTTATACTTTTTTTAGCAAATCAGAACATCGTCTGAATAATATTCAATTACTGATCCAATAAATCACATGCAAGTGAAGTTTTCTAACTCCTGCCAGCAATGACTCTGCTCATTGGTTGAAAAGAATGACATCCTATGCATTGGTGGGATTGTGTATTTTCACAGATGTTTAAGGACCATTGGTGTAAATGTTCTTTTTAGGGTGGTATCTCAAAAATACACAAAATTATTTAAGGAAAAATTTATACCAGCATTTGTTTTGAGGATAAGAACTACAATGCAGTCATTAAAAACTGAATCAAACTGATCACATTGCAAGTATCTGGCTGCATACTGCTAATCACAGTCTAGAAGCAGGAATACATTTTTTTAATGAATTACTCATTTAAAGGTTTAAACTGTACATTTCTTCTACTTCATTAAATAAATTTTATTGTTTTATATATTTATTACCTTCATTACATTATACAAAAACAAAAAATTCTAATTCTAGCTTCATTCAATAAACTTTATCATTTTATGTACATTATACTAATTCATATATCGAGGAAATGGCATCATTGATCTATAAGTTGCAAAAATCTATAATCTGCACAAGTTCTAGGACCAAGGTGTGCGGATTAAAGATCTTCAACTGTAGTTGTAACACAATAAAGGCCAAAATATTATTACAGTTGTAGAAACAAAATGTAAATATATATATAACTAATTTAAACTATTAACGGCCCTCTTCACTTACCGTCGCCAGAAGCCCGAGCCAATGTTATTCTATGGGGAAATTTTCTTTACAAATAACTTATTAACTAATACACAGTTTTAAATTCTGTTTTCACATTCAGAAAATTCCCAACTGTTAAATTGACAGACCTTTTATAAAAATGTATTTTTTTTAATTTTTAGTATTTTATTTTGAAATTGCAAAATGAAAAAAATTCCTATATTGAAAATTCGTATTTTGCAGCTTCAAAATAAAATTGAAAAAATATTTTTTTTAAAAAAGGTCCGTCCATTGAACAGCTGGGAATTTTCTGAATGTAAAAACAGAATTTTAAAACTGTGTATTAGTTAATAAGTTATTTGTAAAGAAAAATTTCCTATAGAATAACATTAGCTTCAGCTTCCGGCGGCGGTGAGTGAAGAGGGCCCTTAAGACTTAAGACTGACCAACAGTTAGTTTCATTCTTTCTTCCTCCCCTTGTAAACCTATGGGATTTTTGATGTATCCTATTTTAAGGATATCTCATTCAAAAAGGAAGTTTTTTTATTTCTGCTTTCTAAACTCTACTCTTTGAACAAATCACCCTTTATTTTAGCGATTACAATCTAGAGTTCTGAGTTAACTCAAAGAAATTATTATTTTTTTTTAACCACACACTTAAAATGTTCAAAGAATTGAATTTTCAATGAGCTCCAATTTTCAATGAGATATCCTAAAAACATGAAGCAACCAGAATCCTATGGGATTTTATGGAGAAGAAGAAAGAGCGAATCTGATTGATGAGCTGTGTTAATCAGGCAAGAGTGTGCAGAAAATTAAAAAAAGAGGAAACACGCGTGTTCATAAAATTAATTTCAAATGAAAAGTAATACATGCTGGGAAAACTATACAAATATGTTCATAAAATGTATTTCAAATGAAAAATAATGTGCATAGGGAAAAACTACACAAAATATTTTAAAAGTGATAACTTAAACTAAAAGATTAATGCACATCAACAAAATAAAACATATGTGTAAAAAAAAAAAAAAAAAAAAAAAAAACATTAGCTGGCATTTAATGACTGATTAGTGGTGGGAAATGGAAAAGGGGGGGGGGAGGTAAAAAGTAGTTCATGAGTGAAAAATATTAAACACAATTCTACTTCTTTATGGGTTCTAGAATATCATAAAGTAGTTTAAAATTGATATTTTTATTGTGGATGGATAAATGTTCAAAAATAAAAAGCTTCCTGCAGAATGTTTGATTGGCAATGGTTAGAGATGAAAAAAAAAAAAAGGGGGGGGGGGAGGAAAAAAAAAATTACATGAGTAAGAAATATTGAATAATTCTGTTCTTTTATATATTATAGAATCTGGATATAGCATGTTTAAAATGATTACTGACATTTATATTTTGGATGGAGAAAGATTGAGAATCTAAAGTCTCTCGTGGAGCGCTTGAACACCAATCATTATTGAAGTTTGATTTAAACAAACAAAAAAAACGCAGAATTAACAGAAACCACATAAAAACGGAAAATCGTGGATCTGCGGAAAAATTTCCTGCCTGGTTAATACAGTAAAAGTTAATTTAAACTGAACCTGTACCAGCAAAATAAATAAGCTTCAGATATCAATACTTACATGATTTTATATCGGAATCAATATCATCATACACATCCAGTGTACTCTGTACATCCTGTAACTTATGAGCAGAGTGTGTCAGAAAATAATGCTGCTGTAAATGTTTTCTACCCCGAAATCTTGGACGCCCGGGAAAGCTGAAACACAAAATTATTAATTTAGAAAACATCGGGTACAGTATAAAATTTTTAAGAGTTGTTTGCCTTTTAATTATTATTTACTTTTTAGAGACAGTTTTTCAAACTGTCAATGTCAAACTATTAGGCTTTCCTGTATATTCAAATTTAATGTAATATAGATTTAAAAAATAGATAATATATAGTTATGTATATAAATAAGCAGGGTTGGCACGATTTAAACCAGTTGGTTTCTTTAAACCACGGTTTAAACCTTAATTTTTTTTTTTTTCTTTTCACATAAAAACCAATTTTTTTTTTTTTTTTTTTTGGTTTTTTTCCTTACCAAAAAATTCAAAATTTTTATTCCATTGTCCCTTCTTTAATTGAAATTTCTAAATTATTTATATGTTAATGGCTTTTGTTTTTAATTTAATTTATTTCAATTGTAATTGTGCTTCAGAGATAGTTTTAGTTATGTGTTTTATGTGTGACTGGCAATAGCTGTATTAAAAGTTATATATGGGGAAAAAATAAAATAAAAAAAGATCTAGAACTTGCAAAAGAAAAATGTTTATAATAATCATCTTACAAAATTATAAATGAAAGGGTGTAAAGTTAATGCAGTAAAATAAAATAAATAATAATGGAAAGCACATTTATTTTGTACAAGATATAAGGTGAAAAATTGTATAATTGTGAAAAATTGCTCTAATTTTTATTTTATCAAAATTTAAGAAAGTGGTCTTTAAAAAACTGGGTATTTGTTATAATATGATAATTAATAACAACCCATTTTCTTATCTATGTACTAAATCCAAAATTTCATGCAAAATGTTCTCCATTCAAGAACATTTTTGTGAATTATTTTACTAAAATCAGGGTTTAACCTGGCAAAAAAATTACTTTAGCATTTTAGCGAAAATAGGCAAGCACTATTTTAGCTTTTTCTAAAGTTAATTCTTTGGATACCATTGATTTCTTTTACTTAGCTTTGTTATCCCTGTTTTATTTTCTATTCCTTTTGTTCATTGATGATTTTAACCATGCATCCCTATTTGTGACTTTAAAAATAGGAATCAGGGAAACTATGTTTTGATTTTAACAGTAGAAAAAGAGGAACTCGTATCATATGTGCAAAATGAAAAAGCAATTGAAAGATTAAGTAAAGTGTAGTGGTAGATAATCATGAAATACTAGTGCTAAGAATGCATCTATGAATCAAATTCTGACATAGTACTTTTAAATATTTTCGCATTTAAATTCAATCATTAAAAATAAATCCAAATTACTATATAAATAAGGATTCCCAAAAATTTCAGTCCTTTCGTAGTTTTTGCCTGCAAATATTACAAAAAAAAAAAAAAAAATCCGAGTTATTATATAGAGATATCTTATACAGTTATCCAGTTTTAGCTTTTTAGCGAAATTCTGACCAGCATGTTTTAGCAAAATATGATACTTTTAGCAAAGTGCTAAAAAAACTAATGGCAGTTTAAACCCTGACTAAAATGTACCAGACACTAGAATGCTGGTAAAATTAAGAAAAGGACATTAAAAGTTTTAATATCAAAGTATTGAAAAATGTTGAAATAAATCTAATTGCAAAACATTCTACATCTAATGTGGGGTGTTTTCTTCTTTTGGGTTTGTGCGATTAAAATAGAAAATCTAGTTTGAAAAAAGCTATAAAACTTGTAATTTTATTTAAAATATTAAATGTTAAATTCTATTCAATAAGTAACTTTCAAAAGGATTATAATATTCCATTAGTGCATAATCCAACAGGGTTCCCACTCTTGAAAAAGAAAAAAATTCAAGGACTTTTCAAGGCCTATTTGAAAATTTTCAAGGTCTAGGGGGAAATCACAGAACGCTAGGCATATACACAAAACTTTAGTAACTACTTTCATTAGTAATATTTTTTTTTATAATTAGAATAAGTTTGCCTGTTTTCACAATACATTTCTGATGGATTGACCAAATTAACTTTTACAAGAGTCAAAAACGATTAGTTCAAGATTTGGAATCATTATGATTATTCCAAAGTTTTTAGGTTTGAGTCCTGGTCTGCTCACTTTCTGCTCAAAATGAATGACCAGTCCATCAAACAGGTATGAGACTGGCAAAAAAAAATAAGAATAAGTTGAAACTATATGCAAAAGAAGACAATGAAATAAGAATTTTATGACAAAATCATTATATTAGACAATGGCGTGCGGATGTGGAGATGGAGATAGTTTAGCCTTGACAGAATTCGTGCTAAGCCCGTCTATTGGAGTGGGAAATTCAAGGATTTTCAAGGACATGGCACAAAATTCAAGTACTTTCAATGGCCCTTGAAAAAGAAAATGAAATTCAAGTACTTTTTAAGGACTTTCAAGGACCGCCGGAACCCTGTCCAAAAGTATAATTTTTTCTTAAATCTCTTCCCAAAACTAATTTATATTGTATTGGAGTTTTTTTTTTTTTCCCTTTTTCTTCCTAGTTCATTAAAATAAAAATTTTATTGTTATTAAGTTAATTTGTCATTAAATTGTAGGAAAAGGCATGTTAGATTTAACATTCATTCTAAAATAAAATACAAATTTTTGTCAACTTACAGTAATCCTGTTTTTACCATTTGCATTATTTTAATGAAAACTCAATACTACAATTATGGAATATTTGCAGAAGTTTTGAATATAAAATATTGTAGCTATAATAAAATTTAATGCACTTTGATATAATAGTTCTTTATTTTTGATATAATAGTTCTAACAATGAGATCGACAAAAGTGAAAAAAGAATAAATAAAACTTTATGAAAAAGATAAACATTAAAACAAAGTATAAGAATTCAGGTGGTAAAAGCCTGTATTACAGAAATAAATAAATTGATTGCTTAAAAATAAATAAATATTTTATTAACATGGCTATGGGAAAAATTTATTTAATTAGATGAGATATAACAGAATTTCATATCTGAAAGTACAAATTTTGATTTATAAAGTACAAGCTTTGTTTCTGGAACATTGTTACAGAAAGAAAGTCACAACCTACAAAAAAGGCTGAAAATCTCATCTCTGTTTATTTTTATTAATTTAAATTATTTTTAGATGAAGTAATAATTAATATTGAGTATTAATTACTTTTCAAAGTGGTAATTTTACATTTTAAAAAAGTTTTAAAAGGATTGATTTCATATACTTATTAAATTAAAAATACCTTATTAAAATCCTTAGAAAATTTGAGCCTATAAATTTCGGCGCCCAGACAGCTCGAAATGAGAGTGATTTCTTGTCATTTCGAGCTCTGATGTTGGCCCCGTCTGGGCGCGGATATATATAGGCTCAAATTTTCTAAGAATTTTAATAAACTATTTTTAATTTAATAAGTATGCGATAATTTTATTTACAAATATGTATAATGTGACTAGGAAACTGTACTAATAAAAATCTGGTTAAAAAAAAAAAAAATTAAACCACCCAAAAGAGTTTTTTTTTTTTTTTTTTTGAAAAAACAAACTTGTTTTTTTGCCAACCCTGTAAATAAATATTAAATAAATCCACAGAAAATAATATCAAAATTCCTAGATAAAAAAAAGAAAGAAAGCCAAAGTACTTTATTTATAGGGCCATAAGCTATTTTTCAATCTGCCATTTTGCACAGCCCAGGCCTATATTATCGCTTGGGCAAGCCGGGACTTTGCCCAGGGGTTCTCAAAAGCCCTAATATTAAATTGCAAAATATTCCCTTTTATTTCAGTAAAAATTAAAATCTACATATATACTCGTATTTACATATATGAAATTTATCTATTTTTGCTGGCTCATCTAGTGCCTAAATAGTGGGCTTCGGATCAACATATGCCGGGTTCATTCAGACAGGGATTTTGAAGGGATTCGAAATTCCTTTTAATCAATAAATCCCAACTGTAATTAATCCTAAAGTGTAAACAATGGCAAGTAGAGTGATAATCCAAAGCTGGCAAATCTATAACTACTAAATTTATACATCAGTTCCTGTTTAGTGTAAATTAAACATATTACACAGTGCTTTTATATTATCGTCTGTCGGATAGGATATCATTACGGGATCAGCAGAAAAAATGCATCCCATATTTAATTGCATACTTGCCAACCAATTTTAATAAAAGAAGGGAAGATTTCTGTTGAAAAACCAGAAGATTTCATAAAAAAAGGGAAGATTTTTTTTTTTTCTCTCTTTGACGTATTAAACAATACAGTTTTACAATTTTAATATTTAGAAGCAATCTATAAAAACGTTTTACTATAGATTGATTATACTAAATATATAAAAGTTTTAAATGAAGTTATTCCTCTTCAACATGTAAATATTTACAAAACAGAATCTGTAAGAAATTTATTTAACAATAGACAAAAAAACTTAGTTAAGTTAAAGTATAATTAAATTTTTAAATAAATATAGAATATGATTTTTGTGTATGTACATTAATCAGGGTTAGAAATAAGCAGTCGTTAGTCGTATTTTGCGACCAGTTTTTTCATTTTGACGCCTAGAATTCCAATCATAGGTGCCATATTTGACGCCTGGATTTTTTCCTCATCATATATTTTCCCAATCCCATCAGACTGCAAACAAGTCTATTTCAGTCAATTAAACCTAATAAAAACTGATTTAAAAAATTGTATCTCTATGAAAGTAGTTGACGATTTGTTAATGACTAAATTAAACGGCCCTAAATTGAAGATTTCTGCCCAGAAAATGCTATTAAGTTGTGGTGGAATGATGTATCTTCTGGGCGAAGAATGAATTTGTGATTTTAAATATGTATGTTTTAATTGTCAATGTAATTACAATCTTTACATAAACATTTTTTATATAATCTTGCATGTATTATTTACAAGTTGATGCTTTATTATTTTTTTTAATATACATATTTAATTATAGACGGCACCTAGATTTTTCATTTTGACACCCAAAAAATTTAATCCAGGCGTCATTTTGACGCCTAGTTTCAAAATTCTTATTTCTAACACTGACATTAATCATACATATAAGAAATAGTAGCAGTAGCTAATTATCAGTTTCAAACAACTGAGTATTAATATTCTTAAATTGATTTGGGAAATTTTTCCTACTTGAAAAAATTATTCTTCATTTTTTTTCCATGTTTACACATTTGGTATAAATATGACATACAAATATTTAATTTAATTGAGGAAAAATAAAAAGATTCATTCAATTCAGCAATAAAGATCTAAAAATAATTACATATGTGAGAAATATTGAGCACTTGCATTGCTTTATTGTTTCTAGAATTGATCACAATCCGGGGAAAGGAGGGGGGGGGGGGATACAAAAATAATTACAGAGTAAGAAATATTTAAACTCTTTCAACTCTACTTCTAGAATCTAATGTAATAACTTTAAAATTAATATTATTATTTATGTTGCAGATGGATAAAGATTAGGAAAGAAAAGACTTCTGCAGAACATTTGATTGCTGATCACTAATTGTAGATAAATAAAGGGGGGGGGGCAAAAATAATTACATCAGCAAGAAATATTTAACAATTCTATTTCTTTAAATGTTCTAGAATCTCATAAAGCAAGTTTGAAATGAATATTGACATTTATGTTATGGATGGAAAAAGATTGGGAATCGGGAGTTTTCGTAGAATGTTTGGGTTTCTTTTTAAAAACGAACGATATCCGCGATTTTTTTAAAAACGGAAGATTTCATCATCTGTCCGGAAGACCGGAAGTTACGTTAAAAAACCGGAAGTCTTCCGGGAAAACCGGAAAAGTTGGCAAGTATGTAATTGTATGTATCTGTATAACATAATTAGTAATTGAAAATGTAAAAAAATATTAACATATTTAAATATCTAGCATCGAGTTTATGCATTGTACATACAACTGATCATCTATCGTACATAAATCATGTTGCGACGGTTTCAAGGGGCCCCTAATTTCGCTTTGCCCAGGGCCCCAAAAAGTCATGATTGGAGCCTGGCACAGCCTCCAATTATATAAACCATGTAGAATAGTGTTTTTTTTTTCTTTGATATCTAGTTAATGAACAATTTACAACAGACTTCAAAAAGAAAATCTTATTAAAATAAAACAGGGTGGCTACAGAGATTCGGAAAAAAAGTTCCCTGATTTTTCCATGACTAATTTTGACAAATTTCCATGATTTCCGTTACCTTTTATGTACATTCTACAACTTTGTGTATATCACGCATTATTGTGTAACATGCTTGTTAAACCACTGCAATTCAAAAAACTATACTGATGGGCAAAAATATCTCAATTATTTCATTTATTTATGTTGTTGTTGTTCACTTACAAAAAGGAAAATAAAATTCAAAATTTTGGAGAAATTAACAAAATTATAAAAATAAAATATGACTCATTTTAATTGCACAACATATTAACATCAAGACAAAAAAAATATTTATTTTTTTATTTTTTAATGTTAACTTGGTAAAATTCAACTAGAAAGCAGCCAATCCTGTGCAATCATGGTTAAGATAATACCTGTTTGACAATCTTTCAATCATGCTTGCAGGGCAAAAATTAAAAATTCCATGATTTTTGGGTGTTTTTATAAAATTCTCTGATACTTCCAGAGTGATAAAGTACCCTGATTTTTCCATGATTTTCCTGATTGTCGCCACCCTGAAAAATATGGAGTGCAATCTTCTGCACAAAAAGCAGTATTCGAAATTAACCAGTTGTTAGTCATCAAATGGTACGAAATTATCGTATATGATGTCTACAAAATTATTTCCAGGCATCAAATATGATGTATAACTTTTTTAACACTTATTGTTTTTATTGTGCTTTTTTTTTTTTTATTAATTTCTGAAAAGTGTAATAATTAAAAATGCTTTATACCAGTTTTACACCTGCTTCAATTGTTACAATCTTAGTTTTATAAAGCATACCATATAATGTTAGCTAAGTCGAAAATTAGAAATTGCAACTAGAGATTTTAATTTAACACCTCAGATATTTACAGTAGGTATCAATTGACACCTTCATTTCACTTCCCAATGTCATTGACAAGAAGGTAATTATATCAAATTAGAGAAAAAACATTTTTATAACGAAATACATATAACAAAATTATAGAGTTTAAACAATAATTATATATATTTATTGTTTATAAATTTAAAATACGGAAGAATTGTTAGCCCTTTAAAAAATACAATACTGCTGGGTCTTTCTTTTCTCAACTTGAAGCAAGATAAATAAATATGCTAAATGAGAAAAAGTGTTCCTTTTATAAAATATTTGGGAATTTAACAGTTCAATACTAAATATTTAGATAAAATAATTAGATTAAAAAAAAAAAAAGTAATTTTCAGCATGATAAGTAAAATTATACAATAATTTGTTTTAATATGGGATGTATGTAGCACGCACCAAAAACCCCTAGCTGCATCACATCTGTTTGAAGCTTGGTAATCTAAAAAAGTCTAGAAGTATTCCAACTATGCTCAATAAAACTTACACTAAAACACATGTTTGGTTACAGATAGAGGCCCAGTAGCAGAAACACAGCGACATAGTCGCGGACACAGATAAACGGCTTGCAGACAGTTTTTGTCTGCACTGAGAAAAAAATTTATCCACAACTTTCGGATAACAATTCACTCATAAAAATTTCTGTATCAAAACTAAAACTTATATTATTTATATTGTGTTGTGTCAAACATTGCTATAAAATAGTTAATTGAATGAGATGAATTGAGTAAATACAATTGTTTATACTATATTGTTTTGTAGTAAAATTGTATTTGTGTATTGTTGCACGAGATCACCACTGATGTTAAGCCCCCCCCCCCCCCTCCACATCAGCTTTCAGGCTTTTTGAGTGTAAGCCATTTTTACCCCTGATTACATGCAAATTTTGCAGACAGATTATGAAATTTTAAAAGCCTGTTGCAGACAGCTTCAAAACTTTCTGCAACTGGGGATATAGGTTTTTAAATATTTTAAATAACAAAACTTACACTTTGGTTGCCATAGACTGACCCAAATGATGCTTTGTAGGTCGCTGACAGTCTTTCCTGGGTCGCCCTCGGGTCCTTTTAGCAATGGATGCATGACTCGCTCTATCGTAGCAAAAGTTTGAAACTTCATTCAGTTCTTTCGGATGGCCCTCTTCCTGACACATAGGTGCATTGTCGGTCGAACTCAATTTTTGCAGAACACTTTGAGGCTGAGGACTGACTTCATTGTCCAGCATAACAGAATCTTCCAGTACCTCTGTCAACTGATAGTTGTATGAAATGGGTGAATTTTTTTCCTCTTCATTGTTCGATTCTGATTCTTTAAATAATTTAACACCATCGGCCATTGCTATCACATCCTACAATATAATATGCATGAAAAAATTGTAAACATTATTTTAGGCAAATTCAAAAACAATAACAGAATAATGGATTTACAGATTAGGAGCCACATACAGAGATGAAACTAAAATGCAAAAACCTTAAAAACTGCTACTTGCATGCAGAATAAATGGCAAAATTATTAATGACATATCATATGGTTATTATCAAAAGTATTTATTCGTATATCTACCTATAACTAAATGATATTTGAAGATTTCTTAATACATTTTGAGGCATATTAAACATTCAAAATGAGAATTTTTTTATAAAAACAAAATAATTTAACATGTAATTCAGAGACAGTAAAATGTTCAAAAACCTTGAATTCAGGGGTACAGTTGGTAACAAAAGTCTCCGAACACTAGCAAAAATTTCTGTATAAAAAAAGTACACTTAATACAGTTTTGTTAAATAAATCCTTGTCGAATCCTGTTTTTAGACTGACTAAGCACAGAATTCGACAAGGATTTATTTAACAAAACTGTATTAAGTGTACTTTTTTTTATATAGGAATTTTTGCTAGTGTTCGGAGACTTTTGTTACCGACTGTAGCTCCTGAAAAGTTCCACCTTGCATATAAGACTTTCATCACTAATTAGTGAAGTTTTTTTTTTTTTTTTTTTTTTGAACAGTTAATCTCTCTGAAGAAGATCACCCACAGTGCCATACAAAGTCATCCTTTTGATAGGTGGCCTCTTAATTGAGATGAATGTTCGGAAAATATGAATTCAGGTAACAAATTCTACAAATCAAATGGTTTTATTGATTCATATTCAGATTATCTTGCTACATAACACTCTAGAAAAACAAAAATATGTTTCAATTTTGAAAACTTTTTTAGCAATAATTTTACTTACCAAGATTTTTTTTATATACACCGAAACAAACTGTTCAACTTAGCATCATTTCTGAGGGGAAAAGAGATCTTTTTTAACCCTTTGCTAGCCTTAACATTCTACGTGGTATTGCCAAATTTAGGGTCTCTTTAATTCAACTATCACTAATAATTTTGAGGAGTGATATTTGATATACATAACGGACAAATAACCTTTGAGGTGATTAGGCAACTACTGCAGTTAAAATTTAGCAGCAGATATTGAATAAAAAAAGTGTCTATATTTAAAAGATTGACCAGAGAAGTGAAATTAAATAGGACCGGCAAAGCGTTAATCAATAAATTTCCATTAGCATGTTCTAGTAGAAAATACAAATTTAAGTTTTTTATTTTTCATTTTAGCTAATATCAATACTTTTATTTTGCCATTTAAAGACAGCAGAAGCCTTTGCCATTAAATTTATTAGTTAAATCAGGTATGATGACAAAATTATGATTTCTTGTGGAAATCTAAGGTCTTATTACTTAGTTCTTTTCTCTATGTACAGATTATTATTATTATTACACACATAGAGAACTTTATTTCTAAGGTGGACAGTGGTCAGTTCAAATTAAAATAAAAATATATATAATTATATGGGACAAAATGGGACTCTTAAGAGAGGTACATAATTGTCTGTGGAGCCTTTAATAGCAGGGCCTGATTATCACACAGGCCGACAAGGCCTCGGCCCAGGGCACCTCTATCTAGAGGCACCAAAATAATTTTTAAATTTAAAAAATACTATTTTTGGAAAAGATTTCCTTAAAAAAAAAATAATCAAAAGTTAGCTAACGATAATAATCTTTAGTTCAAAGTAGGGACTTTTTAATATCTTTTAACCAATTAGCCGATGAAATTAAAAAATACAACATTAGCTAGATTATGAAATATACCAGTTTTCATGGGGTCGAATAATATAGCATTTTACAGCAGACCAAAAATTCCAGATAAATTTTCACTTGCAGACTTACAGTTATATAATACAAATTAAAGAACTTTGTATAATCCTAATGGAAAATACCTTTACATTTTCAGTAGTATTTGGTCATGGGTTCATATTTACATACCTGCTGACTTCGTATGATATGAATGAGGTAGATTAGGATTAAAAAAGAAAACAGTATTATAAAGAATATCTTGTAAAAAATTACATTTCTATGCAAGTGGATTCCAACAGTCGTAGAAGAAAGATTACCCCTGCACCAATAATAATAATAATTTGAGGTCTCGTTACAAAAGAAGTTAAAACTAATTTCTTATGAAAGTGATGCTTTAACTTTTTTACCAGCAGTCAAACTTTGTGTACAAATTAGATTAAAAAAAAAAAAAAAAAAACTTTAATTTGTTCAAGAGTGGGGTGGGGCACCAAAATCGTCCTGGGCCTTGGGCCCCAACAGGTGGTAATCAGGCTCTGTTTAATAGAGGTTAATTACTATAAAGTCCCATAAAGAAATTTGGAACCAACAAAAACTGGCCCTGACGGGAGGTGACTTTTAAAGAAGTTTCGATGCCTATTTATAAATGGTTAACTTGTTTCAAAATGAGATCACTACTACGCTTGCATGCATCAATGGGTGCAGTTGTGGCAGACGCCATTTCTCAAATAGATTATTAAAAGTTTACTGATGAACAATGAGTAAACCTTTTGTCCAGAGATATGTCCTTTGATTACTAATCTTGAGAATAAAATCCAGCTTCCCACACTTATCACTAAATTTGTAACCATGAAAGCGCAAACAAACAACTTCAATTCTGGGACAACAGATAGCAGCACCAAACTTCCTCAGCAACGAAAGTTCTGTATTACTCCAGAGTTTTCCCTAGGTTTAAAAAAGGGCAGGGTGCTGCTAGTAAAGAAAAAACATTTTTTAGAATCATGAGGGCAAATTTAGATTTTGAACGCCACATTTAAAAAACAGACAATAAATTTGAAAATACAGTTATGCATGCAAAAAAAAAATCCTAAATTTTCTTTACTTGTTATTAATGTATGAATGGATGTTGATTGTCACATATAATATTTTAATTTATATTTAGTATAGTATTTATCTTCAGTTTGAAGGTTAATTTCTATAAAAAGCAAAGAGATTATATTTTTTTTTCAGATGAGGCGAGGGGCAAGAATGGTATATATAATATATATTTTTTAAATGAAGGGCAAGAAGGGTACTAGTTTTTCAATCATAGGGAAGGCAGGACACAGCACCCTACTGAAAAAGTCTGGGGGAAAACTCTGATTGCTTGGGGGAAAACCCTGAAAAAGTCGATTGCAAAACTCTGATTGAGACAGCATACTCACTGGGAAGGGGAATAGTGTAATGGATGACATTTATAGGACAGATTATCAGAGTTTCCTGATGAACAACGGGTTAATCTTTTGCCCAGAGTTATGTTCTTTTATTTTTAATCTTGAAGTACTTGGATCAGTTTTTCCACATTCATTCATACAAACTAATTCGTTGTGCACGAATTTGAAAATACATGAAAATCTTAACAGCAATCAGTACCATGCATATATGCACACTTTGTGTATATTTTAAAACAACAAAAATATCACTGAATGAAGCTAATCTGGCACGCATGAAACTAGAATATGTATAAAAATAAATATTGGCACAAAATTTTCCATTATCAGCTATCTATCATGCATTTCACGATTTTTTATTTTGTGGAAAAAGGTCGACAGACTAATATATAAGTACCTAAACTTCCAATATAATATATCAGAAATATTTCTGTAGCCCTGTAAATTAATTCCTATACAAAAACCATGCTTTTAGTCCTCCAAATAACATACATATTTCATTAATTTAAATGCAGTGTGACCATCAAGAAGTGCAAAAGAAATGTCATGATGTATACAAAGTAATAGTACAAGATTCTTTTGTATTTCTTTGTACAGAAGTTGTAAGCACAATAGGAATAAAAAAAATATGCATCCTAATTCAATATAACTCATACATATTGATATTATGTAATAATAAATTTTAAGTAGACTGAATGATTAAACAGCATATAGGAATTCTTTTGTGGGCTCAGATGATGATCCACCGCCGTCAAAGGCCGCTTTTTAGCCAAGCTGCAGGGCAATTTCTCACAAAATGTGGTGCGTCTATTTATGTGGCAACCCTTGGATTTCTCCCAATCAACTATTGTGTTCGCTTCACACCGGTATTATCATTTCTCATTTTACTTCTGACTGCATAGTAAGTCGTTTTATATGCTTGGACACAGGGTTAATAAGGTACAACGTAACGATTTTTTATTTGTAATTTTGAGCATTTAAGAGTCAATAAATAAGCTTTCTATTTCAAGATTATTATATTTGGTGGTAGTGGGGGTTAGGGAGGATGGGTTCCTCCCTGGTAAAAAAAAATGTATTGTTTATATTTCCAGTTTTACGAATACAGCCATATTGAAAATGTGTTTCAAAGGATGTGTTTACTTAATGTGACGATGTTTGTGGCTGTTTTGTTACTGTGTCTCAAGATTTTACATTAATATATATTTATGTAATTTTTATAATTTAGTAAAAATATATATAATTTTTATAATTTAGTTTTAAATATTCTAGTAAAGTGTTACTGTTTGTAATATAAAAATCAATTTGTTCAAAAAATCCACACTGCAATTAGATGGAATTCACAGTTCTGAAATAAGCCTTTAATTTGATTTTCTTTTAATTAAGAAGGGGGTAGGGGTCGGTCAGGGAGGGTCTCAACCCAGGCAAAAATAGTTTGCCTGCAGTTTTAAATAATAAACATCAGGCACATGGTGTTCAATTATCAATCACCATATTGAAAATTCTTGTGATGACATTTATGGATTTTACATAAAAACATTAAAAGACACATATTGAAAGCACTATGTTAAAAAGCTAGTTAATACGACTTGGCACGATGTTCAAAATAGCATCTGATTTCAGAAACGTCATTTTGGGTACTATAGTATCTGCTCACAACTGACTTTGACGGTTTTTCTTCGGTGCCGTTTTGAATGATAACGATGTCGTTCTGGACTCTTTGCAATATAATATGGCATCCTGCATGCTGTTTATTTTTGAAGGCATAGCAACCAGTGTTCTATTATTTTTTTTATCACCATGGCAACCAGCTTAGCAATTACTTTTAAAGTAGTAATTATTCATTATTTTATTCTATTTCACCTGGTGAAGTATCATTATATAAAACGGTCGTATTTTTATTCTTTATTATTAATTTATTTTGTTTATTTAATATATTTTTTTTTTTTTGAAAGAATGTGAATTAATTAAACAAAGCATGTAGTACATTATAAAAACTAAACCAGCTAAACATAATATAAACATATCCGTCAAGCCAAACCCCAATATTTTTCAGCTGATTAGGAGCGATAAAGACAACATTAACCCTTTAGAAACCGCTGGTATATACAAAATCCCATATAATAACAGCCAAGGCCGTGAGATGCGTTACATAGGAAAAACAAAAAGAAAAATTAAAACGTGCATTAAGGAACACAGCCATGATATAGCCACCGGAAAAATAACTACTGCTTTAACACAAGTAAACAAGGACGACAATAAACAATATCAATATTAAATTCGAACAAGTGAGAAAATTAGCCAATTATCATAACCACAATTATGCCGCCATTAGAGAATCCGTAGAAATTTTGTCAAATTTTAATAATTGCAATGGCAACGATGGGGCTCTACTTGACCGGCAATGGTGCCGAGTCTTTAAAAGAGAAGAAGGAGGCGTAAACCATCAGTTTCAATTAACTTCAAGCACCGTGTCGCCACGTCGCCGGAGACCAAGCTGGGGCGCCCCATGCGAAACTAGTCGGCAAGTGACATGAAGAAATAAAAAAGGTTTTATATTTTAAATGTTTTAAGTATAAGCATGTAGTAACAGATATTTAGCTACATGGTATTACTTATCGGGATGTTAAGTTTTCCTTTCATGCTATGTAAAGAAGCTTATTTTTAAAAATGTGTTTTAAAAATAATAAAAAAAAAATGGTAAACAGGATTCTAATTTAAATAATTGTATTTTATCGGTAAATATAGAACAACATTTGAACTGCATAAATGTACCGGAAGCATCAGCATATATATTTATGCATATTAATAAGCTTTGAAGTAGCAAAATTCAGAAAGATCTTTTATGATGAATGAGGAGGTAAGTCAATTTTAAATACGTATTTGTTTTATTATTATTAAAAATAAGCTTAATTATTTTTTTTAATGATGCCATTTTGAAAAATGCATTTCGCTTTTGTTTATGCTTGGAATCCATGGCAACCATTCCAAAATTGGCATTTACTCATAATCGCCAAATACAGTTGTGGGGAGATACTATAGTTGTTCCCCATTTTGAAAAATGTCGCCCACCGGTGGACCATACGACATCTGTTCTTTATTATGTTTGACAAATTGTTCCCATAATAAATTATTCTTAAAAGAAACTTTCTCCATATTAGACCATAATAATCTCTATATATAAAAGAGTAAACTCACTGATTCACTGACTCAACACGGCTGTGGTGATCCTATGGGAGATAGAGTCGCAATTTTTGGTGAGCAGGTTGATTTTAGGACCCTGACGCTCACTAAGACGGGATTTTGCGAAATACCCCCCCCCTCGATCCCCCCCGGGGGGGGGGCAGAAGGCAAAACCCACCTTTATAAGCATATCTCGGCTCCAAATTGCTTCACGGTGAAGAAATTGCAGATGGGGAGACTAGATTTGAATACAAAAAAATAATTTTCTGCGATTTTGGAATTTTGGATTTTTAAGGGTGGTAGGGGGTAAAAATGAGATTTTCGGGGGCGCATAAGGCAAAAACACATTTATAAGTACAACTCGGCACCAAATTACTTCGCAGGGAAGAAATTGCAGATGGGGAGACTAGGCTTGAATACGAAAAAGTCGTTTTCTGCGATTTTGAAATTTTTGATTTTTAAGGGGGGAAGGGGGTGGAAAATGATTTTCGGAGTTGCTGAAGACAAAAACACCTTTATAAGCATAACTTGGCTCCAAATTGCTTCACGAGGAAGATATTGCAGATGGGGAGACTAGACTTGAATACAAAAAAATTACTTTCTGCGATTTTTGATTTTTGGATTTTTAAGGGGGAAACGGGGTGAAAATGATTTTCGGAGGCGCAGGAGGCAAAAACACCTTTATAAGCATTACTCGGCTCCAAATTACTTCACGATGAAAAAATTGCAGAAGGGGAGTACAAACTTAAGTACAAAAAAATCATTTTCTGCGATTTTGGAATTTTGGATTTTTAAGGGGGGAGAGGAGCTGAAAATGATTTTCGAAGGTGCAGAAGGCAAAAACCACCTTTATAAGCACAACTCGGCCCCAAATTGCTTCACGGTGAAGAAATTGCAGAGGGAGAGACTAGACTTGAAAACAAAAAAAACATTTTCTGCGATTTTGGAATTTTTATTTTTAAGGGGGGAAGGGGGTATAAATGATTTTCTGAGGCGCATAAGGCAAAAACACATTTATAAGTATAACTCGGCTCCAAATTACTTCACAGTGAAGAAATTGCAGAAGGGGAGACTAGACTTGAATAAGAAAAAAATCAATTCCTGCGATTTTGGAATTTTGGATTTTTAACGGGAGAGGGGGGGGGGGGGGGGTAGAAATGATTTTCGGAGGCAAATTTAGAAAAATACAGATTTTCGAGTAAAAGTAATAGCTCAAAAATGTAAAAAAAAAAAAAAAAAAAAAAAAAAAACGCCAAGCGTCTTCTTGAAAATATAAACTCATTTTTTTTTTTTTTGGGGGGGGGGGGGGGGGGGGGCAAAAAAAAATAAAAAATAGTGTCAGATCGTTCAAAATTGGTACATAGAGGTTTTCGATACTTACAAATCGATTGCGGATATTTTCAAATTTGTAAAATTATTAGAAGGGGGGGGGGGCAGTAAGGGGGGGCTATGGGCAAAAACATATAGAAATACAGTTAGGCCATTCAAAATTGGTACAGATAGGTTTTAAAGGCCTGCAAGTCAAATGGGGATATTTTCGAAAGTGTAAAGTTATTAGGAGGGCCGGAAAGGGGGGGCAAAAAAATAAAAATAGAGTTAGATCGTTCAAAGTTGGTATATTGAGGTTTTCGATACTTACAAATCGATTGCGGATATTTTCGAATTTGTAAAATTATTAGGAGGGGTGGGAAGGGGGGGTGTGGGCAAAAACAAATAGAAATATAGTTAGGCCGTACAAAATTGGTACAGATAGGTTTTAGAAACCAGCAAGTCGAATGGGGATATTTTTGAAAGTGTAAAGTTATTAGGTGGGCCGGGAAGGGGGGGGGCGAAGGGGCAAAAAAAATAGAATAGAGTTAGAGCATTCAAAACTGGTGTATAGAGGTTTTCGATACCTACAAATCGATTGTGGATATTTTCGAATTTTTAAAATTATTAGGATAGACGGGGGGGGGGGGGGGGAAATAATAGAAATAAGAGTTAGAGCATTTGGGGAATTTTTTCCGAAGGCAGTGAGAACCCGGTGCGACATTTTTCCTAATAAGATTTTTTTTCTGTTTTTTTTCACGTGATAAAAATTAATGCAATTTTGAGAATTCAGTAATTATAGCGATTCATTTAAAAATAGGGACCAGCGAAGTGGGCGCTGCCTGCTAGTATGATATATTTTGGTGTGTCCCTGCACACAAATCAAAAACATTGTACTAATCACCAAAAACTATAGAGCTAATGTAATGTAAAACTATATAATGTATAAACATTTCTAGCAATTTTCAAGTCAATTGGGGGATTTTTTTTTTTACCACTATGGCAATACACATAGGCACCAAAAACTTAATGAATCTCTATGGACAGGTCTTCCCTAACATTTCAAATGTTCTACTGTAAAATATCTGGACTGACTTTTTTTTTAAAAATCTTTTGATCGAAACAGCATGAAGTTTACATTACTATAGAATTTACATGCAGTAATATTAACTTAAAGAAGAAAAATTTAGCATTTCCAGGCATGAGAGTGCAGAAAATTAAAAAAAGAGGAAACACGCGTGTTCATAAAATTTATTTCAAATGAAAAATAATGCTGACAGGAAAAACTATACAAAATATTTTAAAAGTGACAAATTAAACTAAAAGAATAATGCACATCAACACAATACAGCATGTTTAAAAAAAAAAAAAAAAAAAAAAAAAAAAAAAAACTTAAGCTAGCAATTAACATTTAATCATTGGCTGGTGGTAGAAAATGGGGGGGAGTAGTTCATGAGAGAAACATTAAACACAATTCTACTTCTTTATGGGCTCTAGGATATCATAAAGTAAGTTTAAAATTAATATTGTGGATGGTTAAATATTCAAAAATAAAAGGCTTCCCGCAGAATGTTTGATTGGCAATGGTTAGAGATGAAAAAGGGGGGTGGGGGATAAAAAAAAATTACATGAGTGAGAAATATTGAATAATTCTGTTCCTTAGGATCTGATAATGCATGTTTAAAATGAACACTGGTATTTATATTTTGGATGGAAAATGATTGAGAATCTAAAGTTTTTCGTGGAGCGTTCGAACACTGATCGCTGTTGGAGTTTGATTTTAACAAAATAAAAAACCGCGGAATTAACAAAAATCGCAAAAAAGCGGAAAATCGCGGATCCGCGGAAAATTCTCATGCCTGCAACATTTATGCAATAGTTACATTATGCTTACTGCATTTCATTTAAAGAAACTTTGTATAAACACATGACATATATATTCAATAAATATACCAAATAGACAATTAAAGCATAATTTCTCTGTTATATTAATTAAAAATAAAATGTGTAATATAACGAACGATAAAAGTTATTTAAACTTTGTACAATAATTAGTAAAAATAAAACATACATGTAAAAATATATTCATATACCCTATTACACATTGTAGTTTAAAAGTGAGGAAATTTTAACAACATACAAACTCAAAAATATTTAAATAAGAAATCTCCAGCAGAGAAATGTGTAAATCTTGACCAACTTAAATTTAAACAATATATAATGGTTTCTCATTAAAAAAAAGAAAAAGAAAGAAAGAAAAAATGTAATCACACAAAATTATCCAGAAATTAAAAAAATCCCATAAATGATTTAACTTAAAATGCAATATTCAGGCACGAATATCAAAGAAACAAATCTGGAAAAGTACAATTAGGAATTTAGGATCACAGATATAAAACAACATTTTCATAAACATAAAAGAAATTTCCATAAGCACACTTTCTGTGCAAATTCACGAATGGCCACTTTTACCGAAACAATCTTGTTTTAAAATGAACTGTAAACATGGACAACATCTTGAAACTACAAGCATTAAAATATATGCATATATAAATAATAAATACTAACATCGTAAAATCATTTATCAACACGACGACAAGAAAGTCAAATAATTCTGTACTAACATCCTTTAAAAATTTTCTAACACACAACTTCAAAAATAAACAAATGAAAAAAATCTTAAAAGATGATGCACCCTGTCCTGTCTGTAGTCTGTAAACGATCATAGAGTTGATGCCATGAGCTGACAAGTAAAAGTACTGACGGCTTTAAGCGTATTCAGCTGTTACCTTTTCTCTTAGTATTTTATAGTTTTAGAATTCGGCAACACAAACGAACGGGAACGGACCGGTTTTTGGTTTCCGTTTTCTGTTTTCCGTTTATTTGGTGTAATCCTGCTATGTTGTTTATATATAATTTGTAGAATTATTGCTGTTTATTTAATCAAAATATGGATCAAATGATTAATTTATATGCATGAAATATTCGTAATTATAAATAATTTCGAAGAATTACGTTGTTCATAAAGAAAAAGCAATTGTTTAATAATTTGGCTGATTTTATTAATAAAATAATTGCTATGGATTCCAAAAGTTCAAACGAAAGTTTGTGGTGGGGGGTGTTTGTTTTCCTCACGATTCTGGCTGTAGCTACAAGACTTTATAAAATTGAAGAGCCTGATCACGTTTGGTATGCTGTTTTTACCCAAAGCTATATTTGATCATTGTGCTCTGTAGAATTTCATATAACTTGCCTTGATCACAGAACAGTCTATTGAGAGGTTAACAATATAGAGATACAAAATTATCTAATATATAATCTATAACTAGTAACCAATCAAAATAAGAAAGATTGTTTATTGTGCAAATAAAATTTTGATTGTTTTCTTAATATTAATAACAATATGATTATTATTATTATCCGTACATTAATTTAAAGGCTGTCAGATTATTGGGTTCTTCTGTTTGATACGTACTTAAACTAATTACTTTCATGTTAATAGTGCCATAATGTATAGCTCTTATTAAAGGTACCTTATTAAATTTCACCTGGTGGGACATTTTCCCTTAATCAAATAATACAATTTTGTCAAAAACTGTATTATTTCATCTAGTGGATTTTATCATATAGGATATTTTTTTTTTCTTTTTGTTAATATGTTACATACTTACAGTTACATACATGGTGATGGACGAAGGGAAATTGGAGACAATTATGTCTTCGTAAAACCGTCATAGATCTTTTAGTGATCATAATATGACCATGTTAGACAATTTTAGTTCATCCATTGTAGTTAATAATGAAAAAATACTTCCCTGGAATTGGAACTATGAACCCCTCCCCCCTTCTCTCTCTCTCTCTCTCTCTCTTTTTTTTTTTTTTTTTTTTTTTTTTTAATATAAAAATCCACTTAGAGGAATTCAACATTTACTCATAACATGAAATCAAGATGTGAACAAGACTGTAATGTTTCATTGTTCCTTGTGACAAGCATGAAAAAATTATTATTTAAATATAATTTACATAAAAAGAAATTAACCTAAAAATTACTTTAAATTGTGCTATCATTAAATCCTAAGCTTTTTTTTTTTTTTTTTTTTCAACCATTTCCTAATATATATATTAGTTATAATATCATGTAGTAATAAAATATTTAGTGCTAAATATAAATATATATTGTTAGTAGAGTAAATTCAATACAAACATTTTGAATTTTGCATATTTTTCTGTGTGTATTTAAAAAAAAAAAAAAAAAAAAAAAAAAATCTTTATATATATATTCAGTTATCTTTTTTAATTATTTTAATTAATAATTGTATGTAGTTTTATATGAATTGATTTCTTTCATTTTGTTACACTATGTATATATCATAAACTGTATTATTGTACAATAGCTACTGTATAAAGAAAAAATATATATATTACCTTATAGGTATGACACAACCCAATGATAGTCTATCTCAAGACCAAACAATTTCAGACTTTCTTCTTCCCATTTTTGTAGTAATTAATAAGATATTCATAAATTTATTTAGTTTGAATTTACTCTTATTAATGTTCTCAAATTATTTATATATTAAAATTATCATAAGTATGTTAATTATATTTTTAGGGTTGCCTCTAATTCACTAAATGTTTTTTAATATAATTTTGGCGGCTTATCGTGAGGATTATGAAATAAACATGCCAAATCACCAAGTGTCAATCTTTAAATTGCAAAATATAGTATCCAACAGGGGTGGTGCCAGCTAGGGGGCCGAGGGGGTTCACCCCCCCCCCCCTTCGTCGGGAAGTCTGTGACCCCCCATCGGGGCATGCTCCTAAAATCTCTCAGGGGAACAAATACAAAATTTTCAGTTTTTCTACTTTTAGCAGCATTTTTCTTTCCTTTTACAAATTTGGATGGAGCATTCCAGTTTTTCCATTCTATATTCAATAGAAGAAAGTATTTGATTAGTAAAAATTTTCAGCTTCCAGTTTTCCATGAATATACATGTTTTGACCACGATATTTTTAGAAAATGTCTGTCTGTGACACGATCTCCAAAACCACGATGAATACTAACAAATGGAATGGTACAAATATTAACAGTAATATTATTAACAGTATTGCAGTTTTTGATAAATACACATATAATAAACTCTCTTTATGTAGTGCCCTCCTGTCGGGGAGGTGGTGTCCCCCACTCGTCGGGGAATTTCTGGTGCCACTACTGGTATCCAAACAAGTGTGTGACTATTGAATAATTAAGTCTTACATGTTATTTAATGAAATGAATGGTCTTTTGAACATGATACTTAATGATTGGTGATTTTCATTATAGCTGGGATGAAACCCACTTTGGAAAGATGGGCAGCTGGTATATTAATCATACCTTTTTCTTTGATGTGCATCCACCTCTTGGAAAGGTATTGTATTTTTATTTTATATATATAAATACAATTTTATCATACAAATCCTCTGTTGAAATTGAGAGGGTCGGGGTATGAAAGTGTCAAGCTACATATTAGGTGAACAGGGATTAATCCAGCTTTTTAAAAATGATACCCCATTTGTGAATTTATAAAATAATTTGTGAAAACATCAAGTAAGTTTGTGAAAATTAATGATACTTCAGAACAATTAACTAAAATATGTAAAGCAGTTTTTTTTTAATTTTAAAATACATTTAAAAAATAAAATGAAACAGTTGTAAAAATAAATATATATATATGGGTGAGTTGTTTCTTATATGTAAGATAAGTAGGTGTTTACTTAGATATTTATCATTGTCTCCAGTGGCAGTAAATATTCAAATTGAGGGTATTTTTCTGTGTTCGATGCAGAAAAGCTTATAAAATATTTTAGTGCGCAGTTACATTGCTGAGAATTGACTTTGTGAGGGTACCTCTTTGCTGAAAGTTGAATTTGTGAAGGTACCTCATTGCTAAAAATTGACTTTGTGGAAGTGCCTCAATGCAGCACTAAATTTGATCTGAATTAACCTCTGGTGAATTAAATCAACACTGTAATATGTCACTTATTATTCTAAATTATAATGTCCTACATTATAATGTCTAAATTATAATGTCGCTTCTAAAGTTACTAGGTGACAGCATATATAAGAGATTTTCTTTTTGCTCCAAACGTTTCTGGAAATTTTCTTGCAAAGAAAAAAAAATTGTAAATACATGATAGTAATATGATAAATGTAATGTCATATTGTTATTCAGAATTTCTCATAATATTACTAAAAAACTACCACAAAACTTTTTTTTTTTTTTAATTTGAGTCAACTTTCAAATCGACGTATCTCAGAAATTCAAATTATGGGTAAACATTGTCTTGCCCCGACCCCCTTCAATTCTTAAGTTGATTATTTTATTAATATTAAATAAATGTTTAACTAAAAATTAAACACATATAAAATTAGATGTCTGTTAAAAATTAAATGGTACTTCTTTATTATAATGGCCCCATAATAACCCACTAAATTAAAAAAAAAAAAAAAAAAAAAAAAAAAAAAAAACGTGTAGCTAAATTAGAGGCAATTCTAAAAAAAGTATTATAAATAATTTAATGAGAATAAATTTGAATACTTAATAAATTGCAATAAATAAATTTTGTTTAAAGCAACAACAATAATAAACTTGGTGATTATATGGGCTGTTATAATAAGGATGTAGCAAAAAAATTAAAAGATACAATTTATGAAATTTATTAATGTATAGAAGATAGAATTTTTGGAAATTCAATAAATACTTTGAAATTCAATTCTAATACATTTTCAGAATTATTTCCTGAAACTTGAGGTCATGCAAAAAAAACTAAAAGAATCAAAATGCATTATTAATACTATTCATCAATTTTGTAACATTTGATATTTTAACCTTTTAACTTAATTTAGAATTCATGTGGTGATAGTTATATTAAAACAAGCATTTTCAAAAATGTGACATACAATTGCATGTTGTCCTGATTAAATTTAAATTTCATTAATTTTCTAATTTACATTTATTATTATTAGTGTAATAAAATATTTCTTCATTATAAGGGTGAACACCAACATAGCACAATGGTGTCACCAATATTTCAAACATAGGTAACATTTTTACTGCCTACAATTTTGCCTTTACATTTTCTCTTTAATTATTATTTCCTATTTATATTTAAAAGTGTTTAATTATTATTTATTTATTTATTTTATTTTTATTTATTTATTTTATTTTATTTGGAGGGGGGGGGATCAATTAAAAAAAATTAAAAAAAGGGAAAAAAATCATATTTGACATAAGCATTTAATGATTGTTTGCTTATCTTGTCCATTCAATTACAGTTTCTGACTGTCTTGCAGTATTATAACAAACACATTAAATAATTATAAAGTCCTAATTTAATACTCTTATGATTAATTTTTTTTAGCAAATTATATTAATAATCAGTTATTTCATTTCCCATATTATCATTAAAAATCATGATATTAATTTACTGTCAAGTAGTATATATAGTAAAAAATCTCTTCACTTGCTTTGGCTTTGTCAATTTTTAGAGGAATGGAGTCATATCTACCTATAACAACTTAATAGCTTTCTGCTTTATCTTGTGAATGTAATTAATTACTTTTGCCGCTCAGTTTGTGGTTTGTTTATAAACATTTAGTTGTTTTATTATGAAGAGTGTATTTTTCTTTCATTTTTTATATTAATGATTGGAGAAAAAAATTAACTTATTTTCACCCGTGGAAAATTTTAATTTATTTTACATTTATGGAAATTAATCTTCAAATAAAAGCACATAATTTGTACTATCTTAAAATATTTGTACTATTTTTGAAAAAGAGTGTTGACATTTATATTAAAAACAAATTAATAAAAACATGTATTTGCATTTGTTAATTTTTTTACTTTTCTCTACCAATTTATAATTTTAGACCACAAAATCATAAATTTTGTGGTCTTTTTGAGTCACTAAATTTTCATCATTAGCATGAACCTTAGTTATATAAAAATTGTTGGGAATAATTATTTTTTTAGAAACAATTAGACTCTGTTCTGCCAATTAATAAAGGAATTCAGAAATCCTCTACAGAATATGGTTCTCTTTAATGGAAAAGGAAAATAGTCTAAAATTTCATTTTCTTTTTATGTTTAAATATTTTTTTCTTTCTTTGAAAATCAAATATATTTATAGTGTAGAAGAACAAAATACTGGTAGTAAAATGAATAATAAGTTTGTGAGAGAACACAAAAATGCAAAAGCACACAGCATTTGTTTTGTCTGAAATAATTCTTCACAGTACACTTGAAATTATCCACTTACCATGTCATGTGACAAATAAATAAATAGGGGTGAGAATCGATTAACAGTTTTAACTGGATTAATCGGATTGTTAATCGATTTTCAATTTTCTCTGTAAAATTTCATTTGGACGATGAACAAACCTCTTTTTTTTTTTTTTTTTTTTTTGTTCTTTTCTTTTCACATAGTACACAACAGACCATAAAAATGATATAGATGTTAATTTAACTAGTTCATTAAACAATAAATAATAATAATAGTAAACATGCAAACAAATCTATAATAATAAAAGGAAAGGTTTGTCTGTCTGTCTGTCTGTCTGTCTGTCTGTCTGTCTATCTGTCTGTCTGTCTGTCTGTCTGTCTGTCTGTCTGTTCTTTTATACGTTCAGCCCCTATTGAACGCAGACGTACAAAAATTGACATACGGATGCTCTGGAGCCTTTCCGATGTTTTCCTCGAAACAGAATTTAAAAATTTTAATTAGTTGTGGAGATATTAATTAAAATGTCCACTCATGTCTAATCTAAAAGCGATCTCAAAGCAGAAAAAGTGGAAAATAAATTAGAAATATTTGTCCGATCGTTACAATTTCGATACCAAATGAAAGGGGCATTTTTTCTGAATCTAAGTGTGCAAGTGGTTTATCGGTACAACAATTAGATTTTTTAAAATTAACTAAAGTATGAATTTTCTGTGGCAACATCATTTCAAATGCCAGTAATGAAGACCCATCGTCTGTCATCAAAAAGGAAATGATTGCAACCGATCAAGATATCACGTGTTTTGTAGTAGGGAAAAATATTGCAATTTTCAATTTTTTTCAAATTTTAATTCACGTTACATTTGAATTCATATTCGGCCTAGACAGCATATTATAAAGCTACTGTTCAATTTTCATGAAAATATGTGGATAAACAAAAAAATGAGATTTAATTTTGTATTATATTTTCAACTATTTTAAATTGAGATATGCCGTTGAAATTTCGTAATATTGGTGTTTTTAACGCCCGATATTTCGATTCTGAATATTTTTGAAAGTGAAGAATTATTAGGAAGGGCTTGAAGGGGAGGGGGGGGGCAAGCAAACGGCCAGAAAAAATAAAAAATAAATAAATAAATAAATAAAAAGAGTTACAGCGTTTGAAATTGTTATTATTAGGTTTCAAGGAAAGATAAATCGATTGCGGATATTTTCAAGTGTAAAATTATTAGAAGGGACGGAAAGGGGGGGAAGGGGCAAAAACGTAGAAAAGGAACAGTTGTTTCGGAGAAAACAACGGAAAACCCAGAACGCCTTTATTGTTTTATATTTTGCAGAATTTCGAATTCTGATACTCCTTTCACATTTCATACTATGGATTTTGAACAGTATTTAGCCCGGAATTACCCAAGTTTCGGAGAAAACCACGAAAAAGTCAGACATAAATCGTTTTATAATAGTGTTTATATCATTTTTGTATCTCAGCTTCTAATTAGCATAATTTCAAAAGTAATATGTCATTTTGAAACTTATTTGAATGGAATTTCAAGAGTAGACGCCACAAATTTCTGTCACCTTCCATTAACCGACTATCATAAGTAATGGAATTTGAGATTTCACGTGATTTACACGTTTTAAGGTTTCCTGATTAGGTTTTCTTTTGTATCTCAGCTACTAATTAAAATAATTTTATAAGTAATACATTATTTGAAAGCTTTATTGATTTAGAATTGAACAGTAGATTACAGAATTTTCTACCGACAGATGGCGCTGTAATATTTTTAAATTTCAATATTTCGAAGTCTGAATATGATTAAATTATTTTTAATACATCATTCGAAAGATATTTTAAAGTACTTTTATACTATCGAAAGTGGGATTCGAGATTTCACCTAATTTACACGTTTTGAGGTCTCCTGAATCGGTTTTATTTTGTATCTCAGGTACTAATTAAAATAATTTCATAAGTAATACATCATTTGAAAGATTTGTTGATTTGGAATCGAACAGTGGAATACAGAAATTTGTACCGCCAGATGGCGCTATAATATTTTAAAATTTCAATATTTCAATTTCTAATTATGATTAAATTATTTTTAATATATCAATTGAAAGATATTTTAAAGTTCTTTTAAATTATCGAAAGTTTTCACCAGATTTACATGTTTTGAGGTGTCCTGAATCAGTTTTTTTTTTGTATCTCAGTTATTAATTAAAAAAAGTTCATAAGTAATACATCATTTGAAAGCTTATTTTAGTTGATACACATTTTAAAGTACTTTTACATTATCGAAAATGAAATTCGAGATTTCACCCGATTTACACGTTTTGGGGTGTCCTGATTAGGTTTTCTTTTGCATCTCATCTACTAATTAAAATAATTTCATGAGTGATGCATCATTTGAAAGCTTTGTTTATCTGGAATGGAACAATAGATTACAGAAATTTCTACCGCCAGATGGCGCTGTAATATTTTCAAATTTCAATATTTGAATTTCTAATTATGATTAAATTATTTTTAATGCATCATTCGAAAGATATTTTAAAGTTCTTTTATATTATCGACAGTTTTCACCAGATTTACACGTTTTGAGGTCTCCTGAATTAGTTTTCTTCTGTATCTCAGCGACTAATTAAAATAATTTCGTAATACATCATTAGAAAGCTTTTTTGATTTGGAATCGAACAGTGGAATACTGAAATTTCTACCGCCAGATGGCGCTGTAATTTTTTTAACTTTCAATATTTCAATTTCTAATTATGATTAAATTATTTTTAATGCATCATTCGAAAGATATTTTAAAGTTCTTTTATATTATCGACAGTTTTCACCAGATTTACACTTTTTGAGGTCTCCTGAATTCGTTTTCTTTTGTATCTCAGCTACTAATTAAAATAATTTCATAAGTAATACATCATTCAAAAGCTTTTTTGATTTGGAATCGAACAGTGGAATACTGAAATTTGTACCGCCAGATGGCGCTGTAATAATTTCAAATTTCAATATTTCAATTTCTAATTATGATAAAATTATTTTTAATACATCATTCGAAAGATATTTTAAAGTTCTTTTAAATTATCGAAAGTTTTCACCAGATTTACACATTTTGAGCTGTCCTGAATCAGTTTTCTTTTATATCTCAGTTATTAATTAAAAAAATTTCATAAGTAATACATCATTTGAAAGCTTTGTTGACTTGATACACATTTTAAAGTACTTTTACATTATCGAAAATGGAATTCGAGATTTCACCCGATTTACACGTTTTGAGGTCTCCTAATTAGGTTTTCTTTTGTATCTCAGCTACTAATTAAAATAATTTCATAAGTAATACATCATTAGAAAGCTTTTTTGATTTGGAATCGAACAGTGGATTACAGAAATTTCTACCGACAGATGGCGCTGTAATATTTTCAAATTTCAATATTTGAATTTCTAATTATGATTAAATTATTTTTAATGCATCATTCGAAAGATATTTTAAAGTTCTTTTATATTATCGACAGTTTTCACCAGATTTACACGTTTTGAGGTCTCCTGAATTAGTTTTCTTCTGTATCTCAGCTACTAATTAAAATAATTTCGTAATACATCATTAGAAAGCTTTTTTGATTTGGAATCGAACAGTGGAATACAGAAATTTGTACCGCCAGATGGCGCTGTAACATTTCAAATTTCAATATTTCAATTTCTAATTATGATAAAATTATTTTTAATACATCATTCGAAAGATATTTTAAAGTTCTTTTAAATTATCGAAAGTTTTCACCAGATTTACACGTTTTGAGCTGTCCTGAATCAGTTTTCTTTTATATCTCAGTTATTAATTAGAAAAATTTCATAAGTAATACATCATTTGAAAGCTTTGTTGACTTGATACACATTTTAAAGTACTTTTACATTATCGAAAATGGAATTCGAGATTTCACCCGATTTACACGTTTTGAGGTCTCCTAATTAGGTTTTCTTTTGTATCTCAGCTACTAATTAAAATAATTTCATAAGTAATACATCATTAGAAAGCTTTTTTGATTTGGAATCGAACAGTGGATTACAGAAATTTCTACCGCCAGATGGCGCTGTAATATTTTCAAATTTCAATATTTGAATTTCTAATTATGATTAAATTATTTTTAATGCATCATTCGAAAGATATTTGAAGTTCTTTTATATTATCGACAGTTTTCACCAGATTTACACGTTTTGAGGTCTCCTGAATTAGTTTTCTTTTGTATCTCAGATACTAATTAAAATAATTTCGTAATACATCATTAGAAAGCTTTTTTGATTTGGAATCGAACAGTGGAATACAGAAATTTGTACCGCCAGATGGCGCTGTAACATTTTAAAATTTCAATATTTCAATTTCTAATTATGATTAAATTATTTGTAATACATCATTCGAAAGATATTTTAAAGTTTTTTAAATTATCGAAAGTTTTCACCAGATTTACACGTTTTGAGGTGTCCTGAATCAGTTTTTTTTTTTTTTTTTTTTTTTTGTATCTCAGTTATTAATTAAAAAAAGTTCATAAGTAAAACATCATTTGAAAGCTTATTTTAGTTGATACACATTTTAAAGTACATTTACATTATCGAAAATGGAATTGGAGATTTCACCCGATTTACACGTTTTAGGTCTCCTGATTAGGTTTTCTTTTGTATCTCATCTACTAATTAAAATAATTTCATGAGTAATACATCATTTGAAAGCTTTGTTGATCTGGAATGGAACAATAGATTACAGAAATTTCTACAGCCAGATGGCGCTGTAATATTTTTAAATTTCAATATTCTAATTATGATTAAATTATTTCTAATACATCATTCGAAAGATATTTTAAAGTTCCTTTACATTATCGAAAGTGGAATTCGAGATTTCACCTGATTTACAATTTAAAGTGTCCTGATCAGGTTTTCTTTTGCATCTCAGCTAATTGAGTAAGACCGTTCAAAATTGGTATATGCAAGTTAATTAGGAGGGGCTGGAACGGTGGGGAAGGAATAGGCGCGCATGGGTTTGGGACCCGGTGCGAGTTTTTACCCGTTGATAAAAGATTTTTTTTTTTAATTTTATTTTCTTAATACTAAAAGTTTGAGTTGAGAAGGAATATGCGTGTACAGCGCACGTATATCCTCAAACGTGCGCGCACAGCGCGCATTGGTCTGCGTTGCCGACGGCAGTGGCGTCCCGGTGTGAGTTTTTACCCGATGCTAAATGATATATTTTTTAATTCCTTTTCTTAAGAATGAAAGTTTATGAGTAATAACATGGAATTTTGAGAAGTCATAAGGATGGTGAAGGAATACGTGCGCGCAGCGCACGGGTCTACGCTGCCGAAGGCAGTGGGGACCCGGTGCGACATTTTTCCTGATCAGAATTTTTTTTTCTCTTTTTTTATCACATGATAAAAATTAATGCAATTTTGAGAATTCATTAATTTTTGTGATTCATTTAAAAATAGTGACCAGCGAAGCGGGCGTAGCCTGCTAGTCTATAATAATAAATGGAAAGGTTTGTCTGTCTGTCTGTCTGTCTGTCTGTCTGTCTGTCTGTCTGTCTGTCTGTTCTTTTATACGTTCAGCCCCTACTGAACGCAGAAACACAAGAATTGACATACGGATGCTCTGTAGCCTTTCCGATGTTTTCCTCGAAACAGAATTTAAAAATCTTAATTAGTTTCGGAGATATTAATTAAAATGTTGACCCATGTCGATCGAACAATGACCAAAAATCCTTATTGCTTAAAAAGAGGCATCCTATCAGCATTCAGCAGACGATTTTAACGGCTGTCTCGAAAGGAAACAAAACAGGTGCAAGTCATTAATGTCACATGATCTTTAACTGGGGTTAAAAATTGCAAATTTCAAAGTGCTACAAATTTTCTTTGTCGTACACAACACTTAATATACAACCTTTTCAGCACAAAACAAACCTGCAGTTAAAATTTCATCAATTTTCATTAATAAACAAAGTAGTTACATTTTAATTGCAAAATAAATTTTATTCTAACACGTAATCCATCTTTCAATAGACGATAGAAGTTTCCATAGCAACAAAATACATTTGAAGGAACTAAAAAATACTTTTTCTTTTTCTTTTTACTTCCATTACCCGACTACCGTGGTATATATAGGTTTTGGGGAAATAAAAAATATTTATTTTTCTTTTTACTTCCATTAATAAAACTACCGTAGATAATGGAATTAGAGATTTCACGTGATTTACATGTTTTGAATGTCCTGAGTAGGTTTTCTTTTGTATCTCAGCTAAAATTTCGATATTTCAAATTCCAATTAAATTATTTTTAATACATCATTCGAAAGATATTTTAAAGTTGTTTTAAATTATCGAAAGATTTAACCAGATTTACACGTTTTGAGGTCCCCTGAATTAGTTTTCTTTTGTATCTCAGCTACTAATTAAAATAATTTCATAAGTAATGCATCATTAGAAAGGTTTTTTGATTTGGAATCGAACAGTGGAATACAGAAATTTGTACCGCCAGATGGCGCTGTAATATTTTAAAATTTCAATATTTCATTATTTCAATTTCTAATTATGATTAAATTATTTTGAATACATAAGTTCTTTTAAATTATCGAAAGTTTTCATCAGATTTACACGTTTTGAGGTGTCCTGAATCAGTTTTCTTTAATATCTCAGAAATTAATTAAAAAAATTTCATAAGTAATACATCATTTGAAAGCTTTGTTGACTTGATACACATTTTAAAGTACTTTTACATTATCGAAAATGGAATTCGAGATTTCACCCGATTTACACGTTTTGAGGTGTCCTGATTAGGTTTTCTTTTGTATCTCAGCTACTATTTAAAATAATTTTATAAGTAATACATCATTAGAAAGCTTTTTTGATTTGGAATCGAACAGTGGATTACAGAAATTTCTACCGCCAGATGGCGCTGTAATATTTTCAAATTTCAATATTTCAATTTCTAATTATGATTAAATTATTTTTAATGCATCATTCGAAAGATATTTTAAAGTTATTTTATATTATCGACAGTTTTCACCAGATTTACACGTTTTGAGGTCTCCTGAATTAGTTTTCTTTTGTATCTCAGCTACTAATTAAAATAATTTCGTAAGTAATACATCATTAGAAAGCTTTTCGAACAGTGGAATACAGAAATTTGTACCGCCAGATGGCGCTGTAATATTTTAAAATTTCAAATTCTAATTATGATTAAATTATTTTTAATACAGCATTCGAAAGATATTTTAAAGTTCTTTTAAATTATCGAAAGTTTTCACCAGATTTACACGTTTTGAGGTGTCCTGAATCAGTTTTCTTTTGTATCTCAGCTACTAATTAAAATAATTTCATAAGTAATACATCATTAGAAAGCTTTTTTGATTTGGAATCGAACAGTGGAATGCAGAAATTTGTACCGCCAGATGGCGCTGTAATATTTTAAAATTTCAATATTTCAATTTCTAATTATGACTAAATTATTTGTAATACATCATTCGAAAGATATTTTAAAGTTCTTTTAAATTATCGAAAGTTTTCATCAGATTTGCACGTTTTGAGGTGTCCTGAATCAGTTTTCTTTAATATCTCAGTTATTAATTAAAAAAAGTTCATAAGTAATACATCATTTGAAAGCTTATTTTAGTTGATACACATTTTAAAGTACTTTTACATTATCGAAAATGGAATTCGAGATTTCACCCGATTTACACGTTTTGAGGTGTCCTGATTAGGATTTCTTTTGTATCTCATCTACTAATTAAAATAATTGCATGAGTAATACATCATTTGAAAGCTTTGTTGATCTGGAATGGAACAATAGATTACAGAAATTTCTACCGCCAGATGGCGCTGTAATATTTTTAAATTTCAATATTTCATATTCTATCGCGAAAATGACTAAAAATCCTTATTGCTTAAAAAGAGGCATTCTATCAGCATTCAGCAGACGATTTTAACGGCTGTCTCTAACGGAAAAAAAATATGTGCAAGTCATTAATGTCACATGATCTTTGACTGGGGTTAAAAATTGCAAATTTCAAAGTGCTTCAAATTTTCTTTTTCGTACACAACACTTAATATACAACCTATTCAGCACAAAACCAACCTGCAGTTAAAATTTCATCAAAATTCATTTATAAACAAAGCAGTTACATTTTAATTGCTAATTTAATTTTATTCTAACACGTAATCTATCTTTCAATAGACGATAGGAGTTTCCATAGCAACAAAATACATTTGAAGGAACTAAAAAATACTTTTTCTTTTTCTTTTTACTTCCATTACCCGACTACCGTGGTATATATATAGGTTTTGGCGAAATAAAAAATATTTATTTTTCTTTTTACTTCCATTAATAAAAACCGTAGATAATGGAATTAGAGATTTCACGTGATTTACATGTTTTAGAATGTCCTGATTAGGTTTTCTTTTGTATCACAGCTACTAATTAAAATAATTTCATAAGTAACACATTATTTGAAAGCATTGTTGGTTTGGAATTAAACAGTAGATTACAGAAATTTCTACCGCCAGATATTTTAAAATTTCGATATTTCAAATTCCAATTAAATTATTTTTGATACATCATTCAAAAGATATTTTAAAGTTCTTTTAAATTATCGAAAGTTTTCACCAGATTTACACGCTTTGAGGTCTCCTGAATAAGTTTTCTTTTGTATCTCAGCTACTAATTAAAATAATTTCATGAGTAATGCATCATTAGAAAGCTTTTTTAGATTTGGAATCGAACAGTGGAATACAGAAATTTGTACCGCCAGATGGCGCTGTAATATTTTAAAATTTCAAACTTTCAATTTCTAATTATGATTAAATTATTTTTAATACATCATTCGAAAGATATTTTAAAGTTCTTTTAAATTATCGAAAGTTTTCACCAGATTTACACGTTTTGAGGTGTCCTGAATCAGTTTTCTTTTCTATCTCAGTTATTAATTAAAAAAATTTCATAAGTAATACATCATTTGAAAGCTTTGTTGACTTGATACACATTTTAAAGTACTTTTACATTATCGAAAACGGAATTCGAGATTTCACCCGATTTACACGTTTTGAGGTGTCCTGATTAGGATTTCTTTTGTATCTCAGCTACTAATTAAAATAATTTTATAAGTAATACATCATTAGAAAGCTTTTTTGATTTGGAATCGAACAGTGGATTACAGAAATTTCTACCGCCAGATGGCGCTGTAATATTTTCAAATTTCAAAATTTCAATTTCTAATTATGATTAAATTATTTGTAATACATGATTCGAAAGATATTTTAAAGTTCTTTTAAATTATCGAAAGTTTTCACCAGATTTACACGTTTTGAGGTGTCCTGAATCAGTTTTTTTTTTGTATCTCAGTTATTAATTAAAAATGATCATAAGTAATACTTCATTTGAAAGCTTATTTTAGTTGATACACATTTTAAAGTACTTTTACATTATCGAAAAATGGAATTCGAGATTTCACCCGATTTACACGTTTTGAGGTGTCCTGATTAGGTTTTCTTTTGTATCTCATCTACTAATTAAAATAATTTCATGAGTAATACATCATTTGAAAGCTTTGTTAATCTGGAATGGAACAATAGATTACAGAAATTTCTACCGCCAGATGGCGCTGTAACATTTTTAAATTTCAATATTTCATATTCTAATTATGATTAAATTATTTCTAATACATCATTCGAAAGATATTTTAAAGTTCTTTTACATTATCGAAAGTGGAATTCGAGATTTCACCTGATTTACAATTTAAAGTGTCCTGATCAGGTTTTCTTTTGCATCTCAGCTAATTGAGTAAGACCGTTCAAAATTGGTATATGGAAGTTAATTAGGAGGGGCTGGAACGGTGGGGAAGGAATAGGCGTGCAGCGCGCATGGGTTTGGGACCCGGTGCGAGTTTTTTCCCGATGATAAAAGATTTTTTTTTATTTTTTTATTTTCTTAATAATAAAAGTTTGAGTTGAGAAGGAATATGCGTTTACAGCGCACGTATATCCTCAAGCGTGCGCGCGCAGCGCGCATGGGTCTGCGCTGCCGACGGCAGTGGCGTCCCGGTGTGAGTTTTTACCCGATACTAAATGATATATTTTTTAATTCCTTTACTTGAGAATGAAAGTTTATGAGTAATAACATTGGATTTTGAGAAGTCATAAGGATAGTGAATGAATACGTGCGCACAGCGCACGGGTCTACGCTGCCGAAGGCAGTGGGGACCCGGTGCGATATTTTTCCGGATCAGAATTTTTTTTTTCTCTTTTTTTATCACATGATACAAATTAATGCAATTTTGAGAATTCATTAATTATTGTGATTCATTTAAAAATAGTGACCAGCGAAGCGGGCGTAGCCTGCTAGTCTATAATAATAAATGGAAAGGTTTGTCTGTCTGTCTGTCTGTCTATCTGTCTGTCTGTCTGTCTGTCTGTCTGTTCTTTTATACGTTCAGCCCCTACTGAACGCAGAAACACAAGAATTGACATACGGATGCTCTGAAGCCTTTCCGATGTTTTCCTCGAAACAGAATTTAAAAATATTAATTAGTTTCGGAGATATTAATTAAAATGTTGACCCATGTCGATCGAACAATGACCAAAAATCCTTATTGCTTAAAAAGAGGCATTCTATCAGCATTCAGCAGACGATTTTAACGCCTGTCTCGAACGGAAACAAAACAGGTGCAAGTCATTAATGTCACGTGATCTTTAACTGGGGTTAAAAATTGCAAATTTCAAAGTGCTTTAAATTTTCTTTTTCGTACACAACACTTAATATACAACCTTTTCAGCACAAAACCAACCTGCAGTTAAAATTTCATCAATTTTCATTAATAAACAAAGCAGTTACGTTTTAATTGCAAAATAAATTTTATTCTAACACGTAATCCATCTTTCAATAGACGATAGAAGTTTCCATAGCAACAAAATACATTTGAAGGAACTAAAAAATACTTTTTCTTTTTCATTTTACTTACATTACCCGACTACCGTGGTATATATAGGTTTTGGGGAAATAAAAAATATTTATTTTTCTTTTTACTTCCATTAATAAAACTACCGTAGATAATGGAATTAGAGATTTCACGTGATTTACATGTTTTAGAATGTCGTGAGTGGGTTTTCTTTTGTATCTCAGCTAAAATTTTGATATTTCAAATTCCAATTAAATTATTTTTAATACATCATTCGAAAGATATTTTAAAGTTGTTTTAAATTATCGAAAATTTTCACCAGATTTACACGTTTTGAGGTCTCCTGAATTAGTTTTCTTTTGTATCTCAGCTACTAATGAAAATAATTTCATAAGTAATGCATCATTAGAAAGCTTTTTTGATTTGCAATCGAAGAGTGGAATACAGAAATTTGTACCGCCAGATGGCACTGTAATATTTTAAAATTTCAATATTTCATTATTTCAATTTCTAATTATGATTAAATTCTTTTGAATACATCATTCGAAAGATATTTTAAAGTTCTTTTAAATTATCCAAAGTTTTCACCAGATTTACACGTTTTGTGGTGTCCTGAATCAGTTTTCTTTTATATCTCAGAAATTAATTAAAAAAATTTCATAAGTAATACATCATTTGAAAGCTTTGTTGACTTGATACACATTTTAAAGTACTTTTACATTATCGAAAATGGAATTCGAGATTTCACCCGATTTACACGTTTTGAGGTTTCCTGATTAGGTTTTCTTTTGTATCTCAGCTACTAATTAAAATAATTTTATAAGTAATACATCATTAGAAAGCTTTTTTGATTTGGAATCGAACAGTGGATTACAGAAATTTCTACCGCCAGATGGCGCTGTAATACATACAAATTTCAATATTTCAATTTCTAATTATGATTAAATTATTTTTAATGCATCATTCGAAAGATATTTTAAAGTTCTTTTATATTATCGACAGTTTTCACCAGATTAACACGTTTTGAGGTCTCCTGAATTAGTTTTCTTTTGTATCTCAGCTACTAATTAAAATAATTTCGTAAGTAATACATCATTAGAAAGCTTTTCGAACAGTGGAATACAGAAATTTGTACCGCCAGATGGCGCTGTAATATTTTAAAATTTCAATATTTCAATTTCTAATTATGATTAAATTATTTTTAATACAGCATTCGAAAGATATTTTAAAGTTCTTTTAAATTATCGAAAGTTTTCACCAGATTTACACGTTTTGAGGTCTCCTGAATCAGTTTTCTTTTGTATCTCAGCTACTAATTAAAATAATTTCATAAGTAATACATCATTAGAAAGCTTTTTTGATTTGGAATCGAACAGTGGAATACAGAAATTTGTACCGCCAGATGGCGCTGTAATATTTTAAAATTTCAATATTTCAATTTCTAATTATGATTAAATTATTTGTAATACATCATTCGAAAGATATTTTAAAGTTCTTTTAAATTATCGAAAGTTTTCACCAGATTTACACGTTTTGAGGTGTCCTGAATCAGTTTTTTTTTGTATCTCAGTTATTAATTAAAAATGATCATAAGTAATACTTCATTTGAAAGCTTATTTTAGTTGATACACATTTTAAAGTACTTTTACATTATCGAAAATGGAATTTGAGATTTCACCCGATTTACACGTTTTGAGGTGTCCTGATTAGGTTTTCTTTTGTATCTCATCTACTAATTAAAATAATTTCATGAGTAATACATCATTTGAAAGGTTTGTTGATCTGGAATGGAACAATAGATTACAGAAATTTCTACCGCCAGATGGCGCTGTAATATTTTTAAATTTCAATATTTCATATTCTAATTATGAATAAATTATTTTTAATACATCATTCGAAAGATATTTTAAAGTTCTTTTACATTATCGAAAGTGGAATTCGAGATTTCACCTGATTTACAATTTAAAGTGTCCTGATCAGGTTTTCTTTTGCATCTCAGCTAATTGAGTAAGACCGTTCAAAATTGGTATATGCAAGTTAATTAGGAGGGGCTGGAACGGTGGGGAAGGAATAGGCGCGCAGCGCGCTGGGGTTTGGGACCCGGTGCCAGTTTTTACCCGATGATAAAAGATTTTTTTTAAATTTTATTTTCTTAATAAAAGTTTGAGTTGAGAAGGAATACGGGTGTACAGCGCACGTATATCCTCAAACGTGCGCGCGCAGCGCGCATGGGTCTGCGCTGCCGAAGGCAGTGGAGTCCCGTTGTGAGTTTTTACCCGATGCTAAATGATATATTTTTTAATTCCTTTTCTTGAGAATGAAAGTTTATGAGTAATAACATGGAATTTTGAGAAGTCATAAGGATGGTGAACGAATACGTGCGCGCAGTGCACGGGTCTACGCTGCCGAAGGCAGTGGGGACCCGGTGCGACATTTTTCCTGATCAGATTTTTTTTTTTTCTTTTTTTATCACATGATAAAAATTAATGCAATTTTGAGAATTCATTAATTATTGTGATTCATTTAAAAATAGTGACCAGCGAAGCGGGCGTAGCCTGCTAGTAATGAATAAAGAAAACCCCTTAATTTTTTCTAATAAATGAAAAACTATTTTAAATACAAAGGTAATATAACATTTCGAAAATTAACTGCAAATATTCGTACGTGACTGAGCATTTATAAATAATTGTTTTAAACTTAGATTTAATTAAGAATATTTAGTGTGGTTGTCTCTTAATTATTGATATATAATAATAATAAAACATAATTAAAAAGTATCTTACAAATACTAAATAATTAAATTATACTCTGTCATATTTAATGAAAGATACGAATGAAACTGACAGACATGTTTATGTCCAAATATTACACAACAGATCATAATAATAATAAAATAAATAAATAAATACTATTTTAATCAATTCCTTAAACACACAAGCACATTGACATTTTTGGGATATAATTTTGATCTTATGTGGAATATATATATGCGAATATGTGAAAAAATATTTTGTAGGGGTGCATATGTTTAGGATTAAGGCCGACTGACTTCACTAGGGTCCTAGGCCTATGGATTGAATGCCGTCCGTGTGGATCTTTCTGAGGGGTCCTAGCCCGTATTTACATGAGTTTCACAGAAAACTTTAAACAGCTATGTCGATAAGTGCAACCAGGGATCAAACCCGTCACTTCCCATCTACCAGCTTTGAGCACAGAACCACTCAGCTTCTGGTGAGGTAGTATTTTGTAGACAAAACAGCATTTAAAATTTTTACATTAATTCATAGTTTGAAAATTTTAATCGGATTTTGAAAATTTTTAATCGAATTAATTGGACTGATTCGATTAAAAAAATTGATTGGGACTAAGCATTGATTGATTAATCGGCACAACCCTATAAATAAAGCAATGTGGTAACTTAACCAATTTGCTGCTTTTTTCTTTCATTACTTTTTGTAATTTTAGAAATCAAACAAATGAACATTGTGTATTTTTTCAATTAAATATAAATTACAAAATGATAATATTTCGAAAATCAACAGTAAAAAAATTACACAGAAAGTTTGTTGATTTGTGGCAAAATAATCATGAATTTTGGGAATCAGCATTGAAAAAAGTACAAATTGTGTTAAATAGTGATGATTTACTGTTTTAAAATCTGGTTCTTTGCAAAGGTTGGAGAACTTAAAATGGAAGTTTTGCAAAAAATCAAAACATTTTAAAAAGTTCTTTAGAAATTTTTGTTGAGAAAAGTTGATTGTAAAAAGTTTTGTTGATTATAAAAGTTTAATGTAAAAGCTGATTGTAAAAGTTTTGTTGATTGCTGAAAAATTGTAAAAGTTGAGTTGAAATTTTGATAATTACTGTTAAAAATAAATAAATAAATAAAATAAGTAATGAATGTGCTAAAAGGTTGTATTGGCCACCAGCAAATAACTGAAAATTTCAATTCTCAGGTCTATAGCACAACTCTTCATCAGGGGCAAAAAAACAGACAGGAGTGTAGCATAAAAGCAATTATTTAATTATTTTGACTTATTGTACTTTTTGCAATTTATGGATTTTACTTATCTAACACATTAGAATAAATAAAACATCATAATATGTTTTGCATACCTCGTATTGAACAACTTTGAACTTTCTTGTAGATGTTGATTGGATTATCTGGAAAATTGACTGGCTACAATGGAACCTTTTCATTTAACAAACCTGGAGACAAATATGCTGATCATAATTATCTTGGAATGAGAATTGTAAAATTCTTACTATTGATTTATTTTATTCTTCATTATTAATTTGAAATATAAATTTTATTAACTTAACATTAAGAATTGATTTTTAAACTTATTAAATGTATTTATGAGATTTTAGAAAAGTTTTTTTAGAATAAATATTATTTTAAAATCTATATAAACATTATTAATATTTACTTTTATTTATTCATTATTTTACTTTTCTTAAATTGTTATAAAATTTTATCTGAGCGTTTTATTTTAGAATATTTCATGGATTATTTGTCACATTTTATTTTCTTTAAATTATTTATATTTTTCATGACTAAAAAATAATTAGTGCATTTGATTTCCTCCTATAAAATATGATTCCTATATTTACCATTATTGTTTAAACTAACATTTTATTTCTCTAGAAGAAATTAATTGAATAACAGAATATATCTAATGCTAAGATTGACATCTATGTATATATAACTATTTAAAATAATAATAAAATAAAAGGCTAATTTTCTTTTTTATTAATTATGAATTTACTTTTCATCTAAAAATGACTGGTTTATGATATATTATCAAAGTGTTTTGAAATTTCTAATAACTGACAAATAAAACTAAAAGTATCATTTACAATACTTCAGTACCATCTTCTTTGAATTATTTATGCAAGAATTTTTCAATAAAAATTCAAAATTTTACTAATGATGAAAATTATATGAATTTTAAAAATGGGGAAGAATATCAAATAATATATATAATTTTATCACAAATGACAATAACTATTATTAATAAATAAATAAAATGTTATATTTTAATGAATTATTAAGATCTAAATATTATTTACATTTATACAATACAAATTACAGGCATTTCTGAATCACAGATTAATGGGACTCTACTGTATTAATTTTTACTTCAAATTAAATTTTTATTAAATAAATGGCAAAAACCTTACTTTCTAGGCCTCATCTTAGTCGCTTTCGCCGGAGGCCCCCGGCATCTTCAGAGTGAATGCGCTTTTAGCTGTAAGTGATCTATCTTCTTGTTTTCTGGAGTTAGTTGGCCATTCTCTCAGCAGGTGGCTCAAAACTCGACTGACATCAGCACAGGACTCATTCCCATTAAAGCAATTTAAATGGACTCTTCCCACCTGACGTCAGAGGTCACACGATAGAGGAAAAACAAATAGCAGACGAAGTCTTGTTTATCTAGAGCGGTTGCTGAAATAACATATTTGCTATTCTTATTTTTGATCAATCATATTTAACCTGTGTTATTTTTTTTATACATCATCATTTTTAATCCATTTTATATCGTTATTCGTCATCTTTTGTTTGCTGTATACATTTACAATCATTATTTAGTTTATACCTGTTATTGATGTTCATGAAGACCATGCTTAAATACTCTGATTTTTGGTACTTAACCCATTCATGGTTACGCCATTTTTAGTTTTTTCGTTTCGAAGCCATTTTAGTGGGATGTGTTTTATATATTTTTAAGTCATTAAGTACTAATAATATTACAAATTTATCAGGAATACTGAAAAACTGATTGTTTTCTATTTAGCAAATTCGTAGCAATAAATAAATGATTCAGAAGTAAAAAACTCTGACCGTGTATACACGTTCATGACCATGAAAGGGTTAAATCAGTGGCAGTGCAATATCGTACTACGTAAATCCATGTAGACCAGTAACTAAGTTAATTAACTTGTTGTAACACCTTTATCCAATTAAATTAAATGAAAACATTTTATAATCTATAAACATTCCACAAGAACAAGCTATTATTTATTGCTAGATCAGTTAATGTAACAGTTAAACTGGAACATACAAAAATCGATTCTTACAGGTGAAAATAAATAAACACATAAAGTGTTTTTTAAAAATTATTAAATTTACAAATACAATTATTCTACTGTTTACAAATGCACAATATTACTTTTATTTTATTTTATAGTAAATATTAACAATTTTGTTCTTAAGAATTATATTTAATTGAATTCGATTATTCGTTTTCCTCTATCACATGATTGAGCAGACGACGGTGGAAAGAGCCCATTGCTAATAATTTCAATTGTTTCCCGGTACGAAGCAACTAATATGAAGCCTAGAAAGTAAGGTTTTTGCCATTTATTTTATAGTTTGAAGGCTTCATATTTTTTAAATCTTAAAGTTAAATTTTTATTTAAAAAAAAAGAAAAAAAACAAACAACTTAATCTAAAAATTATTTATTACAATATAATTAAATCTTTAAGATTTTCTTTTTTTTAAATATTTTATGATTACATATACCTTTAAAATTTTACTGGATTTATTTATTTATTTTTAATTACAAATTATATCACTTTCTAATATTTTTTTTTTAATAAAGTATCCTTTGAATCAATCAGCCATCTTTACAATTGTATTTGGTACTTTTATGTTGTTGTGATTAAATTCAGATATAGCCAAATTGTTAGCGTTCGAAAAAAATTAAAATCATAAAAGTGACCACCAAAATATCTACAATGGGATTAAGTGGGGGGGGGGGGGGGGGGGGGCAAGGAGAAAAAAAGTTATGTAATTAATGTTATACATTTTGTTTATTATTTTATGAAAATTATTATAATACAGTACAGGATCCGTTATCCAGGAAGCTTAGTACCTGGAATATTCTGGATAAGGGGGTTTTCCGTAATTTGGGACACTTTATTATATGTATAAAAATAGTGCAAGATAATTTCATAAATAGCAGTGATAAACACGAATAATATATATAAATACTTTACCAATATTATCATTCGTTCATTTAATCTACAAAATAAAAAACATTCTTAATTAGAATTTTAAACTATAAATAATAATAGTAATAATAAATGAAAAATAAACAAACATATGTAAAATTTAATTTTGGACCTGAGAGTAAAATCCTTTCATTTTGGATTTTGCAAACATTTCTATGATACATTTTTGCTTATAGTGTGTCTCTGATATTAATTGTTCATAAATGTTTCAAATATTTTTTTGCACATAATGCTAAATATTTTATGAAATGAATTCTAAAAACAATGGAAATTAATAAAAACTATTTAAATTTTTTATAACAGTTGGGACTTCATGCATGCGATCTGAGTTCAAGGATAAAATTCATTTGTTATTGGGCACTTTAAAAAGTATGTGTTATTAAAGTTTATCTATTAAAAAATACCATAAAAATTCATTTTCTAACCTAAATTTGCAAAATTTTCAGCAATTATTTGAACAATTTTGTGCTCACCCTATTTCTCCCTGAATAACACCGTAGCATTAAAGAAAATAGGTTGTAAAACTATAATTAATTTTGACTGCCGCTATTGTATAACTTTAATTCTTAAATTTTACGATAATTAAAAATTTTGGTAGTTGGCATTTTGCATTCTGGTTTTCGGAGCATTCTGGATAATGGGTTTCAGGATAACGGATCCTATACAGTAATATTATTATTACCATAAAATCCTGAAAGTAACCCCTCCCCCTTTTTTTTGAAAAGCAAAACGTATAAATTTCAGGTGGGGGGGGGGGGGTTATAATCAAGATTCTTTAAAAAAATGAAGAAAAGGGAGGGGAAGTTATATTCGAGGGGGTACTTTCGGGATTTTACGGTACTTACTTAAAAGGAAATATTAAAGGTAAAAAAAACTGTGTAATGATTCCATTGATAACATGCATCCGACACTTTATGAAAAATTAGTTAAATTAGAAATAATATATAAATATTAAAACTTAATTCAATGCCAAACTTAACTTGCAATGCCGACGTATCGTAAGTGCGCCCGAAGATTGGATGTAGCTTTGTTGGATGGAGAAAGAAAAAGATGGGGGGTTACTTTCGGGATAACAGAGACATTTCACTTTCAGCGAGAAAAGGGAGGGGGGGGGTTATATTCGATGGGGGGGGTTACTTTCGGGATTTTACGGTATGTTATATTATAAATTCCTCTGAATTTCTTGGTAAGTTTAGTGATGAGTCTGATCCCAAGAACAGAAAAGTACCTTTTTTATTTACTTTTAATATTTTAAAAGATTTTCTTAATATATTTTTTTCTAATTTAAATTATAAAATTATTTTTTAACCATCCAATATGGATTATTCTCGGATGTGGCATCTCTTGCTCTGTATTTCAGAATGCCTGTGTGTCTACCATAAAGGTTCCAATATTTAATTTATTACAGTATTTATCATTATTAAAATAAAGACCTTATGCATTTATTACTGTATTCATTCAATTCAGTGATAGTCTAAACTATATATTTTTAGTTTTATCCTATATTTCATTTCCTTGCAAAAAGTTACACTTACATACTTCCCGATTTCGACGGAAGCCTTCCGAATTTTCGATCTATCTCCCGATTTTCCGATTTATCATAAAAGAGAGAAAATTACAAAATAGCTCATAATAGAGCAAAATTAAACAATGTTTATTACAAAAAATATTACGCATGTAATTTTTTCGAGAATTCGCGGAAATCCGCAGTTTCCACGAATTAATTTCTGCCGCGTTTAAAAAAAATCGTGGATATAGTTCGTTTATAAAAAAGAAACCTCATTGATGAGCAACGATCAAATGCTCTACAAAAGCCTCCCGATTTTTAATCTTTTTCCATCCACAGCATGAATGTCAATATTCATTTTAAAGTTGCTTTATGAGATTCTAGAACCTTTTAAAGAAATAGAAATGTTAAATGTTTCTAACACATCTAATTATTTTTTGCCCCCCCCTCTTTTCACATCTCCAAGTAGCGATCGGTAAAATAGTGTTCTGCAGAAGCTTTTTGTTTCCCAATCTCTTTCTATCCACAACATAAATGACAATATTCATTTTAAACTTGTTTTGGCAGATTCTAGAAATAGAATTGAAAGAGTTATTGAAAATTTTTTCTACTAATTTCTAATTTTATCCATAGTTAAGTTTCCAAAAATTAAGTATGGAAATATGTGTACTTCGTATAAAAAAAAAAAAAAAAAAATCTCCCTAATTTTAGTTAAATCTCCCAAATTTTGAAAATGAATCTTCCTATTTCTCATTTTTTAAGGTTGGCAAGTATGCACTTATACGTGTTTTTTAATCTAATCCTACCTTTTGTACTTTTTAGTTTTGTGCAGTATTGGGAATATTTATAGTGCCATTTTCGTTCATGATTGTCTGGGAGTTGACCCAGTCTCTTCCTGCATCTTCACTTGCTGCTACTTTTATAATATTTGGTAATTTTTATTTTATTATTATTATTATTATTTTTAATCATATCACATTCAACAATTTTTTAACGATCTAATATTTGATGCAGTTTTAATTTAAATTTTTCTGGAGGGAAATGGGCCTAAGTTTGTGAATTGTACATAAAATATTGTGTGAAAGCATTCATATATTTACTTTTCGTATATATATATTTTCCCCCCTTAAATTATCATCCTAGTTGCAGAATTTCCTATATTTGTCTGCAGCAAAACAAACAAAATTTGTCTACAACCTAGAAATACACAAATGATTTCATGATTTAAACATTAATAATTTGCTTAATGTTTCAACAATTTAACAACAAATATTGAACATAACTAACAAATATAATATATTGAACATGAAAGTATAAAGTGCAGAATGTTTTAGCTTTATTCTGTATTCCTTTAATAAATAAGTTTTCAAATATAAGTAAAGTATGTTAGTGTAATAAAAAATTAAAAATAGATTTTTTGCATGTATATATTACTTATTCAAAAATATATAATTTCTAATATAAAAATACATGAAAAGATCTTTTATTTATTTTATTATTATTTATTTTTATTTATTTATTTATTTATTTATTTTTTTTTTTTTTTTGTTACTATTTTTAATTTTACAAAATGATTAAAAAATAAATAAAATAAATTCTAAATTGTGATAAAAGATTTCGTACAACGAAATAAAGAATTCGTTTTAATTCAAGTTCCCAGTTTAGATCTAATCTTAAGTACCATGAAAGTTATTTATTTCATAATTAATTATTACTTTGCAATAATAGTTTTCTTTTAGACTAAAATGATTCTCTTTTGAATAAAACTTAAAATTCAAACCTAATACAGTATAGGAACCATTATCCAGAACCCATGGGACCAGAAGAATTCCGGATTTCGGAATTTTCTGGATTTTGGGCCCTTTTCCCATTATTGCTTTCCCTTATTTATAAAACGTAACTCAGTAATTGACAGGTACTAATTTACTTCTAGGAGCAACTACTTCACATACAGACAGACATTTAAAAAAAAATATTCAAATTTCGTATATTCTAGAGCTCTTAAAACATGCAAATAAATCAAAAACTGGATGTCAAGATTTTTTGCAAATATGATACATTTTTTCTATTAAATTTAGCAGGAAGAAAAAAATAACTATAATACGTATATATATATATATACAAACATGTACATTACTGCCACTTGCCATGAGTAGCATGGTTGCTTCTTTATCAATGCTGCTAAACATGAATACTAGGGCTGGATTATTTATCAATATATCCCCAAGTATCGATATTTTTTTAATATCCCGATAACAATATTTAAGATCTAGCTCCGCCAATATATCCCTTTAACGATATTGCCTAGTGCACTTCCGAGTGAACGAAACTCGAACGAGACCCGGAGAAAAAAAGCGCCGAATATCTTATTCTAATACTCATTTTCTACTTTCCTCTAATTACTCACTCTGTGCAATACATATACTCATCCTTCATAACCTCAAATCTAAACATCACTGCTTTAAAAAGGCCACCGCATAATAAAAAAATAAACCATTATTTATTGAAAGCCATCTGCTTTGATTATCCCGGAAATAAGCTGACTTCGTTCAAGGTCACGGTTCTACCCCTTCAGAAAAAATTCATCAGACATACTCCAATATCACAATCCATTCACTATTATTGCATATTCATACCTATAATCAGCAGGTGTGTTTACTAGGAAAGAGATTTGATGTTAGTCGAAACGATATATCCCTATCCGAGATATCTATTATGGGTTCTGATATATTACACTATATCGAATTCCCACTCTACATTCATGCATATCGTAGGTGATGGAAACCACAGAAAAGGCAATATGACGAATGAAAACAATATCTTCTGTTTTAGCTTCTTTCCTGCTATTGGTTCATTGATATCAGTCTATTTCAAAGTGTCGATATAAAATGGCCAATAACATGCTTCAACATGTGTTTAATAAAGATCATCAAAGCCGAACTGATACAGTGATGCCAGATTGGGGATTTTGTCCCCATTTTGGGGAGTTTTGAGGTTTCTGGGGACAATTTTGGAGACCAAATGTTTGTGGGGACTTTTTTGGGGAATTCTAGAATTTTTGGGGACAAATCTGGGGCGTTTTTCAACTTTCTGTCAATGTTGGTAACGTAATGATTTATCCCTATGACTAGAGACTTTCAATAGCTTTATTGTTATTTGGGGATTTTTTTCAAAAATTGCCTTCATTTGGGGAAAAATCTGAGCTTAAATCATAGAAAAATCTGCTTGATATTTTTTTTTGAAAAAATTTTTATTTTCCCTTTTTAGTAGAAATCAAGTTGGGGATTTTTTCGAAAAAAAAAAAACCGTGATTTGGGGAAATTTGAAGACCTGTTTGGGGAAATAATTTTCGACCATCTGGCATCACTGAACTGATATCTACTAGAAGAGTTTTTTTGCAAATTTTCTTAGCGTAAAATAAAAAACTTCTGAAAATTTAAGCAATTATGGAATGTAATTTTTTTTAATATTATTTTATTATTATTAAATATTTCGATAAAATATAAGACTGTACATCAGTCAGATAGCTCCCTTTCTCCTTTCCCATGTTATCCAATGGGATTTTCGTTGCTTCGTTTTATAAAAATATCTCATTCGAAAATGAAGTTTTTCAAATTCTGTTTTTTGAATATTACTCTTTGAACGGGTCGCCTTTTAGCTTAGTGAGCAATTTTTCGAAAAAAATAATTTAAATATTTTATTTCAATAAGTAAATTATGGACTCTAAGTGTGGATCTCTAAGTAAAATATTTAAATTTATTTTTTCGAAAAATTGCTCACTAAGCTAAAAGACGACCTGTTCAAAGAGTAATATTCAAAAACAGAATTCGAAAAAGTTCATTTTTGAATAAAATATTTTTATAAAACGATGCGACAAAAATCCCATTGGATAACATGGGAAGGGAGAAAGGGTGCTATCTAACTGATGTAAAATAAAGTTTTACCGTCAGTAATTTTACAGTGACAGTTTCTTTATAGAATTATATAATATTGAATAGTTTATTACTTGTTTTATGTAGCATTTATTTTTTTCTCTTTCCATTTATTTATTTATTTTATTTTTAAAACCGTACATGTTAAATAAAATTGGTTTAAATGCAAAATGAGTTACTTTAAGTAACAAAATGAAACTTCAACATAATTTTGTTTAAATAATGTAATTTATATACTGACAATGTATACATACATACACACACACACACATATATATAATATGTAATTCAAATTTCAATTATTGTGAAACTATTACGAATGTGAATTGAACATATATATTTAAAAGATATTGTAATGATTTGGTAAGAGGATACAAAAATAAAAATGACAAGTAACTGACATTTAGGATGCATATAAGAGTTTTAAGTAAAAAATATTACTTTCTACGACCAAAAAAGGTGTATTCAATGGCAATTCTGAACTATTTATAATGGCAATTCTGAACTATTTAAAATGATTTTCATTTTTATTTAATACCTACATCTTAAGACAATTTTTCTGAAGCTTTATTTTTAGTAGAATTATGAATTTTGATATACTTGGTACAAATAAAACACAGATCACATATTAGCTGTGTTAAAATATGATTTTAAAATAATTAAAGCTTAAAATGGGAAGAATAGAGGATAAACTATACAGAGGTATACTAAAAAGCAATAGTATAAGTTAATAAGAAACACAAAACATTAATTCACATTTTATGATTTTTTTCTTTTTTTTTATGATAAAGTTATGGTAGTAATATACCAGAAAATACATGGAAAACACTCTATACTTGTATACTTTAAAATTCGTGTGCATATGTCTTTAAAAAATAACAAATGTCTATTTTTTCCTGCCTTGAAAGAAATATCGCAATATATCACTAATATCGATATTAACTTGGTGATATATCGCAATATTTAATTTCTGATATCGTCCAGCACTAATGAATACTGTCTCAATCATAAGAGCAGAATGCTATAAAGAAAAAAAATGATTTTTCTTTAAAAATTTCCATTTCTTTTTTCTTTCTTTCTTTTTTTTTTCTTTTAAGATCTTAATGAGGAGTTAAAAATCACCGGAAATCTATCATAAAATAAATTATATATATATATATAATTTTATGTGGCTTGCTGTGAATTCCAGGGTTTTTCTGGTCCACAAACATCCCTCACCATATGAAAGAAAAAAATTCTGTTTTAATTTCTAAATTTTCATAATACTACCTAATAAAACACACAATAATTCTTGATAGAATAGAGTAGAAGGCTGATTTTTACCAACTATGTGAAAAATACTAGAGCCGGGAATCGAACCCCGGGCCTTCCGCTTAACGCGCGGATGCTCTAACCACTGAGCTACCCTGGCTGATAACCAGCTCGGCACTTTTCACATAATTTACGTTGGCAAGGTCACCGAGTCTGCATTAAAGCAGCTAGATCAAGTGACAAATTTTGAATATGGCATAACTCCAAACGGCCACGAAATTTCAATTCAGAAATTTAATTCATCAACAATTCATCAACCTGGAAATTAATTTTTGATAGAATGGAGTAGAAGGCTGATTTTTACCAACTATGTGAAAAATACCAGAGCTGGGAATCGAACCCCGGGCCTGTTAACCATCCACACGTTAAGCGGAAGGCCCGGGGTTCAATTCCTGGCTCTGGTATTTTTCACATAGTTGGTAAAAATCAGCCTTCTACTCCATTCTATCAAAAATTAATTTCCAGGTTGATGAATTAAATTTCTGAACACAATAATTCATTTCAGGGCGATTTTCTTTTTTTCTGATTTTAGATATAAAATGTATTTTTAATCATTAAAAAAAAATAATTCTGAAATGATTCTGGATTTTGGGTTTTCCGGATTTTGGAATTCCGAATAATGGGTCCTATACTGTAGTGTTATTCTAGGTTTTAAAAAAAATTCCACCTGATTTGGGGTTTTTAAAAAATAAACCCAATAATAATGCTTCTTGACACTCTATTAATTTTATGATTTTTTCTATACATTATTATCTATGTGTAATAAAAATATATTATTCTTGTCATTGACACATGTTTTTTTTTCCATCCATAGACATTGGGGTGATCACCCTTTCGCAATACATTCTTCTGGATCCCATTCTAATGTTTTTCATCGTTGGATCTGTTCTGGGCATGGTCAAGTTTCATTCACAAAATAAAAGGTATCAATTTATAAACCCTCTTTTAAACAGCCTTTCTTTCAAATGTTTGTTACATTGTAAGGCTAATTTGAATATTTTTGAAGCTTTATATTATATATATATGTAGATCCCAGTCATATAGGAACCTAAATATTCATGAAAATTTTGAATTTTATTTATTTATGCTTTTGCACATTTTGAGGTGTGGCGAATCTGAAAATTAAAAAATCAATATGGTATTCATCTATAGCAGTAATGTCGTTTACGCACTGTAGCACGTAAATTATGCAAAAAAATCAAAGGCATGATGAGAAAAATTTATTGTGGTGGGTCCCAGGAGATGCGCAATTTTCATTCTTTAAAAAAATTTCAAACTGGAAGAAAGAAAAAAAGCAAATTTTAAAATATATTTCTTGTTTATAACTGATATTTTCCTTATATTTTTAAACTATTCTGCTCTGAAGAAGAAGAAAAATTCATTAAAACTCCATTTTACCATAAAGGAAAAAAGAACCAATCCTATATGATAAACACAAACGAGCAGCTGGTGCAAAATCAAAAACAAAGTTTAGACTCCGAGACGAGAAAACGAAGTTCCAATGCCAAACAACTATCAGTAAAAAGTGTACAATACACTGAATCCCCATTGATGCCCTCTATCAAAGTTTAGTTGAAATATGAAATTTGAGAAATGGTCGCAAAAACATTCTTTAAAAAAATCAAAAACATTCCTATCCAATTCCAATACAATAAATGCACACAAATAGCCGATGCAAAAACAAACACAAAGTTCTGAAACTCTAAAACAAAGTTCTGATACAAAAAAAGTTATCAGTTAAAAGTGCTGATACATTGAATCGAATCACCCTGCTGCATTCTAAGTTCATTGAAACAAAACGAAAACAAATGAAACAAATGAACATGATTACAAGAACAAGACATTATCATAGCTGCCAAGTCCCGATTCTTCTGTTTTCTTATTGCTTCCTGCCGGAAAACAAAATCTTCTTGATTTTCAGATTTTCCATGTATTTTATCTTTTTTTGCTTCCAAAAAAAGAAAAAACATCTAAATATGTTTATAAATTATACATAAAAATCTTATTTACATCATACATAAATTTTTATCGATGAAATTTATTCCAAAATGTTAATCATATCTTGCAATAATGGCTTTTACAGTGCTAATTCCCCATGAAACTGGGAGTGTACAAATCTACAAATAGGACAATTCTCCTGTGTTTGCCTATGCGAACATTTTTTTTTATTTTTTATGAATTATATGCTTGCTATCTTGAATAAAACATTAGTATACTTTTATTTAACTTGAAGAATATTCCTTTAAAAAATTAGTGCTGTTAAGAAGCAATATATGCATATACAATAGAATTTACTTTTCTAAAGAAGTCAAACATAATTCACATAATGTTTTACTGTATTTCCCCAGGTTTTAAATGTTCAAAACTAAGCTTATTGACTTATTTTAGAAGTGATACCTACTATATAGAGAAAATCTTCTTGATTTTAATGAAATCTTCCTGTTTCTTGAGCTCAATCTTCTTGATTCTTACCCACAAGAAGTTGGCAGGTATGCATTACGTCTGTATTAAGATTGAAGAAACTTTATTATTAAGAAAACCAAAGTATTAAAAAAAAGTAATATGTTTGCTGCATTAAGCAAAAAGTAAAATATTTTTGCTAGTGTCAGAATGTTATCTTCTTATATTATTATTATTATTATTATTATTATTATTATAGTAATTTCTTTTACAGATAAGATAAGTAAGTACACTCCTTTTACTTTTTGCTCTAATGCATTATTTAAGTTATCAGCACAGTTTATTGGGAAAGTTATTTTATGGAGGGTAGCTTCTGCAGACGTGATATTTCAAGTTGTTACTCAACAGCAACCACCTCCTACATCAGTTTTAAAACAATCTCAAAAAGAGTTGATTAAAAATTCTTAAAAAACTGTTTTTCATCTACAATAAGATATGATTTTAATTTATATCTTTAATATATAAACTCATTTATGCGGGAACCCATTTTTTTTTTTTTTTTAAAAAGGGCCCAAATTTTTAGAACTCATGGGTCCTATGGACCCAGGATTTTGAAAGACTAGCGGCATCACTGTATAGATTAGTCAGTTTGTTAACTCATTGGTTAGTTTGTGTAGATATTAGCTCTAGACAAAGCATGTACATATTAAGTGGCACAATGGTCATTGTTAAACGGGGTCCACAGCTTGGTGCGGCAGTTGCTCCGGAGTTGGTGCGGTGGAAGTAAACAGTACAAACTGTATGGTTATCGGAATTCATAGGAATCAGTTTGGTGAAAACTCAAGGCACGGAAATTGGTTTCACTTATTTTAATCGTTGTAAACATGTTTAGAGCCAAAAATAGTTTTAGGCATTTTTTTCTTTATTAATATCCCATAACATTTTAATTTTAAACAAATTTAGGTTTTTATATTATGGTTGCTAAAAATGCCAAGTGTTTAATTTTCTTTCAATTAAAGAGTTAAGTGGATGAACCTGTTAAGGGACATTTTTGAGAAAAATTAGAAGTCTGGAAGAACTTATTAGGGTCTCTTTTAAATATTGAACTTAAAGTTAACATAATTGTCGGCACAGGAAATTCTTATGTATATGGTTTCTGGCTGCTCTATTACCTCTTTACTGTTCAATTTCTTAAATGTACTAAATTTTCATTTAATATGTTCATCCACTAAGCTGGTCCATTGTATTCTGCACTACTGATGCTTAACTAAACCGTTAATCAATGTCTGTCAATAGTTCAATAATAATTAAGTTTGACTAGTGTTAAAGTACAGTCAAATATCTAAATAAACCCAGTAGTAAAAAAATTATCTAATGTACTTTTGGTGATCAAAAGAAGATGTATATATCAAAGTAATTGATTTAACTTTTCCATAAAATTGTATTAAAGAATCCTATTACAGCTAGAAATAAAAGATTTTATGATAAAAAAATAATATAATATTGAGGGGAAAGGGGGCTAAGCCAACAAAATTGTCCCTAATTATAATATTGATCTGAAGGAATGCATAATTTCATGGGGACATTTATTTATCACTTTGTCCTACCTAATCACTGTTTTATGAAAAAATAAATCAGCCTTAATTTTTTATTAAATGAAATTTGATTCTCGAAGCTCTATGTATAGGTAAAACTAAATAGACGAGCCATATCTATCAATGTAAAAATGTCTAAATATATTTTAGATAATTTGGAGTTGAAGGCTGATTTTTAAACCAACTACGTGAAAAATAACAGAGCCGGGAATCGAACCCGGGCCTTCCGCTTTACGCACGGAGTTGGTATAAAAATCAGCCTTCCACTCCAAATTATCTAAAATGAATTAAGGTTGATGAATAAAGAATTTCAAAATTATAATTTTGTGGTCTATTGGAGTTGTGCCACGTTTAATATTGTCACCTGATATAGCTGCGTTTGCAGACTCGGTGATCTTGCCAATGAATATTATGTGAGAAATGCCTAGCTGGTTATCACCCAGGGTAGCTCAGTGGTAGAGCATCTGCGCGTAAAGCGGAAGGCTCGGGTTCGATTCCCGGCTCTGGTATTTTTCACATAGTTGGTATAAAAATCAGCCTTCCACTCCAAATTATCTAAAATGAATTAAGGTTGATGAATAAAGAATTTCAAAATGTCTAAATATAATTCATTTTTGGTGTTGATTGTGCATGATGGACATGATTATGCAAGAAAATTAATACACTCCTATCATTTACTACAAAATATCTTTTGTTCATCAGAGGATGGATATTTATGAGAAAAATTTATTTTATTGATATTTCAAAATTATACACAATTTTCTTTAATTTCAAAATTTAATGAAAGTTCTTGTTTTCAATACAGATACTTAAAATAACATTTTCAAAACTCTATGAATTTTCAGTAAGAAATACATAGTTCATATATTTCTGATAATATCTGTTTATCACCAATATTATTATCACTATCACCAATATTATTATCACCAATATTATATTACCATCCTTTTTGCACTGAAGACGGCACACTTAAGGCTGCCGAAACAGCTGTATGCATTTCCAATATTTTTCTTTGGTGTTTCTGACGTAGTAATTTATTCGGGTTTTAATATTCCAACGCCAAGTCTCCTGTTATTATTATTATCTTGTTTAAATTTAATGAAAGAGGATAATAAATAAAAATATGTAACTTATGTTTTGACAGGAAAGAATATGTAAATGTAAATTTGTTCATTAATTACACTATAATTTAAAAATAACATTAATTACTGTATAACTTTTATTTTTAATTTATAAAAATTAATATTTTAGCTAGATGCTAGAATATCAACATGTAATTAAACAAAAAGTGAAAGTATACATGCCCTCACTAATTAATTTAACCCTTTCAGGGGCGGTGGCTAGAGGGTCTATCCACCTACTTTAGAAATTTTTCTCTAGGTGTGCAGTGGCTACTTTTTCTATCCACTTTTATGAAAATTTAATGTGTACTTCTAAAATTGAAATAGACACGGCAGCACTACAGTAACTTTAAGCAGGATGTGCCTATGACTTTTTTAAATGGACAAGTTGCGGGAAATTTTTTTGAAGTTTCTTTTATATATTTTTATGAAAAATAATTTTTTATTCAAAAGTATTTGGTAGTGTAAATATACTGTAATGCACCTTTTAAATACAACAGATTTACATATTATCTTAGATCATTAATTTTAGTTTGATTTTTAGGAGCATCTTTTAGGTGGATAGACCCTCTAGCCACCGCGCACATAAGACAGTTCTGCTGGGGAAAAGAATCTCAATTTCTTTTCCTTTGAGATAAACAAAGAGGGTCTTTTGGGGTTAGTGAACTGTGATAAATATAAACAGTAAGGGATAGCAGAATGTAAATACAGATGTAAACAAGCGTGGGAGGGTTCTTACAAATTTACTTTACTATTCAGTATTTTTGTTTACAGTGTAGAAAGAGGCTGCTTTTTTCTATTGCTCTTATATCATGATTTTTAAAAATAAATTTTTATTTCCACAGCTTTTAAATTTAGTTAATTTCTCTAAATAATCTTAAATTAAATGTATCTATCTTAATTTTTATCACAATAATGCCTAGAAAAGGCTTACCTTTGGATGAAGCTATTGCTCTGTTTGAAGAGCTACCCTCAGATGATGATTCTGCAGTATCTGGATCAAGAACAAACTAATTTTAAAGAACATTAATATTTTTAAAGTTTTCATATTTCTGTGTATGCAATTTGTGAATTGATTATTTCATTACAATATGAAGGTAAGAAATTATGTCTTTTAGTTTATGTACTGAATCAATTTCAAAATTTATTGCACTTACAATATAATTGAATAACTATAATTTTTATTCCTTAAATAGTGAATAATTTTTTCTTATTACTAATGCATAGAGGTTTCTAAAGAAATTTTAAACAGCCCATATATGTGTGTGTATATACATAATAAATCATTAAAAAAGGATAAAGAAGCATTATAATTTAAGTAATAATTAATTATTGTTACATTGTATTATTATAATTACATTTTCAAGGCATAATTTCAATTTTTATTCCTTAAATATATAAATATTTATTTCCATACGAAACTTAAGGTACATGACGTATGTGCGCAGTGGCTAGAACGTCTAGCCACCACCCACAAAAAAATCCCCACATGCTGAATTTTTTTCTTCATCAAATATGACTTGTAGGGGATGTTTACTTTATGATATATATATATTTAAAAGAAAATTCAATCATTTTTACTTAGTGCCCCTGAAAGGGTTAATAGGTAAATAAATTTTTTCACAAGAATCTATTTTAATAGTTTTTATTATTATTATTATTATTATTTGTAATGCAGAGAGTGTATTCGAAACTAAAAATAAATAAAGTAAAATAATACTGTTTGGTAAAAAATATGCTGCAAAATTCAAAATAATTTTTTTTTTTTTTTTTTTGTTTATTTATCATTTTTACGAATAATAAAAGTAAGAGCTTATAGTTATTTATTTTATATTTATTTTAGTTTTTGCTCTGAAATTGTTTTCTAAATTAAAGGCATTGTCCGTTTTTAAACATTTAGTACAAAATTTGTAAATTTAAAAAAGAAAAGAAAAAGGAAGCGACAGCTTTTCAACGAACTTGTCAGATTCTCGTGTTTGGAAATAAATGAGCCAAAATTGAATTGAATGTCATTCACTGCCTCATTTTGGCAACTTAGCTCCTTGGCAATTCCCAAGGTGCTAAGTTGCCAAAATGAGGTAGTGGATAGCGTTTCTGTGTTTTTTATCCCTAATGCTTTGCTCTACTCTAGCTGCCGCACGACCACTTTGCAGTATTAGTTCTGTTATCACTGGCCGAAAATTTAATGATTCATTGAGATGTTTAATATGTACTTGCTTTGTCTCTAGAACTAGAACAAATGTTCGAAAAGTGGTTAGACTAATTTTAAAATATCACTTAACCCATTAAACACCACTATGTGAATCCCTCTGAAAATTTATGAATTTTTGCATATTTTGTTAGAACATATGATATGTTTCCAAAATGGAAGATTTGACACCTAGTTGGGGTAGAACACATGTTGAAAAACTGCAAAACCCTTCTAAATTAGGTTTCTTGATCCCTGTTTGTTATAATTTTAGAAAAGAATTGTTTTATTTCATATCCATTGTTTTAAACCCCTGTACTTGAATGAGTAACTTTGCTGGTGTTTTGCAGAAAAACAAATGTCTTTGTTTGAATAATTGAAAAAATATATATAGAAGTTAGATTATAAACTTTTTGAAAAAAATTACCAACAAAACTAGAAGTTTCAATATTTAATGTAAAGAATAAAAATTATATTTATCTTAATTACTTGCAGAGAAACAAATTCTTAAAATATTGTTCCCGCAGCGGGAGCTTGCCTAATGGGTTAAGATGCCTAATGGGTTAAGATACTGTTGAACCCTTGTAGTAAAATCAACCCCCTTTAGACGGCGCTGCGTCGCCAATGAAAGAAAAAAAGATATAACCTTTTTTGTTAATAGATTTTGGCAACAGCCAGTAGTTTAGTTTTAGATTTTGATGCTTCGACTGCGTTCGAAGATGGAATTTTTCGATCTCTCACTATGAGAGTTTTTTAGATTCGGAACTATGTTCCTTTAAGTATTTCCTTTTTGTATATAGTGTATTTAAATTGTAAATAGATCTTTTAATTTTATTATAATCATTAAACTTCAAAAAGAATAATGCATCGTTGTCCCTTTTTCATTCTCTTGCTTAAAGAATCCGGCAAGCGTTCGATTTTGTTCCTTTTTTCTTAGATTTTGAAATACCACTGAACCGAGAATTATTTTACATTTTGATGCATCAGTGCCGGAAGAGAATGTTATTTTTGAAACTAACGATGCTTGTGTTAGATTATTAAAATTAATATTTGTGTTTCATTCATAATATTGGATTAGCTCTTAAAGAGCGAAGACTGCTCAAGGTAAGAAATATTTATGGAAATTTACAATGGATGACAAACACAAAATTAATAGAAAAATTATTAGATCCAGCGTTTTGAAGTTGGTGAACAGTATAGAATTAAATTTAAAAGAAGATCATTTAAATGTTGAAGATTTAGAGGAAACTCTCAATCAACTAACTATAAAAAATGGGCTTCTACAGGAAGCCGATAGAGAAATAGAAAAAATAATTCCTTTAACGGAATATGAAAATGAAAAAAACGTGTGTTATGAATATCAGGATAAAATCGCGAACGCTATTTTTAGAGCAAAAAAGAAAATAAAAGTAAATTCAGTCGAAAATAGTGGTGTAAATTCAAATGTTTCAAGTACATTACAGAATAGAAGTACACCGTTAAGTGAGAATAACAAATTCGTTAAACTCCCTAAATTAATCATTCAAAGATTTGGCGGTGAATTGTCCCAATTTATGAGTTTTTGGAATACTTTTCAAGTTACTATTCATGACAATGAAGCTTTGTCAAAGGTAGAAAAATTTAATTATTTAAAAAGTTATTTAACTTCGACAGCTTTGAATTCCATACACGGGTTAGAGATTTCAGAACAAAATTATGATAAAGCCGTAGAAATTCTTAAACAAAGATTCGGACAACGCGATATGATAATTAACCATCATATGAACAATTTGTTAAATTTAGCACCTGTTGATAAATCCACAGATATTTTTAGATTAAAAAAATTACATGAAGAAATCGAGATAAATATTAGATCATTATCCTCGTTAGAAGTTGATGAAAATAATTATAGTGCTATGTTAATCGCAGTAATTCTAAAGACACTACCATCCGATTTAAATTTAGAATTCAATAGAAAACACGCATCTAATTTACATGGAATTAAAATTCAAGAGCTATTAGATTTCATACAAACGGAAATAATTTCGCGGGAAAGAACATTATCTACAAAAAATAAAACAAACGAACAAATAAAAAGTAACAAATTGGGTAATCGAGACGACGGCAGATTATCGTCTGCACATGAATTAATAACTACTGCAGTGGAAAATAAACAGATGAGATGCATTTTTTGTAAAAAGAACCACGCGTCAGAAAATTGTTTTGTATTAGATGTTGAAAAGAAAAAGAATATTTTGAAATCTCAAGGCCGTTGTTTTTTGTGCTTAGAACAAAAACACCGTATCGCAGAATGCAATAGCGACATTAAATGCAGAATATGTGGATATAAACATAATACAATTCTGTGTTACAAATCTAAACATAAACCTCAGGACAAAATAAATGTTCCTTCTGGTTCAGAATCCAAACAGGAAATAGTTTCTACTGTTTCTTCTTTTAATCAGGAAAATAAAATTTTGTTGCAAACTTGTTCCGTAAATATTAAAAATAAAACGAAAGAGAAAATGATCCGTTTGCTTCTTGATTCAGCTTCTAGTAGAATTTTTTTATGTCGTTCTATTGCTAATGAACTAAATTTAAAAGTGATTAGAAATGAAAAATTGAGGGTATACACCTTTGGAAGTAAAATACCAATAGAAAAAACCTATGGTATAGTTAAATTAAAGCTTGTGAATAAAAATAAACCTGATCATAATATTCAAATTGAAGCGTTAGTTACGGATGAAATTTCTGGATCGTTCATTCACCCTCCCCCTGAATTAGAGAAAATCACGAAAAATGATAATTTTCAGAATTTAGAATTAGCTGATATACCTAATAGTAAAGAAAGCATTACACTTTTGATAGGAGTCGATTATTATTATGATATTGTGTTAGGTAATATTAGACGCATTAATAAAAATTTAGTAGCAGTAAAAACTGTGTTCGGTTGGGTTTTACAGGGAATTAAAAGCGATTCTCTTGAATCATTAACCATGAGTATCATAGTAGAAGAAAATTTGTTGTCAAAACAAATAGAAAATTTTTGGAATTTGGAAAATTCGGGTCTTATTAATCCGAAAGAAAATTTTGACCTTTCCGAAAATAAAATTATGAAAAATTTTGAATTGGAAATTAAGTATGAAAATAAACGATATAAAGTTAAATTCCCTTGGAAAATTAGTAAATCACAATTACGAAATAATTTTGAAATCGCTGAAAACAGATTTTCGAGACTTAAGTACAAATTTTGTAGAAACCCAAATTTATTTTTTGAATACAACAATGTTTTACAGGATTATTTGAGAGAGGGGATTATAGAACCCGTTACGAATTTGGAGGAAAATTCTACAACCTTTTATTTACCACATAGAGCGGTAATAAAAACAGATCGTACAACAAGTAAATTGCGAATCGTGTTTGATGCGTCTTCACATGATTACAATAATCTTTCTCTTAATAATTGTCTACATATTGGACCTAATCTTTATGAAGATATTTTTGACATTTTGTCTAGATTTAGATTTCATCCCGTAGCCTTTACTGCGGACATGAAACAAGCTTTTTTACAAATTTTGATAGACGAGGAAGATAGAGACGTAACACGATTTTTGTTTACAGAAAGTCCTCACGAAGGCACCTCTCCCCTTCAGATTTTTAGATTCACTAGAGTTTTGTTTGGACTTAATTGTAGTCCTTTCTTATTAGCTGCGACGATAAAACATCATTTGAAAAATTTTACCGACACACATAGGGAGACTGTTAGTTTTTTAAATGAAAACATTTATGTAGATGACATAATAGGAAGCCACACGTCAGTAGAGAAAGCTTTAACTACAAGTCTAGACTCACTTAGTATTTTTAAAGACGCGAGTATGCAACTTCACAAATTTCATACAAATTCGACACCATTACATGAATTTTGGATACAAAAAAATGTTGTTAGCAAGGATTCTAAAATATTTGAAGAAAATAATCCCCCTAATAAAGTTTTGGGTTTAGGGTGGAATAACTTGAAAGACACTCTCTATTTTGATTTTAGGGATTTAATAAACCTCGTTTCTAAACAGATAAATACTAAAAGGTTTGTTTTACAAGTACTAGGCAAAATTTATGACCCTATCGGTTTCCTAGGGCCCTACACTTTAAGAGTTAAATGCCTTATGCAAATGATCTGGAAGACTGGTCTTGATTGGGATGGTACATTGCCTGAAGATTTGAAAAAAATATGGAAAGACTGGTGTAATGAAGTAACTCATCTTTCTAAATTTTCTGTGCCGAGATATTATTTTTCCGATTTTCCAGAGTTTAACATCGGTGATTTGCAACTACATGTTTTCTCTGATGCTAGTATCAAAGCATTTGGCACTGTTGCCTATTTTAGAATTAAAGAAATCTCGAATGAAAAATGCAAAACGATATTCGTTGCTTCCAAAAATAGAGTAGCGCCTTTGAAAAATCTCACGCTACCTAAACTTGAACTCACAGCTGCATTGTTGGCAGCTAAACTAGGTCATAATATTTTGAGAGCTGTGAAATTAGATATACCTACGTTTTACTGGACAGACTCAATGATCGCCTTTTTTTGGATTAGAGGCTCTCCAGAAAAGTTTAAGCCGTTTGTGCAGAATAGAGTACAAGATATTCGTGAATTGACATCTCCTTCAAATTGGAAGCACTGTCCCGGTTCGTCTAATCCTGCCGACCTTGTATCCAGAGGTGCAAAGATCATAAAATTAATTAATGATAGATTGTGGTTAAATGGGCCTGAATGGCTCAGTTCACCCCCCGAACTTTGGCCTAAGCCTGATGATAAACAAAAGCTAGATGTAGAAAGCTTAGAATATAGAAAAAAGATAAAAGAAACACTCCTTTTCAATTGCATGACAGAAAAACTAGAAAACCCCATTGATATAAGAAAATACAGCAGTTTAGAAAAAATAATCAGAGTTACAGCTTGGGTAAAAAGATTTATTAAGAGGATCAAAAAAATTCCAGAACATTGCAGTGCATTGACAACCGAAGAACTAATAGAAGCTGAGAAACGTTTGATATCGAATGAACAAAAGTTGTATTTTAAAAATGAATTTCACTCGCTAATAAATGAAGAAATTATTGATAAAAATTCTCCCCTTAGCAACTTAACTCCTTATCTAGATGATGAAAAAATGATGCGGCTCGGCGGGAGATTAGAGTTTAGTGATTTACAGCTAGAAGAAAAACATCCCATCATTCTCCCCAAACAGTCGTGGTTGACTACCTTGATTATAAAAAATGAACATGAAAAAATAATGCATGGAGGAATATCTGGAACATTGTCAAAAATACAGTCTAAATATTGGATTCCCAAAGGTCGCCAGTTAGTTAAAAGTGTCCTGAATAAGTGTATTATATGTAAGAAATACCTTTCCAGACCAACAGATCAGATCACTGCTCCACTACCTCGTGACAGAATAACAGAGTCGCCCCCTTTCTCCATATGTGGCATTGACTTTGCTGGGCCTCTCTACATTAAAAATGCTAAAGAAATTGAAAAATCTTATATAGTGTTGTTCGCTTGTGCAGTAACCAGAGCGTTACACTTAGAACTTGTACACGACATGTCAACTGATTCTTTTTTGTTGGCCTTCAGACGTTTCTTAGCGAGAAAAGGAAACTGTAAAGTTATATATTCGGATAACGCCAAAACGTTCAAGCGTTCGAAACAAGAGCTAGAAAATTTGTATCAAATTCTTTCTGATAATTCACTTTTAAAGTTTTTTGCAAATGAAAGAATCATATGGAAAAATACAATAGAAAGGGCCCCCTGGTGGGGCGGGTTCTACGAACGATTAGTTAGATCCGTCAAAGACTGTCTGCGTAAAATCATTGGCAAAGCCCTCTTGAATTATGATGAAATGTCTACTCTCCTTATAGAAGTAGAAACAGTGCTCAACTTACGCCCCTTAACTTACGTGTATAGTGAATCTGGAGAACCGAACCCCTTAACTCCTATGCACTTTTTAAATTTTGGTAAAGAAATCACCTACCCGGTGAATTTTGCTGACATTATTGAAGGTGCTTCAAACAAAATATCTGCCTTAAGACGTAAAAGATACCAATCACTCTTGTTAAAGCAGTTGTGGAATAGATGGAAAAGCCAATACCTATTGGATTTGAAGACGGCGCATGCTTTAAAGAATCCTACTGCACAACCTGAACTGAAAGTAGGAGATGTAGTGTTAATTGGTGATGATTCAAAAAACAAACTTCTGTGGAAACTTGGTATAATCCAGAAAACAATCGTCGGCAGAGATCACAACATCCGATCTTATGAGGTTAAAACTGCCAATGGTGTTTTAAAACGAACTGCTCAGCATTTATACCCTCTGGAATTGACTTAACTAAAAACTTTAATGCTACGAACTGATAAAATAACAAACTTTTGAGAAAAATTTGAACTTTCAAAACCTTCATTTAATGAACACTTTTTCTTTGATTTTCAGAATATTTGATATCCTTTTTTGAATAATTTAGTGAATTTCATTTGATAACTGAAAATATTAAAATTTTGCATGTGTTATTATCTTTATATTTAAGTTTGCTTATATTTGATAACTTTGTTTATATTTGATAACTAAGAGTTAATTGCTTAAATAATAATGTGTTTGCATATGTTTAATATTGATATTTCAAATTAATATTTTGATTTGATCTTTTATTGATTTAGTTATAGTACTTTAGTAAATATTGTTTACATTTGTATTTAATATTAGATAACTGTTGATATTTTGAAAAAAAAAAAAAAAAATGATTATGTGATTTAGTATTAATAGAATATTTAGAAATTTGTACAATTTATGATTATCAGAAGTTGTTCAAATATGAGATTTATTTTTGATTTAACGAGATTTTTGATTTGTGAACTCTGTAAGAGTTCACGGCGGGGAGTTGTGTAGTAAAATCAACCCCCTTTAGACGGCGCTGCGTCGCCAATGAAGGAAAAAAAGATATAACCTTTTTTGTTAATAGATTTTGGCAACAGCCAGTAGTTTAGTTTTAGATTTTGATACTTCGACTGCGTTCGAAGATGGAATTTTTCGATCTCTCACTATGAGAGTTTTTTAGATTCGGAACTATGTTCCTTTAAGTATTTCCTTTTTGTATATAGTGTATTTAAATTGTAAATAGATCTTTTAATTTTATTATAATCATTAAACTTCAAAAAGAATAATGCATCGTTGTCCCTTTTTCATTCTCTTGCTTAAAGAATCCGGCAAGCGTTCGATTTTGTTCCTTTTTTCTTAGATTTTGAAATACCACTGAACCGAGAATTATTTTACACCCTATTGATTTGCAACATTCAAATTTGAAAACTGTGCAACTTTCTTATCATAGAATAGAGCAAAATTTCTCATTATAATAATTATTTTCATTGTAAAGATTTGTAGTGAGTTGCATGTTAAAGGATGTACTTAGTCTTTATTTTAATTATGAATGAAAGGAGATTTATATCACACATAATGAAGAATATCTTATTTATTTTAGTTTTAAAATTGTTTACATTTGATGCTTATTTTCAAATAATAAGTTTGAGATTTTCTTTTCATGTTATACAGTAGACATGTATTATTTTGCATACTGTCTAATTTAAGGTATGCAAACCTCTGTTTATGTTAGTATGTGAATGATCTTTTAATTTTTTTCACATTGCTTAAAAGGAAATATATTTTAAACAGGTTTAAAATTTTGCTTGAATCCTATTTAAAATAAAATAGTCAAATAATGTTACATTAAATTAATGTAACACTATACGATGAAATACTTTGCACCTCTCACCTGTTTTTTTAACATATTTAGCAATATATTATTGCAAAAAATCGTCAACTTTCGTGTGTGGATAAAGTAGTTTATAAGGCAACAGGCACTTTCTAGTCGATCAATGCACTGTATTTAGCATAACTTCTCGAATCAGTTCTACAAAACTGTTATTTCGAGGAATATTCTTGAAATGGTCCATTAACTGTCAATTCAGTGAATGTTCTGGACACAATCCGAGAAAACTATCATTTGTTCCACAAGATTAAAGCAAATAGCATCAAATTCTCCACAGAGCATGTATTTTGCTGATTCACAAACAAAAATTAATTGTTTAAAACAGTCTCAAAAAGTAAATCACTCAGCGTAGCTTTCTGAGCAACATTTACTTATTGAAGTCGACTTTCTTCTATTTATACCTTTTGGCAATGCAGTTTGAGGATGGTTCTGTGGAGAATCCAATGGAAAGTTCCAGAGTTTGGCTTCTGTTCAACATACAGCTTTAAAACTTTGAGATTCTTAAATTATTATTTTATGCAAATTTGGTGGCTGAGGGTGATCTTACTGGAAGTGAATGATTTGATTTTTTATTTCCAAATTGTTAGTAAATCTACTTTCGCAGCAACAGCCTAATTGAAGCAGAAAAGAGATTTGATCTGTTGCAAGAATATTATTAATACATATCTGTATATTAGCAATCTATATGCTTAGTAATATAGCCACTAATGGATAACAATGTAGCTAATCGATGCTTTTTTTTTTCCTATTACCTGTACATTATTTTATTTTTGTACTAGATGAAAATTGTTTATTTTAAAATGTTCTTTTTATAATTAGGATACCCCCTTTCTGCACTTTGCAAAGTAGTATATTTACTTCTAAATTTAGAACAGTATTTAGGATAAGATTAAGAAAAATCTTGATATTTTCTTTTCATTTGGTACAGTGCACATACATTGTAAATCCTCTCTTTACTGGAAGTTAATGTATTAGGTTAAAGCAGTGGTTTTTAAATTAGTACAGTACACTCTCAAAAATCCGCACAGCTAAAAATGAAGCGTTTTGCAGATTTCTGAATTTTGCAGATTTTAGAATAATTTCTTTTAGTTACATCTAAGAACCTAATTTGAGTAGAAAATCTTTAAGAAACGATTTATATGTTATACATATAATGCTGAAATGAAGTGTGCCTAATAAAAGTACAAATATTTCATTAAATTTTAATTTGAAGAACAATTTTTATGCATCATATTATAGTGGCAAATTATCTAAATTTTTGAAAAGTCTGATCAATAGTTAGTTTAAGTAAGAATGTTCATACATATTTATTTTTCTATAACCTGCAAAAAAGTCAGCAATTCTTGGTCAGTCACATAAATTTGTGCTATGAGAAAGTTTGAATATTTATCTTCATGAAAGAAAATCTTTCATGAAAACTGTCTTTCTCCTTCTTCCTCTAAATTAATATAATTTATTTTTTGATAATTATATATAATTACACTTATCATTTCCTCCTCTGTAACATGTTGAGTGATTGGTGATTCATCAGCACGAGTTAATAATTGATTTATCTCCTAATACAGCTGAATTTTTGCAATCCACTAATCAACAAATCAATTGTGACAATGTTTGTTTACATTGCAAATGATATGCGGATTTTAGAGAATTGTGAGAGTTGAATTTTTGAGAGTTGACTTATATTGGAAGAAGATTTAAGTTTAAACATCATTGATCTAAGTTTTGACGGGTATTAACTAGTGTTGTATTGTATCGGCATTAATTTTTCTTTCTTTCAGAGCTTTCACATTGATTTGGTGGTTCTGGTTGGCATGGACTGGGATATTTATGGCATGTTCCATAAGGCAAGTTACACTTTGGCTTTATTTATTCATTTTATTTACTTCTAGGTGAAATGGAAAAAAAAAAGGCTAGTTCATTTTATTTTATTTTTATTTACTTATTTGTTTACTATTTGATTGTCTAATCACAGTCATTCAAGTTGAGTATTTTCATGAAAAACCATTACTGATAAATAAAATTACAAATCTGTACTATATTCAGGACCTGATTAATGCATGGATCAATATGGCTCCAGCTCAGGTGCCATAAAATTTTGTTTACAGTTTAAAAAATATTTAATGAAAAATACATAAAAATGTTCCTGAAAACAATATTTTATAAAAATTGTACTTTTAAAGCTGAAATAAAAAAATTTTACAAAGGAAATATTTTACTCAAATATGTATTTTTGGGTGAAATAGGGAAAAATTAAAGACTTTTTCAAGTAGTGGTAAAAACTATGTAGAAAATGTTTTCACTAGCGTTAAAAAGCATCCTACCAATGACTGTAAATGCTCATAAATGTTTTTTAACGCATCAAAAATATTTACTTTTTTCTGTTGGCATAGTAAAACCTGAGAGGCCCAAATTAATATTGAGCCATGAGCCCACTCTTGCCTCGATTGGGCTCTGACTATGTTATTTACGTAATACTTGAATAAGTAAGACTAAATATTGTCAACAAGACTTCAATGAGAATGCACTAAGTACGTTTCATTGAATTATTGAAATTTTTTAAGAGTTTAACAAAAAAAAAAGAAAAAAACTTCAAGCCTTTGAGATTATTTTTATCATTATAGCATATTTTTTAAGTTTATGACACACTTTTCGAGGGTCGATTTAGAAAAACTTTTGCTCAGAAAAACAGATCTTTCAACTTTTAAAACAAATCTTTTACAAAAACAGCAAATTTAAAATGGATCTTTCATAAAAATCTGCAATTTTAAAATAAACCCTACGTAAAAATCGGGTGATTTAAAAGTAAAAAAAAAAAATAAAAAAAAAAAATAAAAAAAAAAAATTGGATGAAAAAATTACATATCTAACTAATTAATCAATTAAAAAGGTATTTTTCAACAATGAAACAGAAGAAAAACTACATTTACCAATTTTTAGATAAATAATTCTGTATTTATAAAATCAGCTTTCAAAACAGGACAAATTTTGTCTATTAGTGGCATAATGATTGCTTATTTAAATGGTAGACAGTGTAAACAAAAATACATATTCAAGCAGTTAAATGCAATTCATATTTTACCAATGAGTACAAAAATAGGCGTTATTAGCACTTTATAAAAATTCAGAAATATCACTCTGTTTTTTATTAAAGGTGAGAATTTTTTACCTGTGATGAGAATCCTGCATTATTTACTGATTAAAGCTTAAAAAAAAAGAAATAGTGATTTTTTTTTTTTCTGTCTATTTGTTTCAATTAGCATTTTGAAAGGTTGAACAATATCAGACATTTATAATTAAGTCATAAAAATAAGAATTGTATATATTATATTCTCAGTGTGGTATTCTTTAAATCAGGCATTTCAAGAAAGATGAATTTTAAAATAATATTTTTTAGTTTGGTTTTTAATGTTTCTTCATGTTCTGTGCAGTAAAATTTTAAACTGATATTAAATTTTTAAATCAGATATAAAAAATGTTAGATTCTCACTTAAGTTTAAAAAAACAGTTGAGGTGAACTATAGTGGCACCAGAAATTCCCCGACTGGAGGGCACTACTTAAAGAGAGTTTATTATATAAGTATTTGTCAAAAACTGCAATACTGTTAATAATATTACTGTTAATATTTGTACCATTCCATTTGTTAGTACTCCTTGTGGTTTTGGAGATCATCGTGCCACAGACAGGCATTTTCTAAAAATATCGTGGTCAAAACGTGTTCTGGACCGACCTCTCAAAACGTGTATATTCATGGAAAACTGGAAGCTGAAATTTTTTACGAACCCAATACTTTCTTCGATTGAATATAGAATGGAAAAACTGGAATGTTCCAAATTTGAACAAGGAAAGAAAAAATACTGCCAAAAGTAGAAAAACTGAAAAATTTGTATTTTTTTCCCCGAGATGTGGTGAAAAGAATTTGTGTACTTTAATATTTTTATATTTTTAATTTATTTTATTAATATTTTTAATTTTAATTATCAATAGAAGTTCGTTATTGAGGATTAAAAACCTCATGGCATACATGATTATAAAATTACGTTGTGACCACTAAACCTTTTGTTCTTTTTGGTCAAGTGATCAAATATATTCAAACTATTTTTCATTTGCTTAAGAGGAAGGAGGAATGTATTCACTCCATTGCTATCAGGCTGTGAAAAAGAAAAAACAAAAGGAGAACAAATTTATATCAATCAAAATCTCTACTATTGCATCAGAATTCCATTCTTTATTATCCAAATTAAATATGACATTAAAAAAATAGATATATATATATATATATATATTTTTTTTTAAATTAAATATGCAACAATTGAATCTCTGATATACCTATATTGTTATGAAGTAGGCACTCTCTCTCCAAATGATAAAATGGTCACAGTCCTTTAAGAATAGAACATAAACAAATCTTTCTCACCCATGCTGCTATCTGTAGTCCTGCTCAAACTCAACTGAATTTAAAATCGCTGCGATAACGGAAGGTGGGGTCAGAACATCACCCTATTGGTTCTCAGAATGGTGTGAGATGACATCACCACTAGGAAAGAAGAACCAATTTTTCTCCCGTGTGTGTGTTGCAGTCGAGAGATTTTAGGAGTATACCCCGATGGGGGGTCACAGACTCCCCGACGGGGAGGCCTATGCCTGCCCCTTAGCTTGTGCTACCCCTGGAGGTGAAAAAACTCAAATTCCAAAAATGTTTCTGTATTTCATTCATATCTTTTTAAACTTTATTGTATTTTTGAATTAACAATGTGTTTGTTTGTTTCAGTGTGAAGTTTGTTGGTTTATTTGTCGTTTTGCTGGTTGGTATTCACACAGTCTGGGACCTTTGGAATATCTATGGTGATCTCGATGTTCCAATTGTATGTATTTTATTATTACATTTCATAATAATATGCAAATATTCTTGACATTTCTTTAGCTGTAAATAAATTTACTCTTTAAAAATATGTCTGTTCCGTCTAAAATATTGAAAAGTGAAATATTAAAAAGTATCTTTATAGAATATATGTTGAAAAAATTAAAAGTATAATGAAAAATAAAGGAATTGAACTATATTGCAAAGTTATATGTAATAATTATTATTTGGAGAAAGAGGTAGAAGAGAAAAAATATAATTTTAATTTATGTTTTTAAAAAGGTGCAGTTGTTTATTTTAAAAACACTGTACATACAGTGCGGCCACATATCCTAAATCTAGCTGTGAGAACGCGTCCAAAATGTTGGAGGGATGCCGCTTGAAATTTGGAATACATCCAGAAATTCCACGCTCTGTTATTGCTCATTTTCTCTGAGTCAGATGACTGTCACCCCTATTTTAGCATTGGAGTCGTTCAGTTAGCACATGCACAGATACTTCCATGGTTTCATGAAATGTGGTCGAAGAATAAGAACATTTATTATAGATTATATTATATAGAACTTTTTTTTTTTTTTTTACCTTCCTATATACACTGAAAAGTTGTTCTATATTCATGTTTTTAAATTACTGTATATTACTAATTTTATTTTTAATATTTTTTAAATTCTTTTATAAGGTTATTCATGTGTTATGCTGTGTATCTAAAAATTTGTAATTGTGTTAGGTGGGGAGTAAAATCAAGATTGGTTCTTTACTCAAATTTTGATTTCTCTGTTAAATTGTTTTCTTCACCAATCAGTTATTGTTTTGTTTTTGAACATGTTTGCATTTTAAGAACTGGCGTTGTAAAAAATTTTATAGATACGAAAAGATAAAAAATCTATATAATATTTCTCTAACGTGGACCAATTACGATTACATTTTTACTTTCTTCTGTATGTAATATAGAGAAAGTATTGGATTCGTGAAACTTTTCTGTTTTTTGATGGATTTACACGTTTTGGGATGTCCTGAACACGAATTGATAGTTTTTAAAAAATGTCTGTCTGTATCACTTTTTTGTGGACGCTGTATCTCACGAACCAATGAATGAGATTTAACCAAACTTGGTATTTAGTTGCACCCTGACATGAACTGGTGCTGATTAGATTTGGGGATCAAATGCTCAACAGTTGGTGCTGTGATCGCATTTTATGCAAATTTTTAACATGGCAGCATAGGACAAAATTTCGTATAAATCTGCATTATGAGAGTTCTTTTAAACGTGTGATTGTAAAATTAATGTGAATTATTGATAATAGTAGTAGTTAACTAGGAAAAAAAATTGTGCATGTGAGGGCATTGGTTCCGTCCCCGCCCCCCCGGGTGTAAATTTCAGGGATGAGAATTTTCAGACTTTTGTAGGTATTTCAGACTTTTCTTAATTTTTTATAAACAATTTTCTGGTTTTTGCTTCTAAATATTCTTATTTTTGTTCAATTTTCTTTCTTTTGACTGTTTCTAAACAATTTATTTTCAAATATTTTCCAATTTTGCTTATAGAAAGCATGATTTTGTGTATCTGTTTCTTCTTTTATTACTAAAATTAAATTATTTTTGAGTTTTGCTGATACTTTCAGACTTTTTGTCTATTTCCCACTCTCATCTCTGAAATTTTCAAGATGGGTATCTTTCAAAAGGTCTCGCCAATACCTTTAAAACGAATGGTTGAACTATAAATCTGTGATAATTTAAAATAAAGTTATCGATTCTTTTTTACTTTTAATGGGAAAAAAAAAAAAAAAAAAAAACTTTTTTTTTTTTTACCTTCTAATATTGTTACTGAATGAATATGTATAGGAAAATATAGAAGAAAGTCTTGTGGTGGCCACAACATACTAGTTTTGAAATGATATGATAATGATGTAATTAATAAAATACGCTAGGATGAAAAAAATAATATTTATAAATGGACATTATTTAAGCATGTGGTTTCAGCTTAATGATGTAATAAGAAAAAATAACATTTATCTTATGAGACCATTTTATGGAAAAATGTATTTTTAAAAGTTGCTTCTTCAAAATCTTTGAAAGCGTCATTTTAAACCTAGCAAAACTTTAAAGATATATATACAGAATATGAATCATTATCATAAATTGACAAAAAAATGCATTCACAAAAAGTACCATAATTTCGCGTGCATAGTCCGCACCATCGTATAGTCCGCAGGTGAAGTTTTATGTAAAAATTATTTTAAAAAACATCAGATTAACCCCAAGAAAACAGCTAGTAAAATACTATTATGTAGTTTTATATAAAAATATTAAAGCATTCCCGCTATTTAAATTAGTATAAAGAAAAGAAGTACTTGTTATTAATAAACCCTATTTTTAAAATTATACATTAAAAGAAACCTTTAAAGTTGATATTTATATTTTCTATCGGAATTCCCGGTTGAATGGTTGAGTCATTGAGTGAGTTTTACTTTCCTACTAGAAATGCACTATGGGTGATTGTCTGTGATTCAGCACTAGGAGATATATTTTTTGGAAAATTATCTCAAAGTTTGTCATTGGTATTGCTCAGCAGTAAAACTTCGACGATATTTTGCGAACATAATTTAAAAATTAACAGTACAGGAATATTCAGCAATGTGCTATCCTAATAGTGATCTTTTTGCTTTATGCTTCATGGTTCGCTACTGATACGATATACGATATGATGTTTTCTTTGTGTCTTATTCTTTTGTTTATGTTTGATCGTCAGAATCGGCAGTTTGTATTCGTTTGTTTAATTGTGATTTTGAGGATTTGAACTGTGAATAACTAGCAGATAATCCGCACCATCATATAGTTCGCATGTGAAAAAATTTTATGTTTTGACACACATAGTCAGTCCGCGTACTATCCGCGTGAAATTACGGTATATTCAAAATAGGAATTAGTTTTTTTTTTTTTTTTTAAACAAAAAATTATGCCAAAACAAATAAATAAAATGTCATCGCCAATATGGCGACAACAATATAATATGAGTTATGGGGGTCCTATACTAAAACTCTACTGCCTGCGGAAATATGAAAACTGGGCCATGAATTTTATTTTGAAACCTTTCTTTCAACAATTTTAGTTTCTCTATTGCACAATATTAATTTGGTTCTAATAATAATTTGACTTCTGGTAAATTAAAATTTTAATTAGGTGGTGAAAATGGTATAATATTTATGAGTTTCAAATGTTAAATGTAAACAAGAAAAGAAATAAAGTGCGAAAATTTTGCACAGGTTTGCTAGTAGTTAATATTTTATTAAATTAAAATCTATTCAAAATTTATAGATCAAGAATAGTGTGTAAATTGTTTCTCCAACTTGACATCAAAAATGTAAAAATAGAAAATGTGGGACTCTAAAGCCCAAAATTAACAAATAACAAAACATCAATACTATTATCAAATCAATGTATATATATGTAGTATCGGCACCTTGCTTCCCTAACCGTTGATTCCAAAAAAACTGCCCAGTTCCTTTGCCGCAGCTGTGAACAAGTGTCTTCGACGAGAGGATGAACTAACACGTAGCGGAATGACGTAGCCTTGATGTCAGATGGACGTCACTTCCGGAGCACGCATTTTCATAGACGGGAGCTGAGAGCATTTTCCCGAGAGAGTTTAGTAGACGGTTGGATGTGGACGTGCGGATTTTGATCTGTTGACGACGAGAGTTCGCTGAGACTTTGTTCTGTATCATGTCGTGTGCTTTTCTAAAGTGATCAAAACAAAAGCTATGTGTTATCTTCTTTTGACGAGAATTGTGCTGAACAGTATGTTACCCATAAACTTAGACTCCTGATTTGACTTGCAAATGTGACTGTTCTAGTCGGCCGTTTAATTTTAATTTAAACTATAATCTTGTAAATATTGTATATTATGATTTAACCTTTCATTAAATTTTAAGTGATTAATAGTAAATAAGTATTAGCTGATTTTTTAACGCCCACATAAGTTCGCCATCCCACATATATATATATATATATATTTCATAGATATTACAAATTTTCTGAAATGTGAAAACTTTTATATTTGTAGATGTAAAGAAAGAAAAGAGATTAAGATTAGAAAGTTTTGAAAGATTATGATTAAATTATAAAGTAAAAAAAAATTAGAAATTATGATATTCTTAAGGAAATGGAAAAAAAAAAAAATGTTAATGAAAATTTTGGTGGTCAGTTTTATAAAATTCAAAACGTCTGTATTTGATAAATCTGCTGTATGCATAATATAGCTCTAAATATTAATAAAATAAGTTATAATCACCAGATTCATTATTAAAGCATCCAATAATGAAGCATATCGTAAGAAAAGTGACAAATGGATTAATTGAAAATGTGTCTTTCTGAAGTACTTTGAAAAGGGAAAAGAAAACCTGTACTCCAGTAAATAAAGTCTGATAAAAATAATATTTCTATGTGTAATGAAACTTTGTTTTTATTTATTTTTCTTTTTAACCTGCTATGTTTGTATGAACATTTAAGAAAGTAATATATATATATATAATAATGATGATCTATTAAGCATAGTAGAAGCCAAGCAACAGATACAAGATCATTGAAACACCAATGACCAATAAGATTAAAAATTTCTTTGAGCAGTTCTGAAAAATGAAAAAAAAAATTTCTCAGGGGATGAATTACAAAAATTTAAAGAATCCAGATTTATTAATTAACAGCCTGCAAAACAAATGAAACAATAAACTAACACAACAAATCTTAATTTAAAACCATAAACTATATTGAAATTTATGAAAAAATAATTTAAGAAACTTAAAAAAAGGAAGGAAGGAGGCAGGCGGCAAGACTTGTGACTTGCCTGTGGGGTTAAATTAGTTTATATATATTTCTGTTTAGATTTATTAAATTTTCTTATGTGAGAATTATTTGTAGCATGTGTGCAACCCATTTAAAATATAGTCTGTATTCTAGTAAAATTTAACTACTTCTCTGCAAATATGTAAACATTAAATTGTATTGATGTCATCATCCCCCCCCCCCCACACACACACACACACTTTGAATAACCATTGTTTATTTAATTTCAAAAATATCATTTGACATTTCAATTTTTTTCATCATTACAAAAATCATGAGCCGATTCAAAATCATTACAAAATAAATGAATAAATAAAAAATCAAACCCTATGCTTTTACTAGCATGTTTAAGTTGTAATTATTTCTTTTAGACTCAAGTTCTGAAGCATTTTGTCGCTCGAGTTCTGTGCCTCATTTTACTCCCATGCATCTTATACATGACATTTTTTTATATACACTTAAAAACATTATATAAAAGGTTTGTATTTTTGTATGTTATTATTATTATAATTTTTTTTTTTAAGTCTTTTTGATCCATTTTAATCCCAAGCATTTTATTCATTATGCAACAAAAATAAGTTACACTTCTAATCAGAAAATCGTGTTGTTTTCCTTTAGTGGTTCTGGAGATGGATTTTTCAGTTCTGCTTTCCAATCGCAGCTTGAGGGAAATTCTCTCTACCATGCACACATGCCCAAAGGTAATCACAAATATGTATGAAAGATAATAAATAATTAAAAAATGAAGTTTTATTTTTTAATTTAATGTCATAAGCAGAGATGTTTGTGTTCAGGGTTTATCCCTGATTCCAGGGTTTTTACTCTAATCCATCCATCTGTGTTATCGTATTTCCTATAAAGTAATTTTTTCTTTTATTTTTTGTTCATTTGTTATCCAGGTGATATGGGAATGAAATGTAAAAGGATTGAGGGCTTCTGGCCTAAATAGTTTGAGTACTATTTGATATTTTGGGTTTTTTCTAATTTGAGGCTCTAATTTTCAGGGTTTTTACCTTTGAGTCACAATCACCCCTGCATAAGTAAAACTCAAATTGCCTTATAATTTAACTTTCAGCACTTAATACAGGATGGGCCCAAAATCCTTAGCCTATATTGAACTTTAACATAAAATTAAATAATGGATGTACAGAGTACAGTTTGTGCTACTACAATGCTTCTTGGAATGAAAAGATTTGTTTAAGTAAATATAAAAATTAGTTTCAAATTTTGCTCATACTTGCTGTGCAAGAAAAAAAAAAAAAAAAAGCAAGGCAAGTAATGAAAGAGCATTTATTTTGTGAAATTCACTACAATATTTCATATATAGAACCTCTATACTGAAACCACATTATATACACTAAGCGACAAAAAAAAAGCCGCACTGCAGAAAAAATGACTTATACCTTTTTTACCTGTAATAACTTTACAATTAATGTTTGAAACAAATAAAACTGTCTTGTTTGCATGATACCAAAGGTATGAAATGATACCTATGTATATTTTCGATTTTATAATTCACTTTATTGCACTTTACGAAGTACTTTTTAAAAATCTGCATAGAACTTTCTTTTTGAACATAATGCAATAACTATACACTTTGCATTCTATTATGATTTATTATATGAAATAAACAAGTTATATTTTAATATATGAAATAAAACTATTTATTTGTTAGATCTAAGCAATTTTTTGTTAAAAATATTTATTCTGCATTGGGTTAATTCCACCTTTATATGGAATTACTGCATTAATGCGCAATGGCATAGTTTTATACAGTGTTTTAATATAAATCTCAGAAATTTCAATGTGCAAAATATCACAAATAGTTTTTTCTAGTTCTGGCAGAGTTATAAGCTGCAAATTTCGAATCCTCTCCCCTCTCCCCCGCCTTTTTATAGACGAAACATTTTCGGGCGGATCGCGATTTTGACCATTTCCATGTCTGGTAAAGAAGAAATTCTACTATATCCTTCCTGGTATTTAACTTAAAGTGAAAAAAAGTATGATTACTTACAGAATAATAGGTTCTCATGGGAGTGTATAAGAAATTTTGACAATTTGAAGCGAATAAACGTACCACAGACGCCGTGTAGTAAGGTGCCTTATTATCTTCAAATGTTGTTTACGGAAATGTCTACGATACCTCCAAAATAGTCGGTCAGGCACCACTTTTATGCAGATTGTGTTTTATTTCGAGTTAATTGATCCCTTGAGCATAAAAATTTCCCCGAGTGTTTGAAAAGTTATGGACCTCCGTACCATAATGTACGGATAATGTGTCACTGTTTTAAAAGTGCGATTTTCATTAAGTCGGTCACATTTTCGTCTTCATTCTAGCTTTTTTCAACTGCACGAAATAAAGAAAACTTGATTCATCAGAGAAAACCAGTTCAGCCTAATAATTGACTGATAATGTTTTTAAATTTTGGTCAACTAAAGTATTGTTTTTCCTAATTCTTTTCCTTAATAATGGCTTTTTTCGCAGATCTTCCGTTCTTTAACCCGCTTTGTTTAATTGTTCCCGCATTGTTTTTGAAGAAAGTAATTTACTATACACTTTTTAAAAATCTTTTTTAAGTTCTGAACATGATACAAATCGATTTTTTAAACATTCGCATTTTAACTTGCGGTTGTCTTGCTTGGATGAGCAACATGACCGCCTAAAGCCAAATTCCCAGTTTAAACGGCCAAAAAAATTTATATTTTGCTAAAATTCATTTTATCAATATTTCATTAGCATTTAATTATTTTGCCATCTCAGGTATTAAAATATTTTCCGATTTTCATTAAAAAATTAATACTTTTTGTGGCATCGTTAACTGCCTTATTCTTACCATTTTTGAAATAAATTCTAAAATTACAATTTTCCTGACAATTGCATTTTGTTTTTAACACTAGACTAAAAGCTAAAGTGTATGTGGAGGACAACATAGTAAAATCTGTTCGAAAATTTGCTTTTTAAACGATAAAATTGGCGGTTGTAGAAGGCGAAAGGGAAAACAACCAAGTGCGGCTTTTTTTTTGTCGCTTAGTGTATATCTCAACACCCTTATAGCTTACTGTTATTTGTGGAAGAGAACAGGATTACATGCATTATTTATATCTTCAGTATTTCAATATCAGTCATAGTGAAAGTGTGTACTTTGCCCATCCCATAGTCCTACAGGAAGAAATCAAGAGGTGTGGAATCAATGTGGCCCTAATTAAAGTGACAATGTTTTGTAGAGTGATCTAATTGCGTGAATGGTGCCAAATGGATTTAACAAGGCACGAAAGATTGCACTAAAAACAATATTAGTTCCAAAAGTCACCGCTAGGGGAATATGTGTAAAAGAAATGAGAGTTCTAAAAAATGCAGAATCAATATTGAAATAAAATTACCTTTTATCGAGTACATTTAACAATTTAATTCAAGTTCAGTGTGGTAACAATTTTGAAAAAAGCGGAGAAATTACATAAACAGTGATAAAGTTTCTTTATCTGGAATTTCGCTTACTGAGGACTTGTTCAGTCATCGCCTCCAATGGGTCGGTCACTTCGAGCGTTGGGAAGTTTGATTGATCTGTTGACTTACTGGACAGAATCTGCCAATGGATCAGCCTAAAACTCTTTTCGTTGGATAGTTGAAGCAGCACCCTCTATAGTCACAGTATAATATTGTTATTTCCGTTACTGTGCAACGGATGAGACAAAAAGCCAATTATTTTCCAATAGGTTTGTGATAACAATGTTTGATTGTGAACAAGATTGTGATGTAATTAATTGTGATCGATTTTGATTTCTTACGCATCTTATGAAAAATGTTAATACTTTCATTAATTTTCTACTTCTAATCATAATCACTTTAAATTTGAAATTAAATTTGTAAATTTAAACACAATTTTGTTCTTTATAATTAAATAAAAACCTGATATAATAAATATTTTTTCTAAAATTAATAATTTAATTTAAAATATAAACATTTTTTTTCACTTGAACTAAAAAAGGGACCTGGCAGGACTCAAACTCAAGACCTTCTGCACTCAAGCCAAACATTCTGGCACTATGTCAATTTTTCTTGCACCAATTTTTCGTGTCTGTTTTATTGTTTTTTACTGAAACAACTAAAACTTCTAGAGTCATATCTTGTCCCACTGGGGGGGTTGTTGTATAAAATTTGCATTCTACCTTATGTTTTCAGCCATGATTTTTAATTTGAGCTTGATTTGGTTTCAATGGGAATTTTATTGATTTGTACTTCCCTTATAAATTTACTTACCAAGATGAAAAAAAATAAAAAGCAATCTATTGGGAGGTTGGAATTTGAAAACTTTACTTTTGAATGAGATATCTTTACAATAGGAAGTAACAAACAATCCCATACGATTACATGGAGAGGGAAGAAAAGGTGACTGTTGATCAATGCGCAACCTTAAGATAATTTAATTTTTTATGCTCTAAATTATTTTATGTATTATTTAAATCACATTGAAAATGTTGTGAATGACCAATTAGCTGAAAACTAATCAAATGAAATGTTACTTGTTCTCAAATGTAATACAGTGAAACCCCGATCTATCGTTCCCGCATTGATTGTTTTATTTCTATGGTCCCTGCATGAATTGTATTTAAATAATGTTAACAAAACCTGCTTGTATCATGCTTCAAAAAGTGGTTTTCCCGCATTCATCATTGTAAAAAAATTTTCCTGAAGGTCAAGCGGTTCCATATGGACTCGAATTAATTCTTTCATCCTAAAATAACTCTTTTCCCCATTTCCATGGACGATCAAAATTGTGATGTCATGTCTCCTGACCCTATACTAATTTTGTAATTTCAGCATGGCAGGAAGTAACCTCTTTAATAATCTAGAAAATTGCTTTGTGAAATGCAGTTACGTGCAAAAAAATGATGAAGGATATCAAACAGAAGGGCAAGAAAATGATGATGATGATAATCCAAATGAAGAATGGTTGCGTGTAGCAGAGGATGCGTCTGGCGTAAAAATTTAGTAATTATATTTGCATTAATCAAGGTGTTGCGACGTGCGGTATCCTAAAGCATAGAAGAAATGTGTGCTTTCAAAAAATAAAAGTAATGGCGAAGAAACAGAAGATAATTTTCACGCCGATGACTCAATTATGGCGTTTAAAAATGCACAAACTTTTATATAAGCACATAAATTTACAGAAAAGGACCAGAAAAATGCTACAAATCTGGAAAAATTCCAGTTTAATTTATAAAAGGAACAAAAAACCGAGCATAAAATTTTTGATTTTAAAAAATAAATTTTACTTTATGTTTTACAACATTGATTTATTTCTTTGACAGTTTGGAAAGCAAAAAACTAGTTTTTATTAGTACTAAATTGTGTACATTGTGTGTGTTAATCCATAAACATTGTTTTCTTTGTGTTTTGACTTTAACCCACGTTCGTCATTTTCCCACTTTCGTCGTTTTTATTTCACATACCCTGTGAAAAACGATGGATCGAGGTTCTACTGTATAAGGATCTAACAAGGAGATGGCAAGGGTGTGGGGTCCTCAAATCGAACGTAGGTTCTGCGTGTAATTAGCACTCAATGAGTGTATTGCACTACTTAGCCTTCGCCGAGAAAAAAATTCCTGAAGTTTGAAAAAAAATTTTTTTTTTTTTTGTATTAAAATTTAATGAATCGTTAGAAACAATTTCTTTTCAACTTTTATACATTGTTAAATCACAAATTTAATGATTTCTAACTTTTTAACGATTAGAACTATAGTAACAAAATATAGAACTATAATTTACAAAATTAAAGTGGTCTTATAATTTCTTAGCGGACTGTAAACTAACGAACTGTATATTTAAAATGGAATAAGATGCAGCTTATGAAATCCAAGGACACCGCAGGTATAGAAGGTCGAGAGACCCTTCTTTTAATGTGGGAATCTTTTGTATAGTGCAACGGTCAGGTCAAACGAATGTACGTCGAATGGAGCGTTACAAACAGATGAATTTGTAATTTGTAAATTCTTCATATTATTTTTGATATATTAAATTTTATTTAATTCCAACCACATGCAAATAATAAATTTCCATATGTTTAATGTTAAAAAGTTAGAAATCATTAAATTCACGATTTAACAATGTATAAAAGTTGAAAAGAAATTGTTTATAACTATTTATTAAATTCTAATACAAATTAAAAAAAAAAAATTTTTCAAACTTCAGGAATTTTTTTCTCGGCGATGGCTAAGTAGTGCGCTCTAGGGTTTGAGTATATGAATACACTCACTGAGTGCTAACTACACGCGGAATCTCTGTTCGATTTGAGGACTCCACACCCTTGCCGTCTCCTTGTAAGTAAAATTGTGGGAATGTTGATAAATGTTTAAAAGATGAAATCATCTTAGTTTTCAGTGGTTTGGTTATAAAAGGGTTTAAAAATTGCTGAAAACAATGAATTAAAATTTCAAACTCCCACATTTAATTCTGGACCATGCTCATATTAACCAGCTGTTTTATATATCATCTTTACTATACTCTGTTTCCTTAAATAGGCAAGTGCAGGTCAGAAATTTCTCCCTTCATCTGAGAGGAGAATCAAAGATTGTCCGATTTCCACCATTTTTTTTTTTTTTTTTTCTGTCACTGCACTTAGGGAAAGAATACTAGGAATGAGGTTTGGGTTTAGTTCTTCAAAAGCAGGTGGAAACTGTTTTCTGTAACCAAGAAACCTAGAGAGGAACAGGGGAAATATATGGATGACTTTCATTTGCCTCTCTTAAGGGCCCTCTTCACTCACCGCCACCAGAAGCCGAAACTAATGTTATTCTATGGGAAATTTTTCTTTGCAAATAACTTATTAACTAATACATATTTTTAAATTCTGTTTTCACATTCGGAAAATTCCCGGCTGTTCAATGGACGCACCTTTTCTAAAAAATTATTTTTTTTATCTTTTATATTTTATTTTGAAGCTGCGAAATACGAATTTTCAATAGGTGATTTTTTTTTTCATTTTGCAACTTTGAGGTAAAATATTAAAAATTAAAAAAATACATTTTCAAAAAAGGTCCGTCAATTTAACAATTGGTAATTTTCCGAATGTGAAAACAGAATTTAAAAATAACGATTAGCTAATAAGTTATTTGTAAAGAAAATTTCCCCATAGAATAACATTGGCTCGGGCTTCCAGCGACGGTGAGTGAAGAGGGCCGTTAAGGTGCGAGTGGTATAAATTTTTATTTTATTTATTATTATTTTTTTTTTTTCTTATAAATTTATGCTTACAGTTATGGATTAATATATCAGGAATATGACATGTATATTTTGAATGAAATGACTGATTGCATTTAAATCATTTTATTCCAGAGCCTAATATATGTATACAGTAAAATTCCGATAGTAACTCCCCACACAAATATACCTTCCTCTGTAATTTTTAGATGTTTCCCTTTCCCAAAAATCTTCTGTTCTCTCGGCTGTTATAATCTGAAGTTTTTCCTAAAATTTCAGCTTTTTAAAAGTTTCCTATATCACACCTTCTGATTTTAATGATGTTTATTTATAAAGGAAAGAGGGGTTATAATTGGAATTTTACGGTATATATATTTCAATTACATTTGTCTGTCATTGTTTCAATTTTCTTTGTCATTTACAGATGTTGCATATGGTGCTATAGTGACCATAAAAAATCATCGTACAGGAGGAGGCTATTTGCATTCCCACTGGCATTTATATCCAGAAGGAGTGGGTGCTCGTCAGCAGCAAGTCACAGCCTACTCACACAAAGATGAAAACAACAAGTGGGTTATAAAAAAGTATGATTCAGAACCCAGTCCCAATGACCCTGTTGAATTAGTTGCAAATGGGGATTTAGTGAGACTCGAACACATAGTGTAAGATTTTTTTCTCATTACGAGCTTTGTCTATTACAGGATAGTTATTCAGATTTTATTAGCTAAAGTAACAAACTAGCTTTAATTAATAATTGTGATTACAAAGTTGTTATATTGTATATCCATTATGTCAAACCATTCATTTGTTCTAAATATGTGTTTTATATATACTTTCAATATTAATCATTTTTTTTTTTTTTTTTTACTTTCCGAACACTATAGTAAGGAAAGTATTGTAATCATGTCAAAAATCCGAATTTGAGATTTTGATGTTTCTATACGTTTCGAGGTCCCCTGAGTCCGTTTTCACTATTTTTACAATGATATATGTATGTGTGTGTGTATGTATGTGTTTATGCCTGTGAGTGAACATGCTAGCATCCTCTTTGTTTGAATAAGCTGAAAGTTGGTATGTATATCGTAAGTCACCGTAGTACGAACCCTATAGATTTTGGTGAATCTAGCACTTATAGTTTTTTTACAGGGACACAAAGAAAAATTCTTTATCATTATGGCCTATGGGGCCCAATTTTTAAAAGTGTGATAGTGTCTAAACGCCTTATTAATCTGAGCAAAAAAATTGTACACATGTTATAGGTCACAGTTGCACAAACTGTATAGATTTTGGTGAATTTAGCACTTAGTTTTTTTACAGGGACACAAAGAAAAATTCTTTATCATTATGGCCTATGAGACCCAATTTTTAAAAGTGTGATGGCATCTAAACGCTTTATTCAACTGAGCTGAAAATGTATATGAATATTATAAATCACTGTTGAACTAAATGTAAGCATTTTGGTGAATCTAGCATTTAAAGATTTTTACAGGGACACAACGAGAAATTCTTTATCATTATGATCTATGGGCTCAAAGTTCAGTAGCGTTCAATAAAACATCGTGTAATATAGGGAGAAAAATACTCAAACACTCTATTATGGTTTTCTCTCTTTTGTTTGTTTAACAACTTCTCTTTCTTTACTTTATAAACAAAACTGTTAATTACTCAATGTTCGGAAAGTCGAGTGGAGTCACTCCAGATTTTTTTTAGATATATTTTAATTAAAAGGTCATTGGGTTATCTTTATCAGAGTTGTTAAGTTGATTTTGTTGTGTAAATGAGCTTATTTGCGGTGACATTGCAAATAAATTAACCTTGATCAAAAGAAAAAATAATAATTTAGAAAAATACAATGGCTAAAGTTAAAATACAAGCTGCATAAATTTTAGTAACAAAATAAAAGTTTCATAATAATGTGATTTCCTTTTTTTTTTTTTTTACTTTTAATTTCGTTTTAGTCACAAAAGAGCTAACAATTAAATTTTGGATTATTTTAATATGCTTATTTTTGATTAAAGGGAGACAATACAAGAAACAAATTTTATTATTTGAAACTGATTATATTAATCATATTTTTAATACTTATGAACAAAGTTGAAAAATGTTTGTGAATTTCTTTTCTCTGCTTTTATTTTTGTAAATATTTTTTAAATGCCCTAAAAGCGTTTCCTCTTGAAAAGAATACTATAAATAGTTCTACAGGTTTGTGTAAAAGGACCCGCAAACAAATTTTGGCAAGAATTAGAAATTATGTTGATGTCAGGTGCCAATGGTACCTAATTATTTTTTCGTAGTTGCCAAAATTGTCTACCAAGGCATAATTTTTAAATTATTTATTGTAAACATAGTATTATAAAAATTAAAGAAGCTATGTTAAAATATACATGTATCAACTGGAAAATTTTCTTTTAAATTTGAGTTATTATTGGCATCATTTTATTATTATTGGCATTGTATTATTGAAAAGCATATTTATCTTAGTTAAAGCTTACTAGGGTAATGGAGATAGAGAATGGATTATTGTAGTTAATAAGAACAATTTTTAAATTTTCACTCACATATATATATCGTATTTAATTTGCATAATTGTTTTGCACTGAGTTCAACATAAATTTTCTCAAAGCCCAAATAACATAATTTTTATCACCATTAACATTATGAGAAAAATAAATGCCAAATATGAGACACATAAATGCCAAAATAGGGGTCAATTAATGCTAAATAAAATAAATAAAAAACTTATTGAAAAAAGAGCTAACTGTACAAAAGTTATTGACAAGTTTGTCAACTGATTTTTAAAAACGTTTTAATACTGAATGTTACATTTTAAAGCAAAATGAGAACTAATAGAAAAATATTCATTTTACTTTTTTTTGTAAATTAATTATGTCTATTTTCAGGTTTGCTTTATAAAGTAAAGGGAAAAGGAAGGGATTTTTTTTTTTTCAAATTTTCTACAAACAGAATTCATATAATTTTTACTGACTGGTTCTGACTAAGGTTAATGTATTTGTGATGAATCTGACAATGGGAAAACACTATCAAAAATATATATAATAAAAAAATCATGTAAAGGACTTTTCAGCATTAAACTAAATAAAAACAAATATTTATAGCACCTTGCTAATATATACTTCAAATAAAAGGGTAGAAAATATACAGATTAGACAAGCAATATCTATTCAAATGGCTTTGTAAGCAAAATATCAAAAAGTGACTTTGAAACAGTGTTAAACTGGTATGGAGAACACATGGGCAATTCATTTATAAACTTTGCGCTTTTGTGTGCATCCTTGCCAAGTAGGGTTGCATTTGATGTTTAAAACAGGGTGGCTAGCAGTCAGGGAAAATCAAAGAATCAGAGAAAAGTCAGGGAATTTAGAAAATCTGGAAAAGTCAGGGAATAGTCAGGGAATTTCCTTTAAAGTCAGGGAATTTTAACAAATTTTGTGAAAATAAGCTATATTAATCATTAAATTATTAATGATATTTTAAATCACTAAATTTTTTGCTAGTGTCGTGAAATTTTCATCGAAAATAAACGTGAGAGTCAGGGAAAAATAGAGGAAAATCTCGAAAAATAGTCAGGGAAAAGTCAGGGAATTTGAAAAGGTTTAAATGCTAGCCACCCTGTAAAATGTTGACTTTTATTAATTTTTTACCGCTTTTCCGTTGCAATTAAGCAGCTAATTTTTTCACCGTAGATATTTTGAACCATCTGCTATCACTTGTTATTTTTTCATTCAATTCTATGAGTTTAGCTCAGGAACATTTCCTTGTCAGACGTCCTATGATAAAGAAATTGCATTTTCATGGATAAAAATGCTAAACTTTACTATGATTGTGGGGACTTTTATTTATTAGCAATAGAACAAGATATAAACTAGTATGTTGTGGCCACCACAAGACTTTCTTCTATATTTTCCTATATACATATTCAATCAGTAACAATATTAAAAAAAAAAAAAAAAAAAAAATTACGATTTTTTTCTATTTTTTTTTTTGTTAAAAGTAATACATATTCAACCAGTAACAATATTTAAAAAAAAAAAAAAAAAAAAAATACGATTTTTTTTCTAAGTTTTTTTTTTTTTTTTGTTAAAAGTAAAAAAAAATCGATAACTTTGTTTTAAATTATCACAGATTTATAGTTCAACCATTCGTTTTAAAGCCATTGACGAGATCTTTCGAAAGATACCCATCTTGAAAATTTACCCCCCCCCCCCCCAGAGAGGGAACCGGTGCCCCCACATGCGCAAAATTTTTCACGTAGTTTACTACTACTATTATCAATAATTCATATTAATTTTACAATCACAAGTTTAAAATAACGCTCATTATGTACATTTATACGAAATTTTGTCCTATATTGCCATGTTAAAAATTTAGAAAAAATGCGATCACAGCGCCACCTGTTGAGCTATTGATCCCTTAATGTAATCAGGACCAGTTTATGTCGGGAACCAACTAAATACCAAGTTTGTTTAAATTTCGTTAAAAAAAAAAAAATACGATTTTTTTTCTAAGGTTTTTTTTTTGTTAAAAGTAAAAAAATCGATAACTTTGTTTCAAATTGTCACAGATTTATAGTTCAACCATTCGTTTTAAAGGTATTGATGAGATCTTTCGAAAGATACCCATCTTGAAAATTTACCCCCCCCCCCCCCCGGGGGGTACTTCCCCCCCAGGGGGGAAACCGGTGCCCCCACATGCACAAACTTTTTTTCGTAGTTAACTACTACTATTATCAATAATTCATATTAATTTTACAATCACAAGTTTAAAATAACGCTCATTATGTTTATTTATACGAAATTTTGTCCTATGCTGCCATGTTAAAAGTTTACATAAAATGCGATCACAGCGCCATCTGCCGGCCGATTGATCCCAAAATCTAATCAGACCCTTTCCATCTCAGGGTCCAACTATACACCAAGTTTGGTTCAATTTCATTCATCGGTTCGTGAGATACGGTGTGACATACGAAATTTTGCGATCACAGCGCCACCTGCTGGACGATTGATCCCCAAATCTAATCAGCACCATGCCCCGTCAGGTTCCAACTATATACCAAGTTTGGTTGAATTTCATTCATTAGTTCGTGAGATACGGTGAAAAATACGAAAATTTGTCCTATACTGCCATGTTAAAAATTTGGCATAAATCCGTCAAAATTTGTAAATCCGTCAAAATTTACATAAAATGCGATCACAGCGCCACCTGATGGGCTATTGATCCCAAAATCTAATCAGCACAATGCCCCGCCAGGGTCCAACTATATACCAAGTTTGGTTGAATTTCATTCATTGTTTCGTGAGATACGGTGAAAACACTAAACCACAGACAGACAGACAGACAGACATTTTTTAAAAACTATCAATTCGTGTTCAGGACATCCCAAAACGTGTAGATCCGTCAAAAAACGGAGGTCGAAAATTTTCGCGAATCCAATACTTTCTCTATATTACATATAGAAGAAAGTAAAAATAGTTATCATAACGCATAATCAAAAGGTTTTTGCATGTTTCAGATAAATATTTTATTTGTCTGCATAACAAATGCAAGCTCTTTTTTTAGGATCGCAATTTTTCTTTTCAAAGAGTGCTGCCATTCAAGGGTTATATTTTACAAATGAATTATTTTAAAAGTAATTCATTTGTAGCAAATGATAACTGTTCATATTTTCTGAGCTTATTATTTATTTAAATACAATGACCAGCGAAGCAGGCAAAGCCAGCTAGTAGTTTCATAAAAATAATTTTAAAAAGTATTTTGTACAAAAAAAAAAAAAAAAAAAAAAAAAAAAGAAAGAGAGAAAGAAAAGAAAAAACGTTTATCAGGGGTGTTTGTGACCCCAGAATTTTTTAACAGTGATATTAATGATAATTTTCTAATAAAGATTAGCAATTAACTATAACCAAAATTATAATTCATAATTTCTGGTGGAAAGTAAAATAAAAATCCCGAAACGAAAACACCCCTGGCTTATTACAACAAAATTTATTTATTTTATTATTATTATTACTATTATTATTATTTTAAATCTGGTGAAAAGTGCATCAAAAATGATGATGATTGGGTGAATTTTTGTGGTTGACAAAATTAAATTTCTGGGTGCAAAATACAAACAGTTGCTGATTTCAACCCTGTTTGTACATAAGACAGTCTATGATAGTTTTTTTTTTTTTCTTTTAAGCCCATTTTTAATATTTTTATACTGCATGACAAAATTAAATTCTTCATAGATATCAAATACATTTAAGTAAACCATGTATAGTTACAAAATGCTCTTACATAAAATCTTTTTTTTTTTTTTTTTTAATGACAGGACTAAGAGAAATCTCCATAGCCACAAGGAAATGGCTCCAGTGACAAAAAGGCATCAACAAGTGACATGTTACGGAGAGGTACCCAAACAATTTCCACACTTAATTTATGTTTTTAATCAATTATATTTCCTTTCTGTCCAGTACAGTAGTTAATTATAGTTATAAATGCATTTTAAACAAGAAGACCATACATCATTTTGATTTTAAATTTAAAGATTGTTTATACAACTGTTCATTTAAGTTATGAGTTTTAGCTGTTAAGAATATGCAAGGTCAGCTTTGTATAATATTTAATAACAGGAGACTTGGCGTTGGAATATTAAAACCCGAATAAACTACTATGTCAAGTCCAGTCATTATAGTAAGTTCACCTCGGAATTCGAGATACCCAGCTGTAAGTCTGTAAATACTTGTATATTGACACCCTAAAAGTTGTCTCAAAACCTATATATGGTAGGGTGTACACAACTATTAAATTTCAAGGTCAAAGGTCACAAAAATCGGTTTTTTGCGCTTTTTTTGTAAATATCTCATTTCCTATGGGTTTTTTGCTATTTGTATTTATTATCAATATTGTAGAATACAAAATTCTCTACAAATTTTGTTTAAAAAAATTTTTCATACGGTGAACCGTTTTCGAGATAGAGGGCGGAGAGCGCGCGGTTACAGCATCACTTCAGGTCAACCAGTGCCTCTGGTCGAAAACGCGCCATATATAGTTGATAAACTATCGATAAATCAATGATTATAAATATTTGTCAATTTTTATTAACTATTATATTATATTTTATCATTTTTTTCCTAACCTATCCACTTTTTATTCAGTATTAATTTATTTAACAACACTTACCTGCCCATGTAATTGCAGAATTGTTAATGAAAATATAGGAATTATATTTGAATTTTAACCTAATTAATATTAATAACTTCTTACATGATGAAAAAAAAAACAAATTAATTATGAATTAATCTTTTTATTAAAAAAATATCATTCAATACATTTATTTTTATTAAAAGTAAAAAAATGGAATAAAGGGTACAAAAACTACAATTTATAATTTTAATCATCATCTTCCTCTTCATCGTCGTCTTCCGGCTGCTGGTAAATTTCAAACTGGTCTTCATTATCGTCTTCAACGACATCAGTTAATTTAAATACTAGAAATAAACATACATGTGAACACAAATTATAAGCAATGTTTAAAGCTATTTTGTTTTATCGATTTTCTGCATATCTGATAAAAAATTATAAGAAATAATTAAAACAATATTTAAATTGACAAAAATTTAGCAATTTTCTATTTAATTAGCAACAATAGACACTTTGACTGCTCGTATAGGTGCCAAAGAAGCTGCTAAGTCAAAGAATTGTTTGGCGAAAAGAACTGCCACCAAGCATCATTTGCATTTCATTCGGCTGCCCCTTCTTCAAAATGAATGATTCCAAGGTCGTATGCCGGTTATCAGTATTATTGAATAGATATAGATTTATGCATGAAGAAAATGATAAAATATAATATAATAGTTAATAAAAATTGACAAATATTTATAATCATTGATTTATCGATAGTTTATCAACTATATATGGCGCGTTTTCGACCGGAGGCACCGGTTGACCTGAAGTGATGCTGTAACCGCGCGCTCTCTGCCCTCTATCTCGAAAACGGTTCACCGTATGAAAAATTTTTTTAAACAAAATTTGTAGAGAATTTTGTATTCTACAATATTGATAATAAATACAAATAGCAAAAAACCCATAGGAAATGAGATATTTACAAAAAAAGCGCAAAAAACCGATTTTTGTGACCTTTGACCTTGAAATTTAATAGTTGCAAACACCCTACCATATGTAGGTTTTGAGACAACTTTTAGGTGTCAATATACAAGTATTTACACACTTACAGCTGGGTATCTCGAATTCCAAGATTCTTACCTAATTTAAGCTTAAATGACTGGACTATTAAGTGTACTGTCTTCCGTGCAAAAAGGATTCTGAATCTGGAGAAGTGCTCGTATATATAGGAGAGGGATCGAATTTAGTTCAACCAATAGGATTACGGGAAAGGTGGAGTGTGTTTACACAGCTAACTTTCCTACATTCCTATTGGCCACACACTCCACCTTTCCCATAATCCTATTGGTTGAACTAAATTCGGTCCCTCTCCTATATATACGAGCACTTCTCCAGATTCAGAATTCTTTTTGCACTGAAGATGGTACGATTAAGGCTACCAAAACAGCTGTATGCATCCCAAACATTTTTCTTTTGGCGTTTCTGACGTAGTAGTTTATTCGGGTTTTAATTGTATAATATTGTTTTTAATACCTCTTTTAAGAAAAGAATGTTTCAGATCTGTGTAGCTACATGTGTACATATTCATTTTTCTAAAAATTCATTTTCTTAAGTTTTCACAGGTTTAAATTAATATTTCTAAATTTCTATAATTTTTATTGTAAGAAAAAGCTGTAAAACTTCGCATAGTGTTTTTCAGATATATTTTCGTTCAAGTATCATTAGGCTGTTTAGCTTTGAAATAAAATTTAAAAAATGTTTTTGTTGTAGTGAAAAATATCTTTAAAAACTGCTTTCTTTCCTTTAAATTTTTTTTTTTTCTCCCATTAAATATTTTTATAAATCCTAAAGACAAAAATATATATTTATTATTTTATATTCTCCAAAATGAAAAAAAAAAAAAAGTAGCATGTAAAACTATTTTGGCTTATATTTTTATTTTATAACAATTAAGGTTTTACTCCCTCGTATTTCGTCTACTAAATCCATCTCTTCTAATTTCAGTATTGTTTTACCCTATTTTCCTAAATCCAGTCAAACCATAGCTAAAATTCTCAAACAATATGATTTTAAAATAATATTTTCGCCCTCCAATAAACTCACCTTTTCTCAGTTAAAAGATCCCATTGATATGCATAATTCTTGGGGCATTTATAGTATTTCCTGTCAGTGTGGTTTATCCTATATTGGCCAAACTAAACGCAGTCTTAAATTTCGTCTAAAAGAACATATGAATTACGTCCGCAAACAAGAAACCAATAAATCGGCTATTTCTAAACATTGCTGGGAGGAAAATCATAATTTTAAATTCAATTCAGCTAAAATAATTTGCAGACCTAAATCCATTCATGAACTCGATTTCTTTGAAGCTTTTCATATTTATAAAAATTTTAAAAACCTTGTAAATTGAATTTCGCTGTTCCTTATTTGTCCGATTGTTGGAAGTTTTACATTCAGTCCACATTTTCTTAATTTTTCTACTGTTTACACAGCTAACATTCCTAATTTCCTATTGGCCACACTCCCCACCTTTCCCGTAATCCTATTGGATGAACTCAATTCGGCCCCTCTCCTATATATACGAGCACTTCTCCAGATTCAGAATTCTTTTTGCACTGAAAACGGTATGCTTAATGCTACCGAAACAGCTGTATGCATCTCAGATATTTTTCTTTGGCATTTCTGACGTAGTAGTTTATTCGGGTTTTAATATTTCAACGCCAAGTCTCCTGTTATTATTATTAAGGTTTTATATATAGAATAAAACATCTTTGTTATCATACTTTTTACAAAAGTAAATTAAATATAAAATATTAATCAATACAAAAAGCAAAATTTTGTGTCACTTTATTGGTATAAATTTTAGTTTAATTAATAATATTATAATAATGAATAATGTAGTATTAACAAATTGACAAATTTGCTACTGCACTTTAATTGTCATTATTTTGGTCAATATGTTCATGCTTAGTAATATGAGATTGACTGCCTAGAATGGAACAGGTGATGCGAATGATGTGTGGCGTCTTGAAGTGGTAGGAGAGAGCGACAGAGTGACCGTAACCACAGTCACCAGTAAACTGAGAATCATCCACTATCTGACTGGATGTGCTCTTCATTCACACTCAAAACAGTTGCCCAAGTGGTGAGAATTTTTTTATTTTATTTAACGAAATCTTATAATGGGCTCTTCCCACCGTCGTCTGCTCATTCACTTGATAGAGGAAAACGAATAATCGAATTCAATTAAATATTGTTCTTAAGAACAAAAATGTTAATATTTAATATAAAATAAAATATAAGTAATAGTGTTCATTTGTAAACAGTAGAATAATTGTATTTGTAAATTTAATAATTTTTAAAAAACACTTTATGTGTTTATTTATTTTCACCTATAAGAATCGATTTTTTGTATATTGTAGTGTAACTGTAACATTAACTGATCTAGCAATAAATAATGGCTTCTTGTGGAATGTTTATGGATAATAATTTGAAATTTTAAAATGTTTTCATTTAATTTAATTAAATAAAGGTGTTACAACAAGTTAATTAACTTAGTTACTGGTCTAAATGGATTTACGCAGTACGCTATTGCACTGTCACTGATTTAAGTACCGAAAATCAGAGTATTTAACATGTTCTTCATGAACATCAATAACAAACATAAACTAAATGATGATTCTAAATGTATACGGCAAACAAAAGAGGATGAATAATGAAATAAAATGGATTGAAAATGATGATGTATAAAAAAATAATACAGATTAAACACGATTGATCAAAAATAAGAATAGAAAATATGTTATTTCAGCAATCGCTATAGATAAACAAAACTTCGTCTGCTATTTGTTTTTCCTCTATCATGTGACCTCTGACATCAGGTGGGAAGAGCCCATTCCGCTTGAAGAACAGAATTAGATAAAATAAAATAATTTACCACATACATTTAAAAAAAAAAGTATTTCTTACTAAAATTATACTTTTTAAAAAATTAAAGAGAATTAAACAAAATTTAATTTAGAATTAAACAAAAACCATTTTTAAAAAATCTCCCCTGACTGGGCTCGAACGTTAGACCTTTAGGTTCGTAGTCCAGAGCTTTACCTCACAGCCACAGCGTTCACGTAGGGAAAGTCTTTTTTTTACAATATAGATTTTTGTTTGCTCCCAGAGCGGTTACAAACATACATACAAACAGGTGAAGCTAATAAAAGCGTGTTAAAAACTCTTACATTTTTTATATTAAAAATATACAGTATGAAAATACATATTTATAGAGAATGGATTTGTTTTAATGGATGCAAGAAAATACAAAAGGAGATACTTTTCATTGGTAATAGCAAAAGTTTATAAGTTTATGAATAAAATAAAACTAGCTAACGGACATTTTGGTACCACTAAAATTATTTTATCTAGTGCTAATGAAATAAAATTGAGAATTAGGAAAAATAAATGGGAAAATGTGAAAAAAAAATATAGAACCAGAAAATAGAAGAATAAAAGTAATTGTTTTGCAGTCTAAAGTTTAGCCTACCGGGTAAGTTTAATTAAAAATTATGATTGTTAAAATTGAAAATTTTAACACTTTTGAATTTTATTATTTTTTATCAAATTCTCCAGAAAATACTTGGGCTCTCATTCATTTCATTTATTTTCCCCATTTAAAATTTAAAAAGTTTTTTCTCTTTCAAAATTTATTTTATACTCTGCGAAAATTTCTATCAGAATCGATCGCGATCTATTTATTTAAAAGAAAAATTCCGTTTTATTTTGGTCATTCATTTGGATTACTAACCCTTTGTTTTTTCAGATTTTGTTTTCTACATGGGGGTAAGTTAATACTATTTTAAATTTTCCTATTTTATTTTATTTTGTTTTTTGATGGAATTTACTTTGATTTTAGGCTTTTCAATTTTTGGCATATTCAAATAATTTTACGAGCGGCACTAGACAACGCAATTTAATTTAATTTAATTTACCCACTATACGACTCATTTCTCAGGCCATTCATTAACATCTATTACTGATTACTATTTATTTATTTATACTCAATTTATTGTTCAAAACTTCAAAACAAAACCCATCTATATTAATATTGTTTAACAATGATGTTATGTAATTGTTAAAAGTATTCTAAGTACAGCTGATGCCTAATAAAAATTAATATATATTTCACTTCACAAAGCCTTTGAAATTTTTATCACTAATGTTAAGCCCATGTAAAACAGAAACAACCGATCTTTTGCATTTAAAAATGTTCATGTTTTTCATAAGAGCAAAGGAACTAAGATTCAAATTGAGTGATATTCATTTGTAGTTTTACAGCTTTATTTAACGGCATTCATGAGAATTATCCGCTATTTTCCGCTTTTTTTGTGATTTTCGTTTATTTCGCGGTTTTTTGTTTTGTTAAAATCAAACTCCAATAATGATCAGTGTTCAAATGCTCAACGAAAAACTTTAGATTCTCAATCTTTTTCCATCTAAAATATAAATGTCAATATTCATGTTAAGCATGCTTTATCAGATTCTATAACATATAAAAGAACAGAATTATTCAATATTTCTCACTCATGTAATTCCCCCCCCCCCCCCCGTCCTTTTTCATCTGTAACCATCGCCAATCAAACATTCTGCGGGAAGCCTTTTATTTTTTAATATTTATCCATCCACAACAAAAATGTCAATATTAATTTTAAACTTACTTTATGATATTCTAGAACCCACAAAGAAGTAGAATTGTGTTTAATATTTCTCACTCATGAACTACTTTTTACCCCCCCCCCCCCCCTTTTTCCCATTTTCCACCTGTCAATCTGTTATTCTTTTAGTTTAATTTGTCACTTTTAAAATATTTTGTATAGTTTTTCCCTGTGAGCATTATTTTTCATTTGAAATAAATTTTATGAACACATTTGTATAGTTTTCCCTATGTGCATTATTTTTCATTTGAAAATAATTTTATGAACACATTTGTATAGTTTTCCCTATGTGCATTATTTTTCATTTGAAAATAATTTTATGAACATGCATGTTTCCTCTTTTTTCAATTTTCTGCACTCTCATGCCTGTAACGGGAAAGGGAGTTTAAATTTAGATTAATTAATTATCAAAATTTTAACTTCATTTCCATGAAATGAAAATTAAAAAATACTAATGAATCTTTTGTTTTAAATTGGTTTAACATTAGAGACAAAATTTCAGAGGCTCCTGTGAAGCGTCCCCTTAAGAATGAATTACATAAAATCATATTTTTAAAAATAGATTTAAAAGGTTTTTTATGCCTTAGACTATAACTGAATTATTTTAATGGCTAACACAGAAATTTTTAATGAGAAAGAAACTGTATGACTAAAATTTATTTTTATTCTTGTAAATTCTTACATAATATTTCATATTAACTCTTATTAAAAAATTAATATCTCAAAATCCCATCATTTCTCCATCTTGAAAATTTGCATTCCTGTAACCCATAAATCAATGATAAACATATATTTTTTTGAAAAAAAAAATCAAAAATGGTGTTTTTAAAAAATTAAAATTAAATTTTTTTTTAAAAAATGAAATTTTTATTGTTGCATATCATTTGAAAGGCCATGAAAAGAGCTTTAAAATGATATATAAATGAACTCTCTAGCTCAATTTGCCACAGAATTATTAAGACTATAAACCAAAAATTATAGAAATCTGAGATCCATATAGAAGTCCAAACCTTTTGTTGAATTCACATGGGATGACCCATAAACAGAAAAAATTCTAGCACAGTAGTGCCACCTACTGGACGATATATGCTAAAATATAATTAACACAAATTTATGTCAAGGTCCGATCAAATATAAAGTTTTATGAAATTCTCTGCTCTGTATGTGTGTGCAAAACAGCAAACACAAAATTTTAGTAACACACCAACAAAAGACATTTTCTAAAAATAGTCAAATCATATTCAAAGAATCTCAAAACATGTAAATCTGTCAAAAACTGGATGTCAAAAATGTTCAAGATTTGTGTCTGTTCAAATACTGTGTTAAGAGATTGACATTCTTGATTTTGTTTCATTTATCTGTTTCTGTTTAGTATACTAAATACAGCTCATATTCAAAATATTAGAATAAAATAATTACATTTCTTTACAAATTAAAAACATCGTTTGGTAATTTAATGTCTTTTAATGCAACTATGCGAACAATATTGTTATTAAGAACTTATTGTTGATTAAACTTATTTATTATCTTAAAAATAATATTTTTTAAAAGATTAATTGAATAAAATAAAAATTTTTAAAAAAAATGGGTCGTGTGAGTGATATTCCTGAATCTGTTAAACTTTGAATGGTTGATTTGTATCGGCACGGTAAAAATCAATGTTATATAGTGAATTATTTACATTGTTCGCAATCAAGCATTAGTAAAATACCAACACAATATTGAAAAAATGGAAAATTTCAAAATAATCGCCGAAATGGTGGCCGAAAACCAAAAACATCTGCTAGAGATGACAGGAAATTGAAGTGTATAGTTAAGAAAAAACGTTTTAAAAGTGTGCGATTCTTGCACTGAAAATGGAAAGAAGAAGGAGTTGAAGTTTCTACATCGACAACATTATGATGTCTCCATATATTTAAGTTTGAATCTCGTGTACCGAAAACAAAACCTCTCATGACTGCAAAACAAAAGCGTATAAGATTGAATTGGTGTAAATGAAGACGTTTATGGAGACGTTTATGGAAAAAAATATTATTTAGTGATGAAAGTATGTTTTGTGTTTCATATGGTAATCAAGGTATTTGAGTTTGGAGAATGAAGCAAGAAGCATTTGATAAAGAATGTCTTGAAACGTTCAGTAAAATTTGCTGCTAGTGTCATGCTTTGGGGTTGCATGAGCGCAGAAGGACCTGGAAAGTTATGCATCGTCTACGAAAAAGGTTAACTCTCAGATATATCAAGAAATTTGGAATATTACATGATTTCATCATCAGAAGATTTATTTGAAGATGATTTAATCTTTCAACAAGCATACCTCAGTGTCAACTAAGAATTGGTTCCGTCAACCCAACATTAAGGTACTTCTTTGGCCACTAAACTCACCAGACATTAATTCCATCGAAAACTTATGGGGTATAATAGATTAAAAATCTCCAAGAAAATCCTCCTTCAAGTAAAATTGAGTTAGTGGCATGTATAAAGTTTATTTGGGCTAATATTGATAGAAATGTTTGTAAACACCTTGTATATAGTATGCAAGATTGATTGTACACTGTTATTAAAGCTCAAGGGGATGCCACAACATATTAACTACCATTTACTTCATATTCATAAGGTAATATTTTTCTGTAAAATAAAATATTCTAATATTTTGAACTAATCTAAATTTTATTCTAATATTTTGATGTGTTTCAGAAAGCTATTGTATACCTAATTCATTGTATTTTATATTTTGTAAATGTTAAAATCTTATCTAAACATTCCAAATTTACTATAATGTAAATCTAAAAATGGCCTACTTGGAAATTCTTGCTAAACTTTTCGTTGCTGGAACTGCTGGAATTTACCAAATAAAATATGAAACTTACGATAACAAAGAGGGATTTTATATAGGAATGACTAAAATAAAAATAAAAACCAGATTAAAGGAACATAAAAACGATATAAAATTTAATAAAACTACCACTGCCCTAACTAAAATTTTTCAGAACAATAACATTAAAATAGATTTTGATAATATTAAAAAACTTGCAAATTACGAAAACTACCATTATGCTATAAATCCCGAAGCAATAGAGATAATAAAAAATGTGCGCAGTTGCAACCAAAACGAGCCATCAACAGACATCGAGAAATGGAAACACCTGATCAAAGATAGAGGGAAGTGCAGACACAACACTTAAGACTTTTGGAATTCAAGTCTGTGTGGACTGACACTGAAAAGTTTAGCAAGAATTTCCAAGTAGGCCGTTTTTAGATTTACATTATAGTATATTTAGGAAATTTTTATTAAAATGTTTAAGTATTCCAGATTTAATTTATAAGAAATTTAATTGCATTTACTTTGTATCAAAAATAAATAAATGGAAAATAATTTCTTTCCTATTACTTTTACTCAATTATTCTAATTTTTTGAATATGAGTTGTATATATTTATAATGTGTGAAAATATTATATGTGCATTTTATAGGGGATATGAACAAATGGAAGTTACTTGTAACCCAAACATAAGAGATCCTAAAAACTTGTGGAACATTGAAGACAATTACTTTCCAAGATGTGAGTCATTTTACCATTTTGTTATACAGAACAAAATTTAATAATTAAATTACATAAAAACCTTTTAAACTTGCCTCATTATTGGGCCGTAAATTTTTCACCTGGACACCAGTAGCGGCTCGTGAGGTTCCTTTACAGGGGGGCTGCATAGCTGCATGTATACGTAAGATTTGAGAAAAAAGCGAAAATGATTTTCTAAATAATCTGTTTTAATCGGGGTCTTCGGGTTTTATATGCGCAGACTGAGCAAGAAGCAGAGCAATACAGGATACAGCATAGATTTAAAATTTTATATTATTGGACATTCATTACAAAGAAAAAAAAAATCTGGAGATTTTATTTTGTTAACTTTATTTATTAATGATAATCAATTTTCCCCAAATAAAATATTTTTCATCTGCATGCTATTATTTTCTCCAAGATGGTACGAAGTATACATACATGTTTGTAAATCAAATTTTGCTCATTAAAAAGATACACACACAATGATTTATATAAAAATAATAATAAATAGTTTGATTACATACTTATGTAGATCTGTACAGTTCTTGCGATAATAACGGCAAATAATTCGAATCTATAGTCCATAATGATAAATAATTTCTTTTTGTGTCTCTGTACAAAAATGTATAAGTCCTGTACTCATCAAAATTATACAAATTGCGTGACGATTACCTATAACCTATCTACCACTTTTTAGCTCAATTGGATAAAACATTTAGGCGCAACCGCACTTCATAAATTTAAGTCCATTAATCAAAATGATAAGGAATTTTTCTTTGTGTCCTTGTAAAAGAACTATAAGTCTCACATCCATCAAATTCTATATAGCTCGTTTGATGGTGACCTTTCACATACCTACCAGCTTTCAGTTCAATCGATCCAAGCATTTAGATGTTATGATATTCACTCACTTACTCACACCATACATATAACACTGTAAAAATAGCAAAAATGAGCTCAGGACACCTCAAAACATTATAGTAATGTAATGCTCGTATCTTAAAACTGCAATTATAATGATGCGTTTCATTAATTTATTTAGAACATCCTTTGAAATATTAATTAAAAGAGTTAACATTGACGTAAAATCTTGCACATCACATAGATTATGAAATGCTTGTCTAACATTACGAACATTTTATTGATATTATTTTTTTTAATGCGAACTTTACACACATGTGCAGTAAACTAAAATTTACACATGGTACAGTAAACTAAAATTTCATTTAAATATGAAACCTTAGTATAATTAAAAATGAATTTCCAAAATTTGCTGCACATCTTCTGTATTGCCGTGCATAAAAAAAAAACATCTACAAATGTTAAAACACTATTTTCTTTAGACTTTAGATATATTTAAAAAGGCTTGAATAGTATGTATCAGTTTAATTTGGTTTGAAATATTATCCAAGCCAGCAGTGCATTCTGGATGTTTTGTGTGTTCTCGTAAAAGAAGTATATAGGAAAAATAGTGTGGCCAATCTACAGAACGGATATTAAAATGTTTAAATTTCCGAGCATATTTCTGAAAGTTCTCACTCAAATAGAAAGAGAGATGAAACGAAGTTATAAATGCTTTCCAACTTCGTTGTATGAAAATGTCAGAAATTAAAAATTTAGTAATCTCGTGTTTTTAAGAAAGGTTCGACGGCTAATATTTCTCATCAAAATAGAAAAACATTAGTGACTAAAATACAAGTGAAAAAAAAAAATAATAATTATTATAATTATAATTTTCATAATAACCTTATCAACAAAGCGATTAAACACTTGATAAATTTTAAATATTATGTTTAAGGCAAAATTTATATAAAAATTGAGATTCTGTCTATTCAACGTTTCTGCCATTGGCAAACCAAGAAACCGAAAAACCGTTCGAAATTTCCATGTAATATAAAATAAAAATCTGCTTGAAAAATAAATAAAAATGACTTCTATTTTCTCATATAATCGTGAATAACCTTCATGCTAAATTGTTTTACCTCTCATACATAAATAATCATCAAACACAGCGATTACCGCATTAAAAACTGTGAAGAAAGAACGTAGATTACAAAGGGAAATTGTTCTTTTCCAGCATTACCGAAATCCCTAATCAGGTCGGTGCTGCAGCGGATGCAGCTCCAACCAAATGGTCGAAACTGGTAGGGAAAACGAGTAGGGGCGGTTGTAACTGTTCTTTCCCTAAAGAAATCCCTTTTTTCGGGAGCTGCATGAATGAGCAGTCCCTTTACGAATTTTTGAGGTGCTATTGCGTTTAAAAATAGTTAATTTTTCTCAGCTTTTTAATAATTTTTCATGATAACGAAGTAATCTGCTTTTCTATATGCATAATACTATACAATATAATAATATTTATTTTCAAAATATTTTGAAAGTTGATAAAATAATTTTTTCGAATATTTCTGGGGGGGGGGCTGCAGCTCTGCAGCTCCTGCCACGAGCCACCACTGCTGGACACCCAGGCCTCTTCGGCGGCTTCTTCTGTTGTGAAGTTTACTTGAGACTGAAATCCGTGGGTGGTTCTCTCCATGCGGTGTCGCCACAATCCATTTGGGGCCTTTGCACCGCTGTCATTGCACACATTAGAATTTGTAGCTATTTCGATGGATTCGCGGAACATTGCGTAGTGATAGTTATTATAGTCGGCCCATTTTTTAGTTTCGTTAAAGTTTATTTCAATATTTTCGCTATTATAAATACCGTTCATTAATCAAAATAAAAATACAGGTTCATACATCGGAGTCACTAAAAGAAAAATTAAAACCCGAATCAACGAGCATAAATACAACATTAAAATTGGCAAAGTAAATACCGCTCTCGCAAAAACATATAATAGTGAAAATATTGAAATAAACTTAAACGAAACTAAAAAATTGGCCGACTATAATAACTATCACTACGCAATGTTCCGCGAATCCATCGAAATAGCTACTAATCCTAATGTGTGCAATGACAGCAGCGCAATGGCCCCAAATGGAGTGTGGCGACACCGCATGGAGAGAACCACCCACGGATTTCAGTCTCAAGTAAACTTCACAACAGAAGAAGCCGCCGAAGAGGCCTGGCCGCCCAGGTGAAAAATTTATGGACCGATAATGAGGCAAATTTAAAAGGTTTTTATGTAATTTAATTATAGTAATGTCGCGTTTAATTTATTTAATTTCTAACAAAATTTAATAATTCATAAATAAGTAAAGATAAAATGTTCCAAATGGACGAAAGAGAATTTTTATGCTGGAGTACCACTATGCATTGCTATGCCTGTTCAAGGCCTGCTTTGCTTGACATTTGAAGAAGATTGTCTTACCAATAGATTCTTTTCATACTCATGGTCTCACAGATATATTAATCTGACACTGCGTGACTTTTGGTTATAAGTCAAAAGACCCAAAAAATATTCACATCATTGCCTACATTGTGAAATACAGCATGTCAGTCATTTGTCACTTGTACATATCAAATAATGAACTATTCAAGTGGTTTCTTTTCTTTTCTTTTTTTTTTTTTTTTTTTTTTGTCACAAAAATTCTGACTTTTCCTTCTGTTTGGTGCAAAGCAGAGTTTATTATTTTTATTCATTTGTTGTGAATTATTCATATTTCAAATTTGTTCTAATTTCAAATCCCAGGTGCATCAATGAAAGAATACTTTTCCATCAGCACTGTATCATTATTTTTTATTTATGTAAACAGAATCTCCAGTTTGTTTTGACTTCGTTGTGCTTAGAACAAGTTTGTCATACTGAATCATTTTAATACTTGTAGATGATGATAAATACTGCAAAATGTACTAAGAAATTTAAATTGCATGAAAATTAAAATACAAAACTGACAACGATAAGATTATCAGCAAATTCAGATGGACATTTTTTTTTTCTTTTTCAAAATGTGTAATTATTTATCCCTAAAATACAAGTTGGATATTTTACATGACATAGATATTTTCTAAAGCAGTTTTTGTTACTGATTTAAAATCTACAATCTATTTTGCTCTATTTTTTTAATAAAATAGAATGAAAGTCATATACTTTGATACTGATTGAACTGCCTGCATTTTTTTTTTTTTAACATTATGATGCATTTTTTTTTTTTTTTTTAACTACAAAAAACCAACACCAATTACCTATTTTCTAATGATGTAAATCCTTGTTCTTCCAGTGCCCAATGTCAGTTTTGAAGTCTATGCTCCTAGCTTTTTTGAGAGATTTTTCGAATCCCATGCTGTCATGATACAGGTAAAATCTCTTTTTGGTTTACTATTATTTTCACTCAGTAATATAAACCTTTTTTATGTAATACTGTGTTGTACGATAGGTACAAAATTGTGTTAATCATGTATTTTATTGTTTACTTTTCAGGGAAACTCTGGATTAAAGCCAAAAGAAGGCGAAGTAACTTCCAGACCGTGGCAATGGCCTATTAATTTAAGAGTAAGTATTTAAAACGTAAGAATAAATTTCACAATTTTGTGAAAGTTGCAAATACAGTTCCCGCCGCTTATTGAAATCACATTAGTTCTGAGCCAAAGTGATTTTATTAAGCGGCTGATTTTTATATCCGGTGAACGTTCCTGCACTCAAGGAAAAGGTATTACTTCCCTGAATTTGGAAAGAAACTTCAAATGGTAACGAATAATGGAAGTAAATAATATTAATTAATTTCTGATAGATAATTAATTAATTGTTCCTTTGATGTAAGTAAATTAAACGTAATCCTAATTCCCATGCACTCTTCTTTACAGGAAGATCATCGTTACTTTACCAAAAGTTCGCGCTGTTCTTATAAATTTAAAATCTTTCTGTTTAAACCTCATGAATTATAGTAATTTCAAAATAAGAACTAGAAATTGTCTTTTAATAATTAGAAAAAAAAAATCATATCAAATCAAATTTGTAACTTATTACTACGCTTTGAAGAATAGTTTCTTAAATTGTTACGGAGAAAAGTTATGGGGGTGTGTTTAATTTGTAACTGTGCTGCAAGTGAGAAATTTTCAACAATCACTGATAACGGAGGGTTTGTCATACTTTAATTTATTTTTCTATTAAAAAAAAAAAAAAAATCACAATGCAAATACAAAATATTTTTAGTGTGCAGAAATGATATTTTCTGCTGTTGAGGAGATAATTTTGAGTTTATTAACCGGCGATGTTGAGTTTATTAAGCGGCAGCCTTAAAAAGCAGTTTGTATTGATTTGATTCCGGTCCTGGCAATTTGATCAGATTAAGCGGCTGATTTTATTAACCAGTGATTTTATAAGGCGGTGATTACTGTATTTGTTTATTTAGTTATACATTTATTTATGTAAGTGCAACTAGAAATTTAAAATTCACTGAGATGGGTGTTTTTGATCAGGGTTTATTCATATGCCTCAGAGAAAACTTGAAAAATCTAGAATACTCTGGGAATTAAGATTTTGGTTCCAAATCCCATGGAAAACGAAAATTTTCATTAAAATTTTGGAAAAATGTATTTATAACTTGACAGCGACAATGTCGAATTGGAGTCATTTGGAGCTATCCTATAAAAGCTAATGAAAACAATGTTGCTTCTGAGGAACCATTCCAAATAAAGGGTTAAACTAGAAACATTTTGACCATCTGCTTTATTTCTGATTACTTTACAATGTAAGTTGTGTGTTTCTAAATCTTGTTCTATTTTGCTTATTATTGTACATTTTTATGCAGCATTGTGTAACTAATATTCTTTCCCTTTGTTATATAAATTTTATTTGTCTTATGATATAAATTAGGTACATGTTATGAATTTATACTGTCTATTATTAATTTTACTGATATAAAAGTACATAGCAAAAAAGTATACAGTCAAAACTTCTAACTGAAACAATAATATTGAGAGTACTTACTCTTATTTATCTTTATTAAATGCACAATTATCAAAATTAATGCGACTGACAAAACATATTAAAAATCCAAATATTTAAAGCCATGAATTTAACTATACAATAACCTGAACCAAATCTGTCTTAGAATAAAATCAACGAGAGAGAGAAAGTAAAGGAGACAACATATTAAATTATATATTCGTAAAACAAGAAGCAAAACTATAACTCAATTAAGTAAAGAAACCTTACATACTTCTTGAGAAAAGCCTTAGTACTTGCGGGAAGGGGCCCCTCCCATCTTCAGAGGCAGCACGGTGGTGGCTTGCTTAGTTGTGTTGACACTGTTGACTTGATCTTTTGTAGTCTTGATTGTTCTACACCTGTTACGGTTGATTTTCTGTGCTGGGTTGTTGCCATTACAGGTAAGTGGATTAAATAGAATTTTGACCGTTTCGCGATTTGCAGCGTATATTGCGTTGTTGTAATTGGCTAGTTTGCGAGTTTCGTTAAAATTGATATTGATGGGCTCAGTAGCATTTACTTTGGTGAGTACGATGGTTATTTTTCCAAATTTGATATCTGCAGAATGTTCTTTAATATGGTTTTTTATTTTGCGTTTAGTCATGCCTTTGTAGTAGTCAGTAACATTGTTTGTTTTGGAAAAAGGAATACGATAAATTCCGGAGGTTTCTAGGGGATCAATTTTGTCTTTTTCATTTCTAATTGTTTGGTAAATATTTTTATTTGGTTTAATTGGGATTTTTATATTAATTTTGTTGGCTGCATTTTTGATTTTTTGGGAAATTCCGCAGTCCTACATAATGGCTGGAGTGAATTTTTGTTTTGGATTTTGAAAGTTTTCTATAATATTAAGTTTTTTGATTCTTTTACGGTATAGTTTGTCAATTAAGTCTTTTTTGTAACCTGCTTTAGTTGTAATTTTTCTGATGATATTGAGTTCTTTGTTTAGTAAATATTTATTACAGCAAATGGTGATGGTGCGATTGATATAGGATTGGATAGTGTTTATTTTATATTGATAGGGGGTTTTACTATTGCAATGAATTATTTCAGTACTACTATCTGGTTTACGGTAAACGGTTGTTTCTAAGGTATGATTATTGGTTTTAATTAACATCGAGGTAATTAAGGATATTGTTATTTTCAATTTCATGGGTGAATTGGATATTTTTATCGAGTTTATTTAATTTTTCAAGGATTGTCGGGATATTATATTGATGGTTGATAATTGTAAATACATCATCGACGTATCTGAGACAGCAGAATATTTCTTTGTTGAATGTTTCTACAAACTATACCGTAAAAGAATCAAAAAACTTAATATTATAGAAAACTTTCAAAATCCAAAACAAAAATTCACTCCAGCCATTATGTACGACTGTGGAATTTCCCAAAAAAACAAAACCGCAGCCAACAAAATTAATATAAAAATCCCAATTAAACCAAATAAAAATATTTACCAAACAATTAGAAATGAAAAAGACAAAATTGATCCCCTAGAAACCTCCAGAATTTATCGTATTCCTTTTTCCAAAACAAACAATGTTACTGGCTACTACATAGGCATGACTAAACGCAAAATAAAAAACCGTATTAAAGAACATTCTGCAGATATCAAATTTGGAAAAATAACCACCGCACTCACCAAAGTAAATGCTACTGAGCCCATCAATATCAATTTTAACGAAACTCGCAAACTAGCCAATTACAACAACACAATATACGCTGCAAATCGCGAAACGGTTGAAATTCTATTTAATCCACTTACCTGTAATGGCAACGACCCAGCACAGGAAATCAGCCGTAACTGGTATAGAACAATCAAGACTGCAAAAGATCAAGTCAACAGTGTCAACACAAGTAAGCAAGCCGCCACCGTGCTGCCTCTGACGATGGGAGGGGCCCCTTCCCGCAAGTACTAAGGCTTTTCTCAAGAAGTATGTAAGGTTTCTTTACTTAATTGAGTTATATTAAATTTAGGGGTGGGAATCGATTAACAGTTTTAACTGGGTTAATCGTAGTTCATTAATCGATTAATCGGCCGATTGATCGGATTTTTAATCGATTTTCAGTTTTCTATGCATAATTTTATTTAAATGATACACTTTTTTTTTTTTCCGGATAGTACACAACAGACCATAAAGATGACATAGATGTTAATTTAACTAGTTCTTTAAACAATAAATAATAGCAATAAACATACAAATAAACAATGAAAAAAGAAAAGCACATAATTTTTTCTAACAAATGAAAAACTATTTTACATATGAAGATAATACAACACTTCGAAATGTAACAGCAAATATTCGTACGTGCATGACTGAGCATTTATAGATCATTTTTCATTTTATGAAATATGTATTTCCTGTTACACTTAGATTTAATTGTGAAGATATTTAATTGGGATATTTAGTGCAGTTGCCTCTTAATTATTTATATATAATAACAATAAAAACATAATTAAAAATACTTTATAAATATTAAATATTTAAATTATACGCACTCATATATAATGAAACATCAGAATGAAATACACCTACATGTTTATTTCCAAATATTACACAACAAGTCATAAAAAAGATACCAATTTAATCAGTCCCTTAAACACACAAGCACATTGTCATTTTCATGATCTAAGCTTAATCTTATGTGAAAAAATAAATAAATATATATATATATAAAGTGAATATGTGAAAAAATATTTTGTAAGGGTATGTGTGTTTAGCATTAAGACTGATTGACTTCCTTGGGGTCCTAGGACAATAAGTGGAGAGCCCTCGTGAGGGCCTTTGTGACGGGACTTAGCACGGATTTGCGCGAGTTTCGGAGAAAACCACGAAAAACTCCGAGCGGCTAGGTCGACAAGCGCAACCTGGGATCAAACTCGGCACTTTACGTCTACCAGCTTTGAACGAAGAACAGCACGGCCACTGATGGGGCAATATTTTGTAGGCAGAACAGCATTTTAAATTTTTACTTTAATTCACAATTTGAAATTTTAATCGGGTTTTGGAAAATTTTAATCGATTTAATCGGACCGATTAACTCGATTAAAAAAATTGATTGGAACTAAGCTTTGATCGATTAACCGAACCGATTAATCGACTCAGCCCTAATTAAATTACATATAAAAGGGTGAATTAAACTTTAAAAACATTTAAAAATACCTCAAAGTCAAGAGCAGCATTACTATATATTTCGACGTGCTAATCGCGGTCGTCATCATGTTGGAAAACTGCTGCTTCACTAACCATCTTTCTGTTGTTTCTTATTAATTATCTGTTGCCATTCCTTTGGTATTGTGCTGTGCTGTCTTTTGTTAATAGAGTTAGATGTCAAAATTTCAATTGCTTCATGTTTTAAAGCATAATTGTGGGAGTTATAACGTGCGATTTTAGTGATAGTTATGGTATTAGGATTTATTGGGTTATTGATATGAGTACGGGATAAAGAGGTGGAGGTTCTGCTATATTTTAAGTCATTAATGTGTTTGATTTTGCGGTCTTTTCTTTTTCTTTTTGTCATACCATTATAGCAAGCTTTAGTATTATTATTTTCAAGATAGAAGTCGATTTCATAGATGCCTGAGGTTTCTTTGGGGTCTATTAATTCTTTTTCATTGCGTATACGTTGAAATATATTTCTATTTGGTTTTATGGGAATGTTTATGCCATGGTAAGAGCCTTCATGTAATATTTTATTTGCACTTGTTCAAAAACTCTATAAAAAACGCATAAAATCCCTAAATATAATTAACAATGCCCAAAAAGTAAAATCTAAATATACTTCTTCCATTCCTTTTTGCAACAGTATAGCAAATAAAATAAAAAATGAAGGCTCTTACCATGGCATAAACATTCCCATAAAACCAAATAGAAATATATTTCAATGTATACGCAATGAAAAAGACTTAATAGACCCCAAAGAAACCTCAGGCATCTATGAAATCGACTTCAATCTTGAAAATAATAATACTAAAGCTTGCTATATTGGTATGACAAAAAGAAAAATAAAAGACCGCGAAATCGAAGTCATTAATGACTTAAAACATAACAGAATCTCCACCTCTTTATCCCGTACTAATATCAATAACACAATAAATCCTAATACCATAACCACCACTAAAATCCCACATTATAACTCCCACAATTATGCGTTAAAACGTGAAGCAATTGAAATTTTGACATCTAACTCTGCTATTAACGAAAGAGAGCACAGCGCAATACCAAGGAATGGCAACAGCTAATTAATAAGAAACAACAGAAAGATGACGTCAGCACCAAAGAGGAAGATGAAGAATCCAGTGACAAAGATGGTCAGCGAAGCAGCAGTCTTCCAACCTGATGACGACTGCAATTAGCACTTCGAAATATTTTAAATGTTTTTGGAGACATTTATTTATTTAACCACAGTCATGAGAGAAGTGTTAATTGAAAAACACACAGAGTAAGTTTTAATTGGATAGTTTTAAAATATTTAATCCATTATTAAGTATGTAAAGAAAAGTTAGCGATGCGTACAGTGCCAAGCATTAATCAATTTAATGGCGCTAGACATGATTGTATTAAAAACTGCTTGTTATTGTTATGTTGAAATAAATGTAATTTATAAGTAAGTAATTTATTGCAGATGCCATCGAATCTGGAAAATGAATTCATTAGGAGTTTATTTAAAAAAAAAAACAATAGAAATGAAATAAATTTTTGAAATTTAACTGTTCATCAAAGTAATTTACACATTAAATGAGATTTGAAACTCAAAGTTGTTAAAAAAAAAAAAAAAAAATTACTCCTGGGGTAAGTTAGAAATGAAAACTAAATAAAGTTTGGCTTATGATATATTGAATTAATTTTTACATAATATATATGTGAAAGGATAAAAATAGTTAAATTTTATTAATGAAAAACTCGTTTTAAAAATGACAATTGAAAATCACAATTCAAAATTGTAAATGGCGATTAATTCGTAATTGCTTCTTTAAAGTTTGTTTCACGGCCAAAGACTTCTTTAAACTGAAATTAGAAAATGACAGAAATTAAAAACCGAAACCTGCTGACGTTAATGTGATTTGCAGATTTTGTGTAAGATCTTGAATAAAAATTAAGCCCAGAAATTCCTATAATAGCCCCAGGAAAATTCTAATCCAATGAGAAAGCCATAAATTCACAAACAAAAAGCCTGCCCGTGAGTGAATAATTGGCCAAGCTCATCCCTTTGTTTCTTCCAGCTCTGATTAACAATTTTCGTTGAATAAAGATAGTTTCCTGAATGAATACAGCAAGTTTCTTGTGTGTCAACATCTGCCACTCACTACAGACATGACATATATATATTTTTTTTTTTTCTAGAATATTAATTTTAAATTTAAGTTTTATTAAATTGGTTGTTTTCATTCTAAAATAAAAATAAAATTATTTATAAATGAAATTAAATGTTTGAAAACAGTATGTATGAAGCTTGCTCACAGGGCTTATTTTATTTATTTCTAGGGCCAGTTTTTTTCTGGACATCAGCTCAAAATCTATCTGTTGGGCAACCCAGTAATATGGTGGAGCAACTTAGTCATCTTGTTGATTTTTCTCATCATTCGATTAATCATTGCAGTGAGAGAACAGAGAGGTTATGAACCAGACCAAAAAATCAAAAGTAAATGTAAATCTTAAATATCATTATTCAGTTATTTTGTTTTTCTAGGAAGTTCTCAAAGCACACTTTTCATTTTTTCATAGGTAAAATGTTTCATATTTAATAAACATATTTTTTTTTCTCTATTTTAAATACTTGACACTATTTTTATAAGGGAAAAATCTAATTTTGTTGATATAATAACAATTTTATATGGGAAGTAATCTGGTGTGTCACTCACACAACTTTCTCTAACCCTGAAATTTAATACTATAAATACAGACTGAAGATTAAGGGGTAAGATAATGCGTACTGTTATGTAAACCTATGTTAAAACGATTCAAATTAAGCTTCGGAACAGCTTCATTTGATAAATATTTCTATGGGAGGGGGGCTACTGCTCCCCTCAACCCTCCATTTCATTATTGTACCTACATTTATATAAAATTCAAATCTGTTATAAAATTCATTTAAATTTATTTAGATAACTTTCACATGCAACATTCCTTGAAACTTATCAATCTTGAACAAACTTTTCTAGAAACAAATATATCAACTTTAAAATACAACGTTTGGATCGCCTGAAATTATTTGTTTTTAATTTACTCTAACAGACACAGACAGACAAAGATCAAACGTTAAAAACTTGACTACAGTATTCAGGAAGCCTCAAAACGTGTAAATATACAAAAATCTAAGCAATGAATATTTAGTTTAAAAAAAATATGTTATTTATCATATGGCTATGAGGAATTGGTTCACATTTCCTAAGCAGCTTTCCTGGACACAGTAAAATTTTATAGCAAAACACTTCCACTAACAAATAAAAAAGAATGTTATGGCTTAAATATTGCCAGCCCTGTATATCTTCTGAAATTTAAGTACACATCACATGGTGCACATAAAAATAATCCTATATTAATAACACATGACACAACCTGAAATACACTTCCATCCATTTTCAGCTAATGTCGCACTATAATCTAGTTGTTTTGTGTATCCTTGTAAATGAACAGTGAATGATTTCTATACCATATTCTGCATGAAACATGTTTTTACACATATAAAAAATATATATTCATTTCATGCTGATAACAGACAGGCACACAGACCGAACCGCTAAAACATGATTTTTGGATTCAGGGAACCTGAAAATGTGTAAATATAACAAAAACTCAGTTTCGAAAATTTGACCAAAAAAACAATATTTTCTTTACCTTATGGGTAAGAGAAAGTGAAAATTGTAAAACAGTGTTGAGAGTTCATAATGATAAATAAGCATTAGTGCTTTAAAGCTATTATAAAATTAAAGCAAATAGTTTATGTCTAATATTTGCTATTTTTAAGGTCTAAACTAAATAAATAAATGAAAATCAAACTTAATATCTGGCAAAGTTAAATAAGTGAATTAAAGTAGAAGCTTAGCCGAAAAAGGATTTTTAAATTTCAACTTCAATAAATGAATGGTTTAATATTCCTCATATGTGTGTGCAAAGCTTTTCCCCCCAAAGAAAAAAGGGGCCATTGAAAAATTAAAAAGAATACACTATGTTTAGAATGAGACTGTAAAAAGTAATGCTTGAAATACATTTTGGCTTAAACATGTGATAATGCGATATCTGTAGTACAAGATTAGCACATATATTTATGTAGATATAAAGGTTTCTTTAAGAAATTGTCCCTTTTTACTTTCTCTTACCCATATTGTTTTTGAGACAAATTTTCGAAAGCGAGTTTTTGTTATATTTACTTGTTTTGAGGTCTCCTGAATCCAAAAACCATGTTTTTAGCGATTGGTCAGTGTGTCTGTCTGTTATCAGCATATCTCAAGAACAAATGATAGCAGAAAGCCCAAACTTGGTATTCTAAATGTGTATCATACGGGGATGCTACACTAATATTTTCATTGAGATGAAGCAAATGGTTCGTGTACAGGGTCGCCCAAGAGAATTCAAATACATTACATCTATGGGGGAAATTGCAGGTAAATAGAGTTTGATAGCTATAGACTGCACTAAAAGAAATGAAATTAATATATATTTTTTATTTGCATAAAAACATGTCTCATGTAGAATAGGGTTGGGAAATCAGTCACTGTTCATTTACAGGGCTACACAAAACAACTAGATTATAATGTGACAATAGCTGAAAATGGATGGAAGTGTATTTCAGGTTGTGCCATGTGTTATTACTATAGGATCATATTTAGGTGTACCATTTGGTCTGTACATAATCTTCAAAAGATATAACATGGCTGCAAATATTTAAGCGATAACATTCTTTTTTATTGTTAGTGGAAATGCTTTACTGTAACATTTTATTATGTCCTGGAAAGCTGCTCAGGAATTAAAATGAATTCCTCATAAACACATGGTAAATAATATGTTTTAAAGCTAAATATTTATCGCTTGTTTTTGCTATATGTACACGTTTTGAGGCTTCTTGATTACCGTAGTCAACTTTTTAACATTTGATCTTTGTCTGTGTCTCTTAGAGTAATTTAAAAACGAATAATTTCAGGAGATCCAAAAGTTGGTATTTTCCAGTTAATAGAAGTCTGTTTCTGGAAAAGTTTGATCAATACTGATAAGTTTCAAGGAATGTTGCATGTGAAAGTTGTTTGAATAATTTTAAGTGAACTTTTAAATTAAAAAACAGATTTAATTCTCTATAAGTGTAGGTGTAGTAATGAAATGGGAGGGGGGGGGGGGGGTTGAGGGGGGCTACTGCCCCCCTCACACAGAATTAATTGTCATATAAAAAGCTTCCGAAGCCTAATTTGAATTGTTTTAACATAGGTTTGCATATCAATTCTCGTTATATTACCTCCTAATTTCCAACCAATATTTATAGTATTAAATTTCTGGGTAAGAGAAAGTCGTGTGAGTGACACACCAGATTATTATAACATGAAATTCTCCACAGCATCCTATCAGAAAAATTAACTGATTCGACAACTGTAGCCAACTGGAAAGCCAATTTAGAGACATCCATCTATTGCTTTTTTTTTTTTTTTTTTTATGTAGAAAAAAAAAGTGTACGTTTGAAGTTAGCAGCTTCTAAAACGTGCTTTATTACAAAAGTGCATCTACAGTCCGTCTCAAAAGTTTAGGCACTATGCATTTTTTCACATTATAATTAAAATTGGGTTTTATTTGTTGTGAAAATGCATCAAAATAAATAAAACCTCTTCTAATTTAGTATTTGAATGCTAAAATGGAAAAAAATATAGTGGGTTTTATATTAAAAGTAAGGAAATCTGTTTCAAAAACATTTTAGACACAAATCAGTTTTTATGCAAATTTACTGAAATTTGAAAGTGATGTGATGATGGCGTGTGAAATAAATACTTTAAATTGAAGCTTGCTTTCTTCAGTCACTTTTCGAAATGCAGAGAGCTTCTCAGTTAACGTTGAATGAGGAACGCATCACATAGCAAATGCATAGCTGCCAAGTGTTTCGATTTTCCCGTATTTGTTCCTTTTTTTAGCCTTGTTCTGAAAATCTGATTTTACCCGAAAATGTTCAGAGTTTTCAGCTTCATAACATTTAAAAAGAAATAAAATGATTGGTGATCAAATGCCTTGCAGGGGACTTGCGATTTTCAATCTTTCTCCATCCACAACATAAATGCTAATGTTCATTTTAACTTGTTTTATTAGATTCTAGAATCTATAAAGACTTTGAATTGTTCAATATTTCGATCATGTAATTTTTAGCCCTTCTCCCTCCCCCACCTTCAAATGACCGGCAATCAAACATATCACGGGATCCTTGCAATTACCAATCTTTCTCCATCTGCAACATAAATGCCAGTGTTCTTTTTAAATTGCCTTTATTAGATTCTAGAACCTATAAAGAAGAATTGTTCATTATCTCTACTTTTGAGAACCCAATTGAGAATGTTTGGGGAATATTAAGTCGCCAGGTTTATGCAAATTCTAAGCAGTATTTCTCCGTCAACGAACTAAAAACTGCCATAGAGAGATAATGGCAGGGCCTGATTATCGCACAGGCCGACAAGGCCTCGGCCTAGGGCACCTCTGTCTAGAGGCACCAAAATAATTTTTAAATTTAAAAAATGCTATTTTTGGAAAATATTTCCTTAAAAAAATTAACCAAAAGTTAGCTAACGATAATAATCTTTAGTTGAAAGTAGGGATTTTTTAATATCTTTTAACCAATTATCCGATTAAATTAAAAAATACAACATTAGCTAGATTATGAAATATACCAGTTCTCATGGAGATCGGTCGAATGATATAACGTTTTACAGCGGACCAAAAAATCCAGATAAATTTTCACTTGCAGGCTTACAGTAATATAATACATATTAAAGAAATTTGTATCATCCTAATAGAAACTATCTTTACATTTTCAGTAGTATTTGGTCATGTGCTCATATTTACATACTCGCTGACTTCGTATGGTATGAATGAGGTAGATTAGGATTAAAAAAGAAAACAGTATTACAAAGAATATTTTGTAAAAAATTACATTTCTCTGCAAGTGGATTCCACCAATCATAGAAGAAAGATTACCCCTGCACCAATAATAATAATAATAATAATTTGGGTCTCATCGCAAAAGAAGTTAAAATTAATTTCTTATGAAGGTGATGCTTTAACTTTTTTACCAGCAGTCAAACTGTGTGCACAAATTAGATGAAAAAAAAAAAAAAAACTTGTTCAAGAGTGGGGGGCGAGGGGCACCAAAATCGTCCTGGGCCTTGGGCCTCAACAGGCGGTAATCAGGCTCTGGATAATGGTATAATATTGAACTTGAAATGGTACAAAAACTTGTTGAATCTATGGAAAATAAGAGTTTTTGATCTTATTTCATGTATAAGAAACATGATTAAGTATTAAAGTTGTAATTACTATATATATTTCAGCAGTATTTGAAATTGTGACTGAAATTTCTGTGATATTTAATACTTTTGTTTTAATTTTTTGTGCATAAAGCAAATGTAATTTATTTTTGTATTTATCTTTTGTGCCAATAAAAAATTAATTAATGACCAGTTTACAGTTTTTTATATTTAAGATGAACATTTTTCTGAGTGACTAAACTTTTGAGACAGACTGTAATAGAATTATGATTTCTGAATTTCTTTCAGAAAATTAAAAAAAATACTCTCAACTCTATTAGCTGGAAGCAATTTGTTTTAAGTACTGATTTCTCAATTTTATATGTAATTTTCAATCATATAATATTTTTGCTTCAATAAAAAATTTATCTTTTTTCTTCTTCTCACCCCTAGATCTGAATGATACAACCATGAATGCTTGTTTCTGGCTGTTTTTAGGTTGGGCACTACACTACCTTCCCTTTTTTGCCATGAGTCGAGTTTTATATTTCCATCACTATTTTCCAGCTTTGATCTTTAACTCTTTATTATCAGGTAAGAAAAAGAAAACAAAATTGAAATAATAGAATAAATGCAATCAATTCATTCCAACATATGAAGAAAAAAAAAGCCTTATTAAATTTAAATGAACAAAACAGAAAGATAGACAGTATTTTATATATATAATATATATAATGATGGTCTATTAAGCATAGTAGAAGCCAAGCAACAGATACAAGATCACTGAAACACCAATGACCAATAAGATTAAAAATTTCTTTATGTAGGAGAAGTTCAGAAAAATGAAAAAATTCATCAGGGGATGAAATACACATATTTAAAGAAACCAAATTTATTAACAGCCTGCAAAACAAACGAAACTAACACAACAAATCTTAACTTAAAAGTATACATATATACACAGTGGTGGCTTGTGCAAATTTTCACAGGTGGGGCCCAACCCATCGTATGATATGTTAAACATTAATACTATTCATTATTCAAACATAAAAACAAACATTGTTAAAGTTGGATGTAAAACGAAATTTTGGAAATTTTTTTTTTATGGCAAATGTTAAATTTAACATTATGGAAAAAAACTACATAAAATTATCATAATAAATAAGATGGCCTATTATCTTAAAGAAAAGAAAGAAAGAGAAAGGACGCATTGCAGATGTTTTTATTAAATCATATTTAAAAGAAAAATCATTAATAATAATAAATTACTATTTTATGCAGATATTTAATCCATATCCATGTAAATCCATTATCTAAAAATTTTACAATTTATTTGCATAAAAGTTTTAGTACACCATTTTAAAGGGAAAAAAAAATACAATCGCATTTTCTTTTCTTTTTCATTTAAATTCAAAATTCTTTAGTTAAAGAGATCTCAAATTATTATACGAGCTTTCATCTCAAAAGCTAATCTAGAAAAATATTTTTGACTATTACCAGATTTCTTTTTTAAACACTTAAATTTCATGACTCTAAAAATGCATCTGGAAAATCAATGAGAAAAAAATAATAATAATGCAGAAACCGCCAAGTTTTATCTGCGAATTGTATGGTTAACATATTTTAAAGGAGACATATTTTAAAGGAGTTTTTCCCCAAGGGGGCCACTGTTCGTGTGCCCATCAACGAAAAAATTATAGCGGGCTAACACTGAATAAAGCAGTTCATCGCCAAATCTGTTAACCCGTTGTTCGAGTAGAATAAATATGTACAAATAAACACGCCAATCTCGGGCCGATCAGAAACGGCCCTTCTCTCAGATAAGGAAAAGGAGAGTAGCAGTCGGTCAGCGAGTCATTAAGTAATTTATGACAGCCGAAAATAATATGTACACAAATAAATGATAATGAAAAAAAAAAAAGATTAAGAAAACGTTAGATGGACGTTGTTATTTTGTATATATACCTTTGAACAATCGCAAAAGGATTATTATTATTTCAATCAAGAAATAATGTAAGTGGGGCATGTCCCACTGGTCCTTAATGATGGATATAACCAGACGTTGCCAGCAGGCTTTGCCTGCTTCATTAGTCACTGTAATTAAATTTAAACAAAAAAAAAAAAAAACCTGTTTTCTTAGATAATTTTAACAAAAAATAAAAATATACTTTTAATAAAAAATAAATAGTCAAATTGTTTAGAATCATGCTATGGGGCCACACCCATTTCATGCACTTCATTTTTAGTGCTTATCAAATGACAGTTTCTAAACTGACAATATTAAGGGGGAAAAAAAAAAAAAGGAAATCAATGTAGTATATAGTATTTGCACCAGATTTAACCCGTTAATGCCCGAATTAATTTTGCAAAATATTATTAGCTGATTATTTCACTTCTAAATTAATATAGGCAACTGACAGTAAAATATATTAACTTAAACAATTCTTCTGATAGTTTTAAATTTAAAGCCTGTCCTCATTTATTGACGTTCAGTGTTCTAGCGAGAAAACTTCGATAACAGATTAATTTCCTATTATATGTTGACAAAGATCTCAAAAGTAAAGTATTATAACATATGTTATTATTCAACTTGATTCAAGTTAGTATACCTATGCAAAAAGCAAATATAGGTGTGACGAATGAAAAATCATAAAATGACTATCCAAATTATGTAATAATAATTAATAGTAGGCACATAAAACTTTCAGGGATCATTTAGAGTGATGCCATAAACTGTCACTAAAAAGCAGAAATCGTTCCAAGAAACCACAAAAAAAAATAGACGTGCCATTTTATTAGCTGTCCTCAAATGAGGACATGGGTTAAATCTTGATTATATATAAACATTATGTGTTATGCATACTACTTTATTTATTCTGTTATTTTCTATATTTTGCTTTATCGTGCAGACCGATTTTCACATCAAATGTAGTATTACAATACACTATGAGCACCATTTAATACATATGAGACAGCTAACTTTTTTTACTTCCGATTTATTTATTTAAATATTAATTTTATAACTACAAAATACATATGTTACAAAGATGTCAATTTTGTCAGTTGCACAAGTTTTTTTTTTTTTTCCCCAAATTTTATTATTTATATTTAATTTTGTTCAGAATACATTTATTTTTATTATAAAAACTTTTTAGCATCAGCTTAATATAATTTAAAGCTACTGAGTTTTTTTTTTTTGTAATGTAAAAAAAATCTATTAAAAAATCTGGAGTGACTCCACTCAACTTTCCGAACATTGAGTCATTAACAGTTTTGTAGATAAGGTAAAGAAAGAGGAGTTGTTAAACAAACAAAAGAGAGAAAACCATAATAGTGTTTTTGAGTATTTTTCTCCCTATATTACACGAGGTTTTATTGAACGCTACTGAACTTTGAGCCCATAGATCATAATGATAAAGAATTTTTCGTTGGGTCCTTGTAAAAACCTAAAAATGCTTATGTGCAACAGTGATTTATAATATTCATATAAATTTTCAGCTCCATTGAATAAGGCGTTTAGATGCTATTGCACTTAAAAGTTTGGTCCCTTAGGCCATAATGATAAAGAATTTTTCTTTGTGTCCCTGTAAAAAAACTGCAAGTGCTAGATTCACCAAAATCTATACAGTTCGTGCAACTGTGACCTATAACGTGTACAAATTTTTTGCTCAGATTAATAAAGCGTTTAGAGGCTATCACACTTTTAAAAAATTGGGCCCCAATAGGCCATAAGGATAAAGAATTTTTCCTGGTGTCCCTGTAAAAAAAACTATAAGCGCTAGATTCACCAAAGTGATTAGGGTTCGTACTAGGGTGACTTACAATATAAGTACCAACTTTCAGCTTATTCGAACAAAGCGTTTAGACGCTAGCGTGTTCACACGCACACATACATCATCGTAAAAATGGTGTAACCGGACGCATTGGACCTCGAAACGTATAGAAACATCAAAATCTCAATTTCGGATTTTTGACATTACAATACTTTCCTCACTATGGTGTTCGGAAAGTAAAAATTTGGCTTTGAGGTCGATCAGAAGAGGCCAAAACAATTATGCAATTTTCTATAGCTCTGCGGTAAATTGTTTGCTTACAAAGTAATCCACACACAGAGAGAGATAACATCTTATTAAATGTATATTTAATTGTAATAAAATAATTTTATTTAGTTCATTACACAATACGTTAAACTTATTATATTGCACATTTTTAGTGTGGGAGTTTTTGCTTGTTTGCAATTCATTCATCCATTTTTGGCACCTCTGACAGGAGATTTTATTTCAAGAGAGCTGCTGTTGCTGTTATAAATTTAAAAAAATTTCCTGAAAAATGTCATTAAAAACTGAATCAGATTTTTCCTTGTGTTTTCACTCAGTAACAGATATTCACTTGAACCAAAAATGAGATCTTAAGAGGGGACAATACCTAATCCCGCAGACAGCTGTAGCCAATGTTATTCTATGGGAAATTTCGTTGTGACAATTACACATTACCTAATGTATATTTTTCAATTCTGTTTTCGCAGTCAGAAAATTCATAACCGTTAAATGAGTACTCATTTTTGAAAAATTCATTTTTTTTTTTAATTTTTACATTTTAATTTTGAGTTCAAAAATGCGATTTTTCACAAAATGCAGTTTTCTCATTTTCTAGTCGCAAAATGAAATACTAAAATTTTAAAAAATCAATTTTTGGAAAACAAGTACTAATTTAACGCTTATGAATTTTCTAAATGTGAAAACAGAATTGAAAAATATACATTAGGTAATTAGTGATTATGTAATCAAATTTTCCCATAGAATAACATGGGCCAAAGCTGCCGGTGAGATTAGGTATTGTCCGCTCTTAACCAAAGACTATTGTAGAATTATACAATAAGGTAAATCCACTCTTTCATTCATGATCCTCCCCCCCCCCCCCCTTCAATTTCCACTGAATGTATCAGAATTTATCTTCGTTAATAATCTTGCATCTATTATATGGTTTGAGAAACAAAAATTTTTGGATCATTTAAGGATGATTGAATGACTGTTATTAGCAATTTACAAAATCTGAAGCTAAAATTGACATCATCTCTGTGCAAAGCTAAACAAATTTCATGGCATGGCCTTATTCATGATTTAAGTGTTTAGGCAAGGGTGTTGAATATAGCTAAGCATGGGTATTTCTTTTGAATGCACACAAGAATTTTTACTATTCTGTATGCCTAAATTATAATTTTTCAAAATTCGTTAACTATGGTTCTCTGAAGGGGGGGGGGGGGGAGTATTACTCATAAAATTTCAGAAGGTCTATAGAATTTCTTACCCAAGTTGAACCTCACAAATATATCTGTAGTGATAAGTATAAAGGATTTAAGTCCATATTCTTGATTTTTCAGGAGACGAAAAATAAAGTTAAACTAACTAAAAACTAATCAGAAGAATCGATTAGGAAAAAGGGATTTTGTTGATTTATACCCTTTATACCATTCAGTGAGTGTCAACCTTCATTTAATAAAGCGAAAAAATTGAATTAAATATTTTATACCATACATGAATGGTAAATTTCTGACTTGAACCTTTTTTTACCAGTGGATTTTCTCAAAGACTAAATGACATGGATTTATATCCTTTATACCAATCGATTGAGAATTTTTTTTCTGAGTCTGACTATGTACTTAACTCAAAATCTATATTTTTGGACTTAAATCCTTTATACTTATTAGTACAGATATCTTGGCAGCATTTTTGTATTTGACAAGTAATTTGTGTGCAAGTCCCTTCTTCCTCATTCTAAATGAATTCATCCTCTGCAATCAGTATTGATATTAGATGTTTTCTTATTCTAGCCATTGTACTGGACTATATCTTGAGGGTCCTTTTCTATGTCCTTCCACAACATTATGCCAGTGTCATTCGTCACACAGTGTGTGGAGTCATACTTGCCACTGTCGTTTACAGGTAATATATTTTTCTCTTTTGTTCATGCATATTATAACATGATTTTGCAAAATTGCTAATTATAAAAGATGAAAGTGATTATTTTTTAGGGAAATTAAAATTATTTTATTTTAAAAAATTAAACTCAAACAACAAAATGTTATATATTATTTAATGGTAATCATTTCATAAAGAAATCCACTTAATGCCTTTAAGGGCCCGCTTCACTCACTGCTGCCAGAAGCCGAAGCTAATGTTATTCTATGGGAAATTTTCTTCACAAATAACTTATTAACTAACACATATTTTTAAATTCTGTTTTCACATTCTGAAAATTCCCAACTGTTCAATGGACGGACCTTTTATAAAAAATTATTTTTTAAATTTTATATATTTTATTTTGAAGCTGCAAAATACGAATTTTTCAATATGTGAAATTTTTTCATTTTGCAATTTCAAAATAAAATATTAAAAATTTAAAAAATAATTTTTTAAAAAAGGTCCGTCCATTGAACAGTTGTGAAGTTTCTGAATGTGAAAACAGAATTATGTATTAGTTAATAAGTTATTTGTAAAGAAAATTTCCCCATAGAATAACATTGGCTCGGGCTTCCGGTGATGGTAAGTGAAGAGAGCCGTTAATCTACAGGCTTGTTATAATCGAAACTTCTGCTGTAAACAGCATTCTACAGCTTAAAGAGGTGAGGTGATTGCCACTTCAACTAAATTCCTTGAGCACATTTCATCAACTGTTCACATGCAAAACTGCAACCTACTCACCTGTTTAACTGCAGTGAAAGTTCAATTATAACCATCTTGTATATAGGTCACAATATTATTGGATGAACCCTATTATCCACAGTGAGGAAAGGTTGACTGTCATTAAATAATCTAGTCATTTTGTGCAATCGTTTATTAAGTGCTCTTGGACAGATTACAGTTTATTTTCAAATCACTAGTAGTCCGTTCAAAAAACCAGAGCCCGAGCGCTTTTTTGAGGGGACCTTTTTTTTTTAGGTTGATTTCTTTAGAAATCGACCTATTGCAATCACTTCGTTTATCTATATCTATCTATCTATAATGAAAATTTTGTCAACACGATAACTCCCGAAATAATACTCAAAATGGAACCAAATTTGGACAGTGAACTGATCTTATAAATATCTTGGATGAGTTCTTTAACCAAGTTGCTCCGACCTTTTGTTTTCAAGTGGCAGCCACTTGAAAATTTAAAACCGACATTGTAAAAAGCATATTTAAAGCAAGATATGCTTGAATTTTGTTGTAAATACAGGCCACATAAGGGTCTCAATGAAGTTTATTAATGAAGTTTATCCGCCATTTTTAATAAAGTGGCAGATATCTTAAGTTGAGCGGGACCACTTGAAATCAGGCTACCACTTGAAAATTTTAAATCACTATAACTTCCGAAATAATACTCAAAATCGAACCAAATTCAGACAATGTCTTAACTTATCTTATAAATATCTTAGATGAGTTTATTAACCAAGTTGCTCCGCCATTTTGTTTTCAAGTGGAGGCCACTTGAAAATTTTAAATTTAAATTGTAAAAAGCGTGTTCCAAATTTGTTTGAAATTTGATGTAAATATAGACCACATAAGGGTCTTAATGAAGTTTATTAATGAAATTTATCCATCATTTTTAATAAAGTGGTAGATATCTTAAGTTAAGCGGGGCCACTTGAAATCACACTACCACTTGAAAATTTAAAATCACAATAACTTCTGAAATAATACTTCAAATCGAACCAAATTTGGACAAGGTCTTAACTTATCTTATAAATAACTTAGATGAATTTGTTAACCAAGTTGCTCCGCCATTTTGTTTTCAAGTGGAGACCACTTGAAAATTTTAAATTCAAATTGTAAAAAGCGTATTCAGAATTTTTTTTTTAACTTTATCTGCCATTTTTAACAAAGTGGCGGATATCTTAAGTTAAGAGGGACCACTTGAAAATTTAAAACCATGATAACTTCTGAAATAATACTCCAAATCGAACCAAATTTGGACAGTGATATTATCATATAATTATCTTGAATGTTTTCACTGGGAAACTTGTCCCGACATCTTGTTTCTATGTTCCAGCCACTTGAAATCACACTGCCACTTGAAAGTATGCCATCACGATAACTTTTAAAATACTGAACTGATTCAAATAAAAGTTGGATAGTGAACTTATGGTTCAAATATCTAGGATAAGTTCACTTGGTGACTTGATCCGCACTTTTATTTCCAAGCGGCGGCCACTTGAAAATTTGTCATTATGGTAACTTTAGTAATACAGAATCAATTCCCATCAAATTTGGGTAGTGGATTTATCATTCAAATACCTTAGATAAGTTCGCTGGGCATCTCACTCCGCTTTTTTTTTTCCAAGTGGTGCCACCTGAAAATTTCGTATGACGATAATTTTTGAAATACTGATTTAATTTGAACTAGAACCGGACAAGGAACAAACATGGCACTGATTTAAACCACAGTTGGACAGTGAACTTATGCTTCAAATGTCTTGGATATGTTTACTGGGCAACTTATTCCAATGTATTGTTTCCATCTGGCGGCCACATGAAAATTTGTTATCACGGTAACTTTAGAAATACTTAATCAATTCAAATCAAAGTTTAAAAATGGATTCATCATTCAAACAACAAAAATCTAGAAAATTCACGTAACTCGTGAACCAATCACGTTATTGCGTTCATCTTTGGTATATCGATAATAAGTATTTTCTCGCCAAAAGTCGCCAAAAAAGTTGCCATAGGGGAAAAGTCGCCAAATTTCGCGCCAAATCCATTACCTGCGTTACTGGATCATTTTAATGCGTTTTTAAAGAAAAAATAGGCTATTTTAATGCTAAAACAAACTAGAAATGCAGAAAACTAACATTTTATCAACTTACTAAGCCTCTTTGAAAAAAATTTCTACCAAAAAAAAAAAAAATTTTCAAATTTGCACGATGTTTTAGATGAGCAACTTTCTCAGCCATTTTGATCAAAGTGCCTACCACTTAATTTTTCAACACGATGACTTTTGAGATTTTGAATTAATTCGAACTATATGTGTACAGTAGACTTGCCTCACAAACACATTTCATATATTTGTCAACTTCACTCACCACTTTGTTTCCAATAGAGGTGAGTTCGGGCTCTATTTTGGCAATCCGAGCCCGCCCGGGCCCGAAACATTTTTGAAATGAGCATGCCCGAGCCCGAAAAATTTTGTGTGAACAGAGCCCGAGCCCGCCTGAGCCCGATATTGAAAGTGGTACGCTATGCAACGCATACACAATAGTAAAATTAAATACCGTTTTCATTTTCAAATTAATTTTCATATTACCAATTCTTGATTTAAATAACTATAAATTTTATTATAACAGTTTATAATATCCGTGTCTCTGTATACATGTACATATTTATATAATATTTATTTATAGTGCAGCCTATTGTTTATAACGCGCCTATCGGGGGACAAAAAATTTATCCGAATGAGTGATATAATCAGGCCCAATATAACGAAGGAGGAAGGATTACTGTATAACAATGTGACATAATATGCATCCCGTTGAAAAAAAAGCTCTATTTAGAAAAAGGAAAGTCGAAGCTACTAAGATTTGCACGATTATTTTGTGATTTATAACCTATTATGGCCTTACTAAAGGTGCTCTCAAAATGAATAAAATTTCTTTTTTTTTTTTTTTTAACATTTTTCAGTTAGTGAAGAATAAAATAAACGGAACTTTTATCTTGAATCCGAGCCCGCCCGGAGCCCGAAGACTTGCTTAAGATTTGAGCCCGCTCGGGCTCGGGCTTACGGGCTCGGGCTGAGCCCGTCTCATCTCTAGTTTCCAAGCGCTGAAAACTTGAAAATTTTAAATTCACAGAAAAAGGTATTTTTGAACCGATTTGCTTAAAACTCCATATGTACATAGCCTACATCAATATTTCTACCAAGTGCATTAATAATTTGTAGCCGCCATTTTGAAACAAAATGACGGCTACTTGATAAGGGAAAAGAAATCAACCTAGCCTTCCGAATAAGCCGGAAGGACTTGTTTATGCTTGTATTATAACCCCTTTTTGACATGTTAAGGGTGCCATTTTCGTAATTTGGGAGTTTGGCTGCCACTTTGGAAAATAGCGACCAGTGTTAACTGTAAATTAAAACACTGAAACATCCAAATTTTTGGGGTTATTTCCACTTGTATAGTGTCCATCAAAAGATAAACACATATTCTGCTTCTTTATTAAGCATTTCTCTTTATTACTGAAGAAAACAAATATTTACAACAGGAAATATGTCTTATTTGGTATGATTTAAAAAAAAGTAATAATAGAAGCAAGTTTCCAATGATATAGCAAATTCTATTCCATGTAATTCTGAGATCACATTAATATTATCCCAATTATGTTTATTTGTTCCAGATGATTAATTAACTCGTTAATGGAAAATGGATACTCCTGGTCAGTCAGAAACAGCAAAAACACAAGCTTTGTTGGTTGCAGTGCCACCCAATTCGAGCAAAAAGAAAGCTAAATATTACGCAGAAAATGAATGTGCGATATGTGAACAATTAAATACGACTAAAAAGATTTCTTTTCATTACAGTAACCAAATCTGAATACATGGAATAACATTGCAAAGAATGTGCAAGAATGGAAAGTTTTGGGCACGAAGTATGATAATATCTATGAGAAATTAAAAGATGACACTATTTCTAGGAAAGTTCACAAACTTTGCAAGCTTGAAATAATTTTGGTCAGAAACTGGCACGAGCGCGAGAATTGCATAAAAGATCTGTTCTTGGAACAAATGATGAAAATTGTATTGAACATTCTGACAAATTAGACAGGTTTACTTAGTAAATGTACAGGTCATTTTCAGTCGTCGTGCATTGTTTGTAATGAACCATTGCAACATGAAAACAGTTAGAAATAATCTAAGGAAAAGAACACCTATGAAATTTCATAGATTAAAAACTTTGGATGTTTGGAAATTTTTTTTAAAGGCTGTTAACAATGTTGAAGATGAACAAAGAATAGACTGCAAACTCTAGTTACATTCTATGAAATGACGTAGAGAGAGATCCTAAAAGCAGCTGCGTTGGATATTCAATATCATAACATAAGACAGAAAGCATATTGCATTTCAGTATACAACGAGGCCGCTAGTGATGCCAGAATAACATTAATAAAAAAATGAAATAATGACGGCAGCGACTGAATTGGATAGCTGAAAACAGACTGAAGCATCCAATAAAATGTGTGACTATATTGTTAAGTACTTGAATATCGGTAAAGAAGTATTTATACTTAGGGACTTGCTGTATGAATATGAGCCAATCCAGAGACATATGATGATAACCAACGAAGAAATCAGAGCCAGTTGCAATGATAATCACCCCCTTCACCAAAAGCTAGAAACACACTTTGAGAAGGATATTGGATTTCAGTCGAGATTTAGACGAAATGAGTCATCCATAGTATTTTCCCTAAACATGAAGGAGCGTATGTGAAAAATGTCCTGAATAGTTGGGGCACAAACACTTTAAATTTGATTCAAAATATTTTGAAAATACTTCACAGCAAACGAGGAAACATAAAGCGCCGCAGTTGCCATGGCTCTGTCAGGTTCAAGAACTGCAAAACGATTATATACCCAATGACATTCACAATTTAATAGCGTTTCTAGCAGATCCCCGTTCTGAACTGAAGACAACCTTGCAGTGATTGAATAACATTTGCAACCAGCAGTATGTTTCTTTTCACAAAGTGTCATGCACTTAATCACAGAAAAACGCCAGCCATTACAAGTAATGTCAATACAAAACTTAACTGCTATCAAGAAACTTATTTTCCTTAAAAAAATTTGGAATTGCTATTTTTTCATATAACGACGTACTCTATGAGTTATCAGCATTAACATTAGAGGAATACAATAAGACAAATCTAAATAAAATGGATTCAAATAGGCTATTGTGTGGTCTACATCATATTGCATCAGGTAGGTCAGGAACAGTCGTAATGGATAACGACGATTTTCGTGAAGGGTCCAAGACGAGTCATTATACAAACATCATAATGGTCCAACCAGAAGCTTTCCGAATTGAATTAAGTGTCAATTAAACAAAATTAGTAGTACCAGTGGCTGAAGTTAAAGACTCTAGTCTGACCTGTTATTGGTTAAATCTGTAGCTATGATGGCAGACACAGCGAACCAAAAGTAAACAGATTGGAATCCATTGAACAAATACCAGTAATCAGTAATGCACCAATTGCTCACTCCCTTCATCGAATAATTAAAATGGCCAGAAATGTACTCTTGTATACTGATTATCATCACAACCTTTTAAGCGAGATTGAAAGATGGGAAACTTACAATGTGAAATCTAATACCCAAAACCACCGAGTAAGAATTTGCTAAAGACATATTGGATTTGTATCAAGTAGCAGATTATAAGAAAATGTCATTAATTTAAATTGTTGCTGATCAAGCGGTCTATAAATGCATAGAAGAGTATTTGGGAAAAGATGAGATTAGATGGAGATGGCAATCATGAACATAATATTGACTGGTACATCATGGATCTCCTGTGCTATAATCTGACATCTGGTGAATAGGATCCCCGATTTAAAGTACCAACAGCAGCAGATACTAGAGTGTTTTTCCCATGAAGCTCAATTACTTTTTTTCTCAACCAATTACTCTCGATTTTGAAGATACTGATGCATTGATTATTGTTTCATACATCAGTCACCTGGCTGAAACAGACGTTTATGTACAGGAAAAAATCTGAAAAAGATGCAAAAATTCTATCAGTACTGGTCGTTGTTCTCAGAACAAAAGATAGCAAGTGCTGTCCTTAGAGTTTATACATTTACAGGTTGTGATACAATAGAAGGCTCTTTTGGCTTGAGGAAGGTGACAAACCATGAAACTTCTTCAGCAAAATAATGTGACATTCTTGCAAACAATGCACCATCTTAAAGAGGAATTATCTGATGAACTGTTCATTCAATTGAAATTTTTAACTATTAGAAAATATATAATGACCCATTGAGTGAACGACTGTATGAAGCCTGAGAACGTAAATGGCATCAGATGCATCAGTGTGATACAGCTAGGCTGCCTCCTGATGAAGATTCATTTAGACAACATTCTCTTCGAAGCCACTTGCAGATTTACGAACTTGCAGACAAGAGAAGATATATTAGACTGCAACCTGCGACACACAGAATACCCCTCTTATTAGAGTACAGTTGCCTCAGGCCAAAAAGAATTGACAAGGAATCAGACGGGGAAATAGAAGAAAATGCCCATTTCACAGTATGACTCAGCTACAGATGATGTGTTTGGTGCTTGAGTGTTTTAAGATATGAGATGTATAAAGAAGATTATGTGCTTACACAGATGCTTAGGGCATAAAATGAATATTGTTTACCTTTTAAAAAACATTATTACTTATATTAATATGTAGTGCTTATTCTGCAAGATCTAACATATCACAATAATAAAGTGATAGAACCAATGTTGAACAAATTTATAATTTCATATTTTTATATATAATTTATTATCAAATTTACAGATTAAAGACTTTAACATAGTGAAATGTATAGATTCATCAATTATCTGTCCGACAGCATCTTAAATGTGAAAGTTGTCCTAGTAAAAGTCAAAATTTTTAGGGGTTTTCTTACTGTTAACATTAGCTGCCATTTTTCAAAATGGTGGCCAAACGTCCAAACTACAAAAATGGCACTCATGCTAAATTTCTTTCTTAAAATGTTAAAAATGAATTACAAACATTAAAAAAAAGTTCCCCTAAAAAAAAACGCACGGACTTCAGTTTTATGACCCGACTATAGGTCCAAGCACACTGACACATTCCATTGGTGGCTGAGACAGACTATGCTGTATCTTTTACGATCACATCACAGAACCGCAGGTCTTGTCCCGCTCTCATGGTCAATATTTGACGTGTGTTTATTTAAACAGGAACAACACACAAAAAGGGTGCGAATTTTTGTGTGTGTTCACTTAAATACTGCTCATTTTGTCACAAATTTACTCTCTTCCTATGCTCTCTTATTGGCTATTAACTTAATGATTGACAGTTTAGCTGAGACTCAAAGATCCAGGATTAATTAATATGCATTATTTTACCTCAAGAAATGAAGAATTGTGTTCAATTAAACACTTTTCATTCTAAAAGCTGTCCAGTTTTGGTTTTTGCATTATGAACATGCTTTACTGCAAAACTAACTTTACAGGGAAAATTTCAGGATGAAATTCAAGTTAAGAATTTTTAATAGAAATTTTCTTTATATTATCACTCAATTTAAAATAATAAAATAATTAAAAATCTTAATTCTTTTTATCCTTTCATTTATAAATGAAAAGGAATAATAAAAAATCCTATTCAGAGTAGATGATCAAAAATAATTAGTAAATTCCCTCGTAGTCTAGAATTTTGCAGCACAGCTTTTTTACAATGTAAACTGTTTTCAGACTCCAATCTCAAAAAGCAATTATACAAAGTTAGCAGTACTCTCGGTTGTCTGTTTCTGTTGAAGATGCATAAAATTGAGACTATAAATTCAAGCAGTCAATAAGAATCAGTCAAGTCCTGCTAAAGATGTAGACATCTGTACAGTAAACAAGAAATTACATGAGCAAAGGTCATTTTTACCATGTTTCAACAGTTAATCGAGCTAATGGCTGGCCTATTTCGTGATTTGGTTGATATCCAAAGTATAACTCAAGAACTATTATGCAGTTCTGATCCTGTATACATGTAAATAAAGATGATTGTACTTTTCCTTTTTATTGGGTGCCATTATACACTCATGTCCAAAATCAAAATTACAACTTTTTTTCTTATTTCCTTCTTTTATGCATAATTTTTAAACAAATGAACATATGGACAAAAAATTTGGATGGCATCTTTTTTATCAAACCATTAATTGAATTTTATAGAACTTTAACTAGTAATTTTTAAACTGATATTAAATCACATTTTCTCAAAAATCCTCTCGGGAGAATCCCTATGGGGAAAAATATCTGCGTGGGGCTAGAAGAAATTATTGTATAACTTTTTAGTCCATTTTCAAGAACATGGTACAGTGAAACCCGTCAAGTTGGACACTTTTTCTTGGAATGGAATGTATCCATAGGATTAACATTATGTCTCTAACCTCTATAAGTGGGACACACCTGTAACTTGGAAGTTGGACATTCAAATACTACCCTAAGTTGGACACTTTTACCCAATGAGACAGGAAAAAAAGATATAAAACTTCCATTTTATCACCTTTTTTTAGAAATTTTACTTATCCCTTGTAGCTATAAATAACTAAAACACAATGTTTCTTTTTCTTGTCACAATATATTCACCTCTGTCATCTTGTAAAAAAATATTTATTTTCTTCAATTGAAAAATTCATAAATTACTGAATTTTGGTGCATAATGAAAGAATCTGTCTTTTTATTGATTTGAATGAATAGTTTTTGTCCTTTTCTCCAGGAAATAACCAGTAGAGAGTCCACAGGCATGTTTTGACTTAGACTTCTTTAAAATGAGCATTAGACAATACATTTCAGTCGTTAGGATTCCTCTTCATTTGTCCCTTTTATTTTTCCTGCCAAGTTTTACTTGAGTGTATAATTGCACTAAACTTAATATGTGAGAAATCTACCTATAGTGAAAAAAAGATGCTAATTCGATTTGGGTGCATATCAATCGACAGGTGTCGCTGCTATAATGCAGTTTTCCCCATTCACGGGAAAAACTATACCACAGTTTCTAGAGAGAATAAATTCACCGAACTTCATAAGTGAGATAGCTATTATGAAAATGTATGTTATCTTAATTTGGGGGTATATCAGTAGACAAAGTGGTGCTACTTTTAATCACATTCTCCTATTTTCCATATGCCTATCACAGTGTCTTGAATAAAATTGCACCAAAATGTATATGCAAAATCTTTATTGTGAGAAGTTATATTGATTAAATTTTCATGCATATTAACTGGCAGATGGTGCTGTTATATAAAAAATTATAGAAGAAAGTGTTATGGCCACAATACACGTTTAAATTTAGATTTTAAATTGGCAAATGAATTATTTTTTGTACATAAGTCATGAATACTTAATTATTTTATATTTAAATGTGATTAAAAGTTAAAAAGGCATGCATGGATACAGTTTAATAAAATCGAAAAATGTAAACACCCGTATAAATTGGACACTTTTTCCTGGAACCGTAGGTGTCTGACTTAAGAGAGGTTTTACTGTATATTAAAAATTTTTTACTAAAATAATTATTTACCTTCAGTGCCTACCATCAGCAAAATGCCTTTGATTTACATTAATTGTAATTCATGTTGAGAAATCCCAACAAGTTATAAAGTCATTTTCAAAGAGCAATCAACATGCTAAAAAATTGTTTTTATATGCTTGCCATATAGCTAACAGAACTGATAAACTGAACCAAATTTAATATTTAACGCAGAATTTAATGTTCTTTAATTTAGTGTGTGTATATACACTAATTTTCAAAGCAGAAATCTACAGATTGAAATGGATTATTAAATGTAATAGCTAAAAATTTTGGTATCTATTGTCAACCTTATTAAAATTTAACATAAATTGTATATCAAGCTTTATTCTAATATAATGAATTATCATTTTTATATATTTATTATTATTTTATATCCTTTTCAGTTTCATCTTGTTTAGTCCCCTGTCTTATGGGCTGGACAATTCTGAATCGGCAAATATTTCATCCAGCCGAGTCAAGTGGTTGGATTCATGGGAGTTTTAATTGACTTGTCCACTTTGCATTTTTAATATTTTATTTATTTAAATTGAAGATATTAATAAAAAGATTTTATTTTATGTGCTTTTGAATTATTTTATAATGTACATCAACATTAAAAATATATGGAAAATAATTTTAAAAAAAACTATGGAGAAAAATTAATTTTAAAGAACATAGACGACATTTATCTTTAAAAGGTACTATTTAAACACACATACACACACACAAAAAAAAAAGAGTTAAACAAAAAAGCAAGATATTGTATGCCTGCCCACATTACTGGCAAAATAACAATTTTAACTCAAGTGATCTTAAAGCACATAAATCAGTTGAAAACAACATGAAAATTTTTGACTGAATGCAATAATTCCATTATTTACGGTAGCTGGTAATGGAAATAAAAATTAAATAACATCTGTTAAACATAATGTCATTACAGTGCTGTAAAAAATATTTCATGTTTGTGAAAGTAAGTTTTCCACATTCTAAAAAATTTTGTTCGTTTTAAGCTTTTTAATCTCTTCAAGGGATGGTTGAAGTAGTTCAGCTTAAGAGAAATTTCATGTTAAAAAGGTGAAAAAAAGTCATTTTGTATTTACTTTGACAAGGATTGTGGCAGGGTTCATACTCAAATATGGGGAAAAAATTCCCTAAGTTCCCAGACAATTTTCAAGAAAATATAATCGACATATTACAAGAAATGCTCCTCTAGACATGACAAAATACAGCCACTTCTGCTGTATGATGTCCTATTACTGCCGATCATGCTAGAAATTCAGGTAGAAATCATTATTTACATGCGTATTTTCACAATACTTAGTCATTTAAATTTTGATACGAAGCTAAACAAGAAAAACGTAACTCGAGAGAAAGAAAAAATTTGTTTTTCCAGGTTTTATAACTGATTTTCCCTGACTTTTAATGAAAATGTTTATTTTCCCTGACTTTTTTTAACAAATTCCAAATTCCCTGAGTATTCCCTGTTTTCCAGGTTTTTCCCTGAGGAGTATGAACCCTGTGTGAAAACAATTCCTGCTACAAGTCATTGAAACTAAGCTCATGTTAAGGGAGGTTTGACTGTATAAATATAGATTAAAATATAACACAAAAAACACACTAAGAAACTATGTACACTAAAAATTAATTTTTATTGAATACATTTATTTACATATATCGATGTTTAATGTTTCAAAGTATGCTATCTATAAATAAATACTGTTCCATAACTTAAATTTCTAGGGAGGTAAATGCATCAAGAATTCTACAGGTGTAGCATTCATTTTGACACAAGTTTTTTTTTTTTTTTCAAGAATGGAAATTTGTTATATATGACACTGATGTGATGCGTGAAGTTTCAATAATGCACGATAAGAGCTGAGAAAATACCCATAATGTTTTTAGTAGAATAATTTTGAAGCAATATGAAATGCAACATTTACAAAATGTGCTACTTTTGATTTTTGAATAGACTGATTTACATAAAACACAAAGTCTATTAATCCACAAGTTATAGATGTAATTTGAAATAAGTAAACACATGCAGCTAACAGTTTTGTACTTTTGTTTTTATACTCGAGTGTTCGATGAAAATAGACACGCACTTGAAGATTTATGCGTGTTCGCAGGTGTTCAAACAAAATTTCTATACAAGCGGACTCCGACAGCTCAATATAAAAAATGATCTGATGCATTTCATTCTGTTGATTTTTACATAAAAAGGAGAAAGAAAAACCTTTAGTAATACAACTGCTGTTTTAAAGCACTTTTACTTCTCCTTTAGTAAAAAGATTTAAAAAATAATAATAGAACTAGCTGCAATAAATTCATATTAATTTTGCCAAAATAAACTGAAGGAAAATATTTTTTAAAAAGACCTTCCTCCCTCAGGAGTCTCATATTCTTTTGCTATCAAAAATGGCAGTTATTGAAATGCAACTGTCTTGTATGATATACTGAAAAATTTATAAAACAAATTCAAATAATATGTGTGCAGTTAGTTTTGTGCATTAGCAGCTGTGCAATCCTTTACAAAAGTTATTATTTTAAATACTATAAATTTCTCATCATTATTGTTTAATACTTGCATATTTTCCTTTAGAGCAGTCATTTGGATCTTTATTAAAGAACATTGGCACTGAATTTATGAGATTCTTCTATTTAAAGATATTAAATAAAATAATTTTTCCATGCATAATTTGCGAAAAAAATTAAGGCATAACAAACATTTATAAAACTTTCATTTATGTTTTTTTTTTTTTTTTTTTTTTTTTTTTTAATATTTAACAATATGCAGGAAAATATGCAAGCATTCATTGACTTTTGCCTACAAACAATAACCAGTCATAAAATTTAAAAAACTCATTTCAAACTTTAAAAAAAAAAAATGACTTAGGTAACACATTTACCTGAACACAGGCGAAAAAAAATACAACTTATTATGAGAATTAAAAAAATGACTCCAATAATTTAATATTTCAGCACAAAAAAAGATGAAAAATGTGTATGAAATCTGAAGCATGCTTATCTCTACAGCTTTGTATAATAGGAGACAATTGCACACACTTTATAAAATTGATCTTTAGAACTGCTTCCATGACAGATGAACAACAATCTTTTAGAATATTTTGATTGAAAAAACCTGTACATCTTCATCCAGAAAACAATATCGAGACTACTCATCTTATAAATGCACAAGAGAGAGAATAAAACTTATTCAGTGATTTCTTTATATATTTCTTTTTTAACACACAGAAAACGTATATACACAGATCCTTTTATTTTCTAAATTTCTGCTCAAGAACAAATGACGTGATTTTAAATTTATGTTCCCAGGGCTCGATCCAGGTTTTAAATTTTGGGTCCCCTTTTTATGAAAAGCAATATTTTTGTGAAAAAAATATATATATATTATATATTGTGTATAAAACCTTCCAATTTTAACAGTCACTCTAAATAATATCAAATTAACGTAGTTTCGCTGAACCAATTAATTAAAAATAATACTGAAAACATCTTATAAAAATATTGCTTTTGTGAAAAACAAATCTTGTGAAAGGCTCATTTCATAAATTTTAATTTTGTGAAAGGTCCTTCTCTTTATGGATTTTAATTTTGTTAAGGGTCCTCTTTCATGGATTTTAATTTTGTCAAGGGTCCTCTTTTATGGTGTGGAACTTTGTCAAGGGGCAACAAAAAGGACCCAATTTTTGCCTGTATCGACCCCTGGTTCCCTTAAAAACTTATTTAAAATAAGCCGAGAATGATTCAGATTTTAAAGAAAAAAAGAATCCCTATTTTGAACAATCGCAATTTCATGTGGAAAGCATCCAGCATCCTAAAAAATATGCACTTAATACAACTTTAAAAAATAAAGAATGCATAAAATGAATACAAAAAATCTCGCCATTTTATGACAAGTTCATTGTAAAATACTGTTGATTCCGAGCGGATGCTTTTCCTTTCCATTCCCACCTCAATAGTGCAGTGGACAGTACTGCAAAAATGACAGCTTTTGCTGATTGCTATTCCCAGACACGACTAAGCTTGGAAAGAATAACGTTTAAGTTATTCTCATGCAAATTTCGAAAGGCAAAAAAATTAATTCCGTACAGGAGCTCTCAGGATTAAAATAACAATAAAAGAGTTTTTTTTTTTTTTTTTCAGTCTAGCAGAACTGAAGTTTAGAGAATTAAAAATAAAATATTAACTGAGCATTTTTACACTAAATCTGGCACAAGAGAATAGTAGAAAAAAAATAATCTTTAAAATTTCATGTATATATTATATATGTATATCAAGAGTCTTTCAAGAGATAAATATTTATATTCCTTCCTAGTTCTCTATCACAGTCTTCTTTGTTTAAATAGGGGCATAGATCATGAGTGCTATATATAGGGACCACATGGCTAGCATCCAATGCAGTTCTGAGAAGGGATTCCTCCCTTCCACAAATTTCCTCGAGAAAAACTTCATCGTTTCGTCGAGGATGATGACCGGAAAGGATATCTTCAGGACAATGAACCATTCCATTAAGGACAAAGGACACACTGAAAACACAGCCTGCAAAGAAAGGAAAAAAAAATTAGAAAGCATTCCTTTTTTTACAATACGCTTTGGCAAAGGACACTTTTAGTCTTATTACGAGGGTTGTAAATTAAATAGTGGCAACTTAACCTTGAAACTCGCAGAAAGGCAGGCATGCACAAATAGGATATGGGAGCGGTGAGGTGGTGCTGTTTTGTTGATGTGTAGAGTGCAAAAAACAGTCGATCTGCTAAGAAGGGTAGTTGTTGTGTGGCGTTTAAGTGAGGAGTTTCGCTTCCATCACTCTAAAGCATGTTTTCAAAAGGTGATCAGCAGTCGTGGCTTAAAATTGAAGTTGCCTGTGGCAAAAATGCAACAGAATGCTACCGAGGATTAGTGGAAGCCTGTGGCACAAATGCTTTACTGTATAGGACAGTAGCACGATGGGTTCAAGCATTTCGTTCGGGTCGGAATGAGACTGCAGATTTGCAACAACAAACATGCTTTAGAGCGATGGAAACGAAACTCCTCACTTTAACGCCACACAACAACTACCCTTCTTAGCAGATCGACTGTTTTTTGCACTCTACACATTGACAACAGCGCCATCTCACCGCTCCCATATCCTATTTGCGCATGGCCGCCCTTCTGCGAGTTTCAAGGTTAAGTTGCCACTATTTAATTTACAACCCTCGTATAATTTTAAAATGTTAATTAATTTTACAGTTTCCAGCATCTTCAAAGGTAACCTTAGTGGTAATATTCTTGAGGAGCAAGCAATTATCAATCTCAAAATTGCAGAAACGTACAATGGCAATGTTGCCCCCACCTTATTACAACCAGTAACCTAACCCTGAATGAAAGTTATTTTAAGTTTAACAGTAATATCTATAAGCAAAATAAAGAAAGGGGTACATTTGAGATCCCCAATTTCCGGTTTTGTTGCAGAGTTGAAACTTAGAATCCTACAAGAAAAAATCCATAAATTGCTTCATAATAGAACACACCGCTGGTACCATTATGTTGATGACATTTTTGCCATTATTAATAAAGACAACCCAATCGAAGAAATTCTCCATTTGTTTTTAAACTTTGACCACAATATTAAAATTTACACATTAAATAGAAAATAACCAAACGAACTACTTTGATGTAAGCCTTAAACACACTAAAAACAATGAAATTTAAACCTCCGTCTACAGAAAACTCCCACCAGCAGTAATGAAATTATAAGCAACCACGATAAAACTCCATATTATAAAATTTATGCCATTTAAGCTTACATTAATCGTGTCATTCTAATATGTTCCAATCCTCAAATTTCACAAAATAAATTAAATTTTAATTTAGAAATTTATTCATCAACCTTGAAAGTTTATTTCGGAAAATTTTGACGGAAGGCCCGGGTTCGATTCCCGGCTCTGGTATTTTTCACATAGTTGGTATAAAAAATCAGCCTTCCACTCCAAAATTTTCCGAAATAAATTAAATTTTATTAAGCAAATTACTGATAAAGCAGGATATTAAAAAAATATTATTCATAAACTTTACCATAAACATGTTGAAAACCTTAATCATATAACCTAGACATCAACCCCTCCCCACCTAAATTCACTTATAGAATCCCCGTTGATTGTGGCGTTTCTCTAAAAATGAAGCCGTAAATTATAGTATACCTATTAAACCTAACAGAAATACTTATCAGCTTATCAGCAGTGGCAAACATTTATCTGACGTACTCAAAATTGTTCTATGAAATTCCTTTTTTCCAGATTAAACTCCACAAATGGATGTTATATTAGTATGGCTAAAAGAAATATTAAAAATAGAATCAAAGAGTATATCTCTGATGTAAAATTTAATAAAAATACTATAGCTTTAGCCAAAACCGTCCAAAATGAAAATATTGATATTAAATTTAATGAAGTAAATATGAAAATGCAATTTACGTGTTTTTTTGCAAAACTGTAAAAATTATTAGTAATTCAGAATCATATAATGGCAACAAGCCCAAAGCTAATATAGACCCAATGTGGTACCACCTACACAAAGATGGAACTGAAAGTGCTGAAAACATCACTTGTCCCTGAAGAACACCACTGCAAAGGTCGCCTTTGAATATAATGGAGGCCCCTGGCAAGAACGACTCAGGATGAAGCCTATGAGTAAGGTTTTAGTTCTTTGGAAAATTTAATTTCTTCAAAATTTATTGCTTCAAAATCGCACAAAATAAATACAAAGGTTTCAATTTTTATATCACATTTATGTTTCAGGTCTTTCTCTCTCCCCTCCACACACACAAGGAAAGCAGAGATGCCAACTCCGAATGACAAAAAAACAGGAGATTTTTTAACAGAAATCACGAGACTTTTTCCAACAAGAAAGTTTTTAAGATAAATGAGTAAAATAATGCAAATTTAATTTTAAGTAAAGCTTTAAAGCTTAGGAGGTATTTACAAAGCATCAGTATTAAAATTAAATGAATAATATATGTTTCTTGCAGTAAAACAAACTATCAAAAAAAAAAAAAAAACCTCAGGTATGCAGTTGTTTAAAATTTAAGTCAAAATAGACAGATTTGATCATTCTGCTCCTAATATAAAATAATAAGAATCTTAATTATCTTTGTAAAAGAAAAGGTAATCTATAATAATAAAAGAAGATGTCTGTCTGTCTGTCTGTCTGAGCATCTATACGTTCAGCCCCTACTGAACGCAGAACTACAAAATTTGACATACGGGTGCTCAGAAGCCTGCCCGAGGGGATAGTCAAAACAGAATTTAAAAATTTTAATTAGTTGCGGAGATATTAATTAAAATGTAGACCTATGTCTTAATCAAAAAGCGATCTCAAGAGCGATCACCGAGATTGCATAAAAGCAGATATTTTAACGGAGTTAAAAGCAGAAAAAATGGAAAATAAATTAGAAATATTAGTCTGATCATTACGAATTTGGTACCAAATGAAAGGGGAATTTTTTCCGAATCTAAGAGTGCAAGCGGCTTATCGATACATCAATTAGATTTTTTAAAATTAACTAAACTATAAAATTTAGTTGGCAACAGGCAGACGATTTTCTAAGCGGTCTCGATCGGAGACAACTGTCTGTGATAAAAATGGAAATGGTTGTAATCAATTAAGATATCATGTGTTTTATACTGGGGGGAAAAATTGCAATTTTAAATTTTTTTCAAATTTTCATTCACGTTACATTTGAATTAATATTCGGCCTAGACAGCATATTATAAAGCTACTGTTCAATTTTCATGAATAATTAAAAAAATGACATATTTATTGGAAAAAGATTGTCTTCTTTTATACTTTGCAGTATTTGCCCGATAATTCGATTGTGAATATTTTTGAAAGAGTACGATTATTAGGGAGGGCTTGAGGGAGAGGGAAAAAAGGCAAAAATTAAATTTAAAAAAAAAAAAAGTTACAGCATTTGAAATTGGTTGGCATATTAAGATTTTAAGGCAAGGTATTTGGTTTTCTTTTATATCTCAGCTTCTAATTAAAATAATTTCATAAGTAATACATCACTTGAAAGCTTTGTTGATTTGGAATTGAATGGTAGATTACAGAAATTTCTACCGCCAGATGGCGCTGAAATATTTTAAAATTTCAATATTTCAAATTCTAATTATGATTATATTATTTTTAATACATCATTCGAAAGATATTTTAAAGTTTTTTTATATTATCGAAAGTATTATTCGAGATTTTACCCGATTTACACGTTTTAAGGTTTCCTGTTTAGGTTTTCTTTTGTATCTCAGCTACTAATTAAAATATTTTCATAAGTAATACATCATTTGAAAGCTTTGTTGATTTGGAATTGTACAATATATTACAGAAATTTCTACCGCCAGATGGCGCTGCTATATTTTAAAATTTCAATGTTTCAAATTCTAATGAGCGAGGAAGGTGTTGTAAGTTCTAAAACGGGGATAAGGCGCCGCAGGCGCCACCGAGCGGGACTTAGCTAAAGTCAGAAATTTGAAAGATCATAACATGGTTAGCGAACAGGCTGTTTTAGATATTGAAAAGGGATGAGGGCGCCGAAGGCGCTACTGCACGGGAATTTACTGCGATTTCAATAAGCTATTTTCAGATTTTCACGATATATCAATAAGCTGTTATTAGACCTGAAACGGGAAAAAGGCGCCGCAGGCGCCACCAAGCGGAAGTTTCGTAAAGTCGGAATTTTCAGGGATCGCGAACCAGCTGGTCGCCGAAGGCGGCTAGTAAAGAAATGAAAATATCAGCCATATTCTAATGAAATTTTAATTCTTTAAGTTTTCAATAGTTATGATATTTCAAAAAAAAAAAAAAACTTTTAATAAGACATTTTTCACTATGCAAAAATGAAAGTTAAAAATTTATTCTAAGCAAAAATTAATTTCAAAGCATTGTATAGTAATTCACATTCAAACTGAACTTGAATAATTGCAGGGCAAGATAAATTTCCATTTTCTTCCAAATTTTTTTACCCAATCCCACAAATTTTAAGCATAAATTATGCTAAGAGGGATAGATAAAAATTACATCAGAAAAGCGGGAGAAATGAGTGGAAAATCAGGAGCATGGAAAAACAAGCAAAAAGCAGGAGACTTGCTCGATCTTCTGTATGATACGGGTGAGTGTCACTGCTGATAGGAGATCACTGTGAAACTTCAAATTTTGGCTTCAAAAAGTTCAGTTTGGGAGATTGTGTGAAGGCAGCAGAGGATATTCCTGTGTTGATACTCCTATAATTTATTATTTCCAACAATTTTGTGTTAATCAACATAATACATATATTTGAAAGAATAACTGAACATATTGTTTTAATTGGAAGTTATATTTTTATTATTAAGTTTTCAGAAGAACTTTCTTTAATAAAAATCTACCCTACTTTTACTTCATATGTTTTAAATGCTTGGATTAAGCCAAATTTCTTAATCTTAGCAGCTAAAAAAGCTGTATTATGCAGTTAATCTAGAAATTATTTCAATTTGTGAGTAGGAGAAGTTGCCTTCAAAAAGTTTATCTTCATTAATGAGCGAAATGCACGATAATCTGCTGTTTAACACGTTAACTGCCGTGTCACCCGTATTCGGGTGACAGCAAAAGTTCTCATCAGGCCACGTCACCCGTATTCGGGTGACAGCAAGAGTTCTCATCAGGCCACGTCGGGTGACTCCTTCCAAAGGATTTCCGAACATATTTAGATAAATATATGACAGGAGATAATAATACTGTTGAATTTTTTATTATGAAACTAGAATGTATTTGGCAGATTCTGAAAGTGATTGCGATCACTAGACTCTTTTGGTTGCTTTGGAATCGGATTTTGAAAAAAATTCAGTGAAACTCAAAAAAGGTTTGGGGGCGGAGTAACAGCAGGCGAAGGTCTTCACGAAAAAGGCCCCTGGCCAAATGGTTCAACGTGCAAATTTCCCGATTGTTTTATTATGAAACTAGAATGTATTTGGCAGATTCAGAAAGTGATTGCGATCACTAGACTCTTTTGGTTGCTTTGGAATCGGATTTTGAAAAAAATTCAGTGAAACTCAACAAAGGTTTGGGGGCGGAGTAACAGCAGGCGAAGAGCAGAGCACGCATCTTACAGTGGCACGGGTGGCCTGACGGGGATTTTGTTGTAAACACGCGTGGCAGTCAACGTGTTAAAGAGATCCTCCTCTACCACACCAGTTCCCAAGTTTGACTGTTTCTTAAAATCTTCAATGTGGTGAATTCATAATTATTTTTTGATTTAAGCTTCTGGATTGACCGCTCCTATTTAAGTGGTGCGGGAAAAAAATTAAAAATAAGTCATTGTTCATTTGTCACCTGTACATCATTTACACTGGTGAAAACTTTCAGTATCAATTTTTCATAAGTTTGAAATATACCTCCACATTATAGCTCAAGCTTACTAGCTTGCACAAATTTGACAGGGCATGTTTGTAACCTTGATAAACTTTGTTTGTTTATTTAGATGTGATTAGATTTTTGCAGATGTACTCTTGTATGTGCAGTGCTAAATCCGTGTCATTATTATTATTATTTTTTTTTTTTTATGTCTATATATACACTATTTTATATAATGTCTATATAAAATATTCAAGTTAATTGTGTATTATGTGCTTCTACAACTGAAATCAACATATATGTTCAAATAATTTTTATAGTGTTTGTTTAAATTCTTGGAACTCCGTTGCCACTCAAACAGGAGAATGAAATTCCCTGACTTTCTCAGGTTTTCCAGAAATATTCTAAGAAAATTCCAGTCTAACTGTATACTGAGCATTGGCTGTATTGAGGGCAAAATCATTACGGTACCTCTTGAAAACACAAGAGTTGCACATAGTGATAGCATCTGTTGCTTATAACAGAGATAAGAAATTTCTTTAATGAGCGGAAAAGAAGGGTGGGGGTGTTTAAAATAAATGGCAGAAGCCAAGAGAAAAATGACACTACATTGGGGGGGAAAATTGTATATTTTTTGGTAATCATCACATGAAATTCCCTGACTTCTCCAGATTCTGGCTAAAATATTCAAATTCCCTGACATTTCCCTGACTTTTATAGTAAATTTTTGAATTCCCTGACAATTCCAGGTTTTCCAGGTAGCGTGGAAATCCTGCCAACCATACTAATGCATATTTAGATTACTCTTAGAATAAATTTTGTTTCTTGGTAAATCTTTTGTTTCAGGATTAAATTCTTCGAGATATTAAAAATATTAACGACTCATCATCATCACATAATGCAATGTAAAAATTTTTAATTTTCCACTATTTAAATCAATTATTGAATTCATTTTATTATTTACTTTAAATGTAATAAATTTTAAATTAATTACATACTTTTTTATTATCATTCTTACTATTAAAAAAAGATAAACATCTTCATTAAAAGAATTCTATGCAAAAAAAAAAATGCTTTGTAAAATAATTTTCTTAACCTTTGCCATTCTTCCTTGACCTATCAGAGCACAAATTATTTATGATTATTTATTGCTTACTTTGTGAAAAAAATTCTTGCTAGTGAATATCAAATATATCTTAAATAGTTTTAAAGTGCACATAACTGCAACTTCATATAAAAAAATAACAAAAAAAAAGGTTGGAAATCTTTAACCTCTAGGACAAAAACAGGCATGAGAATTTTCTGCGGATCTGTGATTTTCTGCTTTTTTGCGATTTTCATTAATTCCGCGGTTTTTTATTTTGTGAAAATTAAACTCCAATAACGATCAGTGTTCAAACGCTCCACGAAAAACTTTAGATTCTCAATCGTTTTCCATCCAAAATATAAATGTCAATATTCATTTTAAACATGCTTTATCATATTCTGTAACATATAAAAGAACAGAATTATTCAATATTTCTCACTCACGTAATTTTTTTTGTCCTCCCTCCCCCCTTTTTTTTCATCTCTAACCATTGCCGATCAAACATTCTGCAGGAAGCCTTTTATTTTTGAATATTTATCCATCCACAATATTCATTTTAAACTTACTCTATGATATTCTAGAACTCATAAAGAAGTAGAGTTGTGTTTAATATTTCTCTCATGAACTACTTTTTACCCCCCCCCCCCTTCTTTCCCACTTTCCACCACCAGCCAATGATTAAATGTTGATTGCTAGCTAACTTTTTTTTTTTAAACACATGTTTTATTGTGTTGATGTGCATTATTCTTTTAGCTTAATTTTTCACTTTTAAAATATTTTGTATAGTTTTTTCCTGTGAGCATTATTTTTCATTTGAAATAAATTTTATAAACGTACATTTGTATAGTTTTTCCCGTGCGCGTTACTTTTCTTTTAAAATTAATTTTATGAGCACGCGTGTTTTCTCTTTTTTTAATTTTCTGCACTCTCATGCCTGCAAAAAAGAAATTCTCTTTAAATAATTTTAAAAATAACACTTACAGACAATATATCCACATAGAGGATGATAAAATGCAATGTCATTGATAATGTGATGGCAGATATCAACCATAAGTTGGTCCACGGAGGCATCTTCAACAGAGACTGGTTCTCAGATAAACTGAAAAATAACATCAGATTAAGTTTCTAAAAAAAAGGAACAAAGAAATATTAACCCTTTGAGTGCTGAATACTCGCGACCTATGCGGTCCATACGGACGGTGCGCGGTTGGCGCTGACAATTCAAGAGGGTTTATCATCGTCTCCTTAAATCAGTAACCAAAGAAACTGTACAAAACGCCATGACGACGGCTAGAAGCAATCTTCGCAAAATGGGACTTGAAGGTGTATATTCTTCAATTTAAAGTATCAGAAGTGATTAAAAATGTTTGTTTGTCAATTTCATGCAAGTAGCATTCATGTAAGTAATATTTTGTTGAAAATAAATGAGAATCAAGTTGTCTCATTCTTATCGCGGACGCGCTTTATGCGAGTGTTGCATAGTACACTGATTATTTTCGCCGGGCGCGTATTTGCGTCCACAGACTATATTAATGACATTCACTGGGCGCGTATTTGCGTCCACAGACTATATTAATGACATTCACTGGACGCATATGTGTGTCCATAGCACTCAAAGGGTTAACATAATGTAAAATAACACATACAATGGTGTGCAAAATTTAACTAACAACCTGTTTTCTCATTTTCTTCTTTCGTTCATAATTTTTCAATCCATGAACAAAAAATTTACACCGCAAATTTGCTATCAAATCACTCATAAAATTTTATATAACTGTAACAGGAGTTTGAAATTTTTTATTGGATTAGTTCAATATTTCTTAAAAGTAAGCTTTAAAAGAAATAAATTAAAAAGAAAAGAGAGAAATGTTTTTAAGGGTCCTGGAACGTCAAATACCTTTTTTTCTCCTTTCCGCATGTAATTCAATGAGATTTTTGTTGCTTTGTGTTATCAGGATCTCTCATTCAAAAATAAATTTTTCAAATTCTGTTTTTTGAATTCCATCTTTGAACATGTTACCCTTTTATCTTAGTAAGCAATTTAAAATAACAATAAGTGAAATTGAAAATTAGACCTTTAAGTTTGCTTTATATATATACAGTAGAGCACCGTTTATACGTTTTTCAAGGGACCATTCCTAAAAAACATATAACTGAAAATTTGTTTTAACATTAATACACAATAAAGTGTCATATAAATAATAAAAGTTAAAAATTTTCATTATTCCCTTAACATTTATTCGACTAAGATACAGTTTTAATTAAATTTAAAATATTTTTAAAAGATAGGATAAAAATTAAATGATAATTAAAAACATAGAAAATCAGAAAAATTCCATAAGATTTCGATTTTAGAATTTAAAGACAAAACCTTTCATTCTTTAAATGAAGATCACATTTTTGCAAATGTTTAAAAGAAGAGGGAAAAGGGAAAAAAAAAACCTTGTCTCAACAACGGTAATGTCAAATAAACACGATAAGAAATAAGAAAATCTTCCAGTATCCTATTCAAGTCGCCCAACCATGGGTGAAAGTTTTCAGTCTATTGACTGAATTCAGTCTTTTTTTATGTGTTATAATCCCTATTAATGTTAATTCAATTATATTAATAAATAATTTTCCTAAGTTTTCATACTTATGCTTATTAATGTAACCTTTGGAAATGTATGTTTTGAATATCTATATACATTATGTATGAGTTTATTATATTTTACCCAATATTACAAAAAATATATATATTTACTTCAGTCCAGCGAAAATTTTTTACTTTCACCCATGCGCCCAACAGAGGTGAGTAATAAATCTTCACGTTTACAAAATGCCTATAAAATTCTGGGTTCTTTTCTTTTCATACCCCATCCTTGAGATCAAAAGAAAGAGTGAGAGGTCTACATGCTGTCACTATCCCGGCTACTTGTATGCCAACCCAAATGATAATTTCTGAAAATTTCCCTCTTTCCCTCAGGCTATCATTGCAGATCGCACTTTGTATGTACTATAGTTCTAAGAAAAAATCTTCAAAAAAGATAAGAATAAAACAGAGAGCATGCATCATCTTTTTTTTTTTTTTTTTTTAATCCTGGAATGAAACTTAAACTTGGGATTCTACAAGGGGAAAAAAACATAAGTGAAATTAAGAATTGACTCGTGTCGTATAAACGAAATATTTTAACATTAGATTTCAATGGAATGATTTGGGACCGAAGTTGAAAAATGTATAAAAGGTGCTCCACTGTATATATATATATTATTTGCTCCCTAAGAAAATAAAATGACATGTTCAAAGAGTGGAATTTAAAAAAACTCATTCAAAACACTATTTTTGAACAAGATATCCTGATAATACAAAGAAACAAAAACCCATTTTATTACATGGGGAAGAAGAAAGGAGGGTACCTGACTTACCAATGACCCTTAAATATAGGTAAGGTGAAGATACAAATACCTTGAAATCAAATCTTTCCAGAGTAAACTTCTTCACACAGTGTTGAAAAATGTGGCAAAGTAAACTCAATGGTAGCACTTCCTGGCATACAGTGGTTGCGGTACCCAAATAAAAGCTGCGAAAAACCTGCCCATATTGCACTTTCTCTAAAATGTTATTTCTTGCATTTTTAATATAAGCAAAAATTAATTCTGGCCCTGTATGAACATTATAGATGTGATTATTTACTTGAAATTATTAGCATACATTTGACCTTAAATATAAAATACATGTATGAAATTTATATTGGGGTGTACCCAGGCTATAAGCTTTTCACTAGCGAACTCACAAGTCTCACAGGCTACCGTAATACGAATGGGTTGGTATTCCAGGATGTAGGCAGCTTAGAAATGATGAGGATCCCTTTTGAGGTTAACTATAACCCTTTATTAAATATAAAGATGCAATCTTGGCCAAGAGTTACACATCCAGAGCAGATATTCACTCTTAGTCTGAGAAACATTATGTGACAGCTGTGTGGAACGATCGACGACCACTGATACCCGTGGGGCAGTAGTCCTAGAGGTTCATAGGTTTTGTTAGCAAATGTTGCATGACGAAAATGCCCTCTCAATTGTTCTGTTTTCGCTTTTTGATCACCCAATCTTGATTCTAATTTGTTAATAAATTGCTCAGGTTCTAGATATCCAGGATTAATTAATATGCAAGATCCAACTACGCTAAATTTTCTCTTAAAGTTGAACACTATTTCGAATTTCATGTTATGAAATCTCCTGCCATGAAACAAAACTTAAAGGGGCAATTACAAATTATTAGTGATTTCTTAATTTTTAAATGAGTTTTTACTTAATTAAATTTACCTATTTTTATCCCTTTCATGTATGTTAGATGTTTGCTAGTCATTTCAAGTAAACCTACACTTAGTACCAGAATTAATTAGTGTAAATTTTTTTTTTTTTAAATCTATCTTCTAAATGTTGTAATTTGTATTGTAAATATGAAAAAATTCATGTATTAGTAATTTAAGAGGAAAATGTTGCTGTATGCAATTGCAAAATTAAATTTTAAAATTTTAGGAAGAAAAAGAAAATCATAAAAAATGCCTTTTTTTTTTTTTTTTTTTTTTTTTTTTTATTATTAAAAGAAACCATTGTTTTGTGTTCCATAAAATCAATCAAACGCAGACATATTTGTAAAAATTTTACCATTTAAACAAAATATGTTTGTAATCGCTTTAAAACCAAATCCATAAATAAAATACTAGTAATAAAATAATATTTAGAAATGAACAAATATAACATAAGCTAATCCAGTTGAAATGAAAAATAGCAATCTTAAACGAAAATTAGCTATCCTAGTAGGGAGTGAACATGATTTACAGGACGAATAGCTTCCAACAATATGCTTTGCCATGAACAATACTAAGTGTGACGTAACTGGGGAAATGGCAGCATTCCCGCAATTCAGAAAAGAGCCTAGAACATTAGATGATGTGCAACATGATATACATGCAGCCATTTATAATGACAATTTCGTACCAGAAATAACTCCCTATTTGAAAACGTTTGCTAACATGACCAAAAAAGTCAGAAAAAGAGTTGAATTAAAGCAAGACTAAAGAAAGAAACAGGCAGATTACAAGAGACAGCAAGGACCTAAATTTGTTCCTGGAGATAAAGAAGCCTCAAGTCAAAAAACTGCAAAGTTTATGCCTAAACGTGATGGACCCTACATCCTATTAACCAAAAGATCACTTAGTACATTTGAAATTGCAAGTCTAGACCAACCCTGAACTGCTCGCAACATATCACTCATCCACTTTGAAATTGTGTAATGACTAACATTAAACCTGTGGCTTCTATAAGAAAGCGCTGTAGACCCCCCCTAAAAAAGTCTTCTGTTTCCTTGTCCGGATGTCAGTGGGACCAGAGGGAGAGGTTGTAACAAAGGTTAAGCGACTTCCTTTCTAAGAGATGGCGATATTTGTCATTCTGGTAATGTGACACAAAAGCTATTTAGCCAGTTGTAATGATTCTGGCAAAATAACAAAAAGCGAGTTAGTCAGATGTAAGATTCTTTTGACTTACCGTGAAGTCAGTTTTTGAAATGTTCTATTGCAATGTAGCTTGTGCACAAAAGTTTATTAGTTGTATATATATGCATATAGTTTTTTTTTTTTTTTTTTTTTTTTTTGGGGGGGGGGGGGGTAGTTAATACGTTTAGAAAACTAAGAACTGCAAATTAAAGTTGCAATTAAGAAAAAAAAAACTTTATTCAAGTACTAGTGAATTCTATTTTGAAGAAGTGTGCAATTCAATAAGGTTGATGCATTAGATTTCGAGAAATAGTGTCCACAACTTTTCCAAAGGATCTTTGAAAACCAAGACCCATCAGCTAAATTTTACCAATTTTTTTTTTTTTTTTAATGAAAATTTTATATTGTTCCCTTTTATATGCTTAAAAGTTTTAATAAAAAAATTTACTTAAGAAGGATTCCCCCCTACCCCCCTTTGAAGCACGTGTAATTCTTAATACCTCAATGGTTTCAAGATTTTTTTTTTTTTTTTTCATGGTTCTCTACCAGTGTTACTTATGCTGTTGCTTTTATACTGCATAGTGAAATTAATTTATTTTCAACCATCAATTTTCGGTGCTGGAGTAGGGGTTCGGTTGAGTAAATAACTTTGATGTATAAATCGATTTCTGACATTAATTTGTTCTACTTTTCGCATGAATTAGCATTGATAAAACAAACATAAATACTTGGTTCCATGTTTATAGCTTAAAATAAAAGTGCTCGTCCTGTTTTCACATAAAAACATTAATATATGCAGCTAAACATGTGCACACTTGTATAAGTTTGGCTACCATTTTATTTTTTTAGACCGCCAAATCACAACTTTTTTGCCTAATAAGTTAAATATACTTTGTAAAAATCATTCTTTAGAACTACAAACCTGTTGAGAGCATTGAGCATCTCTATGGTGACAAGCACAGAAAGGGCCATTGTCATAGAGTGAGGATCTGAGAAGACGGAACAGTCCACTCCAGCAAATTTAGAAGGATCTTGGTGGCAAGCAAGATGATGAGTCAGTTGGTAGTAATTCAGACGGGGACCATCAGGAGCTACCATCAACCACCAACAGGAGGCACCGACAGTGGCTGCACCAACATAACCTGATAGCATTCAAGAAAAAGCAAAAACATTCATTAAAATTATAAAAAGTAGCTTCACTCAATATTAGAATATTGTTATTACAGTTTTGGTTAAAGGCAAAAAAAAAATTATTTTAGGATAATGCAATAAACAGGCAATTTACATAAAGATTTGTTTAAATATACGACAGGTTTAGTGCCTTGGCAAGGGGTTAGGTGCTAGGCACAGGTTTAGTGCCTAGACTAGCTAGCTAGAAAATACTTATGTAGATCAAATATTATATTACTTTAATAGCAGTCTGTTGCTATAACAGCAACTGTGCATTGTTTAAGTAAAAAAAAAAAAAAAAATCAAGCAGTATTAATTTTTTGCATATTCATTTACTTATTCATTACTAGCCGCCTTCGGCGACTAGCTGGTTCGCGATCCCTGAAAAATCCGACTTTACGAAATTCCCGCTCGGTGGCGCCTTTTTCCCGCATCAGGTCTAATAACAGCTTATTGATATATCGTGAAAATAGCTTATCTAAATCGCAGTAAACTCCCGTGCGGTAGCGCCTTCGGCGCTGATATTTCAAATTTCTAACTTTAGCTAAGTCCCGCTCGGTGGCGCCTGCGGCGCCCTATCCCCGTTTTAGAACTTACAACACCTTCCTCGCTCATTGGAATTTGAAATATTGAAATTTTAAAATATAGCAGCGCCATCTGGCGGTAGAAATTTCTGTAATATATTGTTCAATTCCAAATCAACAAAGCTTTCAAATGATGTATTACTTATGAAAATATTTTAATTAGTAGCTGAGATACAAAAGAAAACCTAAAAAGGAAACCTTAAAACGTGTAAATCGGGTAAAATCTCGAATAATACTTTCGATAATATAAAAGAACTTTAAAATATCTTTCGAATGATGTATTAAAAATTATATAATCATAATTAGAATTTGAAATATTGAAATTTTAAAATATTTCAGCGCCATCTGGCGGTAGAAATTTCTGTAATCTACTGTTCAATTCCAAATCAACAAAGCTTTCAAATGATGTATTACTTATGAAATTATTTTAATTAGAAGCTGGGATAAAAAAGAAAACCAAATACCTTGCCTTAAAATCTTAATATGCCAACCAATTTCAAACGCTGCAACCCTTTTTTTTTTGCCTTTTTTCCTGTTCATCAAGCCCTCCCTAATAATTGTACTCTTTCAAAAATATTCACAATCGAATTATCGGGCATTAAAACTACATACTACGAAATTTCGACTACTGCAAATACTGCAAAAAAATAAAAGAAGACAATCTTTTTCCAATAAATATGTCATTTTTTTAATTAATCATATATTTTCATGAAAATTGAACAGTAGCTTTATAATATGCTGTCTAGGCCGAATATTAATTCAAATGTAACGTGAATGAAAATTTGAAAAAAATTGTAATTTGCAATTTTTCCCCCCAGTATAAAACACATGATATCTTAATTGATTACAACCATTTCCGTTTTCATCACAGACATCACAGACAGTTGTCTCGTATGTGTTTTGTTTCCGATCGAGACCGCTTAGAAAATCGTCTGCCTGTTCCCAACTAAATTTCATAGTTTAGTTAATTTTAAAAAATCTAATTGACGTATCGATAAGCCGCTTGCACTCTTAGATTCGGAAAAAATTCCCCTTTCATTTGGTACCAAATTCGTAATGATCGGACTAATATTTCTAATTTATTTTCCATTTTTTCTGCTTTTAACTCCGTTAAAATATCTACTTTTATGCAATCTCGGTGAATTCTGAGTCATTGAGATCGCTTTTTGATTAAGACATAGGTCTACATTTTAATTAATATCTCCGCAACTAATTAAAATTTTTAAATTCTGTTTTGACTATCCCCTCGGGCAGGCTTCTGAGCACCCGTATGTCAAATTTTGTAGTTCTGCGTTCAGTAGGGGCTGAACGTATAGATGCTCAGACAGACAGACAGACAGAGAGACAGACAGACAGACATCTTCTTTTATTATTATAGATTACAATGAGTGAACACAAAATATTTATTACAGTTTATGCAGCAAAACATCTTTTTTTCTTAAAGTCAGAATGTCAAAAAGTGTATATCTATATATATAAAATCGTTCTTCCTGACTGACTGAGGGGGGTGATTCATCATCGCCCAGACCAAACCCCTAGACCTAGAAGCATGAAATTTTGTGACAATATTCGTTCTATATTCCATCCACTAAGAAGCGATTTTACAAAATTCGCCCCCCAATGGGGGAGGGGGCGGGGGAGGGACAAAACGTGAATTCACAAAATCCTTCATATCTCAAACAGAAAAAAAACAGATATCCGTAAAATTTTTGCTTTAAAATATAGCTAATACAAATGGCTAAAAACCAATTTCTGGAATTTTAGAAATTCAGGCCCTAGGTGAGGCAGCAGGGGGGATGGGGGGCTATGGGACAAAAACAAATAGAAATACAGTTAGGGTGTTCAAAATTGGTACAGATACGTTTTAGAGGCCTGCAAGTCGAATGAAGATATTTTCGATTGTGTAAAGTTATTAGGAGGGTCAGGAAGGGGTGGGGGGGGGGTGGCATAGGGACAAAAAAAATAAAAATAGAGTTAGATCTTTCAAAATTGTATATAGAGGTTTTCGATATCTGCAAATCGATTGCGGATATTTTCGAATTTGTAAAATTATTAGGAGGGGCAGGAAGGGGTGGGGCTGTAAGGGGGGCTATAAGCAAAAACAAACAGAAATACAGTTAAGGCGTTCAAAATTGGTACAGATAGGTTTTAGAGGCCTACAAGTCGAATGGGGATATTTTTGAAAGTGTAAAGTTATTATTAGGAGGGCAGGGAAGGGAAGGGAAGGTGTGTGTGTGGGGGGGGGGGGGGGGCTGAGGAGCAAAAAAAAAATAAAATAGAGTTAGATCATTCAAAATTGGTACCGATACCTACAAATCTATTGTGGATATTTTCGATTTTTAAAAATTATTGGGAGGGGCAGAAAGGGGGGGGAGCAGAGGGGCAAAAAATAAAAATAGAGATAGATCATTCAAAACTGGTGCATAGAGGTTTTTGATACTTACAAATCGATTGCAGATATTTTCGAATTTGTAAAATTATTAGAATAGACAGAGGGGGGGGGGAGCGAAGTGGGAAAATAATAGAAATAAGAGTTGGAGCATTTTGGGAATTTTTTCCGAAGGCATTAAGACATTTTTCCCAATCAGATTTTGTTTGTCTTTTTTTCTTCACGTGATAAAAATTAATGCAATTTTGAGAATTCAGTAATTATAGTGATTCTTTTAAAAATAGGGACCAGTGAAGCGGGCATTGCTTGCTAGTTGTAGAATAATTTTCTTTGCTGCAGAAAAATTGATGATATTTAAAAACTGAGGGGGGAGAGCATCCGTAAGTCATAGCTCATGGTGCTCAAGACTTGAAAAGAAAAAAAAAAAAAAAAGAAAATTTCCTCCCTCAAAGATACAATATAGTTGGAGATGGGAATGTATCTAGGAAAAACCTGGGCGTGAAAATGGATCTTTCACAAATGTCAATCTTAGAATACACTCTGCACAAAAATAAGTCTATTTTTTTTTCTTTTTTTAATTCAGATGAAACTGCATTCTCTCAAATAATGAGCTTAAAAACTATTACATATACCTGTTTATCAGATATATTTAAAAATATAAATAAAACAAAATTTGTTGATTTGCAAGAGCCGCTTTTAAAAAGTGTAAATTTTGTCATTCTGCAGTGAAGTAGTATTGAGAAATTTTTGCTATCAAAATTACTTTTGTCAGACAACAGCAAAATGACTTTATATTTTAGAAATTGGCTGCAAGAATATTGCCTATTTTGATAATCAGCTTTGTAAAAGGCACAGATTTTGCCTATTAGTGGCAAAATAATTGTCTATTTTATCAGCTTTGGAAAAAAGCACAAATTTTGTTGATTAGTGGCAATATTAAAACAATTAGTTGTAGTTAAGTATGAAATCTCAACAGCTGACGTAATAAACCAGTGTTTTCACAAATGTACACAAAAATAAACTAGCCTAAAAAAAAAGAAAAAAATTGTATTAATTGACTATGAAAAGAACATTTTATCAATATAAAACCTTGCTAATTTCTCCCAAATCACATGCTATTCTATAGAGACATTTGTTATAAGATTGACTCATTTTATTTATTTATTTAATTTTTTTTATTCTCTATTTACATTCAGAAAATTGATAAACATTAATTTTTTTTCTTGTTTTTCAAAATTTTTTTTTTTTTTTTTTTTTTTTTAATTTTAAAGTTATAAAGTGGGGGGGGGGAAAAACACTTTTACATGGTTCATACACTTAGGAGTAAAAAAAATTCAAGGACTTTTCAAGCACTTTCCAGGAAATTTTCAAGCACTTTCAACCAGAATTTTAGATGTGTCCACACACACACATACCTTTTTTTGGAGGGGGAGGGGGAGGGGGGTTACCTACTTAAAAACTCAGTATCAAATGTATTTAATTTATTTAATTAACATAACTAAGGGGCTCTGCCTCTTGCTCGTTCCACTCACCAATCCCCGACTCACCTTGCTTTATTAACTCCTGCAGGGCTCTTCCTACCTGTTCACTGCTTTCCCATGGAATAAACAGGAATATAAATAGTGCATTTCGTAAAACAAAAGCAGAAAAATATTATAGAAATCCCCATATTCAATGCCGGATTGAACTACATAACATTTAATAGCACTTTATTTAAGAAAAAAAAAAAAAAAAAAAGATAAAATATGTTAAAAATCAGTAACTTATTTTTTCAGAATAGAAGAAAATTAGTTATATATTTTTGAAAAAAAATTGAAATTCAAGTACTTTTTAACATATTACAGCAATTTTCAAGCACTTTTAAGCACTTGAAAATGAAACTTTTTTTCCAAGCACTTTTCAAGGATTTTTAAAAGTGTACGAACCATGTTTTAGTTTTTTCCCCTTTATTAATTTCAAAATGAAGTATCAAAAATTGCACAAAGACACCTTTATATAACTCAAATGCTATATAACAGTCATTAAAAATTACAGCTTTCTAGCTGTTTTTGAATTGAAGAATTATATATATTTGAATAGCTTTCTTTACTTGTAGCCTTTAATGTATTAGTTTTATTTTATAAAACCTTTTGTAATTTAGAGATTTGAAAATTTCCCTGGAAACCCACAACCCTAGTAATAGATAACGCAGAAATAACTATCCTACCTCCAATTGCCATGTATCTGAAGAACAACCACCCAGAGATGAGAGATTCATCCGCTTTGCGAGGTGGCCGCTCCATGATGTCTAAGTCGGGAGGATTGAATCCCAGTGCTGTAGCAGGTAGACCATCTGTCACTAGGTTGACCCACAACAGTTGTACGGGTATGAGGGCTTCTGGCAAACCTAGTGCTGCAGTCAAAAAGATGCTGCAAACAAAACAAATTACTTTCATTTTAAAGATACATTTTTTAGACAGGTAAATAAAATATGGAAACAGTCTGGAAAATGCTAGTGACAAATTGATCTATAGATCAGAAGCTTCAACACAACATCCCATTCCAACTACTTATTTCCAGACAGTTTGTTTTTATTCATTCTGTATTAGAATAACACTAACAGCCTGTGCCAGCTTTGATGGTTGCTATATTTAAATGAATTTTCAAAAAGAAAAGTAATCATTGTTTTTTTCACTTTATGATACATATATATATATATATATTTTTTTTTTTTTTTTTTTTTTTTAAATCTCAGGTCCAAGTTCCCACTATCTGCTGCAGCATTTTATCTGTTCATTTCAATTTAGGTGTTTATCACGACAACAAACAGTGCTGATATAATTTAAGAATTATGATTTCTCAGTACATACTAAATATTTTAGTTTTGACACCATGTACTAGCTAGACAGCAGTTCTAGTCCTCGTTCAGTTATAATAAAATTATATATAAAGTAAATTCATAATTTATAGTATATAAAAATTATACATGAACTTGTTATAGATTTTATAATTTAATAAAGTTTAAATTATTTTTACTATATATTATCATTTGACTGACAATACAGAAAATTTATAAGATAAAAGAACATTTCTTTTCAAAAGAAATTTTCGTCTCATCACATTAACAGTTGTTTTCAGATGGCAATCACTGTAATAAAATATATTTTATTTAATATTTTGAGGTTTAAGCCCTATGTCACTATTTCCTATTTTTTTTTTTAAGTGAACTAAGCCACAAGAGTCTCTCGGTGTCAACTTTTAATTTGCTGAACTACAAAATTGCCAATTAATATGTTCACTGTCTGTTCAGATATGATATTATCTATAAACTTTCTAATTAAAAAAAATCTGTTGTGGGCACCACATGACTTCCTTATACACTTTTAGAAATATACATAATGTTAAAAAACATTGTCACTGGACCCGAAACAGTTGGCTAAAAATATTTAAAAAAAAATGCATGCATACGTAAAAAATAAATAAAAATAAAAATAAAATTGTGCCTTGAGGGGACTCATGTCAAAATTGTGCTTTGGGGGGACTCATGTCAAAGTTATGCCTTGGGGGGGGACTCATGTCAAAGTTGTGCCTTGGGGGACTCATGTCAAAGTTGTGCCTTGGGGGGACTCATGTCAAAGTTGTGCCTTGGGGGGCACTCATGTTAAAGTTGTGCCTTGGGGGGCACTCATGTTAAAGTTGTGCCTTAGGGGGGGACTCATGTCAAAGTTGTGCCTTGGGGGGGGGGCTCATGTCAAAGTTGTGCCTTGGGGGGACTCATGTCAAAGTTGTGCCTTTTGGGGGTGACTCATGTCAAAGTTGTGCCTTGGGGGGACTCATGTCAAAGTTGTGCCTTGGGGGGACTCATGTCAAAGTTGTGCCTGGGGAGGGACTCATGTCAAAGTTGTGCCTGGGGAGGGACTCATGTCAAAGTTGTGCCTGGGGAGGGACTCATGTCAAAGTTCGGCCTTGGGGAGGGACTGATGTCATAGTTGTGCCTTGGGGGGACTCATGTCAATGTCATTTTGAAAAGATTTTGTGTAAATTCTGGCAAAAGCAGAATTTAGTTTAGGACGGAGGACTATTACTTTTTTTTTCTTCCCAATTATAACATTGCTTTCAAATTATTCAATTATATTTTCGATAAATTTTAGATTTCGATAATTTGCAAGATTTGTCCAAACCGTTTTTGAGTTATTACCGTTTTTTGATGCATTTTGGCCATTATGAACCTAATTTTCCTAAATATCTCCAAAACGGAAAATCATATAAAGTCCAAAAAGGGAGGTGCACAACTAGATGTTATAACAAACCTATGTACCAATTCGCAACTTTCCACGTCCAACCATTTTCGAGTTATGTGACATACACACAGACACACATACATACAGACGTCACGAAAAATCGTGTAAAGTCCCTTATATCTCTAAAACGAGAGCTCGTGTTAAGACGACACTTGCAGGTGTACAACTAGACATCGTGACAGTCACACGTATAAATTGGCAACATTCAGCGATCATTCGTTTTCGAGCAATGTGAAATGCAAAATCCATTTCGCAAATCGGGATTACTATACTTCCTTTGAGACCTTTGGACGGCCCCTGCCTGCCTGGGCTCGGCCAAGCTTAACGGGTTGGATGCCGTCCGCCGGAGCGAATAAATCGCCAGATAACCGCGTGGAAGATGCTGGGCAGCAATGTAACTAGACGCCAAAGCTCAGGAATTGCAGCACGCTCCAGATGTTAAGGAATTGGGTATAATTGCACTAACTAGCTGAGAGTCGAAATAACCGGAATTATACAAAATTAAACATTTTTGAATTTAGGCAGGGAGGGGAAAAAAAAAAAAAACCGCTGGGGGAGCCGCTAAAGTTAGTTGTGCACACAAAAATTAAGGCCGAAGGAGGAGGTCATTTGAAAAGGGGAAGGGGACAACACTTATGATTTGAGAAAGACGAAAGAGGAACAATGAAATTATAAAAAGAGAAAAAAAAAAAAATACGTGAAGCCACTGGGGGATGGAAGATAGTTTTGGGCGCATAGCGAAAATTTTGAAGTTTTTGAAGTGGCATGGCCTAAATAATCCTAACTGGGAGGGAAATTGCTATGCGCAGGGTGGCCGAATGGAGAAGAGAAAGAGGGACCATCGCAATTTTGATCCACCACGGGGGGATGGTTCTCCGCGTTGGTAGCCCGACGACTGCTAAACGACCCCATCGAGCACTTGACGGTGCAGCACAGATTAACGAGGACCAGACACCGCCACACCCTCGTAAAAAAAAAAATAATAAAATAAAAATAATAATAAAAATAAAATAAAAATAAAGTAAATAAAAATAATAAAAAATAGAATAGAATAAAAAAAAATAAAAAAAAAAAATAATAAATAATAAAAATATAAAAATAATAAAAATATAGAATAAATAAATTAATTAATTAAAGTAGGTAAGTACTTAAATTAAAATTGGTGCGGGTCAAAACTTGGTGAGTACCAAACAACATGGTTGCTTTTTGACCACGCCATTCATACACTAATGGAAGTAATAAAAGAAATAAAATTAAAACAAAATAAACATTCATGCACAGTCATGGGCGTGGCGCGGACTTACGGACTTATAAGCCAAGAACCGTTTACATTATTTAATTTATTTTTTTTTTTTAATTTTTTTTTTATTTTTTTTTACTTTTTATTTTATTATTATTATTATTTTTTTTTTTTACTTTTTATTTCTAGATTTTCTGATTTTTACATTTTTATTTTTACCGGGGCTCAGACTGTATAGGTACCTGCCGCTTTAACTTCATGGACCACGATCATGACCAAAAATAAACAAAAAGTCCCCTGATCTAGTAAATAAAAATCCGCCAGGTCCTCTTCTTCGGGTTTTGATAGTACGTGGCTGGTTCCTGCTGCTCGAGATGTTGGCTTTTGATCACTGTGAAATGTCGTCTATGTTGTTTGTGATCCAACTGACTATGTGTTTTGCCTTGTTCTGTACGTGTTTATTGTTGGCTAGTTGTTTATACCAGAGTTGTTCATTGTCCTGTGTGATTTTGGCCAGATGGAGGTTTTCCGTTAGCGGACAGGCTAGTAAGTAGTGTAAGGATGTTCCTAGCTCGCCACAGGCACAATCCGGGCTCTTCTTCCTCTTAAACCGATGAAGATAGGCCGGAAATGCCCCATGGCCCGTGTATATTTGTGATAGAAGCTTGCAGCTAACTAGAGTCTTTGTGTTTACTTTTGGGTAGTATCTGTGAGTTAGCCTGCCCGTGTCCCCGTAGTCCCACTCGAACTGCCATTGATCCATAGTAAGCTTTTTGAGATTTTTCTTTAAGTATGAGATTGGTTTTTCTAAGTAGTATTGTTCTTTATTGTTTACATTATCGGCTGCCAGTTTTGCTAATTTATCAGCCTCTTCATTCCCTAGTATGCCTATGTGGGCCTTAACCCATTCAATTTTGAAGCTGTTATGAGATCGAACTATTTCATTGTGGATTTTATGGATCAATTTATCGGTGGAAAATGGTTTGGATATTGCTTGGATGGCCGACATGCAGTCCGAGTGGATACTGTATGTGATACCCATTGTATTGCCCCATTCTGCTGCCTTGAGGTTTGACAGTAGTTCGGCTTGGAAGACACTGTTACACTTTCTTAGAGGCACTGACCATTCATGAATTTTTTGGGAGTTTTTGAACGCTACAAAGGCCGATCCTGTAGCCCCTGATTCCAGCTTCGACCCGTCCGTGTAGATATGTGTGTCATCAGCAGAAGACCCTATAAATGGCTCTGGGGTGTCAGCAGGGTGTTTCCACCAAATGTTTTGCTTTTTTGTAAAGTCTGTGTGGTTGAATACGTGTTCCTGAAGCTGGTAATTCCTGTGTAGTCTTGTAATTGTACCATACGCAGCTTCATATTTTAGTTGCAGGTGTACTGGAATCAGGCCAGAGAGAACCAGAAGTGCCGAGGTCGGGGCTGTTCTATAAGCCCTCACAATGGCCAGTGCGAAGTGTCTCTGACAGCTAAGTAATTTGTCTTTACTTTGCTGTGTTATTTTATTGCCCCAGATTGGGGCTGCATAGGTCAGTGTCTTTTCCACCACGGTCTTGTACCATGTTTTAATCAAGTTAGGTTTTATCCCCCATCCCCTTGAGACCATGCGCCCAAACAAGCTGAAGGATTTATAAATCTTTTTCACCTGATGTTCTACATGGGGCTGCCATTTAAGATTTTTGTGAAGGACCACTCCCAAGTACTTCATGGTTTCTTTAGTCTCTAATTCAATACCATTGTAGCGTATTCCTTCAAGTTTATATGAATTTTCAGTTGGGAGGTTTCCTGTGTGAGGTCTGTTAAGGTACAGTAGTTCAGTTTTGCTCCAATTAATTGTTAGGTTGTTTCTGTTTGCCCAATTGCCAAATTCGACTAATGCTGTGTTTGCCGTGTTAATTAAAGTATTTGGGTCTTTCGCGCTTATAGTTAATATGAAATCGTCTGCAAAGGCTTGGATCCTAACATTGTTCCCCCAGCTACGATTAAGTGCTGTCTCCGCTATTAGTAGCCAAAGGAGCGGGCCTAGGCAGCTCCCCTGGGGACAGCCACCAAAGATTTGTTTGATCTTGCTTATTCCATTTTCCTCCAGCTTGACATACCTGTCCTCCAGAAAGCTAACTATCCAGTTGACTAGGTATGTCGGACAGCCGGAGAGTTGGAGGTTTCCTAGGAGTGTTGGCCACCTGATATTGTCAAAGGCACCTTTTATGTCTATTGATATTAAAAGTGTCTGTTTTTTGTCTAGTTTGTCTTGCTGAATATTGTCTAATAATTTTTTTAGTGCGTTTTCTGTTGCGGTGCCTTGCTTGAATCCGAATTGATTAGGGTTCCAATATCTAGAGATTGTAAAGTAGTGATTCATCCTGCTGTGTATTATTCTTTCTAAAATTTTGCTGATAGCTGGAAGGAGGCAGATTGGCCTATAATTTTTTGGGTCTTTTGGATCCTTGCCTTCCTTGTGGAACAGAACCACTATACCCTTTTTGAATGGCTTCGGAAAGTGTTTTAGCTGTAGACATTTATTAAATAGGGCCAGGAGTAGGTTTTGGCTAGTATGGTTTATTCTTTTTATTAGATTGTAATCGATGTAGTCGTGGCCAGGAGCTTTATTCTGTTTGATATTTTTAATTATCCTGTTTAGTTCTTGTGATGTTACATTTTTAGGGCTATTATCTGCAAAGCAGGGAGGTGACGGATTTAGTTTGTGTTGTATGCTAGCGTCGGTTAGATAAAGTGAGTCCAGGAATCTATTTAAGGTGCTGTCTACAGTTACAAGGTCATTATCATCCAGAACATTACAGAGCTTCGCAGGGGTTGACATTTTGCCTGAGGCAATCTTATATTGGGGGCCGTAGGTATCTTTGGCGCTTTCACAGAAAGCTATCCATGCCTTAGATCTTTCCTTATTTATCAATTTCTTATATATGGCTCGTTCTCTTTTGTACAGTATATGTTGTTGTTGTTTCAAGTCAGGGTCTGACTGGGATTGATACCTACGGCGGAAAGCTTTTACTTTATTCCTAGCAATTTTGATTTTGTCGGTCCACCAAGTGGGTTCTTTTTGATCCGGAGTTTTTCGTAATTTGTAACAGGCGAAGGCCTGTGTTTTAAGTTCACTGAGTAGTTCTGCCGTAATTGTGTCTAGTGTACTCCTATCCTGTGCTGATGTTATTGGACCGACAAAGCGTTTGCTGAGTTTTCTAACATTTTTCTCAAATTTCGAGTGTTTGCCATGTTTTGTCTCTAGTCTATGTCTGTGATAACTGTGATTGCTGTAGTCAAGCGTATACTTAATGAATTTGTGATCACTTCCTGAGTGATCGTCACTTACTTCCCAGCCCTTAATGTTGTTCAGGAGGCTGGCCGTTGTGATCGTTAGATCTGGCCAACCCCTGCTCCTGATCGTTTGGAACGTAGGTGGTGCTCCTGGTTCGTTTCTAACCAGTAGAGAGTGTTGGGCCAGGAAGTCTGTGAGCTGTCTGCCCCTAGTGTCCACCTCATCGTACCCCCACTGGGTGGAGTGAGCGTTAAAATCCCCAGCCAGAAGGATATTTCCCTGAGTTCTTTGTAAAATATGATCTATTTCTTGGAGAACAGATTGAAATTTTGAGCTCGGGGGGGGGGGGGGGGGGCATAAGTGTTTATTATAGTGATTTTTTCCTTTGTGTTCTCGATTAATATTGCTACTGTGTGTTCTAGATTGACAATCTCAAGTGGATTTGTTCCTAGCTTAGTTATGATAGCCGCCCTGTTATTTGGCGTCTTGAATGCCTGCCAGCCCGATCCCAGGCCCGAGATTTTCCCAGTGTGTTTATTTTCGTGAAAGTCCTGAATTAAAGCTATGTTGATTTTTCTTATACTTTGTATAAGGAAGTAAAAATATAGAGAGAGATAGAGCTTCTATCTGTCTAACAAATGTAAATTTATGAAACTATCTACAATCAAAATTCAAATAAGAGTTATTTTGGATGATTTTTTTTTATTAAATGGGCTCTTCCCACCCGACGTCAGAAATCACATGATAGGTGATAAACAACAGACGAAGTCTTCTATATCTATAGCGATTGCTGAAATAACATTTCCTATTCTTATTTTTGATCAATCGTATTTAATCTGTGTTATTTTTTTATACAGCATCATTTTTAATCCATTTTATATCATTATTCAATCTCTTTTGTTTGCTGTATACATTTACAATCATTTAGTTTATATTTGTTATTGATGTTCATGGAGAACATGTTAAATACTCTGATTTTTGGTACTTAAATCATTGAGAGTGCAACATCATACGGTGTAAATCCATTTAGGCCAGTGATTAGGCTAATTAACTTGTTGTAAAACCTTTATGCAATTAAATTAAATGGAAACATTTTATAATCTATAAACATTCCACAAGAACAAGCTATTATTTATTGCTAGATCAGTTAATGTAACAGTTACACTACAACATACAAAACTCTATTCTTACAGGTGAAATTAAACAAAGTGTTTTTTAAAAATTATTAAATTTACAAATTTAATTATTCTACTGTTTACAAATGCACAATATTACTTTTATTTTATTTTATATTAAATATTAACACTTTTGTTCTTCAGAACAATATTTAATTGAATTCGAGTCTTTGTTTTCCCATATCACATGATTGAGCAGACAACACTGGGAAGAGCCCATTATGCTACTTACCAATATATGCTATTTATAAATTTTTTTGAACTACTTTGTTAAGTTTTTATTTTTTTTACTTTAAAAACTTGCTTTTTTCAATAATTTTTCATTAAATATTAATTCATAGTAAGTTTAAACAGTTTTTATATTCTGAAAAAAATCAGTTTAGAATTTCTTAAACAAAATAATATATGTTCAACGTAATTTCAAAAGTACCAAAAACCAGCAGGAGACATAGTTGAAATAGCTCAGACCTGAAAGTGTTGAACTATTGTATCATTTACGGAAAAGATACCAAATTAAGAAAAGCAATAAAAAATAAAATACTATAGTAACTATTGCTTAGAAATGCATATGACTGAAATGAAAAAACCATGCAGCTTAATGAAATTTAATCAATTTTTGGGCTGTGACCTCATAATTACTATTTACAGCTAATTTTTAACTTTTGTCGAAAGCTGTTTAAAATTAGGGTTTAAAATATATATATATAGCGAGAGAGAAACCACATGACTTATTTGAAATTTGCAAGGATAAATACATGTCAAATTACAATTGGAAGCTAGAGATGGGCGTTATTTCACATAATAAAATAAATAATACTGTTATTAGCACTGAAAAATCATATTAAATAAATAACAATTTCATCCTATCTCTCTGCACGCTCACACCACAAAAATTAAATAAATAATAACACAGGTTTTTCTCTTTTTTAAGTAAGGGAACGTACTTCTCGCATATTTTTAGAGGGAAAAAAAATCCTCGAGAATTCACTTCTTTTCCTTTGTTCTAAAACAATATTAGAAACGCCATTTAAATCATATAAGGACAACTTATATGATACAGCATTAATGAGTTTAAATACTATCTTACCCATAATGAATTTACAAAAATAAACTATAAACACCGCAACTAGCGAAATCCACATCATACGAAAACAACTAGACCGAGAAAAAATAATATCTTTAGCTTCCTGCACAAACGTTCAATGTTCTGCAGCATGTGTTTGACACTCGGTAATACAGTAACAGAAGTAACGAGTCAAATTCAAAAATACCAATTCATTACTTAGATTGGAAAAATACCCATATCATTTCAGTAACCTATTCAATGCTGTTACTTCGTAGAATGCAAATATTCTATTGAAATAAGTGAAAGCTTTGATTATTTTTTCATCTTTAAAATAAATGCTTTGAATAAAATATTATAGAAACTAAATGTTATTGGACCTGGTTGCCAAACATAGTATAGTCTATATATTCGCATGACATGTAACGTGCAAGATACTCCGATACCACGGTTTAACGAAATAATGTTTTCAGGATGTTAATTTAAGCAGCCAGCATGAGATAGGAAAGGGGTGATTATTAGATGTTGATATTATTATTATTATTATTTCGTCTTCAAGGTGGGGATTGGGATTACACTTGCTAGGTTTGCATTCGCTTGTGTATTGGAAACAGATGTTTCGGGAAGGGAAGGAGTGTTTATATTTGAAATTGCTTATAGGAGATAGAATTAAAAATGCGTAATCGCATATAAGAATAGTGTACGGGAGCATTTATTTATTGTGGTTTTATCAAGAATATTGTTTGAGTTTAATTAAGAATAATTTCAAAAGAAAATTTAATATTTATTTATTTTTCTTTTAAGCTTTTTTTTTTTTTTTTTTTAAATCTGGCTTTTTCTTTTGACTATTTTTAATATTTAAAATGAGTAAAGGTGTTAAGAATAGTTAATTATGCTCTTATGTTAAAATTAAGTGTCTGAGAAAATGCATCATTTTATGTAATTTTTGTAAGCAAAATTTATATTTTTAAACAAGTGTTTCTAATTTTAGAAAACATATTCAAAGTGACTGTTTGCTAAGTATGAGTGAAAAACATTAATTTTCTTGTCAATCTGGAATGTTCAAGTTCTTCAGAAAATCAAAAGAGACAGTCACTCGGAAGTTTAAAATTTGGGATGCCTTAAAGATGTTTCTTAAAAATTTGTTATTTAATTGTTTCTTAATTATATATGGCTTATAATACGAGAATTCTTTTTTTCAGAAAACAGCTCTCGTGTACATGTTTCGTGATATTATTTGAAATATTTTGTTTTCGTGTTTAAAGAATTGGTTTAATGAACCTTATGCTTACATGTTTGGGACGAATGTTCGTGTAAAACTTTGACTCTACCACTATTTCATATCAGTTTTTTTTTTTTTTTTTTTTTTTTTTTTAATTGAAGAAATTCTATTGTTAAATAAAGTGAAGATTACTATTCGAAAGCATTGGGACTTAAAAACATGAATCGCTTCCACTATGCAGGACACATGTATATATTGCATTTCATCCCAAAAGGATTAGAAAGACATTACCCACATATAAACTAAAAAGTAATAAGTTATAAAAATAATATGTTACAAAAACCTATTACTGAAAAGTAACTGTTTATCCCATCTCTATTGGAAGCTTGCCATTGCCAAAGCAAATGACACCTAAAAAATCACATTTTAATAATTCAAAAAAATTCCAACAGTTTTTCATCAAACATACCTAAGAATAAAGACTTCAAACTTACAACAACACTTTTTTGGAAAGAAATTCAAAATATAAGGGATTTGAATTGCACCAAGCAAAACCACATTCCACCGCTGTAGAAGATTTAATGCAATACAAATATACACTAAATAAAATCCTTTTCACTAACCTTACTACTTCTCCAATATTGGAAGAGATCAAATAACGAATGAACTGCTTCATGTTATTGTAGATGGCTCTTCCCTCTTCAACGGCAGCAACAATTGTTGAGAAATTGTCATCAGCCAGTATCATTTCTGAGGCAGATTTTGCAACAGCTGTTCCCGACCCCATGGCAATACCAATTTCTGCTTTCTTCAAAGCGGGAGCATCATTGACACCATCACCAGTCTGAAAAACATCATTAAAAAAAAAAATTATAAAATGTTGTCTAGTTTTAAATGTAACACTTGCAGTTTCATAATTAAATATTTTAGAAATTACTCTACATCCCAATTCAAAAATTTTTACACATTTCTTTTAAAAAATATCATTTATAGAAAGCCCATACATAATTCATTTTCATGTTACATTTCAGATAAATGTTACTTTAAGAGCAATTGACTGTTATACCTAAAAATAATTCTGTTTTATCTAGAAGTTGCCATTGGTAATTCCTGTCTAATGATTCCTACCAAGGTCCAACTCTTCTTCTTCAAAAGTTTTAACTATTTTTAATGTGTTTTATGACTGGTATCAGTAATTTTGCTTAGTTTTCTTTTTTTACCCCTTTCAGGTTTTGGTTCTAATAAATAAGCACAGTTTCAGCTAATGTAAACAAACACTTGTTCTTGACTTGCAAATATATATTTTTTTCCCTTCTATTTTTTCAAGCATGTTGTATCATGATTAGTGTGGTATTTCAGTTGCATTATAAAAAGTAACTAGTTAATTTTTCTATTAATTTGCTAAAAGCCATTTGTTAATCTTTCCTGTTTTCAAGAGACACTGAAGCAATTTCATATATAAGAAAAATAATAAAAAAAAAAATCTTTTCCATGAATCTTGTTTTATGCAGCAGTTGTTGGGTAAAGGCAAAATCAAAATTTGATAAAAATCAGTAATGTTTCAATCTGTCGAGATGTGTTTAAAAAATAAAAGAAAGAAAACATAGAAATTATAGTAAGAGTTATTGAAAATAGGAAACACAGGAGCTCTGTAAACCCTCTTAATATAAAAATTTCACTTTAAAAAAAATATATTAAAAAAAAATTAAATTAACATACCATAGCAGAAATTTCCCCATCTGCTTGAAGATATTCAATGATCTTACTTTTGTGAGCAGGTTCCACTCGAGAAAATAATCGAGCCCGAGAGCATGCTAATTTCTGTTCAGAGGGTGCTAACTCATCAAATTCTCTACCAGAAAATGATAATCCTAAAATTAAGCATCATTAATATATAACATAAATAGGGTAGGAGTATAAAAAAGAATAACAGATAAAAAAGCACCACAGAGCTGGTATTTAAAAGTAATAATTACAAAACTTTGAATAAACATCACACAATGAAAGAACTCACAACAGTTGTTTTGGGTCGACCTTCATCAGGTGAACAAAGTAGGCACAAGTGCTGCAATGCAAACAAAGGTACGTTGCCACTTTGTTTTCATTGCAGCACTCGCACTTTGTTTGCCTGACAAAAGGTTTTTTTTTTTTTTTTTTTTTTTTTTGGACAGAAAACAATTGTTGTGAGACACCCTGTAATTTAACAGATATAAAGGGTCAAATTTATCACAGTGTATTTATGTATTCTTTGGTTTTCCTTGTCAATTCCAAGTAAATTTCCCTTACCCTTTCACAGTGATTTGTATTCATTCTGGCATAAGATATTTTATAAATTGGCATTTTTCGCTTAAAATGTTTCTTTCCTTTTTCCCCTCCAAGGTTCAAAATCACTGTTCAACTCTGTACTGTATATACCTGTGCTTATTATCCTTGCAATAAAATATTGTTACATAGTAATTTATATTATTTACAATAAGTATTTTTTTTTTTTTAAGGAACGACATCCAAAAGTAATGAAAGTATTAATAAGCAAAAAGGATAACCATATTTTACAGACTTATAATTTAACAATAAAACAAAAAATAAACAGGTATATAATTTATTACCTGTTTTCTGCAAATGTTCCTCTGATAGGCAAAGAATAAACAGAGATCAATTTAGAATATTTTAAGAGAAATATCAACAAATCAAAGAGCTGTAAATAAAAATTCAAGTAACAGCCAGAAAAAAAAAACTCACCAGACGTATCTTCATCATCTTCAAACACACCAATTCTTCGGCAAATAGCTTCAGCAGTAGCCTGCAAGAAAATAAAAGAGTAAAGAGATTTAATGGAATTATTTCTTTGGGTGAATCTATACAGTTATGATTTTTTTTTTCCTCCACTTTTTTTTATGTGAACTCATGTTTCATAAGTTTTTTTCACCTTCCCAATTCAGTGTATGTAATAGTGTAATTGTAAAAACAATATACAAGTATTCTGAAACCATGCAGTAATATAGCAATAGAGCCTCACTAAAAATTATTCTATTATATAAAATGAACATATGACACTAATCCAATAAACATGTTATCTTGGTCTGAAATTTCTATCACCACAATTAGCAAAGTTATCAATTAAAATAGGTTGCATTAATAGGGTAACTTGCAAATAGTTTCTCCAAATTGCCGTTCCTTCAGTCTATGATGTCACAGTCAGGAAAGAAAAAAATGTCATCAACGTAAAACTGAAGAGGAAAGAAAAAGTGTGTTTTAATGTTTCACTACAGCTATGCATTGGGAAATTTGACAACAGTCTGGGATTTACCCCTAGGGATGATCCAGAAACATGTCATTCCAATACTGAACCTCTGCAGATGGGATAATACATTTTCCATCTTTAAAACATCGTTTTACAAGCATCTGCTTGATTTCATATTCCCCCCTGCCTCAACTCAGCCTTAAAGTTGGCTTTTCGCTACACTTCTGTTTAAAGACACTGTTAAAAGGTAAAAACTTTTAATGTTTTATTCAAAAATTCATCATTTTAAAACTTCCTTCCAAAATTCAACTATCATGAATTTTTAATAAAAAATAAAAACGGAGATAATTTATTTCAAAAATTGAAATCGGAAATAATTATTTAAACTCCAGAAATAATTTATTTAAAATCCAGAAAAATCTGTTTTTTCAGTTAATAATTCTCTGAGAAATTATTTAATAAACCCAAAAAATAATTAATAAATATTTCCCAAAGGCCAGAATAATTCCCAAAATATTTGGTAAATTAGCATCTGAAAAATTATTTAAATATGTTCTGGAATCCTTCTATTTATTTCTAAAAAATAGCTCTGATATTTTGTATTTTCAAAAATACATCGTTTTCCCTCTTGCCGACGCCATGACGTCACAAATTCCAAGAATTTCTGCTTGAGTTCGATGCCCTCCCGGATGTACTCTTACGCATTTTCAAAAGATAGCGTCAGTACAAAATTTTCAATAAAAAATAGAAAATATAAATTAATCTTTCAATAAATCAAAATTAAATAAATTGTGAATAAAGATAATTCACTTTCGTCAACTCTAATTAACTTTTATTTATAAAATAAACTCCAATTAAAAATAATTGGAGGGAGCTATTTGAGCGCGTACTAATTCGCCGGTAATTCGACACTCCTAGGCGGGAGATTTGGGAAGGAACGCCGGGACATTCTGACGAAAAACTTCGGACTTTAAGGACGTGCGGTTCGAGGTCGGCCTAGCGGCTCTGCCGTTAGATATGGTAGTTAGGTGCGACTCGGGCCGCGACTTCCCTTCTTGCTAATTTTAATCTGCTGTTATTTTATTTAAGCTATAATATCTCATCAAAATCTATTATTTTAAATAAGCATCCGGATACAGCTCTCAGCAAAATAACAGCCAAGAAGTTTCTGGAGGTGAAAATTTATTCAGTGAAGCAGTTAAAATTCGTCCGATCATCATGCATAATACAGTTCCTGTTGGTGACTCTCTGGAGATAAAATTATCAATTACATCAAGAGATGTTCTCCTTAAAGCTCATTAAAATAGGTTCTTGTGCAAGATCGAATTTATTATGATCTCTTCTATGTGCTTGCAATAGTCACCGGTCTTAGTCAACATAAACATGGATACGTACGTGTGTCGTCATCTCTACCAATTGAACTCCATCTTCAAATAAATACAAGATTATGATCATTATTAATTATCATGCAAATAATAAAAGTGACTTTAAAACCTAAAAATGAACGATGTGAAAAACATATAATACCAAAAGTAGAATTAACGAGAATAGTCGTAATTACAATCAAAAATCATGACAACTACAATATATGAACAATGAAATAGATAAATCACAATGAACGTCATGTCAATAAAATAAATAAGATTTAAATGATACCGCATAACAAATAATAATGTTAATCATGATAATAAAAATCAATAAGAAATTTTGTAGGAGGTACCTCTGTTAATTTTACAGAATTTTAATTAAAAAAGATTAAATAATAGAAATGTTTCTTATTTGTGTGTCAAAGTTAATTCAATGTTTATTTATATTACAGATCTGAAGGTAAGCTTTTTTTTCAATATTTATTTTATATTAAATTGATGACCATGATTAATGATACTTCACTTTCAGCAAGAGACTTAATTTCCGGTTATTTGCCGATAAAACTGCACTTAGAGTAAATCGCCGCATTATTTTTTATGTCCGCCGTTATCTAAACAACGCAATAATTTAATGATCCACTATACGCACTTCACGTGCCATGACTCATCCTTCCTTTCATTCATCTATTAAAATAAACAAATCATAAAGTTAAGTTAAGAATATCTTTTTATATATTTTTAATATCTTATCAGACACTCCCAATAGAGATGCACCTCTCATTGGTCACACGTGACCTTCAAGAATGAATCATCCCCAATGCTGAGGGAGAAAGAAGAACCCTTTGGTCGTCTGCAACTGGAGTGTAGTGGAAAGCCAAATTTAAGGCTGAGTTGAGGCAGGGGAAATAGGAAGACAAGCAAATGCTTGTGAAACGATGTTTTAAGGATGGAAAGTGATGTATCTACACCAGTTAGAATTATGTTCGGCTGCAAAAAGTTAGGTTCTAACATTACCTTTTATTGCACAACTACATATTTATGTTATAACAAACCTACATATGAATTTGCAACATTCAACATAGAACCGTTTGAGTTATGCAAGATACACACACAAACACACATTAAAAAAAATCATGTAAAATGTTAGATATCTTTAAAATGACAAGTGTAGACTGACAAGTGTAGATTAAAAAGATACTTTTTCAGGCATGAAAGTGTGAATTCGTAAGTCTGAACTTGCGCACAATACAGATCACAATAAAATGCAAAAATATGTAATTTTGGAACTAAGAAACAAAAATGTACATATGTTAACTTACAGTAAATTAATCGGTTAATTAGTAAATTCGGCAGAAAAACGAAAAAAAAAAAAGAATCAGCAATTTTTGCATATTTGTTAATCATAGATTTAAAAAAACATATTAATGAAAAAATTACATATTTCAGACACACACATAGAAAAAAAAAATGTTTTATACCAGATAGTGCCAAAATAGTCATTTTGGAAATTGGCAGTAAAAATTACCCTAATTTCAGCATTTAGCTGTAAATAAATTTCTTTTTCCTTTCTCTTTTTAACAGTAGTGAAATAACCCCCCTAATTTCCAATCTCAACTGGAAAATATTGTATGTTTCAGAAATTTGCTACAAAAAAAAAAAAAAAAAAAACTTTATTTTACACTAAATTAATCTTTTGTTTCTGGAATCAACTTTGAAAATAGTACAACATTTTGTTACAATTAACAGCAAAATAATCTTGTTATAGGAATTTGCAGCAAAATAATAAAATAAAAGCAGTAATTTTGTTTATTTTTCAACAAAATAATCACATACTTTGGCAAGTTAATATAATTTGCTCCCCCCCCCCCCCCATAAATTTTGGTTATGGTGTTTCTCTTTGGATTTACATTGATCTCAGAAACAGCCAACATGACCTTCAAAAGGGAGGATTTCAGGAAAACTTTCTGAAACTTTCTGTCTGAAAACTTTCATGCCTGCTTTTTAAAAGAATAATAAAATAATAATCACTTTGTTGTCTCCAGTGATAACGATCACTCTAATTCCAGCTGCTTTGCAACGACTAATAGCATCTTTCACCTCTTTTCTGGGTGGATCTAGCATTCCAACCACACCCACAAAAGTCATGTTAATCTGAAATCAAAACATTAATTACTAAAAAAGAAATTAATATAAGCTTTTCAGTGAAAATAAGATGTAAATTTATTAAAGATAAATCATATTTGCAGAAAAACTAATTAAAACAATATAAAATTTGAAAAAAAAAAATTAATCACCATTACAAAAATTAGGAAATGTGTATAGGCAAAAAAATTGGAAACAGCAGCGAAAATACTAATGATACATAAACAGTTTTATGAAAATATCTTTTTTAAAAATAAAATTATTTAAAAAAAAAAAGCAAGAAAAGCTGTTTTTGTTAAAATTCAGCTTCTTTAAAACGTGTTTAGATTTGATTGAAATTATAAATCCTTATTACTTACCTCTTAGGTTAATGCATATTAAACAGACAGAAGCAACAGAAATGTAATTATGTATATTTTTCCCCTTAATCAATTGGGAAAGAAAAATCAGATTAATGGGGGGAGGACATTCTTAATCTTTTTACAATTATAAAATTGGATAGATTATAGTTGTGTATATACAGTAGAGAGCCAGAAATCCGCCGACCTAAAATCTGCCAAAGTTCAAAATCCGCACAGCTTGTCAGATACAAATAATGAAATTCTCTACTAATAAGTTACAAAACTGCAAATCAGAATTTTTGAAAAAGGTCTTGAATACAGATTTTATGTTTGCATTTTATGATTACAAAAAAGAAAAACAATAATAATATGAAAGACTGCAAGACTCAAGTTGCTGCTAATGTAATTATTGACAGTATATTAAATTCATCAAAAGAAAATAATGATTATTGTGATAGGATGATATTAATCAGGTAAATAATAACAAACTAATATTTTAAAATGCTTTTTGATTAAGGCATATAATTTGTAAGGAAGAACTCAATAAAATTCATAGAAAAATAAATTTGTGTTACTACTATTTACAATAAATAATAATAAAAATAAATAAATCATGCAGGTTCATGTTTAGTTTAAAACTAGCTACATGTGAACAGATGAACAGATTTTATGTAAATTTGATAAATATTTTTTTCATTATTATTCTTATGCACCTATTAATTTAATATTCAGTGTTATTATTCACTAGTATGTGTTTAGTTTGAATAATATTCTGTTTTTATTATTTAAAAAGTGATTTTTTTTTTTTTTTTTTTTAGGCCCCGAAATCTGCAGAATCCTAAAATCCGCACAACCTCTGGTCCTGAACTGTGTGGATTTTTGACTCTACTGTATATTTTTCTTAACTGTACATCAAAATTTGAAGCAACATTTGAAATGTTCTTCCAACTGAGCGAAACATATCCATACAAAGAGATAAATCTCAGACCTCTAGCACAACCTGGATTTTCAACATGTAGCTTGACACCCCCCTCCCCTCTCAATGAGGGTTAAAATTCGTTATTATGAAAAATAGTGTATAGTTTAATATATGTGTATGCATTAACAGATTAGCTTCCTTCTTCATTTTTGTCAAATCGTATTTAATAAAATTTTAATCCAATTATGGTTTGAGAAATTAGTTTCACTACAACACTGCATTCGCAAAGCTACTTTTTTTTTTTTTTTTTTTAAATAATGGCCTTTATATTAAAAGCTTTTCTAAAAGTAACTTTTTTTTTTTTTTTTTTTTGTAATAAATTAATATTTCTTTTAACTTTTTTTTTTTTTTTTTTTAGTTCTTTTATAATATTTTTGTAATTCTTTTTGGAATACTTTAAAATAATACCTACACTAATTTTCTTTTATTGTCAGCTTCATATGGGGCCCATTATAAAAAAAAATCTTTGCAAGTTTCATGCCTTTGTAATTGCTCATTTTTTTTTCTGCGTAATGAAGAATTTCTTCTATTTGAAACAGTTTAAAATTGAAATACACCTCGAAAGAATTAGGACAATTTAATATATCGTAATTCAATTTATTCCTGCAGAAGAAGCATAAAAATCAGTGTAACATTTTCCATGGTGTTCATATTAACACTACTAAAGCATAGAATGTCAATTTTCAATTCATAAGAGATAATGCAATGTCCAAATTCTTTGGTGGTCTTTTAATTCAAGATAACCAAAAAAATTATTGGACGAGCAATGAGTCATGTCCAGTGGTCGGCAGGATCAGTAGTTTAATAATTTCCAAAATTCAGCAGTTCCCAAAATCGGTTGAATAACAAAAATGTTTCTGAACAGAATGGAACACAAAATTAAAAAATAAGAAATGGCTGGTCCTTTATTACATAATATAGCCTAATTTATTAGAAAATAATATAATGAAAATAATCACATGAAAATTATCTCTACTTATGTAAATTAAACGTGCAATTAATATAATGTTAGAAAAATATCATACAATAACATAATTATTTGTTTTCACTAGGGGCATAAATACTTTCAGCATTAAATACAAAAAAATAAAAATAAAATGTATAAGCAGAATTTATTACATTTATTATAAATGAAATTAAGTTTGGGGAAGGGGGGAGGGGACATACCTCATAAGAAGCAAATTTTGATGATTCACCAAGATCCATATCAGATGGTTTCGGTGGATTATCAATGGTAGCTAGAGCTAAACACCTTAAAGTATCTTTGCCTGTCCCATACTGTTTGGTCATTTCTATGACTTTCTGGCGTACTGCAGGGCTCATAGGAACTTTAGTACTTCCCACTCGAATGTATGAACATCTTTCTAAGACGCCTTCAGGAGCACCCTGCAAGATAAAATTTTATAAACATGTAATAATTTCATAAACAATTTCATGTAAATAGCATAATTCATATTAAAGCGAATACAGTGAAACCCCGATCTATCGTTCCTGCATCCATCCTTTTCCAGCATTGATCGTTTTATTTCTATGTTCCCTGCAAATTGTATTTAATTAATGATAAAGAAACCTGCATGTATCATGTTTCAAAAAATCATTTTCCCACACTCATCGTGTTAAAATTTTCTCCTGATTTTGTAAAAATTTTCTCATGAAGGTCAAGCGATTCCATACGGCATACAAACTGGAATTACTGCTTTCATCTTAAAATAATTTTTTTACCCATTTCCATTGAGGATCAAAATTGTAATGCCGTATCTCCGGACCCTCTATTCATTTTTCAATTTCAGCATGGCAGGAAGTAACCTTTTCAGTAATCCAGAAAACTATTTCGTGAAATATGGTTACTCGTGAAAAAATTATGAAGAATACCAAACAGAAGGGCAAGAAAATGATGCTGTTGCTGATAATGCAGATAAAGAGTGGTTGTGTGTAGCAGACTCTGTTGCCAGATCTGGCAGATTGTTTAATCAATAATCACCAATAATTTTTAATCATAATGTTTGCCTAATAACTTCGAAGATTAATTGTCTATTATGTATATCAAATATCACTCCTCAAAATTAATGGCGATTATTGAATAAATAATCTGGTGTGTCACTCACACGATTTTCTCTTACCCTGAAATTTAATACTATAAATACACATTGGAGATTAAGAGGTAAGATAACAACTACTGTTATGTAAACCTATGTTAAACAATTCAAATTAGGATTCGGGAGAGTTTTATATGATAATTAGTTCTGTGTTAGGGGGGCTACCGCTCCCTCAACCCCCCGTTTCATTAATGCACCTACATTTATATAGAATTTAAATTCGGTTATTAAAAAATAATTTATTAAAATTATTATTTAAACAAATTATCTTTTATGATAATGCAGACGATTTCCATATTAGTGATTGAAAATAAATATCCAAAAGAAAAGTTGAATTTATTCTCAATATTACATTAATTTTCCTTTTTTTTTTTTTTTTTTTTTTTTTTTTTTGTTAAAAAAGAAAAAAAAATGATAACTTTATTTTAAATTATCGCAGACCGATGGTTCAACCATTCGTTTTAAAGGTATTGGCGAGCTCTTTTGAAAGATATCCATCATGAAAATTTACTCCCCTCGAGGGGGGTACTTACCACCACCCCCAGGGGGGGGGAGGCGAGGCTCCTACATTTTCCCAGTTGACTATCTCTATTACAAAAAATATATATTCGTTTCATTTGTTTTAGTGCAGTCTATAGATGTTAAACTCTACTTACCTGCAATTTCCCCCCATTAGACGTAATGTATTTGAATACTTTTGAGTGTCCCTGTACACGAACCATTCGCTTCATCTCAAAGAAAAGCTTACTGTAGCATCCCTATATGATACACATTTAGAATACCAAGTTTGGACTTTTTACTACCATTTGTTCTTGAGATATGCTGATAACAGACAGACATACAGACCATTCGCTAAAAACATGATTTTCGTATTCAGGGGACCTCAGAATATGTAAATATAACAAAAACACACGTTCAAAAATTTGACTCTAAAACAATACTTTCTTGACCCTATGGGTAAGAGAAAGTAAAAATCCATCAGATCTGGCAATACTGGTAGCAGAAGACATTGCAACATGCGGTATCCTAAAGCATAGAAGAAATGTGCAATTTCAAAAAATGAAAATAATGGCAAAGAAATAGTGGATAATTTTTCCACCGATGACGTAATTATGGCGTTTAAAAATGCACAAACTTTTAAATAAGCAAGTGAAATTACAGAAAAGAACCAGAAAAATGTTGTAAATCTGGAAAAATTTCTGTTTAATTATAATGTTTAAAAAAGGAATATATAATCTTTAACTTGTCATAATTTACCTTGCATAACATCCTTTTCAATTTTTGCACAAATAACGACCGAGAGCATTGCATTATTCCAGCAGTGTGGCAACAGACCCTTAAAACAAAGGAAACGAAACGAAGAGAGCCGCGACACCATGAAGGAATCAACTCTGAAGATGAACGATCACTTAGCACTGATGATGAGCACGGAGATACATGAAATATATTTGTGCAAAAATTGAAAAGGATGTTATGTAAGGTAAATTATGACAAGTTAAAGATTCCTGTTTAATTTATAAAATAAATGAAAAACCCAACATAAAATTACCGATTTTTAAAAATAAATTTTACTTAATGTTCTACAACATTGATTTATTACTTTGACAGTTTGGAAAGTAAAAAATTAGTTTTTATTATTAGTATACTGTATACATTGTGTTTAGTAATTCATAAACATTGTTTTCTCCGTGTTTTGATTTTAACCCGCATTAGTCTTTTCCCCCCGCTTTCATCATTTTTTTTTTTCACGCACCCCATGAAAAACGATGGATCGAGGTTCTACTGTATTCTTTAACTAGTTGGTCTTTGTCATCCTAAAAGTAAATATTTTCAATTACACATATTGCTAAATTTATTACTCTCCTTTCCCGTTTAGTTCTCAATGCACTTTAAATCATTTAACAACAATTTCTTTAAAATAGTTGTATCTTTTACATCAAAAATCTACATCAATGTTTTGAGTTCACATGGTTGCTACACAAATCAGGAGAAATAATTCCCAGAGTTTTCCCTGTCCTTTTTAGAAGTAAAATAGATGACACGCAATCATGCAACATTAGAATCCAACATGTTTACAAGTCAATTGAACATATTTAGGGTATATTAATTTTATTAACTTACTATAGTTGGGGAAAAAACCGTAATTGATTCGTTATAAAGCACTAAAATTTTTTTAAATATTTGATTATGAAGAAGTTTTCCTATGTTTTTCCAAAAAATTTCATAATTCCCTGAATTTTCCCTGTTTTTGCAATAAATTTTGAAAATTCCCTGAGTTTTCCCTGTTTTTTAATAGATTTTCAAATTCCCTGAGTTTTCCAGGTTTTCTCTGTTTTCCAGGTGCCGTAGCAACCCTGAACTTCAGAAGGCTTTAGGAATTAAAACATAACACCTTAATCAACTATATTACAAAACTTTCTTAAATAAGGTTTAAAGCTACTGTCAATTTAATGAAATTATACATACATGCTAATAATAAAATAAAGTGTTATAAAATAAAATCGTGCATATGAAAAAAAAAAAAGAAGAAAGAATCAAGAAAAAATTGCAGTTTTATAAATCTACGGTTTTTATGATAAATGCCAATGATTGCTGCAAATAGTCGCTAAACGCTGACAGATACACATAGCATACCTGCCAACTTCTCACTGGAAGGATGAAGAAGATTGAGCTCAAAAAAACTAGAAGATTTAGTTAAAATCAAGAAAATTTTTCTCTAAATAGTAGGGTATTTTTTTACTAATCCGATCCAAGAAAATGTACGTATGAGAAATTTAAGGTAAAAAAAAAAAAAAAAAAAAAAAAGCAAAATCAATGCCCAAAAATTTTTTTAAGATAAGCCCATAAGCTTAATTTTGTACATTTCATTATCTACTGTCAGATTTGAAACTTTAATTTGCTTGGAACTGTAGGAAATTACATATGAAAGGATAGTTAGTCAATTTAACCCCAATCAATTTATTAAACCACAGTCAATTTAATTATTGTATATGGCACTTTATAATGCAAGAGATTGAAAAAAAATAGAGGAACTAGAGATAGACTAATTTAGCAATCATTAGTGCAACTATACTTTTTTCATGATGAGAATTGCACAAAATTAGAATCAAGAGAATCCATGACCAAAGGCGAAACACAAACAATGGGAGCCCATTCTGCATGCAATTAAACTGTATAATTATACGAGCATGAAACTACTCAAAATCAGGACATAGCAATTTGTAAAAATTATCTGAAATACATATTATATATATTACTATTACACTCTTAAAAGCATTTTGTATGTAAACATGTAAATTTCATTAAATACATTGGTATCCTGAATAGTAATATTGTCTGAAGAGTGATTGTTTAAATTTAAAAGGCAATTTAAAAGGCAAACAAAAAAACATTTCATTACGTAAATCAAAAAATTCTGCTTTATTCCAATTATGAAATTGAGTTTTCGCAGAAGCTGTTTATAGATCGATGAAACTCGTACATACCTTGATGAACATCTTGGGTCCCACACCTAAGGAATTGCTCTTCAGCGGAATGCAGTAAGTACTCATGGATTTACGATCTCTTGAGAACTCCAGTGTGAACTCTTTCTTCCACATGCTCGAGATGCCCTGATTGACGACGACTGCCGCATCTCGACGACTCAGCCCTGCTTTAGAATAGCCAAAAGGATTCATTTTCTCAGCCAACACCACTAAGGCTGTCTCTGTTGCTTCACCCACTTTCTCAAATGTCTGCTTGTACTGCAAGATTAAAATAGTTAGGATGAGTAAGGGAACTTTAGAACTTTTGAACTTTAGAAAGTTACTGCAACACCCAATACATGCACTTAAATCTCTGAACAGAAACAGTTTGATGTAAACAAAAAAATCTAAAATCTTTTAGGAGACTGTAATCAATTTTGATTTCTAGTAGCATCTCCCCCCCCCCCAGATGACAGGACTATTTCTCTCAAACAGGGGAGAAGGGGGGTAATGTTGCCATCATTTTTTTTTTGGGGGGGGGGGGGTTGCAGACCACTTAAAAAAAAAAAAAAATTCCGGCAATATGCAGTTTATATATATATATATATGGTTCCATATGGTTCTTGTTCTGGTCGTGGCAGGCAGGGGAATGTTGCCGGCATGAAACTAGTTTAACCCACAGGCAAGTCACAAGTCTTGCCGTCTGCCTCCTTCCTTCCTATCTTGTGTTTCTTAGGTTATTTTTTCATTAATTTTGATAAGTTTTTGGTTTTAAGTTAAGATTGGTTGTGTTACTTTATTGATTCGTTTGTTTTGCTGGCTGTTAATTGATAGATCTGATTTCTTTACATTAGTATATTTCATTCACTGATAATTTTTTTTTTAAATCTTACTGGTCCTTGGTGTTTCAGTGATCTTGTATCTGTTGCTTGGCTTTTATTATGCTTAATAGATCTTTATTATATATATATATATATATATATATATATATATATATTTTTTTTTTTTTTTAAAGGAACTTATCAAAAATAAAATTTTGTTCAGGATAGATTTTTTATTTCTGTTTTCTTTTCTATTGAATTACGTATTTTTAAAAATTAAAATACTGATAACATTTAAAAATGTAAAATTTTTGAAAAGTTAATATCCTATAGTCCCCCATACCAGAAACTAAAGCACGGCAGCAAGCGTTTAAAGCTGGGCAGATTAACATTTCAAAGAAAATGCCAGGCTTAAAAATACAAATTTATATTATTGTTTTTAGATTGTTGTATTTGTTTTATATTCTTAATTTATTTTCTTTGTAGACGCAAATTTCACATACTTTATGAATTGCTAATACTTCTTGTTCTTGTACTACCAGCTTGGTCCAGTATTCCTGGATTGCAGACAAATTTTGTTTTGCTGAAGTTAAAAAGAGAAAAAAAAAAAAAAAAATTCTTACACTAGTGATAGTTTTACAGACTAGCTGTGGCTTGTAGTTGCAATAGTAATAATAATTAAAATATTTCTAGGTGTAACCCCCTCCCCCCCCTTTTTTTTTTAATGCTAAACTTATTTAATGTTCTTATATTTCTAGCTATTGTCTGTAATATTTTTCTCCACCTGCTGAAAGACTTATTATTTCAACTTTAAAATGCATTTTATGTCTGTTCAAAAAATTTTACACTGACTTTCCGTTCCATCACTCATAATTACCCCCGACTACTGCAGGTAATGAAAATATTGTATTCAGTATTAAAAAAAATAAATTAAAAAAAAAAGAAAAAGTTTTTTTCACTTGATTTATATGTTTTAAGGTGGCCCAAGTCGAAAAATGTGGTTTTTGGCAATTAAAAAGTATGTACGTGAGACAGGTGACTTTTCCAACTTTTGATGAAAATTGGACAATAGGAAGGGACCCTACACCCATAGCTAAAAAATGGCTTTAACAATTTTTTTCAAAATTGCTATAGAAACACCCTATTAGATGTCCTTTCGTGTGCATTAATTAGTTAGTTATGCGGAAATTGAGAGTCGTACAGTATAAGCAGGGCCTAACTATCGCTGGGGCACCTGGGGCTCGTGCCATTTCTGAAGGGCACAAAATTTTACTAATGGTTAAAATATATGGTCTAAATGTTCCTTCCCCTCCCCCCTCGCTCAACTGTGTTTCACTTACAAGAATAAAATTTTAAAATAAAGTCTGTCGTTAGGTTGGAAAGGGGGTAATTTTATTTGTCTTTAGAACGCAAAACAGAAGATAATTTTTTTGACCAAATAACTGTTTTCAGTCTGTTTTTTTGCCAGCTATAAATTGTAGTACGTTAATAACCTTTTTTTTTTTTTTAAGGGTGCGGGGGGGGGGGGGGGGGGGGGGGCATGAAAATTTTAAAAGTGCCCTGGGCACAAAAAGTTGTTAGTCGGGCCCTGAAAATAAGTAAGTCATTTTGAGGTCTTACAAGTGTACTCCTTAAAAAGATACTGCATGGACTTTTTTTGTCAAAATTGCCATATATTATGCAATTATTTTCCTGTAATCAAATAAGTTTGCTAAGTTTTGATGAAAATCAGAAATGTATATACACTGCTCTTTCATCACGGCAAAAAATATGTCTTATTTGCTGCCAGAAATTCTCTGTAATTTGAGAAAATATGCATAATTTATGAAAAAATAACGTTGTCAGAATGTATTTTCTTAAATTACAAAATAATTTCTGGCAGCAAATAGGACATATTTTTTACAGTGTATCTAAACCCTCAGAGATTAAAAAAAAATGTATAATAAAATGATATGAAAATATTAGAATCTAGCTACTTTTCATTATCTATCCTATTTATTATAGCATTAAGATTTATTCATTATTATTTATTTTTTTAATAGAAAAGTATGTTCAAAATGCTACAATGACTTTTTTTTTCATAATAATAATAAAATGGCACATACTTCATTAAAGTCTACACTGGAATCATTGCACATGACACAAATAGTAGCCAGTTCACACAGGGATGGGAAATCTGAACACAAAACTTTTTGCCCACGGAGAAATCTGAAAGAAACATCAAGATAAAAAGTATTACTTTTATTCTGTTGAAAGAAATTGCTAAAATGGAGCATATAAAATTATTATACAAAAATAGTTTCAACATACAAAATTGCATATACAACTTATATTTCAAGTTACTAATTAAGATTCCCAAATATTTTTAATGTATAACTGAAAAAATATGTTTTAGTAATAATGAACAAAAATATCAATCTCTGAGGTACGTTGAACCAATGACAATTATTTAAAATTAATTTAAAAAATTAAACATTTTATAGAATAAATTACAAAGTCCTTAAAAATATCTGCCACAGAAAAGATGCATACTTTATTTGCCTATTTCTTACTACATTGTAAAATTAATAAAAATACTCATATGTGGAATGCAGGCACGCAACTGGATCCCAAACACATTTTTAGCTGCCCTTCCATTGCTGGTGCCCTCTTCAAGATAGACAATGACTGCAACATGGACATTTTATACACAGAAAGAGCCATAGACATTGCCAAGGCTGTGATCCAAGCTTTTGGCAATATTTGGTTTTTATCTCTTTTTTTTTTTTTTTTTCTATTTTTATCACTTCTGCACTTTGTCATACACGACAACAACAATAAAAATACTTCAAAGCAGCAGGAAAAGACAAAATTAGAAAATTAATTCTGCAAAACCTCATACAAATAAATCTAAAAACACATTTAAAAAAAAAGGGGGGGGGGGTGGAGGTGAGAGAAAATATTTCAAAATAAATTTTGCAGTTATTTGAACATTAAAAATTAATTTGGCACTAAAAATTGAAACTTGACTTGAATGAAAAAATAGCAAAAAGCACTGTAAAATCAATTCTATTAAAGTGCAGAAAATTCTAAATTTTAAATTTCATCATTTCCTTGCATTTAGGATTAGGATGCAAGTTTTGTTTGAGTAGCTCATACAATGCAAAATATGCTTCTAAAATAGCAAGGTGACAATTTTAATTTTGAATCTACTAAAGTTAAAATATAAAATACTAAAGTTTGAGTGCAATCAATAAGGAACACCCTGTTTTTTTTTTTTTAATTATTATTTTAATAAAATTAAACATAATTTATACGTCTCATTAATATATTAAAACCAATGTAACATTTAAAATTAGATAAAAAATACAAAACCCTGTTTTTTGCTGCATTCACTTGTTCCTGAAAATGACTAAGAAAAGAAAAACCATATAAGCAAAAGCTACTTTTAGACAATCTGAGCTAAAGTAACAAAAATACGGATAAGCTTTATAGAATATGGAATTGAGTTACTCCAAATGTTTTAAACTAATTTAAGAGTTCAATAAATTGATTTTTACCAATACATGAATTACTTTACAAATGAATTTTAAAAATGAGAAATAATTTCATTATGAAAATGCATCTATAAATTCACATAATGTATAAAATCCAAGGGGAATGTGCATACACAGCATAATAAGATGAAGCACTGAAAAATACTTAATGTGTACATGCATATATTAATAGGACAAAAAAAAATTAACATGAAACAGCCACTAAATGTTTATTCTACAAATTTTATTAGTTGCTCCCTTAAATAAATAAATCTAATTTAAAGCAAAAAAAAAAAAAAAAATAGCTCATTTCATTTTTAGATGTTGTCAAAATTATTTAAGCATGTTTCATCAGATAATTTTGAAATTTATGTTGACTTACTGCAGAAATACTTCTTTAACAAAACAAAATTTAATGCAATACAGCAATTTAAAACGAATTCACTTAATATTTACATTTCTCCAATTGGCTCATAGGTAGACCCTGTTACTTCAAATTCATGAAATACGGCATCAGCTGCTTCAATTTTGTCAACAATTAAAATCTGAAAAGAAACAACTGAAGTTTAAAAAACCATTATGCATACAACAAATATTTGGAGTTACCTCAACCCTTTAATACCATAGCTAAATAATATTAACAGCCTGTGCATGTGCAAACAAATACTGAACAGTCAAATACTTTTACAATGATAAAATATAAAAACACTTCTTACAACTACACTCATATCATATTTACAAGGGATGAGGAATTTTTTAAAGTGGGGGATCTTTTATATGTATACTGTTACATTAACTAATCACATAAAACATATTTTACCTACCCATATCAATACTACAGCCTTTTTTTCAAATGAATTTAAGATTAAAAAATATACATATTAATGTAAAGTGATTTTTATTTCTTTTTCCATAAAAATTCAAGTATTTTAACATTTTGACTCAAGAAACATTTATAATTCATTGTACTTACTCTGCTCACTGACATTTGATTGGTAGTTAAAGTTCCCGTCTTATCCGAGCAAATGACCGATGTACATCCTAAAGTTTCAACAGACGGGAGAGAGCGCACAATTGCATTCTTTTTTGCCATTCTCCGTGTTCCTGTAAAATTGATATTTTTCAATGGTACAGGAAAAGAAAAAAATATAATGCAAATTTGCTAAATATTTTAATTTACAGATTTTAGGATTTTGACAAACATACTTATAAAATTTACCCTCATTTAAAAAATAATAAAGTTATTACAATAAAATTGCAACATTCTGCAGTGTTTACATTCCCTCCCTCCATTCTTTTTAAATTCAGAGCAATGCAATTTAAGTATCAAATCTTCACTATGCAGGGATGAGATTAGCAAAAATACAAAAAAGCTGAAACTGTATGCAAAGACAAGATGTTGAAATGAAATACTAGAATTTTGATGACAAAATCTATTATATAAGAGTAATAAATACAGGGTGGCCATAATTAAACTGCAAGTGTTCAAGGGGTGCTGGAGAGTAAACTACAGGGAATATTCCAGTGAAATTTCGTATCTACACGTTTCAGAACATGCGCAAATCAAATATGAAAAAAAAAAAAAAAAAAATCACCATTTTCACCCGCTAGATGGCGCTGTACCGTATTTCAACGCTCACCGGTGGCATATACAACTTCCAAGACCGATAGACAGAGCATAATGACATTCTAAGAGGCATATAAACAATATAAAACATCACTTACAGTTCATCAAAATTCCATACAATTCGCCTCAGTAATTAAATTTTTACAGTATCATTTTTTTTTTTTTTTTTCCCAATGGCTAGGCAAAAGTTACAGAGGACTATAAAGATGCGAATCAAATTATAGACAATATAACATAGAAGACCGAAGTCATTGCCTAAGGAGCGATCTTGCCTCCCAATATCTCGACTCTTCTGTCCCGTTGTAGGGCTCTTCGATGTTCTACAGATGTTCCCGGTCCATTACTTCTCCAGAATCACAAAGTGGGCAAGTAGGGTCGTTTAAGATACCTATGCGCTTCAAATGAGTGGCAAGGCAGTCATGTCCTGTAGATAGGCGGAAAGTCGCAACTGCCTCACGTCTTGGTTTATCAGGAATTAGAGTAGGACTTAAATTCTTCCATTTCTTTAGAGCTGTACGATTCTCAAGATCTCGTAAAGCATTAGATGCAGATAAATTCTTTAAAAACAGTTTAATCCTCCAGTAAGAAATGGCTGTATTGGGATGTTGTAGTAAGGTGGCACCTCTTTTTGCAAGAAAGTCCGTTTGTTCACTGCCCCAAAGGCTACAATGGCCGGGCACCCACTGGAGGACAATTTGTTTCCCCTTTAAAGTGAGAGTATTTTTACAGTATCATGTAATCAAAAATTAATGTAAATTAAGATCACAAATTAAACAATCCATAAATTTTTATTAACTGTAAGTGATGTTTTATATTGTTTATATACCTCTTAGAATGTCATTATGCTCTGTCTATCGGTTTTGGAAGTTGTATATGCCACCGGTGAGCACTGAAATACGGTACAGCGCCACCTATCGGGTGAAAAATGACGATTTTTTTTTGTTTCATATTTGATTTGCGCATGTTCTGAAACGTGTAGATACCCAATTTCACTGGAATATTCCCAGTAGTTTTCTCTCCAGCACCCCTTGAACACTTGCAGTTTGATTATGGCCACCCTGTATTTATTTTAATCTTCAATGTATATAAAAAGAACAAATGCACTTCAGAAACATAAAAAAAGCTGAAAAAATAAGAAAAAAAGGCGAAAAGCTAAATGTACAAAAAAGCGTAAATCAGCTGAAAAATCTCATCCCTGACTATGCCTTTAAACAATTATGAATTATGCCCTGTCTTTGGAAAATAGCTTAAATCGATACAAAATTAATATATACATGTCATTTTTCCTCATTCATAATCACCTAAATACTAACTGGAAAACATCAAAAATTAAACTTAAAAAAATTATTACAGTAAGTTACATTGATTAAATGTTTTGGCAAATATGCCTGGCATTCAGACAAATACTACAATAAAACAAAACAGATTATTATTAAGGTTGATTTGGAATGATTCAACAATGAAAACTTTTTATAGCACCACTGACCTGCTCCATATTAAATTTAGTGACAGTATGACTCTGGTATTAGAGTTCTGCATTAAGTTGGGTAACCCAATTTTACCTAGGTTCGAGTGAACAATTTTTTCTTTCGATGGTTGGGTTGACTGATTTTTTTTTTTTTTTCTTACAGGTCGGTTTTGGGTCAAATTAACTAAATTTTTTTCCCTTGAGGGTCATGGGCTCAGGTCTGGTTTAGTTTTCAACGAGTCGTGTTAACCTGAGAACAGCTTTGAAAAAAAAATTACAACTATAAGCATAAATTTGTGGACATAATTATAACTATAACTGATATAAAGATACTATATAAACTAGACATGTGCCAAGCTCCATATTCATATCTGTTGGCTACATTCACCCTTCTTTCGTTTTCCCAATCAGCGTTACAAACATACTTATTTTTATTTTATTTTTAACTGCTGAGGTTTTACGTTTAAGAATCTTTAATTCTCGTATGTATCCAAGTGCTAAATTTTACTTACCATTTTTTTTTTTTATGTAAAATAACTAAAATAACCAAAAATGCAGCTTTGTTTACATTCCTCTAACTAACTCAAACGCTAACTGCTACTGGCAAGCAAGCGACGTTGCTTTCGCACTTTTTCTAATTCAACTCAGTTCTTACGATCGCAACTCTTTAAAATTTATCTTCTATTTTAAATCCTTTAGCTATCAAATAATTAAATAACACTTGGATACATCATTCACCTATTTTTCTAATTTTTTTTTTATTTGCATAAATTTGCATATCAAATTAATGGCAGTACAACTAACTGTTTCTTTAACTGCCAGTGAATCTTCTAGACGGCATTGCGGTTCATTTAAAAAGGGGTGTGTACTTCACATCAGCTGCTGTCTGCAATATTTTGGTCTATCAGTTGCATCACATGCTTTTTTTTTTTTTGGGGGGGGGGGGGGGGGATTTTCAGCTTACAACCGTGATAGGTGAATGATGATTCTATCAAATCAAAATCAATTGTTTTGAAGGTTTTTTTTTTTTTTTTTCTTTATCCGCAAGTTATGTTTTAAAAGTTATAATGTCAAACTCCTTAGTTAAGATGTATAGTGATTCAATCTGAATCTTAAAATAAATAAATATGTTATTCTTAAGAATTCTTCCTCCTTATAAAATCTACATGACTCAAGTTCACGAACACCACCTAATGATTCCTGGCACGTGAGTACATTCATTCTCATCACAATCTCTTTTTTTCATGTCTATATTTTTAATTTAAAAGCTATTTTAATGAGATTTATGGATTTTTTTTTTTTTTTTTTTGGGGGGGGGGGGGGGTACTTGCATGTCCAGGGTCAGAAAATTAAAAACATGAGAAAGATCCTACTGCTACTCTGCATTTTTTTTTTTTCTTTAGCAACATAGAAACCCCCACAATATCCTTATTCATAGCTGGATCCTTACAAGCAAGAAAAAAAAAACCTTTTTTTTTCTTTAATTGATCTAATACAGATCGCGTAGAAATATTATGAAAATCAGGAAGGAAGTGCTATAAATGTTTACTGACTACTGTTAATATATAAATGAAAGAAATATAGTATAGCCTTGCTTTGTAGGAAGTTTTTTTTTTTTTTTTTTTTTAATCTCTATTTTCAATCTCCGCTTTTATGTTAATGAAATTTTGAATTCTCTTCCATTTACACTTTTCTATATAGAAAATACATAGGAAATACTTGCTGTGATTTAATTAAAAAATAATCTGACGTGTCACTCTAACGACTTTCTCTTACCCTGCACTTCAATACTATAATGATGAATTGCATATTGACTTAAGATCAATAACATCAATGTACTTTTAAACTAATCTAAAATAGATTTAGGAACAGCTTTGTTCAACAAAAAAATGTGATTCTGTGTGAGGGGAGGCTACTGTCCCCTCAACCTTCCATTCAATTACAGTGCATACATTTAAAAAAAAAAAAAAAAAATCAAGGCTCTTATTAATTTGCCTTCAAACTTACCAGTCTTGATCAAATTTTTAAGTGGCAACCTAATACGAATTTTAAAATGCCAAATTTGAATTTCCTGCAGTAATTTGTTTTTAAGTTATTCTGATAACAGATATACATACATATTAACCACTAAAAATGGACTTTTGTAATCAGGGTACCTTCAAAATGTGATATTATTAAAAAATAAATAAATAAATAAATAAATAAAAAAGAGTTGAAACTAGAACTTCAAAAAATACTTTGTTTACAGTATGGGTATCAAAAATTGATTTTGCAGTGTTTGTTAAATTCAAATGTACAAAGCACTTCCATCCATTACATTCAATACAAAAGCCCGTTTTGCTTAATTTTGGGTAACCCTGTATATTATCTATAATCAATATGCACTTTAAAAAATATTGTGTACTTAAATTTAATCTTATATGAAAAATATCTAATATATTCAAATACTTTGGGTAGCCCTGTAAATGAATAATTTCCGTACCACAATCTTTACAAAACATGCTTTTATGCATGTTGTAAATTTTGTTGTTTCCACTTTGTTTATGTCAGCCTACAGATGTTACACTGTACTTACCAGCAATTTGCCCCATAGACGTAATGTATTTGAATTCTCCTGTGTGGCCCTGTACACGAACAATTTTCTTAATCTCAGCTTAAAGTTTAGTGTAGTATCCCTCTATGATACACATTTATAATACCAAGTTTGGACTTTTTGCTGCTATTTGTTTTTGAAATATGCTGATAACAGACAGATCAACCACTAAAAACATGATTTTCGGATTCAGGGGGCCTCATAACATATAACAAAAACTCAATTTCGAAAATTTGACCCAAAAACAATACTTTCTCTACCATACATACAGGTAAAAGAAAGTGAAAAGTAATATAAAATAAAAACATTTAAGAGACTGATTCCATCAACGCAGATAATATTCTTTATCATCTTCTCTAGAACAAATAAGCAATGCACCATGATTGCAACTGGAGAAAACTGATTTGCTGATCATGAGAATTTATAAAGTGATCGTGTGACAGCAGATGTTTAACTGCAACTTATACCCATGGTATCCAAATAAAAGTAAACATCCACAATGAACGAAAGCAATGAACAAAGATACATTTTTATTTATTTTATTAAGCATATTTTTGTACACATGGAGGATAAGTCACATAAAGGATTAAAAATTATTAATCCGTTTTTCAGATTTTTAAACTTAATGCAATAAGTAATTACATTTTTAATGCCTTTTAAAATAATTTACCAACTGCGTGACAATGAATTACCTTATTTTATAAGTTATAAAAGTTTTGAATGATCTTTAGATGAATTAGTAACCTTCATTTAGTTTTCGGGTTTTGAATCAGGTTTAAGGAAAGCAGGTTTGGATCAGATGTGGGTCACAAAATTTTTTTTAAGGTGGGTTCGGGTCATCGGGTCAGTTTTGTCAGGTTGGATAAAACCCAACCTATGCAGGACTGTACCTGGTATTTCAAATGAAGATTAACACATTCAGGAATTCCATAGGCTTCAGAGATCCATAATACTTATGTTGCTAATTTATTGATGAAGTCAAATGTCAAATTAAAAAATTCAAGCACCAAATTTATTTATATACATGTATATATATATAATAATGACTTATTAAGCGTAGTAAAAGCCAAGCAACAGATACAAGATCACTGCATCACAAGACCAATAAGAATGAAAAAAAATTTTATGTAGAAAAAGCTCAGAAAGGTAAAAAAAATTTCATCATCAGGGTATGAAATACACGTATTTAAAAGAATCCAAATTTATTAATTAACACCCTGCAAAACAAACAAAACACTACACTAACTCAAAAAAATCTTAAAGGAAAACATAAATTGAAAGGTAATTTATGAAAAAATAATTTAAGAAACTTAAAAAAAAGAAAAAAAAAAAAGAAGGAAGGGAGGCAGGTGGCAAGACTTGCAACTTGCCTGTGGGATTAAACTAGCTTCACGCCGGCAACATTCCCCCAGCCTGCTGAGACCAGAATAGGAGTCATATGGATTAAAAAAAAAAAAAAAAAAGCAAAATTTCATAGCTGATAAAGAATAATGAAACTATGAAAAAACAATGAAATTTATTGATTGATTACTAGGTGTTTAATAGTATGATTAGATTTTTAAGAATAGTTGACAACTCAACAATGAAGAAACTGAAAATTTAATGGATAGAGAAAGATTGCATATTAATACAAAGTAAATGCAACAAGCTTTCTGCTTTTACATATATAAAGTAGAGTGTGCATTGTTCTGTACAAAAATAGCTTCCACATTTCGGTTTGGAGTGTCATTCTACAGTCATTTTTTGTACATTAGATTGGAACTTACAATTCTAAACACATTATGGACATCACGCCTGAAACTAGAATCTGAATCTGTTTTAGTGAGGCCTTCCTTGATTAATTCTGAATATTTTTGCTCAGTTATTTAAAGTAATTAGAAGAAAAGAAAACATATATTTAAAAAAAAAAAAAATATTACCCAATGCTAAGCATGTTGTTATAACAGCTGGCAACCCTTCAGGAATAGCTGCCACAGCTAAAGCAACAGCGATTTTGAAGTAATATACAGCACCCTATGAAAAGACAAATGGATGACAAGTCATAAAAATTTAATTATAATCATGATTGACAGTCTGAAAGTGAAATATATAAAATTTGACTTATTTAAGAGCTGTTACATACATATTTCTACAAAATATAATACACAACATATAGGAACATTTTAAACAAATTTTGCAATTTCATTACAGTATCCTGATATTTTATAGGGAAAAAACTAGTATGTTGTGGCCATCACAAAATTTTCTTCTATGTTTTTCAACCGAAATTCATATACTACAACCAATTTATTAAAATCTTTTACCATGATGAATCCAGATGATTTTCATTGACGGGAAGTGTAACACTCAATGTTTAAAAAAATTTATTTCTTTATTTTATTATTATTATTATTATTATTTATTTTATTTTTTTTTTTTTGGGGGGGGGGGGGGGTAGTTTTCTGTTTTATAGACATCTAATGAACCCCCCCCCCCCCCCCCGGTCAAAAATGAAAGATATCGATAACTCTGAAATCTTTACAGATGTATGGTTCAACCATTCCTTTTAAAAAAGACGAGTTCTTTTGAAAGATTTTTTCCCCCTTAAGATAAATTAAAAATTATCTTAGGATGACTTTAATAAAATTAAAAACAATATAATCGTTGGTTGGAATTTGGTATAGAAATCATACCATTACATATTGGGAAATATATACAGTTGACTAAATATTTTTATGAGTTTTGCATCGAATTCCCATCTCATTTTCTGGATTGTCCAGAGTGGTATACCGTATATTTCCGAATATAAGCCGATCCGTATATAAGCCGAGAGTACATTTTTCCCTGCAGAAGTTTGCCCAAAATTGCAAACCCGTGTATAAGCCGAATTGAAAAAAATACTCTTTTTAAAGTTCGAGTATATCGCCAAAATGGAGAAAATATTGCCAATCTATACAACCTTCAGGATAATCTGTCCAATGAAATTGCGCGAAATGCGTGCTTATCCAATAGAATTCCTCACCTTGCTTAGCCATAACGTAAAACGTTCGCAGTGTGTTCGCCAACGGCGATAGTTTTAACTCTGGCAACCCTATCAGAAGGGAGGCAAACACAGACGCGAACGCAAGTCCCGGCAGCCGAAAACGATGGCTACCTTAATACCGGGCCGGGAGACCTAACCCTAACGTCGATGAAGCAATGCCGCCGCTGGATGTTTACATAAATAAGCCGTGTAATGTCCGATTGCATCGATTTTTTTTAATGACGTATCTAAATTATTTTGTATATTTCTACTTTTCAGTATTTTTATCAGTGCTTCAAGGCAATCTTCAACAAAATAAAAATACTTCTATAAAAAAAAATGAAGCTTTGCCGCTTTTGCTAGTGTAAGCCTAGAAACATTTTAAACAGAGATGATTTAAATTTAATTGTATAAATTAAAAATATGATCGGGAGTCCTGTTTTTTCAAGTTTCTCTTATACTATTTCTGAATCAGACAGAGAATTTACTCCGTTCGTGCACTCTGCCGATGACTTCAGTTACCGGCAGGTCAAAAAGAAATGTAAACAAACGTGACTACATCGAGCGTTTCGTGAAATAAATTTAAAATTGCTAATTTAAGAGTTTTATATGTGATAATTATTTAAAAATAAGGTTTAATATAACTATTTTACTTTATATTTACTTTTTAAGCTTAAAATATATGTATTCAATCATTGTTTTTGAAGTACGTTTTTTGCTAGAAATGTAGATATATTGTCCTTGTAAACAACAACTTAAAAAAAAAAAAAAAATCTTAAACTTTTTATTGAAATTTTACTTTGTTACTTAACCCTTTATAAGGCCATGGGAAGTATACTCCCACCAACTATATCAATTTTTAAATGTCGAATCCTATACTTCCTAATTGATCTGGCAATTGTAAATGCCTTCATTCTCTGGAAAGTAAGTAGAAGAGATTCGGGACTTAGCGACCAATTAAATTTTCTACTTCGGCTAATACAACAACTGATTTCTGGATTTTCAAGTCATAAATGCAAAGGACGGCCTGTAAGTTTCCTGAGCAGCAAGAAAACTGTTCCAGATGACGTACGATTGACTCAAGTTGGTGACCCTATGCCAACTTTACAAAAAATATATAATGCAATGTGGAATAAAAATAAATGCAAAATATATCATGTCTTGCCTTTGAATAGCTCCTAGTGGGATCTTAAAAATCAGATCACAAAATCTTAAGATCTTAAAAATCAAATTAATTTCAGGAAATAGCTAAATGAATTTATTTTTATAAATCAATCTCAATCCCAAAAATACTTTAACATAACATTACTATAAAAAATGGTCCTATAAAAAGGTTAAAATAACTCACTTTGCTTCAAATTTTATTTTATTTTATATGCACGACTAAATAATAAAAAAAAATATTTTTAAATGAGGCAAATAATTAATAAAATACTCACTGTTATATCTTCGTTCAATAGAAAAACTTACTATAAAATTATTGAAGGTAAAATATATTGTACCAGCTCAGTAAAGAACAGAGTTTATGAAAATATTTAATGAAGTAAATAAATATACATATAAATTTATATTCTACAAATGTTTACATTTCCAGGTGATTTTAAAATTACAAGTTAGGAAATTACGTTTTTTAACTTAAATTCCACATATTGTTTCTTTCCATAATATTTCCATATATTGTTTTTGTCTTTAAGTATCACCTGAAATCAATGCAATTTTAAACATTCATTTTATATCCAATATCTGAAATTATTCATTCACGTAAACCAATGTACTAGACGAAGAAAGACATCAATGAATGAATATCAGGCAAGCGTTCATGATTGCAAACAGAGTTTACACATCCTGATATATATGAACCACTAATATAGCACCAATTGCAATAGAGATATTTTTTTATGTCAACTAAATATCCTACCTAATGAACACAACTGAATTATTACAATCCCTCCATTCTAATTTTTAACACCAATTTAAATAATTTTACACTTTCTCCAGCATTTTTTCTGCTTCAAATGGGCCCTTTTTACTCACAAATATTACACCCTTTTTCAGAAACATTAAAAAAAAAAAAAAATTTCAGAACATTACATACTTTATTTATAATCAATATTTGCATTCACATGATTTTTATATTTTAAAATCTTACTTTTCTATTTTATCATTTAACATGATTTTATCCCTTAAGTTTCTCTGCTGAATATATAAATTTCAAAGATTTTTTTGTCAGCAAAATTATTAATTATTATTCATATATATATATATGTACAGTGAACTCTCGTTAAAATGGACGGTCAAGGGCCGACAATTTTTGTCCATATTAACGAGAGTCCATTATAACGGGAGTTCATAAACTGAAGTTCCATTTTAGCCCCTACAAGTACAGTAACGCGTAATTTTGAATAATTGTTGCTTGTGCACTTTTCTCCTCTAAAGTGTAAACTTTGAAAAGGCTGAGCTTTATAAAAAAAAAAAAAAAAAGATCCTGTTTCATCGATGTTAAATATGTTTTTAGCTTTGATAGTTCGTAGTCTTTGATAAGGCATGACAAATTCTCTTTCCACTCTTATGTTTTCTCCTGGTACATTTCCGATAACGAAATCCTTTGCTATGTCTCCACAATGGAAGTGGACACAGGTGCAAATTGTTGACTTGAACTGTCACTGTCAATCAATACTGTTTACCTCCCACGGTGTAATAGCGCAGAGTGAAAGATTAACCTTTTGATTATTGCACCTATTCATGTAAAAAAAAAAAAAACTGAAAAGATTTTGGGAACTGACTGTTTTTCGAAGAAAGTAAGCTTTGAGGGAAAAAAATGTCCATCTTAACGAATGAATTGTACGTATAAAGCGATGTTTATTACATGCAATTCCTATAGGCCTCAGCCGGGGATTCTGTTTTTGTATGTAATAACGAGAAATCCATCTTAAAAGGGGCCGTCTTAACAAGAGTTCACTGTATAATGTACACAAAAGAGTATTAACCATTTTTATGTGTAACACATTTTATATAAATGAATAATTATATATAGTTATTATATTACACAAACGAAACTATATTTGAAAAGCATTAAAGTATAAACTACATATTTTCCTGGTTTATATAATCAATAAGAAAATGAAATATAAAATTGTGAATCTACCTTGATCCACGAACCTCCATGAGCAGGATCACTGAAGTGGCCAATATTGATAGCCCACACAGCCACACATATGACCGAGATCACTTTAGACAGCTGTTCCCCAAATTCGTCTAACTTCTGTTGTAAGGGAGTTTTAACTTCTTCTGTTTCAGACATTTCTGTTCTAATTTTACCTGAAGAAATTGGAAAAAAAAGAACAAATTTGAATATATAAAATACATTTGAAGTCCCAACAAGCTAATCCTTAAATATCAATCACTAATAAAGACAGTCTGTGGTAGCCTGGTCGGTAAGAGCAGCGAGTTTGTGATCGAAAGATCGCGTGTTCGATCCTCGAGCCGGCTGAAGACCGTCATGTACGCTAATGGCGAATGGTGCACGTTAAATTCCGTCGTGGTCACAAAGTCCTCTAAGTTCCCATCAAATCCATCCCCTCTGGGGGTACCGGAACATGGGTTTAACTCACTCTGATCCGGATCAAAATTAGAGTTCCTGTTGTTTGGCTGGTGCTGCCATCTTTCACCAGTTTCTTGAGCTAAAGTCGTACTTCCTCCCTATGAGGCGCTCCTAAATAACGGAAGACTCACCCCTCATGCCTTAAAAATCCAGTTAGTTCCACTACCGGGTCTTGGAATTTCTGAGTGGTATACGACAACAACAACTAATAAAGACAGAATCTGACGCTCAATTTAAACAACCTTCTTGGATACATTCACATTCTGCAGTGAAAATTATATTATAGCCTTTTTAAAATTGAATTTATGACAAAAATAGAGTCCAAGAAATATTTGCCCAAAATGAATTTAGTCTGACTTATCACGAAGTTTCCAATTCTGTAGGCAAGTATTTTTATGACTCTCGCCATAACTTATTAAGATGACTAAAATCACCTTCAATGTCAATTCCTCTTCTGGATAAGATTTTCTTTAAAATTTAGTCTTGTTAGTCATGATAAGATTGTTAATGAAAATTCTGGTTGTAGGGTTTAAGGCCGATTGACTCCGTACGTGTCCTAGGCCAATAGGGGGAATGCCCTCCATGGGGGTCTTTCTAAGGGGTCCTAGCCCGTATTTACGCGAGTTTCGGAGGAAACCATGGAAAACTCCGAACGGCTAGGTCGATGAGCGCGACCTGGGATCGAACCCGGCACCTCCCATCTACCAGCTTTGAGCGCAGAACCGCTCGGCCGCTGGTGGGCAATGAAAATTCTGATTTTACTTTCTTCTCCTACGCTTCTAAAACATTGTTTTGCTTTTTTTTCTTTTTTTTTAACTTTTGATTTGCTTTCTCTTTTACTCTATTTTCTTTTGATATAAATGCTAATATTTGGAATATGCAAGATTCCCAGTCTATTTTTTATCATTTTCCCTGATTTCTGTTTATTTCCCCATGAAAAACTCATCATGTTTGTGCATGTGATTTAGAATTGAAAGCTTTTAGATAACTTGTTTCCACAAAATTTTGTTAAAATTCTTTTACTCTAAATGACTATTCCTCGACTTTTCTGCATTTAATAAATTGCCAGAAGTTTCTCTGACTCCCTGGAGAATGACTACTTTTCTTCATTATAAAACACTAAAATATGGAAGAAAAAAAAGTCTAAATTATAAGACTAAAAATTTAAACTGAAATTAAAAAAAAAAAAAAAAAAAAAGAAAGAAACCTACATTTCTCTAAAAAATTCCTATATTTCTTAAATTTTTCCTTAATTTTTTTTTTTTTTTTTTTTTTTTCAGTTTCATGAGATTTTTAGGTTTTTCTCCATTTTCAGATACCACAGCAACACTGTTTATGCACCTAAAGTTTCCCCTCACACACACATACCTCATGTTTAAATTTATCATAGTGTTTTCGAAGACTTATTTACTCTTCCTTCAAACACTAACTTGTCTTAAGAAAACTAATTACTAAAATTCAAATATACATTTATTTTCTTCAACAAAACAAAGTTCTGGACTCTGGAATATTGGATATATTATGCAAACTTAATATTCATATTCCTACAAAATAATTAAAATTCAAAATTATTCTTAGAGAGAAAATTTTAATAGATATACTACTGACAGACTAACATGTAAGTTTGTTGTTTAAGTAAAATTCTGTCAGCTAATATAAAATAGTATCAAATTAGTACTAAATTCTGATTCAGCAAAACTAAATCTAATATAATCCAATATAAATATTGCTAACTACACAGTTTTTATGATAATTTTAGCAGTCAAATAAATTTTTAACACAATGAACACAAAAATTAAGCATTCTGTGGAGGAAAAAAAAAAAGCTGGGGAAATAAGAATAAAAACAGATGCTGGCAAAAAGACATACTAAAATGCTTAAAACAGAAAAATTATATTACAGAGGCTGTTCGCACATTTTTTAGATGATTTTATTTCGCAGTAAGAAAAAATCGTTTGCATGGAGAATTTTATTTTCACAACAGTTATATTTTTGGAAGTTTTATTTATCTTCTGATATTTAGAATTTTTGTTTAGATGCAAAAACGCGCTTTTAAAATGGCAGTGGATGGAAGGATAGGTTTCCGCTCTTTCCAAAGATAGTTTTTAGTGAAATCTTTATGAAAAGCATTTATCAGGAGAAAAATGGAAAAATGTTGCAACAACAGATGAATCTTGGGTCTATTTAAGTGGTAGCAATAAAAAAAGGTCAATTTATTATCACAAAAGTGGGAGAAAAAAAAATTTGCTACATGGCTCAAAGCATCAAAAGAAAGTTTTTCTAAAGGATTTATGATTGCCACTGATTTTTCATACAGGCGCAAGATAAAAGCAAAAAAATGTCAAAATCAACTCTAAATACTCTCAAGAACATATTTTAATTCCAATTTTTAAAAATGAAAATCAAGATCTTTATCCACAATGCTATCAATCCGTTGAACTGTATCAAGACAAAACAAGCAGCCACACATCACAATCCGCAATTGCTTTTCTAGAAAAAAATGGAACAAAAAACGGGAATTAAAACCATACCCTTCAGTGAGATTCCTGCTAAATCTTCTGATGTATCACTGTTGGATTTTTGTGTTTTTCGTCTCTTAAAATCAACATTATCCAAACACCGACCTACACCGCTTTGTGGACTTTTGAAAGCCGTTCAAGACGAGTAGAAAAATATACCTCTTCCGATATTATAAAAAGCATTATTATCATAGAAATTACGATGTAGAATGTTAGTTAAGAACAAGGGCTATCAAACTGAACAAATAAAACACGAAATATGAGTGAAATTGCTTCAGTACACTCCATCAAAATCGTCTAAAAAATGTGCGAATAGCCTCTGTATTAAGTGCAGAAATCATTTGACCACATACATCACTTAGAAAATATTGAGTAAGAGTAATTAAGAGTAACAGTGAAATGATGTAAAGAGATAAAAATTGGCAACACATAAGCCTTGAAAACTGTACAATCATATTACAACTTTATTTTAGTTGATACTTATATGCAATGTAGTACATTTATTTCTGCTACGGTTTTATTATTTTAAGAGAACATTATGCATGCAAGCAGTAAATAAAGCAATATATGAAAGTATTACCCACCAATAGCTGTTTCTAGTCCAGTACCAATAACAATTCCTCTGGCTCGACCAGCAGCAATATTTGTACCCTAGAGGGGAAAAAAAATATTTTTCAAACTAATTTCTTTATTTTTGAAAAATTTAATTTTCTTTTGAATAAAAAACTATATGTTTCAATGTACACAATCCAAAATTACAGGGAATTAGATACACAGTAAGGTATACCTTCCAATGATAAAATTTCTTTTCTCTAGCTAGTTTTTTTTTTTTTTTTCTAAAAAGAATCAATGTAATTCTACTAATCTACAACTGCAAAGTTAACAAATTCAGAAATTAATAAAAACTATTATGTATGATTACAATTCAAAATAAGTATTCAAGCCTATATTCCTCAACATTAAAATTAATAAGAACCATGCTTGCAATCAAATTTAATTAAAAAAAAGTTCTTAAATTATTTTACCTTCAAGAGTGTACGTAATAGTAAATCTCAGCAATAAAAACTTTGGTCTTTATTAAAATCATTTAATAGTAATACTACAGAACATGTATCTCGAATTTTTATTCAGAAAATATTTAGAATTCAGAAATTAAAATGAAATTTTTATAATATTTCACAAAACCTGAATGAAGTCCCAAATGGGTTTTAAGGGGGGTTCTAAGAAACACTTAAAATTTTGCTTCTGAGAAACTTTTTTTTTTTTTTTTTTTTTTTTTTTAAATAACTTAAAGAACCAAAATAAAGTTAAACCCCAAAAGAAAAAAAATCCAAATTCATACCCCCCCCCCCAATTACTTTTAATTTATTGTATAGTTATAGTTATAGTAGTCATTTGAATATTTTGATTTTCTTTACATTCCCAAAATCATTTTCATCCATTTTTAGAATTAAACGTTTTAAGACTTTTTTTTTTTGGTAATATAATTTTCTTCAAGATTTAATAAAAAAATATGACATTTACAGATTTCAAAATTTCCTAGCATTTCTCTGGACTTTTTATTACATTACAAAATTCCTGGTTGCTGCCAACCTCAGTTAGCAAACCTTAAAAAAATATGTTATTTACCTAAAGAATAAAAAATTTTAATTTCGGAGATTTGGACTAATAGCAAATGTTTAAATTTTCCTATACATGGAGTTTGATAGTTGTTAAGACCTAAACAGTCTTTCAGTTCCCAGAAAGGATACTTTATATTATAAGAATACTGAAACATTATAAACATACTGAAAATAGAAGATTCTTTTTATCTTGATTGACAGCTTTCAAATCAGGTATAGGTTCTGTATGTTTGATGACTGAGACAGATTCACCTAAAAAGACACCACAAAATAAAATAAAAATAAGGTTCTTAAAATATTTGAAAATTATACATCTATCAAATATACTAGCCTCTGGTACTTATTAAAACTTACAGAACAAAAACATTTACAATTTTCTCAAAAATGAACATTTAATTATAGTTGTATTTTACATAGGTTTAAATCTACATAAAGAGAAGTGTCTGTATCTATGTGCACTCTGGTGCTTACACTACAGATCATGGAGCTATAAAAAACTTGGTACCTGGGACCCTGTAGGTGTGCACCTGATCGAGATTTTCTTTAAAGTTCGAATTTGAATTATTTTCAAATTAGAGCACTTTCAGCTGCTTCCTGCAGCTTTCATCAGGTGCACTGTAAGAACCGACGTCCCGGTGACTTTGCTGCTTGCTTCCTTCTCTGCTCCTCATTTAGCATAGCCCCCCCCCCCCCCACCTTGCATCAATTTCAATTTTGGCACCATGTCACAGGAGTCTTCATTCGCCAAAATTTCGATAGCCTCGCGTTTTGTGGCATAAAAATAATTATTATAATGAGCTAGTTTAGAAAAGTCTATTTTTATGTTTTCCTTCTGATTTATTTTAGTTAAAGCTGTTGTTATTTTATTATATTTTATGTCATTTTCATGTTCCTTCATACAATTTTTTATTTTTCGTTTCGGTATTCCTACATAGCATCCGTTTTTTCTTTTTCATCTGTGAAATTTTATATATTCCTGCAGTTTCAGAGAAGCAAATTTTGTCTTTATCATTTCTAATCCTCTGGAAAATATTACTATTGGGTTTTATTGGGATGTTTATATTTAATTTGTCTGCTTCTGTTTTTATTCTACTGCTTGTACCTTTATTATATAGGATTAGGGGTGTGTATTTTCATTTTGGTTTTTGTGCATTATTTATACAGTTGAGCTTTTTCAATCTATTATCATAAAGTATATTTATTAAGTTCTTTTTACATAAAGCATTTTGGCCTATTTCATTAATTTTTATGCCACAAAATGTGGCTATCGAAATTTTGGTGAATGAAGATTCCTGAAGATTCCCACAGCCAATTGAAATTGATGCAAGGTGGCCTACTATGCTGAAGGAGGAGCAGAGGAGGAAGCAAGCAGCAAAACCACCAGGACATCAGTTCTTACAGCGTGCCTGATGAAGGCTGCAGGAAGCACTCATACAAGGTGATTTTAATATGGTTTTTAGTAATTTTAACAAATTTTTAAATAAAAATCACTTTTAAAATGCTTTTAAACTGAGAATGTTAATACCTGTCAAAATAGACTGATCCACTCTCAATGTTGTAGACAATATCTTTATCAGGCGAATATCGGCAGGCACTTTATCTCCAACTAGGGGGAGAAAAATTACAAATTTAAAAATGCTTATTTTTACAAAATAATTGCACATAAATAAATGATATAAGATAATTTCATAAGATTATCATTTAGCATTAATATATCAAGCACTACGTAGAAGGAATTATATATTGGGTTGTTCGGAAAGTAACTTAGTTTTTTCCTTTGAAAATGAAAAACTATTTTCTTATATTGTATAAATATTTTATTGAATTATATATTTTCCACTTTGATCAGTTTCTCAGCGATCTCACGAGTTGTTATTTGGCAGTTTTCATAAATAAATACTTTATTTTGTCTTCATTAGCACAAACTGGTTTTCCAGAACTTAATGCATCTTCGTCAAAATTGCCGGAACAAAATTTGCTAAACCAGTTTTGACACTGCCACTCTTTAAATAAATTTTCTGTATACACATCGTATACTTTTTTCCTTGTTTGAACAGTATTTCTGCCTTTTTGATAGCAAAAACAAAAATATGCTGAAAATGTCACTTCCGATTCTCCTTATTTGATAGGGCACCCATCAAAACCTATTGAGCAGAATAAAACTTTTTCACAAGCAAGCCTTGCTATATATATATATATATATATCAGCTGTCACAATATATAATTGTAATGCAGCTTAATTGTGAAGATGTTAAAAAATCTGGTGTGAAACAACCACACGACTTCCATTACCCACTATTACACATATTATATGCATTTTTTGGAGATAATGTGATCACAAGATATAAAAGTGACCTAAAAAAGTAGAAACCTAACATTTCTCTGGTAAGATAAACTTTATACACATGTAAAGACATATAAAACGAAGCTTACATAAAAAGAGGTAAAAAATAAGAAAAAATAAAATGGCGAGTTTGAAAAAAATCCGTACAACCATTTTTAAATGAACGCCTTTGCGAGGCCTGAAATTGAGCTATTTATACAGGATGCCTATCAATTTTCCTGAACTAACCAACTATATCCTTCGAAAGGACATCTAATAGAGTGTTTAAATAGCAAGTTTGAAGAAAATCATGAGAGCCGTTTTTGAGATACGGACTTACGGTTCCACTTCCGGTTTTTCAATTTTCACCAAAATTTGGAAATTTTATCTGTACACCAGATGTATTTCAATTCTAAAGTTTCGTAGCTCTATCTTTATTGGTTTCTGAGCTATAATAGCCAGAAGATTCCACACACACACACTGACCAATTGCCAAAAACCACCTTTTTGGACTCTGGGGACCTTAAAACGTGTAAATCAGGTGAAAACCCGACATCGAATTTTCAGATCGAATACAATACTTCCATTACCTATGGTAGTAGGGTAATGGAAGTAAAAAATACAATTAAGTCCTCTGCTGAGAAAAATGAAATTACTTTCCAAACAACCCAATACAATAGAAAACTTCAATACATATGGGTAAAAGCTAAAAGCCACGGTTCATACGCTATTTCAAGAAAAGAAACTCTTGTCTTTCTCAGTTTTTTCCCGACTTTTACGATAAATTTTTAAACAAGCTGAATTTCAATACAGATTTATATCATTTTGGTAAATTATGCAGCTGATAAAAAATTTCTACCTGTCAGAAAAAAAAAAAAAAAAAAATTAAAAATTAATATTTATTAAAATAGTAAATATCAAGAGCACAATATTTGTCCTATTTTGCCATGTTAAAAAGAAATCGTAAATTTAGAATAACTTGCGAAATTTTCAAATTCAAATATTTATAATCTATGATGTTCATGCTAGTATTATGATATTTTAAAAGTGGTTGATATTTTTACAATGAAAATATTCATGAACTATGCACGTTTAAACAAAATTTTGCTCTATTCTCCCATGTTGTAAATTTTGAGTAACTTAGAATATTCATAGTAAATCATAAATGATATTTTAAAACTAGTCCGATATCTTCATGATAAAAATATTTTTAATGCGCATTTAAGTGAAAATTTACCCTATTCTTCTATTATATCAAAAAAGACTTATGAAGTTCCTAAATTAGAATTGGGCAAATTAACAGTGTATTTACCAGTATCTTAAGTGATATTTTTAATCTTGTCTTACCTCTTTTTGATCATTTGTTCTTGAGGTAATGTGTACACAGATTAATATACTAGCAAACAGAATAATCTACGAATGAACAACACATAAATTTTGTTATTTTACATGTTGGGTTTAAGATTAAAGTCAATTGGCTAGGCCTGGATTGTTTACCCTAAGTGAGGGTCTGTGATTTTTGGATTCTTTACATCCTAAAATGTGTAAAAATGTCAAAAAACCAGGTATAAATTTTTCATGGATTACCTACATTCTCCATACCTATTGCATGACGAGGAACTAATAAAATCTTTTTGTAAAAAAATAGAACCGACTCCAAAAAGCAACTACTATTAAAAAAAAAAAAAAAATGTATGAAATGAAGCTAAATTGCGCCTAAAAGTATAAAATAATTTCCTTCGCCAAACAACCTATAACACTACGATTAATCATAACTTTTGAAGTCGGCGCAAAATTAAATAAAATTTAATTAGTTTTTAAAGGTTTGTTTTTAGATCCGTAGCAAAAAATGCTGTTGTTTCGAATGATCCATTTTCATGTTTCCTTTATTATTTTATCACTATATGCATTTGGTCCATTAGTAGTATCTACATAGAACAGTGAACATTCTTCCCAATGCGGTATTTATGTTTCTACAAAGTTAGAGTTTCCTTTGCAAATTTTGTATAACTTTGAAAACTATCATTCTTGGTGGCTTTCGTATTTGGCGATCAAAGTGTAATGCAAAATTATACACGCAAGATGTATATTTTCATAATATATATTGTACGAAGTATTGTTTCATATTCTTGATTACTCTCTTAATATACCTTATCAAAATTATCATGATATCCCAAAGAAATTAAATATGTTTGCCAGATAACTTTGCGATTTTTCTTTCCAGCATCTTCGCCAACTTTTGCTGCTTACGAAATCTTATTTGTTTTCTTGAATCAAATTAGTTTTCGGCTGCGTTTTGCAGGTGACAATGTGAGATGTGTATTTTGAATACGATTTGATTTTTGAATGGAATAAAGGTATGAATTTTTATTTAATTTTGCGCCGACTTCAAAAGTTATGATTAATCGTAGTGTTATAGGTTGTTTGGCGAAGGAAATTATTTTATACTTTTAGGCGCAATTTAGCTTCATTTCATACATTTTTTTTTTTTTTTTAATAGTAGTTGCTTTTTGGAGTCGGTTCTATTTTTTTACAAAAAGATTTTATTTTTCTCTTTTCAGTGAAAACTTATTCATATAGCAGAACATCAAAAGACGTTCGACGGCAGTTTCATAAATCACAACTTCCAAGAAAAGTGACATAACTCAAAAAATGGTTTGTGTCACTGAAAAATACATGAAATGCACACAGTTCTGCCAGTTTCATTCTAGTCAAATTATTTTTAAGTTTATTTTTTTCAAATGCTGCATTTTTAAGTTGTGCCACTTTTCTTGCCTTTATCGGATATGAGCAAAAAACTATCTATTAAATGAACATACGTTAAATTAAAACGTCTTTAGTAATGTAAAGAACGGATACGCAGTATTCGTAACCAAAAGTTCTGTTAGCCATATATATTGAACTTTACAGTGAATACCTGCAGCGTAAAGTTCCCACCAGCGTAAAGTTTCCATCGCGTAAAAAACCATTGCGCAGCGTAAAGTTCAAACAAAGAGCAAAATAGGCATTGCAGCTGACGGACAGAAGTTTCAACATCGATACTTACATACTGCTTTTACCAGTGTAGCTGCATGCGTTCAGCAGTTAGAATGAGAACAGACTTTTGTGAGTATCCTGTAATTTGTTTATATCCTAATGAAATCACATTGAAACCTATTTCAGGCCAAGATCATTACGACAACAAAAAAAGTATGAAAATTAAATCATCTCTTACGAAGTTATAAGCTAACAAATTTCAACAACAACAACGAGAAACATGGTTTGTATTGAGAGCCTCTTCCATTATGAAGTTGGTTTAAAACGTCTATGCGCTAATCGACGTGACCGCTTACAATAACCATCATTCGAATTTTACATAGCATAAATGTCACCCGCTACACTACAACATATGCAATGTCGTTGAAGTGTGTACAAAATAGGAAATTGTGAACAAACAAATGCACGTTTTAAGCTTTCTGTTTTTAGCATTGATGTCTAAACTACCTTTTCGTACTAAATCTATGATGGTCTGCAATTTTATAATTCACTTTTTTTTCCCTGTCTTTAACCGTTTCCTAGATAGGAACGCTAAATCCACTGTTTTCCAACAGGTGGCGCTGTAGACGGTTGAATCGCGTAGCACATGTCCACTTTACTATACCTACATAACACTTTTATGATTATAGCTGCAGCTGTTCAGCAGTTAAATGAGTCGGAACTGAATTTTTTGGGCACCCTGTATTTTATTTAGATCGTAAAGATATTACAATGGGACCTATTTCAGACCAAGACCTTTCCAATAAGACAAAATGTATCAAAATCGGATCATCCGTTCAGAAGGTATGAGCTAACAAACAAAAACAAAAACAAAAAACATACGCTTTGAACTTTTGAAGTTGGTTAATTAGAGCATCTCTCAGAGTTATAAGCTTACAAACACCAACAACAACACATAGCTCGAATTAAGATCACCCTCAACAGTCTCCTTTCTGAAGTTGGTTGAAAACGACTTTGCACTAATCGATGTGACCAATTACAGTAACAGTACTTTGAACCACAGAGTATACGTGTCATCTGCTACGCTGCAAAGTGTGCAACGTAGTTCAAGTGTGCACAGTGTAGGAAATTGCGAACAAACAACTGCACGTTTTAAGCGTTCTATTTTTAGTAAGTCTTTTCGTAGTAAATCGATGTTGCTCTACAACTTTGTAATTAACTTTTCTTCCATCTTGAACTGTTTTTGAGATAAAAGCGCTAATTCCGCTGTTTTTCACCAGATGGCGCTTTATTTTCTTTAGCTTGTAAATATATTACAATGGGACTTACTTCAGACCAAAATTTTTGCAACAAAACAAAAAGTATCAAGTAACCGTATTTTGAACTATATAGAGTATGTCTCACCAGCTACGCTACAACGTGTGCAATGTAGCTCAAGTGTGCATAGTGTAAGAAATTGCGAACAAACAAATGCACGTTTTTAGCATTGTATTTTAAGCATCAGTGTCTAAACTATCTTTTCGTACTAAATCGATGATGCTCTGCAATTTTATAATTCACTTTTTCCCCCTGTCTTGAACCGTTTCCGAGATAGAAACGCTATCATGAATGTCTAAACTATCTTTTTGTACTAAATCGGTGATCCTTTTCAACTTTGTAATTCATTTTTTTCTCTAGAATCGCTTTCGAGATAGGAACACTATCTCCGCTATTTTCCACCAGGTGGCGCTGCAAGCGGTTTAACCTTGTACTGCATGGCCACTTTGGTATACTTACATACCATTTTTATCACTATAGTTGCAGCCGTTTAGCAGTTAAAAGAGTTGGGACTGATTTTTTTGGGCACCCTGTATTTTCTTTAGATCTTAAAGATATTACAATGGGACCTATTGTAGACCAAGACCTTTTCAACAAAACAAAAAGTATCAAAATCGGAGCATCCGTTCAGAAGTTATGAGCTAACAAACATAAAAAAAACATACGGTTTAAATTGAGAACCTTCCTTCTTTTTTGAAGTCGGTTAAAAATATATAAAAAGGGTGAAATTGTTTTTAGGATTTTTATCAAATATGTGACAATTAAGAAAGAAAAGTTTATTCTTCAAAAACACTGGTATGGATAAGAAGGTGGATACTAATAATTCTTCGGATTGAACTATAAAAAGTTGGTAACTCTGCCTACATCAGCAGCAGTTATTTTTGTCTGCACTTTTCCCCCCTCTTTAGAGGCATCAATAGCGAGTCAATTTCTGAATGGTTTGAAAAAAATTCATATTTAAAAAAGTGTTTTTAATGGATTTAAAGCATTATGCTCAAAACTATAGCTAAAATAAAGGATTATTACCAAAAAAATAGCAATATCTAAATTTTTTGTTGTTGATATTCAACTGAAGAAGTATTCAAGTTTTTCTACCAAAATTTAGTTTAATAGAAAAAAATGTCTGCTATGAGTATGCACCATAGCATAATTTCATTATTTGACATCTCTCTCCTTTGAGACTCTATCCATAGCCTGCTACGCGTATAAGTCAACCCCTAATTTCAAAGAAAAAACTTGGATAACATCAGTACTTTAGACTAGTTTTGTTTCCTTTATTTTATCACAATTAAACTTGTGATTATACAAGTTGAAGAAAACAATTTTACAATACTGGTGTGAAACAACTTTTGTGAGTATATACAGTAGCTATAAAAAACATAATACCCTGCTATAGCATACCTGCCAACCAATTTTAACAAAAAAAGGGAAGATTGTCGTTGAAAAACCAGAAGATTTCATAAAAAAAGGGAAGAATTTTTTTTTTTTCTCTCTTTGACATATTAAACAATACAGTTTTACAATTTTAATATTTAGAAGTAATCTATAAAAACGTTTTACTTATAGATTGATTATACTAAATATATAAAAGTTTTAAATGAAGTTATTCCTCTTCAACATATAAATATCTCCTAAACAGAAGCTGTAAGAAATTTATTTAACAATAGACAAAAAAACTTAGTTAAGTTAAAGTATAACTAATTTTTTAAATAAACTTAGAATATGATTTTTGTGTATGTACATTAATCATTCATATAAAAAAAGGTAGCAGTAGTTAATTATCAGTTTCAAACGTGCATAAAACCAACTGAGTATTAATTTTCTTAAATTGATTTGGGAAAAATTTTCCTACCTGAAAAAATTATTCTTCATTTTTTTCCCATGTTTACACATTTGGTATAAATATGACAAACAAATATTTAATTTAATTGAAGAAAAATGAACAGATTCATTAAATTCAGCAATAAAGATCCAAAAATAATTTACATATGTGAGAAATATTGAGCACTTCCATTGCTTTATTGTTTCTAGAATTTATCATTTATCACAATCCGGGGGGGGGGGGGGGGGGGCAATACAAAAATAATTACAGAGTAAGAAATATTAAACTCTTTCAACTCTACTTCTAGAATCTAATGTAAAAACTTTAAAATGAATACTATCATTTATGTTGCAGATGGATAAAGATTAGGAAACAAAATACTTCTGCAGAACATTAGACTGCTGATCACTAGTTGGAGATAAATAAAGGGGGGGGGGGGGGCAAAAAATATTTACATCAGCAAGAAATATTTAACAATTCTATTTCTTTAAATGTTCTAGAATCTCATAAAGCAAGTTCGAAATGAATATTGACATTTATGTTATGGATAGAAAGATTGGGAATCGGGAGTTTTCGTAGAACATTTGGGTTTCTTTTTAAAACGAATGATATAGGCGACTTTTTTAAAAACGGAAGATTTCATCGTCTGTCCGGAAGATACGTTAAAAAAAAAACCGGAAGTCTTCCGGGAAAACCGGAAAAGTTAGCAAGTATGCTATAGATAAGGAAAGAATGGGTTAGAAATTCCAGTGTATTTTTAGTTCAGATTTGTTATTTCCTGACCCTTTAATTGATATTTGTTTTTTCCTGACTTTTTAGCTTAATTTAGCTTTTTTCTGACTTTTTCATATTTTGCAGGTTTTTTTGACCCGTAGGAAACCTGTCAAACAAGAACTTAAAAAAAGAGGGGGGAGAGAAGGAAAATAAAATTTTCGAGTTTAGATTAACATTATCAGGTAGATTATTATTTGTATATATAAATTTTAACCAGGAGCCATTCTAAAGTAGATTTAAAAAAAAAAAAAAAAAAAAAAATCCACTCTTTATATACATGGCAACTAAAGAAAATAAAATGGCAACTTAAAAAATTGAACAATTTGTCATTTTCCTGTCTTAATTTCATAAGCATTAATTTAATAATAAAAATGAAAAATCAATCAAAATAGTAATCTCACTGTACAACATACCTAAACATTCATAATTACCTACAAAAATATCATTTACTAATGGAATTTATATAAAGAGATTTTCTTTAACATTAAAGCCATGTGTTTACATTTCGTAGAAAATCTCACAGCTTGCAAAGTTTTCTGTAGTTTGGTTTGACAGTGTTGTTGGATGCAGTAGTTTAAGCTATGTTCCTCATCTAAAATAATACCATGGGGGTCACCAAAGCAGAGAAGATATACTCTCTGGGGAGGATCAAAATTGTGATGTCATGTCTCCAGACTACCCTTAGGGGTGAGTCCCAGATCGTTGCCAATTACCCACAGAGTAGCATAACATTCATGTGACGTAAAACCCACTTAGACGTTTGGTTGCCCTACCCAAAATACATTTTTAATAATTTCAAATAAAACAATACTTTTTTAATCATTAAATAAACATCTAATGCATCGATGATCAAAATTGTGATGGTATATCTCCAGACCACTTTTAAGGATGAGTTCCGAACCAATGCCAATTAGACACAGTGCTACGTGAAAACCCAATCAACAAATCAACCTTGGAATAATTTTCCCTCCCGTGTCCAGTCTGCTACTTTTGACAAGTTACTGCGATTTTGCAGACACATAATATGCCAATGGATAAAGCGACTTCAAACTGAAATCTAGCGAGAAAAAGCCATCAAAAAGACTACTTTGACGCTTCTAGTGTTAAGCGAATAGGAAAAAGGGACTATCGGTCCACTCACTTTGAATAACTAAGGCTAGAAAATTAGCTTATTGTAATAGAAAAAAAAAAATAATAATAATAATAAATCGCACCAAATTAACACTGCTATCCTGATATCTCATACACTGACACCTTAAAATTGGTTAAAACACCTATTTCATGTCAGAAAATAATTTCTTTGTCTAAAGTTTGTTCTGAAAAGTGACTGAGTAAACAAAAATCACAAATAATCAAGGGACACACCCATGAAGGTTTGCCACATTTCTATATTTGTGAATAATCAAAATTCACAAACGTTAAAGGATTACTGTATCTAGAAAAAATCTGGTGTGAAACAACCACACTAATTTCATTACCCAATATTACGTATTATATGCATTTTTTAAAAATAATGTGACCCCCCAGAAGACAAAATTGGCCTAACGAAGTAGACACCTAACAAATTTTCTATGAGAGAAAGCTGATATAAAGACATGTAAAATAGAGTTAAGTTTAGAGAGTTTACATACAAGTAAAACAGAGTTTACCGAGCTAAAAAATAAGAGGGGAAAATGATAGTTATTTTTTGAAACACCAATTTAAGAGATCCAAAACTTACCTACCTAAGCAGATCACAGTTAATTTTCCTGTAATAACCACGTAATACACAAGAAAGGATATCTAAAATGGATTTATGTAGCAATTTTCAAGAAAATTGTTAGAGCTGTTTTTGAGATACCAACTTTTACCAAAACTTGGTATACACAATTATTGACCGGAAAACAATCACATACCAAAAGGATATTTAAAAGGGAGTTAATATGTCGAGTTTGAAAAAAAATCTGTACAGCCGTTTTTAAAGGAACACGCTTGTAAGACCTGAAATTGAGCTATTTATAGAGGGCGTCTATCCATTTTCCTGAACTAACCAACTGTATCATTTGAAAGGGCATCTAATAGAGTGTTTATATAGCAAGTTTGAAGAAAATCGTTAGAGCCGTTTTTGAGATACGGACTTACGGTCCCACTTCCGGTTTTTCAATTTTCACCAAAATTTGGGAAATATCTGTACACTAGTCCTGTCTCAATTCTGAAGTTTCATAGTTCTATCTTTATTAGTTTCGGAGATATGATAGCCAGAAGATTCCACACATACACACACACTGACCCATTGCCAAAAACTACTTTCTTGGACTCAGGAGACCTTAAAAATGTCTAAATCAGGTGAAAACGTAAAACTGAATTTTTGGACAGAATATAATACTTCTATTACCTATGGTAGTCGGGCAATGGAAGTAAAAATTCAATTCTAAAAACAAACCCTTCTCAGAAATCAACAGTTTTAATACTAAATTTTCACAACTATCAATTAATTAAAAACAGATCCTTCATGAAAATTGGCAAACATAAAATGGACCTACTAAAAAAATCAAATGATTTCAAAGAAATATCCATAAAAAATTTCAAAGAAAAAATTATTTAATTTCAATTGTCCACTGAAAAAAAAAAAAAAAAAAATGCAGAAAAATGACAAGTTAAAAAGAATCTACTGACTACTGGCAATTAACTTAAAATCTCAATTTTATTCTAAGGGGTACACACAAATGAAACACTTCCGGTTGCAAAGCCGTTTACAGGCTTTCCAAATGTATGACTACAGTCGGCTGCAAAAGTATCCGAGCACTAGCAAAAGTTCCCAAGTAAAAAAAGCACACTTAACACTGTTTTGTTAAATAAATCCTTGTCGAATCCTGCTCTTTGAATGACTAAGAACAGGATCCAACAGGGATTTATTTAACAAAACTGAATTAAGTGTACTTTTTTTTATATAGGAATTTTTGCTAGCGCTCTGATACTTTTACTGCCGACTGTATTTGCAAAAAACTTGCAAAATTTACGTCATCGAAATTGCAAGTATTCTGTTTGTATGTAACCCTAAAAGTAGAAAAATTCCACAGAAAATATATATATATAAAAAATTTCTAATTCAAAAATTTATTGCCATGATGAAACTTACCTGATATTTCTACTAAATCTCCAGGAACAATATCTTTTGCACGAATGCGTTGAACACCTTGCTTATTCTGACGGATTACTTTGCCCATTTCAGGCTCATATTCTTTTAGTGCTTCTATAGCACTCTCCGCATTCCTCTCCTGTTAAAAAAAAATATATATATTCATTTCAATACTTTTTAAAATAACTTTGTGAATAAACATATTACAGTAATGCAAAATTTTTGATAACATAAAATTTATTGTAGGTTCCAAAATATTCTTTTTATCATCTTGTTAATTACAGCTTTAATTACCAGTATAACTGATAAGTAGAGTGTTACATCGACATCCTAATATAAGCAAACTTGTAAAAGTTCTATTTAAAATATGAACTGACCATAGATATAGTAATATATATAGATCTATCATCCCCATGTTATCGAGCAAAAAATTTTGAGGCCGAAAAAAAGTTCTAAAATCAGCCATTAGAGGGTATTGAAAAGAAGAATAAAAGGAAAAATGAATTTGAAACTGTATCTGGAGTTTTTCATTCACCTTTATTAAATAAATTATTCATAAATTTTATTGACTAAATTATCAGTGTGTATTCCTGTGTGTGATTTACTCTGGGAAAGGCAGCCATTAGAGTGACTTTTCGCGAAAAAAAAAGGCCTTACTATTTCCCTCTCGCTGATCAATGTATGTCTTATTACTATATCTATGGAAATGACCAAAGAACACTTTTATGTAAGAATTCAATATCAAGGTTTGCTTAAATTTCACAACATTCATTTAAAAGAAATTTTCACAATTGGGGTAAATGTTTTACTTTAAAGAAATCTTTCAAAAAGGAAGTTTTAAATGCTCAATATGTTATGTTTTTAATCTAAGAACATTTTAAAATACATTCCCATATTGAAGGATCAAAATAAGGGACATTTTATAAGTAGTTTTGTCTTCTTTGGTGCACATTCGCCAAGAGAAATCTGCTATTTAGATTATTTTTTAATTTCTAGTGTACACAAGTTTAATTAACAGCAATGTAACGTCGCAAAACAATAATTGGTTTTCCCTTAAATTTTTTAAACTCTACATTGAAAACATTTATGCAAATTCGCTTTTGATCAACTCTATACTTCAGTAAATGCAGAGTGTTAGTGAATGAGTGAGGGGACAGAGAGGGATTTACATTAATACATTTTTCTTCGGTATATGCAAAAATATATTTCTTTTTAAACTTAGGTATTAGATCAAAATCAGAAGTCAATTTTGTATATTAAATTGTCATCCATAGTAATCATAAAGATTTATTTTTTTTTTTCTTTTCTTAATCTTTACTGTGTGAATATGTTTTTCTGGGAGAGAGGAAAGATTAGTAAAAAACCATTTTTATATGAGGGGGAATAGAATTGTTTAGGAGGGACAGCAGATTTTCTTTCTCATATGCATTTAACTACACTCAGAATTTTATAACAATTGTAGAATTACTTCTAATAAAATATTACTGAAAATAGAATAAAATAAACAGAATTTTTTAGAGTGGAAGGTTTTAGTTTGCGTTTTTCACTTCAGGGAGATTTCAAAGTGCGAATCTTTCTATGCCACTGTAAAATTTGAATCCTGGTACTACAGTACAGGATCCATTATCTGACGTCCCGGTATCCGGAATGCTCTGAAAACCGGAAAGCAAAATGCTAACCAAAACTTTTTTAATTATGGCAAAATTTAGGAGTAAAAAGATGTACAATAGCAACAGTGACAATTATATTTTCTGAATTAAACTTGTATCTGTATATAAATTTTATTCTGTTACAAGTGTTATACAGTAGAAGATCTTTATAACGCAAACCTAAAAACACAAGGTTTTGCGTTATATAGAATTTTGCATTATACAGATCATGTTTCACACATCATTAAATTTACCTTGTAAACATGGCCAAATATGTTGAAACATATCAAAAGAGAGTAGGGTACTTTTAAGTTACATTCCTTGGAACAGTAGTTGGGTGTATCATATGTTTCATAGTTAAATTAGTTTATAAAAGTAGTCATATATGCGTGTACCAAATCATTCATTATGACTCATTTTCAAAAAGAAAAAAAAATTAATGAAAGCATTTTTTTTTTTATTAAAAAGGTTTGAATTAAGGAGATAAAGAAAAACAAATGTATCACACTAAGTTCTCTACAAAGTAACAGTTTTTTGCAAAATGTTTCTTAACTGCAAAATTCATTGTTTATGTTTGAGAAGTTGTGCGTTATATAGAGAATTGCGTTATATAGAATTGCGTTATAAAGATCTTCTACTGTATTAAAAAAAAAGTTATAATTAAATGTTATTTAAGAATTCTATTCTGAAGAAGTTATTCTGTTATTCTGAAGAAATATAGAGCAGAAAATTGCCCATTATCGTTCTTTTTTGTTTTTATTTAATAGCTTTGAGACTTTTGTTTCAATTGATCCATATTTTATCAAATATGGACAAGTAACAAGTACAAAATTTCCTTTTTTTTTAAAAAAAAATTGAGCGTAGGAAAAATCAAACTCTTTCCACATTAAAAATCGGTGAATCCGCCATTGCGATCAATGCAGTGTCAATAAACAACAACAGATTACGAATGTTGCCAGATTCTGCAATTCTGTCAAGAGGCAGTAGAGGAATGCTGATGAAAATACTCCTGTCAGTCATCAGATGACTGACAGTGAGATTTGTGAAATGGTGACAAATGATATGTCGGAAAGTGATGATGATGATCAAGTTGAAATAGTTGAGAAAATTTTAAATAAGAAGCTCATATTTTACACTGAGCAGCTCATTTCTGGGATGCAACAGAGAAGTTACTTCCATGAACAACAAATTATGTCAGTGTACAAAATACAAGAGCAACTTGTAATACTTTATTAATTTATCCTTTGAAATATAAATTAACTTAATATTCTGAAATTAAACTTATCGTATGAAAAAGTGTTCTCAATGTTAAAGAGAAATCATTTCAGATAGTTAGATTTATTCCTAAAGTAGCTGACACAATAGTTTTTTTTTAAATTAGTCATGTAGATATACTTAATTATTTTCATATCCTGTCTCAAGAGAGAGACTGTCTGTTGGCATAACGTCCACCAAATTCTGGGTTGTAATCTTTCGGAACGAACTTTAAAAATTCAAAATTTTATGTTGTTTTATAGCCACAGATAAAGAATTACACTTGGCGGTCTTTGGCGACAGCTTTGTCATGTGATTTGTGGGCTGGCCAGATTTGGCTTGGAAAGTCGTGCACTCATTTTGCTCTCCCCTCACAATTAACAGACGTTTATTGACTTGATTATACGTTAAAAAATTACCTCTCTCTCACAGTATTCTAATTGGAGTAGATCCCTGAATCCTTTATATATTTTAAACAGTCAATGAATAAATTTATATCCTGACATTATTCACTATATTTTTCAAAATTTAATAAAATGGATGTGATCCCTACAGATGTGTTTTAATTCTGTCTATAAACTGTTTTGAATGGATTTATTTCGAACCTGATACCCACTTCATTTTTGATCATGAGCCATCATCTATAGTAACGAGAAATTCTCGTTACAGTGTTGATATACAAAAATCTTGATATAGTATCTTAAATATTTTAGTCCGACTACTTTACAATGTAATATAATATTATAAATTTTTGCCAAAATATATCTTTTTTCTGTCATGTTATAAAATCTTAAATTTTGAATAATTTATGAAATTTTCAAAAGAAGGATGTTAAAGTTTAATAGGGTTCTCCATTATCAAAGTGCTGTTACAAAACCAGTCCAATGTTTCTACGATCAATCCTGTTTAGGATGATGTCTACATAGACTGACACACAAACTAACATACAGACATTACATCGATTTTCAGATTTCTCACACATTAAAAATTGAGAATGTAAGTTCCCCATACCTTTAGCATGGCTGAGAAATTAAAAAGTTATCTGACGCTTTCTTAAATTATGTCCCATTGTGTACATTAATGGTGGCTGGAGCCCATAAAATCAATCATGGCCGCCTTCCATGTTCCTATCCAAATTATACTCTAAGGGTCACCGAAGCTGGGAACTGTCCCCTCAGTAGAGGGTCAGAATTGTAATGACCATCTGGGGACATGCAAAATGCTTATTGTTCATGCATTGAAAATTTGCCTTACTCTTGATTTTGAAATTCTGTAATGAAAAGGTATTTTAAATTTTCAGAGACAGCAAAGTGCAATAAAACGAAGCAGCATTAATTTATTTATAATTATGTATTATATAAGAATTATAGCCTTAAAAATTATGTTAGTTAATTAGTCTGATTACCTTAAACTTTTTAATTTTTCATCTGGTGGTACACTGAATTTTCATGTTTTTCAAAAAAAAAAAAAAAGTTCAAATTTGTAATATAGTAGCTTATAAAAAAAATCTCCTTCAATATTTGGACTTATGAAAGATTCCCCTTATCCCAAACCATCGCCAATCGTCCATAGCATAGCACAAGTACAGGGTGGTCCGAAAAACATGATAGAAAGTAAGCGATCATTGTGGAAAAAAGACATCATGCAAGAACATGAAACATATTTTATTGAATAAAGATATGAATGACATTTAATATACAAAATGCTTAAAAATGTCTACCGTCCCCAACTATAGTGTTATAAAGCCGGTTCTGAAACTCTGTCATAATGTGCTGGAGTGTGTCGTAATCAAGTGCATCAATCTTACTTCTGATAGCCAATTTTAGGTCCTCCAGTGAATTAGGGCTATTCCTATAGATTCTAACCTTGATATAACCCCATAAGAATAAGTCACACGGATTTAGGTGCGGACTGTATGGGGTCTACTCTATCTCGTGCCCCGTGAATTTCTCTGCATCCAATGCAATCAAACGCTCACCAAACATCGTTTCCAGCCACGTGAAGACATAAGTTTTTTGGGGACGAGCCCCATCTGGCTTGAACCAGTACCAAAGTGACGCTCTAGCAACTCTCGATACTTCACTCCTGTGACCACACCATCAATAAATATCGGACTAATTATCTGCTTCGATGATATGGCACACCACACCATGACACTTTGTGGATGCAGTGAAGAGATGGCACTGAAATGAGGATTTTCCCGTACCTCAGTGGTGCCAGTTTTGTTTGTTCACGAAACCATTCAACTGAAAATGGGTCTCATCACTGAACCAGATCTTGTATTCACTGATGGAACCATTTTCAAGTTCCTCGATTATGTGGTTTGCGAAATCTCTCTGCTGCACAGTATCCCCCCCCCCCCCTTTAGCGGCTGTCACATTTGGATCTTGTATGGACACAATCCTACTGCCTCTGTAATGATGTTTTGGATATGCTTAATTGTTGGGCCGCCTGTCGAGTGGAAGTGGTTGGCTGATCCTCAAAGTATGCGCATGCAGGCTCCCTGATGTCGTCAGTAACAACTGCTGATTTTCGTCCCGACGCCTTTCTTTTTGCATCCTAAACACTCCCTGTAGATTCATATCTGTCCATCAACCTGTAAACAATGAAAATCAGAGGGAGATTAGGACCATTACATCAGTCATCTGATGCCTTAAAAATCAGTGCGACTTTAGAGTGTTATAACTTACTGTGCGATTATCGCTTCACTAAGCGTCCTTTTCTTTTTGAACTCTGAACGACATGCCCGTTGAACGGGGACATTACATCAGTTATTCTCATAAAATTTTCTTACGATATATTATCGATCTTAAAAGGTTTGTGATTCTATATTGCTTTTTCTTTATTTCCTTTAATTAAGCATTCAACTGAAATGTCAGTATATGTGCTATTATAATATGGAAGAATTATATTTGCATCAATACATTTGAAATCAGAAACTTAAAATACTTTCTATCATGTTTTTTGGACCACCCTGTATGACGCAAGACCCACTCACTCAGTTAAATCATGTGTGAAAAAAAAAAAAAAAATTCATGCTACGCCTATGCTGTTAACCTAAATCTACCTAACAATTTACTTTTCTACCATTACATTTTTAAATGAAAAAGTTACAATATATTTTGATGTTAAGCATACTAAAATAAATTATTTAACTCTAGTCATAAATCAAGAGCGAAAAATTTTACCTGCCAAACACCAACGACTGCATTGGCAATTAAAATTAAAAGTATAACAAATGGTTCCACAAAGGCTGTTATCTGTCCTTCATGTTCTTCAAACAAGGCTAAAACCTGAAAAAAAAAAAAAAAAAGGGAAAACATTTTAGTGTTGGAAAAATTTACTAAAAATTTCGAACTTTTAATATTACACAGGCTTGCTATAAAACTCAGAAGAGAAAATTCCCAGAGTTTTTCTTGTCCCGTTTAATAATAAAATAGATGACACACAATCGTGCAGCATTAGAATCTAACATGTTTATACAAGTCAACTGAATATATCTAGGGTATATATTAATTATATTAACTTACTATAGTTGGGAAAAACAATGACTTTTTTTCTTTTTCTTTATTAAAAAAAACCGCTAAAATTTTAAGAAAGATTTGATAAGGAAAAGAAATTTTACACTGTTTTTCCAAAAAAATTTCAAAATTCCCTGAAAGAATTTTCCCTGTTTAATAGTTTTTAAAATTTCCTGAGCTTTCCAGGTTCACACTGAAATCCCAGGCGACGTAGCAACCCTGTTACAATACCCTAACCAGAGATATTTTTAACTCCTCCACAAGCGTATTTTACGCATTAAAATCTAAAAATACTCCTTAAAATTTTAACCAAGAGTATTTTTCACGTTTTGTATTTTTAGGTTAAATTTAGTGTATTTTGTTAAGTGTGTCTGAAAAGTTTATATTCTTTCTACAATTCAATGCTCGCATTTTTTTTTTTTTTTTTTAAATCAATTAATATTTTCTCTTACAATGGATAAAAAGTTTTTATAATTAAAATTATTTTCAGTAAAACTGTAAACATTCGCATCAATAATAGAATTTCTCAGCTTCACGTATGGCCTTATCTTTCAATGTTCATTGTAATTTATAAGCTGAGTTAATATTATGTTCATATTCCGAGTTCTGACATTGTACAAATTATGTTGAAAGGAATATTATTACCAGTCCATATATTATAACTGGAACTCATAATTGAAACTTATAACGTGAATTCAAATACATATATTTTATTTTTGAGCTTATTAAGAAGGAAGTAAAATTTAGCATGAAAGATCAACTTTTTTCTCTTCCACTTCTTTTTAATCCTGATAATGCCAAATTCACTCCTTCAAAAAAGATCAAGGAGTATTTTCATTCCTAGGAAAAAATCCCAGCAATATCTCTGACCCTAACATATTATGAAATATTTTCATGAACTGAAATAATTGCATTTTGTAATTCACACATCTAAGGGGATTAAGTAATTTTTTGAAAAAAAAAAAAATTATATATATATATATATATATATAAAATAATGATCTATTAAGCATAGTATATATTCTAACAAAAATATAAAAGCTACTGAAAACAGAATAAAAATAATACTATTAGCCTAGCAGCCTCAACATCTCATTAACTCGTAAGTAGTCGCTAGTTGGTCGATTTGCCGCCCATCCTTCAGTGTTCTGAGATTTTTTTTTATTCAATAGCCACCAAAAATTTTTAGAAGTGGCATTTGATATACATAAAACGCAAATAAAATCGAAGAAACATCGATCACATCACTTCTTAAAATTATTGGTGACAGTTGAATAAAAAGTGCGCAATCTGTAATAGGTGGTGCTGTCTATAGCGACTACTAACGGGTTAATACTGCACATTACATTACTAAGCAGTTAATTTTTATGTTTCCTTTATCCTATTTGGGTTATAACACGATTGAAAAACACATCAAGCTGTCAGCAGTTGAGATTTCTTTTGTGTATCCCTACAAATTAGTTATTTTTTAAGTCATTTTTCTACAGAAACTACTTTTTTCCTCACCATAATGTATGTTAATTTCATTATGTTCATTCGAAAATGCACTTAAAAGAAACAGACCATAATGTATTGAAATTCTTTTGTGTATCCCTGTATCACCAAAAACTACACAACAGTGTCTGTAACTCAAACATTTGTACTCAATTTTAAGTCTGTTTGATAAGTTAACTACAAATTTAAAATAAACGTTTAAATACTCTATGAGTAAAACATAAATCCTAAATATTAATACTGAAAATGACATTTAAAGAAAAAAAAATAAAGAAAGATGAGTACTCACAAATGAAATTATTGCAGCTAGAAGTAAAATTTTAACCAATAGATCATCAAACTGATCGAGGATGAGCTGCCACAGAGGCTTGCCTGTCAATGAAAAATAGTTTATAAAGTAAAAAAATATATTTTAGTTACAAACATTCATTTCATAGAGTAAAATCCTTTCATTTGGATTTTGCAAACATTTCTCTCTCTTCATAAATCAGAGATTAATCCAGCTTTTTAAAAATGGTACCCCATTTGTGAATTTATAAAAGAATTTGTGAAAACATCAAGTAAGTTTGTGAAAATTAATAATGCTTCAGAACAATTAACTGAAATGCACAAAGCAGTTTTTTTTTTATTTTAAAATACGTTTAAATTTTTAAATTTTTAAATATGTTTAAAAAATAAAATGAAACAGTTGTAAAGTAAAGATATATATGTGCGAGTCAACTTATTTCTTATATGTAAGGTAAGATAAGTTGTTTACTTAGATATTTACCATTGTTTCCAGCAAATATCCAAATTGAGGGTATTTTTATATGTTTGATGCAATGAAGCTTATAAAATGTTTTATTGTTCAGCTATATTGCTGAGAATTGACTTTGTGAAGGTGTCTCTTTGCTAAAAGTTGAATTTGTGAAGGTACCTCATTGTCAAAAGTTGACTTTGTGAAAGTGCCTCAATGCGGCACTAAATTTGTTCTGGATTAACCTCTGTAAATGTCTCAAATATTTTTAGCACATAATACTAAAATTTTATGAAATGAATTAATGGGAATTAATAAAAACTATTTAAAATTTTTATAACAATTGAGACTTCATGCAAGTGACCTGAGTTCAAGAATAAGATTCATCTGCTATTGGGCAATTTAAGAAGTATGTGTTATTAATGTTTATCTGTTATAATATACCATAAAAATTCATTTTCTAACCAAAATTTGCAAATTTTCAGTAAAATTATTTGGACAATTTTGTGCTCACCCTATTTCCCCAGAATAACACCGTAGCATTAAAGAAAGTACATTGTAAAACTATAATTCTGACCACTGCTCTTGCATAACTTAAATTCTTAAATTTTACGAAAATTAAAAATTTTGGTAGTTGGCATTTTGCATTCTGGTTTTCGGAACATTCTGGATAACGGGTTTCCGGATAATGGATTCTATACTGTATACATAAATACGCTAAGTCACCAAGGTGCAATACCCAGAAAGGCAGAAACCCTCAAATAATATTTACCCACAATTTCTTTACGTTTGGTCCACTTCACCATTTTACATTTTGGGTGCTGACATATGCGATGACTACAAAATTAACTTTGTGCCGCTTAATTTGTACTAGCTTTGTTATTTATCATTTTATAAACCTCATAATATTGAGCAAATGAAAAAAAACTTTTGCTTCTTTTTTTTTATTATTATTATTCATTAGTTGTTACATACATATATCTCATTAGGGAGTCAAGTGTTAAAGAATTCAGAAACTCTTAATAATGTAAGTAAAATTTCAAAAATAACTAAATTTCTTGGTTTTGGATTAAAATCTGACAATGCTACGAAGTTTGAATGGGCTCTTCCCACCGTTGTCCGCTCAATCACGTGATAGAGGAAAACGAATAATCAAATTCTAAGAATCGAATTCAATTAAATATTGTTCATAAGAACAAAAATTTTAATATTTAATATAAAATAAAATAAAAGTAATAGTGTACATTTGTAAACAGTAGAATAATTGTATTTGTAAATTTAATAATTTTTAAAAAACATGTTTAATACCTATAAGAATCTATTTTTGTATATTGTAGTGTAACTGTTACATTAACTGATCTAGCAATAAATAATAGCTTCTTGTGGAATGTTTACGGATTATAAATTGAAATTTTAAAATGTTTTCATTTAATTGAATTGTATCTATAAAGGTGTTACGACAAGTTAATTAACTTAGTTACTGGTCTAAATGGATTTACGCAGTACGATATTGCACTGTCACTGATTTAAGTACCAAAAATCAGAGTATTTAATATGTTCTTCATGAACATCAATAACAAATATAAACTAAATGATGATTGTAAATGTATACGGCAAACAAAAGAGGATGAATAATGATATAAAATGGATTAAAAATGATGATGTATAAAAAATAATACAGATTAAATAGAATTGATCAAAAATAAGAATCGAAAATATGTTATTTCAGCAATCGCTCTAGATAAACAAGACTTCGTCTGCTATTTGTTTTTCCTCTATCATGTGACCTCTGACGTCAGGTGGGAAGAGTCCATTAATTTCACCATTTACAACATAAATTGAAAACAAGTAATAAAGATTAGAATAGCTCAAATAAAGGAGGAGAAAAAAAAAATGGATAACTTTGCTTTGATTTTCAAGAAAATCAAATTTAAAAAAATATTTAAATCTGAAAGTAAAGTAGGAAACATATTATACAACAGCAATTCGTGAAATTTTAATTTTCAAATATACTTAAAATATATTTACCTTCTTCAGCTGGCAATTCTGTTGAAAAAAAAAGAAAGAAAATTTATTATTAACAGTAGAAACAAACAATAATCTACAAATAAACAAAGACATAGAAATAAATATAAAGCTTATATATTTCATTTGACATAATAGAATGCTGCAGTGTTATTGAAGGCTGGTATTTTTCAAACTGTTATTTACTGGTGATACAGAGCTTCATTTTTTGGATAATATTACATATTCATCATGTGTGGCAGCTGCCCTGCCCCCCCCCCTTCTGGAAAGGCCTCCCCACAGGTGTACGCAGAAATTCTGCAACCCAAAGACCTCTTATGCTACTGTAATGGGGTCCCCCAGAATAAGCTTGCCTCGGGGCTCCAGGTAGTTTAAGTTGGGCCCTATATTCATGAATTACAGGGTTGCCTATTCAATCAGCAGGATAAAATTACCTAATTCTTTACATTGCATATTTTTCAGCAAGGCAAAGAAGCACTTTTTTTTTTTTTTTTGGGGGGGGGGGGGGGGGGAATGAGGATGAAATTTATATAACTGAAATACTTTTTTAATTATGAATAAGATTAAATGAAAACTTAGAATGTCAAAACTGATGAAAAACTTGCTCTTTGAGTTAATTTATAGTTCCATTTCGGACATTCAAATGTTTTTTTCCAAATTATAAAACAGTGATGCTGAACCTTTTATAGAAAAATATAATATAGCAGTGAGGGCATTTTTACATAACAGCTGATAGTAGTAAGGAATCATTCAATCTTAACATAGCTGATTGAAGTACGAAGGATCTTAGTAAAATTTATCTTTTTTCTTTTAATACTCATAGACCTTGGAGCAGAAAATACTTTAAAACTGCAACACACGTAGCAGAACAATTGAGGTTTTTGCAGAACATTTCATCTATTCCCTAACTGGATGATGTTGATACAGCTAACATTCTAAAATTAATAAAACCTAGATATGTTCAACTGACCTGTAAATCTGTTAGCATACTAGAAACTTGCTGGAAACAGTCACTGTTTCAATGTATAGACAAAATTTATAAACATTTTGTAAGTAGTATATCCACATGAATGTGACAATATTAAGGCCAAAAGCCATTGAAAAAATTGCAAATTCTGGGTGTATTCCTCAGTTTTAGATTATAAAAATTTTAAATCATGTTTTATTATAAACATGTGATAAATATTTTACTAATAAGTATTATTTTTATGCTTATTTTGCATTTTACTTTGCTTTGACAAATTTGGACAAAATACCTGCAGAACATCTGCAAATTTTAATGTCTCGTTCCAGAACATCGGATATAATTCTGCTCCTGGGCTCATACAGAAGAAAAATTGTCATTCAACCTGTGGCCAAATGTTTTTCTTTCTATAAACGGTAAATTTAATAAAAACTATGCAGTTATTTGTAAATTTTGATAATGGCTCTTTTTATCCCAATCAGCTGCATTTCAATCTCCAACTGCAATCAGCTGTGCAAGTACCCCTTCTCCTTAAAGATTGTGCAACACTATTGTAAAAAATATACAGGTGTTTTTTGCACAGTGTGCTCTGTTTTTAATCACATGACTAATCAGATACCGTAAAATCCCGAAAGTACCCCCCCCCCCTTTCTGAAAAGCAAAACAGATAAATTTCAGGTTGGGGGGGGGGGGTTTATAATCAAGATTCTTTAAAAAAATGAAGAAAAGGGAGGGGAGGTTATATTCGATGGAGGGGGTACTTTCGGGATTTTACGGTACTTACTTAAAAGGAAATATTAAAGGTAATTTCTTACATTAAAGGTGAAAAAACTGTAATGATTCCTTTGATAACATGTATCCGACACTTTATGAAAAATTAGTTAAATTAGAAATAATATATAAATATTAAAACTTAATTCAATGCCAAACTTAACTTGCAATGCCGACGTACCGTAAGTGTGCCCGAAGATTGGATGTAGCTGTGTTGGATGGAGAAAAAAAAAGGGGGGGGGTTACTTTCAGGATAACGGAGACATTTCACTTTCAGCGAGAAAAGGGAGGGGGGGGTTATTCGATTGGGGGGGGGGGTACTTTCGGGAGTTTCCGGTAATTCAAAATCAGTTTCATGGCTAACTGGCATGTCTCCTTATCGCACTTCCTAACACAAAAATTCTTATATTCTGAAAGACAATCTGATTGCATATTATCTACTGCACAAAACTATTGCATCTGAATCTATTGCACAAATTTTTCAGTGGCATGCAACATCTTATGTTCATCCTTCAATTTCAGCATGAAGTTTGCCTGGTTGGCAACTGCCAAGGAAATTTATGAAATTCACTAACTATTCCAGATTCTGAGAAAATGATTGAATTCTCCGATTTTTAACACTTTCCAACAAGTGTAATGAGTATTAATGACTTCAGTTTGTCTGTCTGGGCTCTAACTCCCGTAATTATCCATGGAATTTCTTGAAACTGATATTACGTTACTCAAGTTTACTATCAGATGTTCTCTATTGAAAATGGAGTGAATACCTCTACTGGTTTGTGTACAGGGACACCCGAAAGTATTCTAAAACTGTGTTCTATGAGAGGTATTTCTATAAACCATATTTTAATAACTTTACTTTGCACAAATCTTAAAATTAAAATGTTATTCATATGCACAAAAGAATGATTTTCATACAATACAGTACGATTAGCATTAGATCTACAGGGCCACATAAAAATATTCAGTTACATTAAGGGCTATTATTTTACTGTATTTCAGCTTTAGGATTCCCCAAATTCATCTAGTGGCATAACAACCCTATTGAAGGTAATACGATTCAAAAATCATTACTAAATATATCATTGGCAAAATAAGTCAATAACAAAATCAAAAAGTCACAATTAAAAAAAACAAAACTAAATGATTGGAAAAATGTCATTGGATGTACAGCCATTATGCAACTGTCATTTTAATAATTGTTGATAATTTTATCTTGAGGGCCACATGATCAGGGGTGGAGTATTTTTAGAGATTCTTATTAGCAGAGGATTTTTTTGTCAGCCAATAATATTATACGATACAAAATTGATAATCTTTACAACAAAATTTTATGCAAATGTCAGGTGAATTTAGTAGAATTCTTTCAAGGTTCCAATCCAAAGCATCATTTCTTAAAATAGGTTTAATAATCGTTTAAAAGGCAATAAAATCTAAAGTAGTTGCCTATTCAAACAATGTTCCTGCTCTTGGGAAGAGTTTAGTTGTTTTACTATGTTGAATATTGGCAATGAAACTAAATTACTTAAAATCCACTCGCCATGTCCAAAAAATTACTCACCAGCAGCATTGTAAATCAAGCATTTTCTCGCCCACGGTAATTAAACAAAAACTATTGTAATTATTAAAATATAGTTTAAATGCATAAAATATACAACATCAAGTATTATAGGATGTCACTACATTTTATTTTATTTATTTATTTTAATAAAATCATTCCATATCAAATGAATGAAATAAAGCAGCATTTTTAACCTGATCCCTCAGATTTTTATGAAATTGGGCTCTTATTTATTCCATAGAGAAATGAATGCATACCAATTAATAAGTCCCTCTCTCTTTTAGTTTTTTTTTTTTATATATACAGGGCTGCAAAAATAGTTAAAAAAGTGCAAAATTTCAGAATTCTTGCATTACAAATGTACTTATGTTTTGTTGTCTAACTGACTTACAGGCCTAAATTTGGTATCATTAGAAAGCTTTTAATATAGGCTTTCAAATGGTATGTCACATGCACATATTTTTAAATTTTTCTTTTCAAGGTCAAACATTTTGACCTTCAATATTTCAAAAATGTATTTTAAATTTTCTTTTAAAAATTATATGTTGTTCTTACATTTATTGTCTATAATTACTGTGATTTTCAGCTTGTCATTGAATGCTGAGTTATAAATTAAAATGTAACCTCTATCAGTGTTTTCATACTAGCATGACATAAGTTTTCAGACAATTCTGCAATGCAACTATAAAAAATACACAATTAAGTGAATCTTGATTGCAATTTTCAGTTACTTGTACTCAATATTTGTACCTTATCTATCAGGTATTGCTGATATGTGGGGGCCTTTGTTAGTACGCTGCAAAAGAAAAAAGAAAATAAAGGCCTTAGAGTAATTTTTGGTATGAATTATTATTATGTGATTATATTATTATATGAATTATTATAATTATTATCTGTCAATGAAAGTTAATACAGTGAAAACAAAAAAAGGTTAGTATTCTGTAATTTAAAGGAAACTTTTGAGCAATTTAAGAATAAGTATCCAGACCTCAGAATTGAATGATCTACTTTTGTAAAAAAAAAAAAAAAAAAAAAAAAATTGCATTTTGGCGAGCAAATGGAATATGTTCCGTCTGTGTTTATCATATACAAGAATATGTTACATTAATGCTGATTCAGCAATTCGTAGGAATTGAGTAAAGAAGGAAAATTATTCAATTAAATTCACATAAAAATTGCATAGATTTAACGGTTTGCAATCCCACAGAACCAACTTGTTAACTAGGAGAGTAACAGATGCTCAACATTTGATAATCTTTAAAGAATATATTAAGAAGATTTTTAAGTGAAAATAGTATGACACATATAACTTATAAACAGTAGCTGAATCTTGATCGAGCAGTTCTTGAAACTTTGTTTACACACTGAGAAGATTTCATTCATGACATCACTGAAAAGCTTTTAGTGCTTAATACATGGCACTCATTTACTGCTAAACAGCACTCTTCTTTTTAAGAACTGCAACTAGGAGAATTCACACTATCTTTTAAAGAAATGTTACATGTCCATGCATCTTTCAAATTAACTGTAAAAGTTGCTTGCCACTATAAAATGCTCACAAGTCTTTGTAAATATATTTGTACCGAAGTTATAATTTTTTTAATGTACCTTTGAATCTTACAATTCCTCAATATCACAAAATTACAAATTCAGACAAAAATATTGATAAAACTATAATGAAAATTAACTATATTTTATTAATATATACAGACAGATGTTTGATTATGGAGGGTGGGTGGCGTTGTTTAGTTGGTTGGGAAAGTGAAACTATACATATTTATTAAAAAAAAAAAAAAAAAAAAAAAACAGAAGGCCTTTTTGCATTTACCTTGTATTAATATGCATTCTTTCTTTTTTCTTTAGCTGTTCAATTTCTTCATTGTTGGTCTGACACTTTTATGATGAAAATATCCCTCAAAATAGAAGTTTATACTCAATTTTGCCTTATTCTGACATGTTAAGAAATTCGTAAATTTAAAATAACTTACGAAGTCTTTATATTTGAAAATTCATAGTCATTAATATTCATGCCAGTGTCCTAAATAATATTTCGAAAGCAGGGTTTAACCTGGCAAAAAAGTTTCTTTAGCGTTTTAGCTAAAACGTATAGGCAGTATTTTAGCTTTTTCGAAAATTAATTCTTTGAATAGAATTTATTTCTTTTTCTTAACTTGGTTATCCCCAATTTTGTTTTCTGTTTGTTTTGTTCACTGACGGTTTTAACCAAGTATATATTGTGATTTAAGAAAAATGAATCAGCAAAATTTTGTTTAGATTTCAACAAGCACAATACTAGCACTCCCAGTAGCAGAATTTTTTGTATCATTCTGCAGCACCAGTTTCAGAAGCCAAAATTTTTCTGTGACTCTGAACGATGAGCCAAACTTTACTTTCATGATAAATTACTTTCTTTTTAAAGCAAAATTTGCAGTTTAAAATATATGACAGATACATGCAGACAATAAATAAATGTTTACACAGCTTAATATTGAAACAGCAGTTAATGCAAGTTAAAAGAAATGTAATACCTGAAAGCAAAAAAAAAGTAACTTAAACACAAAAGCAAAAAAAGTAACTTAAACACAGTTCAATCTTTCAAAATTATTTTATATAACTAATGAAAACATGGTAAACAATCAGAGTTATTAATAACTCTGCTAACTACTTTTGAAGTAACAGCATGTTTAAAAGTAACATTTGTTGAGACATGCTTAAAATGTTGAAAGTAGGACATGCCATACTTTTCAACTAATGCAGCTTTCAAAAATTTGCATGTATGCTTAAATCCACTTTCAGGACCATTATGCACAATAAAGACATGCATATCTGATGTGCCAATATCTTCTAATGAGCCATCATTACATCTTGGTCTTTTTTCCATTACACTGCGTATTATTGACCCCCAACTCTCACATATTGCCTCTGAGACAGGGATTGACATACAAAATGAAAAAAAATTTACATCGAGTGTAATGCGGTTTTAGATTTTTTTTAATTACTGTTGTTTCACATAAACAACAAATAACTTTTTTATTAGATGACATGATAAAAAAAAATATTACACAGAAAATATTATACTTCAATCTAACATGTGCTAACGCATCAACGATTAACCAAAAAAAAAAAAAAATGAAGCATGTGCACTATGAACATAAGGAATCTAAAAATGACCAAACGATCGAGTGTGACGTGTGACTAGCGCTTCTTTCCCAAGTTCTCTCCCTACGAAGAGAATCATTCCACTTCGATTTCAGGTGGGAGAGGCAGATCGCAGAGAGAAAACGCGGGAGGAATTTTCTATTCAATATTCTTGGATTCTTCAGCGTAGCACGCATGGTGAACGATCGTAGCGAAAACGAACTCGAGATTTTTTTCCGGTCGCATTTTTTCCTTTTTCTTATGATTTTTTTTTTTTTTTTTTTTTTCGGTTTTGTAAATTGGTAAATAAATCTGCAAACTTCAAGATCATTCTGATAGCTTCAAGATAATTCTGCAGCGTTGCTGCCCTGCTGCACAATTTCTGCTACTGGGCTAGCACTGAGAATACATCTATGAAGCAAATTCTTAATTATGTTTGTAAATACTTTTGCATTTAAATCCAACCATTAAAAGTCTAAATTAAATCCGAATATACTAAATAGATAATGATTCCCAATATTTTTAGTGATTTTGTAATTTTTGTCTACGAATATTTGCATAAAAACTGGAGGTAGTTACATAAAGGTATTTTATGAAATAATCCAGTTTTAGCTTTTTAGCGAAATTCTTACTGACATAGTTTAGCAAAATACAATATCTTTCAGTAAAATGCTAAAAAAGCTAATGGCAGTTTAAACCCTGTTCGAAAGTAGTCTGACATCTTTACCATGAAAATATCGCTCAAAACTGACGTTTATGTGAAATTTTGCCCTATACTGCCATGTTAAGAAATTCGTAAATTTCCAATAACGTGCGAAATTTTCAAAGTAGCATATTTATAGTTACTGATGTTCATTCCGGCTTCAAAACTGATATTTTAAAACTGGTCTGACATTTTTACAGTAAAAAGGTTCCATTTAATGCATGTTTAAGTGAATTTTTGTCCTATTCTGCCATGTTAAGAAAATCGTAAATTTCAAATAACTGCTGAAGTTTTTTAATTCGAATGTTGCAAATGAATAGGGTTCTTGTTCTTGCCAGTGTCGAAAGTAATATTTTAAAACTGATCTGACCTCTCTGCGACAATTTGTTCTTGAGATATTGTGTACACAGACTAACAAACTAACACACTAACAGACAGACACCATACAAATTTTGTCATTTTCTGTTTCCTCACACCTGAAAACGTGTAAAAAAGTAAAAAAAACTGAGGTTGAAAATTTTCACGATTACGTAAGTTTCCCATACCTATAGTATGATGGGGAACTAATAACACTCTCTCAAAATCAATTTTTGTAACAAATAATTTTTGAATTAAAACAAATTTTTCATTTTAGATAAAGCGGAGAATAATGTTGATTTCAACCTTACAGTCTACTTTATCTAAAATGAATTTTCAATTTTGTAAAGCTTTAAAAAAAGGGAAAAGAAATTTAATATTTATTTAAATTAAATTTGAGTGTAAAGGTTGATATTTTTATTTATTACCAACTATGCGAAAAATACCAGAGCCGGGAATCAAACCCGGGCACCTCCGCTTAACGCACGGATGCTCTACCACTGAGCTACCCTGGCTGACAACCAGCTAGGCACTTCTCGCATAATATACGTTGGCAAAGTCACCGAGCCTGCAAACGCAGATATATCAGGTGAGACAATAATAATCGTAGCACAACTCCATAGACCACGAAATTTCAATTTAGGAATTTTTATTCATGAATTTTAATTTAAATAAATATTCACGGTTGATGAATTCATGAATAAAAATTTCCAAATTGAAGTTTAATATTTCTTTTTTTTTTTTTTTAAACATTTGAAGTCTACTCCCCCCCCCCCTTTCAAAGAAGATAAAGAACCTTTGTAAAAAGAAAAAGGAGGGAGGAAACTCCCCACATAACACTTAAAAAAGATAAATAAAAATTGCAAGATTCATCCTACCGTTGGGCCCATATTTTTCTTGTAAATTTTTAACCTGCGATTCACTTAAGCCTTGCTCTGGATCTGTTCCAAAATAATCCAAGATCTCTTCGCAAGTTTTTATATGAGCCACTTCCATCCCTCAAGACTGAAGAGCAGTACCAATATACGAAGAAATGAAAGCAAGCCGTGAAGCTAAGCACTTATACAAGGAACTATCACATTGAGGTTTCTTAACAAGTTTTACCAGATGTTAATCCTGCAAAAATAAAAGATTCATTATGATACGAAGCAACTGCATATTACTTTGTATTACTATCACAAATTTATTATTTATTCTAATCAGGGTTTGAAAAAACCCGGGTTTTTATTGAAAAAGCCCAGGCCCACCTGAGTCCACCCTCTAAAACCCAGGTTTTAACAGGTTTTTGATGAAAAACCCGGGTTTTATCAGAAAACTTTTAAATCTCAATTTCATTTTAAATGTTCTACCTAAATGGGTCAGTTTTAAATGTAATTACAGAAAAAAATTAAACTGAATTTAAAAGTCCAGTGATTCATAGCTATTTATTACTAGTATTATTTTGCATACTAATACTATACAATTGCAATTAGATTTCTTTCAAATTATTAAAAAAGCTGTTATACTTAATTATTACATATACACACATTATTAAATATAATTTGTCAATATATACAGTTTTGTTTGAAAAATTAAAAACTTCTTACTTATGAACATAATTACATAATTTGATTAAGTAAAACAAAAAATATCAGATTTTGCTGAATGAAAACAGATTTTCTTACTTTAGCACTAACAGAATACACAAGCAAAGTATGACGTCACTGACCGTCTGCGGAGCCAAGAAAAAGATTTCCTGTGTTAATCGTTCATCGGATTTTATGTAAAAAATTATTAAAAATTAAGGAAAATTATTTCGAGATCCAGATCTTAACTCCCCATATTTGGATATAATTACAAATTAGTTATCATGCACAATGTATTAGATTGAGTTATTTTGCTGTCAAATTGACAAAATTTTAATTTAAAATTTCAAAACTCTGTCATCATTGGTGTTTCTTGTATTTGGCGATCAAAAATGTAATACGAAAATATACATGCCAGATGTATATTTTAGTAATATGCATTGTACAAAATAGTGTTTCATATTATTCATTGCTCTCTTAATATAAATTGTTAAAATATCTATGATTTTTGAAAGGAATTAAATATGTTCGCCAGATTGGCAATCTTTTCTTTCTGCCAAGGATGACAGATATCAAATCTATTCTGCTGCAACATATTAGTATCTTACATCAGATACTTTATTTAGACATTTGAAAGCAAATTTGACTTCAAATTATGATAGAATATTTATCATTTTCCTCTTAATTAGTATATTAGACATTTATTGTGTACTATTTATGTTTTCAATCGAATATGGAAGTTAGCCATTTTTTTTCCTCAAGTTTTGAAATTTTAAATTCAAATTTTATCAATTTTACAGCAAAAATAACTTAATCTAATACATGTACACGATAACTAGTACATATCTATACCCAAATATGGGGATTGGATTAAAATCGGGAATTAATTTTCCTTGATTTTTAATAATTTCTTACAAAAAAATCCAGTGGACGATTAACATAGGACTTTTCTTGATAGGTTTGTAGTGAAATAATTACGTATTTCAGCAACTGGCCTTAATAATTTTGCGAATTTTTATAATTAGTTTATTGGTTATCCAATTGCAAAAATAACATATTTAAGTAGTTAATGGTAATTAAGAGTAAAATTTATCCACATTTCAGCAATTGGCTGTAAACTTAACACATATTTTATTAATGAACTTTAAAAAAAAAAGTACAAGCTGTGTAGATTAGCAGCTAAATAATAGCCTTTTACAGCAGTTGATTGCAATTAAATAAATTTTGTCAGTTAGTAGTGAAATTGTAGCTCTCAGGATCTATATTTTGTTTGGGCTTATTTTTCATACATTTACAAAAAAAAACCTTCCTTTATTTTTTCTCTTATATTTTTCCATATATATATATATATATATATATATATATTTTTTTTTTTTTTTTTTACTTTTAGCTCCCATTTTTCTTTCCCATTATTTTTTGTCATAAGTTTCGTTTAGTCCCCGAATTAATAAAACAAAATTCAAAATTTATTTTTTCTTAAATGTTCCCTTTTAAGTAATGTTTAATTTTTCATCTTGATTTTAAATTATTATAGTTTCACAATTTATTCTAAAAAACTCACTTGGCTATTATTTTGTGGATTCATTGATAAGTTATTGTGTAAAAATATTCTTATGTATGTTTGAATAATAAAAAATTGTATTAAATATTTAAAAAAAATATATATTTTTTTTTTAATTAAAACATTTCATACCTTAACACTCTGATTCTTATTTTTTTCTACAACAATAATTAAAATAAGGTCAGGGTGTTTCATTAACTTTGTAAACTAGTACTTTAAAATATGATTTACTTTTTCATATTATTGTTTTATCTAGTTAAAACATTACCAATTATAACAAAATTAAATAGAGCATATAGCTTTTCACTATTTCTTCAGAAATTCTAGCTGCAGATAAGTAACATTTTCATGTATTACTGTTTTAATTTCTGTCTTCCTATGAAACATTTTCGTTATTCAGTTAATTTTTTTTTTTTTTTTTACAATTGTTTCGTAGAGATTGTAATCCTTTTATTTTATTTTATTATTATTGCTCTTTAATTTGAAAAAATTCTATGCCTCAGAGGCAAAGGATACCATGTTAATTTTGTGAAAAGTGCACCATGTCCTTTATGTGTATTTTTGTATTTGTACAGAGACATTAAGCATTAATATGCAGTTACTATAAAGGAAAGACAGTGGGGGAAAAAAATCATTTTCTTCATGACAAATATATGTCATTGCAGCACATCAAAGACATGGTAGTAAAAACTCTTTTCACAAAATAGACATCTCCTTTAGCTCCACAGTACAGAATTACTTCTTACCAAAAATTAATATGGGATAATAAAGTTTTTAAAGAAGTTCATACAGATTTGATATTAATAAACATTTTTAAAAGCAAAAATGCTAGTCTTATTGGTAGTTAGTAATGCATATATTATTGAATATCATCTTGAAGAAAGAAATTAGTTCTAGTGGGGTTTGTCGCAGAAAGCCAGAAAAAATTCTGACACAGGGCTCTCAAATAAAGTTGTAACAGTCCAACAGTGTTGGAAATTGTCTCCCACACTTAAACAAGGTTCAAACAATTATAGTTCAGTGTTAGAATAGTAGCCACATCCATCATATTTAAGGGTAATAAGAAAAACCAACGGGTACTCCTTTTAAATTGATTACCCTGTATATATACCCTGTGTCAGAATTTAGGCGACACAGCAACATTGTCACAGAAAAGAAATTGTCATTTGTCAACTGGTTCATGACTATGGGTAAGAAAAGAAGCAGCTTCAATTTCAAACGAGGTACCACATGAGAAAAAGTCTGACTTTGCCTCGGCCTGTTAAGGAGCCTTCACACACTAGCAACTGGAAAGCTTCAACTTCGGTTTCTTTTGATACTTCTTTGATGTGGTTTTTTAAAATCTAAGCTCGCCTGAGCGCTCTCTCACAAACCCCCTAGTGCGATAATTGCATGGGAACTGGTCTCTTTTGTAAAAGAGCAATAAAAAGTAATGTCCTTCATTGTAAATGTGTGCAAAATTTCAAGGGTCACTTTCGGACAATAGATAATTTATAAGTTTTGAAGCTCTGTATGTTGCCAGTGTCTGAAGGGTCCTTTAGTGTTAGCTGGGAAAAATGGAGTGGCCTTCACGCCTTGGGTGGCCCTACCAGGAAAATACACTTCCAACGTACAACACCCACTCCTCCCAGGAACACCCTCTTGCCAGGGGGAGGGATAATGAACTTTTGGTTCTGTTAGAGTGACATGGTATCATGGACCTGGTCTAGGATTTTTAGTCCAGGGGGACATGAAACAACAAGAAGTTGTCACTTGCAGAAAGATTTGCTCATAAAAATTAAAGATATTCCTAAATTTAAGTAGAAAATAAAAACTCTTAAAAATTCTTCAACAGTCTATTGATAATATTGATATCTTTATAATTATATGTACATATTATGTGTAAATTAGAAAATATGTCAATACTGTCTTGCAGAAAAGGTTTGTCACAGACAGCCAGGGTTGGCAAGTTTCTTCACAGGCGGAAAAAACCAGCCAGAAGAAATAGGTTTCTTCCAAGTGGAAGAAACTGTTTTTCTTAAAAATTTATCCTATAAATTTCAGATTTGTAAGGTATAATGGTAATGGATGCAGTTATCTTATAAACAACTTTAAGTGACTTTAAATATACCTATAAAAATTTAATTACATATTCAACATTCAACCCGATCAGGTTATCATGGGTTGTTAGAGACCCAAGCTATTTTACTGTCTCTTTTATCCATGTATAAAAGAAATACCCATCCAGCAAGTCCCTGATTTTTTTCCCGTAAAAATGCCATTCTTAAACCTTATTATACAATTAAAGTTTTTCAAATATCTTAATTTATTCAAAAGTTATGAATTTTTATTATAGTTTAGATTTGGCATTATATTTATGCTCTGAGTTTATACAGTTCATAAATTTTAATTTTGAACATCTGTTTTGTCTTCTGGTTGGTCTCTTCCATTTCTTCTGGTTTTTTCCACTGTCCTGGAAGAAACCCAACCCTACGAGAAAGTATAAAAATATTCTGTCACATGATATATATACACTAAGCGACAAAAAAAAAGCCGCACTTGGATATTTTCCTTTTCGCCTTCTACAGCTGCCAGTTTTATCGTTTAAAAAGCAAATTTTCGAACAGATTTTATTATTTTGTCCTTCAGATACACTTTAGGTTTGAGTCCAGTATTAAAAACGAAATGCAATTGTCAGGAAAATTGAAATTTTAGAAATTATTCCAAAAATGGTAAGAATAAGGCAGTTAACGATGCCACAAAAAGTATTAATTTTTGAATGAAAATCAAAAAATATTTTAATACGTGAGATGGCAAAATAATTAAATGTTAACAAAATATTTGTAAAAGGGTTTTTAGAAAGATGTAAAATTTTGTGGCCGCTTAAACTGGAAATTTGGTTTTAGGCGGCCATGTTGCACATCCAAGCGAGATGACTGTAAGTTAAAAAACCATTTCTTATAAAATCGGTTTGTATTACATTTAGAACATAAAAGAGATTCAGAAAAAGTGTTTAGCAGCATAATTTCTTTAACTACAGTACAACAACTATTAAACAAAGCAGGTTTAAATGACAGAAAATTTGAAAAAATTTCATTCTTAGTGAAGAAAAGTAGGAAAGCAAGACCTCAGATGGCTAAAAAAATTAAAAAATGATTAATTAATTATTGAACTAAGCTGGTTCTCTCTGATGAGTCAAGTTTAACTTATTTCGAGCTAAAGAAAACAAGCAGATCTGACAATGAAAATATGACTGACTTAATGAAAATCGCACTTTTAAAACAGTGACACATTCTCCGTACATTATGGTACGGAGGTGCATAACTTTTCAAACAGTCGGGCAAATTTTTATGCTCAAGGGATCAGTTAACTCGAAATAAAACACAATCTGCATAAAAGTGGTGCCTGACCGACTATTTTGGGGGTATCTTGGACATTTCCGTAAACAGCATTTGAAGATAATAAGGCACCTTACTACACGGCGTCTGTGGTAAGTTTATTCACTTCAAATTGTTAAAATTTCTTATACATTCCCATAAGAACCTATAATTTTGTAAATAATCATATCTTTTTTCACTTTAAGTTAAATACCACAGAGGATATAGTAGAATTTATTCTTTACCAGACATGGAAATAGTCAAAATCGCGATCCGCTCGAAAATGTTTCGTCTATAAAAAGGCGGGGGAGAGGGGAGAGGATTGAAAATTTGCAGCCTATAACTCTGCCAAAACTAGAAAAAATTATTTATAATATTCGGCACATTGAAATTTCTGAGCTTTATATTAAAACACTGTATAAAACTATGCCTTGCGCATTAAAGCAGTAATTCCATACAAAGGTGGAATTAACCCAATGCAGAATACATATTTTTAACAAAAAATTGCTTAGATCTAACAAATAAACAGTTTTTTTTCATATATTGAAATATAACTTGTTTATTTCATATAATAAATCATAATAGAATACAAAGTGTATGGTTATTGCATTTTGTTCAAAAAGAAAGTTTTATGTAGATTTTTAAAAAGTACTTCGCAAAGTGCAATAAAACGAATTATTAAATCAAAAATATACATAGGTATCATTTTATACCTTTGGTATTATGCAAACAAGACAGTTTTATTTGTTTCAAACATTAATTTTAAAGTTATTACAAATAAAAAAGGTATAAGTCATTTTTTCTGCAGTGCGGCTTTTTTTTTGTCGCTTAGTGTATATTTTCAGTATATCATTTTCTCCAGTTTGTATGTTGTTTTCTCCTAAATTTGTGCTAAAATACAAGGAGACAATAAGGTAGAGGTCTGCATGGGCCGGAATTTCAAGGCCCGGGCCCGGCCCGTTATGAAGTCGAAAAATGCAGCCTGGGCCTGGTCTTTTTTTTCTTTAACGGTGTATGGCCCGGCCCGGACGAAAAACTATAAAATCAGACTCGACCCGGCCCAATTCAAAAATATGTAAAATAACAAAAATAATAATAATAATGAATGCCTTTCTATGAAAAAGATTTTTAGCACGGGTTTTATAACCAAACAATAGTACGCTCTTTAACAAAACTGCTGAAATTTTACAAAACAATTATATATAAACAGAAATTCACATTATAGACAAGGCACAAAGACGAACAGAAAGTCAAAGCGAAAATATTAGCATTCATCAGACAATATAGGAAGGTATTTAAAATGGTTAATACTACTAAAAATGCACTTTCAACCACTTCCTCTTATTACCGTAATGTATCCGAATCTTTCATGTGCTCCGGTAAACAAAATTTTAATGTTAATCCAACCATATTCAATAGAAAAGTTGCTTTTGCCCACAATAAAAATGATGCTACTTTTGCCCACTGGAGAAAAAGAAAAGGAGCCTTACAGAAAAAGTTACAGAGGAAAGATTTTTATAGCCTTTATACCACCTAAATTCATCAAATCATAAGAAACAAAGCCTTATACACAGTAACGTATCTAATTTCTTTTGTTATGTACATGTACGCAAACTGGTAGTGACATGCATACTATTCTGAATAGGAAACCATCTAATATTACTTTAAATAAAATATATTACTTTCGAGGCATGCTAAAAATATTTGTGAAAAATCAGATTTCAGACAGACTGATAGACAATTAAATTGAAGTTACAGACACTTTGTTAACAAAATAGAACTTTATGTGACATACCAGCCTGTCAAATTGCGTAAAATAAATGACTGAAGAAATATTTTATCATCTTCCTTTTTCGTTGATTAACGAGGAAACCAGAAAAAGATTCGGGCCGACACGGCCCAGAGAAAATTTCATTCAGGCCCAGTCCGCCCCAAATATACACAGAAAAACTGAGCCCGAGAGCAAATTCAAAAATTCAGCCCAGCCCGTGCAGACCTCTACAATAAGAGTGCTTTTTTTTTTTTTAGATAAGGGGCATGAAAGGTGCATTTTTTTTTTTATTATTAGGGTCAAGAAGGGTGCTATTTTTCCAGTTTAAGTGCAAGCAGGGTGCAACGCCCTCTTGAAACTGTTTTGGGCATAGACTTTATATACTAGACCACGCCATCAATAGGACTGACCATTATAGCGAATGTCTTTAACATGAGGGTGTAATCTGATACCTCCATCCTTTGTTCCGAGTCTCGGAAGTCAAGTGAACTGGACTTAGGGGTGATTCCTCTGAAATCTGTAAGAAAGCTCTCTCTTTCTTTTCCCCTTTCATTTGTATGCATGAACGATTTAAGATGGTTAGGTCAATTCAAACGCAATTTTTTCGCTTGGAAAGTGATTTAACAAATTTTTTTTTTTCTATGTAATTAATCTATGAAAGTTTAGCTTTCCATCCATGCGTAAATCTAAATGCTAAAATAAAAAGTGCGTGTACAATAAAAATATTAAAAAACACAAAATTTGTTCCTACAGAAAAATAACACAGTGATCATTCTTCACTCATCCTCCAGGCCAACATCACGTGACAATTTTGCTGGGGAAGCTTCTTCATGATGCAGATAGATAACAAGGGGGATGCATGGTCTATATATATAAGGTCTATGGTTTTCGGGGGGGAGGGGGGGAACCCTGGGATAACATAGGAAGAAAGAATCTGATGTACGGCCTTAAGGTTACCTCCTTTTGACAGCAAAGAGTAGAATAGCTTAAATGTCTCATTCTCTCACTTAACACACAACATCCGTGGTTTCTATAGAGTAGTGGCACCAGAAATTCCCCGACGGGGGGACACCACCTCTCCGACAGGGGGGCACTACATACGAGTTTATTATATAAGTATTTATCAAAAACTGCAATACTGTTAATAATATTACTGTTAATATTTGTACCATTCCATTTGTTAGTACTCCTCGTAGTTTTGGAGATCATCGTGCCACAGACAGACATTTTCTAAAATTATCGTGGTCAAAACGTGTTCTGGACCTCACAAAACGTGTACATTCATGGAAAACTGGAAGCTGAAAATTTTTACGAATCCAATACTTTCTTCTATTCAATACAGAATGGAAAAACTGGAATGCTCCAAATTTGTACAAGGAAAGAAAAATGCTGCCAAAAGTAGAAAAGCTGAAAGTTTTGTATTTCCCCCCCCCCCCCCCGAGAGGTTTTACAAGTACGCCCCGATGGGGGGGCCTGTGCCCCCCCTGGCCCCTGTTTCTATACCAATGCCACTGAAAGGATGCTGGAGAATGGAACAAAGACAAGAGAAAACATTCTTAGATTTCCCATGTGGAAATGTTTACTTATTTCTAATTGGAATTACTGAAATGAGTAAACTTCTAGGTTTAATATTGCTATATTTAATATTGCTATATTTGGAATATATGCTTTTCCTTGAATACCTTTGGCACAGGGGTGCAGAAATGCTTTTACTCCCAACATTTCTTCCAATCCATATAAAAATTTCTCCAAAATGCAGGAATGATTTTAACAGTGTTTTTGTAATTCATTGTTCAAATCGATATCATTTGTATATTTTTCTGCAAAATTTCCTGAGACGGCTAAAATTTCCACCGATTCTAGATTCTGCACCTCTGCTTTGGCACAGTGCTAATACACTCTTAATTCATTTAGGTAATGAATTTGATAAATCATAAATATTACTGAATTGCATGCTTATGTGTTTAAAAAGATAATAATAATATGAGAGTGTTTGCAAGAATTCACGTGATTCGTTCCAGACATATTTGGTTATCTTTATTAAAAGCTAAATTTTATAATATGTTCAAAGATTCACAATTTTAAAAAATCTAATGTAGTACTCACTCTTTATCCCAAAGTTTGAATTATAAAGATCTTTTATTATACAAGCGAAAATAAAGTTGTTTTAGAATTTGTGATTTGTAGTAACGATCAATAATCAGGCATGAATCAAGTAAAAATCATCAAAGTCAAATAAACAATGACAACAATGCAGAAATCACCAGACTTAATAATAAAAATTACCTTTAACTATTTCAATATCAACTATAAAGAAAATGCAGATTGATTCATTTATTTTTAGACAATCTAATCTTGCCTAGTAATATGAAATATTATCACACATCTGATTTTCCTTGTAAAATAATTTTCACAACATTCTACTGATTTGTTTTTCCACACACATTTAATGAATACACACACACTCAAGCACATTTAATGAATGTTCCTATATTAGGTATGGTTTTATTTACGTTTGAATATATTTTGGTTTGCATATCAATACACATTTTTATACATAAAATTTTCCAACGCACAATTATATAATATGTATTAAAATAATAAAATGTTAGTCAACATTACAGGAGCATATTTATGAAAAATGGACCACTTAATATGCATTAAAAAAATACGTCAAAAGTATCTAATAAGCTCAGCGCTTAAGAAAGTAACCACTATTGATTTAAAAGTTGAATTACTAATAAATTTAGCAAATTTAATTTTTTATAGAAGAAATTAATTTTATGTTACAGAAAATAGAAATCGAATCTCAATACTCAAGATATACATATATACACTTTTTATTAAACAAACTTTTTAAAAAATTTGTGCTAGAAATTAAAAACTAAATCATAAATTTTACTAGTTTTACGCACAAAAATTACATGAAAATAGCAAAATTCAAAGTAGTAAATATGTTTTTCATTACAAAATTAAAAGTTACCGCCCAAATTTTGATAAATAAAATACAAAAATAATTAAGAGATGTATTTTCTTTTAAAAACTGCACACCTGGCAGTACATAACAATGTGGAGAAACTAATTCGTCCCAAAAGAAGAACTTACCTGCATATAAATATAGGAAAAGAAATCTCCAGATCTTAAAATATTGCACAAAATTACGTTCAATGGTAAATGCATTAATTATTCGCCAAATAAATTACTAAATGCATAACGTAGGATTCTTGGTTAGACAGTCACACAGTGTTACAAATTAAATGGACATAATCCGTCCGTACTTCATCGTAGCCGGCCGTAATGTGGAGTGATGTGATTGGACGGCATTGAATGAACAAGTGATATTTTCGATGTGATTCTACTCAAATTTGCTTCATCATGAGCCTTAAGGAAATTGCATTTTCTATTTTATTTTCACGAATTACATAGTAAAATTAATATTTAGTGTGACATGTACCTAATGTAATTGTAGTACTAAAATATTTCATTCGATCTTTATTAATCACTATTAGAGTTTTATATAACTTCTACTTTTATCAAGCAAACTTAATCGTAATCGTAATCAAACAAAATTAAATAAAAGAGATTAGTTGTAAAAATTTGATTAAAAAAAAATAAAATAAATAATTTGATTAAAAATAAAAAGACTTTATATAAGACTTATAATCATAGATACAGTAATATATCCGCGATTGTAATGAAATGCTCGCCCTCTGGTAGGCTAAGGTGAATATCATACCACTGATAGCTTTCACGCTCAAACAACGATAGAACAACAAGAAAGAACAATAAATTAATACACGTGGCTATTATATTTACTAACAACTGCAGTTGAGAAAGCTCCATCTATCGATCATTACAAACGCGGATATAGATCTTCATGTTATCGAGCAAAAATTTATGATGCCGAAAGAAAGTTTTAAAATCAGCCATTAGAAGGTATTTAAACAAAAAAAGAAATATGAATTTGAAACTGTATTTGGAGTTTTTCATTCATCTTTAGTAAATAAATTATTCATAAATTTTATTTACTAAATTATCCGTGTGTATTCCTGTGTATAATTTACTAGGGGAAAGACAGCCATTAGAGTGACATTTCCTGAGAAAAAAGGTATAAATTTTTCACATGGTAATACAATCCTCTTTCTACATCTACCCTACCTTCATGACTTTTCCCTCCCGCTGATCACTCTATGTCTTATTACTATATCTATGCTTATAATTATATATATTGTAATAAGGCATATTCCGTTCCGTGATGATGCCTTTTCACTCGGGGAAAAACGGCCATTACAGGGGAATTGCAACAGCGCTCATATCAAAAGCAGTTTTATAGTATTGAAATACACACGGATAATTTAGTGAATAAAATTTATGAATAATTTATGTACTTTAGGTGAATAAAAAAACTCCAGATACAATTTTTTTTTTTTTTTTTTTAATAAATAATAGCATATATATCAGTTTCAAGACATTCCACAAATATTTACACTATTTACAGGCATTAGAGCGCAGAGAAACAAACAGTCAAAACTTTTGTACTTTGTTGGAAAATACAAAAATTTTAAAGTCGAAATTTTATCATTTATTTGACTTTAACATAAAAATAAAGTTTACTCAGCACTGAGAAACTGTAATTTTTTATAACTATTTATGTTTTGTTAAGTTTTATTACTCTTTTATTTTAAATTAATATTTTTATATATTAAAACTTTACCTGCGCCATTACTAACATATATTTAAAAAAAATTTTGAAAATCCCATATCATAAAAAAAAAAAAAAAAAAAAAAAAAAAAATGCATTAAATATCAAAAGAATATTTATATCATAATAATAATAACAAAGCAACTGATTATAAAAATTACATTTTTCATAAATTAGTGAAATATAACTTATTGATAAAAACTTATCCCATTTCCTTTTATATATTTATTTGTACTATTAAGCCACGCACGATTTCGGCATTTTCAAAATTCATCAACATTCTATTCTTTACTATTACGGAGCTTCAATTTCCGGTAACTGTAATGTCTGATGCTAAAAAATTTTTTCGGCATCAAAAATCTTTGGTCGATAACATGGGGATGATAGATCTATATAAATTACTATATCTTTGCCTTCTATGCTTATAATCCTCTCGTTCCACATCTACGTTCTAATACCCTCTACGTCTTCGAAGCACTTGTGTTCTTCGTTCTTGTGTAGGAGCACTAGAGCGACGTAAAACCCACTCAATCTCTCATGCTACAGCGTTTCCTTTCCTTTCTCACTTTAAAATTATACCTCTGGGGGCTGGGGGGTCACCGAAGCGGGAGAGCCATCCCTTCCATGGAGGATCAAAATTGCGATGGCATGTCTCCGGACCACATCTAGGGGTGAGTCCCAGACCGTCGCCAATTGCCCATTGTGCAGCACTAGTGCGATGTAAAACCCATCCAACCTTTCTCAATTTTTTGTTACTTTTTACAGTCGGCAGTAAAATTATTGAAGCATCAGCAATAATTCCTACTTAAAAGATGCGTACCTAATACTGTTCTATTAAGTAAATATTTGTCGAGCCACGATCTTAGTCCTATGCTGTTTATAAAAAAGTAAGTTAGTGATAAAAATTTTCGATCAAACTATTAAAATATATATGTATAATGTGTGGATGTGTGCTTCAATAATTTTTCTGCCGATGGTATATTTATATCATCAATGTTTGGAGGTGATTTTATTTTCTCTCTTTATCAGGAATGTTATATTTATGTATCTTTCTTATAAGCTTGATTATGACATTTTTCATAAATCTTAATAATAGAAAGTTTAGAGCATTGTTATTATCATTGATTACATATTAGAAATTTGAATAAACCCCAGACTAGTAACCTATTTGTTCCGAAACATCACATTCCCACCAATCCACCAATTTATTCGTCTCACCAACATTGCACTTCCACCCTAGCAGGTTTCCACTTCCACCAAAGCGATTATGTTATCGCCAAAAGAAGGCGCCCATTTATCCAAAAACCGCAGTGATGTTCGCGGAATTTTCCTTCACAGCTAGTACAGCAATTCTTACTCTATTTCCTATCACTACTCAGCACACATTTATTTATTTATCTTTTGCTATTAAAATCATAGATATAGTAATAAGACATAGATTGATCACTGAGGGGCAAAAGTGATTCTTTTTTCTCGGGAAAGAAAGGACAGCCATTTTACTCTATTATACGGTGTCTTTCCCCGAGTGAATATACACGGGAATACACAACACACAGATACCACTGCTCGGCATAAAAATTGCCTCTGACACCATTTCAGCATATTCTTATGTAAAATGACCACCTGAATCCGAATAGGACGCCCATTTTTCCCTATCACCCGCCGTTTTTTAGGAACGGTCCCCTATTTTTATCATTTTTCGGTGATTTTATGGCTATATATTTGATTTTTAGGAGGGGAGGATTATTTTAACCGTTAAATATCTTCTGAGGGGCTACAGAGTTGGAAAATTCTAAAAAATGGACATTTGCGACAAGGGAAAATTTTTTGGGGGGATTTGCCACTGAAATTAAGCATTACATATCTTATTTTTTTTTAATATGTTATTAATGTTATTTTTTAAATTTTATATATTTTTTTGTTTTTAGGTGTTAAATTAACTGTTCTCCATTCGTCAAATCAAATTCATGGTCATAAAATTATCGAACAGGGAAAGAAATTGAGGGAGGGGTGGTGTATCTAGAAAACGGTGGGTGACTGGGCAAAATGGGAGTCCTATTCGGATTCAGGAGGTCACTTTACATAAAAAATCAGCAAGAATGGTATCAGATTTTGATTTTTTTTTTTTTTTTTTTTTTTTTTTTTTTTTCCATAGCAGTGTAATTTAGCAAATAAAATTTATGTACTAAAAGAGAATGAAAAACTCCAGATACCCATTATACTTCTTTGAAATAAAAATCGTCTGCATTCATCATGAAAAACAATTTTAATACATTATTTGTATTGCGAAAATTTGTACTGGATTATATATATGGAAGAAACTCTTGTGGTGGCCACAATATACTCAGGAGCGGGCTGGGCTGATGCGCCTTCTTAGGCAATAGGCTAATGCGTCCCCATGGGCGATAGTCTTATTTTTTTTTTTTGGGGGGGGGGGAGTTAGGCCTTATAGATATACCTTTAGACTTTGTATGATTTCTATCCCATAAGGAAAGAAGGGTGAAGTGCACAAGAGTTTGCAGTTCTGAGTGTCGAATCCGTGGCATCAATCAAATGAAATTTTTATAAACAGCCTTATTGGAAATATGGAAATAAGACAATTTTTAATGGGAGCTTGAGTGAGTTATTGAACTAATTTAAAACCTAAATATAGATGAATTTCGGAAATGCCATTGCCATAGCATAATTAAATAAAATAACTGAATTGAAACTAACAACACATTCAGCACTGGCACGTTTAGCACACCCTCCCAAATTAGAAATTGGTGCTCTCATCTTAATATTTAATTTGCTGAAGTTGTTCGTTTGTTCTCTTCGCATTACTTTATCCTTTGATATATCGGTTCCAAATCTTGGGCACACACTACTTAACAGGTAAGACACATAATGATGTATTTTTAGTTATTAAATTTTAATTAGTTTTTTTTAAAATTAATTTTGAATGATTTTAACTTTAGATCATGGGAAAATTTTCTTCGTTTTAATCGTCGTGATTAAAAATGAAGTTTTGTATTAAAAAAAGAAACATTTCCTTTTGACGCGAACCAGCCTTTTTGGCACAAGTCAGCTGTGAAAGGGCCTTTTCTTCCTTAAAATCAGACTAAGATCAGTATTATGTCTTGAGGCCCAAATCTTGAGGCCTTTCTTGCGATGCAGATCTAAAGAACAAAAATTGCATCAATCGATAATGATTTAATAATAAGCAAACTCTGTCATCACAGCTCTGAAATGAAGAGACTCTTCGTATTGTTACAACGGATTAAATCTTTCCTAATATTTCAATTATCCTGTTGCAGTGAAAGTAGTTTTACAGATAAAGGGGAAGTTCATTCACTTTCAGCGAGATCCCCCTTGGCAAAAAATTTGGCGATGAATTTAGCTATATAATTTGGCAAAAACAACGAGATATATAAATTAGAGTGCTGATTCAATGGATGAAGTATTAGCTATCCGTGGTTCAAGATGATTCACGTGACATGCTCTAATAGGTTGCTGTGTTTGGCCCTTTATCGCTATTTTGGCATTTAAAATAGCAGCTCGACAAATTATTATTATTATTAGGTAACATCACAGTCCGATGACCGAAATAAATTGTTTTTAAAATAGTTTTACACATATTTCACATTTTAATAAATAATAAAATACTTTTTTTTTTTCATCGTTTCCCAACAAAGTTTAAAAGTGTTTATAAAAGAAAATTTAAACTTTTAAAGAGCTAAATTTAACAACAAATAATAATTTTTCAACTATTTTTAAGCATTTTGTCGGTTAAAGTTCAACTACACGAAATAAAAAAGAAGTAAAATAAAAATCAAAATGATTTAGAACAAAAGAATATTAAACTACGTAAGTAAACAAAAAAATTGGCTTATGCGAAGAGAAATCTCCAAACCATTGCCATAGAAATTTACTAAAAATAAGCTGTTACCAAGGGAACCACCGAATACGCAGGTGCAAGGAGAGCATGTCACATGACTCATCTTGGACCTTCTCAAGGGTTACCATTTATCACTCTACTTTATATATCTCGTTGGGCAAAAATAGTAGTTTAGGGTTCCTGAAGTTTTGAATCTGTATCTTGCACGGGGGCCGAGTTCTAGAACTTTTCATGGGTTTCTGGATTGAAATACCTCGAAATCCCATTATCAAAAGGTATAAATAAGATTGAGTTGACTTCTGCGAATGAGTGTGCAGTTACTACGATTCAGAGTTGTTCTGAGCGATTGCACTTTGGAAATTGAGCTCTAAGCGACAGAACTTTGTTCGTGAACTAGCGATAATTTATGCTCTGGAGTATTTAATGTTATTTGCTTTACTCCTGTGGAACAAGAGCAAGTGACTGTTTTCTTGTACAGTAAAAAAATTCAAGCCAAATGACGGGCAATGTCCGGCAGCAGAGATTCCAGGCAAAGTCCGTATAAAAAAAAAAAAAAAAAAAAAAAAAAATTGGACCGCAAATAACGTATTCCCCGTAATTTTACGTTTTAACAAACATACGACTGAATATATCAATCGTTATTTCCATGAGTGTTTAAATAAACTCTCACAACCAATAAAACTACAGTTATATGTATTTTCAGTTTCAAATACTATGCGATTCTTGCACGACGTCACTGAAAAGCTAACACTTTACATTTGAAGGGATTATTTGACCGTAAAAATACAGTTTGATGGCAGATTTGAGTAAATTACGTAGATTATCAACTTTTGCCTGTAAAAACAAATGCCAGTATTCTAAAATTATGCTTTCATGACATTAAATTATGGGCTTTAGCCGTTTAGATAGCAAAACAGTCATTTCCTGTAAAATTAAACGCTCAGATCCCGTGATTTTACACATTTTTCTTTCTTTCTTTCTTTTTTTTTTTAGTGTGGACTATTTTAGAGCATTCGTCGAATACTGACTTTTGCGGTATGAGTGGCAGTTTTATTGGACTGTTTTACATAAAATAAAGTGCATTCGTCAGCCAGAACTTGTCTGTTTATTACGAACTACTTTCTCACATAAGAAAGTCGACAAGTTTTCGTAACAGTATTTTGAGTGTAATGTATAAATCATATTGTAATAGATGGTAGTGTTTATGTAATTGTAATATTACGTAAGTAAACAAATGAAAGTTACGCACTGTTAACATTTATTTTATACTTTGCATTACTGCCGCTATTTCATATGAAAATCAGAAACAATGGAATAATGAAAAAGAATAAAAACTTCCATTAGAGCTAATGTTCAAACTCTTAAAAATTAATTTAAATCTAGTACACAGTGGCCATCACAAAATTTTTTTCTATATTTTCCCATACAAATTATTTGTTATTTTTACTTTCCGAACACTATAGTGAGGAAAGTATTGTAATCATGTCAAAAATCCGAATTTGAGATTTTGATGTTTCTATACGTTTCAAGGTTCTCTGAGTCCGTTTCCACTATTATTACAATGATGTATGTATGTATGTGTGTGTGTGTATGTGTGTGTGTGAGTGAACACGCTAGCGTCTAAACGCTTTGCTCGAATGAGCTATAAGTTGGTGCGCATGTTGCAAATCACCATAGCACGAACCCTATTGATTTTGATGAATCTAGCCCTTATAGTTTTTTACAAACAATTTTTTTATGCACTTATAGATTATAGTTTTTTTACTGGACACAAAAAAAAATTCTTTATCATTATGGCCTATGGGACCAAAATCTTAAAAGTGCGATAGCATCTAAACGCCTTATTCAATTGAGCAAAAGATTTATACACATATTATAGGTTACAGATACGCAATCTGTATAGATTTTAGAGAATTATAGTTTTTTTACAGGGACACAAAGTAAAATTCTTTATCATTATGGCCTATGGGGCCAAATTTTTAAAAGTGTGATAGCGTCTAAACGCCTTCTTAATCTGAGAATTTTTTTTTTACATATGTTATAAGTCACATTTGCAGTTGCACCAACTGTACAAGTTTTGGTGGATTTAGCACTTACCGTTTTTTTACAGGGACACAAAGAAAAATTCTTTACAATTATGACCTATGGGACCCAATTTTTAAAAGTGCGATAACATCTAAACGCCTTATTCAATTGAGCTGAAAATTTATATGAATATTATAAATCACTGTTGCACTCACTATAAGCATTTTGGTGAAGCTAGCATTTATAGGTTTTTACAGGAACACAACGAAAAATTCTTTATCATTGTGATCTGTGGGCTCAAAGTTCAGTAGCGTTCAATAAAACATCGTGTAATATAGGGAGAAAAATACTCAAACACTCTATTATGTTTTTCTTTCTTTTGTTTGTTTAACAACTCCTCTTTCTTTACTTTATCTACAAAACTGTTAATTACTCAATGTTCGGAAAGTCGAGGGGAGTCACTCGAGATTTTTTTTATTCGTTATGAATGCAGACGAATTTCATCTTAGAGAAGTATTACACTAAATGACCATGACCAACAAAAGTAAAATTTTACCGTGCAGATGATATTCTTCACGATCTCGGGCAAAATTGCAGTATAACCGCGCTACCTATGGCGGATACGCACTCAGTTTACTCAGCATAATGTCTCATAATGGCCTTTACATATATCAAGTTTAGTTCGATTATACGCAATAGAACCAAAAATACAGCCATCCCTTATATTGTGGAAATCGCTGTATAGCAGAATCACCTGTCAAATGGTTGGCACCAAAAGTTGACATAACCTAGTTTATGTCAAGGTTCATCTGTATATATATATAAATTACGTGTCACGATGTTTGTCCGGGGTAAACTCCTAAACTAAGGAACCGATTTTAATGAAATTTTGCACACTGTGTGCAGTTTGGTCCAACTTGAGAGATAGGATAGTTTTTATCTCAATTTATTGTCACAATATTGTTTTATTGCAATTATTTGTTAATTATAGACCTTTATTAAAGTTGCTCCAAAATATCTGTGAGTTCCATTAATTTAATTGTTGCCAAAAAAAAAAAAAAAAAATACGAGTTCATTTTCTTTCGACATAAAAATAAATACATTTAATCAAACGTGAACGTTAAAAAATTATAAAAAGTTAAATTATGCATCTCACGAAAATTGACGTCATAATCAATTTAAAGATTTTATACACATTGATAAAGTGCTAATGTAGTTCTATCATAGATATAATAATATATATAGATCTCTCATCCCCATGTTATCGTACAAAGATTTTTGATGCCGAAAAAAAAAAATAAATAAATAAATAAATAAAAGCTTTGGAAACAGCCATTAAGTGGTATTGGAAAAAAAAAAAAAAAGAAAGAAAGAAATATGAATTTAAAACTGTATCTGGAGTCTTCCATTCCCCTTTAGCAAATAAATTATTCATAAATTTTATTTGCTAAAATATTAGTATGTATTCCCGTGTGTATTCACTCGGGGAAAGACGGCCATATTTTGGTAAAAACGTCGTCTTTTCCCAAATGAAAAGGAATAACTTTTTTCTCCCGAATGATCACTCTATTCTATATATGCTATACTATATCTATGAGTTCTATACGCAAGCGAAGTGTGACTCACTGACCGTCTGTGCAGCCAAGAAAAAGATTTCCTATGTTAATTGCCCACTGGATTTTTTAAAAGAAATTATTAAAAATCGAGGAAATTTATTGCCCGATTTTAATCCTAATATTTGGATATAGATATGTATTAGTTATCGCGGGTGTGAGATTGAATTATTTTGCTGTCAAATTGACAAAATTTTAATTTTAAATTTCAAAACTCTGTCGCCCTTGGCTTTTTTTATTATTATTATTATTATTTGGCGATCAAAAGCGTAACACGAAAATATACATGCCAGATGTATGCATTGTACGAAATGTAATATGTATTATTCATTGTACGTATGTATGACATGTAATATGTATTGTACGAAATATTGTTTCATATTATTCATTACTCTTTTAATATAAGTTGTTAAAATAACCATGATTTTTGAAAGGAATTAAATATTTTCGCCAGATAATTTGGCGATATTCCTTTTTTTTCGCCAAGGATGACAGAAATGAAATCTATTCCGCTGCAAAATATTAGTATCTTACATCAGATATTTTATTTAGACATTTGAAAACAAATTTGACTTCAAACTATGATAGAATAGTTATCATTTTCCTTTTAATTAGTATATTATTAGTATATTAAAATTTAAAAGCATGGTATAAAAAAAGTTTTTTTTTTTTTTTTTATCTTATAATTATTCTTATCTTAATCCTCAATTTTTCCCATCTTTATTAACTTGAATTTACTATTAAAATTTTAACATACTCAAAAACTTCTCATCACTTCGCTAAAATACACTAAACTTTTCCAAAATCTTTTTATATTTAAAATGATACATGTATTTATTTTAAATGTCCAATATTTCATAAGATTTCCAATTTTAAAGTTTTAAAATATTTATCAAATTTACTTATTTTTCTGGTTTAGCCTTATTGTTTTCCTTTTTATAACTACAGCTGTTGCCCTCTTTAAAATATTTAAAATGATGAGGTCATTTTATAGTAAAATTATCCATTATAGCATATATTATATTTCACTCCTCCATAAAAATTGATTTTAAAATCGCCTGTTTCTTTTATACTTTTATTTTAATAGAATTTTAATAGAATTTAATTTATATATTAGTCATTTTAGCAATTTTATCCAAAGTAGCATTAGAAATAATATATATCACTTCTCCATTAAAATTTATAGGACCCTACAATAAAATTAATTTGTGCTTAATATCAACACTACGAAAATTTTTATCAATCGCTTCCAAATTTTGACCTAAGTTTCAAATCTCAACCCTGTGGGTTTTTACATCGGCTACAACATTTTCGTCTTTGTTCGTAAATAATAATTTGACTGTACTAAATAGTTTACAGCCGTATAATTCAACGTATAACTTAGTCACAGCAACGCGTGGCCGGGTCTGCTAGTTTACATATAAATTTACATGCATTTCTGTGCAGTGCAGTATTTCCTGAAATATAACCTTCCCTGAAATTGCGAAAATTACTGTATAGCAGCGCTATCTGTTGAGCGATTGGCACCAAAAGTTGACAGACATTAATTTATGTCAAGGTGCATCTACATATAAATGTATATGCATTTCTGTGCAATAATTCTTGAGATATAGCCTTCCCTGAAACTGCTGAAATCGCTGTATAGCAGCGCTGCCTGTTGAGCGATTAGCACTAAAAATTGATACACTAATTTAAAGGTGTGTTTGCATATAAATTTATATGCAATTCTGAGCAGTAGCTCTTAAGATACAGTCGACACAAACTCTTGTCACAGTAAATTATCATTATTTATCTGCAAAATGCCTAAACTATCCCCTTTTCGTTATATATAACACTAATAACGACTTGCACCCTCCGAAAATCCAAGGTATGCGCCCTTCCAGAGGATCCAGTCCGCTCCTGAGTATACTAGTTATGTATTAAAACTTCCGCGGCTTCTAACTACATTTAAAAGAATTTTGAGAATTCCATGTTACTTACTAATATAAAATATTTAAAAATATTTAAAAAAATTATTCCATTAAATATGAAGACAGTAATTATTTCATAATAATAACAAAGCAACTTATTATAAAAATCATATTTTTCATGAATTACTTGAATATAACTTATTTGTGAAAACTTATCCCATTTCTTTTCATAAATTTATTAGAAAACTTAAAAGCCGCGCAATATTTCGGCATTTTCAAAATTCATTAACATTCTATTCTATTACTATTTTCGAGTTTCATACTCTCTAATGGCTGTTGCCAAAAAACTTTTTCGGCATCAAAAATCTTTGCTCGTTAACATGGAGATGATAGATCTCTAGGAGTTACTATATCTATGATTAAAATAGATTTTCCTTTTCCCCAGTATGCAGAACATGAGAAGACGAAAGCGGTTTTGCATATCGCCTCCCGGCACAATTCATAAAACGGCAATTTTAAGTTTATGCCACTGCAAAATGCGTGCCGCAATGTGCATATAAAACGGTTCATCTAGTTTGCTCTGTATCCCAAAAATTCTCCTCCTGAGAAGCAATCCGCGTTTGTAATGATCGATAGATGGCGCTTTTTCAGCTTTTGTTGTTAGTCAATAGAATAGCCACGTGTATTTATTATTGTTCTTTTTGTTATTCTACGAATATTCGTACTATAATTTCTCCGCCATTACATCATGGAAATTTGATTGCGTTTGGAAAAAAAAATATTTCAGTTTATTCAAAGTCCGATCGGACGTAGATTTTTAACTGAAGTTGAACAAATATTAGTTTCAAATCATCTGATTAATTCTTTACTTCCATTAGCCGAAGCAACTGAAATTTTAAATTTGTCATTTGGAAATAAATGGAAGCTTAATTCTGGATTTCTTGATCCTTTGGAGTTACAATGGAGCACACAACAGTATGTGTTATCTTTTTTACCGGATTTATTCATTTTTATTCAATAAATATATGTGAAACTAAACATCGGCAAGCAATGGCGGCTTGATGAAAGCCGAATTAAAGCATGTTAATTGTAATTTCACCTTAGCCCACCAGAGGGCGAGCATTTCATTACAATCGCGGATTGTGTCAGGTCAGTTTAATAACAATGTTTATCAACGCGTTTCGTTATCTTTAAATTGATTTTTCTCAAATACTGCATTTTTAAGTTGTGTCACTCTTCTTACCGGTGTGTGGTATTAGATAAAAAGAACGATCTATGGAGTCCGCATATTTTGTATTAAAAAGGTTGAAGAAATGTAAAGAACGGATGCGCAGCATTCATAACCAGTGTTGCCAGATTTGGGGACTTTTTTATTCAACTCGCATCAATAATTTTGAGAAGTGATATTTGCTATACATAATAGACGTTTATCTTTCGAAGTGCTTAGGCAACCGTTACAATTAAAATTTAGCGGCGGGGGTTGAATAAAAAAGTCCCCAAATCTGGCAACACTGTTCATAACCAAGAATCCTGCGAGACGCAGAGTATAAGAGTATCCAATATCAGTAAATATATGAAATATAAACTTTCAAAAGATGCAGCTTGAAAAGAATCGGCGATTTTCTGATATTCATACTAGGTTATTAAATGAGATTCAAAAAAAAAAAGAAAAAAAAGAAAGAAAGAAAGAAATCTGGAGTGACTCCACTCGACTTTCCGAACATTGAGTAATAACGGTTTTGTAGATAAAGTAAAGTAAGAGGAGTCGTTAAATAAACAAAAGAGAGAAAATTATAATAGGGTGTTTGAGTATTTTTCTCACGATGTTTAATTAAACGCTACTGAACTTTGAGTCGAATAGATCATAATGATAAAGAATTTCTCGTTGTGTCCCTGTAAAAACCTATAAATGCTCGATTCACCAAAATGCTTACAGTTAGTACAACTGTGACTTATAATATTCCTGTAAAATTTCAGCTTAATTGAATAAGGCATTTAGACGCTATCGCACTTTTAAAAATTGGATCTCATAGGCCATAATGATTAAGAATTTTTCTTTGTGTCCCTGTAAAAAACTGTAAATGCTAAATTCCCAAAAATCTATACAGTTCGTGCAACTGTAACCCATAACATGTGTGTAAATTTTTTGCTCAGTTTAATAAGGCGTTTAGACGCTATCACACTTTTAAAAAATTGGCCCCATAGGCCATAATGATAAAGAATTTTTCTTGGTGTCCCTGTAAAAAACTATAAGTGCTAGATTCACCAAAATCAATAGGGTTCGTGCTACGGTGACATACAACATACGTGCCAACTTTCAGCTTATTCGAGCAAAGCGTTTAGACGCTACCGTGTTCACTCACACACATACACACATACATACCACACACATACATCATCGTAAAAATAGTGAAAACGGACTCAGGGGACCTCAAAACGTGTAGAAGCATCAAAATCTCAAATTCGGATTTTTGACATGATTACAACACTTTCCACACTTTTACATAATGTATGTTCGGAAAGTAAAAAAAGTTACAAAATTAATAAATAAATAATTAAAAAAATCGTTAATAAATTAAAACAGACATAGAAACGATAAAACGACAATAAACATCCGTTGTTTAGGTTTTAATCTCAGTAGCAGAATTTCCGGTATCCATCTACAATAAAGCAAAATTTGTCTGCGATCCTGGAATACTGAACAAAGTCTATAGTATCACAAGAAGTATTAGTAATTCATAAAATATATAAAATTTGCACTTAAAAAAGAAAATAAATTAAAAATATGTAACAAGTATAGCAATCTAGACACATAATGTAAATTATATTTCTAATTTTAAGTCTGCAATTTCTTTTTAAGATGTTAAGTTAATCTGCAGAACTTTGAACAATCTGCTGCTCTCGCTGGTGTGCTGTACTTGCGCTGTGTCTGCTACTAGGATAAGAGGCGACAATGCTTAATCCTGTGGGCAGCCAGGACCCGTGTTATTCTCTGAAAAAATTTGTTTTCACAATTACTCATTACGTGATGAATTTTTTTTTTTTTTTTTTTTTTTTTTTTTAATTACGTTTTCGCTTTCGCATTTAGAAAATTCATAACCGTTAAATTAGTATTCATTTTCGAAAAATTGATTTTTAAAATTTTAATTTTGAGTTCAAAAGTGTGAATTTTCATTAAATGCATCTATCTATTTCAATTTTTAGCCGTAAACTTTATATAGTAAAAAAAACAAAAAAAAAAAAAACAAATAAATAAAATAAAATAAAATAAACTTTGGAAAATAAGTAGGGGAAGTCGGGGTAATAAGAGACAAAAAATATTAATAAAATCTATACTATTAATCTAAATAACTTGAAATAAATATCTCGTATTAATTTCATTAAATGGACTCCTCTTGAATTTTTAGGTGATTTTTGAACTTAAATTTTTTGTTAATTTTGTTTTTTAAATTTTCATTAAATCCTTGTCTCTAATAACCCCCCGTGGGGTAATAAGAGACCAGGCTTGTAACTGTCCATATATAACAATGTAAAATCATGTGAGATAATAAAAGACATCTGGAAACAATTCTGAATCAGCCAATAGTTTTTAATTTTTATTATTTACATCCATCCAAAAAATATGTTTTCTCGAAAATTAACTGTCATAAATGTGTTTGTGAAATTCATTTATTTTAATGTTAGGTCCTAAATAATATAATATTGTACTTAATGATAGTTCTACATAATCAACATAACCTAGGGATTAACCAAAAACATCAATATAATTTTTAAAATGGGCAGAAAATATTTTACCCATTTTCTAAAGTGTAGGCAAAAAAGACGTATCTTTGAAGTGTATACAAGCGAACAAAATGTTATAAAAGATTTTTCTAGTAATTATAAATGAACTTATTTATTATGTAATGAAGTATTAATGATTAAATACTAACTTATACACATTCTAAACATAAATTTACATAATCATAACAACTAAATATAGTCTAGCCAAATCAGTAAAACTGCTTTTTGATTTAAAGTGAAAAAAAATGTTCTCTTGGTAAACTTAGATTGAACCCAACACTTGGTAAACTCTTCGTAAACTAGTCAGGCACAATTAACAGAAACTACAATGGGGGTGGGGGTGGGGGCACAGTAATTAACAATGGGGGTAATAAGAGACTCATGTCTCTTATTACCCCCACAAAAAATAAAAATGGGGTAATAAGAAACATGCCTAGAACATGTAAATGAAGAATGCTTTCAAGGTTTTAAAAAATTGTACATCAAAGTCATGGTCAAAAGGTTACATATTAATAAATCCCAAACATCTTACCTACAAAAAAAAATAAAGAAAATTTTAGAAAAAGTCACGAACTTTCAGGGTAAGTTCAAAGTGAAGGGTTTTTTCCGTCGTATAAAAAGTATTCAAAATGTGTTATAAACTTCTCAATAAGTGTATTGTAGTAAAGAATACACATGATACTTAATATTACACATTTTTAAAGTTGTCTAAGTATATTTTTTGGTGGGTTTTTTGACTGCGTCTCTTATAACCCCTGTCTCTTATTACCCCGGCTTCCCCTACTAATTTAACGATTAGGAATTTTCTGAATGTAAAAACGGAACCTAAAAAAATACATTATGTAAGGGATAATTATGGAAACAAATTTTCCATAGAATAGCATGGACTACGGCAGTCAGCGAGATTGGGTATTGGCTGCTTCTAATGATATTATACTAATACGGCCTTCTTTAGGTCAAAACCTTCCAAGAAATAAAAGTATCAATATCTAAGCATCCATTAAGAAGTTGTAGATGCCTTTCTCATTCTGTAGGAACTTCAGTTATTAGAAATGTATAAAAAAGAAAGAAAGAAAAATATAGCCGATACCTTACATTTATCGAACTTTTATCAAAAAGTTCTTTTGATGTAAGTTCTTGGAACAGCTTTCGTTATTATGTTATTTTGATAAAAGTTCTTGAGGAATTTTTATGTTAGAGCTTTAACTGCAAAAGTGAAACAGTTAAACCATTTCTTTTTGAAAAAGTTCAGTAACTGTTTCGAACCCTACTGATAATTTTTAGAAAGTTGCATTTAATATTCTTTAATATTATACTGTTATTATATTGTTGCGTACTTGGGGGTTCGTGAGTTGTCCGAGAATGAAAGGCCAAACTTACAAAAAATTCAGTAATTTATTCACAGAAAGTTCCAGAAAAATACAGGTCAATAAACCAATTATCAGCTTCAATTCAAGCAGTAACCACAGCTTAAACAATAGCTGTCAATAGCAAATCCACAGTACAAACTGTATAGCAATAACACTTGAAGCAAGTCTCTCTCAAAGAGGCTCAGAGCAATACAAGTACTGGCGAAGCTGGCTGAAAACTGAACTGAACTGACTCACTGCCTTGGCGAGAAGCGCTCCTTATATACTGTTCCATGGAACCCAGATTTTTCGAGAAAACTCTAGAAAGTGGTCAACCAATCAACTTACAGCTTCCATATTTGGTATATCCCTAATAACGATTTTCTCGCCAAGGTCGCCAAAAAAATCGCCAAGGTGGGAAAAAGTCGCCAAATTTGGCGCCAAATCCATTACCTGCCTTATTGGGGCTTTTTAATGCGTTTTTAAGGGAAAATAAGGCTATTTCAACGCTAAAACGACTAGAAATGCACAAAATTAGCACTTTATCAACTTACTAAGCCTCTTTGAAAGAATTTATACAAAAATAAACACAATCATTTACAATTTTGTAACAATATAATATTAAACTTTTTATTTTATGATAAATGTTTTTTACTTTCCGAACACTATAGTAAGGAAAGTATTGTAATCATGTCAAAAATCCGAATTTGAGATTTTGATGTTTCTATACGTTTCGAGGTCCTCTGAGTCCGTTTTCACTATTTTTACGATTATGTATGTGCGTGTGTGTGTGAGTGAACACGCTAGCATCTAAACGCTTTGCTCGAATGAGCTGTAAGTTGGTACGCATGTTGCAAGTCACCGAAGCACGAACCCTATTGATTTTGATGAATCTAGCACTTATAGTTTTTTTTACAGGGACACAAAGAAAAATTCTTTATCCTTATGGCCTATGGGACCAAAATCTTAAAAGTGCAATAGCATCTAAACGCCTTCCTCAATTGAGCAAAAAATTTATACACATATTATAGGTCACAGTTACTCAATCTGTATACAGTTTGGAAAATCTGGCACTTACAGTTTTTTTACAGGGGCACAAAGAAAAATTCTTTATCATTATGGCCTATGGGGCCAAATTCTTAAAAGTGCGATAGCGTCTAAACGCTTATTTAATCTGAACAAAAAAATTGTACACATATTATAGGTCACAGTTGCACGAACTGTATAGATTTTGGTGAATTTAGCACTTACAGTTTTTTTACAGGGACACAAAGAAAAATTCTTTATCATTATGATCTATGGGCTCAAAGTTCCGTAGCGTTTAAAACATCGTGTAATACAGGGAGAAAAATACTCAAACACTCAATCATGTTTTTCTCTCTTTTGTTTGTTTAACAACTCCTCTTTCTTTACTTTATCTGCAAAACTGTTAAGTACTCATTGTTCGGAAAGTCGAGTGGAGTCACTTCATATTTTCTTTTTTTTTTTTTTTTTTTTTCGGTTGTGAAAGATCAGTTACTTTTATAGAAAATTTTTTAGATAATACATTTAAAGCGAATAACTTGATATACACAAATGAGTTTTTAATAAATGTCATTTAATATACATTTTTATATATTTAAAACCAACGCATTGCGTTGTATGGTAGGGTTTTATATTGTTTTTAATATATATTTAATTTTTATTATTATTAATGGCACTTAATAAGGTTTTTGTATTTAAAATCAATACACTGCATTTTCTAAAAGGGTTTTTTAATTGAATTTAAATATTTTAAATCTAATTTTAATAAATGACACTTAAAACATGCTCTTATCTATATATATAAAAGAAGACTTCCTGAGTGAGGGGGTGATCTATCAACGCCCAGACCAAACCCCTGGACCTAGAAGCATGAAATTTTGTGACAATGTTCTTTCCATGACGTAGGCATCCACTAAGAAGCGATTTTACAAAATTCGCCCCCCAAGGGGGGGATGGGGGGAAAAACGTGATTTCACAAAATCCTTCATATCTCAAACAAAAAAAACAGATATCCGTAAAATTTTTGCTTTAAAATATAGCTAACACAAATGTCTAAAAACCAATTTCTGGAATTTTCAAAATTCGGTCCCCAAGGGGGGCGGGGGGGCAAAACGTGATTTCACATGCGTAAAAACGTGATTTCGCATAATCCTATATATCTCAAACAAAAAAATAGATATGCGTGAAATTTTTGCTCTAAAATATAGCTAATGCAAATATCTAAAAACCAATTTCTGGAATTTTAGAAATTCAGCCCCGAGGTGGGGCAGCAGGGGGGGGGAGAGGTGGGGGGGCAAAAAATAAAAAGAGAGTTAGATCGTTCAAAATTGGTATATAGAGGTTTTCGATACCTGCAAATCGATTTCGGATATTTTCGAATTTATAAAATTATTAGGAGGTGCGGGAAGGGGGGGGGCGGCAAGGGGGGGCTATGGGGCAAAAACAAATAGAAATACAGGTAGGCCGTTCAAAATTGGTACAGTTAGGTTTTAGATGCCTGCAAGTCGAATGGGGATATTTTCGAAAGTGTAAAGTTATTAGGAAGGCCGGGAAAGGGGGAGGGGAGAGGGGGGGAGGGGGGCAAAAAAATAAAAATAGAGTTAGATCGTTCAAAACTGGTATATAGATGTTTTCGATACTTACAAATCGATTGCGGATACTTTCGAATTTTTTAAATTATTAGGTGGGGCGGGAAGGGGGGGGCGGTAAGGGGGGGGGCTATGGTCAAAAACAAATAGAAATACAGTTAGGCCGTTCAAAATTGGTACAGTTAGGTTTTAGATGCCTGCAAGTCGAATGGGGATATTTTCGAAAGTGTAAAGTTATTAGGAGGGCCGGGAAAGGGGGAGGGGAGGGGGAGGAGGGGGGCAAAAAAATAAAAATAGAGTTAGATCGCTCAAAATTGGTATATAGATGTTTTCGATACTTACAAATCGATTGCGGATACTTTCGAATTTTTAAAATTATTAGGTGGGGCGGGAAGGGGGGGCGGTAAGGGGGGGGGGGCGGTAAGGGGGGGGCTATGGTAAAAAACAAATAGAAATACAGTTAGGCCGTTCAAAATCGGTACAGATAAGTTTTAGAGGCCTGCAAGTCGAATGGGGATTTTTTTGAAAGTATAAAGTTATTAGGAGGGCCGGGAAGGGGGGGCAGAGGGGCAAAAAAAAAGAAAATAGAGTTAGATCATTCAAAATTGGTACATAGAGGTTTCCAATACCTACAATTCGATTGCGGATATTTTCGAATTTTTAAAATTATTGGGAGGGCGGGAAGGGGGGGGGAGGGAGTAGAGCGGTAAAAAAAAAAAAAATAGAGATATATCGTTCAAAACTGGTGCATAGAGGTTTTTGATACTTACAAATCGATTGCGGATATTTCAAATTTGTAAAATTATTAGGATAGACAGGAGGGGGGGGGCGAAGTGGGAAAATAATAGAAATAAGAGTTAGAGCATTTTGGGAATTTTTTCCGAAGGCAGTGAGAACCCGGTGCGACATTTTTCCTACTCAGATTTTGTTTCTCTTTTTTTTCATGTGATAAAAATTAATGCAATTTTGAGAATTCATTATAGTGATTCATTTAAAAATAGGGACCAGCGAAGCGGGCGTTGCCTGCTAGTTTTTGAAATAAATACACTGAGTTGTGAAAAAAAAAAGTTTTAAATTGATTCTTATTACTTTAATCGGGTTCTTATAAGCATTTCTTTATGCATGTCTTATATTTGAAATCAATGCATCGCGTTCTACTAAAGGATTTTTAATTAATTTAAATTCTTTTTAAGTATGTTTTTAATAAATGTCACTTAAAATACGTTTTTGTATTTGAAATCAAAGCTCTGTGTTGCCCCAAAAAATTTCACATTTAATTTAAGTAATTTATTAAGCGTGTTTTTGAGAAAAGTCATGTAGTATGTTTTTGTAATGGAAATCAATACGCAACGTTGTATGAGAGAGTTTTGAATTGATTTTAAAAGTTTTAATTGTGTTTTCAATAAATATTTCATCATTATTATTATTATTATTATTTACATCGTATTCTATCAGAGAGTTTAAAATTAATTTAATTTTTACTTTCTTCTATATTCAACAGAAGAAAGTACTGGATTGGTAAAAATTTTCGACTTCCGATCTTCCATGGCTTTACACGTTTTGAGAGCTGCAGAACACGATTTGACCATTTTTAGAAAATGTCTATCTGTTGCTGTGCGTGACAAAAATTTTGTGGCAACTGTATATCCGGAACTACAGCTCAGATTTGTATATAAATTTATATGTAGATGCACCTTGACCTATATTAGTGCCTATCAACTTCTGGTGTCATATATGCCTATATGCTTTTATATTTAAAATCAGTGCATTGCGTTGTTTGAGAAGGTATTAAATACATGCGATTTTTAAGTGAAATAAAATATTTTATAAATTTTATTAATAAATGACACTTAATCTAGGTTTTTATTATTAAAATCAATCTATTCCGTTTTATGAGAGTGTATTTAGTTGAATTTTATTTTTAAATGAGTTTTTAATAAATATAGTCCTCGAATTCGGAAGACAGTACTCGATAATCACCTTCATCCCCAAAAAATTTGAATGCACTTTAAGGACGCAGCTGATAAAATTATTAATGTTTTATCATAATAATTTATTATCTATATAATAAACTAGCAGGCTACGCCCGCTTCGCTGGTCACTATTTTTAAATGAATCACTATAGTTAATGAATTCTCAAAATTGCATCAATTTTTATCATGCGAAAAAAAAAAAAAAAAAAAAAAAAAAAAAGTGATTGGAAAAAATGTCGCAACGGGTCCCGACTGCCCTTGACAGCACAGGCAATTGTGCGCTGCGCACACGCATTTATGTTCAACACTCTTAATGAATCACTATATTATCGTAAGGGAAAAACATAATATATATATATATATATATATCCCATCAGTGGAATAATCGGTTCGGGCCACCACTGCCTGCGTCAGCGCATACAGGCTTGCATGCTCCTTCACCTACCGTTCCCGCCTCTCCTAATTATTTTAGACTTTAAAAAATACTCGCAGTCGTTCTCTCGGGCTTTTAAACCTAATAATACTAATTTCTAACATTTTATCTGAATTTCTTTATTTTTACCCCCGCTCCCGATCCCTTCCCGCCCTTCGTAATATTTCTGTACTTTCGAAAATATAACGCAATCCATTTATCGGGCCTCAAAACCTAACAACACTAATTTTCACTGCTCTAACTCTTATTTATGTATTTTTGCCATTTCACCTCCCCTTCTCGTCTATCCTAATAATTTTACAAATTCGAAAATATCCGCAATCGATTTGTAGGTGTCTAAAACCTCCATGTACTAATTTTGAACGACCAAACTCTCTTTTTATATTTTGCCCCTCCGTCCCCTCCTCCCGCCCCTACTAATAACTTTATAAATTCGGAAATATCCGCAATTGGTTTGTAGGTATCAAAAACCTTTATGTACCAATTTTGAACGGTCTAACTCTATTTTTATTTTTTTGCCCCTCTACCCCCCCCCCCCACACACACACACTCCTTTCTGACCCTCCTAATAACTTTACACTTTAAAAAATATACTCATTTGACTTGCAGGTCTCTAAAATCTATCTGTACCAATTTTGAACGGTCTAACTGTATTTCTATTTTTTTTTACCCCATAGCCCCCCTTTCCCGCCCCACCTGGGACGAATTTCTAAAATTAAAGAAATTAGTTTTTATGCATTTATGGGAGCTATATACTTTAGAGCAAAAATATCTTACACATATATTTTTTTCTGTTTGCAATATAAAGGATTATTTCAAATCACGTTTTGCCCCCTCTCCTTCCCTCCTTGGGGGCTGAATTTCGAAAATTCCAGAAATTAGTTTTTAGGTATTAGTATTAGCTATACATTAGAGGAAACATATATCTGCTTTTCTGTTTGAGATATATAGGAGTATGTGAAATCATGTTTTGTGCTTGTGAAATCACGATTTGCCCCCTTTTCCCCCTTGGGGACCGAACTTCTAAAATTCCAGAAATTAGTTTTTAGATAATTAAATTAGCTATATTTTAAAGCAAAAATTTTACGGATATCTGTTTCCTTCTTTGAGTTATGAAGGTTTTTGTGAAATCACATTTTGCCCCCTACACCCCCTTGGGGGGGGGGCGAATTTCGCAAAATCGCTTCTTAGGGGGTGCTTACACTATATGTTCTATAATCTGACCCAGTTTCGAGTCAGTGGCTCCAGTAGATTTTGCTGTGCGTTAATGAGTCAGTGAGTGAGTGGAAGTACTCTTTTATATGTTTAGATAAAAGTTCTTTCAGTTACCTTGTACACAAAAATTACGAAATTTTACAATTTAAGTAGATTTATTTTATCCTGCCATCGAAATTCGACACGCACCGACATATTTGTTCTCAAATTAAATTAAAAATATCTTGCAATTTTAATAAATGTTAATTAATATACATTTTCATATTTAGTCAGTGCATTGCATTCCCTGAGAATGTTTAAATTGATCTTAAACATTTCAAATGTGTTTTTACTTACTTCTATGTTCAATAGAATAAAGTATTGGATTCGTAAAAATATTCGACTTCCGATTTTCGACAGATTTACACGTTTTGAGAGGTCTAGAATATGCTTTTACCATTTTTAGAAAATGTATGTCTCTGTGTGCGTGTGACAAAAATTTTGGGGCGACTGTATTTTCGGAACTATTGCTCAGAATTGTATATAAATTTATATATAGATGCGCCTTGACCTGAATTAGTGCCTATCAACTTTTGGTGTCAACCGCTCAACAGGTGGCGCTGCCACATAGCGATTTCAGCAATTTAAGGAAAGGCTACATTTCAAGTCCTGTTGCACATGATCAAACAAAACTTGATATGAGAGAAGGCCATAAAAGATACATTATGCTGATTCAAGTTAGATGCTTATAGGCCGATAGATGGAGCTGCTATACTAAAAGTTTCTTCGATAACGGGAAGGCTATATCTCAACTTTTATGGCATAAAACTGTACGAAACTTGGTATGTGAGATAATCATTAGAAAAACGTATTTTTAGTTTCTTCTATATTCAATAGAAGAAAGTATTGGATTCGTAAAAATTTTCGACTTCCAGTTTTCGACGGATTTACAAATTTTTAGAGGTTTAGAACACGATTTAACCATTTTTAGAAAATGTCTGTATGTCTGTCTGTGTGTGTGTGACAAAAATTTTGTGGCGACTGTAGCTCCGGAACTACTGTTCAGAATTGTATATAAATTTATATGTAGATGCAATTTGACATAAATTAGTGCCTATCAACTTTTGGTGTCAACCGCTTAACAGGTGGCGCTGCTATACAGCGATTTCCGCAATTTAATGGTTTTATCCCAGGTTCTGTTGCGTATAATAATAATAATAAAAAAAAAAAACTTGATATGTACGAAGATCATCATGAGCCATTATGCTGATTCAATTTGGATGTTTATTGGCCAACAGGTGGCGCTGCTATACAGCAATGTCCGCAATTTAAGGGAAGGCTATATCTGCGGTATTACTGCACAGAATTGCATATAAATTTATATGTAGATGCACTTAACATGAATTAGTGTCTATCAACTTTTGGTGTCAACCGCTCAACAGGTGGCGCTGCTACACAGCGATTTACGCAGTTTAAGGAAAGGCTGTATCTCAGGTTCTATTTCGTATCATGAAAATAAACTTGATATGTCAAAAGGCCATTATGAGACATTATGCTGATTCAAGTTGGATGCTTATAGGCCAATAGGGGACGCTGCTATACTGGAAATTTCCTCGGTAACGGGAAGGCTTTATCTCAACTTGTATGGCATGTAACTGTACGAAATTTGATATTTGAGATAACCATTATGAAAACGCATTTTTTAAGATGTTATTTATAGACAATACTGTCTTTCTTTGGATATTTAGTGTTAGTTTTCTCTAAGATGAAAATCATTTGCATTCATCAGGTTAGATAAATTTAATAAATAATAGTTTTAATAAATTATTTGCACTTAGTGAATTTGTATAGGAAAACATAGAAGAAAGTCTTGTAGTGGCCATAACATACTTCTTTTTAGAAAATGTCTATCTGTGTGTGTGTGTGAGAGAGAGAGAGAGAGAGAGACAAAAATTTTGTGGCGAGTGTATATCAGGAATTACTCCACAGAATTGCATATAATGTTATACGTAGATGCACCTTAACCTAAATTAGTGCCTATCAACTTTTGGTTCCAACTTCACAATTTAAGGGAGGGTTATAAGCTCAGGAATTACTGCGCAAAATTGCATAAAAATGTATATGTGAATGCACCTCGAGATAAATTAGTGTGAATCAAGTTTTGGTACTAATTGCTTGAAAGGTGGCACTGCTATACGGAGATTTCCCCAGTTTAACGGAAGTCTCAGGTTCTAATGCGTATAATCAAACAACACTTGATATGTGCGAGAAAGCCATTGTGAGACATTATACCGATTCAATTTGTATGTACAGGGTTAGTCAAAAAGAATAGGACAATAAGAAAACTATTTTTAGACGAATGTATGTTTATTGTTACCAAACTACAGCTACGTATGGACAGATAAACTATCAAAGTTTTGTCTCATGGAACTTCCAATTCCATGGCTGCACGATTTGTCGACTTCTGGGGACTTCGTTGAAAGGATGCACGAATGGATTTCACAGTTTCTTCGGAGACACGTGGTCGTCCTGTGCTTTTACCCTTGCATAAGCAGCCCGTCTCCTCAAATTGTTTTACCCACCTCGCAATGGAATGTCGATGAGGTGGTTCCTTGTCATACTTGGCTCGAAATTGTCGCTGGACCGTAATTACTGACATTGTTTTAGCAAATATCACACAAAACGCCTTCTCCTTGCCTGATTGTGCCATTTTGAAAACAGCGTCTCCTAGCGGCATTAACGTACATGTGTGTTGCCAAATAAAACTTTGATAGTTTATCTTTCCATGCGTAGCTGTAGTTTGGTTACAATAAACATACATTCGTCTAAAAATAGTTTTCTTATTGTTCTATTCATTTTGACTAACCCTGTATATCTACCCTGCTATAGTGCAATTTTTCCCGAGAACAGTTCAACTTCTATAGCATTTAACTGTACGAAACTTGATATATGAGATAACCATTATGAAAACACATTTTTTAAGATGTTAGTTAAACTGTCTTTCTTTGGTTATTTAGTGTTAGTTTTCTCATATCTGAAAATCGTCTGCATTCATCATGGTAGATAATTTTTAACCCTTTGAAGCAGATTTCTTATCAAACATAATTTTGACACTTTTTTGATAGTTTTAAGTTATTTTAGATCTAAATAAGTGGAAAATGTTGTATTTAAAATTTTAATTAATTTTGGTTCTAAAATATAGAGTGGGGCACCGGTGTCCCTTTCTGCGTTAAAGGTAAATTCATCATGGGACACGGGCGTCCCATGAATACATATTTTTACAAATTGCACTTATTTACAATTACTTAGATATAGGAGTAGCAATAATTCATTACTGATCTTTTTAAAATAATCCAATTTAATTAGAAATAAATTTTTGAAATGGGTTGATAATTTTTTTTCAAACTACTTTTATTTAACATTTTTATTTTAGTAAAAAATTTACTCTGATAATCTGATAGATTTTTTATAGTAACTATTAAACTCTCTTTTATAATAAAAAACTATCCTATAATAATAATATTTGTAATAAGAGCGTCAAAAAATAAATAAGCAAAAGAGACACCGGTGTCCCATCTGCTTCAAAGAGTTAATAAATAAAGTTTTTGTGTAAATTTTTTGAACTTTATTGTGAATTTGTATAAGGAAACATCGAAGAAAGTCTTGTGGTGGCCACAATATACTAGTTAATAAATGCCTTTTAACATATGTTTTTATATTAGAAATCGACGCATTGCGTTGCATGATAGGATTTTAAATTCGATTTTATACATATCTTAAATGTTTTAAAACATATCTTTAATACATTTCTTATTCGTTTTAATATGCATATTGTTTTAACATATATCTTAAGTATATTTCTAATGAATGTCACAAGATATACTGAGGAATACCACCGCTACTTTAGAATGTAGAAAAAGAGGAAAAAAGAAGCTAAAAAACCCATAGAAACAGCATGGGAAGAAAACCAACAAAACTCACAACGTCAAGTGTGTTTAAAAAAAAAAAAAAAAAAAAGGCTCACACCGGAAGTAATAAACGGACAAAATTGACTAGAAAAAGAGATCGAACAGCGGGAACGGGTGGGCTGGGGCATTGGTCTTGTCGTAGGTATATTTTAGATGATGTTCGAAAATATGCAAATTGATTCTCCAGTGATAGTATGTAAGAGAAAGCAAACCTAAAGTGGAGGTCATTTGGAGAGAGAAGAGATAAGAGGGGAAGGGTACAGGGTTTACACTCAGAACGTTTTGAATTCATTTTAAATATTTTAAATGTGCTTTTAAGAAATATTTCTTAATATACGTTTACATATATGAAATGAATCCCCTGAGTTTTCTGAGAATGTCTTAAATTGAGTTTAAATATTTTAATTATGTTTTTAATGAATGTCATAAGATATATCTATTTATATTTGAAAGCAAGGCATTGCCTTCTCTGAGAATTTGTCTCTCCATTTTGAAATGATTTTATATATTTTAACTGTGCTATCATAAATATGCATTTTGATTTTAAATATTTTAAACGTGCTTTTAATAAATGTCACTTAATATATGTTTTTATATTTGAAATCAATCCACTACATTCTCTGAGAACGTTCACAAGATGTATCTTTTTTACTTCCATTACCCTACTACCGTAGGTAATGAAAGTATTGTATTGGGTCCAAAAATTCGATATCCATATTTCACCTGATTTACACGTTTTAAGGTCCCCTGAGTCCAAAAAAGTGGATTTTGGCAATGGGTCAGTGTGTATGTGTATGTCTGTGAGTGAACACGCTAGCATCTAAACGCTTTGTTCGAACAAGCTGAAAGTTGGTACGTATATTATAAGTCACCATAGTACGAACCGTATTGATTTTGGTGAATCTAGCACTTATAGGTTTTCTTACAGGGACACCAAGAAAAATTCTGTATCATTATGGCCTATGGGGCCAAATTTCTAAAAGTGTGATAGCGTCGTAATGCCTTATTAAACTGAGCAAAGAAAATATACACATATTTTAGGTGTCAGTTGCACGAACTGTATAGATTTTGGTGAATTTAGCACTTACAGTTCTTTTACAGGGACACAAAGAAAAATTCTTTATCATTATGGCCTGTGGGATCAAATTTTACCTTTCTTCTATATTCAATAGAAGAAAGTATTGGATTCGTAAAAATTTTCGACCTCGAGTTTTTGACCTCCGTTTTCACTATTTTTACGATGATGTATGTATGTATGTGTGTGTGTATGTCTGTGAGTGAACACGCCAGCGTCTAAACGCTTTGTTCGAATAAGCTGAATGTTGGTACGTATATTGTAAGTCATCATAGTACGAATCCTATTGATTTTGGTAAATCTAGCACTTATAGTTTTTTTACAGGGACACAAACAAAAATTCTTTATCATTATGGCCTATGGGACCTAATTTTTAAAAGTGCGATAGCATCTAAACGCCTTATTCAATTGAGCTGAAAATTTATATGAATATTGTAAGTTACTATTGCACTAACTATAAGCATTTTGGTGAATCGAGCATTTATAGGTTTTTACAGGGACGCAACGAAAAATTCTTTATCATTATGATCTATGGGCTCAAAGTTCAATAGCGTTAAATTAAATATCGTGTGCTATTTGGAGAAAAATACGCAAACAATCTATTATAATTTTCTCTCTTTTGTTTCTTTAACAACTCCTCTTACTTTACGTTATCTACAAAACCGTTAATTACACGCATTGTTCGGAAAGTCACTCCAGATTTTTTATATTTAAAAGAAAGACAATACTTTCTCCGAGAATGTTTTGAATTGTTTTTAAATATTTTAAATGTGCTTTTAATAAATGTCATTTAATACGTTAATGTATATTTGAAACCAATGCACGGCATTCCACAAGAAAACTTTAAATTGAATTTAAACAATTTAATTTTGTTTTTAAGGAATGGAAATGGCACTTAATGTATAATCTTATAACTGAAATCAATACATTGCGTTGTATGAAAGAACTTTAAATTGATTGTATATTTTGATTGTATTTTCAATTTATAAATTTAATATTTATATGTTGCATTGCGTTCTATTAGAGGGTTTTAAATTTTTTTCTAAACGTCATTTAATGCATGTTTTTACATTCAAAATATCCATTGTGTTCTCTGAGAAGGCTTTTAATTGATTTTAAGTATTTTGAATCTGCTTTTAATGAATGCCGCTTAATATACGTTTTTGTGCTTAAATTTAGTCCACAGCTTTCTCTGAGAAGGTCTTAAAAATTTAAATATTTTAATTGTGTTTTTAATAAATTTCGCAAGTTATATCTTTTTTATATTTGAAAGCAAGGCATTGCGTTCTCTGAGAATGTTTTGAATTGAATTTAAATATTTTAAATGGGCTTTTATTAAATGTCGTTTAATATACGATTTTATATTTGAGATCAATGCACTGCGTTCTCTAGAAACGTTTTAAACTGAATTTAAACATTTTAATGTGTTTTAATAAATGTCGGTTAACACACGCATATATATATATATATATATTTTTTTTTTTTTTTCAAATCAATCTATTGCGTTTGAGTTCCCCATCATACTATAGGTATGGGGAACTTAGGTAATCGTGAAAATTTTCGACCTCGGTTTTTTGACGTTTTTACACGTTTTCAGGTGTGAGGAATCAGAAAATGACAAAATTTGTATGGTGTCTGTTAGTGTATTAGTCTGTTAGTGTGTTAGTCCGTTAGTCCGTTAGTTTGGTAGTCTGTGTACACGATATCTCAAGAACAAATTGTCGCAGAGAGGTCAGATCAGTTTTAAAACATTACTTTCGACACTGGCAAGAACCCTATTTATTTGGAACATTCGAATTAAAAAACTTCGTAAGTTATTAGAAATTTACGATTTTCTTAACATGTAAGAATAGGACAAAAATTCACTTAAACGCGCATTAAATGGAAACTTTTTACTGTAAAAATGTCAGACCAGTTTTAAAATATCAGTTTTGATGCCAGAATGAACATCAGTAACTATACATATGCTACTTTGAAAATTTCGCAAGTTATTGGAAATTTACGAATTTCTTAACATATGGCAGTATAGGGCAAAATTTCACATAAACGTCAATTTTGAGAGATATTTCCATCGTAAAGATGTCAGACTACTTTTGAAATATTATTTAGGACACTGGCATGAATATTAATGACTAGGAATTTTTCAATATAAAAATTTCGTAAGTTATGGGAAATTTACGAATTTCTTAACATGGCAGAATAGAGCAAAATTTCACATAAACGTCAATCTTTTGGACATTTTCGTCATAAAGATGTCAAACCACTTTCGAAATATTATTTAGGATACTGGCATGAATATCATAAACTATGATTTTTCCAATTTAAAAAATTCGTAAGTTTTTTGGAATTTACGATTTACTTAGCATGTCAGAATAAGGCAAAATTGAGCATAAATTTCCATTTTGAGGATCGTAAATACATTAGACAAATTCAAAATTACATTTATGATATTGGTTTGAACATGATTGAATACAATCATTCTAATAGGAAAATTTCGTAAATTATTCGTAATTTACGATTTTACCAACATAGCGAAATTGTAAATTTTTCATATAAATATGAATTTTGAGGATTATTGCATTGGAAATAGTAGCATGAAAACTAAACAACGGAATTGACCCTGATAAAATAAATTAATAGATTAGAATAAGATAAATATATCGAAGTGAACGGTGGATAGCCTATTAGGCTGGAATTTCATTCTGTCACTGTATCAAGCTTTGGTCAAATTCTTTTTTTTTTTACATGATTATAATATATCTCTCACTAGAAATTTATGAGAACATAAATAGGATGGGGAACTGAGCAGAGTCCACCTACGCCAACTAGTTTTGAGAAAATTTTAAGTTGAATTTAAAAATTTGAATTGTTGTTTAATAAAAGCCACAAGATGTACAGTGCTCGTAGCGATCGTGTTTGAAGCGACCCTGTTCGGAGAGAAGCGCTGGAAAATTGTCTGAAGTGACCCTTCTATATCTTTTAATTTTTAAATGCAGTATAAGAGAAAGTCGTGGGGGGTGGAGGCGGGGCCAGCGCGAGGATGCTAAGAGCTGTTTTAAAGGGCATGCTCCAAGGTCTGAGTGACGTCACACAAGTGATCTGACCACCTGCTCGGTGAGAGAAAATTTCATCGGGCATCTTACTTTTCAGAGTTTATAACTCGTTAGAACTTAAATTCATTCAGTATAAAAGATTATTTAAAATGTACATTCATGTATTATAATAAAATATAACTATAGTTTTCATTTTTACTTTTAGTGAAAAGTTTAATGTACTTAAATGCTGATAAAATAAAGTAAAAATGATATAACATTAGACCATCAGAGTAACGGCTTTTAACTGTCATTCTTTTTTATTATTATTATTAACATACATTTTAAGTCAATACTATTGTTATTACTCTAAATACTAACAAATTATTTTAGAACATAACACTTTATCATGGTTTTAATTTTTGTTAAAGAGAGAGTCTAAGTTAAACAGCTGTCTCAGCGTCATGCATTTTCTTTGTTTCTTTTTTATTTTTAAAATTGCATGGCTTTGGAAATTTTCTAAACAATTAATTAACAAATTCAGAAAGCGGTCCTCTGTCCTTGCAAATCTGAAGTTCAAAGTAGAAGTTTGAAAAAAAAAAATAATAATAAATAAATAAATAAAATAAATGCTATTGCAATACTATTACTACTGCTACTAATAAAACTTAACATTGAAAATTTTAAGTCAGACAGTGTGTGACATTTTCTAGTGCAGACGACAAATTTCTACACTATTGATGACAATTGTTTACGTGGAAGAAGGATCTCTAAGGGGTCCTTGACTGAAATCATGTGTGTTTCGGAGAAAACCAGGAAAAATTCTGAATTGCTAGGTCGAATAGCATGATTAGGGTTCTAACACGGCACTTTTAGTCAAACAAAATAATAATAATGAGAATGAGAAAAAAAAGAAAAGAAAAACATTACAATTCTAAAATTTTCTTTTATTTATTTCATGGTTGAGCGCCAAAGGACCTGCCCCTTTAGCCCTGCCCATGCCCTCTTTTTGTCCCAAAGGACTAGGCGAGAAGTTAGTTCGTAGTTACAATACTTCTATGCATATAAATAAATAGAAAACATATAATACAACATACAGTACAATATATAATACAATAGAAAAAATAAATAATACTTAAAAATAATATTAAATAATTGATGAATAGAATCAATGTTCTGCATAAGAATCCATGTATTAGTTAATAGTGACAATTCCTTTTTGTACCACTAAAATTTTTACTGTCATTTTTAATTTTGGTATAGTTATTCAACAAAATATTTGCTATTCCAGGTAAGCATTGCTTATGATTAATAATATAGTACAAATCATTTCCACAAATGCATCTATTCGAAAAATCTATTCCTAATATTTCTGCTTTTTCAATGGCTAATTGCATAATTAGTTTTTTGGGCTCGGAAAACATTAAAAAATCATTTTCATGTTTGCTGCTTATTAACTTATTAAAAATTTGAAAACAATTTACAATCATGAAAATTAATGTCTTGTGGCCATTTAAGCCTACCTCTATCACATAAAAATAAATATTCATAAACATCAGGAGAACAAACTACGTCTAAAATTTTATCTTTTACAATTGTTGAAATACATTCTTTGCAATTCAATTTGTTTGATACTTTAAAGGCAATATACCCTGCAATAAATATTAAAACTGACATAACTTTATCTGTGATTTCAATATCATCTATACTGTTGAAAACATCATAAAAAATTTCTGGAACTTCTACATCATCTTTAACTTCATTAGACAGATTATAGCTAAAATCTTTTAACGTAAAATCACCGTGTTTTTCGGAGTACAAACTTATTACACTTAAAATTTTTAGTTTTTTTGAGCTTCTATTTAAAAACAGTAATGTACTCTTTTTCAGTATCATAATTTGATCTGCACTGAGGAGCACAACACTTCTTTCCCATAATTCTCTCCCAATGAAAACTGTGTTAAAAATTCACAAAAAACTTTTATCAAAATAAGTATTAACGAAAAAGTATACATAACATAATCAAAAACAACATAAGACAAGCAAACGCAATGGCAAGGAAGCTTCCTTCTTCTTCAAGTCAGATCACATTGTTGACGTCATCGGCAGTAAAAACCGGTCAGGAGCAGGCCCTTTAAAACTGCTCTGAGCATCCTCGCGATGGCCCCGGTGGAGGGCCCCACTAGATTGTTACGTAGGAATGGATTTCCGGAAATTCTCAGTATCACCTTTCTACCATGTTTTTATTAACTCGCTTTCTTGTTTGTTTGTCCAGTACAAATCTTGCAATCGATTTTTAACTAACTTCCCGACTAGTTAGACATTTGAAACTTTTAGAATGGCTCAGAACACGATGATAACGCAATACCTCGAAGCCCAATTTTCGAATTTTCGATTAGCTTTCTTTTAATTAATTATAATATGAAAGTAACCTCCTAATAGCTTTAAAATTAGCCATTTAAATATTAGCTATAATTTAATTGCTGCCAATTTTATTTGTTTGCCAAATTAGGTTTGTTGGGTTTATGTTTATTATTGTTTGCTGTTTGATGAGAAATCATAGACTCATAATACGAACAGTGAAATCGAAATCTTTGTTTTTATTGATTAAAAGTCAGTATTCTGTTCGCATTAAAAAATAAATCGTTCGTTTGGAAAGCAATAGAAATTTTACTTAATACGAAGGATATGTGACAAAATTATGCCTTTGCATTAAAAAAAAAAGAAAAAGAATCTTTCTTCTTCAGGCAATGGTTGCAAACGGAAGACTGACACCACGTGCAGACTCTTTTTACTAGATGTTGGCGGGCCTCTAAACTATCAGCCAGGGTTCTTTACATATCGGATGAGGAAACCAGTCAGTCGAAGCGACAGACTAGTGTATATGACCCCCCCCCCCAAATAAAAATAAATAAATAAATAAAATAAATAAATAAATAAATAAATAAATAAAAATAAATAATAATAAAAAAATCACAGAGTACCCGTATCTCAAAATGCATGAAATTACATATTGCAGGAATCAGTAATACGCACGTCTGTATGCTTCGTGTACATAAAAATAAATAAATAAATAAATAAATAAATAAAAAAGTCACGGAATACCCCTATCTCAAAATATATGAATCTAAGAAATGCACGAAATTACATATTGCAGCAATTAGCAATATGCACGTCTGTACGCTTCGCGTACATGAAAAAGAAAAAAAAAAAAAAAATCACAGAATACCCTATCTCAAAATGCATGAAATTACATATTGCAGTAATCAGTAATACGCATAAAAAAAAAAAAAATCAATAAATTCGTGCAGTAGCACTTTCAAACTTAAAGGCCTAAGGCTTTCATTTATTAATATTTTTTAATTTTCAGCACTAATTTTATTTATTTACGAAGTATAGGACGTTCACTTAATATATGCTCTTTAGAAGGGTCGCTTAGCATTAAAGTGCGCGCTTAAATAAAAATTTGTCCATAGGCTCTAATGCTACGAAATTCTTTTGTGTGTCTCTGTAAACGAACCATAAACATTGTATACACTAGTAAAAACTATTCAGCTTATTTTGCGTTTAAAATTAACAATTGTTCCAAATTTAACATCGTTTGGATGACTACGTGACATTGTCAGAACACTTTTGTGAGGTCCCGTACATTAATTAGGAAGATTAAGAGCACATATTTTCTTCAAACAACATAAGTTTAAGCATCTTACTCACGTACGCTAGTTTAATTTTCTTGATTGCAAAGTACTGATGTTGAAATGCGTTTAAACGAAATTCACTCCATACGCCGTAATGTTAAGAATTTTGGCGTGTCCCTGTACACAGTTTATAAACAATATAGCAATAAAAATTATACAGCTACTTATATGCAAAGCTGGAACGTGTGTGCCAATTTGCAAGCCATCCGAAGGACTTTTGCGGCCGCTATTGCGGTACATACAAATTCTTCCCATAGGTCGTAATGATAAGAAACACTTTGGCGTGTCCCTGTACACGAACACCAAATGGAATACACACCTAACACTATACAGCTGTTTCTGTTGAGCTCCTGAACATGTGTACCAAATTTCCAGTGAATAGTGTGATGTTTAGGGCCGCTATCGCGGTACATACAAATTCTTCCCATAGGTCGTAATGGTAAGAAACACTTTGGCGTGTCCCTGTACACGAACACCAAATGGAATACATACCTAACACTATACAGCTGTTTCTGTTGAGCTCATGAACACGTGTACCACATTTTCAGTGAATAGTGTGATGTTTAGGGCCGATATCGCGGTACATACAAATTCTTCTCATAGGCCGTAATGATAAGAAAATCTTTGGCGTGTCCCTGTACACGAACTACAAACGGAATTCACACCCAAAACTATACAGCTAATTTCGTGGGGATCATGAACATGTGTACTAAATTTCAAGTCAATAGCGGGATTTTTGCGGCCGCTATCGCTCGACAAACACACAGACAAGCACACAGACAAACAGACGGAACCCAAATCCGTTTTGAGTCTCAAACAAAGGGCCTCCACTGACGTTTTGGCAATAAATGCATCGCGTCTCACGAGGTTTATCCTCTCAAAAAAAATATCAAAGGGTGTAACATGGAAAGCGAGAAGGAGCATATAAGACATTGTTTGTTATATACGAGTTCGATAAAAAGAGTACGGCAGCCGCAGCATTTCGCAATGTTTTTGTCAAGTTTATGGGGAGGATGTAATAGACAAAAGCCCATGTCGTCGATGGTTTCGTAAATTTAGGGAAGGAGACAGAAGCTGCCAAGATCAGGCTAGGAGTGGACGGCCATCACACGTTGGAGACGACGATATTGGTCAAGCCATAAGGAACAACCCGAACTCAACCGTGCAATAATTAGCGGAGACCTTCACCGGACAACGGTCGAGAGACGGCTGGTTAAGTTGGGTTTTAAGAGAAAGTTGGATCGTTGGGTTCTAACGATGTTTAAGAGTGATTGTAATATGAATTTACTCTACATATCTGTCTTTCTGTCCATGTGCCACTCTAACTTTCGTAAATATTCATAGAATTTCTTGAAACTGATGTAGTACATTATTGAAATTTACTATGGGATGTTCCCCATTTAAAATGGGATAAATAGTACAACCACTAGTACAGAGACACCCAAACGAAGTCCATACCATTGCGTTCTATGAAAGCTATTTCTACAAATCATATTTTAATACTCTTATTTTGTAAAAATAATAAGGGCGTCTAATCATAACTACGTGCACATTTTGTAATCATTGTTGCACGTATATATTACATGGGATTGTTTTTAAAAAAAAAAAAAAAAAAAAAAAAAAAGATTATCAACACCCCCTACCCCCAGATACCTTAATTAAATTTTTTTGTTTTTAATTGCAGTTCAATTGTTGTATTACATACACGCATGCTCACATGTATTATTCAGAAATTTTTACTTTCTTCTATATTCAATAGAAGAAAGCATTGGATTCGTAAAAATTTTCGACCTCGGGTTTTTGATGTATTGACACGTTTTGAGAGCTGCAGAACACGATTTGACCATTTTTAGAAAATGTCTGTCTGTTTCTGTGTGTGTGTGTGACAAAATTTTGTAGCAACTCTATCTCAGGAACTACTGCACAGAATTTCATACAAATTGGTATGTAGTTGCACCTTGATATAAATGAGTGCCTATCCACTTTTGGCAAAAATTGTCTTGCAGGTTGCGTTGCCATCCCGCTTTTTCTAAATTTTTAACATGGTGATATAGGAGAAGATTATGTATAAATGTGCATAAAGAGAATTATTTTTTAGTAATCATTATGAAATTTACAAGAATTATTTATAATAGAGATAGTCAACTGGGAAATTTTTTTTGTATGTGTGGGAGCCTTGCCACCCCTCCCCCCTGGGGGGAAGTCCCCCCTCGAGGGGAATAAATTTTCAAGATGGGTATTTTTCGAAAGGTCTCGTCAATGCCTTTAAAACGAATGGTTGAACTATAAATATGTGATAATTTAAAACAAAGTTATAGATTCTTTTTTTACTGTTAACGAAAAAAAAAAACTGAATTGTTTTTATTTTATTTTTATTATTACTGAGCGAATTTGTATAGGAAAATATAGAAGAAAGTCTTGTGGTGGCCACAACATACTAGTTTTAATAAATCTTTCAAAAATTTTCCATATAGATGTAATAATTGTAAATTACTGAACAATTCCTTAATGAGGTCTATTATGTCTACGATTGTAAATTTTTCATTCATTTCGAATAACATCTTGAAAAATCTTAGCCCCCCCCCCCCCCCACACACACACACAAAAAAAATAAAATAAATAAATAAATAAATAAAAATAAGTTCTTGATCCGCCACTGCGACTAGCCACTCATCAGATTTCTTAATTTTTACCTTTATGTATTAGGATTATACAAGAACATTAAAATACATAATACCTATGGAGGAAACTTTTGGTAAAAATAATTTAACATTTTTAGGCTGTATTAAACAACACAATGTAATCGACACATTCCTTTAAATGTGCAAAAACCTGTTTCCTATAAAATGTGGTATGAAAAATATATGTCCTCCTTCTTAACAAGCACACACAGAAAAATTCCGATGTATTAGTACTGCATCTGGAAATACCTCAAAGTGCATTTCAAGTTGAGTTTTTTTTTGTGTGCGTGTGTGTGTGTTATGCTAAGTTTAAGTAAATCGTTTGATATGTATATAATTTACAGATTACACAAGACTAATAAAAAAAAAATCTGGTGTGAAACATCCACACGACTTCCATTACCCACTATTACACGCATTATATGCATTTTTGAGAGATAATGTGATCAGAAAACATAAAAGTGACCTAAAGAGAAAATCGTTAGAGCCGTTTTTGAGATACAAACTTTTACAAAAAATCAATTATTCGCTGGAAAACAATAATTACATACAAAAGGATATTTAAAAGTGAGTTAATATGGTGAGTTTGAAAAAAAATCCGTACAGCCGTTTTTAAAGGAATGCGCTTGCAAGACCAGAAATTGAGCTATTTATACAGGACGCCTATCCATTTTCCTGAACTAACCAACTATATCATTCGAAAAGACATCTAATAGAGTGTTTATATAGCAAATTTGAAGAAAATCGTTAGAGCCGTTTTTGAGATACGGATTTACGGTCCCACTTCCGGTTTCCGATATCCCACTTCCGGTTTTTCAATTTTCACCAAAATTTGGAAATTACATCTGTACACCAGACGTATTTCAATTCTAAAGTTTCGTAGCTCTATCTTAATTAGTTTCTGAGCTATAATAGCCAGAAGATTCTCCACATACATACATACACACACACACACATACACACTGACCCATTGCCAAAAACCACTTTTTTGGACTCATGGGACCTCAAAACGCGTAAATCAGGTGAAAACCCGATATCGAATTTTCAGACCGAATACAATACTTCCATTACCTACGGTAGTAGAGTAATAGAAGTAATAGGTCAATAGGAGAGTAGAGTAGTAGTATGGGCGGTAAGTCTCTGAATAATTTGAACTAAATTTCTTAGTTTAATAATAGCCTAAATGGGCAAGTTTGAAGAAAATCCGTAGTGCCGTTTTTTAAGAAACCCACTTGTGAGACCTAAAATAGAGTTACTTATACAGGACACTTTTCAATTTTCCTGGAGTAAACAACTAATGCATACGAAAGAACATCTGAAAGGGAATTTACATAGCGACTTTGAAGAAAATCGTTAGAGCCGTTTTTGAGAAACGGACTTGCAGTCAGGGCCAGATTATGGCACGGGCACATAGGGTACTGGCCCAGGGCCTCCAAATTCAGGGGGCCTCATTTCCAAAAATTGAGAAGTAATAGTACAAATTTTTTCATTACATATGTCTATTAAAAACAAAAAATAATTAAATTTTTCTTTCTATATTTTATTAGGGAGTTAAAAAAAATTATTAAATTTTGTGACTAATTTCCTAAACATTGGCTGATCAATGTGCTTCAGTTTTTCATTTGTCTTGAACATAAAACTATTTTGTTATAGGTTGCTAAAAAAAATGAGGAAACAGAAGGTATAATTAAAGGAAAAATTTAAAATATGCACTATTTTTATTTATTTGTTTTTGTTTCTGAGAATGGGTCCTTTGGCGAGCTCTTTAGAGCAGAGTAAGGGGGCCTCCAAATAGCATCAGTGCCCCGGGTCTTCAAAACGCATAGTCGGGCCCTGCTTGCAGTCCCACTTCCGGTTGTCAATGTTTTATTTCCGGTTTTCTTATTTTTTTCTCAAAAATAGGCAAAATCTTCTGTACACTTGATCTGTCTTAATTATGAAGTTTCATCGTTCATCGTTTAGGTGAAATATTTAGAAGGTTCTCCATACACACACACGCCTACCGACCCTTTTCCAAAAACCACTTTTATTTTATTCAAGATATCTTAAAACATGTAAATCAGGTGAAAACTCAACAGTGAAACTCTTCACCCAATACAATATTATCATTATCGATAATAGTCGAGTTTTATTATTTATTATGTTCAAATGATTATTATTTATATACGTGTTAACAAAATACTAACTGAAAAGGGTTATTTGGTTGTATTCGTAATAACCGCACCGAGACAGAACGTGTTACGACGGTGACATATTTAAACGTTTTCCATGCCAATAGTATTGCACGTTTTATGGATGGTACAAAGTACAAAACGTTCTAAATAACAGAATTTTTGAACGTCCGCTAAAACGTTCTTTTGACATGAAACACGGTGTTTGAACGATTCTAAACGTCATTAGATGTTCAAAGAATGTTCCGGTGCCGTTTGCGAAATGTTTAATGAATGAAACTAAAATATTTAAACGGAAGTTGAGGTAAGGCGACAGCCCTCCCCTTTCCACACACACAGAAATTTTTGTCAAATAAAACTGTTCTTTTAAATGCAATGGATATGTTCAGATACAATATCTCATCTGTACCACCTATATCTGTAATCCTGTGTCTATAATAATACACAGTAAGAGAAAGTAACGTAAGGATCACATTAAATTACTTTTTTCTTTCCTATTCCCTCCCTCTCTCCCATACATGATTGAGTTAGATATTAAAATTTAAAATTAACATTTTCTTAAAAAAAAAATTTATCGTTGAGACTTTTATTACTTTCCGAACACTATAGTGAGGAAAGTATTGTAATCATGTCAAAAATCTGAATTTGAGATTTTGATGTTTCTATACGTTTCGAGGTCCTTTGAGTCCGTTTTCACTATTTTTACGATGATGTGTGTATGTATGTGTGTATGTATGTGTGCGTGTCTGTGAGTGAACACGCTAGCGTCCAAACGCTTTGTTCGAATAAGCTGAAAGTTGGTACGTATATTGTAAGTCACCCTTGTACGAACCCTATTGATTCTTGTGAATTTAGCACTCACAGTTTTTTTTACAGGGGCACCAAGAAAAATTCTTTATCATTATGGCCTATGGGACCCAATTTTTAAAAGTGCAATAGCGTGTAAACGCCTTATTCAATTGAGCTGAAAATTTATATGAATATTATAAATCACTGTTGCACTCACTATAAGCATTTTGGTGAATCTAGCATTTATAGGTTTTTACAGGGAAACGAAGAAAAATTCTTTATCATTATCATCTATGGGCTCAAAGTTGAGTAGCGTTCAATAAAACATCGTGTAATATAGGGAGAAAAATACTCAAACACTCCGTTATGGTTTTCTCTCTTTTGTTTGTTTAACAACTCCTCTTTCTTTACTTTATCTACAAATCTGTTAATGACTCAATGTTCGGAAAGTTTTTTTTTTTTTTCCTCTCCCCCATACATAATTGAGTTACATATTCAACTCTGTGAATTTCTTTCATTTGGCTTTAGAATTAAAAGTTTCACAAATATTGTGTTTAGAAATAATTTTCGATATTTTGAACTAAGTTTTTGAAACATAAATTTAGGCCTTCAAAATTCCAAGGCCCCCTAAGCTGCGGCCTCATCGACTTGTACGTCAATCAGACCCTGCCTTATACGTAGAGATTTTTAAAAAGCTTCTCTGTGCGTCTTTTGGAGAGTTTAGAAGTGAAATAGAGCAAAAGCTTCACTTACCTCCTGCAAGCCGATGCCTTTTCTTGTAGAAGGTTGCTCTTCGGCATCCACCACCCCAAGTGGAACAATTTTAGAGACGGCACTTAGAGCCGCGGAAACGCGCCCACTCCTCCTCCTCATCCCCCCACCCCAACTTCTTTTTCCAGCGAAAAATAATGGATTCATAATCTCCAGAGGTCCCTTTCTTTTTCCCTTCGCTTCTGCAAACCCATGTTCCAGGCTTGTTTACCAAAATGCCACGTTCGAGAACTGAATTGCGTCACACTGTGTCTAAAATTTTAGAAAATAGGTCAGCCAGGATTAATAACACAGATTTTTAACTTCTCTTGCTTTTTTCTTTTTAGAGAAAGAGAATGGGATAACTATATCATAGCAAATTTTAGTCTTCAATAGAATGCTGAATTTAACAAATTGCTTATTTATTTAGTTATTTTAAGAGAAAGGTTGATTGCAACCAAGGACGGTTGCAGTCAGAATGAAAGTAATATATTGTGGCCACCACAAAACACTCTTCTATACTTTTCTGTACTTTTCCGTACGCAATACAAATTACACTGCTCTGAAAAAAAAAAAAGGAAATCGAGCTCTAATACCATTTTTGCTGATTTTTGTGTAACATGATCTCCTCAATCCGAATACGACTACCATTTTGCCCAGTCACCCACCGTTTTCTCGGGACACCGACCCCTCCCCCCATTTTTAATCACTGTTCGGTCATTTTATGGCCATGAATATGATTTGGAGAATGAAAAAGAATTAATTTAACACTTAACCTTTTACATGCCACATTCAGATCCGGGGGATATTTAAATTAGTTTTTTACATATTTTGCCTTCTAATGCTCTAGTTTGTAGAACTATCATTAAAATGTATATAAAAAATTTTTTTAACATAATTTTAGATTATTAATAATATATTTATTATTTATTAATATTATTATATTTAATATTAATAATTTAATGCTATTAGATTTTAATATTATTATATTTTATTTTATTTTAATAATGTAAGCTATTTAAACATGCCAGCCCATTTTTAGAAGCATTTGCTTATTTTTCTAAATTATGAAAATTTTTAAACTGTGGGGTAAAAGGGAAAATGGTAGAATAGGCCATTTTTAGAATTTTCTGTACATTTCCCCTTTTATGATTGAACTGTAATTTCTGTTTCAAAAAATCAAGTCATCTTTCTATTATATCTGATAATTTTTTCAAGTCAGTATTCATAATATTTAATTTTTAAATGAATTTTTATTTCCATGTTCCCAAAGAGAAACATTGGCATGTAAAAGTTAAAAACAAAAATATATAATGTTTAATAAATAACATTAATAACAGATTTAAAAAAATATAACAAATATAATACATAATTTCAGTGGCAAATCCCTCCCTAAATTTTCATCTTGTCGCAAATATCCGTGTTTTAGAATTTTCCAACTCTGTAGTCCCGCAGAAGATATTTAACAGTTAAAATAATCCTTTTCCCCCTAAAAATCAAATTTATAGTCATAAAATGACCGAAAAGTAATAAAAATAGTGGGCCGTCCCTAAAAAACGGTGGGTGGTAGGGCAAATGGGCGGCCTATTCGGATTCAGGAGGTCATTTTACATAACAATTTGCAAAAAGGATGTTGAGGTAAATTTTTATTCAGAGCAGTGTTATTCATCAAAATTATTTTCCATGATGAATACAGACGATTTTTCATCTCGGAAAAGTATAACACTCAGAGGACAAAGAAAGTCAATTTCACGTCCTACAGACGGTATATGAAGAAATGTAACCTTTCTTTTTCTTTTTCTTTCTTTCTTTTTTTTTTTTTTTTTTTTTTTTTTTTAAGAGGTAAAAAATGATAATTTTGATTCAAATTACTACAGGTCTATGATTCAACCAGTTCGTTTTATAGGTATTGACACTGGCGAGTTCTTTTAAAATACATTAAAATTTTACATCCCTGGGGATATTTCCCTTCTAGGAAGGGAAAGCGATGATCCAACGCATACAAAAAAAAAAAAAAAAAAACTTGTTTGAGTATTACTAAAATAAATAACATATTGATTAGAAACTGATCTTTTAAAACCTATGAAAAAAAAAAAATTCTGAAAAATGAAAAATATTGATAACTTTATTTTAAATTATCGCAGATCGATGGTTCAACCCTTCGTTTTAAAGGTATTGGCGAGCTCTTTTGAAAGATACCCATCATGAAAATTTACTCCCCTCGAAGGGGGACTTCCGCCCCAGGGGGGGGGGGGGGCGAGGCTCCAACACATACAAAAAAATTTTCTCTGTTAACTATCTCTATTATAAATAATTCTTGTAAATTTCGTAATGATTACTAAAAATTAATTCTCTTTATGCACATTTATACAAAATTTTGTCCTATACCACCATGTTAAAAATTTTGAAAAAGCGGGATGGCAATGCAACCTGTACGACAATTTTTACCAAAAGTTGATAGGCACTCATTTATGTCATGGTGCAACTAAATACCAATTTGTATGAAATTCTGTGCAGTAGTTCCTGAGATACAGTTGCCGCAAAATTTTGTCACACACACACACAGACTTCCTAACTAGAATGTTGTGGCCACCACAAGACTTTCTTCTCTATTTTCCTATACAAATTCGCTCAGAAATAATATATATATATATATATATGTGTGTGTGTGTGTGTGTGTGTGTGTGTGTGTGTGTGTGTGTGCGTGTGTGTATTTTCTAAGGTTTTTTTTTTTTTTTTTTTTTTCGTTAAAAGTAAAAAAACTAGTATGTTGTGGCCACCAAATTTTTGTCACGCACACAGACAGACATTTTCTAAAAACAGCCAATTCGTGTCTCTCAAAACGCGTCAATCCATCAAAAACTCGAGGTCGAAAATTTTTACGAATCCAATACTTTCTTCTACTGAATATAGAAGAAAGTAAAAAAAAAAAAAAAAAAGAGAGGGCAGTGCCTCCTGTTGGGTGGTTTTCACAAAAAGTGGATGAGCACTCATTCATCCATTCATCTCAAGCTGCAGTTACATATCAATTTGTACGAAATTCTGTGCAATAGTTCTGGAGTTAGTATTGGCAGAAATATTTTGTCACATACAGACAGACAGACATTTTCAAAAAAAGGGTCAAATCGTGTTTCGGACCTCTAAAAACGCGTCAATTCTTTGATAACTGGAAGCGGAAACTTTTTATGAATCTAAAACTTACTTCTACTGAATGCAGAAGAAAGTCCCCAGTTCATGAGTGGTTTTCTATCCGCGATTGTAATGAAATGCTCGCCCTCTGGTGGGCTAAGGTGAAATTACAATTAACATGCTTTAATTCGGCTTCCATCAAGTCGCCATTGCATGCCGATGTTTAGTTTCACATATATTTATTGAATAAAAATGAATAAATCCGGTAAAAAAGATAACACATACTGTTGTGTGCTACAGTGTCACTCCAAAGGATAAAAAATCCAGAATTGAGCTTCCATTTATTTCCAAATGACAAATTTAAAATTTCAGTTGCTTCGGCTAATGGAAGTGAAGAATTAATCAGATGATTTGAAACTAATATTTGTTCAGCTTCAGTTAAATATCTACTTCCGATCGAACTCTGAATAAACTGAAATGTTTTTTTTTCCAAAAGCAATCCATTTTCCCTGATGTAATGGCGGAGATATTATAGTACGGATATTAAGTGGAATAACAAAAAGAACAATAATAAATACACGTGGCTATAATATTGACTAACAACAAGAGCTGAAAAAGCGCCATCTATCGATCATTACAAACGCGGATAACCATGTGCGTTGTGAGCAGACCTCATTTTCACCTCCAGTTTTCTTTCTCTTTAAAGAATTTTGAAATTTAAACAGAACGTAACAGGACCTATCCATACATCCTGTCCTAAATATTAAAGTTCATTTGCAAAAAGCAGATAATGATTACCTGAAATAATGCAAACATGTTGATGTGTAATATGTCATTCAAATAATAATATGTATTTATATATCTGTACTGATAAGTATCATGAACCTATAAAGAGAACATGAACCTAATTATGTAACTTCATGATAAGTATAAAGGATTTAAGTCCATATTCTTGATTTTTCAGGAGACGAAAAATAAAGTTAAACTAACTAAAAACTAATCGGAAGAATCGACTAGGAAAAAGGGATTAGGTTGGTTTATACGCTTCATACCATTCAGTGATTCTCAATCTTCATTTAATAAAGGGAAAAAGTGAATTAAATATTTTATACCAAAGATTAATGCTAAATTTCTGACTTGAATCTTTTTTTACCAATGGATTTTCTCAAAGACTCAATGACATGGATTTAAATCCTTTATACCAATGGACTGATAATTTTTTTCTGAGTCTGACTATGTACTTAACTCAAAATCGACATTTTTGGACTTAAATCCTTTATACTTATCAGTACAGATATAATATGTAATTATATAATAGAGTGTTTGAGTATTTTTTCCCCCTAAATATTATTGGGTTGTTCGGAAAATAATTTCGTTTTTTTCCTTTGAAAATGAAAGACGATTTTGTTATAGTGTATAAATATTTTATTGAATTATATATTCTCCACTTTGATCGGTTTCTTAGCGATCTCACGAGTTGTTATTTGCCAGTTTTCATAAATCAATACTTTATTTTGTCTTCATTGGCATAAACTGGTTTTCCAGAACGTAATGCATCTCCAACGCCAAAATGGCCGGAACAAAATTTGGTAAACCAGTTTTGACACTGGCGTTCTTTAAATAAATTTTCTGTATTCACATCGTATACTTTTCCCCTTGTTTGAACAGTATTTTCGCCTTTTTGATAGCAAAAACAAAATTGGCCGAAAATGTCGCTTCCGATTTTCTTTATTAGATAGGACAACCATCAAAACCTATCGAGCAGAATAAAACGACCTTTTTCACAAGCAAGCCTTGCTATATCAGCTGTCACAATATGTAACGGTAACGCAGTTTAATTGTGAAGATGGTGTGAAAAAAATACAAGTAAGTCCTCTGCTATGAGAAAAACAAAATTACTTTCCGAACAACCCAATAGGCCGTTAAATTTAACGCTACTCCACTTAAGTATTTTTAGAGAGAGAGAGATTTTTAAATAATTTAGATAAAGATAAATAAAGATTAAGTAATTAAATAAAGATTAAATAAATAGTTTAGGTAAAGATTAGTAACGATTTTTAGATATTTTTAACTAATTTAGAGAGGTTCTTCTCTCTAAGCTTATACCAGCTTAGGGAGGTGCCAGGTTCGATACCTGGTCCCCGGGAGCAGAATTATATCCGATGTTCTGCAACGAGACATTAAAATTTGCAGATGTTCTGCAGGTAATTTGTCCAAATTTGTGAAAGCACAGTGAAATGCAAAATAAGCATAAAAATAATACTTATTAGTAAAATATTTATTACACATTTATAATAAAACATGATTTAAAATTTTTATAATCTAAAACTGAGGAATACACCCAGAATTTGCAATTTTTTCAATGGCTTTTGGCATTAATATTGTCACATTAATGTGGATATACTACTTACAAAATGTTTATAAATTTTGTCTATACATTGAAACAATGACTGTTTTCAGCAATTTTCTAGTATGCTAACAGATTTACAGGTCAGTTGAACATATCTACGTTTTATTAATTTTAGAATGTTAGCTGTATCAACATCATCCAGTTAGGGGATAGATGAAATGTTCTGCAAAAGCATCAATTGTTCTGCAACGTACATCACAGTTTTAAGCACTTTCTGCTCCTGGGACCTGGTCGAGGTCGTCGGTGTATCCAATCAGTTTCCGTTGTTTTTCCGAAACTCGCGTGAACTGGGGTGAGTACCCCCCTTAGAACCCCCCTTCCTCCTCCACCCCACGGAGGACATCACACTCAGGCCTAAGGTATCAGTTTAGATGATTGGTCTGTATGTTTACACCAGTGGCGGCTCGTGCACCGAAAATTAGTGAAGAGGCACACTGTATTTTACGCTGTATTAATTTATAGAATATACATTTATATTTAAATAAGTATTTTTAGTTAATTTTAGTTAAAACCATGCTAAATAAAAATTATGATTAAAAATACTTAAATATTATTTTTGAGCTCTTCACCTTTAAGCCTCAAAACGTGGAAATATACAAAAAAAAAAAAAAAAAAAAAAACGATGAATATTTAGCTTAAAAACATACATTATGTACCATATGTCTATGAGGAATTCATTTCAATTCCTGAGCAGCTTTAATGGAAATGGTAAAATATTGTAGTAAAGAACTTCCAGTAACAATAAAAAAGAATGTTATCGCTTAAATATTTGCAGCCCTGTATATCATTTGAAGATTATGTACAAATCACATGATGCACCTAAATATAATCCTATAGTTATGATACAGGGCACAACCTGAAATACATTTCCATCAATTTTCAGCTATTGTCGCACTATAATCTAGTTCTTTTGTGTAGCCCTGTAAATGAGCATTGAAGGGTTTCCCTACCATATTCTACATGAGACATATTTTTATGCATATAAAAAATGTATAATTTCATTTGGTTTAGTGCAGTCTAAAGATATTAAACTCTACTTCCCTGTAATTTCCCCCATAGACGTAATGTATTTGAATACTTTTGAGTGTCCTTGTACATGAACTATTTGCTTTATCTCAACGAAAAGGTTAGTGTAGCATTCCTATATGATACACATTTATAATACCGAGTTTGGAATATCTGCTACTATTTGTTCTTGAGGTATGCTGATAACAGACACACAGACCATTCGCTAAAAACATGATTTTCGTATTCAGGGGACCTCAGAACATGCAAATATAACAAAAACTCACGTTCGAAATTTTGACCCTAACACTATACTTTCTCGACCCTGTGGGTAAGAGAAAGTAAAAAAAAAGCCCGATATTATTCGTGTCAATGAATTCGCGCATACAGGGAAATTTTTTCAAAAATATGATTTTTGAAATTTCGAAAATTTTAAAATCGCAGGTCAAATTTTACTCCTAAAAACCATCGATGCTTAAGCTTATTACTTTCTTCTATATTCAATAAAAAAAAAAAATACTGGATTTGTAAAAAAAAAAAAAAAAAATCGACTGTCAGTTTTTAATGAATTTACACGTTTTGAGACGTCCAGAATACCTTGTCTATTTTTGCGTGATAAAAATTTTCTGGAGCTCTGGCTGAAGAAGTAATTCACCCATAAAAAATCATAAAAATTGGCGTTTGTCAAATTTTGGTGACTATCGTCTAAAGGTGGCGCTGCTGTGCTGCGATTTTTGTCATTTACGGGAGAACTGTGTCTCAGCTTCTGTAGTGCATAATTACTCAAAATTTCATATGTGAGAAGGCCATACTATAAAACTTTGCTGATTCTAGGTGCCTATTGGCTAAGTACTGTTATGCTGAAATTTTTCTCCATGTAGGAGAAAGTTATGTCTACGCTTTTATAGCGTGTCAATGCACTTAATCTAATATGCAAGATGACCATTATGAGAACCAATGCTGATTCAATTTGGATGTATATTGACCAACAGGTGGCGCTCCCCATCTATGATTTTTCCATATGGCTGCGTCTTAATATTTGTTGTATCTTAACATTTGTTGACATCTATAACATCTACCTTAACCCAACTACATCTAATATTACACCCAACATCTATATATTACACCCAACTTTATGTATAAATTTTTTATTACTTTCTTCTATATATATATATATATTTATATATATAAAGTATTGGAGATGTGAAAATTTGCGAACTCCAGTTTTCGATGGATTTACACCTTTTGGGATGTCCTGAACACGATTTGACTTTTTTTTAGAAAATGTCTGTCTGTCAGTCTGTCTGTGTGTATCATATATTTTGTGAACGCTGTATCTTACAAACCAGTTAACGAAATTTAACTAAACTTGGTATCTTGTTGGACCCTGACATAAACTGGTGCTGATTAGATTTGGGGATCCATCGCTCAACAGGTGGCGCTGTCATTGTATTTTTTAACATAGCAGTATAGGACAAAATTTCGTATAAATGTACATAATGAGGGTTATTTTTAACGTGCGATTGTAAAATTGATATGAATTATTGATAATAGTAGTAGTAAACTAGGAAAAAAAAAATTGTGCATGTGGGACTATCCCTTTCCCCTGTGGGGGGGGGGGGGGGGGAAGTACACCCCGAGGGGAATAAATTTTCAGTATGGGTATCTTTCAAAAGATCTCGTCAATTCCTTTAAAACGAATGGTTGAACTATAGATCGTGATAATTTAAAACAAAGTTATCGATTTTTTACCTTTTTTAGCGAAAAAAAAAAAAAAAAAAATGATAATTGCAAATTATTGACTTTCTTTCGACATTTAGTGACATAATTCTGTCACATAAAAATCGTCTATATTTATAATTTAAAATAATTTAATAATTTAATAAATAATTTGTATTGAATGAATTTTGTGTAAAATTATGTAGAAGAGAGTCATGTGTTTTTTTTTTTTTTTATTATTATTTATTAAATTTAAGAAAAGAAAGAAAGAAAAAATATGCTTTTATTTAGGCTTCGAAACCTACGTAACCCCCTCGCTATTTGATTTGATCTAAATAAAGTAAACTGTACCATTGTTGCACTTTTGAAAGGCAAAACCCGAATTGTAGTAGATAAAAGCGCATTGATTTTTCTTTTAAAGTGTCTATTGACTCCAACCTTCAAAACTATGGCAACCGTGTTTATCAGCTAAAATTATTCTAAGTATTGAAATTGATTTGTGTCATTTCCATGTGAATCTATTTTGAACTGCTTATTTTCGTTCAAATTTTTACACAATTTGAAACATTAATTTCGCATAAGATATTTGTCCTCGGCGAATAGGAGTCGATGTTTCTGATAGGATGATAACGATAAGCCCCGTTACCCTCCTGTGTGTTCTATGTTAACGTAAAAATACTTTGAAGAAAAAAAAGAAAAAAATCTGGAGTGACTCCTTTCGACTTGCCGAGCATTAAGTAATTAACGATTGTTTAAATAAATAAAGTAAGAGAAGTCGGTAAATAAGCAAAGACAACAACAACAACAACAACAACAAATAATAATAATAATAATAATAATAATAATAACAGAGTGTTTGAGTACGTTTTTCCCGTTGTTTAACCCGTTAACGCCCGAATTAATTTTGCAAAATATTATTAGCCGATTGTTTCACTTCTAAATTAATATAGACAACTGGCAGTGAAATATACTAACTTAAACGATTCTTCTGATAGTTTTAAATTTAAAGCCGATTCTCATTTATGGACGTTTAGTGTTCTAGCGAGAAAACTTCGAAATAGAAAAACTTCCAGATAACAGATTAATTTCCTATTATATGTTGGAAAAGATCTCGAAAGTAATGTATTATGATATATATTATTATGCAACTTGATTTAAGTTAGTATACCTGCGCAAAAAGCAAATATAGGTGCGACGAATGAAAAATCGTAAAATGACTATCCAAATTATGAAATAATAATTAATAGTAGGCACATAAAACTTTCTGGGATCATTTAGAGTGACGCTATAAACTGTCACTAAAAAGCAGAAATCGTCACAAAAAATAGACGTGCCATTTTAAAAGCTGTCCTCAAATGAGGACACTGGGCGCTAGCGGGTTAATTTGACGCTATTGCACTTAAATATTTTGAGCCCATACGTCATAATTATAATGAATTTTTAGTTGTGTCCCTGTAAAAATCTAAAAGTTCTATATTCACCAAAATCCGCACAGTTTGTGCGACGGTGACCTATAACATGTATGTAATTTTTACATTACATTTAGACTTCATCGCACTTCAAATAATTTCAGTCCTTAGGCCATAATGATAAAGAATTTTTATCTGCATTCCTGTAAAAAAATAGGCTTCATGCTACGGTGACCTATAACATACGTATAAACAAAGAATTTAGACGTTATCGTGTTCGCTCACTCACATACATACACAAGCATATAAACATACACACATACATACATCACCGTAAAAACAGCAAAAATGAACCCCAAACCATGTAGAAACACCAAAATCTCAAAGTTGGACTTGTGCTATGATTACAATACTTTCCTTACATATGTTCGTAAAGTAAAAAAGGAAACAGAAAGAAAAGGGCTAGTAATGAGGGTGTAAACATACAGACCAATCATCTAAACTGATACCTTAGGCCTGAGTGTGATGTCCTCCGTGGAGTGGAGGAGGGGAGGGGGGGTTCTAAGGGGGGTACTCACCCCAGTTCACGCGAGTTTCGGAGAAACAACGGAAACTGATTGGATACACCGACGACCTCGACCAGGTATCAAACCTGGCACCTCTCTAAGCTGGTATAAAGCTTAGAGAGAAGAACCTCTCTAAATTATTTTAAAATATTTAAAAATCGCTACTAATCTTTATTTAAATTATTTAAAAATCTCTCTCTCTCTCTAAAAATATTTAAGTGGAGTTGCGTTAAATTTAACAACCTAATGGGTGTGACAAAAGTGAGTTTTTGTTATATTTACATGTTTTGAAGTCCCCTGAAACCAAAAAGCATGTTTTTAGCGGATGGTCTGTGTGTTTGTCTTCTATCAGCATATCTCAAGAACAAATGGTAGCAGAAATTCCAAACTTTTTATTCTAAATGTGTATGATAAAGGGATGCTACACTAAGCTTTTCGTTGAAATGAAGCAAATGGTTCGTGTGCAGGGATACCCAAGAGAATTCAAATACATTACGTCAATGGAGGAAATTGCAAGTAAGTAGAGTTTAACATAAATAGACTGCACTAAACTAAATGAAATGAATGCGTATTTTTTATATGTGTAAAAACATGTGTTATGTAAAATATGGTAGGGAAATCATTCACTGTTTATTTATAGGGCTACACAAAAGGACTAGATTACAGTGCGACAATAGCTGAAAATGGATGAAAGTGCATTTTAGGTTGTGCCAGGTGTTATTACTATAAGATTATATTTAGGTGCAGCTTGGGGTCTGTACATAATCTTCAAAAGATATACAGGGTAGCAAATATTTAAGCGATAACATTCTTTTTTATTGTTAGTGGAAGTGTTTTGCTAAAATATTTTACCATGTTCTGGAAAGCTGCTCAGGAATTGAAACTAATTCCTCATAGGCATATGGTAAATAATGTATGTTTTTAAGCTTGTTTTCATTGCTTGTTTTTGTATGTTTACACGTTTTGAGGCTTCTCGGTTACTGAAGTCAAGTTTTTTAACATTTGATCTTTGTTCTGTCTCTTAGAGTAACTTTAAAACGGATAATTTGAGGAGATTCAAAAGTTGTATTTTCAAGTTAATATAAGTTTGTTGCTGGAAAAGTTTAATTAAAAATGATAAGTTTTAAGGAATGTTGCCTGAATAATTTTAAGTGAACTTTTAATTTTAATAACAGATTTAAATTCTATATAAATGTAGGTGCAGTAATGAAACGGCGGGGTTGAGGGGGACGGTAGCCCCCCTCAAACAGAACTAATCTATACATATAAAAGAGTACTTCCACTCACTGACTCATCAACGTACAGCAAAATCTACTGGAGCCACTGACTCGAAACTGGGTCAGATTACAGAACATATAGTGTAAGCATCCCCTAAAAAGCGATTTTTCGAAATTCGCCCCCCAAGGGGGTGTAGTGATCAAAATGTGATTTCACAAAAACCTTCATATCTCAAAGAAAAAAACAGATATTAGTAAAATTTTTGGTTTAAAATATAGCTAATTTAATTATCTAAAAACTAATTTCTGGAATTTTAGAAGTTCGGTACCCAAGGGGGGAAAGGGGGCAAAACGTGATTTCACATGCGCAAAACGTGGTTTCTCATACTCCTATATATCTCAAACAGAAAAACAGATATATGTGAATTTTTTGCTCTAATATATAGCTAATACAAATACCTACAAACTAATTTCTGGAATTTTCGAAATTCAGCCCTCAAGAGAGGAGGAGAGGGAGCAAAACGTGATTTGAAACAATCCTTTATATTGCAAACAGAAAAAAATATATGTGTAAGATATTTTTGCTCTAAAATATAGCTCCCATAAATACATAAAAACAAATTTCTTTAATTTTAGAAATTCGTCCCAGGTGGGGCGAGAAAGGGAGGGCTATGGGATAAAAAAATAGAAATATATTAGACCGTTCAAAATTGGTACAGATACGTTTTAGATACCTGCAAGTCAAATGAGGATATTTTCGAAAGTGTAAAGTTATTAGGAGTGTCAGAAAGGTGTGTATGTGTGTGTGGGTGGGGGGGGGGGAGCGGAGGGGCAAAAAAAAAAAAAAAAAAAAATAGAATTAGACCGTTCAAAATTGGTACATAAAGGATTTTGATACCTACAAATCGATTGCGGATATTTTCGAATTTGTAAAGTTATTAGGAGGGGCGGGAGGAGGGGACGGAGGGGCAAAAAATAAAAACAGAGTTAGGTCGTTCAAAATTGGTACATAGAGGTTTTTGATACTTAAAAATCGCTTGCGGATATTTTCGAATTTGTAAAGTTATTAGGATAGACGGGAAGGGGAGGTGAAAGGGCAAATATATATAAATAAGAGTTAGAGCGCTGAAAATTAGTGCTGTTAGGTTTTGAGGCCCGATAAATCGATTGCGGATATTTTCGAAAGTACAGAATTATTACGAAGGGCGGGAAGGGATCGGGCGCAGGGGTAAAAATAAATTCAGGTAAAATGTTGGAAATTAGTATTATTAGGTTTAAAAGCCCGAAAGAACGACTGCGAGTATTTTTTAAAGTCTAAAATAATTAGGAGGGGCGGGAACGGTAAGTGAAGGAGCATGCGAGCTTTGCGCGCCTGTATGCGCTGCCGCAGGCAGTGGTGGTCCGAACCGATTATTCCACTAAGGAGAGGTTTTTTTTTTTTTTTTTTTTTAATGTTTTTCCCTTACGATAATATAATGATTCATTAAGAGTGCTGAACATGAATGCTCGCTCGCAGCGCAAATTGCCTGTGCTGTTAAGGGCAGTGGGGACCCGTTGCGACATTTTTTCCAATCACTTTTTTTTTTTTTTTTTTTTCGCATGATAAAAATTGATGCAATTTTGAAAATTCATTAACTACAGTGATTCATTTAAAAATAGTGACCAGCGAAGCGGGCGTAGCCTACTAGTTAACATAGATTTACATAATAGTACCCTTTATCTTACCTCTTAATCTCTAACCTGTAATTATAGTATTAAATTTCAAGGTAAGAGAAAGTCGTGTGAGTGACACACCTGATTATTCATTTATTATTAAAATAATCGATAACTTTCTGTAAAATTATCATAGAAACAGGGTCCAGTCATTTGTTTAGAAGTTATCAACGCTCTTTTTAAATCTACCCATATTGAAAATTTACGCTCCTAAGGTGGGGGGGGGGGATTCGATGATCCTACATGTACAAAAATATAAATAAAATTTTCCTTTTTACAATCATTGGCTTAAAAATAATTATGATTGTGTGCATTTGTGCAAAGTTTCGTTCTATGCTTCCCTATTAAAAATTATGAAAGAACGAGATGACAGCACCACTTTTTATCACTATGCACCAAAATGGATAAGCAACCATTTATGTCGAGGGACAACTCAATGTAACTTTTCATGAAATTATGTGCTTGATCTAGAACTGCCTCAACAATTTTGTCATACACAGACAGACGGTTAAACAGACATAAGAACATCTTCTAGAAAATGATCCAATAGTGTTCTAGACCACTTAAAACAAACAAATCTAACGAAGAAAGCAAGACGAAAATTTTTATGAATCCAATTGATGAAAGTAAAAACCAGTTTCATTTCTTTATAGGTTCTCTTTTCAAGTGACTTTTTAAATACTGTTGTTCTTTTAAAAGAGTCGGTGTTTTTTCTTTTCCAACTAGTCTCGATTTTAAAATGATGTAGTAGCAGTTTAAAGTGAATTTTGAAAATATGCCTCCCCACCATGTGATGGAAAGGCACACAGTACGCGAGCATCCCCACTATTATTAGGCCGCTTTGAAGAAAATCCATAAATACCCCCTCTCACTCTCTGTCTAATCTGAAGATGTGACGTCAAACAGAGACGAACACACACACCAGAATAAACTCAAGCACTCGCCGACGTGGTTCAGGATGAAAAATTCCTTTTCCTAGCAAATAAGATTCGGCGTCCATATTCATTGGGCAAATGAATGCTCATCATATCCCATTTTCTTCTGTGCTCAATAGAACAAAGCATTGTATTTCTAAAAATTTCATTTTTGACTTCTGGTTTTTCATGGATCGATACGCTTTTACGTATACAGAAGACGATTTGACCACTTGTTAAACTAGTATGTTGTAGCCAGCACATGACTTTCTTCTATATTTTGCTATACAAATTCACTCAGTAAAAATAATTTATTAAAATTATTATTAAAAAAAAAAATTATCTTCCATGATAATGCAGACGATTTCCATATTAGAGAAGTAGTATAACACTAAAAATGCAAAAAATGTCAATTTTATTGTCAATATAATATTAAAAAAAAAAAAAAAAAAATTCTTAAAAAGGAAAAAAAATCGATAACTTTATTTTAAATTGTCGCAGATCGATGGTTCAACCATTCGTTTTAAAGGTATTGGCGAGCTCTTTTGAAAGATACCCATCATGAAGATTTACTACCCTTGAGGGGGGACTTCCCCCCCAGGGGGTGTGGCGAGGCTCCTACACATACAAAAAAATTTTCCCAGTTGATTATCTCTATTCTAAATAATTCTTGTAAATATCATAAGGATTACTAAAAAATAATTCTCTTTATGCACATTTATACAAAATTTTGTCCTATATCACCCTGTTAAAAATTTAGAAAAGCGGGATGGCAACGCAACCTGTAAGACAATTTTTACCAAAACTTGATAGGCACTCATTTATGTCAAGGTGCAACTACACACCAACTTGTATGAAATTATGTGCAGTAGTTCCTGAGATACAGTTGCCACAAAATTTTGTCATGCACACACAGATAGACAGACAGACAGACATTTTCTAAAAATCGTGTTCTACGGCTCTCAAAACGTGTAAATCCATCAAAAAACCGCGGTCGAAAATTTTTACGAATCCAATACTTTCTTCTATTGAATGTAGAAGAAAGTAAAAATGTCTGTCTGTGTATTGGACAAAAATTTTGTGACAGATCAAGATATGTTGTAACACCTTGAGACAAATGAGCGCCGAACAACTTAAAAAAAAAAAAAAAATGTTTAATAGAGCGGTTTACAAATTTTGGTATAGCATATTTTTCAAATTAATTATTATGAAATTGAAGAACATTTTTTTTTTACAATAGTCAGCCAGTTTTATCTATGTAGGGTACTCTGCATTGATATTTTGAAATTCACTAGTTATTAATCTTCCAATATCCAACTGATTTATCATCAGTTTAATGATATGCCATGAGGAGTCACGTGATTTTTTTGGATTGGAATATAAACTAATATAGTGTGGCCACCACAAAACTTTCCTCTATATTTTCCTATACAAATTCACGCAGCACATATTACTTATAAAAATTATTATTTACCAGAATTATTTTTAATGATGAATGCAGGCGAGTTCCATCACAGGGAAGTATAAACCTCAATCCGCGTTTGTAATGATCGATAGAGGGCGCTTTTTCAGCTTTTGTTGTTAGTCAATAGAATAGCCACGTGTATTTATTATTGTTCTTTTTGTTATTCTACTTAATATTCGTACTGTAATTTCTCCGCCATTACATCATGGAAAATGGATTGCTTTTGGAAAGAAATATTTCAGTTTATTCAAAGTTCGATCGGAAGTAGATTTTTAACTGAAGCCGAACAAATATTAGTTTCAAATCATCTGATTGATTCTTTACTTCCATTAGCCGAAGCAACTGAAATTTTAAATTTGTCATTTGGAAATAAATGGAAGCTTAATTCTGGATTTCTTGGTCCTTTGGAGTGACACTGGAGCACACAACAGTATGTGTTATCTTTTTTACCGGATTTATTCATTTTTATTCAATAAATATATGTGAAACTAAACATCGGGAAGCAATGGCGGCTTATGAAAGCCGAATTAAAGCATGGCTATTGTAATTTTACCTTAGCCCACCAGAGGGCGAGCATTTCATTACAATCGCGGATACCCAAAGAAATCAGATTTAGACAATTTAGAAAATGTCTTAGGAAATGCTCATTATTATTATTATTATTATTATTATTATTATTATTATTATTATTGTAGTTGTTGTTTTAAAAAATCTGGAGTGACTTCACTCGACTTTCCGAACATTAAATAGCACTAATCGGCATGAAAATTGCCCCAACACTATTTCAGCATATTCTTATGTAAAATAATTTCCTGATTTCGAATAGGACGTCCATTTTACCCTATCACCCACCATTTTTTTAGGAACAGCCCCCTATTTTTATCACTTTTTGGGGATTTATGGCTATAAATTTGATTTTTAGGAGGGGGAAGATTATTTTAAACGTTAAATATCTTCTGAGGAGCTACAGAGTTGGAAAATTCTAAAACATGACATTTGCGACAAGGGGAATATTTGAGGTGGGGGGGGGGATTTGCCACTGGAATTATGTATTACATTTCTTATATATTTTTTTAATCTATTATAAATGTTATTTATTAAACATTATATATATATTTATGTTTTTAGGTGTTAAATAATTTTTTTTTCATTCTCCAAATCAAATTCGTGGTCAAAATAACCGAACAGTGATAAAAATGAAGGAAGGGGTTGGTGTCCCTAGAAAACGGTGTGTGACTGGGCAAAATGAGAGTCCTGTTGGGATTCAGCAGGTCATTTTACATAAGAATCAACAAGAATGGCATCAGAGCTCGATTTTTTTTGGCAACGCAGAGTAATTAACGGTTGTATAAATAAATTAAAGTTAGAGAAGTCATTAAATAAACAAAAGAGAAGATTATAATATGGTATATGAGTATTTTTCTCTATAGTATAATATTTGATTTAACCCCTTCGTTGTCGCTCCCGTGAAAATGACAGGGTGAGTTTTCACTTTCTATTTCTCGTGCCCGTGATATTTCCGGGCTGGAGTGTTCGAAAGCAACACACTTAAATGACTGAAAAACAAGCCATTTCCGATGCACGGAAATTTTTTTTCTTTCTGATTTTTACACTCTAGATGGTAGTAGCAGACTATTTAAAATATAATTGGAGATAGTAGGTTTATTTTAAACTATCAGCCCTATCCAATTTTAAATATTTGTAGCACTTATTTTGTAATCTTAGCTCAGTTTGGATGCTCGTGATTCTGTGCTCTGTGGTATTTTTTTTTTTTTTTTTTGTATATTATATTAGAATCTGAATCACAAAGTGACTCGGATTCTAATTTTAATATAAATGCATCCAATAGTGATTCAGAAATAAGTGTTATTTGTGAAAGTTCGGATAGCGAATTTGAGAACCGTGTATTTTTTGTATAGTGTTGTATTATACGAAAAATTCTTTTCATAAAACTCTGTTTTGATGTTTAAAACCATATCTTTTACTTTTGCTACTTACTGGAAAACCAACATGCAGTCATAATAATCTCAATTGTTGATTTTTCTGTAAAATTAAATTTACTTGATTTCAAGCTAAAAATCTTTCCAAAAGTTAAAATGAATACATTTATTGTTCATTCTCTTTATTTTATATAATTTTCTTGAATTAAAAAAAAATAGTTTTTTTTTTTTTTTTTACCGCTTTCTTGAAAATTACGAGATCGTTAAGGGGTTGAATTAAGGTTATTGCCCTTCAAATAATTTGAGCCCATAGATCATAATAATAAAAAAATTTCCATTGTGTCCCTGTAAAAATTCATAAGTGCTAGTCTCACCAAAATCTATACAGTTCGTGCGACGGTGACCTGTAACATGTATATAGATTTTCTGCTCAATCGGATGAGGCGTTTAGATGCTATCGCATTTTAAATAACTAAAGCTCATAAGCCATAATGATAAAGAATTTTTCTTTGTGTGACTTAAAAAAAAAAAACGGTAAGGGCAAGGGTTCGTGCAAAATCAATAGGGTTCGTGCTACGGTGACCTATAATATATATACCAACTTTCAGCTCAATCGAACAAAGCGTTTAGACCAGGGTTTAAAAAAATCCAATTTTTTTTTTTTTTATTATTTATTTTTTTTTTAAAGCTCGATCCAGGTGGGTTTTTTGTGGTTTAATTGGGTTTTAATGTTTTTTTTTTTTTTTTTTTTCCCGATAATTGGGCTTTTTATATTGAACGTAAAATAACACTCTTGGGTTCGAATCACTACTAACACTTGGGTAACACTCTTGGGTTTATTTGAAAACAGATTTAGACTAAAAGAAAACTTATTACAACATAATAGTGATTAATTATAATTAATTAAAAATTAAATGACCTTCTTATTCTTAATGTTTGTTTTGGTCTAAACTGAGGAATAAAAGTAAAATGAGCTTTTATTTCATTCTATTCAGTATTTTATTACAATTTTCAATTTTATTAATTTATTATTGTTTCATGTAAAATTAAAACTAGTAACAAAAGAAAAATATTTTAACCCTATACGATTTTCATATTACAAAACACTATGCATTTTAATATGGTTAATATAAATGGTTTTTATATTATGGTTTTTCTATATTAACTAAACACTGAACACTATTATTTAAACAAATATATTTTTTATTAATTTGGATGTCATTAATAGACTATATTTAAAAAGTTTTATCATTTTTCTATCGTAAAAACTTTAAATACGGTCAAAAAGATGATATTTCAGGTGTTCACAATTATAAGGTCAGCTCGAATCTTAGGTTTTTTTTTTTTTTTTTTTTTTTTTTTTTCAGAAAAAATTACTAAATTCATTCTGCTTTCAGTAGAAACAGCTTCCCAGAGCACCATAGATCCACCTTTAAAATGCCCGACTCATATCTGCCTTTAAAAAATCTGCTCTGTCTTTCGTTGCCTTCAAATCGTGCCAGTAACTGTTAAAACCATTTGGTTAATCAAGAATAAAATGTTTTTCATCCGAAAATGCAACATTTTACCATTTAATATTGTCTTTATTCAACTTTGACACGGACGTTCTTTCCCCCATTAAATACTTATTGATTATTACAGATTTTTTATTCATTTTAACATATTATTAATTATTTTAAACATGCATAAATGTGGACCTCAACCTTTCGTTAAAAATTACGAGCAAATTCAGCAGCAGTCATTTTGATTAAAAAAGTAAGAGGAATTATGAGTCTTCGATCTCTGTGAAACAACTCTGATTTTGCATCAGATCTCTCTCCTATCGAACCAACAGTTCAACGTTTGATCACATTTCCTTCAGCACTTTGAGATCTTCGAATTTCATTAGAAATTAGACGAATTGAAATTATCCTTCCACTTAAAAAACACGTTTATCGTACTTCATTACATGAGCGTTCTTTTTTTCGAGGAATTATCAGTAATGTCCGTCCAAGAAAAATTGGAGGCTTATATACGAACTAATCTAGCCCAGTAGTTGACAAATTCGCATGTCAACTGTAATTTATCCGCTAGTAAGTTAAAAAAAAAAACGAAAAAAATCTTGATTGTCCCTATAAATATGAACACCTAAAAACGTGGAGAAAAAATATTTTGCATGATTTTTTATTAATTTTGTTTCATATAAAAAAAAATTATAGCAGTTTTAGTTTTTAGAATACTAGATATATGAAGTGGACTTAGTATAATCTTGTTCACAATTATTTTTACATTAGTTATTTCAAAATATAAAGTGTCCTTATAAATATGAGAATGAGTGTATATGAATTCTCTTGGATACAGACGCTATCGTGTAATATTAAATCCGAATTCGAGATTTTGATGTTTCTATACGTTTAGAGGTCCTCCGAGTCCGTTTTCACTATTTTTACGATGATGTATGTATGTATGTGTGTATGTATGTCTGTGAGTGAACACGCCAGCGTCTAAACGCTTTGTTCGAATAAGCTGAAAGTTGGTACGTATATTGTAACTCACCCTAGTACGAACCCTATTGATTTTGGTGAACACTTATAATTTTTTTACAGGGACACAAAGAAAAATTCTTTATCATTATGGCCTATGAGACCCAATTTTTAAAAGTGCGATAGCATCTAAACGCCTTATTCAATGGAGCTGAAAATTTATATGAATATTATAAATCCCTGTTGCATTAACTATAAGCATTTTGGTGAATCTAGCATTTATAGGTTTTTACAGGGGCACAACGAAAAATTCTTTATCATTATGATCTACGGGTTCAAAGTTTAGTAGCGTTCAATAAAACAGGGTGTAAATATAGGGAGAAAAATACTCAAACACTCTATTATGTTTTTCTCTCTTTTGTTTGTTTAACAACTCCTCTTTCTTTACTTTATCTACAAAACTGTTAATTGCTCAATGTTCGGAAAGTCGGCGTCATACTTTTCTTTCGTATTTTTTTTCAAAAACTATGCGTCACAGACATTGGATTTTTTATGTATTAAAGGCGAGGAATCTGGGTGTGTAGAGTTTTTGGCGCATTTTATAAAACTCCCTGTAACGAAAAATGAGTCAAATCGCAAATAGTTCTAAAGTGGGAGGTCAAGTGGTAAAAAATAAGAATACTACACACCTCCACGCAACTACACGTTACAACAGTCCCAAATATGAAACTTCACCACTCTGTGGCTAACTGTGTTTAAGATGAGCGCGATCCGACATACGTTTGCTTATTTCACAATCGCAATACTTTCTTTACTTCTAATACGGAAGTAACAAAGGATAAATGAGACCGAAATCCTTTCCAATGTGTGTTTTTTTCACCTTCCGATATCATGTATTCGGATGATTTAGATCTTCTCCTGCATGTTGCGGGGGTGGTTTTGTCTGGGGTGGTCTCCAGAGCTATTTTAGTTTTTTTACGCTCATCTGTGTGCGTAAATGTTCTCGAGTGCTTCGGCCTCCAATCACGCGCGAAAGACCCGATTTCCGAAGAAAGTCTCCTCCGAAGATGCCCGATCTCGCCGGATGAAGAAGGAGGAATAAAAATGCTTTACGATACAAAAAAACAAATTCTGCTCTCTTCCTCTCTGTCTGTCGGGATTTCTATTCGCATTATTTCGTTTCATTTATCCGGTCCAGTCGACGTTGATCACCAGAAACGTCTTCCTCCTTGCCTTCTGATGCAGAATCAGTGCTGCCAGATCGAAATTTTTAAATTTCCCTTTTTGGCATAAAATTTCCCTCAATCGCTCAACATGCAAGGCTTTGAAGCTATTCAAGGTAAAATAACTTGCACTGAATAGGGTATTGTGTAAGGGTTAAGGTAAATTATCCACAATTTCAAGGCGTCTAGAGGTCTTTTAATTAAATGTCACTCTTTTTTAATCGTAAACTTCATATTATTCAATCGAAAAAAATGACAGCAAAAGATTATTAAAGTTCAACGTATGTTATCCAATTAAAAGATGGCTAAAAGCCCTGTGTGTTGGACTTAGGTCTGGGTGAAATGCACTTAATAAGTATCTTTCTAAAGAATCTTAGTCGATATTCGCGCGCATGTCTGAGAAAATCAGGGAATGCTTTGCATGACTAGGCCGAATGAAACTAAATCAATAATTTTTTTCAGAATATTTTAGATAATTACTACAAAAAAGATGAAAAAATTGCACTGATTAGCTCTAAAGATCTCACATATAGAGGAATTAGTTCGGATAGTTTGAGTTGGAGGAAAAAAATCTAACAAAAATTGTTTTAAAAACTGACAAAGTAAAATTTCCCTTTTTGAGAAGAAATTTCCCTCTTTCCCTCAATATCTAAAAACGCATCAAAATTTCCCACTTTGAGGGAAATTTCCCTCAATCTGGCAGCACTGTGCAGAATGACAATATATTCATTTCCTTAATAAGAGTGAAGTCGTAAATTTGAAACGATGATTGAAATTGCGCATCCAGGGACTGATTTACGATGGATATGCGCTCGGAGCCCGCGATGACACTTTCCAAATTATTCTTCTGAAAAACATTTCGTTTGAAATTTAAGTATTTAAACAAAATCACAAGCCTGTGTAATTCTAGTTGTCATCCATAGCAAAATCGATAAAATCGACACACCCTCCCCCCCCCCCATCCCACAAAGATTAAAACAACATTTTAAAAAGACTAGTATGTTGTGGCCACCACATGACTTTCTTCTATATTTTCCTATACAAATTCACTCAGCAAAAATTATTTATTAAAATTATTATTTAAAAAAATTATCTTCCATAACAATGCAGACGATTTCCATATTATAGAAGTAATATAACACTAACTATAAAAAAAAAAGTCAATTTTATTGTCAATATTACATAATTTTTTTTTTCTTGTTAAAAATGAAAAAAAAAATCGATAACTTTATTTTAAATCATCGCAGATAGATGGTTCAACCATTCGTTTTAAAGGTATTGGCAAGCTCTTTTGAAAGATACCCTTCATGAAAATTGACTCCCCTCGAGGGGGGACTTCCCCCCAAGGGCGGGGGAGGCGAGGCTCCTACACATGCAAAAATTTTTTCCCAATTAACTATCTCAATTATAAATAATTCTTGTAAATTTCATAATGATTATTAAAAAACAATTCTCTTTATGCACATTTATACAAAATTTTGTTTTATACAACCCTGTTAAAAATTTAGAAAAAGCGGGATGGCAACGCAACCTGTAAGACAATTTTTACCAAAAGTGGATAGGCACTCATTTATGTCAAGGGGCAACTACATACCAATTTGTATGAAATTCTGTGCAGTAGTTCCTGAGGTACAGTTGCCACAAAATTTTGTCACATAGACAGACAGACAGACATTTTCTAAAAATGGTGAAATCGTGTTCTACATCTCTCAAAACGTGTAAATCCATCAAAAACCCGAGGTCGAAAATTTTTACGAATCCAATACTTTCTTCTATTGAATATAGAAGAAAGTAATAATGAATATAATTGCTTAGAAGAGAAATGTTTCATAATTAGTATAATATATTTTCTTTAACAATGTTATTGTTAAAATAGAAAACAAAAGGATTTTTTTTTTAAAGAAATTTTTAAGATTTTATTTTTAGCCGACATTTCAAGATTTCAAATTATAAATCCTACGATGGGTGTCTGAATTTTGAAACTCTGGCACCTTGAGGAATTCGAGAGCTGGGGTGGATTTGTAGGTTATTTTAAATTAGCACTTTCATGAACACGTCATCATACATAGCAGGGTGGACTATGGTTGTATACTATTAGGGTGCAGTGGTTTTTTTCTCACTATTTTTCAATAGTATTCTTTTGTAATATTTATTTGTAATTAAATAAGACGAATATTATATGTTTGTAAATGGCGGTATGAAAATAATTTACAAATTAAAACAACTTTACCGATAAATGTTATTTAAGATGCAAAATTTTAATAATATCGGAGAATATCTTAAGGGTTGACCACAGCAAACGAAGAAGTACAAATAGATCAAAAAATGGCTTACCTGAAAAAGTGTTTATTATGTAGTTTCAGTTACAACCATCTGTGGTTAAACAGTACTTTAAGAATAGGATTAACATTAAGTATATCCTAAGACAGCTTTTTTAAAATATATATTTGTTTAATAATTCTCTTGATAAAATTCAATATTAGCTTATACTTAAAAATGATTTTTTTTTTTTTTTTTAATTGAAGCACGGAACTAATCTGCACGATTCAATCCGTGCTCGAATAAAGTTATTCTTGAACTTGAATGTTCTCCACAGACTGTCTCTGTCGCTTGCCAGGGGCAAAAGAGTTTTAAGAACATCAAGAAATCTTTCTTCTAGCTCCATTCCTTTGATTCCCTTCACTATTTGTAACTTCAGAAATAAGCGGTGGTGGATTTTTTTTTTTTTTTTACATTCTCATTCAGTCAAATCAATATATTGTAGAATTTTGGAAATAAAAATCCCTTATACAATGGCTTTTTCGCTCTCCTCGAGTATTCAAAATTCAATGAACTGCCAAATCCTGAATGTGTGTTCGCTTATCAAATAACATGGCCAATAGAATGTTTTCAGGATGGATGGGCTAAGAGCACGTTTCGTTGACTAACAGGATCTATCACCAACAAAAATTTCTTCGCTAAGAAATTCAGACAGCTTAATTATTCGCCATAAGTGAATAGCCCCATCTTTATTGGATGTTGATGATTTTATGTCAAACCAAGTAGGGGCATAGACCTTGAAAATATAGTAAGTTAATGTTATCAGATACCATGAAGGAATTGGCTGAGGAACGTATAAACGCATAATACGATTAGTCGTTGTCAAACGTTTTGAGGGTAACAACTTTCCGGGATTCCTGCCTGTTAAATTTTCTGAGCATCGTCCTGTAGGCTGTAGTAACAGCCTGATTCATTTTGAGGAGAAACTTCCGGTTTGTACTTAAATCTTTACAGGAAATCTCCAGCATTTCTAATTGAATAGAAGCAAATTGAACAACAGACATTTGCTTACAATTTATTAGTTTTTATCAATCTTATCGAAAAAACCTCGTGGTCCAACAAAAGGCCTATCTAAGTGTTATATGACATGCCTGAGAGGTAGCACATTTGCATGAAACAAGCAAATTAGTCATAGGAAATCAAAAGTGGGCCCTCCAAACATTCTGAAATTTGATATTTTTCTTATTCAATCTAAAAGACAACTTTTAGTCACTATTACATTTTGAAATTAAAAATAGTTCTTTTCACTGCACCCTATTGTATAGGCCGAGGTGACTCAGATGCGCAGGTCGGTCCTCAGTCCCGTCCATGATACATATAATTCTTCTTTGTACCATGTAGAACAATAAATATTAAACTCATGTATACTTCGTGCTATGATGAAGTACATAAATAATCCCGATGCTACAAATGATGTTAGACATTAGCCTAACCCAAATTGAACTCAATCGAATGCGGCGTTTAAGCATTATCGTATATACTCACTCCCATACCCTGCATACATATCATTGTGAAAATACTCATAAAAATGAATTCAAGAGCTCTCAAAATGTACAAGGGCTATTTTTTAATTTTACTTGTCTCTTACTTTGTGCCAAGTCCATTGCCATAATTTTTGGTATTAAAATGATACTTTTTGTAATTTTATGTTTGAATATTATTTGACAGATAGATTTAGAAAATATTTGTAATGTTAACTAAGTTTCAAACTATGCAAATCAACTTTTAGCATGATTTCCTTAGAAATCTGTCTTTTGTAACAACTTTAAGACTGCGTTTAGTCTGGCCAATATATGATAAACCACACTGACAGGAAATACTATAAATGCCCCAAGAATTATGCATATCAATGGGATCTTTTAACTGAGAAAAGGTGAGTTTATTGGAAGGCGAAAATATTATTTAAAAATCATATTGTTTGAGAATTTTAGCTATGGTTTGACTGGATTTAGGAAAATAGGGTAAGACAATACTGATATTAGAAGGGACTGATTTAGTAGACGAAATACGAGGGAGTTGTAATTTTTGGATAGCAGTCTTAAATTTCGTCTAAAAGAACATATGAATTACGTCCGCAAACAAGAAACCAATAAATCGGCTATTTCTAAACATTGCTGGGAGGAAAATCACAATTTTAAATTTAATTCAGCTAAAATAATTTGCAGACCTAAATCCATTCATGAACTCGATTTCTTTGAAGCTTTTCATATTTATAAAAATTTTAAAAACCTTGTAAATTGTGATTTCGCTGTTCCCTATTTGTCTGACTGTTGGAAATTTTATATACAGTCCACATTTTCTTAATTTGTCTACTGTTTACACAGCTAACTTTCCTAAATTCCTATTGGCCACTCTCCCCACCTTTCCCGTAATCCTATTGGTTGAACTAAATCCGGCCCCTCTCCTATATATATGAGCACTTCTCCTGATTCAGAATCCTTTTTGCACTGAAGACGGTACGCTACGCTTTAGGCTACCGAAACAGCTGTATGCATTTGCAAAACTTTTCTTTGGCGTTTCTGACGTAGTAGTTTATTCGGGTTTTAATATTCCAACGCCAAGTCTCCTGAAATTGAACTATGTTATACAAGTTCACTATCGGATGTTCCCTGTTGAAAATGGAGTTTATACCTCTACTGGTTTGTGTACAGGGACCCCGGAAAATATTTCAAGGCATTGTGTTCTATGAGAGGCATTTCTATAAACCATATTTTCATAACCTTACTGTACACAAATCTTAATGAAATTGAAATATGTTATTCAAGTTTACTATCGGATGTTTCCTGTATAAAATGGAGTAAATACAACTACTGATTTGTGTACAGGGACACACAAAAGTATTTCAAAGCATTGTGTTCTATGAGAGGCATTTCTATAAACCATATTTTCATACCCTTACTGTACAATAACTTCATGAAATTGAAATATGTTTTAACACTTTCCAACAAGGTTGAAAAGTGTTTATGACTTCGGTTTGTCTGTCTGTCTGTCCGTCTGTCTGTCTGTCCGTCCGTCTGTCTGTCCGCGCTCTAACTCCCGTAAATATTTATGGAATTTTTTGAAACTGGTATATGTTATTCAAGTTCACTATCGGACGTTCCCTATTGAAAATGGAGTTTATACCTCTACTAGTTTGTGTACAGGGACACCCGAAAGTATTTCAAAGCATTGTGTTCTATGAGAGGTATTTCTATAAACCATATTTTTCTACCTTTACTGTAGACATATCTTAATGAAATTGAAATATGTTATTCAAGTTTACTATCGGACGTTCCCTATTGAAAAAAGAGTTTATACCTCTACTGGTTTGTGTACAGAGACACCCGAAAGTATTTCAAAGCACTGTGTTCTATGAGAGGTATTTCTATAAACCATATTTTCATAGCTTTACTGTAGACTTATCTGAATGAAATTGAAATATGTTATTCAAGTTCACTATTGGGTGTTTCCTGTATAAAATGGAGGAAATACCACCATCGGTTTATGTATAGGGACACTCAAAAGTATTCCAAAGCATTGAGTTCTATGAGAGATATTTCTATAAATCAAATTTTAATAACTTTACTTACCACGAAGTTTTTGCAAATTGAAATATGATATTTATATGCACAAAGGAATGCTGTGCACAGAATATAGCATAATTAGCATTAGATTTACAGGGTGGCACAAAAATATCCAGTTACATTAAGAGCTATTAATAAAAAATTGCTAGAATTGTACCTTCGTTTACGTTAAGCGTTTTTAACATTTTCTAACATTTTTTTTACGTGTGAATATGATTTCAGTTTTGTTTATCTGCCTGTTCGTCTGTCTGTCTGCCTGTCTGTCTGTTCGAGCTCTAACACCCGTAAATATTTTTGGAATTTCTTGAAACTGATATATGTTATTTAAATTCACAATCGGACGTTCCCTATTAAAAATGGAGTTTATACCTCTACTGGTTTGTGTACAGAGACACCCGATAGTATTTCAAAGCATTGTGTTCTATGAGAGGTATTTCTATTGGTTTTACTGTAGACATATCTCAATTAAATTGGAATATGTTATTCTAGTTCACTATTGGATGTTTCCTCTATAAAATGGAGGAAATACCACCGCCGATTTATGTACAGGGACACTTAAAAGTATTCCAAAGCATTACGTTCTATGAGAGATATTTCTATAAATCAAATTTTAATAACTTTACTTTCCACGAAGTTTTAGGAAATTGAAATATGTTATTTATATGCACAAAAAAATACTTTGCATGGAATACATATCATATTCACCCTTAAAAAATGTTAGAATGTGTTAAAAACGCTTAACGTAAACGAAAGTACAATTCTAGCCATTTTTTTTTAATAGCTGTTAATGTAACTGGATTTTTTTGTGCCACCCTGTAAATCTAATGCTAATCATGCTATATTCTGTGCAAATTCTTAAGCTTTATTTTTAGTGGAATTATGAATTTTGATATACTTGGTACAAAAAAAAAAAAAAACACAGATCACATATTAGCTGTGTTAAAATATGATTTAAAAATAATTAAAGCTTAAAATGGGAAGAATAGAGGACAAACTATACAGAGGTATACTAAAAAGCAATAGTATAAGTTATAAGAAACACAAAATATTGATTCACTTTCTATGCATTTTTTTTTTTTTTTTTTTTAACGATAAAGTTATGGTAGTAATATACCAGAAAATACATGGAAAACACTCTATACTTGTATACTTTAAAATTCGTGTGCATATGTCTTTAAAAAATAACAAATGTCTATTTTTTCTTATCTTGAAAGAAATATCGCAATATATCACTAATATCGATATAACTTGGTGATATATCGCGATATTTAATTTCTGATATCAGGAGGCGAATAAAATAAAGGCATTGACGACAATTGGCTTGGCATTATACCAAAGAACTTCTAATAGATATTGAAAGATCTTTGATTATACTGCACGCGGGGGCGGGAAGAAGTGATTAGAGTCTTGCATCGTGTGTTTTCTCTTCTATGCAAATAATAATGATGAAAATTTGCTTTTTTCTGAACATAATCATTTGAATGCAGACACTGGATGACATTATTTTCTTTCATAGCAATCATGTTCAGCCATAAGTTTAATTTGTGAAGAAGAAAGGCATAAAAATTAATATTTAACATTTAAAACGTTATATGCGAAAATTATTATTATTTTACACTGTGAATATTTAAAATAGTGGATTTTTTTAACAGTAAATGTAATACGAAAGAAATTTTATTACGTTATGCACTGAAGTTTTATTTATATTTACAATAATCCCTTTTAATATAATTTTCATTATGCACTAGTTTTAACATGATTGTATACTTGTAATATTTATGTAATAATTAGTTCTCTAAAAATTTTTTCAATAATATAATTATATTATCTACTCGCCACATTACCTACTAGGCACTCGTTAAACTGAAAATAAGATCTTTGACGAAACTATAGCAACATTTCTGTACGATTAAATTAAATGATGTGTATTTTATTTTATTTTATTTATTTATTTATTTATTTTTTATATCTAAAGAATCAAGTTAATACAATCGAACAATCAACACATTAGTTGCTAGAATTAGTCATCAATCTATTAAAAAACTACAATATAAAGAACCAAATAGTTTAAATTATTACTGCAATTAAGAAAATTAACATAATATTATTTATTTATTTTTCCATATCTAAAGAATCACGTTAATACAATGAAGAAGACAACAAATTAGTTGATAGAATCAATCATCAACCAATTTAAAAACTATACTACAAAGAAACAAACGGTTTAACGTATTATTACAATTAAGGAAAAGAGTGTGCGAATTATAGGATAAAATTATACTTACTTATTAGTGCAATCTAAAGATTGGTGACACTTTGAAATGCATAGCAATTAAATCCCGTATAGGAGATTCAGAGAAAACCACGAAAAACCCAGAATACCTTTATTCCAATATCTCCAATTGTAATTACGATTAAATTACTTATAATACATCTTTCGAAATTTATTTTAATGTAATTTTATTGCGAACTTTTAAACTGGTGTAAGCCGTTAAATTCAGTACGGGAGTTTAAGAGAAAAGCACAGAAAACCCTAAACACATGTGTTATTTTTTATTTTGCCAACTTTCAAATTCTGACTATCCGCTCACATTCCGTATAAAAGATTTTTAACACTATTTATTCCAGAGTTACGCAAGAGAAAAACACTGAAAAGTAAGACACAAATAGTTTTATAACTTTGGATTTTGGGAGTAAGGACGATTGACTGCTGTAGGTCCTAGACCTTAGGGGGAGTGCCCTTCGTAGGGGTCTTTCTAAGGGGTCCTAGCCCGTATTACGCAAGTTTCGGAGAAAACCACTGGAAACTCCGAACGGCTAGGCCAACGAGCGCGACCTGGGATCGAACCCGGCACCTCACGTCTACCAGCTTTGAGCGCGGAACCGCTCGACCGCTGGTGGGCCCTTTTACAACAATGTTTATATTACTTTTGTATTTCAGCTTTTAATTAACATTATTTCATAAGTAATATATCATTTTAGTAAAACTATTTAAATTAGAATTGAAGAGTACATGTTGCAAATCTTTGTCACAAGATACCGCTTTTAGTTTTGCTACAGTTAAATCTTTAAGAGCTAGTTGCACTATGAGCGATCAAGCTATTGTGCATTTTAAAACGGGAATAAGGCACCACCGAACAGGACTTTGCTACGAATTTGCTACGAATCTTTTTCCTTTTTAACAAAAAAAAAAAAAAAATTAAATTGTAATATTAAAAGTTAGAATTTATTATAAATACAATTTATGCATGTATATGTACAGATGAAATGTAAAGTAAAAGTAATGTTTCATCATTATTTTCATCAAACATGTTGTACATTTTTAATAAATGTATCCAATTTAATTTTGTTTTATCATTGTCTTAGTAACTTTGTTCAACAATTTTATAAATCACTTGAAAGTTACTTTCTTCAAAAAATTTTTCATATCAATTTTATTAATATTATTATTATTTGCAAGGAAAAAATGATAACTGTACTTTATTTTATTTCACCTAGCTATTTATGATCATAATAGTACAAACTGTAAATATTTTAAAATGTTCAACCATTTAATTTAATACCTACAAAGATTATTTTCATATTTTAATACTGTTTTTACTACATAAATACGTATTACAGTTAATAAAGAAAGAAACACGTTTAAACATTACAAAATAAAATTTTATTAAAAAATCTGGAGTGACTCCACTCGACTTTCCGAACATTGAGTAAATAACAGTTTTGTAGATAAAATAAAGAAAGAGGAGTTGCTAAACAAACAAAAAAGAGAAAACCATAACAGAGTGTTTGAGTATTTTTCTCCATATATCACACGAGGTTTTATTGAACGCTACTGAACTTTGAGCCCTTAGACAGGCTCGTACTGGCCCACCGGGCAGCGAGGCAAATGCCCGGTGCGCCCTTCGCCGAGGAACTTTTTTTTTTTTTTTTTAATGTAAAAATTGATTTTTTTTTTCCCCTAGAGCACTGTAAAATTATAATGGTTTTTGTTTTAAATTGAAGGAAATATTTCGGTAGAATTTATTCTCAAAAGCAATCCTGAAACTTCTTTATCTGAATGCCTACATGTACGTATTATAAAGGAAGAATGCGAGTTCTTGAATATGTTCATGTGCGCCCCACTACACTAGGCACACAGAAGACGAAGTAAAATGCGTTTTGTAAGTTCCACTGAAGAGGGCGCCTTGTATTCTCCACTAAAGAGCGAACTTGTATGTTCAGTGGAACACATATGTGAGCACCATTAATCAAATTATAGTTTTAAAACACGTAGCTTTATTATAAAAATCAACTAAAAACTATTACTAAATACAAATACGAAACATGACGCCTTTTATATATTCAGTGAGTACATATATTTTAAACACTACAAATATGTAAAACGAATTTTAGCGCATATCGCCCAATAAAATATATCGTAACTTTAGTGATAACACTATATGCGCCCCGCTAGGCATAAAAGGCAATTTTTAAGAATTTTATATGTAGTCTCCTTATAAAAATGAACTAAAAAACTATTTTTGAAAAAGATACAAAACAGAGGGCCTTTTACATTTACGGGATAATACATGTATTTATTTCATCACTAAAATTATTTATATAAATGAAATAGAATCAATAAATAAAAACTGCGCCCCTATCAGTGACGTAGAAATAACACCATATGCGACCGATCTGGCATAAAAGGAGCCCTCTTTTTAATGTTTTTATAAACAACAAAAATTGCTTACAAACTAATATTAAATGCTCATGAAATACTAACCAGCACGCCTTTTAGCCTTAGTGAGGTGCACATATTCTTAAATTTTATCAAAACATGGATTTAAAAAAAAAAAAAAAAACATGTTCTGGCAATATCAAGAATAACAAAGAATACAGAAAACAGGGTATCTTGCATGTTCCACAAAACAGGGCGACTTGCATGTTTAGCGAAACACATACGTGTGCCTCTCTAATCAAAATGTATGTAAAAATAAATAAAAATATAGCGTCTTTATAAAAATAACCTGAAAACTAATACTAAATACAATTTAAAAAATAAAAGCGCCATGTAAATAATATAGTAAAGTCGAAATGACACCATATGCGCCCCTCTAGATAAAAAAGTGTCCTGTTTTTAAGGCACCCTGTCCTGTTTGAAACGGGACGCCTTTTAGCCTTAGTGAGGTGCACTTGGCCTACATATATATTTTAAACACTTCAAATATGCAAAAGAAATTTTAAGTGCCCAATTAAATATATCGTAACTTTAACGATAACACTATATGCGCCCCGCTAGGCATAAAAGGCGCCCTGCTTTCAACAGTTTTATATGTAGCCTCTTATAAAAATGAACTGAAAAACTGTTTTTTAAATAAATACAAAACAGGGCGCCTTTTATATTCAGTGAGTACGCATATATAATTTAAACACTACAAATATGTAAAAAAAAAAAAAAAAAAAAAAAAAAAATGTGCTTAATATAAAGTATATCGTAACGTTAGTAATAACATTACATGTGCCCCGCTAGGCATAAAAGGCGCCCTCTTTTCAATAATTTTATATGTAGCCTCCTAAAAAAATGAACTAAAAACTACTTTTGAAAAAATAAATAAATAAATACAAAATACAAAACAGGGCGCCTTTTACATCTACCGGATGGTACATGTATTTATTTCTCCAGTAAAATTATTTATAGAAATGAAATAAAATCAATAAATAAAAACTGCGCCCCTATCAATAATGTAGAATTAACACCATATGCGCCCGATCAGGCACAAAAGGAGCCCTCTTTTTAATGTTTTTATAAACGACAAAAATTGCTTACAACTAATATTAAATGCTCATGAAATACTAACCAGCACGCCTTCTAGCCTTAGTGAGGTGCACATATTCTTAAATTTTCTCGAAAAATGGATGAAAAAACATGTAAATCTATCCCCCTCAAACCCTATCAAGAATAACAATTAATATAGAATGCTTAACCCTTCAACGTTCACTATAAAATATCACTTTAAATAATTACTAAACTAATTTTAAAAATGGCTTTTAGACACGTAGCTGATAATAAATATTTAAAAAAAAATCGCATTGTTCCTTTTTGAGAAATATTCGTTTTGAAACATCTATAAGTTAACCTTATTAAATTCAAATAATATTTAATTTAATAAATAAAACTCTTTGTAAGTAAGCATTATTGACTACAAAAACTCGTAAAAGTTGTTTCGGGTGAAAATAATAGTACAGCTTTTCATTAAATGAAAAAAAAACGAGACATTAGCGCATCATCAAACCAGCAATTCGCACTCACGCACACAAAGAAACTTCAAGTCAACTTATGCAATTAGCTTCTAGTGAAGCATTATTTGTTAAATTTTGGAATAGTGCTGATATCTACAGACAGAAAAGGAACAAAAGTTTAAAACCTGATTAAAACAGGGGGGAAAAGTTAAAAAAAACTGCTGCATAAAAATTCTTAAATTATGCCAAATGTTTGGTTTCGCTGCGAAACCAATGATCGTTAAAGGGTTAACAGGGTATCTTGCATGTTCCACTAAACAGGGCGATTTGCATGTTTAGTGAAACACATACGGTACATCTCTAATAAAGATGCATGTAAAATTTTTAAAAATATAGCGTCTTTATAAAAATAAACTGAAAATTAATACTGAATACAATATGAAAAAAAGTGCCTTTTATATCATTTTTTTTTCTCCGTGAATGTAAATTCCATCTTTGAACGAACTGTACCTCGCCTTATCCTTCAAAGTAAACAAAACAAGTACATAAAAAAGTCTTTCCTTTCTAGCAATTATTCTTAGTTACTTCTCGATGTACAGCTGGGGCTGAGACAAAGCATATCTAACCTACAGATTAGTATACGCTTTGGGACTTTGGGCTGAGAGGATGACAATGAACGTTATCAGTAATTTTCGATGTGGGCACAGTTGAGGCTTTTTCAGCAATAGGGGAATTAATGTGAGCGCAGTTGATGTGTTCCCCTTTTTGTCACCTAAATGATTATAATTATAGTACATTTACATACGAAGTCTTTTTCAACAACTATTATGGTGATAGATATTATTTGTTCCCACACGTTTACGCATTTCAAAGAAATGCTAATAATCTTTTTTCTACTACTGGGAAAAGATGTGCTTCAATTTTTTTTTTTTTAACGAATAGCTGAAGATGGGGGAGGGACATTCACTGTGAAACCTGCACATCTTTAATTCTATATAATGTAACACGAAAAAGTGAAGGTGGAATTATCTGAATGCTATCAGCCAAGCCACGTGAAATACAAGAATTTTCATTTTGGGAAAAATAATCTAAGGTATATTATTCATTATTATTTTTATAATTTTATTATTATTTGTTGAAGTGCAGGAATGTGGAGAGATAGAGATTATATATTTGAATTCTTCCAAAATTGTGATAATTTTTTTATTTCACACTTGTAGTCCTGTAGATTGGAATTATATGCTCCCTACATTAACTTTTTATGAAGCTTTAATAAAAACTTGACATATGCTTTGAAATAAAATAAAATAATCTATATATTTCGCTTATACTCTATAGCTTATATGATATGTTAATTGTCTGTACATTTGTTAACATTTTTTTCTTTTTAATTTGGGCAACTGATCTGATACAATTTGCTGTTCTAGATCGTGGCCTACTTGAACTTGCGTTACTGGCATATCGGGCGCTTAGTTTGTGCCGTGTTCGTTTATTTTTTTCCCTCTCTCATTTTTTAAAATTATAATATGGTCATATCTATATCTCATATCATTATCAAGTTTATCTTTCATACAAATGCCATTATACAATTCTTTGATGCATTTAACTTATGAATTTATTTTATTTTAAGTTAGACTCACAACACTCCTGTATACTTCTGAATCATAATTTCTTTATTATAATGAAATAAATAATATAAAACACATTCTAATAATTTCTTATGACATTCGGTTGTTTACAATAATCTGCGAGCAATATTTGTTGCTTGTGAAATAGCTTACGTGAAAAACGCTTAATTTTTTCCTTAATTTTTCTGACTTCATTCTCCCTTTCCTTGAGGCCTACCAGTGGTTTTGCGCTCAAAGCTGGTAGGTGTGAGGTGACAGGTTCGATCCCAGGTTGCGCTTGTCGGTCTAGTCTTTCGAATTTTCCGTGGTTTTCTCAAAAATTGCTTAAATACCTATTTCACCCTTAGAAAGACCCCAATAGAGGACACTCTCCCTCAGGCCTAGGATCCTAGTGCAGTCAATCGGCTTTAATTCTAACAACCCTTTCTTTGCTCATTGTCCATTTTTTGAATATGTTTTAAACCACAATATCTATAGATACAGTCATCGAAACAACGTTATTTATGGTTTTTACTCTAAAAAATTCTGACGCAATTGAAAAATTATGGGTTTTGTTATATAAAAAATTTACCACTGTAAACTTAACTGTGAGAGCTGGAGTAATGTGTTTAATTTCATGCTCGAGCGCATATTTTAACATATTCAAATTCAAGCGGACATGGCATTTTTCTTTAATGGGATGTTAGCTAGAGGGGTCGTGTACAGTGTTCTCTTCTCACAAAGGAAAGTTTATGTTTATTATGTATAAGAAATTTTATGTAGTGATTTTTTAATACGATATATTCCAGGTGAAGCGTTAAAAAGAAAAGAAAGCTGTCTAAGGTGGAAAAGGAATATATTAAAAGCCTTTCTTTGAGAACTCTGGTCGTGTATGAAGAAAATTTTTTGTAATCACCTTGGTATTGGTGCAAGATTGATTGCACTTGGATCCCACTTCTCCGTGGAATGCCTTCCATTAGGTCTTTTTAAGGAGTTTTAGCTCCTATTCCCATATTTGCACAAGTTTCGGAGAAAATTATGGAAAACTTCGTATGATTAGGTCAAGCGTTTAGACCTGAGATCGAAATCCACACTACTTATACCAATTTAGAGAGCAGAACTTCTCGGCCACTACATATAATAACCTTGAATAATGTTTAGTAGTAAACTAGCGCCCTTGTTATCTAGATTGTTGGCGCCCTTTTTATTCAAATTGCCAGCGCCTAGGCATAAAAGGCGCCCTGTTTTCAACAATTTTATATGTAGCCTCCTTATAAAAATGAACTAAAAAACTACTTTTGAAAAAAAAAAAAAAAAAATACAAAATACAAAACAGGGCGCCTTTTACATCTACCGGATGGTACATGTATTTATTTCATCACTAAAATTATTTATATAAATGAAATAAAATCAATAAATAAAAACTGCGCCCCTATCAGTGACGTAGAAATAACACCATATGCGACCGATCTGGCATAAAAGGAGCCCTCTTTTTAATGTTTTTATAAACAACAAAAATTGCTTACAAACTAATATTAAATGCTCATGAAATACTAACCAGCACGCCTTTTAGCCTTAGTGAGGTGCAAATATTCTTAAATTTTATCAAAACATGGATTAAAAAAAAAAAAAAAAAAAAAAAAAAAACATGTTCTGGCAATATCAAGAATAACAAAGAATACAGAAAACAGGGTATCTTGCATGTTCCACAAAACAGGGCGACTTGCATGTTTAGCGAAACACATACGTGTGCCTCTCTAATCAAAATGTATGTAAAAATAAATAAAAATATAGCGTCTTTATAAAAATAACCTGAAAACTAATACTAAATACAATTTTAAAAATAAAAGCGCCCTGTAAATAATATAGTAAAGTCGAAATGACACCATATGCGCCCCTCTAGATAAAAAAGTGTCCTGTTTTTAAGGCACCCTGTCCTGTTTGAAACGGGACGCCTTTTAGCCTTAGTGAGGTGCACTTGGCCTACATATATATTTTAAACACTTCAAATATGCAAAAGAAATTTTAAGTGCCCAATTAAATATATCGTAACTTTAACGATAACACTATATGCGCCCCGCTAGGCATAAAAGGCGCCCTGCTTTCAACAGTTTTATATGTAGCCTCTTATAAAAATGAACTGAAAAACTGTTTTTTAAATAAATACAAAACAGGGCGCCTTTTATATTCAGTGAGTACGCATATATAATTTAAACACTACAAATATGTAAAAAAAAAAAAAAAAAAAAAAAAAAAAAAAATGTGCTTAATATAAAGTATATCGTAACGTTAGTAATAACATTACATGTGCCCCGCTAGGCATAAAAGGCGCCCTCTTTTCAATAATTTTATATGTAGCCTCCTAAAAAAATGAACTAAAAACTACTTTTGAAAAAATAAATAAATAAATACAAAATACAAAACAGGGCGCCTTTTACATCTACCGGATGGTACATGTATTTATTTCTCCAGTAAAATTATTTATAGAAATGAAATAAAATCAATAAATAAAAACTGCGCCCCTATCAATAATGTAGAATTAACACCATATGCGCCCGATCAGGCACAAAAGGAGCCCTCTTTTTAATGTTTTTATAAACGACAAAAATTGCTTACAACTAATATTAAATGCTCATGAAATACTAACCAGCACGCCTTCTAGCCTTAGTGAGGTGCACATATTCTTAAATTTTCTCGAAAAATGGATGAAAAAACATGTAAATCTATCCCCCTCAAACCCTATCAAGAATAACAATTAATATAGAATGCTTAACCCTTCAACGTTCACTATAAAATATCACTTTAAATAATTACTAAACTAATTTTAAAAATGGCTTTTAGACACGTAGCTGATAATAAATATTTAAAAAAAAATCGCATTGTTCCTTTTTGAGAAATATTCGTTTTGAAACATCTATAAGTTAACCTTATTAAATTCAAATAATATTTAATTTAATAAATAAAACTCTTTGTAAGTAAGCATTATTGACTACAAAAACTCGTAAAAGTTGTTTCGGGTGAAAATAATAGTACAGCTTTTCATTAAATGAAAAAAAAACGAGACATTAGCGCATCATCAAACCAGCAATTCGCACTCACGCACACAAAGAAACTTCAAGTCAACTTATGCAATTAGCTTCTAGTGAAGCATTATTTGTTAAATTTTGGAATAGTGCTGATATCTACAGACAGAAAAGGAACAAAAGTTTAAAACCTGATTAAAACAGGGGGGAAAAGTTAAAAAAAACTGCTGCATAAAAATTCTTAAATTATGCCAAATGTTTGGTTTCGCTGCGAAACCAATGATCGTTAAAGGGTTAACAGGGTATCTTGCATGTTCCACTAAACAGGGCGATTTGCATGTTTAGTGAAACACATACGGTACATCTCTAATAAAGATGCATGTAAAATTTTTAAAAATATAGCGTCTTTATAAAAATAAACTGAAAATTAATACTGAATACAATATAAAAAAAAGTGCCTTTTATATCATTTTTTTTTTCTCCGTGAATGTAAATTCCATCTTTGAACGAACTGTACCTCGCCTTATCCTTCAAAGTAAACAAAACAAGTACATAAAAAAGTCTTTCCTTTCTAGCAATTATTCTTAGTTACTTCTCGATGTACAGCTGGGGCTGAGACAAAGCATATCTAACCTACAGATTAGTATACGCTTTGGGACTTTGGGCTGAGAGGATGACAATGAACGTTATCAGTAATTTTCGATGTGGGCACAGTTGAGGCTTTTTCAGCAATAGGGGAATTAATGTGAGCGCAGTTGATGTGTTCCCCTTTTTGTCACCTAAATGATTATAATTATAGTACATTTACATACGAAGTCTTTTTCAACAACTATTATGGTGATAGATATTATTTGTTCCCACACGTTTACGCATTTCAAAGAAATGCTAATAATCTTTTTTCTACTACTGGGAAAAGATGTGCTTAAATTTTTTTTTTTTTTAACGAATAGCTGAAGATGGGGGAGGGACATTCACTGTGAAACCTGCACATCTTTAATTCTATATAATGTAACACGAAAAAGTGAAGGTGGAATTATCTGAATGCTATCAGCCAAGCCACGTGAAATACAAGAATTTTCATTTTGGGAAAAATAATCTAAGGTATATTATTCATTATTATTTTTATAATTTTATTATTATTTGTTGAAGTGCAGGAATGTGGAGAGATAGAGATTATATATTTGAATTCTTCCAAAATTGTGATAATTTTTTTATTTCACACTTGTAGTCCTGTAGATTGGAATTATATGCTCCCTACATTAACTTTTTATGAAGCTTTAATAAAAACTTGACATATGCTTTGAAATAAAATAAAATAATCTATATATTTCGCTTATACTCTATAGCTTATATGATATGTTAATTGTCTGTACATTTGTTAACATTTTTTTCTTTTTAATTTGGGCAACTGATCTGATACAATTTGCTGTTCTAGATCGTGGCCTACTTGAACTTGCGTTACTGGCATATCGGGCGCTTAGTTTGTGCCGTGTTCGTTTATTTTTTTCCCTCTCTCATTTTTTAAAATTATAATATGGTCATATCTATATCTCATATCATTATCAAGTTTATCTTTCATACAAATGCCATTATACAATTCTTTGATGCATTTAACTTATGAATTTATTTTCTTTTAAGTTAGACTCACAACACTCCTGTATACTTCTGAATCATAATTTCTTTATTATAATGAAATAAATAATATAAAACACATTCTAATAATTTCTTATGACATTCGGTTGTTTACAATAATCTGCGAGCAATATTTGTTGCTTGTGAAATAGCTTACGTGAAAAACGCTTAATTTTTTCCTTAATTTTTCTGACTTCATTCTCCCTTTCCTTGAGGCCTACCAGTGGTTTTGCGCTCAAAGCTGGTAGGTGTGAGGTGACAGGTTCGATCCCAGGTTGCGCTTGTCGGTCTAGTCTTTCGAATTTTCCGTGGTTTTCTCAAAAATTGCTTAAATACCTATTTCACCCTTAGAAAGACCCCAATAGAGGACACTCTCCCTCAGGCCTAGGATCCTAGTGCAGTCAATCGGCTTTAATTCTAACAACCCTTTCTTTGCTCATTGTCCATTTTTTGAATATGTTTTAAACCACAATATCTATAGATACAGTCATCGAAACAACGTTATTTATGGTTTTTACTCTAAAAAATTCTGACGCAATTGAAAAATTATGGGTTTTGTTATATAAAAAATTTACCACTGTAAACTTAACTGTGAGAGCTGGAGTAATGTGTTTAATTTCATGCTCGAGCGCATATTTTAACATATTCAAATTCAAGCGGACATGGCATTTTTCTTTAATGGGATGTTAGCTAGAGGGGTCGTGTACAGTGTTCTCTTCTCACAAAGGAAAGTTTATGTTTATTATGTATAAGAAATTTTATGTAGTGATTTTTTAATACGATATATTCCAGGTGAAGCGTTAAAAAGAAAAGAAAGCTGTCTAAGGTGGAAAAGGAATATATTAAAAGCCTTTCTTTGAGAACTCTGGTCGTGTATGAAGAAAATTTTTTGTAATCACCTTGGTATTGGTGCAAGATTGATTGCACTTGGATCCCACTTCTCCGTGGAATGCCTTCCATTAGGTCTTTTTAAGGAGTTTTAGCTCCTATTCCCATATTTGCACAAGTTTCGGAGAAAATTATGGAAAACTTCGTATGATTAGGTCAAGCGTTTAGACCTGAGATCGAAATCCACACTACTTATACCAATTTAGAGAGCAGAACTTCTCGGCCACTACATATAATAACCTTGAATAATGTTTAGTAGTAAACTAGCGCCCTTGTTATCTAGATTGTTGGCGCCCTTTTTATTCAAATTGCCAGCGCCTAGGCATAAAAGGCGCCCTGTTTTCAACAATTTTATATGTAGCCTCCTTATAAAAATGAACTAAAAAACTACTTTTGAAAAAAAAAAAAAAAAAATACAAAATACAAAACAGGGCGCCTTTTACATCTACCGGATGGTACATGTATTTATTTCATCACTAAAATTATTTATATAAATGAAATAAAATCAATAAATAAAAACTGCGCCCCTATCAGTGACGTAGAAATAACACCATATGCGACCGATCTGGCATAAAAGGAGCCCTCTTTTTAATGTTTTTATAAACAACAAAAATTGCTTACAAACTAATATTAAATGCTCATGAAATACTAACCAGCACGCCTTTTAGCCTTAGTGAGGTGCAAATATTCTTAAATTTTATCAAAACATGGATTAAAAAAAAAAAAAAAAAAAAAAAAAAAACATGTTCTGGCAATATCAAGAATAACAAAGAATACAGAAAACAGGGTATCTTGCATGTTCCACAAAACAGGGCGACTTGCATGTTTAGCGAAACACATACGTGTGCCTCTCTAATCAAAATGTATGTAAAAATAAATAAAAATATAGCGTCTTTATAAAAATAACCTGAAAACTAATACTAAATACAATTTTAAAAATAAAAGCGCCCTGTAAATAATATAGTAAAGTCGAAATGACACCATATGCGCCCCTCTAGATAAAAAAGTGTCCTGTTTTTAAGGCACCCTGTCCTGTTTGAAACGGGACGCCTTTTAGCCTTAGTGAGGTGCACTTGGCCTACATATATATTTTAAACACTTCAAATATGCAAAAGAAATTTTAAGTGCCCAATTAAATATATCGTAACTTTAACGATAACACTATATGCGCCCCGCTAGGCATAAAAGGCGCCCTGCTTTCAACAGTTTTATATGTAGCCTCTTATAAAAATGAACTGAAAAACTGTTTTTTAAATAAATACAAAACAGGGCGCCTTTTATATTCAGTGAGTACGCATATATAATTTAAACACTACAAATATGTAAAAAAAAAAAAAAAAAAAAAAAAAAAAAATGTGCTTAATATAAAGTATATCGTAACGTTAGTAATAACATTACATGTGCCCCGCTAGGCATAAAAGGCGCCCTCTTTTCAATAATTTTATATGTAGCCTCCTAAAAAAATGAACTAAAAACTACTTTTGAAAAAATAAATAAATAAATACAAAATACAAAACAGGGCGCCTTTTACATCTACCGGATGGTACATGTATTTATTTCTCCAGTAAAATTATTTATAGAAATGAAATAAAATCAATAAATAAAAACTGCGCCCCTATCAATAATGTAGAATTAACACCATATGCGCCCGATCAGGCACAAAAGGAGCCCTCTTTTTAATGTTTTTATAAACGACAAAAATTGCTTACAACTAATATTAAATGCTCATGAAATACTAACCAGCACGCCTTCTAGCCTTAGTGAGGTGCACATATTCTTAAATTTTCTCGAAAAATGGATGAAAAAACATGTAAATCTATCCCCCTCAAACCCTATCAAGAATAACAATTAATATAGAATGCTTAACCCTTCAACGTTCACTATAAAATATCACTTTAAATAATTACTAAACTAATTTTAAAAATGGCTTTTAGACACGTAGCTGATAATAAATATTTAAAAAAAAATCGCATTGTTCCTTTTTGAGAAATATTCGTTTTGAAACATCTATAAGTTAACCTTATTAAATTCAAATAATATTTAATTTAATAAATAAAACTCTTTGTAAGTAAGCATTATTGACTACAAAAACTCGTAAAAGTTGTTTCGGGTGAAAATAATAGTACAGCTTTTCATTAAATGAAAAAAAAACGAGACATTAGCGCATCATCAAACCAGCAATTCGCACTCACGCACACAAAGAAACTTCAAGTCAACTTATGCAATTAGCTTCTAGTGAAGCATTATTTGTTAAATTTTGGAATAGTGCTGATATCTACAGACAGAAAAGGAACAAAAGTTTAAAACCTGATTAAAACAGGGGGGAAAAGTTAAAAAAAACTGCTGCATAAAAATTCTTAAATTATGCCAAATGTTTGGTTTCGCTGCGAAACCAATGATCGTTAAAGGGTTAACAGGGTATCTTGCATGTTCCACTAAACAGGGCGATTTGCATGTTTAGTGAAACACATACGGTACATCTCTAATAAAGATGCATGTAAAATTTTTAAAAATATAGCGTCTTTATAAAAATAAACTGAAAATTAATACTGAATACAATATAAAAAAAAGTGCCTTTTATATCATTTTTTTTTTCTCCGTGAATGTAAATTCCATCTTTGAACGAACTGTACCTCGCCTTATCCTTCAAAGTAAACAAAACAAGTACATAAAAAAGTCTTTCCTTTCTAGCAATTATTCTTAGTTACTTCTCGATGTACAGCTGGGGCTGAGACAAAGCATATCTAACCTACAGATTAGTATACGCTTTGGGACTTTGGGCTGAGAGGATGACAATGAACGTTATCAGTAATTTTCGATGTGGGCACAGTTGAGGCTTTTTCAGCAATAGGGGAATAGATGCTATCGCACTTTTAAAAATTTGGCAAAGAATTTTTCTTTGTGTCCGTGTAAAAAAACTATAAGTGCTAGATTCTCCAAAATCTATACAGATTGAGTATCTGTGACCTATAATATGTGTATAAAGTTTTTGCTCAATTGAATAAGGCGTTTAGATGCTATCGCACTTTTAAGATTTTGGTCCCTTGGCCATAATGATAAAGAATTTTTCTTTGTGTCCCTGTAAAAAAACTATAAGTGCTAGATTCACCAAAATCTATAGGGTTCGTACTATGGTGACTTACAATATACGTACCAACTTTCAGCTTATTCGAACAAAGCGTTTAGACGCTAGCGTGTTCACTCACAGACATACACACATACATACACACATACATACACACACATACATACATCATCGTAAAAATAGTGAAAACGGACTCGTTGGACCTCGAAACGTATAGAAACATCAAAATCTCGAATTCGGATTTTTGACATGATTACAATACTTTCCTCACTATAGTGTTCGGAAAGTAAAAATTGAATACTTGAGAAAATGTAACTAAAGAAAAAAAAAAACATAATAATATTCCATTAAAAGTAATTATTGTGTCTGTAAAGCCAGGCTGAAAACTGTTACAAACTTAGTTTCACATTAACATGTTTGAGGTAAATGTGTATTTGGAAGGGGGGGGGGGGAGAGGGGGAAAGCCTAGATGAGTCGAAACTTCCAAAATTACAGGATATATATTAATTAATATTTTTTTTTCTAACTTTAGAATAATTTTCTTAATTGTATAAATAAGACAGATCTTGTTCGCATTGACTACTCAAATCTACGCTTAAAAATTATATATTAATCCCGAAAATAATTTATTTGTACAGTCACCAAAAAAAAATCGCCACCTCCCCACCTAATTTCGCCATAAATTGTCGTAGAAACATGTGGTTGGTACCAATCGATTTGTAATAAAGTCTAGTTTATAATGGTATAGTTAGATTTTGCTTAAGGGGTCGTCTACATATTAAAACTGGCATCAACTTCATTTTTTTTCAATGGTAACCCCCACTTTTTATAATTTATTTGAATTCTTTGGATCAAATCATCGCGGAAAATGCTATAGTTTATATATTTTGCTCAATTTTTCACAGAGTTATAAGCTGTCAAAATATGAGGATGCTAATGTTAAATGAATGTGACAAACAATAATGCATATCTTCCAAAATAATTATAATATTCAAATTCTGTTTTTTTTTATACGATAGAATGAAGTGACCCAAACATATTCCATGCATATTTTTGATAAAAAAACATTTTTTGAATTATGAAAATTATTAATAATTTCATATTTGAAAAAATTATGAATTATGACCTATGTTAATTTTGCATGAATAAAACGGGCATCATCAAAAGCATGGGTTTCCAAATTTACAGCTCGTTCCTAACATTATTTTTTGAGTTACAGTGATATTTCATTTTTTACTGTTGTTAGGGGACTGTCACTTATTATGATTTGTATCCTCTATGAGTAAATATCTGTATACATTTTGACGAAAAACTATTTTAATTTACCTTTATGTTATTCTAATTGTTTTCTAAGCAGCATTTCGATGTTTATGATATAAATTGGAATTTTTTTTTTTATAAAATTATCGCAATGCAAGCGAGAGATTGTGAAAGAATTTCAAAAGAAATGAAGCCCCGCCTCTATATTGCGGAAACAGTATTAAAAAAAAACTAGTTTGCATATTCGTATGTGACTCTATATGAGACGCTGGCATGCATAAATGTCAAATTCGATGTGTGCTACATCGAATGCTGAAGACAAAATTTAAATAATTTAATTGAAAGTATGTAAAAAAATTTTGTTTTATAACCTACAGTTTTAGAAAAAAAAATTGTAAAGGCGGGGCTTCCGTTACAAAAAGGAGTATACTAGATTCTGAAATGTTAAGTCTTTGTTCTTATATATTACATAACTTTTCCTAGTTTCTCACTGCTAAAATTCTATTTTATCCCTGTTGTCGTTTTTTTTTTTTTTTTTTTTTTTAATTGAATATTCTAGGATTCATGCACCTCAAGTTATATGTCATGATTTAGAAAACGCGGTAAGACGAAGATTATTATTTGAAAGAGCAATACGCAATGAACAATACTTTTATTTTTCCTTTTTTAAAATTAATATAATTAATATTTATTATTTTTTACCAGATTTTTTAAAACAAATTTTCTGTTTTAATCTTGTTGTGACATTTTCTCATTCGTTTACTCTACCGTTTATGCTATTTAAATTTTATCGCATAACGTAATATAATAAAATATAAAAATTTTATTAAAGGTTTTTTAACACTTTATAATATAGTGGAAAATTGTTTTTTTTTTTTTTTTTTTTTTTTTTTTTTAGTTTTTAAAATCTGTTATTGAAACAAAGCGCAATATTATTTATTTTCGATTATTCTAATCACGGCGTAAAACTGGCATCACATTTATCATGGAAAAAGAATTTAAAAAATAAATATAGTTTAAAAAAACTAAAAAACACGCTTTAAAAGCACATCAAACTAAAAAGTGAAAAATAATTCTTAATATAAGCTGAAAACAATAATGAACGAAAAATACTAGTATAATTGTGAAAAAAGCGTGGGGTGCTTTGTGCCATATTTTTCGTATATCGAGCAACCCACGCTTTTTTCACAATTATACTAGTATTTTTCGTTCATTATTGTTTTCAGCTTATATTAAGAATTATTTTTCACTTTTTAGTTTGATGTGCTTTTAAAGCGTGTTTTTTAGTTTTTTTAAACTACACTGGTCAAAAAAATTTAAGGATCAGCCCGTTTTCTCTTTCTCTTCTTTTGCACATAATTTTTAAACAAATAAACATATGAACATAAAATTTGGATGGCCTGTTCATTATCATATTATTAACCGAATCTTATGTAATTTTAGCATAAGAATAATTTTTGAGCTAATAAATATTCATTTTTCTCGCAAAAATAAGCTTTGGAAAAAATGAAAAATTTCAACAAATTTAGGAAAGAACACATAATGAAAAGTGGTGTTAAGGATGCATTAGAGATAGGTAAAGACGCTCATACCTTGAAATGTTAAACTAAATCTCGATTTTTCTTTTTGTATTAACTTTTCTTTTACTTTTATAATGAACTTTTTAAAAATATATAATTACTAATTTGTAAACTATACTCAGCACTAGAATAATAATGAAGTCGAAAAATTATTGTATAATGAACATCTCATCCAATTTTCATGTTTGTATGCATATTTTTTAAAAAGTTATTCACATGCGAAAAGAAGAAGAAAAAAGAAGAAACAGAAAATGAATGCAGGTAGAAAGATTTGGTTGTAATCTAACATAGGAACGCGTGAGCGACTTTACCTATCTGTAAGGCATCCTTATGACCATTTTTCATTAAGTGTTCTTTCCTAAAATTATTGAAATTTTTCATTTTTTTTTAAAGCTTACTTTTGAGAGAAAACTGAATATTTATTAGCTTAAAAATTATTCTTATGCTAAAATTACATAAGATTCGGTTAATAATATGATAATGAACAGGCCATCCAAATTTTATGTTCATATGTTTATTTGTTTAAAAATTATGTGCAAAAGAAGAGAAAGAGAAAACGGGCTGATCCTTAAATTTTTTTGACCAGTGTATATTTATTTTTCACTTTTTAGTTCGATGTCCTATGAAAGCATGCTTTTTAAACTATATTTTAAACTATATTTATTATTTTATTATTTATCACATAAATAGCTACAGTATGTAAGTTTTTGGTTAAAATATTTACACACAATCGAAAATATCCCCATTCGACTTGCAGGCCTCTTAAATCTATCTGTACCAATTTGAACGGCCTAACTATATTTCTATTTGTTTTTGCCCCATAGCCCCCCCTTACCCCCTCACCCCCCTACCCGCCCCTCCTAATAATTTTACAAATTCAAAAATATCCGCAATTGATTTGTAAGTATCGAAAACCTCTATGTACCAATTTTGAACGATCTGACACTATTTTTATTTTTTTGCCCCCTCCCTTCCCCCCCCTTCTTGCCCCTTCTAATAACTTTACACAATCGAAAATATCCCCATTCGACTTGCAGACCTTTAAAACCTATCTGTACCAATTTTCAACGGCCTAACTGTATTTCTATTTGTTTTTGCTCCATAGCCCCCCCTTACCGCCCCACCCCCCTACCCGCCCCTCCTAATAATTTTACAAATTCAAAAATATCCGCAATCGATTTGTAAGTATCGAAAACCTCTATGTACCAATTTTGAACGATCTGACACTATTTTTATTTTTATGCCTCCCCCTCCCCTCCCCCACTTCTTGCCCCTCCTAATAACTTTACACAATCGAAAATATCCCCATTCGACTTGCAGGCCTCTTAAATCTATCTGTACCAATTTTGAACGGCCTAACTGTATTTCTATTTGTTTTTGCCCCATAGCCCCCCCCTTACCCCCTCATCCCCCTACCCGCCCCTCCTAATAATTTTACAAATTCAAAAATATCCGCAATCGATTTGTAAGTATCGAAAACCTCTATGTACCAATTTTGAACGATCTGACACTATTTTTATTTTTTTGCCTTCCCCCCTCCCTTCCCCCCTGTTGCCCCTCCTAATAACTTTACACAATCAAAAATATCCCCATTCGACTTGCAGAACTTTAAAACCTATCTGTACCAATTTTCAACGGCCTAACTGTATTTCTATTTGTTTTTGCTCCATAGCCCCCCCCCCTTGCTGCCCCACCTGGGGGCTGAATTTCAAAATTCCAGAAATTGGTTTTTAGATAGTTGCCTTAGCTATATTTTAGAGCAAAAATTTCACGTATATCTATTTTTTTTTGTTTGGGATATATAGGATTATGCGAAATCACGTTTTACGCATGTGAAATCACGTTTTACCCCCCCTCCCCCCGCCCCCCTTGGGGACCGAATTTCAAAAATTCCAGAAACCGATTTTGAGACATTTGTATTAGCTATATTTCAAAGCAAAAAATTTACGGATATCTGTTTTTTTGTTTGAGATATGAAGGATTTTGTGCAATCACGTTTTGCTCCCAGAGAAGTTACAAACAAACATACATACATACATACAGGTGAAGCTAATATAAGCGTGTTAATAACAAAGTAATACGTCTTATTACTTTCAAAGATATAGATTTTACGCATTTAAAATTAAGAATTCAAGTACAGTAGACGACTGCAGAACGGGGAATATTCATTCTAGGCAATAAGAAACCGATTTTTCTATATCCATATTTATTTTACATATGAATATACATAATAATTATACTCTTTCTATTGAAAGTATTTGTATCCATACTATTTTGTTTATATAAATACGAAGATAAGGAATATTCTTAAGAAATATCGTAACACACAAATTGTGAAAGAAACGCCCATTGTAGGAGTTACAGATTTCCAAATGACGTGAATCCATGTCAGCGGTCACGAAAATGTTAAATATCCTTTCTCAGATTTTAGTTAAATTTTTTTATTGTTGGTTTGTACGCCTAAAATTAAATGTAAAACTTTATAGTAATATTTTCATGCGGGGCTTACTGTATAAAACAAAAATATACTCAACAGAAGTAGATTTTTTTTTTTTTTTTTTTTTTTTTTTTTAACCGCTAATAATATTATTATCAGCATTAATATTATTCTTTTACCTCGGTACCTAGATTTTTGTAATTCAACATTGTATTGTAGGGTTCATATGATTCAAGCTATTTAATTTTCTTCGTATGAAGTGAACTATTTCATGTTTAATCAATAGAAACCAATAAAAATCTTTCAATTCGTAAATTAACTCAGAGAGTTCTGTGAATTAGAGTCATTTTTTATTTTAAAATTAACATTTCTAAAATTTTTTTCCGGTGTGAAACTTAATAAATAATGTATACTGGTTGGTAGATCACGATTTATATTTTCTAAATGTATAGACGGACCCCTAATACATTTTCACGTGTAACTCTATTTAGAATTGATTTAAGGTATATAAATAGGTATGTTTTCCGAACCGTCTTGATCTCAGAAATCTGAATATGAAGTTAGAAATAGGGAAATAGGGATCGTCATTGAAAGAAATGAAGTTTACGCCTGTTTTAATATGTAGACGACCCCTTAAGCAAAATCTAACTACACCATTAAAAACTAGACATTATTACAGATCGATATGTATCAACCGTATGTTTCTACGATAATTTACAGCGAAATTAGGTGGGGGGGTTGGCGTTTTTTTTTTTTTTTTTTTTTTTTTTTTGGTGACTGGACAATCGGGTTTTAACCATTTTTTCGGTTTCTTTTTTTTACAAGAATTCTTTATTTATCTCACTTACCTACTTATTATTATTTTTTATTTTTTTTATTGGTAAATAATAACTTTTAATATTACAAATTTATCCCAAAAAGAAAATCAGCAAAAGAATATTTGAAGGCTCTTTGGAAAACTTGTTGGTATTTCAGACTTCTTAAAAGTTCCATACATGTAGTTTGGGTAAACCTGTGTGGGATTTTTAAAAAACCCTGAATATTTCCTGAAGTGAGCCTGCTATTTCAAAAATACCTATGAAAATCTTTGAATATCTGGAAAATGTTATAAGAAATTAAAAATATCGGCAGTTTTTATACTGATTTATTTTTATTTTATTTTTATTTCTTATTTTATTTTTTTACCTGGGAATAATTAAGTATGAAAAAGATTGGTATACTGAAATTATTAGATTAGTTAAAATAAACATTTCATCAAAACATCTGATTTTTTTTTTTTTTTTTTTATTATTATTATTACTTATAGAAGATTAACTAAGAAATTTTGTGGTTAAAATTAAAAATTACATAGAAAAAGAGATGTAAAATCCGCCAAATAAGAACTCCCAACTTTCAGATTTTACATGTCATAGCAAAGTGCGGACTGAAAAAAAAAAAAAAAAAAAAAAAAAAATCATGAATTATTTACTTTTATTAAAAAAAAAAAAAAAAAAAAAAAAAAAAAAAAATCTTCTGATTTTCATTCAAATTTAGAGATTTTTTGTACTGGAAATCAGTAATCACTAATTTTTATTAACCGACTTCAAAAAAGAAGGAATGTTCTCAATTCAAACCGTATGTTTTTTTTTTATGTTTGTTAGCTCATAACTTCTGAACGGATGCTCCGATTTTGATACTTTTTGTTTTGTTGAAAAGGTCTTGGTCTGAAATAGGTCCCATTGTAATATCTTTACGATCTAAAGAAAACACAGGGTGCCCCAAAAAATCAGTCCCAACTCTTTTAACAGCTAAACGGCTGCAACTACAGTGATAAAAATGGTATGTAAGTATAGCAAAGTGGCCATGAAGTACAAGATTAAACCGCTTGCAGCACCACCTGGTAGTAAATAGCGGAGTTAGTGTTCCTATCTCGAAAACAGTTCAAAAGAAAAAGTGAATTACAAATCTGAAGAGTATCACCGATTTAGTACAAAAAAATAGTTTAGACATTCATGCTAACGTTCCTATCTCGGAAACGGTTCAAGGCAGGCGGAAAAAGTGAATTATAAAATTGCAGAGCATCATCGATTTAGTACGAAAAGATAGTTTTGACATTGATGCTAAAAATACAAAGCTAAAAACGTGCATTTGTTAGTTAGCAATTTCTTACACTATACACACTTGAACTACATTGCTCACGTTACAGCGTAGCTGGTGAAACATAAGCTATATAGTTCAAAATACGGTTACTTGATACTTTTTGCTTTGTTGTAGAGATCTTGGTCTGAAGTAGGTTCTATTATAACATCTTTACAATCTAAAGAAAATAAAGCGCCATCTGGTGAAAAACAGCGGAATTAATGCTCTTATTTAAAAAACGGTTCAAGATGGGAGAAAAGTTAATTACGAAGTACTAGAGCATCATCGATTTACTACGAAAAGACAGATTTTAGACATTATTGCTAAAAACAGAACGCTTAAAAAGCATAGTTGCTTCTTCGCAATTTCCTACCCTCTGCACACTTGAACTACGTTGCACATTTTGCAGCATAGCGGATGACACGTATACTCTGTAGTTCAAAGTACTGTTACTGTATGCGGTCACAACGATTAGCGCAAAGTCGTTTTCAACCAACTTCCGAAAGGACGTATTCTTAATTCAAACTATGTGTTGTTGTTGGTGTTTGTAAGCTTATAACTTCGTAAGAGATGCTCTAATTAACGACTTCAAAAAGTAGGAGGTTATCAATTCAAAGCGTGTGTTTTTTTGTTTTTGTTATTGTTTGCTCATAACTTCTGAACGGATGATCCGATTTTGATACTTTTTGTTTTATTGTAAAGGTCTTGGTCTGAAATAGGTCCCATTGTAAGATCTTTACGATCAAAAGAAAATACAGGGTGCCCCAAAAAGTCAGTCCCGACTCTTTTAACTGCTGAACAGCTGCAGCTATAGTCATAAAAGTGGTATGTAGGTATAGTAAAGTGGACATGTGCTACGCTATTCAACCGCCTGAAGCGCCACCTGTTGGAAAAGAGTGGAGTTAGCGATCCTATCTCGGAAACGTTTCAAGACAGGGGAAAAAAGTGAATTATAAAATTGCAGATCATCATCGATGTAGTACGAAAAGATAGTTTAGACATTAATGCTAAAAACATAACGCTTAAAACGTGCATTTGTCTGTTCCCAATTTCCTATTTTGTGCACACTTGAACGACATTGCATATGTTGTAGCGTAGCGGGTGACATTTATGCTATATAAAATTCAAAGTATGGTTATTGTAAGCGGTCACATCGATTAACGCATAGACGTTTTAAACCGACTTCATAAAGGAAGAGGTTCTCAATACAAACCATGTTTCTCGTTGTTGTTGTTGAAATTTGTTAGCTTATAACTTCGTAAGAGATGATTTAATTTTAATACTTTTTTTTGTTGTCGTAATGATCTTGGCCTGAAATAGGTTTCATTATGATTTCATTAAGATATAAACAAATTACAGGATACTCACAAAAGTCTGTTCTCACGCTCTCTGCTGCTGAACGCATGCAGCTACACTGGTAAAAGCAGTATGTAAGTATCGATTTTGAAACTTATGTCCGTCAGCTGCAATGCATATTTTGCTCTTTGTTTGAACTTTACGCTGCGCAATTTCCAGCGCAGTAGGTGACACGTATTCAGTGCAAAGTTCAATATATATGCCTAACAGAATTTTCGGTTACGAATACAGCGTATCCGTTCTTTACATTTCTAAAGACTTTTTAATTTAACGTATGTTCGTTCAATAGATAGTTTTTTGCTCATATTCGATAAAGGCAAGAAAAGTGACACAACTTAAAAATGCAGCATTTGAGAAAAATCAACTTAAAAATAACTTGACTAGAATAAAACTGGCACAACTGTCTCTCGAGTGGATAACTTTCTAGATGGAGATGTAACTTTTTTGTTCACATTGGGTGCGTTTCATGTATTTTTCAGTGACATAAACCATTTTTTGAGTAATGTCACTTTTCTTGGAAATTGTGATTTGTGAAACTTCCGTCGAACGTCTTCTGATGCTCTGCTATATAAATAAGTTTTCACTGAAAAGAGAAAAATAAAATCTTTTTGTAAAAAAATAGAACCGACTCCAAAAAGGAACTACTATTCATACAACTAAAAATGAAAGAAAATTGCCAGAAAATGGAACTGTAAATTGCGCCTAAAAGTATAAAATAATTTCCTTCGCCAAACAACCTATAACACTACAATTAATTATTACTTTTGAAGTCGGCGCAAAATTAAATAAAAATTTATACCTTTATTCAATACAAAAATCAAATTCTAATCAAAATACAGATCTCACATTGTTACCTGCAAAACGCAGCCGAAAACTACTTTGATTGAAGAAAACAAATAAGATTTCGTAAGCAGCAAAAGTTGGCGAAGATGCTGGTATCTGACGTCCTTGGTGAAAGAAAATTCGCAAAATTATCTGGCAAACATATTTAATTTCTTTGGGATATCATGATTATTTTGATAAGGTATATCAAGAGAGTAATCAAGAATATGAAACAACACATCGTACAATATATATTATGAAAATATACATCTGCGTGTATATTTTTGCCTTACGTTTTGATCGCCAAATCCAAAAGCCATCAAGGATGATAGTTATCAAAGTTGTGCCAAATTTGCAAAGGAAACTCTAACTTCGTAGAAACATAAATACCGCATTGTGAAGAATGTTCACTGTTCTATATAGATACTACTAATGGACCAATTGTATACAGTGATAAAATAATAAAGGAAACATGAAAATGGATCATTTGAGACAACAGCATTTGTTGCTACCGATCTAAAGACAAACCTTTAAAAACTAATTACATTTTATTTAATTTTGCGCCGACTTCAAAAGTTATAATTAATTGTAGTGTTATAGGTTGTTTGGCGAAGGAAATTATTTTATACTTTTAGGCGCAATTTACAGTTCCATTTTCTGGCAATTTTCTTTCATTTTTAGTTGTTTGAATAGTAGTTCCTTTTTGGAGTCGGTTCTATTTTTTTACAAAAAGATTTTATATTAACCTAATTTTTTTTAAAAATCTTAGTTTAGTACGGAGGATTATTAATTTCAATCAGTAAAATTTTTCATTTTATCAAAATAAAAAATTTTTATTCACAATTTTTACTTTCATTACCCTACTACCGTAGGGTAATGGAAGTATTGTATTCGGTCTGAAAATTCAATATCGGGTTTTCACCTGATTTACACGTTTTAAGGTCCCTTGAGTTCAAAAAAGTGGTTTTTGGAATTTGGCAATTGGTCATGTGTGTGTGTATGTATGTATGTATGTGTGTGTATGTATGTGGAGAATCTTCTGGCTATTATAGCTCAGAAACTAATAAAGATAGAGCTACGAAACTTCAGAATTGAAATACGTCTGGTGTACAGATGAAATTTCCATATTTTGGTGAAAATTGAAAAACCGGAAGTGGGACGTCGGAAACCGGAAGTGGGACCGTAAGTTCGTATCTCAAAAACGGCTCAAACGATTTTCTTCAAACTTGCTATATAAACACTCTATTAGATGTCCTTTCGAATGATATAGTTGGTTAGTTCAGGAAAATTTATAGGCGTCCTGTATAAATAGCTCAATTTCAGGCCTCGCAAAGGCGTTCCTTTAAAAACGCACGGTTGTATGGATTTTTTTTCAAACTCACCATTTTAACTCACTTTTAAATATGCTTTTGTATGTAATTATTGTTTTCCTGTCAATAATTGAGTTTAACCGGAAGTAGGACATCGGAAACCGGAAGTGGGACCGTAAGTCCGTACCTCAAAAACGGCTCTAACGATTTTCTTCAAATTTGCTATATAAACACTCTATTAGATGTCCTTTCGAATGATATAGTTGGTTAGTTCAGGAAAATTGATAGGCGTCCTGTATAAATAGCTCAATTTCAGGTCTCGCAAGGGCGTTCCTTTAAAAATAACTTTACGGATTTTTTTAAAACTCGCCATTTTAATTCATTTTTAAATATGCTTTTGTATGTAATTATTGTTTTCCTGTCAATAATTGAGTTTAACCGGAAGTGGGACATCGGAAACCGGAAGTGGGACCATAAGTCCGTATCTCAAAAACAGCTCTAACGATTTTCTTCAAACCTGATGTATAAACACTCTATTAGATGTCCTTTCGAATGATGTAGTTGGTTAGTTCAGGAAAATTGATAGGCGTTCTGTACAAATAGCTCAATTTCAGGTCTCCCAAGGGCGTTCCTTTAAAAGCAGCTGTACGGATTTTTTTTTTTTTTTTTTTTTTTTTTTTTTTACCTCGCTATATGTAAGCTTCGTTTTATATGTCTTAACCTTACATGGTTATATGGCAGATGCGTACATGACATTTGCGTACAAGCTGAAATTAGTGACACTTGCGTACAAGTCCAGGTGTTCTAAATGTTACAGATCTGTTTTCGAAAAATCAAGTGGCATTTCCGTACAAAATTTGTTTCGCTGTATTTTTCGTTTGTAACACAAAGGGTTTGTATCCATATATTAAACTTGAAGATAAATACTCTTATATAAATACGTGAATTTTCTCTTATGCATGTAGTCTTACGACTGATAAAGTTATGAGCTTAAGGCATATAAAAGTTACAAGCTATAATAGCCGTAGTTATTTTTTTAAATGACATTCAATTATTTATTCACTGAGTCAATATCAATAAAGGTCCTTATAAATGCTATTAAGGTCTTTAAAAATATTTTTATTTCTTAAATACATTTTTACTTTTTAACAAGTATGAATTTTTTTGTCTCCAATAAAGAAAAAAAAAAAGTTAAAAAAAGATCTCTCTTCTTTATCAATAACGAATTGAATCATATTCCAAATCCTGAAATTATTTGTCGTTCACCTATATGCCTCTCTTTCTCCCCCCCCCCCCCCCCAAAAAAAAAAAAAAAAAAAAATTGTGTGTTTAAAAATGAAAAAAATCGATAACTTTATTTTAAATTATCGCAGATCGATGGTTCAACCATTCGTTTTAAAGGTATTGGTGAGCTTTTTTGAAAGATACCCATCATGAAAATTTACTCCCCTCGAGGGTGGACTCCCCCCCCCCCAGGGGGTGAGGCGGGGCTCCTACATACACAATTTTTTTTCCCAGTTGATTATCTGTATTACAAAAAACATATATTCGTTTCATTTGGTTTAGTGCAGTCCAACGAAAAGCTTACTGTAACATTCCTATATGATATACATTTAGAATACCGAGTTTTGGATTTCTGCTACTATTTGTTCTTGAGATATGCTGATAACACAGACAGACAGACACACAGACCATTCGCTAAAAACATGATTTTCGTATTCAGGGACCTCAGAACATGTAGATACAACAAAAACGCACGTTCGAAAATTTGACCCTAAAACAATACTTTCTCGACCCTATGGGTAAGAGAAAGTAAAAAGAAAAGAAGGAAAGAATAGAAAGAAAGAAAAAAGTTTTAATGTTTGCATCATATGGATACAACCCCTTCAAGCAATGATTTGGAGACTTTTTTTACCGACTGTACATACGTGACGTACACACACACGTGACGTCTAATTTTCAACTGAATTAAAAAAATTTTTGTTTAACTTTTTTATTTTGGTCAAAATCGCAATTTCAAAATTCGCAATTCTTAAAAAAATATTTTTACACTTTGATATAAAAATAGCGTAATTTATTTTCTTCATCTAATTTGTGTTGAAGTTGCAAAATTGATAACTCGCTATTATAATATCGTGGCCTGGGAAAAAAAAAAAAAAAAAAAAAAAAAAAAACCACATTTTGAATAATTAAAAAAAGGACAAATGGGATGAATGAATTTTCATCAAATATAGCTGAGAATCATCTAAAATACCAATCAACTTAATAATAGAAAAAAAAAAAAAAAAAAACGCATTAAAATTAGTCCATTGTTTCAGAACCACAGTGCGACAGCCAAACATATGTAGGGGTATATACTTCAAAATTAAAACACGTCTCTTTTATAAGAAGTACAAAACTTTGAATAAACACCAAAAAATGCAAAAATTATTTCGGGTCGAAAGAACACACGACCCTTCGTCAGATGAACAAAGTAGGCACGAGTGCTGCAATCAAAGCGGCAACGCACGCGAGTTTATTAAAATTTATGGTGTTTATTCGAAGTTTTGTATTTCTTACTTTAAAACGCTAGTTTTGCGGTGTTTTTCATTATCCTGCTTTATAGTCAATGCAATGCTTAAAATTTTATTCTAAAGAAAAGATTTACTGGATAACAAATGCTATTAATACAATTTATCTGTAAGTTAAAAGATAAAAACTTCAAGAGTCGCTATTTATATTTGCTCAATATTATGTTAAAGCATTGTATTTTGAAGTTCCTCGATGTCATGACAAAACTTTTCCGTGTTCTACCCAATACCCACTAAACAAAAATATCACATGACTTAATCGGTACAATAGAAATTATCTCCAATCACCCTCTTTCTCATTTCAACCTGAAAGAGAGAAATTTTAAAACCAGTTTTTATTCATTTATTTTTTGCTAAGTGTCTGTTTCTGATAAAGCCGATAGTCAGAAAGAATGAATGTCATTGTGAAAAAATTACATTCCTTTATGTTGTGATTAATTCATTCTTTGGAATTAAGAGTGTAAAAATAATCTTATTTTTCTAGCACATTTAAATGATGAAATTCAATTTTTAATTAGCCTGCACGGTTTTAAATAACATGCAAGAAATATTGCTGGGTTTCATCTGCCGGAAACCAAAGATAATAATCATTAAAGAAATGTTTGAAGTTTGAAGCTTCTCTAATGCATTTATCTAATATTACTTCCATTACCCTACTTCCGTAGGTAATGGAAGTATTGTATTCGGTCTAAAAATTCGATATCGGGTTTTCACTTGATTTACACGTTTTAAGGTCCCCTGAGTCCAAAAAAGTGGTTTTTGGCAATGGGTCAGTGTGTATGTATGTGTGTGTGTATGTATGTGGAGAATCTTCTGGCTACTATAGCTCAGAAACTGATAAAGATAGAGCTACGAAACTTTAGAATTGAAATACGTCTGGTGTACAGATGAAATTTCCAAATTTTGGTGAAAATTGAAAAACCGGAAGTGGAACATCGGAAACCGGAAGTGGGACCGTAAGTCCGTATGTCAAAAACGGCTCTAACGATGTTCTTCAAACTTGCTATATAAACACTCTATTAGATGTCCTTTCGAATGATATAGTTGGTTATTTCAGGAAAATGGATAGGCGTCCTGTATAAATAGCTCAATTTCAGGCCTCGCAAAGGCGTTCCTTTAAAAACGGTTGTACGGATTTTTTTCAAACTCGCCCTATTAACTCATTTTTAAATATCCTTTTGTATGCAATTATTGTTTCCCGGTCAATAATTGATTTTTTGTAAAAGTTGGTATCTCAAAAACGGCTCTAACGATTTTCTCTTTAGATCACTTTTATGTTTTCTGATCACATTATCTCTCAAAAATACATATAATACGTGTAATAGTGGGTAATGGAAGTCGTGTGGCTGTTTCACACCAGATTTTTTTTTTATTTATAGTCGCAAGAAAACAGTTTTTTCGTCCGTCATCACTCAAGACTAAAATAACTTAGGGGCGTAAAATTGCAAAGAATCGTAAACTTACGAATGTGATTTTTATTTATTTATTTATTTATTTAATTTTATGTATTTATTATTGTCATTTTTATAAGCAAATATGCAAGGAACTTTTTTTTTTAATCTGTTTTCTACATAAATTGCCATTAAAATCAAATTTTGGTTGCTAAGTAGTCTACATGCGGGGGAAAAAAAAATTGTAACTTGTGGCAACCACAAAACTTTCTTCTGTGTGCTATAAAATTCCCTCAGTACAAATAATTTATCAAAATTTATCTTTCATGATGAATATCGATTTTTCATAAAGGTTATATCCCATTTCAAGTTTGGTGCAGATAGGTACCATAGAAGTAATATATTAGTCTTCCCGTTTTTCGTAGAAATTGGCAATATAGCAACGCAATCTATGAGTCGATATGCATCTAAATTGAACCAACATAATGCCTTACATATCAAGATTTTTTTGACAATACGCAACAGAACGCGCGATATAGCTTTTCCTTAAATTTAGGAAATCGCTGTATAGCAGCGCCATTTGTTTGTTTACACCAAAAGTTTAAAAGCACTCATTCATGTAAAGCTTTCGTTTGCATAAAAATTTATATTCAATTCTGTACAGAAGTTAATAAGAAATAGCTTTCCATTAAATTAAGAAGATTACCGAACAGAAGAGCCACCTGTTGAACAATGGATAACCAAAGTTTATAGGAAATTATTTATGTCAATATACATATAAATTTATTTGCAATTTTGTGCAGTAGTTTCTAAGATATAGTTTTCATTAAATTTGTGAAAATTGTCGAACACCAGCGCCACCTGTTGAGCAATTAACACTAATAATTAACGTGTAATAATTAAGATCAAGGAACATATAAATGTATATTAAATTCTCTGCAGTACTTCTTGAATTCTGAGATACAGTTGCTACAAAATATTTTGTCGCACACACACACAGGGAGACAGACAGAGGTACAGACATTTTACAACTGGTATATTGTCGCCATCACAAGACTTTCTTTTATATTTTCCTATGCAAATTCACTAAGGGTAAATGATTTATTAAAACTATTATTTGTTAAAATTATCTAACATGATGAATGCAAATGATTTTCGTCGTAGACAAAACTAACACGAAATATCTAAATAAAGACAGTTTTATTGTCTATAAGTAACATCTTAAAAAATACGTTTTTATAATGGTTATCCCTCATAACAAATTGCGTACAGTTATATGCACATACAAAATGAGATATAGCCTTCCCGCTATCGAAGAAATTTCCACTATAACAGCGCTATTGGCCTATAAGCATACAACTTAAATCAGCATAATGTCTCATAATAGCCTTCTCACATATCAAGTTTTGTTTACGCAATAGAACCTGAGATATAGCATACCCTAAAATTGTAGAAATCGCTGTGCAGCAGCGCCACATGTTGAGTGTGCTTCACACCAAAATTATTGTTTGCTAATTTATATCAAGGTGCATCTACATAAAAATGTATATGCAATTCTGTGCAGTAGTTTGTAAGATATAGCTCATCTTTAAATTGCAAAAATCGCTGAATAGCCGGCGCCACCTTTTGCCCGATAAGCATTCAAATTCAATCAGCATAATGTTTCATAATGACCTTCTTATATATATAAAGTTTTGTTTGATTATGCGATATAGAACCTAAGATATAGCTTCCCATTAAATTGTGGAAATGGCTGTATAGCAGTGCCACCTGTTGAGCTTTTGGCACCAAAAGTCGATAGGCACTAATTTAGGCCAAGGTGCATCTACATATAAATTTATAAACAATTCTGAACAGTAGTCCAGGAGATACATTTGCCACAAAATGTTTGTCTCTCACACGCACACATACAGATACAGACGGACAGACATTCGCAAAAAATTGTAAAATTGTGTTCTAGACTTCTCAAAACGTGAAAATCTGTCGAAAACCAGAAGTCGGAAATTTTTACGAATCCAATATTTTCTTCTATTGAATAAAGAAGAAAATAAAAAAGGGTCAAATCTTGTTCTGGACCCTCAAAACATGTAAATCCATCAAAAACCATTAGTAGGAAATATTTACGAATCCAATACTTTCTTCCGAAAACATTCGTGAGTTTTTATAAGCAAGTGAAGAGTGAAGTGCCTGAGAAATTACTTAAAACAATCATTTGAACACCTTCTTGTTAAAACTAAATATTTCTTTAACAATCTCAGTATTTTCAAAAAGTCAGCTTTATTTGTTAAAAGTATTTAAATTTTTGTGACTATTACTTCTTTTAAGGAAATACGATAATTTCTCAGTGATTCCTTAACTTTTTTTCCAATCATTTTAACAGTAGTAATCTTCATGACAAGTCAATTCATTCAATTCAATTCACTTGTGCTTGTGACATGAAAAACTACCTAACTGATAACAAGACATAACAGATGACACAGTACTTCATTTCATACACACGCCTTCCTTCACTCTTTTGGTACCATATGTAAGCCCTCATCACTTAAAAATAAACTTCACGACAAAACAATTCCTTCAAATCACTAGTGTCATGAAAAACTACCTATCTCACACACAACTGACTACAACATATGACAAAATACTTCATTTCATTCATGCATCTTCGTTCACACTTTTGTAGTTGTAATTACCGAATGTAGACCTCAACTTTTAACACTAATCTTCATGGCAAAATCACTCTTTCAATTCACGTGGAACATGACAAACAACCTACATCACAACTCACTGCAACATATGACATAGTACTTCATTTCATTCAGGCATCTTCATTCACTTTTTTGAACCTCTCACCTCTTCACACTAATTAATTTTCATGACAAAACAACTCTTTCAATTCACGTGGGACATGACAAACAACCTACCTCAGAACTCACTACAACAGATGGCAAAATACTTCACCTCATTCATTCACCTTGCTCTCTCTCTTGCAACACCTCATGTCATTTGAAGTCGGACATTGTCCCACTTCAAAATATTTTGAAGTGCCTCAATGCCATGACAAAATTTTTTCGTGTCTTACCCATCACTGAGAGATTATGAATGAATTCATTTTCAAGATCATGAATTCATGGAAATGTGCAAATTAATAAACTGCAATTTAAAGATTTCTAATCTATAAAAAAAAATCTGGTGTGAAACAACCACACGACTTCTATTACCCACTATTACACATATTATATGCCTTTTTGAGAGATAATGCGATCAGAAAACATAAAAGTGAACTAAAGAGAAAATCGTTAGAGCCGTTTTTGAGATACCAACTTTTGCAAAAAATCAATTATTGACCGTAAAATAATAATTACATACAAAAGGATCTTTAAAAGTGAGTTAATAGGGCGAGTTTGAAAAAAATCCGTACAGCTGTTTTTAAAGGAACGCTCTTGGGAGACCTGAAATTGAGCTATTTATACAGGACGCCTATCCATTTTCCTGAACTAACCAACTGTATCATTCGAAAGGACATCTAATAGAGTGTTTATATAGCAAGTTTGAAGAAAATCGTTAGAGCCGTTTTTGAGATACGGACTTACGGTCCCACTTCCGGTTTCCGATGTCCCACTTCCGGTTTTTCAATTTTCACCAAAATTTGGAAATTTCATCTGTACACCAGACGTATTTCAATTCTAAAGTTTCGTAGCTCTATCTTTATTAGTTTCTGAGCTATAATAGCCAGAAGATTCTCCACATACATACACACTGACCAATTGCCAAAAACCACTTTTTTGGACTCAGGGGACCTTAAAACGTGTAAATCAGGTGAAAACCCGATATCGAATTTTCAGACCGAATACAATACTTCCATTACCTACGGTAGTAGGGTAATGGAAGTAATAAATCAAACACTATTGTTGCTTGAATATGTCATTTTTTTTTTTTTTAACCTAATATAATTTTATTTATAAATATTAAATATAAGCTTTGATAGGAGTCCTTCAGTGATGCCAAGTTCCCTTAACATAAATATAGCATGCTTCAATAATGGCATAAATTTATGTGAACAAATACACGATGGGAATTGAGACATTGCGCAGAGTACTTCTGTGCTCGCTAGCTTTCATGTTGTACTCGTGATTTTTTTTTTTGGCCTGACGAAGAGGTGTTTGAACGTAGCTTTTGGTATCGTTTCATGCTTTCCCTCCCGACTCGTAGTTGGCTCTTTGCCAAATGAGAGGTGATTTTTTTCTCTTTTTGAGAATGTTACTTTTTTAGTTTAGTTTCTCGGCCTGTCTTAAACAGGAAGCATTTTCTTTTCTCTTGAACATGAAAAGTTATGATTTACATATCTTGATCTTGGCTCCTTTATGGAGAAACAATATTATCACCTGAATAATTACTGAATTAATTTATAATTGTGAATTCTTCTTAAAAATACTGCAAATAGTAATTTTATTTGTGTGTTTAATTTCTGCAATAAAGTACATAAGCTCTCCCAACCTGACTAGATTCTATGACTGAAATTGAAAACTTGAATTACAGATTTATAGATATTGAAGTGTTTTTATGATTATATAATTCTGCATTTTTTCATGGTACAAATTTTTTCATGGCGCAGTATTTTTTCAAGAGGTGTACTTCGCTATTTCTAAGCGAAACAATTGCTACGTGTTTTTGCAAAATAGGCTTGTCACAGCGTCTTTTGAACAGTTAGTCTGTGACAAAATATGTGGTCCTTTCTCCTTCCTAACCACTCGTATTGCAGGCGGGAAAGATACAATGTAGAATCACGTTATCTTTCTCAGGTATTTTGAGGATTCTCAGTCTTCTCCTGAAACACTTCCGCTTTCGTTTACTTCCTACTTGAGAAAGAGGGCATGTTCGTAACCATTCGAAGTTAAAACACTGCACGTGAAACAGACGCTGTTCGTTCGTAAAAAGTAAAAAGCCGTTACCGAACAATTCTATCTAATCTCAACAATCACGACCTTTAGGGTACCCAAAATAGTCCTCGCTTAAGCACTTCATACACAAAGTGTTCAAGGCCGTACACAAACACATACAAAAAGTAGAAGAAACATATCGAGGGGAGGGGGTTAAATTTCAATATAGTATAAAAGAGACGTAAGGTCATCTTTTATTATATTTAATCTGACTAAAATAATTTTAAAAATGATTTGTTATTATTATTATTGAAGTGAAAACTTCTTTAGGCGCGTTGAGCACTTTTTGGGTGAACAAAAATCATGGAATTCGCGTCATCGTCACCGAACGCTTTCCATGAGCTATATGTATACTGTGTATATATGTACATAGATATACCTCCGTGCATTATTAGTATACATTATATATATACAAAGAGTATAGCTCTCTACATATATATCCATATATGTAGCGCACATATACATATATATGTATAAAATGTATACTAATACGTAATACGAGTAGTATACTGGCTACTGGCTATATGTAGCGCACGGCGCGGCATGCCTCATATACATATACATATGCATAAAATGTATACTAATACAAGTAGTATACTGGCTACTGGCAAACTGGCATCTGTCTCTTTCTAGTTCTATACTCTATGTATGTATGTACTTTTTCCACAGTATATACATAGTTCACAAAGTACAAGCACCTGTTTTTATACAGACTGTTATATTCTTCTTTTTGCTTTCAATATAAATTTTCAAATGAATAATAAAAAAAAGAAAATTATTTTAGCCATATTACAATACTAGCACTTCTTTACAAACCAAAAATAATTCAAAAATAATAATCTAATAGCTCGACGGTGCAATTCACAAGTTATTTACTACTTCACACTTCTATCGGCAGTCCCCAATGACTGCCCTGTTGATTTTATTATTATTATTATTATTATTATCAGTGGCGCACCCAGAATTTCTGTCTGGAGGGGGCTGAAGAGTAATTGGGTCCTACAGTATAGTAATAGGTTTATGTCCATATACGCAGCAACGGCGGCTCATGAACCGAAAATAGATGAAGAGCTGAGAAATAACATTTAAGTAGTTTTAATGCATAACTTTAATTAAAAATACTCATTTTATTTAAATGTAAATTTATACTCTATAAATGAATACAGTGTAAAATATTAGGTGAAATGGCTCTTCACCTATTTTCGGTCCATGAGCCGCCACTGGTACGCAGACATATGCATAGTAAAGAATCTGTTTTAAATGTTTCTTTTGAAATAAATGAATGAATGAATGAAACTGAATTTAAGTTGAATAGCACAATTGTGGAATTTATCTCCGTATATAATGTGCAAGTAATTCGGTCAGTTGGGGTTGAAATTGAACTTTCGAACATAAAGTTGTAGATTCAACTATGATCAAAAACTGTCTACGATCAAAATCTTCTAGGTCCATCTACGATCAAAAGAATATGACAAGCTGGTGAACATAAAATTTACTCGAAATGAAATGCCCCCACCCAAATATTTCCATTGAAAATAAAATTTGATCAATTTTAATACCCTTTTGTGATGCTTTATTTGTATATGCAGAAACACTTAAGTAATTAAGAAATCTTAATAATTATAGCCAAATAAAAGCTGCAGTTGTTATAAGTATGAATTAGAACAGAATTTCAGTGTAAATTTTTACATGGCTATTTTTATTTAATTATCTGGAGTGTGGGGCGATGCTCTTTCAAGGTTCGATTAACAGAAAGAAATCGGACGTGCAGTCTTCGTGGGGGTAAGCCAACACAGCAAGCAGGGGGCAGAACCTCTTAATATCCTAAAACATATATTACTTAGAATAGTTTGTTCAGTTGGTAAATATTTCAAGCGTTACCTTTCTGAGTAATATCATTACAGGATATTGTATTCCAATAATATAATATATATTTATGAAATTTGAATTTTTATAACAGGCAAAAATTTTATTATCCAAGAACGGAGCTTAGATCTCAGTGACATCAGAAGCAAAAATGAAAAATGTGCTTGGACCCTGCTGTATTTTCTACATACTGTTACAAAAAAAAAAAAAATAATAATAATAATAATAATAATAATTAACCCCATCCTCCCAAGCATCTGTAAAATATCTCAAAATATTATTATCAGGGTATTTTCCTATTTTGAACAGTAAACTACGCTTTGTGGCATTTCTCTAAATCGGTATATTTTTAGAAAAATATTTTACTCATTTGTGATCAGATCAATTAAATTTTATCTTCAGCAATTGATGCGAAATTTCACTAGCATGTATTTGTACTAGATGCATTTAAAGGGTTTAACACGAATATGCAAAGTCCATTTTTAATTTAAAATTTAGTTTTAGAGGAACGACTATAAGAGCAAAGCTAATTTTTATTTCATATCAAACGAGAATTTTCATTTGCCGATGTGAATGTGTTAATTTTGCTCAGGGACAAAACACACTTCCACAAAGATGCTATAAATACTCATAAATTAAGATCAGGGCCCGATTAAGCTTTGAAGCTAGGGGAAGCTCAGCATCATTTCGGGGCCCCCTTTCATTTCAGAAAATCTTGTTTTACATATTGTAATATAAAAATGCTACAGACCAAAAAAATAGTGTGTGTTTATTATTTTTCATACATCTGGGTGGTTTCTACACAGAACATTAAAATCATATAGCTTTTTAAATAAGAACATTCAGATTTTTGACGTTAAATAATAGATTTTTCCCGAAATAGTGCGTGTTTTGTCTTATTTTAGGTAACCTCTCTCAGAAAAAATTCAATCTCAGTGTGAAAATATGAAACAAAAAATTCAAGACCCTGTTTTTAATCCTTATGGGGCCCCTCTTAAATTTTAGAGGGGAAGCTTGTGCTTCCTGAGCCTTTTGGATAATCAGGCCCTGATTAAGATACAATAACTGCATGAGCTTGGTATCCCCTTTTCCTGAAAAATACATCCCAGCTTATTTCCACGTCTGATTGCTTCTTCTGTCTGACTTTTTAGATACTTACTCGATTTCGTGATAACAGTATATTCTCTAGTTTAGGACCTTAGAAGCCCATCCCTAAAAATTGCAACTTCTTTCAACTAAAAATCAAAGAACTAGTTCATTGTTTTTGTTTTTGACAGTAAGGATTTCAAAAATTCCTAATATTTAATGTATAATTTATAAACTATTTCTGCTTACAATATCTGTGTTTGAGTAGTATTTTTTTTTTTTTTTCATGCACATCTGAAATTTTTTACTATGTCAGCTCGTTCTGGAGGGGGCTTCAGCCCCCTAAGCCCCCTCCGTGGGTGCGCCACTGATTATTATTATTATTATTATTATTGAATTTGCTGTCAGAGGTCCACGCGGGGTACAATGGACCACTAAGAATCAGTGTACAATGGACCGTGGTCCATTTACCAAAGTTCTCTCTCATAATAAACTGATTTACGAAATCTACATTTTTGAAGTGTTAGCTATAAATTATATTTAAAAAATTTCATAGTTAACCTTAATTAGATCTATTATGTCTTCAAAGAGGAATAAGAAAGCAATTTACTTTGAGGTTTCTTCTTATTTATCTTATACTATTAAGTGAGCAATATTTGTATGTATATTTCACTGTTCTCGAAAACGGTAGCTCGGACAGTCACGAGATTTAACACAAAGGTGCCCCCCGAAGGATCATTGCGCACATCGAAGTCAGAATTTCGAATTTCTGTTTAGTTTTCTTTTAATTAATAAAAATATGAAAATAATAAGCTAATAATAGAAAAAAATTAGCCATTTAAATTGAATCCATAATTTAATTGTTGCCAAAAAAAAAAAAAAAAAAAATACGAGTTTATTTTTTTTCCAACAGGAAAATAAATACATTTATCTAATCTAAACATGAACAATACTACACACTACTGATCGCAGAGCTTCCAAATTTGGCATATAGGTACCTGAGACCCTACAGGTGTGCACCTCATCGAGATTTTTTCGAATTTAGAATTTGAATTTTTTAAATTAATGTTTTTTCGATTTTAAACATTGGCTTTTATGTTTCATTTTTCAAGAATTTATTCTTCGATTGTAATCGTCTGCGTATCTTAGCAACGGCTATATTATGCAATTTATTTTTTATTTAATACATTTATTTGAGGGCGAATCTTTTTTCTCTTTTTAATTTATTATATTTATTGAAAATAAAATGGTAATGCAGTAGAAAAAATTAAATATATTACATTTAAAATTTAAAAACTTATGTATAATTTTTGTAGTATAACAACAATTATTTTTCATTTGTTAATTTAATTTCTTTAAAAGTTTTTTTTTTTTTTTTTCTAATTTATAGTATCTGTCAGAAAATAATGGTAGTATATAGTAGAAAGGATTAAACTGATTGGAATTTATTTGTTTTTTATGTATTTAATTCCTTCTAAAAGAAAATCTACTTTTTATTTTATTTCATTACATTGGTCGGAATCAAATTGTAATACAGTGTAAATAGCATGAGCAATAAAATACTTGGTTCAAAAACTAAAATATTTAATAGACGCTGAGATACAGTTATCTTTAAAATCGTAGTTCTTAAATAATGGCAGATGCATATATCGTCAATAAATACCCATATTGAAATACACAGGAAAGAGATTTCTGCAGGCAGTGGGAACCTGCTCCCGATACAGTGCGGGCAGAGAAAGAGCTGCCGTAGTCAGCGAGTACCCGATGCGAGGTCTAGAGCGATTCCAATGTAATTATTTTAGTTTTTATTTATAATGTGATCTGAAAAATAAATAATGATCCAATTCTTTTGGAGATTCATTTAAATATAGTGGCCAGCGAAGCGGGCGTAGCTTGCTAGTTTTTAATAAACGTTCAGTTACTTTTGTATTCTTATATTTTTACAAATATCATACAGCTATAACGAACTGAATCAAATAATGCAATTAAAAAATAATAATACAAATAAATTTGACGAAAAAGACGGTTTTACATTTTGTTGGTTTAATCACAGAAATAAAAGATGAAGAATCTGTTTTTGTGAGATTCATGCAACGAAAACCTAACCAAAATCTCTACATTTTTTCCTGAGAGTGTTGATATATCTCTTGTAAATTTTCAAGCTATTGCAATGACGAGTCTTCCAGACCCTACAACTTCACTGGAAAACAGCAGACTTTCAGTGACATAAAAATCGTATGGTGTATTATTTACTAATTTTAATGTTCATTATTTTACATTATTTGTATGAATCGAAGACATAAATAAACAAATATAATAATAATAATAATAATAATAATAAAAAAAAATCAACCTTTACACTCCAATTTACTTAAAATGAATATTCACGGTATATTCATGAATAAATATTTCTAAATTGAAATTTCGTGGTCTATGGAGTTGTGCTGCGATTAATATTGTCATTTGATACAGCTGCGTTTGCAGACTCGGTGACTTGCCCAACGAATATTATGTGAGAAATGCTTAGCTGGTTGTCAGCCAGGGTAGATCAGTGGTAGAGCATCCGTGCGTTAAGCGGGGGTGCCCGGGTTCGATTCCCGGCTCTGGTGTTTTTCACATAGTTGGTAAAAAAAAAAAAAAAAAAAAATCAACCCTTACACCCCAATTTACTTAAAATGAATATTCACGGTTGATGAATTCATGAATAAATATTTTTAAATATAATATAGTCTACATTTTATACTATTAAATAACACACTACATTAGTATACTTTTAAATCTGACCTGTAGTCCATAGTACCCTGTGTCATGGACCATTGTACCCCACGGTCGGGGTACAATGGTCCATTTTGTCAGTTGTTATTAAAAAATTTATATTAAAAAAAGTAAACATTGCTTTTGATTGAGTGCCACATAAGACCCAATATACAGGTAATATGGACACACATTTTCAATAGCGAGAAATTATTACTTTGTGAGTAAACACCTAAAAGTTCCAAAATGGGTCCATTGTACCCCACTCTCCCCTACTATATTATTCTTACATAGCCCTCTTTCATACACACTTTTTGTACAGATAGTAAATATATCATCTAATCTGTTTTAATTATGGTCTTTAACGATTTTATTATTGCACAAGTAATATGAAAAGACTTTTTTTTAAAAGTCAATTCCTACCAACGAAATAAATAAAATAGAGTGCTGATTCAATGGATGAAGGATTAGCTTTCCGTGGTTCAACACGAATCACGTGATATGAACCAATAGATTGCTATGTTTGGCCCTTTATCGCTATTTTGGCATTTATAATTTCAGTTCGGCAAATTACCATTGCTATTAGGTAACACGAGAATCTATCACCGAAATAAATCGTTTTTAAAATAATTTTTCACATATTTCACATTATAATAAATAATAAAATACTTTTTTTTTTCATCATTTCTCAACAAAGTTTAAAAGTGTTTATAAAGAAAAGTTAAATTTTTAACAGAGCTAAATTTAATAACAAATAATAATTTATCAACTATATTTAAATATTTTGTCCGTTAAATTTCGACTACACGAAATAAAAACTAAAATGATTTAAAATAAAAAAAATTAAAACTACGTAAATAAACAAAAACATTGGCGGTTATGATTTTCGCCAAGTACAATCTCCAAGCCGTTGCCATAGAAGTTTATTGAAAATAAGCTGTTACCAAGGCAACCAACGCATAGACGGTTCATGTCACATGACTCATGTTGGACCATATCAGGGTTACCATTTATCACTCTACTTTATTTATCTCATTGATTCCTACTTGCAAACACAATCGAAAAAGTGTTTTTTTTTTTAAATAAAATTTTGAATTAGGAAATAAAAAGCGCGCTTGAAAAATGAAATAAATATAATTACAAGATAAAAAAACTTTTTATATACCATGTTTTAAATTTTCTGATGAATCACAGAGCTCTTACCAATGTGCATAAATTTTTTAAAGTGATAATGACGTCCATTTTTGTGAGATGCATCATTTAACTTTTTATAATTTTTTAATGTTCACGTTTCATTAAATGTATTTATTTTTATGTCGAAAGAAAATTAACTCTTTTTTTTTTTTTTTTTTGGCAACCATTAAATGATAGCTAATATTTTAATGGCTATTGTAACGCTATTAGGATGTTATTATTTTCATATTTTAATTAATTATAAGAAATTCGAAAATCGGACATCGAAATTCGAAGTATTGTGTTGTCACCGTGTTCTGAGCAATCCTGAAAGTTTCAAATTTCTAGCTAGTCGGGAAGTGAGTTAAAAATCGATTGCAACATTTGTACAAGATATACGGAGAATGTGAACTAATAAGTAGGAATTGGATAAAAGGAGGTTTTTTTTTAATACAATTTTTCATTTGCCTGTATTTTTTGAATTATTGATCATTCAAGGAAAATGTGATGTCTATTTTTGTAGCAAAAATGAAGTAGGTTAATTTTGAATTTAATTTTATCCGCTAAATTCCATAGTTTTCAGGATATTTGAGAAGTATATTATATTGTTTAAGATACGTTAGTACGTTTTTAAGGATACCCATCCCTATGATTATACAAATACAGTTTTTAAAACTATACGATTTTTTTTTTTTTTTTCTGTTCGTCATCTGGATTGATACTCAAAACATCGCTTGCACCTACATGCCTCAATAATATTTAAAACACACAATATTTGCTATATCATCTTCACACAGACGCTTTTTCCACATACAAATATATCGCTATACAAAATATATATTTCGTATTTGTAGAAAATATTCGACCGGAACCATTTTAATTACATACACAGAAGTTGATTTTACTATTGCAAATAATCTGGTGTGTCACTCACACTACTTTCTCTTACCCTGAAATTTAATACTATAAATACAAGTTGGAGATTAAGAGGTAACATAACGAGTACTGTTATGTAAACCTGTGTTAAACAATTCAAATTAGGCTTCGGAAGAGTTTCATATGATAATTAGTTCTGCTCCCCCCTCAACCCCCCGTTTCATTAATGTACCTACATTTATATAGAATTTAATTCGGTTATTAAAAAATAATTCTGTTTTTAAAAAATAATTTATTAAAATTATTATTTAAAAAAATTATCTTTTATGATAATGCAGACGATTTCCATATTAGAGAAGTAGTATAACACTAAATATCCAAAAAAAGTTGAATTTATTCTCAATATTACAAACATTTAAATAAAAAAAAAAAAAAAAATTCTTTGGTTAAAAATGAAAAAAATTTAAAACTTTATTTTAAATTATCGCAGATCGATGGTTCAACCATTCGTTTTAAAAGTATTGGTGAGCTCTTCTGAAAGATACCCATCATGAAAATTTACTCCCCTCGAGGGGGACTTCCCCCCCCCCAAGGGGGGGAGGCAAGGCTCCTACATACACAAATTTTTTTTCCCAGTTGACTATCTCTATAAAAAAATATATATATATTCGTTTCATTTGGTTTAGTGCAGTCTATAGATGTTAAACTCTACTTACCTGCAATTTCCCCCCATAGACGTAATGTATTTGAATACTTTTGAATGTCCCTGTACACGAACCATTTGCTTCATCTCAACGAAAAGCTTACTGTAGCATCCCTGTATGATACACATTTAGAATACTGAGTTTGGAATTTCTGCTACTATTTGTTCTTGAGATATGCTGATAATAGACAGACAGACACACAGACCATTCGCTAAAAACATGATTTTCGTATTCAGGGGACCTCAGAGCATGTAAATATAACAAAAACTCACGTTCGAAAATTTGACCCTAAAACAATACTTCCTCGACCCTATGGGTAAGAGAAAGTAAAAAGCATTTTTCAAGAAAATGCGATATTTCATTCTTTTACATTTTCTAAAACTGTCGATCGTATAAAGGAAAAGTAAGAGGCATTTTTGCAGCAGGTTTCACGTAGTTTAATTTTGAAAATGAGGTTTTTTTTTCTTTAAGCAGACAGTTTTCAAAATATTTAAAAAATCACTTAAAAAAAAAAAAAAAAAAAAAAAAAAAACTATTCACCCGTTTAAGCGCCAGATTCAGCACCCGCGAGCGGGGACATTTAAAATGTTACTTTGCACTATTATCCCGATGTCTGTACCTATTTTAAAACTTGCATGATTTTTTATTTTTTTCTGTTTGTCCATTTTTGATCTTTGTTAACGGAATTGGTACTCAAAACGCCCTTTTCCCCTACATGCCTGAAATTTATTAAAATCACAAGGAAAAAACTTGTTATATTACCCTTACGTAGCCACTTCGTGCATAATTTTTATGTAAGTAGAAAATTTCTGACTTGAACCCTTTTAATTGCACATTTTAGTTGATTTTTCTATTGCATAAACGCATTTTTCAAGAAAATGTGATACTTCATTCTCTGTATTTATTTTCTGATCTATTGATCATACAAAGAAATGTAATGGGCATTTTATACGAAATTCTACGTAGATTATTTTGTAACTGAGATTTTTCTTGAAATCCTATACATTTCAAGATATTTAAGAAAAACTGAAATGTGTCCCCATTTAAATGCGCCCTCCCTGCCCTCCGCTCACCCCCTATAGGCAGGGACTTTTAGCATGTTGTTTAGAATAGAGCCCCTAAATAAAATAATAGGCCGGCGCATCACCGCCATTTTTTTGCCTCCGAAGAGGACAGCATTCTCGCTTGGCGCCCTTATCGCTTCCCTAATGATTTTAAGAAATCTTGATCGGAAGCTAATCAGGTCAAGATAAGAGCAATAAACAACAATAATATTCCTAAAAACTCATCTTTCTTCACAGTACATTCTCAGGATGTCATTTTATTCTGAGGATATCCTATGGATGTACTGGGGAAAGATGTGTTGTTAGGGCGGTTTCTGTTTCTTTTACAAAATGTCGCCAAAACTCAAATACACAGTAATAGAAGGTCTGTGAACACTTTATAATCACTTTTTGAATGATTATAACAGTTCATCACTAAACAAACTTCCACATTATAGTTTACTTAGCTAAAATTATAAAATATAATAAAACAAGTTACTCCAAAGTAACGTAAGATGATAAAAAAAAAAAAAATGTTTGTCGTTTGTTTATCAGAGAAACGCGCTGGGTACATGTGGCAACCCTAAGGCAACAAAATGCTTGATGCGCCAGCTCGTATTTATAGGAGCCTTAGTTTAGAACACTCTCGACTATGATTGTGCCCATTTTAAAAACTACCCGATTTTCTTTTATCTAATTTGTCAGTTCTTTGCCTTCGTTATCACACTTACTACTCAAAAGGCCATTTGCCCCTACTTACCTCAAAGTTATTAAAACCATAAAAAATAAAAATAAATAAATAAATAAATTAGCCTTACGTAGCTCTTCGTACGTAAACATTTGTCGAGAACGTACGTAAATATTGAAAATATTTGACGAGAACCCTTTTAATTACAGTCTTTAGTTGATTTTACTATTGCAAAAAAGCATTTTTCAAGTTAATGTCATATTTCATTCCCCTATATTTTCTAAACTATTGATAATACAAAGAACACGTAATTGACTTTTTTATATTGGGTGAGTGCAAAAGTTCTACCCGCTTTTATTACCCATAAAGAAAAGCAAATAAACGCAAAATAAACAGTACCTATTACTGTGCATAATCCCTCTTGCTATCTATGACCTCTTGCCATCTTTCTAGTGGAAGATGAATTCCACGACGGTAAAATTCCAGCGGTTTCGAGTCAAAAAAATCTTGAATGGCAGTTTTCACCGCATCAAGATCATCAAAGATTTTCTGACTGAAGGAATTGTTCAACGCACGAAATAGGTGATAGTCAGCTGGTGCCAAGTCAGGAGAATAGGGAGGGTGGGGTAAAACCTCCCAATCAAAGCCCAGTAACTTTTGGTGAGTGATGACAGCAGCATGTGCGTTATCGTGATGAAGGATAACACCGTGACGATTGATGAAACCTGACCACTTTGCTACCAAATTTGAATGCAGCCTGTCTAACTGTAGACAGTAGAAGGCAGTATTGATGGTTTGTTGAGTGGCAGGATCTGCCAGTGAATTATTCTTTGCACATCCCACCACACACTCAATAACACTTTCTTGGGATGAAGTTCAGTTTTTGAAGTCGATGCAGGCGGATCAGAAGGGTGACACATAGTCCTACAACGTTTTACGTCACGGTACATAATCATCTTCTCAACTCTTGTCACAATTCGTGTCAAGAATGGGTCATTTTTGTATCAGGAAAGCAAGGAAACACAGGTGGCGATTCGGTCATCCCGTTGATTAGCTGTCAGGTTATGTGGAGCCCAAAGATACAAAACTTTTTCGTAAAACCTAACTTAACCAGCCGTCTCTCGACCGTTGTCCGGTGAAGGTTTCCTCTAATTATTGCACAGTTGGGTTCGGGTTGTTCCTTATGGCTTGGTCAATATCGTCGTCTCCAACGTGTGATGGCCGTCCACTCCTAGCCTGATATCGGCAGCTTCTGTCTCCTTCCCTAAATTTACGAAACCATCGACGACATGTGGTTTCGTCTATTGCATCCTTCCCATAAACTTGACAAACACAGCGACATGCTGCGACTGCCGTACTCTTTTTATCGAACTCGTATAACAAAAAAAAAGTCATATACTCCTTTTCGCTTTCCATGTTACACCCCCTGATACATTTTTTTTTTTTTTTTTAGATGATTAACTTTGTGAGACACGATGCATTTATATGTGAGGCATCCACACGTTTGATTGGCCAACGATTTGCGTCATTACAATGTCATGTGTGATGTCAATTCCATTGCAAATTTGCATATCCAAAAACGTTTAGAACTTTCGCACTCACCCAATAAGAAATTTTACGTAGATTAATTTTGAGATTGAGATTTTTCTCTCTAAATCCTATAGATTTCAAGGCATTTAATAAAAACTGAAAAGTATCCCCCCTTTAAGTGCCCCCACGCACGGGGACTTTTAGTATGTTGTTCAGGACACTCGGCTATGAGTACTATGACTGTGTCAACTTTCAAAACTGCACGAATTTTTTTTTCTATTTTTCCTATTTCGACTGGACTATCAGACGGGGTTCAAGCTTTAAAACATAATATTGAGCGTTAAAAATGATGCATAACTCGAAAATTTTCCACAATGTTGCAAAGAGGAGGGTGTTCCCCTTTGGCTACGGCCTTGACGCTGCTGTTCTTTTATATATCGTGTCTTTTTTTTGCTTTCTTGTCTTGAATGGCAAAAACTATTTCAATGAAATTTGCAGACGATAAATGATGGTAAGTACTCTTGGAAAGTGTTTACAATCAATGTGTACGTGACTTCTTTTTTATATTCTCTCCCTTTCTTGAATTCTTTTTTATTTTTTACTTTCTCTTACCCATAAGGTAGAGAAAGTATTGTTGCCAAAACGTCAGTGGAGGCCCTCTGTTGAGACTAAAAACGGTTTTGGGTTCCGTCTGTGTGTCTGTCTCGCGATGGCGGCCGCAAAAATCACGCTATTGACTTGCGGTTTGGTACACATGTTCATGAGCTCCACGGAATTAGCTTATAGTTTTGGGTGTGTATTCCATTTGTAGTTCGTGTACAGGGACACGCCAAAGTTTTTCTTATCATTACGGCCTATGGGAAGAATTTGTATGTATCGCAATAACCACCGCAAAAATCAAGCTATTCACTTGCAATTTGATACACATGTTCATGAGTCCAATGGAATTAGCTCTATAGTTTTGGCTGTGTATTCCGTTTGTAGTTCTTGAACAGGGACACGCAAATTTTTTCTTATCATTATGGCCTATGGGAAGAATTTGTATGAACCGCGATAGCGGCCGCAAAAATCCTCCGATTGACTTGCAAATCAGAACACACGTTCAGGATCTGTATATAAGCTATATAATTTTTTATATCTATATTGTTTATGAACTGTGTACAGGGACACGCCAAAATTCTTATCATTACGGCACATGGGGTGAATTTCGTTTAAACACATTTTAATATCATAACTTTGCAATCAACAAAGAGAAATTAACGTGCATTAGTGAGATATTTAAACTTATGTTTTTTTTTTCAGAAAATATGTGCTTTTAGGCTTCCTAATTATTGTACAGGACCTTACAAAAGTGTTCTGACAATATCACGTAATCATCCAAATTATGTCAAATTTCGAACAATTATTCATGAAAAACGTTGAATAAGCTGAATAGTTTTTACTGGTGTATACAATGTTTATAGTTCGTTTACAGAGACACACAAAAGAATTTCGTGACATTAGAGCCTATGGACAAAATTTTATTTAAGCGCATTTTAACGCATTTATGCTGCATTCAACATAATGGAATTATCATGCATTATAAAGATGTATAAAAGCATATTTACTCAAAAAAAAAAGGATATGTATAGACTAAATGATTTATTTACGGGACACCAAACAAGAATGTGCATGTCATTCTGTAATCATCGAAGTGATGTCAAATTAGGTTGAAATATTTATGAGTCATAATTAATTAAATAGGTGTATTCTTTTTAGTATATATAATTACTGTGGCTCTTTTTCTGGGATGCATAAAAGAATTTCGTGCTATTACGGTCTATAGTCAGTGTTTCTTAAAAGTGTATTTTAACATGGTTACACACCACTAAATATAATGAAATTTTATTAGAATTTTAAAAGCACATTTTTCTGTTGAAAATTGTTGGCATAGAATTGGTAATTAGTTTACAGGATTACGCAAAATATTTCCGATATGCTATGTAATCTTTTTTGATGTTATTTGGTACAAATATTTATGAATTTCAGGAAAATAATACAAGATCGTCAGTTATTAAGAATACATATATCATGAAAAACGGCAGTTTTTTGAGTGACGCAAGCGGAGGGACAAACGGGACGCTGCGAACTCATAATATACGGCTAGTTTGACATCAAAGAGATTTGTAAAAGCCGACACTTAATATCTCAGCAAATATGCCATATTTTGTTCTGATCTTTTCAGAATAGTCTTTTATCTTCGGTCTTAATCTATCCTGAAATTTTTACATTTCTACACGCAGTATGTTTTGAGATCTGAATCTCAATTTAAAGCCAAAAAGGGAAAAAGGTTGGTGTAATGGACTGAAATTCTGAAAAATATCTCTAAAACGGCTCGAAGGATTTTCATATAATTAATATATGTTGTTAATAGGATTTTTCTGAATCTAGTAACGTTTTCGTTTTTTTCAGGAAAACTCTTGTTTTTTATATAAATCGCTTTAAATATGGAACTATATTACTCCGCCAATTACATATGTTTCTTCGGGTGAAAACGCTGTTATCCGGTTCTTACTTGTGAGGTATGCGGGTTGGTTTGTTGACCGACTTGAATGCAGCCAACGAATTATTTAGAATTTTTTTTTTAACGCAAAAGTACTTTATTACATGTTTAAAATATTTATTGTATGTATACTAAGTCAAATTCACTTAAATATATTTTCTCTTCTGTTATGAAAAAAAATATTTTTGATTTCAAAATTTCATATTTAGTCAAAAAAATATTTAGATGATATTTTAAATAAGGAAGTATTTTGTAATTTTAGATATTCCATTTTATCATAATAATGATGAATTTACAATTTTTTAAAGCTAAAAAATTTTTAATCATTCCTGAACATCGATTTTATAATAACTCAATGATTTGCAATTCCTATTCATGTATCCTTACGCGCCGGGAATGCAAAAAAACAGCAAATAGAGTTTTGGCGCCATCTATCGTTTTTATTTCAAACATACTATTTCGTAAATACATGTATATATATTTTTTTCTTTTTAAAAATTAAAAATCTCTTTTGAAAATACAGTTAGAGTTTATTCATTTATTTATGTTTCAGACTTTAAAATAATACATATTTTAAATATTAACATAATCAAAATTTTTTTATTATTATTCAAAGCAATAATGACTACGGGATGAAACAGTGCTTACACTGTTTATTAGAAAAAGCAGTGTTTTTAATAAACAGTGTTTAAACAGTGTTTTAGTAAAATTCATTTTTCACGAATTTTATTAAAATTCATGAAAAATGTGTCAAATAGCAATTATTAAAAAACACGTAAAAATAAGTAAATAACATCTTTACTTTGAAACCCATAATAATTTATTTCAAAAAAATTATTCTTTCTTTTCTTTTCTTTTTTTAATTAATTAATTTGTGCATGAAAAATTCTATTTCATAAATATATTTACAATTGCAATAAACAAAAAATCCTCCTTTAATTTTAAATAACTATTTCTACCTGTTTCTAAACATTTTCGGTAAAAAAAAAAAAGTTAAATCTGTATGTATATGATTTTTAATATAAACTACTAGATGGCGCCACTACATTTAATTTATTTTTCTTAAAAAAAAAAAAAAATAAATAAATAAATAAAAAACTTTTAATTGCTTCGAAACATGTAGAAATAATTATTTAAAATTAAAGGAGGGTTTTTTGTTTATTGTAGTTGTACATATATTTATAAAATAGTATTTTTATGCAAAAATTTCATCTTTTTTTAAGCTTTACTTATATTTTCCATAAAAATTTTCTCCAGGTGATTTTATCTTATTTTTAAAATTATAGAAATATAAAGCTTAATTTATATTTTGTCTATTTTTCCCCCAAACGTTTTATATGAAAATATATACGAAGTAATTTTTACCTGCACTTTTGATGAAAATTTAAATTGTGAATATTGGAGCAGTATACTTAGCCTCAAAAGGGGAAAGAAAATATATAAAATTCCATTTTTAACATTTACTTGATTTTTTCTTTAACTGTTTAATTTGTAATTCTCTAAAAAGAAACTTGCAAAATGTAAATTACGTAATTCTAACTTAAATTTGAAAATTTTCACTTATTTTTCTTTTTTTTTTTTTAAGAGTTTGAGAATCCCAGTCAATATTTTTTCCTAGTGCGAAGCTTCTCCATTTTGTTTCCAAGTGGCAGGCTACTTGAAAATTTGTCAATGTGATAACGTTTGAAATACTGAATTAATTCACACTAAATTTGTAGTGTAGATTTATCTCAGAAATGTATTTGATATGTTCATTTGCCAACTTAATCCACCCTCTTGTTTCCCTGTGCCAGCACACTGAAAATTTCAAATTTACATTAGAAAGGTTTTATGAACCGATTTGCTTAAAACTCCATGTACACATAGCCTTCATTTATAAATCCACTAAGTCCATTAATAAATTGTAGCTGCCATTTTGAAAAAAATAGTGGCAACTTCATAAGAAAAGATAAATTAGTTTACCCTTCCTAGGAGTGAGAAGGACTTGTTTTAATTTTTTTATCAATAACCACTAAAAAGTAATGATATCAGTACAAAAAACCCTTAACGGCTTAAAAGTTTGTGACGCCGCTACTTTATGACTATACGAATTTGAAATATGAGTCTTAAAAATAATGATATTAAATTTTAAGTGACGCTTTGCAATTAGTTAAAATATACATAGATTTTCTTATTTGATCATTCACTTTTATATTTTATTTATATTTATAATGCAAACGTAATATTTTTAACTTGAAGATCAGACAGATATATAAAATATACTCACTGATGCTTTTTCATTCGCACTTCAAATTCAAAATAACAGTTTTAAAAGGAATGATATAAAAATTCCAGTGGCGCCTCGGTGTTATTTTAAAAGATTTGTTTTTAGATTCCAATAAAATTACTTAGTTTTGTCTAATAAAGTATATTTACACATTTAAACAGTGCTTTTAATTTTCAAATATACTGTCAAATAATTATACTTTCACTGAGTTAGCATTATAAATTAAAATTATTTATTTCAATAAATAGATTTATCTTTTGCATCACGCTATCCAAAACTGCAAGTAAAATTTGTGTAAATGTTTTCTTTATGTCACACTACCTCTTTGAGCAAATTTTCACTTAGTTGGACACTATGATACTATGTTTTGGATAGCGTGATGCAAAAGATAAATCTATTTATTGAAATAAATAATTTTAATTTATAATGCTAACTCAGTGAAAGTATAATTATTTGACAGTATATTTGAAAATTAAAAGCACTGTTTAAATGTGTAAATATACTTTATTAGACAAAACTAAGTAATTTTATTGGAATCTAAAAACAAATCTTTTAAAATAACACCGAGGCGCCACTGGAATTTTTATATCATTCCTTTTAAAACTGTTATTTTGAATTTGAAGTGCGAATGAAAAAGCATCAGTGAGTATATTTTATATATCTGTCTGATCTTCAAGTTAAAAATATTACGTTTGCATTATAAATATAAATAAAATATAAAAGTGAATGATCAAATAAGAAAATCTATGTATATTTTAACTAATTGCAAAGCGTCACTTAAAATTTAATATCATTATTTTTAAGACTCATATTTCAAATTCGTATAGTCATAAAGTAGCGGCGTCACAAACTTTTAAGCCGTTAAGGGTTTTTTGTACTGATATAATATACACATAGCTATAGAAAGAGAAATACAGCGGAGGGTTAAGGGGGGCGGCAGCTCCCCTCAGGATTATGGTAACAAGTCGATCGAATCAATATATCTATATATATATAAAAGAACACTTCCTGAGGGGGTGATCTATCAACGCCCAGACCAAACCCCTGGACCTAGAAGCATGAAATTTCGTGACAATGTTCTTTCTATGACGTAGGCATCCACTAAGAAGCGATTTTACAAAATTCGCCCCCCAAGGAGGGGAGGGGGGGACAAAACATGATTTCACAAAATCCTTCATATCTCAAACAAAAAAACAGATATCCGTAAAATTTTTGCTTTAAAATATAGCTAATACAAATGTCTAAAAACCAATTTCTGGAATTTTCAAAATTCGGTCCCCAAGGGGGGTAGGGGGGCAAAACGTGATTTCACATGCGTAAAACGTGATTTCGCATAATCCTATATATCTGAAACAAAAAAATAGATATACGTGAAATTTTTTCTCTAAAATATAGCTAATGCAAATATCTAAAAACCAATTTCTGGAATTTTAGAAATTCAGCCTCCAGGTGGGGCAGCAGGGGGGGGGGGGCGGGGGGCTATGGGGCAAAAACAAATAGAAATACAGTTAGGGCGTTCAAAATTGATAAAGATATGTTTTAGAGGCCTGCAAGTCAAATGAGGATATTTTCGATTGTGTAAAGTTATTAGGAGGGAAAGGAAGGGGGTAGGGGAGAGGGGGGGAAAAAAATAAAAATAGAGTTAGATCGTTCAAAATTGGTATATAGAGGTTTTCGATACGTACAAATCGATTGCGGATATTTTCGAAGTTGTAAAATTATTAGGTGGAGCGGTAAGAGGGTGGAGCGTTAAGGGGGGGCTATGGGCAAAAACAAATAGAAATACAGTTAGGCCGTTCAAAATTGGTACAGATAGGTTTTAGAGGCCTGCAAGTCGAATGGGGATATTTTCGAAAGTGTAAAGTTATTAGGAGGGCCGGGAAGGTGGGAAGTCCGCCCCCCATGGGGGGGGGCGGAGGAGGGGCAAAAAAAGTAAAATAGAGTTAGATGATTCAAAATTGGTATATAGATGGTTTCGATACCTACAAATCGATTGCGGATATTTTCGAATTTTTTAAGTTATTGGGAGGGGCGGGAAGGGGGGGGACGGAGGGGCCAAAAAATAAAAATAGAGATAGATAGTTCAAAACTGGTGCATAGTGGTTTTTGATACCTACAAATCGATTGCGGATATTTTCGAATTTGTAAAATTATTAGGATAGACGGGAGGGGGGGCGAAGGGGGAAAATAATAGAAATAAGAGTTAGAGCATTTTGGGAATTTTTTCCGAAGGCAGTGAGAACCCGGTGCGACAATTTTCCTAATCAGATTTTGTTTCTCTTTTCTTTTCACGTGATAAAAATGAATGCAATTTTGAGCATTCAGTAATTAGAGTGATTCATTTAAAAATAGGGACCAGCGAAGCGGGCGTTGCCTGCTAGTACTATTATATGTATAATAAGGAAAAAATAAAATGACCTTTTAAATAATGTCTGATGCAAATAGGACGTAGAGGCTCCTGATCTACAGATCCACTAGTCTTAGGGTCAAATTTTCGAACGTGAGTTTTTTTTATTTTTTCACGTTTTGAGGTCCCCTGAATCCGAAAATCAAGTTTTTAGAGAATGGCCTGTGTGTGTGTTATCAGCATAGCTCAAGAACAAATAGTAGAAGAAAGTCCAAACTTGGTATTCTAAAAGTGTATGATATAGGGATGCTACGCTAAGTTTTCGTTGAGATGAAGTAAATGGTTCGTGTACAGGGACGCCCAAGAGAATTCAAATACATTACATCTATAGGGGAAAGTGCTGGTAAGTAGAGTTTAACATCTATAGACAGCACTAAACCAAATGAAAAGAATATAAATTTTTTATATACGCAAAAACATGTCTCATGTTGAATAGGGTAGGGAAATCATTCACTGTTCGTTTACAGGGCTACACAAAAGAACTAGATAAAGGTGCGACAATATTGCAAATTGATGGAAGTGTATTTCAGGCTGGGCCATGTATTATTACTATAGGATTATATTTACGTGCACCACGTGGCCTGTCCTGAATATCTTCGAAAGATATACAGAGATACAAATATTTAAGCGATAACATTCTTTTTTGTTGTTAGTGGATGTCCTTTACTAATAATATTTTGCCATTTCCAGGAAAGCTGTTCGGGAATTGAAATGAATTCCTCATAGAGATATGGTAAATAATGCATGTAGAGTAATGTTAAATATTCAATGCCTCATGGAGTACTGTTAAATATTCATCTCTTGTTTTTTGTATATTTACACGTTTTGAGGCTTCCTGATTACCATAGTCAAATTTTTTATCGTTTGATCTTTGTCTGTGTCTCTTAGAGTGACTTAAAAACGAATAATTTTGGGAGATTTAAATGTTGTATTTTGAAGTTAATACAAGTTTGTTGCTGGAAAAGTTTGATCAAGATTTATAAGTTTCAAGGAATGTTGTGTGTGAAAATTGTCTGAATAATTTTAAGCGAACTTTTAAACATAGAACTAATAATCATATAAAACTCTTCCAAAGCCTTATTTGAATTGTTTTAACATAGGTTTACATAACAGTACACGTTATCTTACCTTTTAATCTCCAACCTGTATTTTTAGTATTAAATTGCAGGGTAAGAGAAAGTCGTGTGAGTGACACACCAGATTATTTTGTTTTCTTTTTAAGCTGAGCATTGAGTTGAAAGATTTATTTCTTTTCTCCCGTTCATTCAGGTAATTTTTCCTAATACCTTTCCAATTCACTTGTGGCCTTTTGTTACTTCTTCATGAAAAAAAAAATTTTTTTTTTTTTCTTCTCTCTTGATTCATGTATGATTCATAACCACTTGTCTCACATCTGTTTGTGTGAAATTCAAGCAGTGAAAACGATGACAACGCACGGAAAGAAAACAAATTACACTAATGAACAAAATTAAAGATTTTTAAGGATATGAACAGAGAAAAAATATATGAATGTGATGTGGTGTATCACTGCTTTCTCATACTTAACTAGACTTGTTATTATAATTTAAGTGGAAAATATCACTGTATCTGAACATTTTTTGAAGAGGGCTACCCTCAATCCCCTGTTTGAATAGTGTAGTTACACTAAGTGACCAAACTATTAGAAACTTTTTTTTTTCTTAAATTCTGATATTTTTTCTATTTTCTAAAAATTTACTGCACAATCATAAAAAACTACGAACGACATAACTTTAATACAGTGATGCCAGATTGGGGATTTTGTCCCCATTTTGGGAGATTTTTTGGGCTTCTGGGGACTTTTTTGGGGATTGAATATTTGTGGGGAATTGTGTGGGGATTTTTGAAAATTTTGGGGAGAAATCTGGGGAATTTTTCAATTTTTTTTGGCTTGGTCTTATGAATTGGTCTACCTGACTAGTTCACGTTCAGTGTTGTGAACTGTAGGGATTTATCCTAACACGTACGGACTTTTAGCAGTTTTCTTTAGGACTTTTTTTGAGGTGCCATTTCTCCTTAGGACATCTTCAGAAAATCCTGAGGATGAATAGACATTCTACGAAGATCCTCAGCGCCCGTTGTTATACACATACGGAATTTAGTATAAATACAATTGATTAGAGAGTTTAATAATACACCTTCACGAATAACCTATAATGTATATAATAATATATGTATAAAAAGTTAATTAATTTATTAAAAAGTTAATTAACAAGTGAAAAATTAATTAAAAGTTAATTAACTAGTTTCTGTTCATACTAGTGATTCATTAGTTATTAATAAAAAAAAGTTAAATCTGTATGTATATGATTTTTAATATAAACTACTAGATGGCGCCACTACATTTAATTTATTTTTCTTAAAAAAAAAAAAATAAATAAATAAATAAAAAACTTTTAATTGCTTCGAAACATGTAGAAATAATTATTTAAAATTAAAGGAGGGTTTTTTGTTTATTGTAGTTGTACATATATTTATAAAATAGTATTTTTATGCAAAAATTTCATCTTTTTTTAAGCTTTACTTATATTTTCCATAAAAATTTTCTCCAGGTGATTTTATCTTATTTTTAAAATTATAGAAATATAAAGCTTAATTTATATTTTGTCTATTTTTCCCCCAAACGTTTTATATGAAAATATATACGAAGTAATTTTTACCTGCACTTTTGATGAAAATTTAAATTGTGAATATTGGAGCAGTATACTTAGCCTCAAAAGGGGAAAGAAAATATATAAAATTCCATTTTTAACATTTACTTGATTTTTTCTTTAACTGTTTAATTTGTAATTCTCTAAAAAGAAACTTGCAAAATGTAAATTACGTAATTCTAACTTAAATTTGAAAATTTTCACTTATTTTTCTTTTTTTTTTTTTAAGAGTTTGAGAATCCCAGTCAATATTTTTTCCTAGTGCGAAGCTTCTCCATTTTGTTTCCAAGTGGCAGGCTACTTGAAAATTTGTCAATGTGATAACGTTTGAAATACTGAATTAATTCACACTAAATTTGTAGTGTAGATTTATCTCAGAAATGTATTTGATATGTTCATTTGCCAACTTAATCCACCCTCTTGTTTCCCTGTGCCAGCACACTGAAAATTTCAAATTTACATTAGAAAGGTTTTATGAACCGATTTGCTTAAAACTCCATGTACACATAGCCTTCATTTATAAATCCACTAAGTCCATTAATAAATTGTAGCTGCCATTTTGAAAAAAATAGTGGCAACTTCATAAGAAAAGATAAATTAGTTTACCCTTCCTAGGAGTGAGAAGGACTTGTTTTAATTTTTTTATCAATAACCACTAAAAAGTAATGATATCAGTACAAAAAACCCTTAACGGCTTAAAAGTTTGTGACGCCGCTACTTTATGACTATACGAATTTGAAATATGAGTCTTAAAAATAATGATATTAAATTTTAAGTGACGCTTTGCAATTAGTTAAAATATACATAGATTTTCTTATTTGATCATTCACTTTTATATTTTATTTATATTTATAATGCAAACGTAATATTTTTAACTTGAAGATCAGACAGATATATAAAATATACTCACTGATGCTTTTTCATTCGCACTTCAAATTCAAAATAACAGTTTTAAAAGGAATGATATAAAAATTCCAGTGGCGCCTCGGTGTTATTTTAAAAGATTTGTTTTTAGATTCCAATAAAATTACTTAGTTTTGTCTAATAAAGTATATTTACACATTTAAACAGTGCTTTTAATTTTCAAATATACTGTCAAATAATTATACTTTCACTGAGTTAGCATTATAAATTAAAATTATTTATTTCAATAAATTGATTTATCTTTTGCGTCACGCTATCCAAAACTGCAAGTAAAATTTGTGTAAATGTTTTCTTTATGTCACACTACCTCTTTGAGCAAATTTTCACTTAGTTGGACACTATGATACTATGTTTTGGATAGCGTGATGCAAAAGATAAATCTATTTATTGAAATAAATAATTTTAATTTATAATGCTAACTCAGTGAAAGTATAATTATTTGACAGTATATTTGAAAATTAAAAGCACTGTTTAAATGTGTAAATATACTTTATTAGACAAAACTAAGTAATTTTATTGGAATCTAAAAACAAATCTTTTAAAATAACACCGAGGCGCCACTGGAATTTTTATATCATTCCTTTTAAAACTGTTATTTTGAATTTGAAGTGCGAATGAAAAAGCATCAGTGAGTATATTTTATATATCTGTCTGATCTTCAAGTTAAAAATATTACGTTTGCATTATAAATATAAATAAAATATAAAAGTGAATGATCAAATAAGAAAATCTATGTATATTTTAACTAATTGCAAAGCGTCACTTAAAATTTAATATCATTATTTTTAAGACTCATATTTCAAATTCGTATAGTCATAAAGTAGCGGCGTCACAAACTTTTAAGCCGTTAAGGGTTTTTTGTACTGATATAATATACACATAGCTATAGAAAGAGAAATACAGCGGAGGGTTAAGGGGGGCGGCAGCTCCCCTCAGGATTATGGTAACAAGTCGATCGAATCAATATATCTATATATATATAAAAGAACACTTCCTGAGGGGGTGATCTATCAACGCCCAGACCAAACCCCTGGACCTAGAAGCATGAAATTTCGTGACAATGTTCTTTCTATGACGTAGGCATCCACTAAGAAGCGATTTTACAAAATTCGCCCCCCAAGGAGGGGAGGGGGGGACAAAACATGATTTCACAAAATCCTTCATATCTCAAACAAAAAAACAGATATCCGTAAAATTTTTGCTTTAAAATATAGCTAATACAAATGTCTAAAAACCAATTTCTGGAATTTTCAAAATTCGGTCCCCAAGGGGGGTAGGGGGGCAAAACGTGATTTCACATGCGTAAAACGTGATTTCGCATAATCCTATATATCTGAAACAAAAAAATAGATATACGTGAAATTTTTTCTCTAAAATATAGCTAATGCAAATATCTAAAAACCAATTTCTGGAATTTTAGAAATTCAGCCTCCAGGTGGGGCAGCAGGGGGGGGGGGCGGGGGGCTATGGGGCAAAAACAAATAGAAATACAGTTAGGGCGTTCAAAATTGATAAAGATATGTTTTAGAGGCCTGCAAGTCAAATGAGGATATTTTCGATTGTGTAAAGTTATTAGGAGGGAAAGGATAAAAATAGAGTTAGATCGTTCAAAATTGGTATATAGAGGTTTTCGATACGTACAAATCGATTGCGGATATTTTCGAAGTTGTAAAATTATTAGGTGGAGCGGTAAGAGGGTGGAGCGTTAAGGGGGGGCTATGGGCAAAAACAAATAGAAATACAGTTAGGCCGTTCAAAATTGGTACAGATAGGTTTTAGAGGCCTGCAAGTCGAATGGGGATATTTTCGAAAGTGTAAAGTTATTAGGAGGGCCAGGAAGGTGGGAAGTCCGCCCCCCATGGGGGGGGCGGAGGAGGGGCAAAAAAAGTAAAATAGAGTTAGATGATTCAAAATTGGTATATAGATGGTTTCGATACCTACAAATCGATTGCGGATATTTTCGAATTTTTTAAGTTATTGGGAGGGGCGGGAAGGGGGGGGACGGAGGGGCCAAAAAATAAAAATAGAGATAGATAGTTCAAAACTGGTGCATAGTGGTTTTTGATACCTACAAATCGATTGCGGATATTTTCGAATTTGTAAAATTATTAGGATAGACGGGAGGGGGGGCGAAGGGGGAAAATAATAGAAATAAGAGTTAGAGCATTTTGGGAATTTTTTCCGAAGGCAGTGAGAACCCGGTGCGACAATTTTCCTAATCAGATTTTGTTTCTCTTTTCTTTTCACGTGATAAAAATGAATGCAATTTTGAGCATTCAGTAATTAGAGTGATTCATTTAAAAATAGGGACCAGCGAAGCGGGCGTTGCCTGCTAGTACTATTATATGTATAATAAGGAAAAAATAAAATGACCTTTTAAATAATGTCTGATGCAAATAGGACGTAGAGGCTCCTGATCTACAGATCCACTAGTCTTAGGGTCAAATTTTCGAACGTGAGTTTTTTTTATTTTTTCACGTTTTGAGGTCCCCTGAATCCGAAAATCAAGTTTTTAGAGAATGGCCTGTGTGTGTGTTATCAGCATAGCTCAAGAACAAATAGTAGAAGAAAGTCCAAACTTGGTATTCTAAAAGTGTATGATATAGGGATGCTACGCTAAGTTTTCGTTGAGATGAAGTAAATGGTTCGTGTACAGGGACGCCCAAGAGAATTCAAATACATTACATCTATAGGGGAAAGTGCTGGTAAGTAGAGTTTAACATCTATAGACAGCACTAAACCAAATGAAAAGAATATAAATTTTTTATATACGCAAAAACATGTCTCATGTTGAATAGGGTAGGGAAATCATTCACTGTTCGTTTACAGGGCTACACAAAAGAACTAGATAAAGGTGCGACAATATTGCAAATTGATGGAAGTGTATTTCAGGCTGGGCCATGTATTATTACTATAGGATTATATTTACGTGCACCACGTGGCCTGTCCTGAATATCTTCGAAAGATATACAGAGATACAAATATTTAAGCGATAACATTCTTTTTTGTTGTTAGTGGATGTCCTTTACTAATAATATTTTGCCATTTCCAGGAAAGCTGTTCGGGAATTGAAATGAATTCCTCATAGAGATATGGTAAATAATGCATGTAGAGTAATGTTAAATATTCAATGCCTCATGGAGTACTGTTAAATATTCATCTCTTGTTTTTTGTATATTTACACGTTTTGAGGCTTCCTGATTACCATAGTCAAATTTTTTATCGTTTGATCTTTGTCTGTGTCTCTTAGAGTGACTTAAAAACGAATAATTTTGGGAGATTTAAATGTTGTATTTTGAAGTTAATACAAGTTTGTTGCTGGAAAAGTTTGATCAAGATTTATAAGTTTCAAGGAATGTTGTGTGTGAAAATTGTCTGAATAATTTTAAGCGAACTTTTAAACATAGAACTAATAATCATATAAAACTCTTCCAAAGCCTTATTTGAATTGTTTTAACATAGGTTTACATAACAGTACACGTTATCTTACCTTTTAATCTCCAACCTGTATTTTTAGTATTAAATTGCAGGGTAAGAGAAAGTCGTGTGAGTGACACACCAGATTATTTTGTTTTCTTTTTAAGCTGAGCATTGAGTTGAAAGATTTATTTCTTTTCTCCCGTTCATTCAGGTAATTTTTCCTAATACCTTTCCAATTCACTTGTGGCCTTTTGTTACTTCTTCATGAAAAAAAATTTTTTTTTTTTTTTTCTTCTCTCTTGATTCATGTATGATTCATAACCACTTGTCTCACATCTGTTTGTGTGAAATTCAAGCAGTGAAAACGATGACAACGCACGGAAAGAAAACAAATTACACTAATGAACAAAATTAAAGATTTTTAAGGATATGAACAGAGAAAAAATATATGAATGTGATGTGGTGTATCACTGCTTTCTCATACTTAACTAGACTTGTTATTATAATTTAAGTGGAAAATATCACTGTATCTGAACATTTTTTGAAGAGGGCTACCTTCAATCCCCTGTTTGAATAGTGTAGTTACACTAAGTGACCAAACTATTAGAAACTTTTTTTTTTCTTAAATTCTGATATTTTTTCTATTTTCTAGAAATTTACTGCACAATCATAAAAAACTACGAACGACATAACTTTAATACAGTGATGCCAGATTGGGGATTTTGTCCCCATTTTGGGAGATTTTTTGGGCTTCTGGGGACTTTTTTGGGGATTGAATATTTGTGGGGAATTGTGTGGGGATTTTTGAAAATTTTGGGGAGAAATCTGGGGAATTTTTCAATTTTTTTTGGCTTGGTCTTATGAATTGGTCTACCTGACTAGTTCACGTTCAGTGTTGTGAACTGTAGGGATTTATCCTAACACGTACGGACTTTTAGCAGTTTTCTTTAGGACTTTTTTTGAGGTGCCATTTCTCCTTAGGACATCTTCAGAAAATCCTGAGGATGAATAGACATTCTACGAAGATCCTCAGCGCCCGTTTTTATACACATACGGAATTTAGTATAAATACAATTGATTAGAGAGTTTAATAATACACCTTCACGAATAACCTATAATGTATATAATAATATATGTATAAAAAGTTAATTAATTTATTAAAAAGTTAATTAACAAGTGAAAAATTAATTAAAAGTTAATTAACTAGTTTCTGTTCATACTAGTGATTCATTAGTTATTAATAAAATTAATAACTAGTGTGTATAAAAGTTATTCTTGTATTTAGGGATTTTTTTTCAAAAATGAGTTTTATTTGGGGAAAAATTTGGGCTTAAATCTGTTAATAAATTCGAAATTTTTTTTAAAAAATTTACTTTTTTAGTAGAAATTGAGTTGGGGATTTTCTTTGAGAAAAACTCCTGATTTGGGGAAATTTGAAAGTCTGTTTGGGGAAATTGACTGTGGACCATCTGGCAACACTGCTTTAACAAAAGCATAATATTTATATGCTTTCTTGTGGACATTTCATGATTATTTAGGCATATATATATATATATTGTCACGTACATTAGGCTTAGATAACTGTTTGTGCAGAAACCCTAGAGTGGAACAACACAGAGCAGAGCACTTAAAGCGCAACTGGAGAGTTTATTTTTCGACTCAATTGAATTTTACATACAGTCGGTAACAAAAGTCTCCGAACACTAGCAAAAATTCCTATATAAAAAAAGTACACTTAATACAGTTTTGTTCAATAAATCCTTGTTGACTCCTGTTCTTAGACAGTCTAAAAGCAGAATTCGACAAGGATTTATTTAAGAAAACTGTATTAAGTGTACTTTTTTTACATAGTAATTTTCGCTAGTGCATGTTCAGAGACTTTTGTTACCGACTGTGCAGTTGATGAATCTTCTAGAATTCGATAAGTCTAGAAATTACATAACATTTACTGAATAATTAACACAATGAATAAATAAGTAATAAACAATTTAGAATTAAAGAAAACCATTTTTAAACACTTCCCCTTGAGTGAGATCGAGATCACGACCTTAGGATTCGTAACCCGACCATCACGTTCACAGGTGAAACGACTTTCGTTACAATATATATATTTAGTTTATTTATTTTCTTTTTTTCTTTTCAAAAATTATTATTTTTTTGCTTATATCTAGAATGGATTTCAACAAAATTTTACAAAACACTCCGAAAAATTGACAAAACATTAGATAAACTATTCTAAAATATAAAAGGAACACGTGTCAATTTCGCTGAAATAGGAGTATTTGTAATGAACGTTAAAGGGTCCATAAATACATTTACAGAATATTTTAAGAAACTTATAAAAATTGAAAGCGATTACATTAAAAATTTCAGAGATTATCTTTTATTCTATTCTATTCAAGCACAATCAGACTCGGTTCGAACCGGACCTGAAAAATTTCGCTTAATCAACAATGAAACCCATTTAAATGTTAGTAACTGGAAATTATTATTATTATTATTATTAATGTATGTATTTGTTGCCGAAACATCAGTGGAGGCCTCCCTGTTCACACTATAAAGATTTTGGATTCCGGATGTGCATCTGTCTGTATGTCTGTCTGTTTGTTTGTTGCGCGATAGCGGTCGCAAAAATCACGCTATTGACTTGCAATTTGGTACACATGTTCACCAGCCTCACAGAATTAGCTGTATAGTTTTGCAGTGTTGGGCATAATTGATTAAAAAGTAATTGAATTACAATTATTTTACTGTTAATCGATTAACAAGTAATTGATTACAAATAAATTGAATTACTTATTCAATTTTTTTGTAATCAATTACTTGTTAATCGATTGACAGTAAAATAATTATAATTTAATTATAATTCAATTACTTTTTAATCAATTACGTCCAACACTGGTTTTGGGTGTGTATTTCATTTGTAGTTCTTGTACAGGGACACGCAAAAGTTTTTCTTATCATTACGGCCTATGGGAAGAATTTGTGTACCACGATAGCGGCCGCAAAAATCACGCCATTGACTTGCAATTTGGTACACATGTTTATGACTTATGAGCCATACGGAATTAGATGTATAAGCTTTGGGTGTGCATTCCATTTGCAGTTCGTGTACAGGGTCACACCAAATTTCTTCTTTCTTCTTATCGTTGCTGCCGATGGGCAGAATTTGTATGTATCGCAATAGCGGCAGCAAAAATCTTTCGATTCACTTACAAATATGCACACATGTTCAGGCTCTGTATGGAAATAGCTGTATAATTTTTTATGTCTATGTTGTTTATGGATTGTGTACAGGGACACGCGAAAATTCTTACCATTACGGCACATGGGGTGAATTTCGTTTAAACGCATTTTAACATCATTACTTTGCAATCAACAAAATGAAATTAGCGTTACATTACTGAGATGCTTCAACTTATGTTTTCTGCAGAAAATATGTGCTCTTAGGCTTCCTATAATTAATGTACAGGACCTTACAAAATTGTTCCGACAATGTCTCTTAATCATTCAAATTATGTCAAATTTCGAACAATTGTTCATGAAAAACGTAGAATAAGCTGAATAGTTTTTACTGGTGTATACAATATTTATGGTTCTTTTAGAGAGACATACAAAAGAATTTCGTGACCTATGGGCAAATTTTTATTTAAGCACACTTTAATGCGTTTATGCTGCATTCAACATAATGGAATTAACATATATTATAAAGATGCTTAGAAGCATGTTTACTCTAAAAAAAAAGTGTATGTATAGACTAAATAATTTATTTTCGGGATCACACAAAATAATTTCGATGACATACTGTAATCGTCCAAATGATGTCAAATTAGTTTGAAAAATTAATGAGTTATAATTAATTAGGTGTATCCTTGTTATTGGCGTATATAATAACTGTGGTCCCTTTTCTGGGATACATAAAAAGATTTTGTACTATTACGATCTATAGTCGGTATTCCTTAAAAGTGTATTTTAACAGGGTTACACCTCATTAAATATAAGGAAATTTTATTAGAATTTTAAAAGCATGTTCTGCAGAAAATATTACTTATACATTTTTTATTTATAATAACTTTAAAATTAATGTTTGAAACAAATAAAACTGTCATGTTTGCATAATACCAAAGGGATGAAATGATACCTATGTACATTTTCGATTTAATAATTCGCTTTATTACACTCTACGAAGTACTTTTTAAAAATCTGCATAAAATTTTCTTTTTGAACATAAGGCAATAACCACATACTTTGTATTCTATTATGATTTATTATAGGAAATAAACAAATTATTTTAATATATGAAATAAAACTATTTATTTGTCAGGTCTAAGCAATTTTTTGTTAAAAATATGTATTCTGCATTGGGTTAATTCCACCTTTATATGGGATTACTGCTTTAATGCGCAATGGCATAGTTTTATACAGTGTTTTAATATAAATCTCAGAAATTTCAATGGACCAAATATCACAAATAATTTTTTCTAGTTCTGGCAGAGTTGTAGGCTGCAAATTTCGAATCCTCTCCCTTGCCTTTTTATAGACGAAACATTTTCGAGCGGATCGCTATTAGGACTATTTCCATGTCTGGTAAAGAAGAAATTCTACTGTATCCTTTGTGATATTTAACTTAAAGTGAAAAAAGACACGATTACTTACAGAATTATAAGTTCTCATGGGAATGTATAGGAAATTTTGACAATTTGAAGTGAATAAACTTACCACAGACGCTGTGTACTAAGGTGTATTATCATCTTGAAATGCCGTTTACGGAAATGTCCAAGATACCTCCAAAATAGTCGGTCAGGCACCACTTTTATGAAGATTGTGTTATATTTCGAGTTAATTGATCCCTTGAGCATAAAAATTTGCCCGACTGTTTGAAAAGTTATGTACCTCCGTACCATAATGTACGGAGAATATGTCACTGTTTTTCGAAATAAGTTAAAACTTGACTCATCAAAGAGAACCAGTTCAGTCCAATAATTAACTAATCAATTTTTTTATGTTTTTAGCCATCTGAGGTCTTGCTTTTCTAATTCTCTTTACTAAGAATGAAATTTTTTCAAATTTTCTGTCATTTAAATCTGTTTTGTTTAATAGTTGTTGTACTGTAGTTAAACAAATTACGCTGCTAAACACTTTTTCTGAATCTCTTTTATATTCTAAATGTAATACAGACCAATTTTATAAGGAATGTCATTTTAACTTACGGTCATCTCGCTTGCATGAGCAACATGGCCGCCTAAAATTCTAAAATTACAATTTTCCTGACAATTGCATTTTGTTTTTAATACTGGACTCAAATTTAAAGTGTATTTGGAGGACAACATAGTAAAATCTGTTCGAAAATTTGCTTTTTAAACGATAAAATTGGCGGTTGTAGAAGGAGAAAGGGAAAATATCCAAGTGCGGCTTTTTCTTTTTCTTCTTCTTTTTTTTTTTTTTTTTTGTCGCTTAGTGTACATGCATATATATACAGATAGGTATAGAAAGAGAGATACAGCGAGGGGAGGGTTGAGGGAGGCGGAGCCCTTCTCAGAAAGGTATCTGTTTATGTAGCAAGTCAACTGAATCAATATATTATATAAGGAATAAATAAAAATTATCTGCATCTGTTGGGTAATGTGTGATGCAAATAGGACGTTGAGGCTCCTGATCTGCAGATCTACTAGTTATACGTACACTCTAATTCAAAAAGAAAGAAAAATGACGCACCAAGAAGGAGTAATGCAAACTGGCCACAAATTGCATGCCATTTGTAACTGAATATTTTTGCCATTAACGTAAATGAATATTTTTATGTGGCCCTGTAAATCTTAATGCTAATCATACTGCAGTCTATAGAGTTCTAACAAATGACGTCACGAGCAGACGATATTTGTTTGCTGAGGGACAGTTTACCCTACTGACCCATTGTTTATCATTGCCGAATAGTGTTACAAATTTATTGTAACACAGTGTTGTAAATGTATTAGTAAAAGCATAAAAAAATTCGACTACTACGCTTCCAAAGACATGGAAAAATTAGCGTTGTCCTTCAGCAAAGTACGGTTGCTAAGAAGAAAGTCACGTGGTTGTTAGAACTCTATAGAAAGCATTTTCTCGCGCATGTGCATTGTAATGCTCTCATAGGACGCAATGCTTTGAAAATTTTTCGGGTGTATCTGTAGACAAACCAGTGGTGGAATTTACCTCATTTTCAATAGGGAACATCCCACAGTAAACTTGAACAACATACACCCCGCGACAAAAAGACAGGTACAAAGGGTTTTTTCTTTGATTTTTCATAAAATAACGTTATCTAAATTGAGCTTATCCTTTATTATTATCCTAAAATAACACTATCCCCGGACTCATTTAGATAAAATTTAAGACTAAAATTTTTCTATTTTAAGACTACACAACGCGACAAAAAGATAGGAACAATGTTTTTTTTTTTTTTTTTTTTTTTTTTTTTTTTAATTTTTGAATATGATTATTTTGAATATGATTCAAATATTTAATACGTTTTTGATAGGATAATATTTTGTTATGATAATAAAGGATCAGCACATTTTAGATAATGTTATTTTATGAAAAATTTAAAAAAAACCCTTTGTTCCTATCTTTTTGTCGCGGAGTGTAGTCTTAAATGAGGAAAATTTTAGTCTTAAAACTTTTCTAAATGAGTCTTAAGACAAGAATGAGTCCGGAAATAGTGTTATTTTATGATAATAATGAATGATAAGCACAATTTAGATAATGTTATTTTATGAAAAATCAAAGAAAAAAACCCTTTGTACTTATCTTTTTGTCGCGGGGTGTATGTCAATTTCAAGCAAGTCCATGAATAATCAGGGGAATTAGAGAGCGAACAAACCGAAGTCGTGAACACTTTTAACCTTTGCTGGAAAATGTTAAAAAGTGTGGTTTTTAATTGTAATTTTCGAGAAAATAATGCACCGATTAACTTTGCAAGAGACACAAAAAAGTGGTTTCGATATAATAACAGTGGACTGTATGTATTGCTGGTTTTTCTTTTCTTATTAGAACATACTTAGATAATTTTCCTCATAACACATTTTGCTATGATCGCTGGATTAATAAACTCTGTTTTTGTTTGATGTTGTTTCAAATAACACAAGCACACACGGCCTTACTTCGCAGACCTTTATTTTTACTCTCTCTTGCGATTGTCGATGAAAAACAGACTCTCTCTTTTTTACCACGCTAGTGGCGCCATCTGCTAAGTACAAAAGCAATTACATGTACGCAGAAACAGAGAGTTGACATCATAATCTATTCCGAAGCATTTTTAGCTGTCTTTATTTCGTACCACTTATTTTTGAAGAGTAATTTTTTCTTATATTGTTGTAGCTATATATCGTTGAAAATTTTGTGCGAAATAAAGGCGCCGTTAAAAATGCTCCGGAATAAATGAAAATGTTGGCAACTATGTAATACGATTGCCACACTTGGTTAGCTGGCTAATATTCCGATCTAAATTTGATGGAGAATATTTCGGGTATCATCAACCAACAAAATTGGTCAAAATGTTGACAATAGTATTGGAATTTGGGGGGGGGGGGGGGCAAAAATTGTCGATAGGATATTTTTCTTTGATACCTGTGCTTTATGCTTATTCTCGGTTTGGTATTTATGGCGCTGTACAATGTAGAAAGTGTTAAAAATAATAATAGCACATACAAAATTACAATGAAATGTTAAGCTTTTCTTACTACATTCACTTACCCAGCGAAGCTAAGCACATTCAGTATGACTGTGTTTTGGTAATGTGAATCCCATGTTCATTTGAGCTGGCCCACTTCAACTGAGAATTTTTTTTGAAGCGTCTGCCCAAATGACTGATGCTGTTATCGCCTACTAAAGCTTAAATTTGAATTTTACTTTGATAATGTGCTTTATGCTAATTCTCAGTTTGGTAAGCTACAACAGCACCATAAATACCCCTATCAACAATTTTTGGAACTTTTTTTTTTTTTTTTTGCGGAATCCCACTTCTTATGTCATCATTAGTATCCATACCAAGTTTGATGCTATTTCAGTTGTTAGATTGAACTACAGGTGGCTCTGAATACTGTCAACTTGGAAAAAAAAAAAAAAAAAAAAAAAATCACTGTGTATGTGTGTGTGTGTGGGTGAACATAATACTGTCTAAACATTTTATTCGTTTGAGTTCAAAGTTAGTAGGTGAGTACAGATCGTCGTTACACGATCTGTATGTATTTTGATGTGCATAAAATTTAGAGTTCTTTTACAGGAACACACAGAAAAATTCTTTATCATTATGACCCATGAAATCAAATTATATGAAGTAAGTGCACTAGCGTATACATTTAATACAGATAAAAGGGATCCCGGAAAAAAGGGTACCGGAAAAAGGGCACTTTTCCAATTCGCAAACCGCAAAATAATAAATATCAAATAATGAATTTCAAAAATGACTTTCAAATTACGTATTTAGAAATTTCAATTGATTTGGTACAACATTCATTTAGTATATACCTGAGGGAAGAGGGGGGGGGGGGGCTAGGAGCAGATCTAAAGAAAACAATTATTTTTATATCAACTCTTACCGATTTTAATGAAACTTTGTATAATCAAGTACAATTTGTGAAAAAATTACAGTAAGTGTCGGACATACTTGTGGGAGGGGTGGCTTAAAGGAAGGGAGGAGACAGAGGAAAATAAAATGATTTTTTATATCACCATTTTACTGACTTTAATGAAATATTTAATAACTATCACTTACTTTTTATGAAGATCACAGTGAGTGTATTACATACCTGGGGAGGGGGGGGGGGGAGAAAGGAAGGAGATATAAATTAAATGCATTCTTCTTTAAATTACCCTATTATTTTATTATTATTATTTTTTTTTTGTATAATCACGTATAATTTATGAAAAAGTTACAGTAAGTGTCAGACATACTTAGTGGTGGTAGTGTTAGTGGTGGGGGGGGGGGGGGTAGAGGAAAATAAAATGATTCTTTATATCACCAGTTTACCGATTTTAATGATATATTCTATAACTACCACTTAATTTTCATGAAGATTACAATGAGTGTATTATATACCTGGGGGGGGGGCAAGGGGGGACCGATGGAAATAAAATATATTCTTCTTTAAATTGCACTATTATCGATTTAAACAAAAACTTTGTATAATAATGTACAAAATTTGTGAAAAAATCACAGTAAGGTCAGACATACTTGAGGGGATGGGGGGGTTAAAGAGGGAGGTGTCAACAGAGGAAAATAAAATAGTTTTTTATATCACCATTTTACGGATTTTAATGACATAGTCTTTAACTATCACTTACTTTTATGAAGATCTCAAAATGAGTGTATTATATATCTGGGGGGGGGGGGGGGACAAGGGGACGCAGATAGAAGTAAATTATATTATTCTTTAAACTTACCACATTGTCGATTTGAAAAAACTTTGTATCTATGCAACTTTCTGCTTATGAAAATTTATAGTGAGTGTACACATATCTGGACGATTTGCTAAGTGGGGGAGGGGGGGGGCAGAGTGAAGAAAATTTTTGTTTTTATATCACCATGCTTACTTATATGAAACTTTGTACGACTATCACTTTCATTTCATTAAAATTATGTGAAAGTTACCTATAGTTTATAAGGGGGGGGGGTAGGGGGGACACACGGAAAATTAAATAATCTTTTTAAACAACACTTATTATCGCTTGTTTTATTGTTTATTTACATTTTGTGTAAGTATCAATTACTATTAATGAAAATTTATAGTGAGTTATGCAAAAAGTCAATGTATGATTTAAATCTGTAAAAAAGAATTCTTTTAATCTGTCTCTTTTGTCCTTCCCCTATGTAGAAATAAAACACTTCCACTCTCGTTGATGTTTAGCATCAATTTTACAAGGAGAAATTAAGAAAAGTGCCCTTTTTTCTGCAATCCGAAAATTGAATACATTGTTAATATCAGACATTAATTAAAATTTAATATCAAACATTGGTAAAAGATTATTCTAAAACAGAATTTGTTTCTTTAACCTGTCCCTCCCCCCTCCCCTCGTAGAAAGAAAAAAAATAATTGCTATCATCCATGTTTAGCAAGTATTTTACAAGTAACAATTCAGAAAAGTGCCCTTTTTTCCGGATTGGGGATAAAAGGGCACCGAAAAAAAGGGGCACTTTTCTTAATTTCTCCTTGTAAAACTCATGCTAAGCATCAACGAAAGTGTAATCAACTATAGGTAACTTTCACTATAATGAAAAAAATAAAAGTGAAAGTGATTATGAAAGTGAAATGAAATTTTTCTCGTTGAAAAGAAAGAAGGATCTTAAAAATGAAAGTGATAGTCGTACAAAGTTTCATATAAACAGTTAGCACGGTACGGTGATATAAAACAAACATTTCCTTCACTCTGCCCCCCCCCCCTAGCAAATCGTCCAGATATGTGCAAACTCACTGTAATTTTTCATAAGCAGAAAGTTGTATATATACAGTTTTTTTTTTAATCGATTATACGGTAGTTTAAAGAATAATATATTTTACTTCTATCTGCGCCCCCCTAGATGTATATACACTCATTGTTATCTTCATAAAAAGTAAGTAATAGTTATAGAATATATCATTAAAATCGTAAAATGGTATTTTAAAAAATCATTTTATTTTCTTCTGCCCCCCCCCTCCATGTATGTTTGACACTTACTGTAATTTTTTCATAAATTATACAAAATTTTTTTTAGTCGATAATAGGGTAATTTAAAGAAGAATATATTTTATTTCCATATGCCCCCCCCCCCCCGCAGGTACATACTATACTCATTGTGATCTTCATAAAAGAAAGTGATCGTTATAGAATATATAATTTAAAATCGGTTGAATGGTGATATAAAAAATCATCTTATTTTCCTCTGCTCACCCTCTTCAATCCCCCCCCCCCCAAGTATATAAAACACTCACTGTTATCTTCATAAAAATTAAGTGATAGTTATAAAATGTATCATTAAAGTCGGTAAAATGGTGATATAAAAAAATCATTTTTGTTTTCCTCTGCCCCCCCCCCCTCCCAAGTATGTCTGACACTTACAGTAATTTTTTAACAATTATACGGTTTTTTGAATCGATAAAAGGGTAGTTTAAAAGAAGGTATTTTATTTCCACATCCCCCCCCCCATATATAATGCACTCTTTATGATCTTCATAAAAAGTAAGTGATAATTATAGAAATATCATTAAATCGGTAAAATGGTGATATAACAGATCATTTTATTTTCCTCTGCCCCCCCCCCCCCCCCCCCCACCGTCCAAGTTTGCCTGACACTTACTACAATTATTTCACAAATTGTACGTGATTATACAAAGTTTCATTAAAATCGGTAAGAGTTGATATAAAAACAATTGTTTTCTTTCGATCTGCTCCTACATACTTGCCAACCAATTTTAATAAAAAAAGGGAAGATTTTTGTTGAAAAACCAGAAGATTTCATAAAAAAAGGGAAGATTTTTTTTTCTCTTTCACGTAATAAACAATACAGTTTTACAATTTTAATATTTAGAAGCAATCTATAAAAACATTTTACTATAGATTGATTATACTAAATGTATAAAAGTTTTAAATGAAGTTATTCCTTCTTCAACATATAAATATCTACAAAACAGAATCTGTAAGAAATTTATTTAACAATTGACAAAAAATTTAGTTAAGTTAAAGTATAACTAATTTTTTAAATAAATAAAATATGATTTTTGTGTATGTACATGAATCATATATACAAAAAAAAGTAGCAGTAGCTAATTATCAGTTTCAAACGTGCATAAAACTAACTGAGTATTAATTTTCTTAAATTGATTTGGAAAAAATTTTCCTACTTAAAAATTATTCTTCTTTTTTTTCCCATGTTTACACATTTGGTATAAATATGACATACAAATATTTAATTTAATTGAGGAAAAATAAACAGATTCATTAAATTCAGCAATAAAGATCCAAAAATAATTACATACACGAGAAATATTGAGCACTTCATTGCTTTATTGGTTTCTAGAACTGATCATTGATCACAATCTGGGGAAGGGGGGGGGGGAATACAAAAATAATTACAGAGTAAGAAATATTAAACTCTTTCAACTCTACTTCTAGAATCTAATGAAATAAGTTTAAAATTAATATTATCATTTATGTTGCAGATGGATAAAGATTACAAAACAAAAGACTTCTGCAGAACATTTGATTGCTGATCACTAGTTGGAGATAATGAAAAGGGAGGGGGGGGGGCAAAAAATAATTAGATCAGCAAGAAATATTTAACAATTCTATCTCTTTACATGTTCTAGAATCTCATAAGCAAGTTTGAAATGAATACTGACATTTATGTTATGGATGGAGAAAGATTAGGATCAGGAGTTTCATAGAACATTTGGGTTTTTCTTTTTAAAACAAACGATATCCGCGACTTTTTTAAAACGGAAGATTTCATCATCTGTCTGGAAGACCGGAAGATACGTTAAAAAACCGGAAGTCTTCCGGGAAAACCGGAAAAGTTGGCAAGTATGTAGATATTGTGCAGATGCTCAACGGATAATGGCTTAACCCTACAAGGCAGAGGCACCCAGTTCCATATGTGGAACACCGACTTTAATCGTTCCTATAGCTATAAAACTATTCGTAGCGACCTCTCTTGACATCTTGATAGAAGCTACTGGCATTGAGCAATGTAGTCATACGAATCTTTACCTAAAGAGGTCGTTCGTGTTTTTGTTATTGTGCACTCAGTGTGAAATTTGAATGAAAGTGATACGTTAGTCGTTTGTCTGAATTCAAAAATAAAGAAAGAATAGTTATTGAACAGTTTTGACTCGGAAAAATAATACTGTGTGTTATAACAAAGTGTATATTTTGCAGAGGTAAGTTGTTTTTTTTATATTACAATAGTAAACGTATTAGTAAATCCTATTTTTATGTATGTTCCACATACGGTACATTGAGCTAAAAAGTTGATTTTTCTGTAAAATAGGGTTTTATTTTTATAAGTTTTCCCTATTTTCTGATCACTCATTACAACCTATATATTTTTGTCTCACACTAAAAAAAAAATTGAGCCTTGTAGGGTTAAAAACAAGAACAAAAAGAACATGCATAATAAGCCTTGTGTCAGAAACATATTGAAAAAAAAGTTGGTAGAAGACCAGAAGAAACTGACAAATTGTGCAGATATTGTGTATATAATCAATCAACTATCTGTGGTTAGAAGACAAGAAGAATGTTAAGAATAAATGCAAATCCCAGGGGTGAAACTACTTAACATGAAACTATCCTGAAAACAGCTACTTGCATGCAGATAGGGGAGGCTTATTAAGGATATATCACCTACAATAAGTGATATTTTGAGAATTCTTAATATATTATAAAGAAAATTAAACATTCAAAATGAGAATTTTCTATAAAAACAAAATAATTTAACGAGAAATTCAGAAAGAGCAAAATTTTCAAAAACCCTGAGTTCAGGGGTAGCCCCTGAAAAGTTTCCATCCTGAAATCAGGTGTCAGAATCATTATGCAAGGGAAGATGCTCAAATAAGTGAAGAAGCTGAAGAATGCAGACAAGCCGAGTATCGTAGACAGGCTCAATGATCTCAGGACCTAAAAGACAAGAAGCAACAGAACAGAAACCTCACTTTCAAGTTCAAGCTGTTGCTATACACCCTGCTGATATATTTATCTCGTGATCAATTATATATTGGATATTGTCACTTTTAAGAATCTTATTACTCCTTCAGGAAAAGCTAAAATCATTGCTTACACAGTCAACATGTTTCATCCACCTCCTGTGTTGAATGTAGAATTCATTTATTCAAAACTTTCATATCATAAAATTTGAATATATTTGAATTTAACCCTTTGAGTACTGAATTATTTGAAGATTTTTATGCCCATGGGACGGATTTAATTTGTCGCTATATGGAATAACACTTTCGGGACCACATGATTTTGAATTTTTGACAGTAAGGTCTGCCTGTGGGCGTTATTCTCCCATGTTACAATATTTCAGAACAAAATTTTCTGTATTCACATTTATATCACAAATAGATATACAATTATAATTTTATTCTTTCTAATCAAAGTATTTGTATTCATAGTATATTTAATTGTAAAATTGGGAATATTGATTACATATTTAAGAAAAATGTAGCATACAAATTGCAAAAGAAACGCTCACTGGATGGAGTTACAGATTTTGAAATGGTGTGAATCTACGTCACCGGTCGTGAAAGTGTTAATATGTAAAAGTACTACATTTTATTTGGAATATACTTATATTGATGATATAAGTATTATTGTAAGATATCATAAAAAACCCCAGGAAAGTGTTTGTGATCAACGCCCACTGGCGGGGGTGCCGCATACATCAACGCCTACTTCTTAAATTCAGATGACGAGTCAGACTCGTCCACCATAACTTTGCCCAAGTAAGCAGATGACAAGTCTCACTCGTCAAATGTACCCAAAGGGTTAATTTAATGCCATCTTTCCCTTTCTTTGCTTTATTCTTTAATTTGATAAGAACTACTTCAATCCGAGGACTACTAGTTTTACTAGACTATTACTAGAAGACTTACTAGTTTTCTAATAATAGTTATCTCACAGAAGAAAAAATGAAATAAGAAAAGGCATTAAATATTGGGTGATGTAGGCTCATATGTTATTAGCACCCATTAATATGAAGTACAGCCAATTACAGTAGAGAGCCAGAAGTCCGAAATCCGCACAGTTTGTCAGATATAAACAATGAAATTCACTATTAATAAGTTACAAAAGTGCAAATCAGAATTTTTGAAAAAGATCTTGAATGCAGATTTTATGTTTGCATTTTATGATTACGAAAAAGAAAAACAAAATAATAATAGGAAGACTGCAAGAGCCAAGTTGCTGCTAATGAAATTATTGACAGTACATTAAATTCATCAAATGAAAATAATGATTACTGTGATAGGATGGTATCAATCAGGTAAATAATAACAAACTAATTTTTTAAAATGCTTTCTGATGGAGGCATAATTTGTAAGGAAGAACTCAATAAAATTCGTAGAAAAATAAATTCTTGTTACTATTATTTACAATAAATAAAAATATAAGTAAATCAAGGTTCAAGTTTAGTTTAAAAGCTACATGTGAACAGATTTTACCTAAATTTGACAAACATTTTTTTTCATATTTATTAATTGTTTTCATTTTAGATTTTTGTTACTGTTCATTATTATTCTTATGTACCTAGTAGTTTAATATTCAGTGTTATTATTCACTAGTATGTGTTTAGTTTGAATAATAGTCTGTTTCTATTATTCAAAGTGAAAATCATTTTTTATGGGCCCCGAAATCCACAAAATCCTAAAATCCACACAATCTCTGGTCCTGAGCTGTGCAGATATTTGACTCTCTACTGTATATAGTTTCACAAAAGTCTATGTATTATTTCTAGAGTTATAGGAGTTTCATCAGGGTAATAGCACATACAAATTCACTAATTATTAATTTCATAAACAAATGATGAAAAATTGATTGCTAGAAAAAAATAAAATTAAATGAACCTTTTTTTTTTTTATGACAATCTCCCCTAAATGTCAGAAATTCTCATTTCAGGAATTTTGTGTTTTTGAATGAATAAACCGATCATTCATCCAAAAGTTATAAAGTTTCAAAATACTGGAGAAGAGATGAGGAAAAAAAATCATTGTTGTCTATTTTTGAAGCTTAATAATTATATAAAATAAATTTTCATTTCTATGATTTAGGGGGGTGCACATGCACTCCCTCGCTATGCCCATGAGGTTAGATATTGAAAGTTGGTACAAAATTTGAAGTAAATTCTGTACTGATAAGTATAAAGGATTTAAGTCTAAATATGTCGATTTTGAGTTAAATACATAGTTAGACCCAGGAAAAAATTCTCTATCGATTGGTATAAAGGATTTAAATCCATGTCATTGAGTCTTTGAAAAAATCCATTGGTAAAAAAAGATTCAAGTCAGAAATTTAGCATTAATCTTTAGTATAAAATATTTAATTCAATTTTTTCCCTTTATTAAATGAAGGTTGACAATCATTGAACAGTATAAAGGGTATAAAAATCAACAAAATTCCTTTTTCCTAATCGATTCTTCTGATTTGTTTTTAGTTAGTTTAACTTTATTTTTCGTCTCCTGAAAAATCAAGAACATGGACTTAAATCCTTTATACTTATCAGTACAGAATTAGTTGAGTAGAACTAGTATGCTGTGGCCACCACGACTTTCTTCTATATTTTCCTATACAAATTCACTCAGTAAAAATAATTTATTAAAATCCTCTTCCATTACGAATTCAGACGATTTCCATTCTAGAGAAGCAGTATAACCAGAGAAAGCCAATTTTATTTTCTATTATGACTAATTTTTGTTGTTGTTGTTGTTAACCCTTTCCTTCCCCGTGATTCCAATTGGAATCATAACATTTCAGATTATCTTTCTTACTATCTAACACTCCCGCTGATTCAAAATGAACAATATTAAAATCTATATACATTTTCCCACCGAAAAATACCTATTTTGGATGACTTCACTATCTTTGTTAATAATTGAAAGTATATTTTACGCTGTTCTGATAATAATATCGGAATCAGTTTCCTGTTTTGGGCAATTTAAGTAAATTAACTGTTTGAAATATTTTTTATTTTATTACTTAATGTTTATAATATGTATTTTAATTAATTGCAATATGTATTTCTCCAAAATTTTGATATTTTTATTGATTGAAAAGTTATGGTTTTTAATGACATCAGTGGTTATATTAAACATAAATAAACACATATCAGTTGTTTTGTTAGCTGTATTAATTCGTACTCTGCTATAACTTCTATTTACAAAAAATATTTATATACATTACGTTTGAAAAAAAATTATGACTAAATATAAGATTTATTGTTTTATGGAGGGAAAAAGTTGGGAATGAAAGGGTTAAAAATGAAAGAAATTGATAACTTTATTTTAAATTATTGCAGACTGATGGTTCAACCATTCGTTAAGGTATTGACGAGCTCTACTGAAAGATACTCATAATGAAAATTTACCCCACTCATTTATGTCAAGGTGCAACTACATATGAAACTTCATGCAGTTCTGAGCAGTAGTTCCTCAGATACAGTTTCCATAAAATTTTGTCACACACACACACACACACACAGATATTTTCTAAAAATGGTGAAATCATATTCTAGAGCTCTCAAAATGTGTAAATCCGTCGGAAACCCGAGGCTGAAATTTTTTAAGAATCCAATACTTTCTTCTATTGAATATAGAAGAAAGTAATAAAAAAATAAATACATTTATTAATATCACACAATCAATAGATTGGGAAGAAAATCATATTGAAAATTTATTTTTCCAACTGAGTGAAAATAATGCCTGGACCGGGAGTCGAACCCCGGATCTTTGACTTACAAGGTCAAGGCTCTACCCATTGAGCTATCCAGGCCGACAACCGGTGGGCATTACTCACTCAGACAACCTTTAGGCAGAGCAACTGGTCTATCATGTAGATAGTGCGACAGAATAAGCCGCAAGTAATGGAAAACACCATTAAACAGAATTGGGAAGAAAATCATATTAATTGAAAATTTATTTTTCCAACTGAGTGAAAATTATTTCTTCCCAATTTTTTCCCAATATTTTCTTCCCAATTTGTTGATTGTGTGATATTAATAAATGTATTTATTCCTTCCATTGTTTAATGGTGTTTTCCATTACTTGCGGCTTATTCTGTCGAGCTATCTACATGATAGACCAGTTGCTCTGCCTAAAGGTTGTCTGAGTGAGTAATGCCCACCGGTTGTCGGCCTGGATAGCTCAATGGGTAGAGCCTTGACCTTGTAAGTCAAAGATCCGGGGTTCGACTCCCGGTCCAGGCATTATTTTCACTCAGTTGGAAAAATAAATTTTCAATAATAAAAAAATAGTTTCAAGAAAAACGCGTTTAAAGTTTTGAGCAAAAATTTCAGGCAGCCGCAGCAGCCTATGCCATAGAATGGTATGTTGTACTTACATTTTGTCAGTGCGTGATTCCTAAAGGCCTAAATGTGAGTACCGTATCTGTACAATTTTACTTTGGACATATAAAATTGAATCATTCTCGTTTGGTCATCTCCATTTTTTTTTCCCTTTTTGACTATGGTGGTCATGCAAATCTCATTGCAATCGGATTCGTCAATTTTCCTCAGGTTCAGATGGGATTGGCATTTGACCAAACAAAGCGATTGATTTTCTTAATCAGAGTGGTCGGGAGGCCTTGGACTTCATGGAGGATTCGTTTTTGGTCTTGTTTTATGAGATCTTTCTACACATTTTTGAGGTTCTCTGGGGTACGTAGAAGTTGTTAAATGAAAACTCTTCATCTTGGAGAGGTTCTTCAGCCTTTGAACTATCAAAATTAGGAATGCCAATTTATGCCCTAGGTATATTGTAGCTATGCCAGCTGACCTTATATCTAACTATGCCAACTATCCTATGAGGTATCCAACATAAGATGGATACCACTGTCCCAAATATCAGAAACAAATTTTTACGATACATGCATGCAACCATTGTCCGTGGCCGCTTCAGTTCACTGGCAATTGGCTCTCATTTTGCTCAGTGTTTTACCTTGCCTGACTCCGTATGTTGTCGTTCCAGTCCTTCGGTGCGCTCCCATTCCAAGACTCCGTTCATCTGATTGCAAGTAGCGAAGATGGTCAGATGGATACAGCGATTATGAATTAGGTTCCTCGTATTTCGATAGTTAATTCCTTTCCATTGTTCGTCAATTCCATTCTTGTTACAGCTGCACTGGATTAGCAAGGCAACACCTCGCTGATTTTGACAATTCTTGTTGTTCATTTTTACGCGTACCCCAGGAGCGCCCAAACAAGCTTCCATTCTCTCACCGAACTGTAAGAGAACTGTAAGAAAAATTCAATCATTCTTGAAGGATTGGCTGGGTGAAAAATTTGGGAGGTGCGACCTCCCTATCAGCAGGGAAATTGGCAGGTGGGTAAACACACAGTAATCACAAGTCCTCAGTCACTTATTCATTATTCAAAATCCCTTGGGTATTATCAGGTATACTTGTCACTGCTGACTTAATCTAATATTGCCACAAATATTTATCGGATGACACATTCTCTAAGCTGAGAAAAGAACACAATAATGAGTCCAGTTATTCGGCACAGTCATTTATTGAGACTTTTGCAGACATTACATTTTATTAAAGTCTTTCTGTCAAAGCACTATGACGTCGGCTGAGAACGGGACAAGCCGGCGAAGCACTATTTGACGCTCTTGGGGTTCGATTTAACATAAGTTTATTCAGCAAAGTAACATACAAAAAGGCACCTATTTTTCTGTGTTTTCACTTAAATACCACTTATTTTCGCACGAACCCAGTCTCCTCCTATGCTTTTCTTATTGGTTATTTAAGCTCCTCCTACCTTTCTTATTGACAAATAACTTAATGATTGACATCTTACCTCAGTCCTGGGGATCCAGGGATAATTAAACTGGTTTGTTTCACTGCAAAAACTGCAAGATTGCATAATATTAATCAGTTTTTGTTCTCAAAATTGTTTAATTTTCTGATCCCCTGCGATATGACGTGCTTTGCTGCAAAATTAAATTTACAAGGGAATCTTTAGAATAAAATTCAAGTTAAGAATTTTTAATGGAATTTTTTTTAGAATATCACCCAATATTAATTTAAAATATTAATTCTTTGTATCCTTTCATATATATAAAAAAATATGAACTGGTAAAAAATCAAATCAGAAAAATGTTATTCTTACTTTCTACATAGATGACTATTGACTATAGTATCTCATAGAATGCCCTATCAGAATTGATTACATACATGCTACCTTATCTGTTTTAAAAATCTAAGCAATAAGTGTAAAATTACATAAAAAAAATTTTGAAAATTTTTATTTTGTGACACAAAGTTACTATTGAAACTGATTGCCATTCGTGGACTCTGCTAAGTTCTCCATCCTATATTTGTTCTCATAAATTTCTATTATAAGGCATCCTATACCTATGTTCAGAGAAATGAATATTTCCAATCACTCAACACAGTCACAGACTGAAATGTCCCACCTAATAGGCTACCTTCCACCCAATTCGATGCATTTACCTTATCCCAATTTGATGATCAATATTATTAGAACTGCTTTCGTATTTTAGTTCTCATGCAATTCTATATTATTTTCAATGCAATGATCCCCATAATACAAGTTTACGCAAAATTTTGCCATGCTAAGAAAATATTAAATTTAGAATAACGTGACTGTGAATGAATATTCATAGTCATTGGTATTCACGCCATCCTAAATGATATTTTAAAAGTGGTTTGACATCTTTACAGTGAAAATATTCTTTCTAGTGCATGTTTAAGAAAAATGTTGCCCTATTCTTCCATGTTAAGATAATAATAAATTAATTTTTGAATACTTATTTTTAAAAACAGCATGTTCATAGCCAATCATGTTTGTGCTAGTATCCCAAAAGATATTTTTTAAAGCTGATCTGTTTACAATAAAAATGCTCCTTTTAATGTAAATTTAAGAGAAATTTTGTCTTATTTTCCTAGGTTAAGAAAACCATAAATTTTAAATAATGCATGAAATATTTTAATTAGAATTTTGCTAATAAATAGGGTGTCATAGGAGATACAGTGGAGCACCTTTTATATGTTTCTTATTTATACGTTTTTCTCAGTTATAAGTCTTTTGACTTCGGTCCCAAATCATTCCATTGAATTCTAATGTTAAAATATTTCATTTATACGACACTAGTAAATTCTTAATTTCACTTATACGTTTTTTCCTCCCCCCTCCTTGTAGAATCCCAAGTTTGAGTTTCATTACAGGATTTAAAAAATAAAATAAATAAATAAATAAAAAAAAGATGAATGTTCTATATGTTTTCTTCTTATTTTTTCTTAGAACTGTGGTAACAAAGTGCAGCTATAGAACAAAGTGCGACTTGCATCGATAGCCTGGTGAAATGGGGGGGTTAGAGGAATTTTCAGAGATAAGCAGTTGGCGACTGGGTTGAATGGTAGGTATACAAGTAGCCTGTGACCACTTGAAGACCTCCCACTTTCTCTTTTAATTGATTCCAGGAATGGGGTATGAAAGGAAAAAAGCTCACAACTCTAGAGGCATTTTGTAAACTTGAAGATTTATTACTCACTTCTGTTGGGCGACTAGGAAGATTTTCTTATGTTTATTTGACATTACAGTTGGAGCAACAATTTTTTTTTCTTTCTTTCCTTTTAATCGTTTGCAAAAATGTCACCTTTGTTTAGAGAACAAAAGGCTTTGCCTTTAAAGGTTAAAATCGAAATCTTGAAAAAATTTTCTGAATTTCTATATTTTTAATTATCATTTAATTTTTATTCAACCTTTTAAAAATATTTTAAATATAATTAAAAATATATCTTATTCGGATAAATGTAAAGGAAATCATGAAAATTGACTAGACTTTTATTATTAATATGATACTTTATTGTGTATTAATGTTCAAACGAATTTTCAGTTGTACATTTTTAGGAACTGTCCCTTGAAAAACGTATAAACGGTGCTCCACTGAATTTTAAAACCTGTCCAACCTCTTTATCATCATTTGTACTTGAAATAATGCTTAAACAGAGATTAACGTATTAAAATACTAACAAACTGACTAACCTATGAACAGACACTACATCAATTTTGAGATTTTCGGTGTTGGTGTTAGGGGAAAGGATAATTAACTACATAAGGGTGTTGTGTTTGACTATGGCAGTGTGCTTTCCATGGGGATCCGGTTTTCAGATTCCTCAGTTCAAAATATGTAAAAATATAACAGAAAAAAAGGTTGAAAAATTTTCTGATTATGTAAGTTCCTCATATTAATAGTACGGATGGGGAACTAAAAATAATGAATTTTTGTCTTACAATGTAACATATATACAGGGTGATTCTAATTAAAGTTGAGATTTCAAAAGGCTCTAATTTTAAAACTACCCATCAGAGCGATTTTATATTTTACCAGAGCAATCGTGAGGCAATGAAATTTGGTTTGGGGGAGGAAAAAAGTAGCTCCAACATGTTCCTTATAGAGGGTGCTGTCAGGGGAACCGCCTCAATGGACTTATTAAACACAGGAACGTTGTTAGCAACACAATGGAACAGCAGGAAACAATAGACTTCAAGGGTTTACTACAATTTTTTTTAGCAAAAAGACAAGAATACGTGTTTACAGTGGAAACCGTCATAGTGAAAAGAGAAAAAGAGACGCTTCAAGAAACAGATACTTTACGGATAACTAATGGCACATTTTGGAACTATTTTTTTTTTTTTTTTCTTTTGCCAAACAAAATTTCATTGCCTTACGATTGCTCTGATAAAATATCAAATCGCTCCGATGGGTAGTTTAAAAATTATAGCATTTTGAAATCGTAACTTTAACTGAACATAAAATGATGTTATCTGGATAGCATAATTAATTAATAAATAATTTGGATAAAAACAAAAATTTCTTGATTTTTGTCTTTAATCAATTTTCAAATTTTCCAACTCTTCACTTAAGGCAGTACAGTGAACTCTCGTTAAAACGGCCCCGTTTAAGATGGATTTCTCATTATTACGTACAAAAACAGAATCCAAAGTTAAGGCCTATAGGAATTGCATGTAATAAACATTGCTTTATGCGTACAATTCATTCGTTAAGATGGACATTTTTTTCCCCTCAAAGCTTACTTTCTTCGAAAAAGAGTCAGTTCCCAAAATCTTTTCAAATTCAATATATTTTTTTTTTTTTACATGAAAAGGTTCAATAATAAAAGGGTTAATCTCTTTCACACTGTGGGATGTAGATAGTATTGATTGACAGTGACAGTTGAGATCTACAATTTGCACCTGTCTCCACTTCTATCGTGGAGACATAGCAAAGGATTTTGTTATCAAGTTGTACTATATGAAGAAAAGAAGTTTTGAAAATAAGTATCGGTTTTCATGCTTTTATACTTTTAGTGAATGAAAGGGTTTGAGGAAACAAATTTTCATTCGTGTTATACTGTGTACATAATAGTGATTTTAGAGTTCATATAGAACTTCAGTTTATGAACTCCTGTTATAATGGACTCTCGTTAATATGGACAAAAACTGCTGGCCCTTCATTGTCTGTTTTAATGAGAGTTCACTGTATCTTTGTAAGCATAAATAAATAAATAAAAAATAAAATAAAATGAGACCTATTTGGAAATATAACAATTTTTGTATTTATTATTAAAAACCAAGATGACTGAGTTAAATGCTATATTACATAATGAGATGGAATGTTTGATTTTCACTGCATAGGCTAACGGATGAACAAAAAAAGATTTACACCGGAGTTTTTTTCAGCTGAACACCCCTTCTAATATCTTGAAGCAACTGAGAACGAGCTTCCTCATTCACAAGTTTCTGAGATTCTTCGTCCTGCTGTTCGCTGGCATCATCCCCAAAACTGCAGATATCTGAGGTTTCAGCCTCTGAAATCGGAAGCGTTACCAGAAGCTGGCCATCATCTACCTCGGAGGATTTCTTTCTCTTGGAATATCTGTGTTTTTTAAAATAAACATGCTAGTACAAAATACATTTAATTAATATTATTTGAACAGAGAGTACAGCATATATTTAGAGAGTAAAATTTATCAAAAGGAAAAATAAATCTAAACTACTTTTAGCCTCTACTTTTACCTGCACTAAACTGAATTAATATATCAAGTTACAGGAAATCAAAAGCTATTTTTATTTTCTTGTTAAAAAAAAAAAAAAAAAAAGCGATTCCTAGTAAAAGCATTATTAATCTTCCCCCTCTCCCAAACAGAACCATTTCTAAGGAACTCACATAAGATGCTGCCTATTTAACCCTTTCATTACCCGCCATCTGTTGCCTGTTTTTATAACTAATCACTAGCTAAGGGTGTAGCTTAGCACACACTTAAGGGTGGTGACATAATGAGTGAGAATTGAGCAAATACTGGAAACGAGTTATCTCATCAGTGGTGAGTTATAGCAAGCAGACGACTGACGAGATAACTCGCCAGTTATGGGTGAAAGTAAAAATTTTCGCTGGACTGAAGTATATATATATCTTTTGTAATATTGGGTAAAATATAATAAACTCAAATGTATGTAGATATTCAAAACATACATTTCCAAGGGTTACATTAATAAGCATAAGTATGAAAACTTAGGAAAAATTATTTATTAATATAATTGAATTAACATTAATAGGGGCTGATTCAGAAAAAAATTGGGACTTTTATTTGCCCCTAACAAAGATTAATTCCATAAAATTGGCCTATCTCTATTATAACACATAAAAAAAGACTGAATTCAGTCAATAGACTGAAAACTTTCACCCATGTCGCCAGTGGAAGGGAAAGGGTTAAAAGAATATTAAGAATACACACATGAACATTAAGAATATACACATGACATAAATAAGTCTAAATAATGTTCATACTCTATAATCAAAATGAACATAATGACAAATGTGTCTGAAAAATAGCCACTGTGGAAAAATATTGTTCCATTGGATAAGCTGAACATTCTACTTATACCACATGTTAAGCGTTTCATCTTTTATGATATAAAAATGATTGTGTAGAATAAAAACAAAAAAAAATTTTAATTGCACAAATATACAAAGAAACCTCTCTAAAAGTTCACTTTTAATCAAATACTACCTCCCTTTAGGGTCATTTTTTCTTGGTCCGAAATTTTCACCCTAGGACTTGATACTAATATACCTCAATTAAAGGTCTATGTACAATTGCGTACGTCTCTCTTAGGGATCCTACTTTGTGAGAGTAAATGTATATATATGTATTTTTTTCTTCTTTGAATTGAACTCATTACAGTCTATTGTATAACTGAGGTAAATCTCAATGTGTGCAATAATAATCTGCGTGTAAATCAGTGTTTCCGCTACGATAGCATTTTTCGCGAAATGCTGAAAGACTTATCCAAAATGCACAAATGAAATAACATGTTTTCGCATTTTTGCTAAAGCATCTTACTAAACACAAATTGAAAAAAAAAATAAATAAAAAAATCAGCGAAAATATTATAACAAATCTTTCATGGAAAAAAAATCGCAACATTGATCAGGAAAAATCCGTCGGTTCAAGCATATAAGGAAAATCAAACGCTGAACTATGCATAAGAATCGCATACAGGAAATCAATTTGTAAATAAACATGAGGCATTTGTAAAGTGGTCTAATATGAATGAAAGAAAAATTGTAAATTGTAAACCAAAAAGCTTTGAATAGTAATAAACAAATTTCCCTTATATTACTTCCTTCTTTTTTTTTTTTTTTGTAAGTTATGTTTTTATTTTTATTTCAGATACAGCTTAATGCAGTTTTACATGCTATAGTGATAATTATATCTCCTGAAAAAGAATATAAGTCGTATCTAAGATGTTCATATTGCTTTAAAAAAGTTTACAATATAAAGTAATAATCTAAAAAGTTTAATATTTTTCATGCCTGCTAATAAATGTGTTAAAACATATGCTTGTACTATATTCGAACTGATCTGGTTACACTGGTAAGTAAATTATTAATTAATTGCTTTTTTGTTTTTCATTTCAAATTACCTTCTGTGTATAATTCTTTACAGACCTGATTAAAAACTTTTAAGTTTAATTTACAAATGAAGATCAAACATATTGAGGCATTTAGAATAATGTGTAAATTGATATTCTATTCATCTTTTTCTACTGTTTCTGGCATTTTAGTATTTTGCTAAAGCTTTTTTTCTGATTTTAGCTTCTTTGCTAAAGAAAATTTTTATTTAGCTTAAACCCTGGTGTAAATAAAAGAAATAAATGATGAAACTTTATATTTCTGAATATGCATATAACAGAAGTAAGAATCAAAGCTAGAAAAGAGAATTTTGTGTCATTTAGTTAATAGATTTAAATGCATTGGCCTCTAAATGGGCAACATTGATTTGAAATGACAATATAAAAGTATTAAACCAGTTAAGATTAATAATTAAAAGCCAATTATTAGAATTGCTCATCTGGAAATGTTAGGAGAAATTTATAGATTGATAGAAACAGAATGGATGCTAACCTGAACAGTCTGTTCTGATTTATATATATAAAAAAAAAAAAAAACATTCTCAGTAAATAAAATTATATAAAATTACATCTCATATAAAGACATGATACCCCACATGTATTTGTAGAAAACCACAATTTATAAAAGAATCCACTGTAAAACACGTATAAAATATATTTAATTAAAATCATTAAAAAACACATTGTGTCAAGGCCTTTCGCCTTGAACATCGGGGCGAAAGGCTTTGACACAATGTGTTTTTTAATGATTTTAATTAAATATATTTTATACGTGTTTTACAGTGGATTCTTTTATAAATTGTGGTTTTAAACAAAATTATAACTAAAAATCTTTAAACTCAGATAAATTAATATCAATTATTATTAGAAAGTCGTAGAGACAAATAATGTAAATTTGAATAATTAAAACCATTTAATTTATAGAAACTGTTGTCTGAATTAATCCCAAACGAGGTTCATGCACAAATTCATTCCTTATGAGGCAACCACTGCAGACAATGGGAATTCGAACCTGACAGTGATGAGATGTACAAGGGATTGGACTGAATTATATTTTTTCACATTTTATAGGTGATTCATTTAAACATAGTGGGGATAAAATCTGCTAGTATATATAAATACAGTAACTGACGCTTAAGAGGGGACAATACCTAATCTCGCCGGCAGCCTTCGCCCATGTTATTCTATGGGAAAATTTGTTTACATAATTACTCATTAATCCTAATGAATATTTTTCAATTCTGTTTTCACATTTAGAAAATTCATAAGCGTTCAATTTGTGCTTGTTTTCCAAAAATTGATTTTTTTAAATTTTAGTATTTCATTTTGCACTTAGAAAATGAGAAAAATGCATTTTGTGAAAAATCGCATTTTTGAACTCAAAATTAAAATGTAAAAATTTAAAAAAATGAATTTTTCAAAAATGAGTACTCATTTAACGGTTATAAATTTTCTGACTGCGAGAACAGAATTTAAAAATATACATTAGGTAATGTGTAATTGTAGCAACAAATTTTCCCATAGAATAACATGGGCGAAGGCTGCCAGCGAGATTAGGTATTGTCCCCTCTTAATAAATTCACTGGTTAATGATATCAGCCGCTTAATCTGATAAAATTTCTAGGACCAGAATCAAATCAATACAAATTACTTTTAAAGCCGCCGCTTAATAAACTCAAAAATATCTCCTCAGCATCCAAAAATATCATTTATGCACACTAATTTTTTTTTTTTCTTTTTACATATTGTTTTTTTTTTTTTAAATAAGAAAAGAAATTAAAGCAAAATAATCCATCCGTTATCACTCATTGTCGAATACACTTGCAGCACACTTACAAATTAAATACGCCCCATCACTTATCTCCGTAACAATTTCAAGGAACGTATTCTTTAAAGCGCAGAAATACGTTACAAATTTAATTTGAAATGATATATATATATTTTTAATTTCTAATTATTAATTTCTAGTTCTTATTTTAAAATTACTATAATTTATGAGGTTTAAACGAAAAGATTTTAATTTAAAGATTAAATTTATGAGAACAATGTGAGCTTTTGGTAAAGTAAGGATGATTTTCCTCAAACGAAAGTGCATGGGAACTTGGAATGCGTTTAATTTATTTATATTGAAGAAACAATTAATTATCTATCAAAAATTAATTGATATTGTTTACTGACACTATAATTCGTTACCTTTTAAAGTTTCATTCCAAATTCAGGGAAGTAATACCTTTTCCTTGAGTGCAGGAATGTTCGCCGGATATAAAAATCAGCTGCTTTGTAAAATCACTTTGACTCAGAATGAATGTGATTTTAATAAGCGGCAGGAACTATATATCTAAACACAGATAAGTTAAGTGATTGGAATTGGCCAATTTTTAAAGAAATCAACCTAAACACAGTGAGAAGCAATTAATTATGTACAATTAATTTGTTTTAATAGGAACTGTATATCTATACACAGATAAGTTAAGTGATTGGAATTGGCCAATTTTTAAAGAAATCAACCTAAAAACTGTAAGAAGCAATTAATTATGTACAATTAATTTCGATTAAAAAAAAAAAAAAAAAAAAAAACAGTTAAACAGGATGTGCACGAGAATATTTCATATGTGTTCCATAAAATAAAAATAAATGGATATTAAATTTATTTTTGAATATCGTTGGCAGTTGCTGGTTGGATACTGCAACTAGTACCCTCTTTTTCAAGAAGAGAGTATTTAAATATTTTAAAGTTTCTGCCTGTCAGTAGTGGCACCAGAAATTCCCCGACGGGGGGACACCACCTCCACGACAGGGGGGGCACAACATAAAGAGAGTTTATTATATAAGTATTTATCAAAAACTGCAATACTGTTAATATTTGTACCACTCCATTTGTTAGTACTCTTCGTGGTTTTGGAGATCATCGTGCCACAGACAGACATTTTCTAAAAATATCGTGGTCAAAACGTGTTCTGGACCTCTCAAAACGTGTATATTCATGGAAAACTGGAAGCTGAAAATTTTTACAAATCCAATACTTTCTTTTATTGAATATAAAATGGAAAAACTGAAATGCTCCAAATTTGTACAAGGAAAGAAAAATGCTGCCTGTTGAAGCAATCGGAGTGCGGGCGCCAGTACAGGAAACCAGACGGTCACGTGATGAAAGAGAACCTTTTTTTATTATTGTTATTATTATTTTTGCTCTCTCGGAAACATGTTCGTTTTCGGGCAGTCAAGTAAAAAACGGTTCAGGTACTCATAATCTAATGAAAGCATACCTGATAATTCTAATTCTAATGTTATTCGTTAATCATTATTCGTTAAATCAAATCAAGCTTTTATTTAATTTGTAGTCGATTCTAAAACCATGTGCAATCATGAACTATTCTCAGTAAAACTTTATTCTTGAATTGACATTCTAATATTCAGGCTGCATTCGTACAGCCAAGTAATCCATTAATTGTTATATTATTAAAACAATAAGTATTCTTCTGTTTATTCTTTATAATTCATTCAAGGCATAAAAAAATGTCTTTATACGTATTCTGAATGTTTAAACCTGTGCTAAAGTTTGTGAAAGATTCTGTTTTTATTCATAAAATTCTGAAAGAAAATATCAGATTAAATCAACTATAGAAAGTAATCGGATTTCATCTTTATTGACTTGTATCTCCTAAATGTTTTTTCAAGCGACCAGAGGAAATGCAGGAGAGAGGTGAGTTAGCTTTTCTTAATATTGCATGCTGAAATTTAGTTTCGTTTACATTCAAACTGTTTTTTATGCAGGTCAATTCTTTATGCATGAGTCAAGTTATAATTAATCAACATGTTTTTGGTCCGTCTTAGAGCCATGAGGCTATCGATGATTTATATATATATATAAGAAAAAAAAAACTATATATATTTAATATGTATTTGATATTCTTATTCTTATTCGTAATCATTTATTCTTAAAATGATTTATTTTTGTTCTTGAATGTTTGTTCTGTAATTCGAAGGCCTATAGTTATGTGTATTTAAACTTATATATTCTAAAATGCCGAAATTATCTAAGCAAGTTTTATTATTTGAAAATTTATGTAAGGAAATCGATAGTTTTAGAGATAGAGTAAAGGGGTGTAGTAAAGATGAACAATCTAAGGTTAAATTATTAAAAACAAAAGTTCAATCGTATGATCATGAAATCGCGGAAATATTTAAAAATTTATCCGCTAAAGAGAATGAGGATTATATGGATATGTATTTGAGATATAAAGGAGTGGTTTTTGATTTACTGGTGGAGTTAGAGGACAAAACAGAAGTAAAGGCGTGCGATTCAGATACTCACGCGGAAAATAAAGATGAGAAAAATGGAAAATCGTCTCTTATTAAATTACCTAAATTTGATCTTCCAAAATTTTTTGGTGAAACCGAAAATTGGATTTCTTTTAAAGAAATTTTTAATTCGACAATTCTACAAAATAATCAATTATCCAAAATTGAAAAATTGCAATATTTACATTCTTCAGTGCGCGGAAACGCAGCTAAATTAATTCGAGGATTCGCTCTAAAAGAGGAAAATTTAGATCAATGTTGGGAAATATTAAATGAAAGATATGAAAATAAGAGACAATTAGCATTGAGTCAAATTAACAAAATATTTTCTATGAAAATTGTAAAAGCAAACAATGCTAAAACTTTACTTGAGTTATTAGATACTTGTAACGAAGCCGTCAGAAACTTAAAAACTTTGGGTTTAGATTCTAATGCGTTAAGCGACTTAATTATAATAAAATTCATGATGGGGAAATTGGATGAATCGTTAAAACAGAGATGGGAATTAATGTTGGATAGTGATAAATTGCCTGATCTTGATCTTTTTAGGAAATTCGTTGAGCGCGAAGCGCGCGGTGTTGAAGAGATAAAATGTAAACAAGACGTAAAATTCACTAATTCGAAAAATATACATAATGTACTGAGTACAATTGTGAAAAGGGAAAATACGTGCATTCTTTGTAATGAGCATCATCCGTTATTTAAATGTCCGACATTTAATTCAAAACCGGTTAATGAAAGATGGAAATTCGTTGAATTAAATAAATTATGTCAAAATTGTTTACGCCAAAATCATAGGCTGGAGAATTGTAGGATAGACATTAATTGTAAAAATTGTGCAGAAAAACATCATACCTTACTGCATGTTTATGGTAGAAATATAAATTCTGAAAGGGCGAATCATGTATCGCCAGATATATCAGTCTCTAATAGTGCTCAGTTTTATTCTAGTAATGTTTTGTTATCTACAGCACTAATTAAGGTTAAATCGAATAAAGGAAAAATTATGCATTGTAAAGCTTTGATAGATAATGCTAGTCAAAATTCATTAATTACTAAGGAATGTGCTAAGCGACTAAATTTGCCCTTACGGAGCACGTCGCATAGTATAATAGGGATTAATTGCGTTTTAGCAGAAACTGCTCTTAACAACACAGAATTTAAATTCACTCCGCATTTTTCGTCGGAGTCATTTTCAGTCAGTGCTTTTATAGTTGATAGGGTTACCTCGCCTCTCCCTAATTTCCAACTACTGCAACATGATTGGCCACACATAAAAGGATTGCAACTAGCGGATCCAAATTATCATATTAGTGGTCCAATCGATATTCTTCTTGGGGCAGAAATAGTCGCCTCAATCTTCAATGGCAGTCCAATTCAAGGGCCAGCTGGAACTCCTACAGCATTTCCCACTAAATTGGGTTACCTCCTTTCAGGAAAAGTCGAAAGTCTTCATTTTACAAACTTAAATTTATGTCACCTCACTGTTGATGATGACTTAAATAATACATTGAAACAATTTTTTGATAGAGAATCTACACAAAATGTAGATACAAAAAATTTAGAAAATGATCCTGTGGAAAATATTTATTTCACAAAAACAAAAAGGAATAGTCAGGGAAGATATGTCGTTCATCTACCGTTTAAGCCAGATAAGGCACTAGGTGACAGTAAGTCAGGTGCTATTTCAAGATTTCTTTCCATTGAAAATAAAATTAAAAAGAATCCACAATTAAATGTGGAGTATTCGAATTTCATGAACGAATATATAAATTTAGGTCATATGACAAAATTAAATCAAAACAAATTTAGTGAAACGCCACATTATTATTTACCGCATCATGCTGTGGTAAATGAAAACTCTGAAACAACAAAATTACGTGTAGTATTTGACGCCTCGTTTAAAACAACAAATAACAAATCTTTAAATGACATTCTATATATTGGTCCTAAACTACAGTCAAATATTTTTGACAATTTAGTAAAATTTCGAGCCAACCCTGTAGCGTTCAGTGCAGACATTGCTAAAATGTATCGTCAAATTTTAATTGATAGAAAAGATAGAATCTACCAAAGAATTGTTTGGAGAGAATCTCCCAATGACCAATTATCTTTTTACGAATTGAATACTGTCACCTACGGAACAGCTTGTGCACCCATTGTTAACTTCTGTATCCGAGCAGCTCCTCCTATCCCACCTACCAATTCTATGCATCATTCCTGTCCTTCACTTGTGGGTTTAATGCAAAATGCTCGCATGTCCGATTTAACCCTTTACGGTGCCAAAAAAGGTGTCGACAATGTTGATCATAATTCTACATCAATACAAGGTGAAAAATGTGATAAAACTCTGTCCCTAGAACCAGTCTCTACTCTTAAATCATCTGATATTCCAATTAACTGTCAAAAATTATCTGCTTATGAGTCTAATGTTTTCATAGAGGAAAATCTGTCTGAAAATACTTCGATCATTGACTTTCCTGCGAATTCTCATTCACCTTTTTCAAGCCCTGTTAAAAGAGTACCGATGTCTGCGACTTTGAGTCCAAATCGTTTTATTGATATTCGAAAACACCTCCTGAGCTATAAAGTTGAAAATACCCTAAAAAATGAAAATACGATGTTAAATAAGAAAAATCTCGCACTTCAGAAAACTTTAGATAATCAAGATTCTCCTACTAAAGACCTCCACATCCATAAAATACCACCCATGTACCCTCTACATTCAGTTGCAGTTCAAGAACAATCCTTTGACAATACCCTTGTAGGAAGCTCTAAACCTCCACTCGCTCTCAATCTCCAAGAAAACCAGCAAATTTTGTTACCAGAAACCTCACTAACTTTCATGTTTTTAAGTCTCTCTTCTAGGTGTAATTTTCTTATACAGGCGAAAAGGACATTTTGGAGAAGGTGGACTAAACAACATATGCAGAGCCTCAACCAACAGCCAAACCAAGCAAATATGTCAAGCAACTTGTCATCCCTGTTCCAAGTATGTCGACTCCTGCCCCGGTGCCTTCCCCGCCCGCGCAGTATGTTGAAGCAATCGGAGTGCGGGCGCCAGTACAGGAAACCAGACGGTCACGTGATGAAAGAGAACCTTTTTTTATTATTGTGATTATTATTTTTGCTCTCTCGGAAACATGTTCGTTTTCGGGCAGTCAAGTAAAAAACGGTTCAGGTACTCATAATCTAATGAAAGCATACCTGATAATTCTAATTCTAATGTTATTCGTTAATCATTATTCGTTAAATCAAATCAAGCTTTTATTTAATTTGTAGTCGATTCTAAAACCATGTGCAATCATGAACTATTCTCAGTAAAACTTTATTCTTGAATTGACATTCTAATATTCAGGCTGCATTCGTACAGCCAAGTAATCCATTAATTGTTATATTATTAAAACAATAAGTATTCTTCTGTTTATTCTTTATAATTCATTCAAGGCATAAAAAAATGTCTTTATACGTATTCTGAATGTTTAAACCTGTGCTAAAGTTTGTGAAAGATTCTGTTTTTATTCATAAAATTCTGAAAGAAAATATCAGATTAAATCAACTATAGAAAGTAATCGGATTTCATCTTTATTGACTTGTATCTCCTAAATGTTTTTTCAAGCGACCAGAGGAAATGCAGGAGAGAGGTGAGTTAGCTTTTCTTAATATTGCATGCTGAAATTTAGTTTCGTTTACATTCAAACTGTTTTTTATGCAGGTCAATTCTTTATGCATGAGTCAAGTTATAATTAATCAACACTGCCAAAAGTAGAAAAACTGAAAATTTTGTATTTTTTCCCCCGAGATATTTTAGGAGTATGCCCCGATGGGGGGTCACAGACTCCCCGACAGGGGGGCCTGTGCCCCCCCGGCCCCCTAGCTGGCGCCACCCCTGCTGCCTGTTGGATATTTTGACCACATAAAATATTTAATTTTTATTAAAAAATAAATAAATTAATAATAATAACATTACACCCCTTATACTTAAATATGAAAAAAAGAGTGTAATCCTCTTACTTCTCGCTATTTCTTCTTGAATCACCACTTTTGCTGCTGGCTGAATCTACACTGAATACTGGCTCGAAATATTTGCTACTTCTGAAATAAAAAGACATTTATTTCATTTATTAAAATACTTCTGGCAGAATTTTTCACATTTTGAGTTATAGTCTTCTAGAGCAGTGCTAGTAGGATTTACTATGATAATACAGTAGAACTTGGATAATTCGAAGTTGAAGGGACCAGAAAAAAATTCGAAATATCCAAAAATTCGAATTACATAGACTATTTTGTCAAAAAAAAGAAAAAAAAAAAAGAGATAAATTAAAACTCTGCGATCAAAGATTTAACACATAAACTTTATATCTAAGAATACTGCTACATCCCCTCACATTAAATCAATATTTTTTACGAGCTTAATTCTGTAGTGATAAGTATAAAGGATTTAAGTCCATATTCTTGATTTTTCAGGAGACGAAAAATAAAGTTTAACTAGCTAAAAACAAATCAGAAGAATGGATTAGGGAAAAGGCATTTCGTTGATTTTTACCCTTTATACCATTCAGTGGTTGTCAACCTTCATTTAATAACGGGAAAAATTGAATTAAATATTTTATACCATACATGAATGGTAAATTTCTAAATTGGTCCTTTTTTTACCAATAGATTTTCTCAAAGACTAAATGACATAGAATTAAATCCTTTATACCAATCGATAGAGAATTTTTTTCTGAGTCTGACTATGTACTTAACTCAAAATCGACATTTTTGGACTTAAATCCTTTCTACTTATCAGTACAGAATTATTCAACACTTTTTTAAAAATAGTCAGATATATTTTATTTCTTCTTTAAGTACAATCTTTGTGTCATAGCATATGACTTGATAAAAAATAGAATTTTCTTCATTAGACATGACATTCAATTAAAAAAAACCTCGAAGTTCATGTATATGCACCCTATCTTCTGATGCACTAGTTAGGGGCTTCTCTTGTATTTACTTATCCTTCTTTTGAAAGACTTAAAATATATTTGCTGAGAAAAATCTCGGGAACAAATTTTATAGTAATATTTTAAAGGTAATCGTATGAAAAATTCGAATTATCCAAAATAGAATTTGAATTAGCCACAATTTTTTAACATTATTTTAATACAAAATTCAAGGGACTGAGTGATAAGTTCGAATTATCCAGAATTTCGAATTAAACAAGTTCGAATTATTCAAGTTTCACTGTATTTTGCTTACAGTGTACTGGAAAAGTTTGAAATTCATACGCAAATTCTTTCACTCAAATTAACAATCCTGTCTTTCTATCAACTATTTGAGGGTATGATAAATATTGCTATTGTATTTAAGAAAAACTATGCAAGCAGTAAAAAGAAATATATACATATATATTTATTTGCTTTACAATTATTTGTAAAAGGTACTAAAACCAGAGATGCCAACTTCTAATGACAAAAAAGCAGGAGATTTTTTAACAGAAATCACGAGACTTTTTCCAACAAGAAAGTTTGCAAGAAAAATGAGTAAAATAATGCAAATTTAATTTTAAGTAAAGCTTTATAAGCTTAGGAGGTATTTACAAAGCATCAGTATTAAAATTAAATGAATAATATATGTTTATTGCAGTAAAACAAACTATCAAAAAAAAAACCTCAGACATAGTTATTTAAAATTTAAGCCAAAATAGACAGATTTGATCATTCTGCTCCTAATATAAAACAATAAGAATCTTAATTATCTTTGTAAAAGAAAAGGTAATAAAGAAATGAAAATATCAGCTATATTCTAATGAAATTTGAGTACTTTAAGTTTTCAATAGTTACAGTATTTAAAAAAAAAAAATCTTTTGATAATAAGATTTTTCATTATGCAAAAATGAAAGTTAAAAATTTATTCTTAGCAAAAATTAGTTTCAAAGTATTGTATAGTAATTCACATTCAAACTGAACTTGATAAATTGCAGGGCAAGATAAACTTCAATTTTCTTTCAAATTTTTTTACTCAATCCCACAAATTTTAAGCATAAATTATGCTAAAAGGGATAGATAAAAATTACATCAGAAAAGCAGGAGAAATGAGTGGAAAAGCAGGAGCATAGAAAAACAAGCAAAAAGCAGGAGACTCCTGCCAAAAGCAGGAGACTTGGCATGTCTGTAAAACATATTCATTTTAAGTAAATTGGAGTGTAAAGGTTGATATTTTTATTTACCAACTATGTGAAAAATACCAGAGCCGGGAATCGAACCCGGGCACTTCCGCTTAACGCACGGATGCTCTACCACTGAGCTACCCTGCCTGACAACCAGCTAGGCATTTCTCACATAATATTCGTTGGCCAAGTCACCGAGTCTGCAAATGCAGCTGTATAAAGTGACAATATAAATCGCAGCACAACTCCATAGACCACGAAGTCCGGGCACTTCCATAAGCGGAAGTGCCCGGGTTCGATTCCCGGCTCTGGTATTTTTCATATAGTTGGTAAATAAAAATATCAACCTTTCCACTCCAATTTACTTAAAATGAATATTCATGGTTGATGAGTTCATGAATAAATATTTCTAAAAAGGTACTAAACATATTTTTCCTCTTCTAATTGCCAATCACTGATTTTTGGCAACTTTGTTGCAAGGTGTTAAAAAGAGCTCATGTCTGCAATATTTCCATTCTTCTTGAAGATTTCTATCTACAGCTGCTAAGGACGGTCATTTTAAAGTTAATTTATATTAATCAAATATATTTTTATCACAATTTTCGTTTATTTTTATCATCTACATAAATGTACATACTGAGTAAAGTTATCATAATGTAAATACAGTGTCAAAAGAAAATCTGAAACTTAATTTTCATTATTTTAAATCTGCATCCTACTGAAGCTACACTAAAAATTTTAGCTACAATTTAAAGACCTTACATTCCATTTTAAGAATTAAAATTGCCTGATACATGTAAGTTTCTAGGCATTAATAAGTGGCGGTCAATCTAATTATGCTGTAACTTTTTCATATTTAGCATTCAAAGCAATTTCCTTGTGTTTTTTCTGGAGCAACTCATAATTTGCCAGTGAATCAAATATAATGGACTATATTCCTCCTTTGGGTTTGAGACTATAAAAAATCAGCTGTTTTTGGTAAACAATCCTCAACTCTACCATAGCAAAGCATTGTGGCTTGAAAATTTTTATCTTGCAATATTATTTATAAGAGTTACAGATTATATGAAATTGAAGTAAGAGTGATAGAGTGATACCTTTGTTTTGGTTTTAATCCAGTTTTAGTAATATACTTTAATATTAATCAACATACGTAATATTAAAAGTTGCCGTGTGAACTGTGGCGACGTTAACAAATTTAAATGGATGTTCCATTTAATAAATTCCTTTATTAAAGTGATTGAAATTCTAATTATTTAAGCTTTGATGTCTATAAATATGTGTGTGTGTGTATAAAATGTTCTTATTAATCTTTTATTCATTATATATATGTATGTATGTGTGCGTATACATAAAATGTTCTGCAACTTTACGATTTGGAATAGTCTTAACTTTATCATTCGATTCAGTTGTTTACATTTCTCTTTTGTTCTTGTTTGAACATTATTATTAAGTTTCACTGCAGAAATATTTAGGAAAATGTTATGCGTAACAATAAAATGGCATCTTGAATCTAATTTGTTTACAAAATATCGGCCACGTGTTCGGCGATTTTACCTACTGTGACGTCACAGGAATATTGTCCATTCTCAAGTCCATCAGCTCTTGAGTTTCCTAGTTCATCAACTTGAAATAAATTGGACTGCATTTCTCCAAAATTCTATTAACCTTACAAATGTATCATTACCAAAATTAAGGAATCTTGTACAGTGTCATTGAAAGACTAGATCAGACTATGACAATTTTGGTGTGAAAACATTCAATTTTTGAGAAACTGAATCCCAAACATGGCAATTTTTGATTTTATTATTATGTATACTAATATATAAAGAGGAAAAGTTTATTTGTATGTGGTATTTGTATCTCTGGAATCACTGAACCGATTAAAAAAAAAAAAAAAAAAAAATCACTAATCAAAAGCTACACTGTCCCTGAATGCAATAGGCTATATTTAATTTTGATAAAATAATTTTTTCAATTCGAAATTTCAATATTTGAATTAAAATGCCCATAAAAATCATGAAAAACTCGCATGTTGTGGCCACCACAAGACTTTCTTCTATATTTTCCTATACATATTCACTCAATAACAAAAAAAAAAAAAAAAAAAAAATTCTAAGTTTTTTTTTTTTTTTTTTGTTAAAAGTAAAAAAAATCGATAACGTTGTTTTAAATTATCACAGATTTATAGTTGAACCATTCGTTTTAAAGGTATTGACGAGATCATTCGAAAGATACCCATCTTGAAAATTTACTCTCCCCCCCCGAGGAGAGAAGCGATGCCCCCACATGCACAGAATTATTTTCCTAGTTAACTACTACTATTATCAATAATTTATATTAATTTTATAGTCACACGTTTAATATAACTCTCATTATGCACATTTATACAAAATTTAGTCCTATACTGCCATGTTAAAAGTTTACAAAAAGTGCAATCACTGCGCCACCTGTTGAGCGATGGATCCCCAAATCTAATCAGCACCAGTTTATGTCAGGGTGCAACTCAATACCAAGTTTGGTTAAATATCATTCATTGGTTCGTGAGATACAGCGTCCACAAAAAAGTGATACAGACAGATGGACAGACATTTTTAAAAAACTATCAATTCGTGTTCTGGACATCCCAAAACGTGTAAATCCATCAAAAAACGGAGGTCGAAAATTTTCACGAATCTCTATATTACATATAGAAGAAAGTAAAAAATATTGTAGAAAGTAAAAAATATGTGTGAATGCCATGGCTACAGGCTACGAAACCAGATATTGTGAGGGAAACAACAATCCTTATCAAGGGAAACTGTTTAAAAGTAATCGTAGTACCCCAGTGACAGAAAATTTTGTAGCTGTCTGCGACAGGTTTTTAAAATTTCATAATCTGTCTGCAAAATTTGCATGTAGTCAGGGGTAAAAATGGCTTAAACTCAAAAAGCCTGAAAGAGGGGGGGGGGGGGGGGGGAATAAAAGTGGTGATCTTGTGCATCAGTACAGTGGCGTATGCAAGGGGGGGGGGGGGGGGTTGGGGGTTTAACCCCCCCCCCCCTTGACAAAATGTATGATAAGAAAAATTAGGCTGTTACTTACATTTTTTTTTTCACATTTCAGGCGGAAAAAATGTATGGCAAGCGTAGAATGCTTTTTTCTATGAAGTGGTTTAAAATTATGACTAACTTTTTTTTTCATTACTCTGCGATAAACACTCCTAAAAATAACTAAACCACTTCATTTGCGCGGCGCAAAACATGTTTCCCCTGAAAATAATTCTCTGAAAAGGATTTCACTTTTAAGTCCGGTTTCCACTACGGCTTTTTCGACGGCTTCTATTCAGAATCCTTTGATGTGGTCAGCCGGGCTCAAAACCCTCGAATGGCGTTGGAAGACTCTGGTTCTAACCCCCATCTGAGATAATTGATGGGCCAGAGGCAGATATCTTTGTCAATTTTGCATGCTTTCCTTTGAAGTAACTACGCAATCTGATAAAAAAAGGTTACAACTGATGACAAGACATTTGGCTTTTTGTGTGCGGAGCGTGATTAATGTTTTTTTGGACCCGGAAGCTCCAACTTTAGTGGAAACCGGCCTTTACGAGTTCATACTCAAGGACAAGAGGGGTCCGACCATATGGGGAAGGGGTGACCATTGAAGTAGTAACCTTGAAGGAGTGACCCAAACAATACCCCAACAATAGAAGACATTTTAAATGAACTAGCGAAAACTTCTCGTCGATTTGACTTCGCTCTGTAAATAAGAAAATTCAATGAAATATTTTGCGTAACTATGTATTGAATTTTATATTTTGTGTAGCAGTTTGTACAGGCTCTTAGTTATTCGTCGCTAATTAAAGATTTTTTAGTTTGATCTTCTAATTGGTGAGTTTGTTTTAAAATTTTTCATTTCCTTACTCTTATTTTCGGAAAGTAATTATGATATTTTAAAAGATTGTTAAACTTAATTAAAAATAAACTTAATTAAACTTAATTAAACCTAATTAAACTTAATTAAAAATTTGGAAGGACGAACCCCCCCCCCCCCCCCCCCCTTGGAAAAATCCTAGATACGCCACTGCAACAGTACACAATACGATTTTACTACAGAACAATATTGTAATTATAAAATAATAAGTTAAATTATAAACAATAAGTTTAACTCATTCAATTAAATATTTTATAGCAATGTTTGACACAACACATTATAAATAATAAAAGTATTAGTTTTAGTTTTGATACAGAAATTTTTATAAGTAAATTTTGAAGTGGAGGAGAAGTTTTGGACCAGCTTTAAATGAAATTAGCACTTTTCTACATTCCCGTAAAATCTCAGTAACAGGTAACAGAAGAAAAGAATACACGCATAATGCTGCCTATCAAGCAAGATCTGGGCTCCTAGGTCGCCCTTGTTAAGCACTGTTTTGTGTGTTCCTACCAAGGCACCTATAGGGGGGCTCTAGAGTTCCTACTAGAGAGCGTGTAAGACGTCATACATCGGTAGCGCATTGTCACGGGAGAAAAATGTCCGTAAATTGCAGACAATTTTTTATGACTACAGCCAAAAACTGTCTGAAAGTTGTGGGCGATTTTTTTTTTTTTTTTTTTTAGTAGTACAGACAAAGAGTGTCTGAAAGTTGCAGAGTAATTTTTTTATTAGTGCTGACAAAATCTGTCTGCAAGCCGTTTTTCTGTGTCCGCGACTATGTCGCAGTGTTTCTGCCACTGGGCGTAGTACGACAACTGATTTCTGGATTTTCAAGTCGTAAACGCAAAGGACGGCCTGTAAATTTCCTGAGCAGCAAGAAAACTGTTCCAGATGACGTACGATTGACTCAAGTTGGTGACCCCATGCCAACTTTACAAAAAATATATAATGCAATGTGAAATAAAAATAAATGCAAAATATAAGATGCCTTACTTTTGAATAGCTCCCAGTGGACGGTGGGAAACATACTTCCCACAAAAAAAAAAAAAAAAAAAGGATCTTAAAAATCAAATTAATTTTAGGTAATAAGCTAAATGAATTTCTTTTCTTAATCAATCTCAATCCCAAAAATATTTTAACAAAACATTACTAGAAAAAAATGGTCCTATAAAGGGTTAACTACTTTACTCCTTAATTAAATTATTATATTTTAATAAAACAGTAATAAAAAAAAAAAAAAAATCAGGTGTAGAAAGAGTTAAGTCTAAATTCTTGAAGTTATAATAATAAATTCACGTATAGCTTGTTTACAAGGACTAGTACTGAAGTATCAGTTTTACACTTAATATTTTCCATGTTTTTACTTTTTTTCACTGTGGAAAAACATTTAAACATTCTTTTTCATATTTTCTCTCTAATATATAAATGAAAATTTTCTGCTACAAATATTCTACAGAAATAATTACTACAAGCAAAAATAAAATAAAATAAATAAATAAAATAAAATAAATAAATAAATAAAAGAACTATCCAAAAAACATTCAAAGTCTACTTATTTTATTTATATACATTCTTAAAAATATATCTATGCAATTTATTACTAAAGGATTAGTTTTAGAAAGGTCAAATAGCAATAAGTTTTAGACACGAGATAAAAAACCAAGTAAATAATTTTTCACAAGAAACACTTACCCAAACCAGTCAGACTAAGAGGGGGAAAAAGAAAGAAATATTTTGTTAGAATTAAGAGAACAGCAAAGAACTGTTGCTTTACAATTACTATGTACCTTAAAGAAACACCCACCTACGAGATCTTTGGCTTCTCTTCACATCTTTCAGGAGAGAAAGGGCAGCAGAACTCAACCTGGTTTTAATAGATGGCTTGGAGGGAAAAAAAAAAAAAAATCAATAAGTTCAAACCGTCAAGTGAAAATTTCCACAATAAATTTAGATCAATGTTTTTCAAGTCCCTTTTAGTTCACGCCAGATTTGAGGATATAAAACCTCCATAGAACACTTATTTAATGATTTAATCCTTTAATGTTCATAAAACCAAACATTTAATACTTTTGTTGCACAACAATTTTTCAATATTTCCCCCTTGTTTTATTCGATTTTTAAACTTTTGTTCCCTATCTGTTCAATTCAGTAGACAGCAGCACTATTCCAAAACTGAACAAATAATTACCGTAATTTCTCATATATAACCCGCGGTGGAAGGGTAACCTGCAGCATAAAAAAATTATCTAAAAATAATTATAACTGAAAGATAGCCCGCACTTCTAAAACAACATGGTCGGCAATCGCCGTTTGTAATTTCAATACCAATTGCTATTATTTTAGTAATAAGTGGGAAAAGATACAAATAATAAACAAATATACAAATAAATATAAATAATAAACAAATAAATTTACTTACCTATAATGAAAGAGCAAATAATCATAACTTATTATTAATCTTTGTCTCTATATAAATTACTATAAACTGGATTAACTTCTAATGATTAACACCTTTTTTCAATTTTTAAGAAAATTATAGATTATTAATAAATTTATTTACAAACTTCATTCAAATCCATTGAATTCGAATTTTTCTGTATCAGAATTAAAATGTTGCAATATTGTCTGGAACAGTTCGTCTTCATCATACTTATTGTCCTCCTCATCAAATTCTTTTTCACAGTCCTCAATTTCATCGTCATTATACATTAACAATCTAGATTTTTTTAATCCAGATTTTATTGTTTTGACAGTAATAGAGTAGAGTTCCAAACGTTAATACACATTCAGCTACTTTCAATAGAGATGCTTTGATTTTCTCCTTGTTCGCAATAGATACCATGCACCGGATGATAACCCGCAAGACATACAAAGTCAGGCTTTTTTTTATAGATTACCTGCGGGTTATATATGCAAAATTATGGTAATTAAACATAAAAACCTTAATAAATACTTCATATTTCATCGTTAATATTTTCGGCTGGGCGCCCAGCTCTTTTCAAACGATCTTCATCTGTGTTGGATTCTCTTAGAGTTGTGGTCTTTTATTGACTTCATAAGTTGATTCCACATCCGGTGTTGTTGCTATTTCTATGGCTTCTCTAAACATCGCGTAATTATAATTACTGTAATTCGCTATCTTTTTAGTTTTTCCAAAATTTATTTTAATTTCTTCATTATCGAAAGTTTTAGCTAAAGCTGTATTTATTTTCCCTGTTCTGATATCGTTTTTATGTTCTTTGAGTCTGGTTTTAATCTTTCTTTTCGTTACACTGATGTATGAACCTTGTTTATTGTCTTGATTATTTGCGAATGGTATTTGGTAAATTCCGGCGATTTCCAAAGGGTGGATGGAATCTTTATCATTACGTATTAATTGAAAAATATTCGAGTTAGGTTTTATAGGGATATTTACACCGATTTTATTTGCAATGTTTTTAATTTTATTCGATGCTCCGCGATTGTAAGGTATGGAAGAAGTGAATTTTAAAAGGGGGTTTCGAAAATTAGGTATATAGTTACTGGCTTTTAATCTGGTTTTAATTAGTTTTTTAAAGATTTTGTTAGGATAACCCGCTTTTTGTGTGCAATGACAACAATGCAATGGCTCCTGACTGGATGTGGAATCAACTTATGAAGTCTATAAAAGACCACAACTCTAACAAAGGAAGTGTGAATCAGTAAAATTGCTATTGAAACCAAACCAAGCTTAAATTAAAGAGGATGGTGGAAAACATTGGGTACAATACAAATTTGCCGCAACAACCCCCATGGGGGCGAGATATAACCCCCTAATAGTTTTAGTTATTTCTATAAAAGCCAACAAAACACAGGTTGTAGCAAGAACAAATGGTGCTGTGGTACTGTGCTTGACTTCTGATGCAAAGGTCCTCAGATCGAGTCCCCGTAAGGGCGTTTTGTATTTTAATTTTTTATTTCAACTAAAATATTTGTGTTTTGCATTTTTAATTAAATTAATCATTATTTTAAGAGAAAATATTAATTATATTAAAACAAGTTTTTTTTTTTTTTTTTTTTTTTTTTTTTAACCAATTTATTTATTTATTAAATTTAAAGAAATTAATAATTTAACGGGAAATACTTTTATATTTCATTTAGATAAGATTTTGTTAATGAATTCATTCCGATAAAATTTTGTTAAGGATTATGTTTTTATGTAAATTTCTAATTACTATTTTTTAACGGCAACATTAGTATCAAGAGTTAATCGTCTGCTCTCAATTGTATTATTTATTCCTGGAATTTTTTTCATGAAAAATCCTGAATGAAAGCTGTTGCTTAACTATTCGATGTCGAATTTAACTTTTATTTCAAATGTTTCATTAAACAACTGTGAAATTTAGTGGTGTTGGAAGAACTGATAATAATATTGAACCCAATGACAAATTTTCTCAAAATGATTTTACTTATTTATAATTAGTTTACATCTCAAAAAATTCAAAATCTGGGTAAATATGGATTTTACAAATATAGTAATTTCGACGAAAAGCCAAATATTTAACAAAATGTTCGTGATGAACAATAATTGAAGGTGAACAAAATTGTAATTCAAATAATTGTGATCAATCTTTTTGTATTTCTTGTTCTAATTGCAAAAAATACTTATGGTTTCATGATTTTTCTACATTTAATCATAACTGTTATAAATTAGAAATTATAATCGTAGCTTTAAATGTTATTATTATTTTTTTTTATAAATAAAAAAAAATAAATATTTCGTAAATTCATTCTTTATTAACTAGAATACTTAAAAAAAAAAAAAAATCTTCTTAATATAATTAATATTTTCTCTTAAAATGATGATTTAATTTAATTAAAAATGTAAAAAGTAAATATTTTATTTAAAATAAAAATACAAAATGCCTTTGCGGGGACTCGATCTGAGGACCTCCGTATCAGAAGTCAAGCACGTTACCACAACAACCTTTGTTTTGATGGCTTTTATAGAAATAACTAAAACTAATTTAATTTAGAAATTTATTCATCAACCATGAAATATCATTTCAGAAAATTTTGGAGTGGAAGGCTGATATTTTATACCAACTATGTGAAAAATACCAGAGACGGGAATCGAACCCGGGCCTTCCGCTTTACGTGCGGATGCTCAAACAATTGAGCTACCCTGGCTGATTACCAGCTAGGCATTTCTCACACAAGTTGTTTGAGCATCCGCACGTAAAGCGGAAGGCCCGGGTTCGATTCCCGTCTCTGGTATTTTTCACATAGTTGGTATAAAATATCAGCCTTCCACTCCAAAATTTTCTGAAATGATATTTCATGGTTGATGAATAAATTTCTAAATTAAATTAAAATTTCGTGGTCTATTGGAGTTGTGCCATGAAAATTAATGTCACTTGATACAGTTGTGTTTACAGACTCGGTGACTTTGCCAACGGATTTTGTGTGAGAAATGCCTAGCTGGTAATCAGCCAGGGTAGCTCAATGGTTTGAGCATCCGCACGTAAAGCGGAAGGCCCGGGTTCGATTCCCGGCTCTGGTATTTTTCACATAGTTGGTATAAAATATCAGCCTTCCACTCCAAAATTTTCTGAAATAACTAAAACTATTAGGGGGTTATATCTCGCCCCCACGGAGGTTGTTGCAGCAAATTTGTACTGTACCCAATGTTTTCGACCATTCTCTTTAATTTAAGCTTAGTTTGGTTTCAATAGCAATTTTACTGATTCACACTTCCCTTGTAAGAGATCCAACACACATGAAGATCGTTTGAAAAGAGCTGGGCACCCAGCCGAAAATATTAAGGATGAAATATGAAGTATTTATTAAGGTTATTAAACATTTAATTAATTATGTGTAAAGTGCTTCATTATAATTTTTATTTTATTTACTGAACAAATAATGTTTTCAGGTATCCAGAAGTCGCTTTGAATTTCTGAATAAGCTCGGGTATAACTCTATGCTTCAGTCACGCCCTTGAGCCTAGTTTTTCTTTTTCCTTACCTGATCGAGGGCCGTGCTAATCATTTGACTGAAACAATTGTTGAGAATTTTAGGGATTGATAACATTCACTTACAAAGTCATTTACTGATTCAATTAACTATCATTTAAATTCAACCAGATTAACGTATATTTCAAACCAAAAATTTCTAAAAAATTAAAAATGCTATTTCCTTCTTTTTATATCTTTGTGGTCACTTGCATTTTAGCAGTTTAAAAAGAAAAAAAAAGGAGTGAATGTTGAAAGGTTAATTAAATAATATTATAGTTTTAAAAAATTAAAGAACACGCTTTTATAGAAATGTGAACTAAAAAGCACAAAATATCTATCTTAGTATTAAAATGCAGGGTAAGAGAAAATCGGGTGAGTGACACACCCTAATATTTACATACATTTAAATCTTTAATTGAAATAATTTAGAATTAAACAAAAATCATTTAAAAAAAATCTTCCCTGACTGGGCTTGAACGTTAGACCTTTAGGTTCGTAGCGCGGCACTTTACCTCATAGCCACGGCGTGCACGTAAGGAAAGTCTTTTTGTTACAATATAGACTTTTTGTTTGCTCCCAGAGCAGTTACATACATACATACAGGTGAAGCTAATAAAAGCGTGTTAATAACAATTTGCACATTGTGCCCAAAGCAATAAAACAAAACAATTTACTATTCAATATAATTAAAAAATTTTAAAAACATACAGTTATTAAAACTGAATATACTTGAAAATTATGCATGATACTCTTATAGAGTTGAATTTTGAACCAACCTATTCTCAAATCATCTTACGAAAAGCACAGTTCACACAAATAGGATGATACATACAGAAATAAGTACTTAATTTTCTATATATTTTATTTCACTTATTTTTTAAGTATTGATATTTGTTATAGTTGAAAAAATCTTTTAAAAATTATGCCAGCCATATTACAATAATAGAACATTTTAATATTGCTTATTACAGATTCATACATGACACTATGAAGAACTTTTAATGTATCCCATGATCAGCGAAAGAGTGTGAGAGATACTCTCTCTTACAGTGTATCAGTGTATGTATGGGTGTAAAATGGAACCAGCAGTCTTACCGCTCCGTATATATCTGCTAATAAATAGTGTTCACATTTTTTTTTTTTAAAAGGGCAGGGCGGATTTATCAAAAAGGGCACTTTTTTGTTTGTAAAAGGGCACATATTGATAAACGAAAGGGCACTTTCTTTCCCACTCACTAAATGGTTTATAAAATGTACAGTCCACTAAATGAACAAACAAAATGAAATAAATGCAAATGAAAAGAGAATACTCATCTATCTCATCACTTAATTCACAGAGAAACACAGCTGGTACTATCCTTCTTGGATTCGTGTCTATTTTAATTTAATTATTCATTAAAAATGTACTTAGCATTCATTTACACATGTAAACATGGAACGATGTTAAAATTTATATTTCCAACAAATTCACAATTTTGACTTCTAGATTGTAGAAATTTTTTTACAATCTGATGCTAAATTTGAAGTAATTTTTACACAATAAGCTTAGCAATTATACTTATTAGGATTTTTAAGTTTTTTAATGTTAAATTCATTTTTCAATCTTATATTTGATCGAAAACACTAAAATATCTTTAAAAAATAGCAGTATAGCGGATGGAAAAATACAGGGCACAATTTCAATTGAAAAAGTGAAGGGCGCATTTTCCCTTCAAAAAAAGGGGCAGGGCACATTTTTCACTTCAAAAAAGGGCAGGGCGCGGCGCCCTTTGATAAATGCATAACATGAACACTACTAATAAATTATATATAGCTGTGAAGAAATCCAGTCATTTAAGTAAAATAACACATTCTCATCAGTAATATGAGTTTTAATATTGGCAACGAAGTAATAAAGGTGATAAAGTCTTTAAAAAGATTGCTTCGTAAATATGAAAAATGAAAGCGGTAATTAGAAATTTTAATTTATTAATTCATCAACCACAAATATTTATTTAGATAAATAGGACAGGGTTCCCACTCAATTTTAAAAATACAATTCCCTGACTTTTCCAGGTCTATTTTTTGAAAATTCCAGTCACAAAATTTGGTTCGCGACATAAAAAGTAGCTCACAGTATAAAACAGAACATAGCTCGCGACATAAAAGACAACACAGTAACATGACTTGCGATATAAATTGAATGCTCAAAAAGCATTTTCCAGGTTTATATCATCACTTTTCCAGATTTTGGAGCAAAATTTACAATTTTCCCCAATATTTCCCTGACTTTTTTCAGTAATTTCAAATTCCCTGACTGTTCCAGGTTTTCCCTGTTCTCCCTGACCCATGGGAACCACCCTGTTGGAGTGTAAGGTTGATTTTTATACCAACTATGTGAAAAATGCCAGAGCCGGGAATCAAACCCAGGCTTTCCGCTTACTGTGCAGATGCTCTACCTCAGAGCCAACCTGGCATTTCTCATAAACATTCACTGGCAAAGCCAATGAATAATATTCTCACCCATTATGTCTGCATTTGCACACATGGTACCTTTTCCCTACAGATATTTGTGAGAAATGCCGAGTTGGTTATCAGTCAGGATGGGTCAGTGGCATCTGCACGGTAAGTGGAGTGCTCAAGTTCAATTCCTGGCTCTGGTATTTTTTACATAGTTGGTATAAAAATCAACCTTACACTCCAGTTTATATAAATGGAAGCGGTAAGGCTTCAGTGCATAGGCTTAGTGTTCAATTAGGAAGAATACAACCGTTCTCTACTGAAGCAGATATTCTTTATCCTTAGAATATTTATCTTGAAAACATTGAATTTTATTCTTCTGTTAATGAAATAATGGGTGATTTGAAAAAGAAAAATATTTTCTTAAGCACCTGTGGAACAAAAACATTCACTATTTTTTATAAGAGTTCATAATAGAATTTTTTAAATGTAAGTTTTCATAGATAAATCCACAAACATATGGCTCAGAATTTGACGTGGTATCATAGGGGAGAAATCTCTGAGACAATGATTTCAGTGGCATATTCTTCTAATGTTCAAAGCGTTCAACATACACCCACTTAAAGCAGAACACTATTTTCATTTAATTTTTTTTTTTTTTTTTTCAATTTAAATGTTTGTGTTACTTCTCTTTCACAATTGGTTGTAAGACTTAAAATACATTTTGCTGGGTAAAAAGATTTTATTTTACATCACAATTAAAAAATAAGATAAAATGAAGATATTAAAAAATAATTAACTTCAGTACCTGAATTTATTAGTCAAATTACCTTAAATATTTACTTATTATACTTTGCATTGTGATGGGGAGAAGAGAACTGAAGCTAGGGGAATTACACACCCACATATTTGAAATTTATTTTTGCCTAATGTCATATACATCATTTAACAAATAATAACTCTCCCCCTCCCTTTTCTAAAGAGTCAAATAAATCGAAATATTCTTTACATTCTATATACCATATTCAGAATCAGGATGATTTCGCAGGAAATTGCCACTCACAGAGGAACCTTACAAGATTTCACAAAAAATAACTTTTATATTCATGGCCAAACAATACTTGTAAGAACTTTTATTTTAAAAGTTCTGATTAAAACTTTCTGAAAGAACTTAAAAAAAAAAAGGTTTAACATAAAATCTTCTGGATAAATAGTTTCAAAAAAGTTTCTAAGAAAAAGTATAAATTAGAATAAGAACTTTTCCAAAATAAAATTGCAGAGTTATTTTGGAATCCTGGTTTAAATCAACAGCACAAATATCTTTAAAATTAAATAAGAACAACCTAATACACACACACAGATTAAGATTGGAAACTAAATGTTTATAAATTAACAGAGAACAGCAGAACTGAAATCAGTTAATATGCAAAAATCAGAATTATTTTGAAAAAAAAAAAAAAAAAAAAATCATACATATAAAAAAAGAGAGAATCTGGCTTTTTTTTTTTTTTTTTTTAAGTAATGTGTTAATAGTGTGCTCCAAAATCTTCTCCATACAACAAGAGAATTCGCAAGTAAAAATATAAAACTGGTGCTCCCCCCTCCATAACAAAATACTTTTGAATGTTCTGCAACAAGTTTTAAGATTGATAAAAAATATTCTGCACTGCAGGACAGATATGCATTTCATAAATTTATTCTCACAATATTATTGACACACTCATAAAAAATACAAATCTTACAATTTGATGTGCTATAATATATGCATATAATAGAGAAAATAATAATTAATACTAATAATAAATAATTATAAAATAATATTTAAAATTGTTTTTACTCAAACTTGTAGTTAAAAAAAAAAAAAAAAAAAAAATTAGTATGTTGTGGCCACCCCAAGACTTTCTTCTATATTTTCCTATACAAATTCAGTAAAGGCAAATAATTTATTAAAACTATTATTTATTAAAATTATTTAACATGGTGAATGCAAATTATTTTCATCTTAGAGAAAACTAACACTAACTACTCAAAGAAAGACAGTTTTATTGTCTATAAATAACATCTTAAAAAAAGCCTTTTTTTAATGGTTATCTAACCTATCAAGTTTCATACAGTTATATGCCATGCAAGTTGAGATATAGCCATCCCGTTATCAAGGAAATTTCCAGTATAGCAGTGCCATCTATTGGCCGATAAGCATCCAACTTGAATCATCATAATGTCTCATAATGGCCTTTTCACATATCAAGTTTTGTTCGATGATATGCAATAGGACCTGAGATATAACCTTGCTCCGCTCCCATCAAATATTTGTAAAAAAATCATATGAAATTTAAAATTGCTTAACAAATTGAAGAAGGTGCATTTTTCTATTTAACATAAAATGATAACATAACAAGATAAAACTCTACACATAGATACCAAATGAATATTTTTTTACTTTTTATACAGTTAGCAAAAGATACACACAATTTAAATAATACACATTCAAAATACCTTTTATTAATTATAAATTTACAGATAACAGAAATCTAGGGAAAAAAACAAATATATAGTGTAACCACATTTCTCGCACCAAGCATAGAGGATGATTCTAAAGGCTTGGAATGGTACTAAATTGATCAGTAAGTTGTGATTTGACAAACAACTAGTCCTTCTGTGTTCTCTTATCACTTATTTTCTCTAAACCACAAGAGTTATCACCCACATTTTAATATTAGACTTCTTGAGTCAGCACATGCTATGAGGTTCCTAGGGTTCCAAGAAACGTGTTTGAAGAATATATATATATATTTTTTTTTTCAAAATAAAAATTGAGAAAGTAAAATAATTGTTTTTAAAAAGTGCTTTGAAATGATATGTAATGGCTGTATCACACATTTTCGCTCAACTTTTTACTACACACAACATTATACCCAACACATTCAGCCTGACCTTGTACAAGGACAGCGCATTTTCAGCTGATCAGCTTTTACGACAGGGTTTAGAAAAAGTTGACTGTGTTCAGCATGCTCATCAAAATTGACCAATAGGAGGGATGGACAGGATTTTTTCCTGGAATACCCATAGAGAAGGGAAATACCTCACACTATCAGTTCGGGGGAACCCTATGGACAGCTGATTGGTTTTTTCATTTGTTCAGCTTCCCCAACTTTGAACGACGCTGAGTGAACATGTTGAGTATAATGTTGTGTTGAGTATATATGCTTCCGTGTGATATGGCCATTAGACTGTCAGAGAAATCTATATCTGAATATGTAGATGTTGACTGAATTGTTTTCTCCAAATGATAACCCGTAACAAAAAATGTAAATTGGTTTGTTCCAAATTTGTCAAAACACTGCAATTCTTTTTTATTTTATACAAGGAAATAAACAAGATAAAATAAGTTATCTCTAGATACATGGCATGAAAGTAAAAATAGAAGAAACTCACCACCGGCATTAACGATCTTAATTCCCTCAAGTCTATATGTCTGAAAAATTCTAAACTGGCAATCTATTTAAAAACAAGAAAGGGAAGAGAGACATATGTTATTTACTTTCACATTAAAAATAAAAATTAACCATCATCCCCCATCCCACTTACTTTTGAATGTTAAAAAAGAATTACCTGTCTAAGAGTTGGATAACGATATCGCCCTTGATCAAAAATAAATTTCAAAACCTACAGGAAAGAAACGACAATAATTAAAAAAAAAAAAAAAAAAGTAAAGAATGCTAACAAAAATTATAATGTAAATATATAACACCTACGAGTTCAATGTAACACAAATAATATCAAAATATTTTTAAAAATACCTTATAAAAACTTTTCTATTTATTAGCTGATTAATTTCAGACACTCCGTGTCCATCATCAGAGCTAAGTAACTAACACGTCGTCATTCCTCTCTGTTTACTTTGCCGGTGAGCACTTGCGGTCGCCGTTTCGCTTCACTTCAAAATCTTTCAGTAGTTGTTGCCAGGCAGTGGGGATGAGATAGTGCTCTCTGTCATTCACAGCATTATTGTTGGTTATAATTTCGAGGGGGCCCGGCAAAGTAAACAGAGAGGAATGACGATGTGTTAGTTACTTAGCTCTGATGATGGACACGGAGTGTCTGAAATTAATCAGTTAATAAATAGAAAAGTTTTTATAAGGTATTTTTAAAAATGTTTTCATGTATAATTATACTTTTCTTTAAAAATAAAATTAAATAATATCAAAATACTTTCTAATAAAGACCTTAAAAACATGTACAAAACATTATTTTAATGAGAGATAACATATAAGTATTTCTAGAATAATATGCAAGTTCCTAATCTTATTATTATTATCATCATTTGACTTTTTTCTTCCTTTTTGCTTTATTTATTTATTTATTATTATTATTAATATTTTAACTATTGTACATAAGAGTAATTTTGGCATTATTATTTTTTTCTTTTTCTTTCTAAATTCTCTCATCTTATAAAACATCTAATTTGTCTAAAATTCTCACAGAAAACATTTTTCTGTACTATTTGCCATATCACATTACCAAGAAATTCATTTGGAAAATATCATTCAAACCCAACACTAAAGATACAGATTTTCTTTCAGGCTCATTTATCAATTTGGCCACAACACAGTCAACTGAAAAGTGCAATTACCATAATTAGATCAACAACTTAAGAAATGTTTTAATTGCAGCAGACTCCTGATTATCCGTGGCATTAAATTACATATTTTCCTAATATTTTGTCTTCAATTTTTATTCTTTTATAAAATTTAATTGTATACATAATGGGCTCTTCCCACCTGAGGTCAGAGATCACATGATAGAGGAAAAACAAATAGCAGACGAACTCTTGTTTATCTATAGCAATTGCTGAAATAACCTATTTTCTATTCTTATTTTTGATCCATCATATTTAATCTGTGTTGTTTTTTATACATAATCATTTTTAATCCATTTTATATCATTATTCATCATTTTTTGTTTGCCGTATACATTTACAAGCATCATTTAGTTTATGTTTGTTATTGATGTTCATGAAGAACATGTTAAATACTCTGATTTTCGGTACTTAAATCAGTGACAGTGCAATATCTTACTGCGTAAATCCATTTAGACCAGTCACTAAGTTAATTGACTTGTTGTAACACCTTTATGCAATTAAACTAAATGAAAACATTTTAAAATTTCAAATTATAATCCATAAACATTCCACAAGAAGAAGCTATTATTTATTGCTAGATCAGTTAATGTAACAGTTAAACTGGAACATACAAAAATCGATTCTTACTGGTGAAAATAAATAAACACATAGAATGTTTTTTAAAAATTGTTAAATTTACAAATACAACTATTCTACTGTTTACAAATACACAATATTACTTTTATTTTATTTTATACTAAATATTAACACTTTTGTTCTTAAAAACAATATTTAATAGAATTCGATTATTCGTTTTCCTCTATCACGTGATTGAGCAGACGACGGTGGGAAGAGCCTATTGTATAAATTTTAAATCCAAGATATATTTATTGCTGTTATAAATCCGTGATTTATAACTGCAAAAATGCCAAGGAAAAGGGAAACTGCAGATAAACCACTCGCAAATACTTGAGAGTTTATTGTACTTACAAAACACAACCATACAGAACTATAAAACCTCGGAAATATTTAAAATGATTATAAATAAATTAAAATGCTTTACTTTAAAGATACTCCATAAACACTTTAAGTCGGGTACCCGACCTTCTTCAAATACATTTCTTTGCTGACTGCCAGCTTCTCTCTTAGTTATTTTCTATTTAATAAGGAAAGCCACTTTCGGTCTACGAGTTGAGTTGCTTGAAAGTGCTTATGGAGTAACTTTAAAGTAAGGCATTTTAATGGTAATTATTGTTTAAGAGGTTCTCCTTTGTTTTATATTTCATATTTAATAATTAAAATTATCATTATTATTATTTTTAAATTTAAAACACTACCAGCCCAGTAGCAGAAAGTTTTGTAGCTGTCTGCGACAGGCTTTTAAAATTTTATAATCTGTCTGCAAAATTTGCATGTAATCAGGGGTTTAAAATTACTTACACCGAAAAAGCCTGAAAGCTGATGGGAGGGAGGGGGGGGGGCTTAACATCAATGGTGATCTCGTGCAACAATACACAAATACAAATTTACTACAGAACAATATAGTATAAACAATTGTATTCATTCAATTCATCTCATTCTATTAAATATTTTACAGCAATGTTTGATACAACACAATATAAATAATTATAAATAATAAAAGTATTAGTTTTAGTTTTGATACAGAAATTTTTATAAGTGAATTGTTATCCAAAAGTTGCAGACAAATTTTTTTTTTATCAGTACAGACAAAATTTGTCCGCAAGCCGTTTTTCTGTGTCCTTGACTATGTCACCGTGTCGCAGTGTTTCTGCCACTGGGACTACCAGTATTGGATATTTCAGCTTCTTTATACTGGCAGATGTGAAAATGACATTTTTTGATAATTAATTAACTCCATTAAATTTATTATGTAACAATTAACACATTCACGACCACTGATGTGAATTCACGTCATTTCAACTTCCATAGCTAGTTACCGCTGGCGTAAATTCACATCTTTTCAGATTCTATTCCTGGTTACCGCTGACGTGAATTCATGTCATTTCAAGAATTTCTGTGGAAACAATACTTCAGTATTATTTCAATAGTATTATTAATTATCAATAATACTAATAATTCAATAGTATCAATTCTTTGATAGTATTATAGATTCGTTCTAATATTATATAACTAATCTTCATTCCAAGCTTCAGGTAATTACAAGAGTAACATTTCAAAACATTACATTAAACTTTTATCTACGTTTAAGCATCTAAAGTTTGTGGCAACTAGCTTTAGTTTACTTCAATATTCCCCAGCAATCAGTTTTAGAAAAAGCAAAAGTATGCTTGTCACAAAAGTGTTAAGATGAATAAAATTAGAAAAATTTGGATTTAAAAATAATTACGTAATATCACATGAAGGAGAAGACAAAAAAGAACCACACAGTCACTTTTTTTTATCAAGATGCTCACAAAGAAGTGTTAAGCAACACTAGTTAGAAGTAAAACGGACTCACTTCTACAACATATGGTAAATGCTCTATATCCTTATAGTTCTTCTCGGTGGGGTGGCTAGTAGTCAATTCATAGCCAGATGCCATCTCAAAAATCAGCTGGCCTGAATTAAGAGACAATTCAGTTCAACTCGTTAATTTCAATAAAACAAATGCACATAACTACTCTAAATTAATAAATAATAATAACATTTAAAAAAAGTTATACAACAGGGATTAATCCAAGTTTTTAAAAATGGTTGTGAATTTATAAATAACTAGTGAAAGATCAAGTAAATTTGAGAAAATTAATAATGTTTCCGAACAATTAACTGAAATGTGTAAAGCAAATTTAAAACTTAAATTATACAACCTTTTAATTTCTTCATGTTTCTTCGGACTAGTTTCGCTTGGGGCGCCCCCAGCTTGGTCTCCGATGGTACGGTGCTTGAAGTTGTTCGAAACTGCTGTTTCACGCCTCCTTCCTCTCTTTTAAAAACTCGGCGCCATTGCTGGTTGAGTTGAGCCTCATTGTTGCCATTGCAATTGTTAATACTCGATAAAATTTCTACGGATTCTCTGATAGCAGCATAACCATGGTTATGATGGGGCTCAACTCAACCAGCAATGGCGCCGAGATTTTAAAAGAGAGGAAGGAGGCGTGAAACAGCAGTTTCGAACAACTTCCAGCACCGTACCATCGGAGACCAAGCTGGGGCGCCCCAAGCGAAACTAGTCCGAAGAAACATGAAGAAATTAAAAGGTTGTATAATTTAAGTTTTAAATTTGATGTTAGCTTCATGGTTTAGATATTATAAAGTATGTGTAAAGCAGTTTGTTTTAAAATACATAAAAAAAAAAAAAAAATTGGTGTGAAACAACCACACAACTTCCATTACCCACTATTACACGTATTATACACATTTTTTGGACATATTATATGCATTTTTTGGAATTTTCCAGTAAGAGAAACTTGATATATGTATAAAGACATATAAAACCAAGTTTACATAGCGAGTTATGAGAAAGAGTATCTAAAATGGATTAATGAAACAATTTTCAAGAAAATCGTTGGAGCCGTTTTTGAGATACCAACTTTTACCAAAACTTGGTATTCTCAATTATTGACCGGAAAACAATAATTACATACAAAAGGATATTTAAAAGAGAGTTAATAGGGCGAGTTTGGAAAAAATCCGTACAGCCGTTTTTAAAGGAATGCACTTGCGAGACCTGAAATTGAGCTATTTATACAAGACGCTTATCAATTTTCCTGATCTAACCAACTATATCATTCAAAAGGGCATCTAATAGACTGTTTATATAGCAACTTTGAAGAAAATCGTTAGACTTGTTTTTGAGATTTAGACTTACAGCCCCATTTCGAGTTTCCAATGACCCACTTCCGGTTTTCCAATCTTCACCAGAACTTGGAAAATTCCTCTGTACACCAGACGTGTATCAGCTGTGAAGTTTCGTAGTTCTATCTTTATTAGTTTCAGAGGTATGATAGCCAGAAGATTCCACACATACATACACACTGACCAATTGCTAAAAACTACTTTTTTGGACTCAGGAGGCCTTAAAACGTGTAAATCAGGTAAAAACTCGATATCGAATTTTTGGATTGAATACAATACTTCCATTACCTACAGTAGTAGGGTAATTGGAAGTAATAAAATGGAACAGTTGTAAAATTAATATGTATGAGGCAAGTAATTTTTTATATGTGAGGTAAGAAGGTGTTTACTGCTTAGATATTTACCACTGTCACAGTAAATATCCAAATTAAGGATATTTATTATATGTCTGATATAGTAAAGCTTATAGAAATTTTTAGTATGGAGCTATATTGCTGAGAATTGATTTTGCGAAGGTTTTGAGAAAACTTGTTATAAACAGAACTTGTTATATGCAAAAACATGAAAAGTTAACTTTTCATGTTTCTGTTTATAACAACAAGTTGATTTATACTTATCTGCCAACTTTTAAACTTTTACCAGAGAAAACAGCAGATTTTGCCAACTGATATTTTTAATAGTAGAGTAAGAATTTATAAAGATACAAAATAAAGTTAAAAATACAAAATTTAAAATAAATAAACAATAATTACAATAATAATACGAATTTACATAAAATTTTATTTAAGTAATAATATTCTTTAAATAAATCGCTATCTTGCAGATAAACACAAATAAAATATTATGAATAATATTTAATTAAACACACTATTTCATACATTTGTTGCAGATTTTGCTTAAAGAAAATAGTAATAATAATAATAATAATCAAATTGTTGTTCACAGCATTTAGAAGTTCAAGTGTTTTCTAGATAATAAGGATCGAAATTTTAGATTTTAATTTTTTTATCTGACTGAAAATATGACCACATAGTAACCCACATCCTCATAGTAAAGCTCATGCTTTACTATGAGGAGAGAGAATGCTGATATGAAATTTTGTTTTAAGGTCATCAATCAGGCATTGTCTCCTCTTCAAATCTAGTCAATAACACAGGCACATCTGCCAAAAATTACTATATATATATATCAGTTTCTTTTCTAGATTCTGAAACCAGGCATTACCTCCAATGTTTTAAACACACATACCTAATTACCTTTGCCATTTTATCTAGTTTTTGATAAGCTGTAAATTTCTTTCCTCATAATAAAATAATAAACTAGCTAAATCTTCTCTTCCGCGTAAAAAAAAAAAAGCTTTTAATTATTAATTTTAATTGCTATTAAGAAAGTTGGGATTATAAAATGAAATTTCTTGTAATTTATGTTTTGGACACTTTTGAACGACAAAAACAGAGATGCCAACTTCTAATGACAAAAAAGCAGGAGATTTTTTAACAGAAATCACGAGACTTTTTCCAACAAGAAAGTTAGTAAGAAAAATGAGTAAAATAATGCAAATTTAATTTTAAGTAAAGCTTTATAAGCTTAGGAGGTATTTACAAAGCATCAGTATTAAAGTTAAATGAATAATATATGGTTTCTTGCAGTAAAACAAACTATCAAAAAAAAAAAAAAAAAAAAAAAAAACCTCAGACATACAGTTGTTTAAAATTTAAGTCAAAATAAACAGATTTGATCAATCTGCTCCTGTCCTAATATAAAAAAATGAGAATCTTAATTATCTCTGTAAAAGAAAAGGTAATAAAGAAATGAAAATATCAGCTGTATTCTAATGAAATTTGAATTCTTTAAGTTTTCGATAGTTATGGTATTTAAAAAAAAAAAAAAACCTTTGATGATAAGACATTTTTCATAATGCAAAAATGAAAGTTAAAAATTTATTCTTAGCAAAAATTAGTTTCAAAGCATTGCATAGTAATTCACATTCAAACTGAACTTGATAAATTGCAGGGCAAGATAAATTTCAAATTTTTTTACCCAATCCCACAAATTTTAAGCATAAATTATGCTAAGATAAAAATTACATCAGAAAAGCAGGAGAAATGAGTGGAAAATCAGGAGCATGGAAAAACAAGCAAAAAGCAGGAGACTTGGCATGTCTGCAAAAACCATTTGTCTCTAATTCTGGTTTGAATTCGCCCCGAAAATTTTATTTACCTAAGGTCTTGAATGCAATTGGTTACCATTAAAGAGGACTTATAATTTATACTAAAACAGAATAAATAAATAAATAAAAATAAAGCTTTAGATTAAAATTTTTACACTGTTAATATTTTAAATATACTAAAAAACAAATTGCTGAAAAAAGTTTCAAATCTGCATTAGGATAGCAAATCATTCACAGTCAATTAAGGTTGGGTTACTAATATGGATTGTAAAAAGCCTTTCCATTTAAGTAAAAATGTGATGACATGTGAATAATGAAAACTTTTTAGAGAGGAAGTGCAGAAGGAAAAGTTTTTAGAATTTACTGTCAGAATAATTCTCAAAACTTTACTAATAAAGTATGAAAAGTCGATGCATTTAAAATACAGTGTTCTGATTGTGAAAAATCTTTTAATTCAAGGAGTGGTAAAACATGGATTATGAAAATCTTTCCCATGCAAATTAAAAAGCAGATACTACAACAACTCTGCTCATATTTAATTTATCAACATGAAAATAAACATAGTCACCAGGTTACAGTCAGGGGTCAATTTAAGAATAAATCAGGACCCTCTTGCTGCCCCTTCACAAAATTCCAATTCATAAAATGGGCCCCTTTCACAAAAATCAAATCTCTAAAATGGGACACTTCAGAAAATTTCAATGGATAAAATGAGCCCCTTCAACAAAATTCAAATCAATAAAGACAGCCCTTTCACAAGATTTCGTTTATTTATTTATTTATTTTTCATGTTTACAGTATAATGAGTGTCTATACGTGTTTCAATGAAAACATGATATTAACATTATAACTGCTAAAATGAAAGGTTTACAAGATAATTCTTTTTTTTATTAAAGTGAATAAATTTTCACAAAAATAGACCCCCAAAATTAAAACCTGGACTAACCCCTGACAGTAGAAAAATAATAAACAAATCATTTTTGGCAGTAAATCCCGAGATATTCTAAACAAAGTTTTAGAATCATCTCACAAGAACATATTTCATCCCTATTTCCCCCCTCCCCCCACATGCTTTAATTTTAAATACTCAAGACAAAAAATAAATTTTTGGACAATAATAATAATAATCCAAAACACCCTTTTCCCATATAATAGTTAAACAAAATAAGACGCTCATTTATTTAAATTTTTTCAAGAATCATTTTGATTTAATAGTTTAATACATTACTATTTATGATAAACTATTTTACAATATTTTTAGAGAAAAATGACACACTTTCTTTCACTAATGTTTCCAATTATCAAGTGACACAGTCAGTTATACTATCAAGCAACATCGGCTGTGATAAGAAATAAATTGAGAATACCATTCAAGAAATCAGTTACCAAATAAGAGAACTTCAACTGCTTCTTTGTTGTCTTGCAGTCTTTTAGGCACCACACTTAGAAACCTTGATGAATAACCAAACAGAGTATTTTCCAGGCCTGATATCCTGCAAAACAACATTACACACATCATCATCTGAAATGAAGAATTTCTTACACAATTGAAACAATTTTCATTCATTATAGGCGAGACGTATTAATCCTGGGTCTAACGCCCCAGCCCTACCCACCCGCTCCTCACTGTCTTTTTCTAGTCAACTTTGTCCTTTTATTACTTCCGGTGTGAGCCTTTTTTTTTTTTTTTTTTTTTTTTTTTTTTTTTAACACACTTGGCATTGTGAGTTTTCTTGGTTTTCGTCCCATGCTATTTCTATGAGTTTTTAGCTTTTTTTTCCCCTTCGTTTTCTACATTCTAAAGTGCGGTGGCATTTTAATTTATTGCTTAGTATATTTTTTTTTTAAACCTCATTTTGTTTATTTAGATATTTTTAAGTCACAGACGATCTAAGTACACTTTTCTTTCAATACATTTAAATAAAATATTAAATAATAATAATAAAAAAAAATCACAACAGCACTAAAGCGAATTTCCATTTCATAATTTTTTATACTCACCTTTTAAAATTTTCTTTGCTTCTAAGCAGAAATATTTCAATATTTTCTGCTATATTTTTTCCTCTTCATAAAGCCCAAAATTAAATAATAATAATTAAAAAAAAAAAAAAAAAAAATTGTTTAAAGAATATTCTTTTGTATGTCCTGTTTTTGTGTGAAGATGAAATATTTCGTATTTGATAATTAAAAAAATTATTTGACAAACTGGTAGTCAAGAATAAATTTTCCCTAATGTTTGTTCTTTTAAAAAATAAATTTTTATTTTAGAAAATCTTTCCTTTATTCATTTTAGATAATTTGAAGTGCAAGGCTGATTTTTAAACCAACTATGTGAAAAATACCAGAGCCGGGAATCGAACCTGGGCCTTCCGCTTAACGTGCGGATGCTCTACCACTGAGCTACCCTGGGTGATAACCAGCTAGGCATTTCTCACATAATATTCATTGGCAAGGTCACCGAGTCTGCAAACGCAGCTGTATCAAGTGACAATATTAATCGAAATATTACAATATTAATCGATTAATATATTAATCGATTAATATTGTCACTCGATACAGCTGCGCTTGCAGACTCGGTGACCTTGCCAATGAATATTACGTGAGAAATGCCTAGCTGGTTATCACCCAGGGTAGCTCAGTGGTAGAGCATCCGCGTGTTAAGCGGAAGGCCCGGGTTCGATTCCCGGCTCTGGTATTTTTCACATAGTTGGTTTAAAAATCAGCCTTCCACTCCAAATTATCTAAAATAAATTTTTATTATGTTTTAACATAAATTTATCTTTGTTTTGGTGTTTATGTACTTATGCATGCATATATTACTCAAATTTAGGCAAAAAAAAAAAAAAAAAAAAAAAAATTTAGAGCTATAACAACGTCAATTTTACCCTGCAAGTTCAAATTTTTCACAGTTTTATATCAATTTCAATATTTACATGTGAATTTCTTTTTATTTAATTTTTTTTTTTTTTTAAATCAACTTGTAAACTTTTTTGGCAACAATTAAAAATTAAAATAAATTATGTATTTTTGTCTAGGCTTCTTCAACTTTTTCGATACTGTCCGTTTCAATACTAATTATTTTATTAATTTTCTTTTCTTTTTCTTTACCAAAAAAAAAAAAAAAAAAAAAAAAAAAAAAGATTTTGATGAAATTCTGGCAAAAGCAGAATTTAGTTTAGTACAGAGTTAGTTTTTTTTTTTTTTTTTTTTTTTTTTTTTCAAATTATAACATAGCTTTCAAATTATTCAATTATATGTTCAATAAATGTCCAACCATCGTAAAACTGGTAACAATGTTTTATCCATAGATTGAGACTAATAGTCCTCTGTACTAAAAAAAAAAAAAAAAAAAAGATATTTTTGAATTAATGTATATCTGTATGCATAGCTTTAAGTTTTATAAAATCATAATCACAAATGATAGTTTTAATGTCCCACCTAAACAGACCATTTTGGAAACTAAGAAAAAATAGGCGCCATTAATGCCTGATTAATTTCTAACTATCTCAAATTATTGCAATAAACATCTTTTGATAAATTTATATGTATTTAGTACTATTAGCATTTTGAATATTTACCCATTACAGATAAACTTTTAGGGGAGTTTTGTAACAGGAATTTATTTTAAAGAATAAAATCAATTCAACACTGAAAAGATTTACTATCATTAAAAATTTATTTTTAACCCGATCAGGTTATCACTTTTTTCGGCATCTTGTCAGTTTATCGTGGGTCGCTGAAGACCCCAGCAATGTTAGACCACGTAATTTTTAATGAAAAGAATCTGATAAAATTCACGAACACTCTTGAATACCTCTATATTAAGGACAAACAACGAATACTGCAAAAAACTTTAAACAAATACTTTATTTTTCATCAGAAATACACCCATTTCCATAAAATGCATCAATTTACTAAAAAATTCATAACTTCTGAAGAAATTGAGATACTTGAAAAATTCAACTTGCATAATAAAATTTAAAAATGGTATTTTTACAGACGAAATCATGGACAAGCTGGATAAGTATTTGTCTTATATATGAATTCAGAGGCATGAGACAAAAGAAAAATGGCTCGGGTCTCCAATGACCCACGATAACCTGATCGGGTTAACATTTAGTACAAACTATATGGATGTATTTTAAAGGATTTTAATGAAGAAGAAAAAAAAAAAAAAGAAAGCGAAGAGCAAAGTGGTTTTAGAGCAGAAAGATCATGTATATATATTTTGTCTTTAACAAATTGTTGAAAAGCAAACATCGGTAACAAATAAAATTCATCTTCTATTTATTGATCTTAAGAAGGCATACGATAGTGTGCCAATCGCAACATTATGAAAGGTACTAAATGAAACAAATATAAACCCAAATATTATTAGAGCAATACAAGAGCTTTACAGACAATCAAAAACAAAGGTTTAAGTAGGCCAAAGATTGTCAAAAGATTTCATAACAGATAAAGGACTTAGACAGGAATGCAGTACCTCCCCAACACTTTTTAAAATCAATGTTGAAGAGGCATTGCAAATTTGGAAAGAAAACTGCAGAGGAAGACTTGATGTGAATGGAACATCAATTTTTACTCTGCAATTCGCAGATGACTGAGTTATAATTGCAAAGAATAAAAATAATTTAGAAAAAATGACAATAAAAAATTAAGGAAGAATATGAAAAATGGGGTTTACACATGAACATGAGAAAGACCCAGTATCTTTATATAGGAGGAAATGAGGCTGACTTAAATCTAAATAATAACATGAAAATAGAAAGTCGCGAGCATTATAGGTATCTTGGAGCAGTTCTTAATAGGCTCACAAGAAATTAAACATAGAATTTGTCAAGGAAGAAAGGCTGTAAAACTATTGATTTTTATTTGGTGGAGTGGAGAACTCTAGGAAAAGGAAGTATAATATATACAATTCTATAGTTAAGAGCATATTACTATAATGGAGAAGAGATGCAGAATTATGGAGACAGAGGAAAAGAAATTAACAGAAGAGACAATGGATGTGATAACTAAAGTTATCTTTTTAGTGCTCACATTTAATTGAAAAACATTTCTTAACTTATTTCTTATATATATATATATACAACTTAAAATATCTTTTACTTACTATTATTTAAAGTTTAACTCACTTTTTTAAATCTCTTGTTTACTGCATGCTGCTTCGCAGCAAATATCGCGGTTTGTTTACATCAGTACTGTTGCCATTCTCTGCTTTGCTAATTTAACTTTCTCTCCTTGTTGCCATCGTATCTTAATTCATTAATTTAAATTGTGAAATGTTTCAACTTTGGCCATAAGATGGCGTCATCGTTAATTTAATTGTTTTGACTTTGACCACAGGGTGACATTGTTATCGATGATTTTCCGATGGTTTTATGCAAATATTGTATTTTGTAACGATATAAAAGAGATTGATTCCATCGTAGTAGCAGTGAAACAGCAACAAGATGTTCTGATGTGTTTGCAGTGAGCTGGCCTCCTGTTACTTTAGAGATGAAGTCCATTGACTTATCGTATGTGGAGTTAAACGTTTTTTTTATTAAATTAAAAGTTTAGTATAAGTTGATGCTGTTTATTCTTGAAGATAAAAATCTATTGGCTGATCATACATGAAGTTAAAATTTTTTGAACATTAAGTTAAAATGTCCTTGTCTCCTGTTTTTAAAGATAATGTTAATAAGTTTCTTCTTTTCATAAAGTTTAAAAGTTTCTTGATTATCGTTTCATTTCAGTGGTCAACCTGGCGACCAATTGGTATGATATGAAATCGTCTATTAGTTTCATTTGTGTTTATCTACATTAGTTACGTTTTCTCCAGTTGGTATCATCGTTTTATTTTCTCAATAGTCAACCAGGCGACCTTGAGATTTATGTCAATTGTGTTACAGAAATTTTGTTTAAAAGGGAACTTTGGGACAAGGGGCTATTTTAAGTTTATTGTATTAAGTATTTTCATCGAAAGCTGAGTGTTGTATATGATGTCAAGTTAATGCTTTACAAAGGTAACTATCCAGCTTATACTGTTTTTTTTTTATGTTAATAATGTATTTGAATAAATGTTTCTTGTTATACATATTTACATATGTTATTTAATAAATTTTGTTAAGTTTTAATTCTTCTTGTTTTTACTGAGGTTAACATTTTTCTAATTACTAGTCATATTACATTTCTAAGACTTAAAGTTTAACGTTTCCATTGTGCAGGACTTTGCTTAATATTAAACTTAAAAGATTGACTATTTACTAATGGTCTTTATCAGGATGCCCTAAGAAGATCATGCAGGATATCATGGACAGAAAAAATACGAAATGAAAGAATTAAAGAGATTATGAAAATAAAGTAAACCATACTGGATGATCTTAAAAAAAAAGCAACTAATCTGGTATGGTCATATTAAAAGAATGAGTGATGAAAGGTTACCGAAAATCACTTTTAACTATAAAATAAATCAAATAAGGACGTGAAGAAGACTAAAAAAGAGGGATGTATTAAGAGCAATGAGAGGTAATAATTTGAAGGAAGAATAGACTCTGGACGGGAAATTCTGGAATAGATTCCTTGTAGATTTTGTCGGAGCCATGAACTGAGTTTATATATCTAAAAGCTTATTTTTTTAAATTAACAAAAATATTTGCCATAAAAAAAAATACCTAGCTACTTAAAATCAGAAATTTTAAAATAAATCAATTTCCAGCCATTGATGATGAAAGATTAATGGAAAATATGACATTCTGGCACATACAAGTAATTGCAATTTAAAAAAAAATGAGTTTTGTTTAGTTGAACAAACTTCTTTTTTACCTGAGCTTTAAAATTACAATAAAGCCATTGACAGAATATCCTAATTTCATAAGAAACTCATAATTTCAAATAAATCAGGAGTATTGGATCATTTTTTTTATTAATGTTATGGAAGGAAAACTTGCTTAGTGGCCTTAATATTAAAGATGATCATTGGTACACTAATATCCAATATAAATGTCCATTTGCTTAGTCGAAATTTCATCTAAATGGAAAGTAAATAAGTATGTTGTGGCTATCATAAAAGATCCGATTATATCATTCCATATAACAGAGCAATTTATTGTTTAATATGAATAATATTTGAATCTAACTTCTCACAATGCTGATTTTTACATTTGCAATTTAGTGCAGTTTTAATCAACGAATGCTGAGATATAGCGGCATGGAAAATCACAGAAGATGAATAACTATAACAGCAGGGGTGCAGAAAATGTTCAAACCTCGGAAATTTCCCCCTAACACAGTATAAATTTCCCTCAATAATGCAAAAGTCTACTTTGCTATACAAAGTCATTTGTTCTATGTAATCTTTAAGAGAATAAGTATATAGTGTAACATAAAAATATCGCTGTTAGTGTATAAGCACTTCAAAGTAGCAAATTGTTATTTTTTATTTACATTTTTATTTTCTCTTAAAAAAAAATATTCAAAATTTCCCCAGTCAGTTTAAATTTTCCCCGAACCTCGTTCGGGCGTTCGGACATATTCTGCACCCCTGAATAACAGTACCTTATGTTGGCTGATATACACAACACACAAATTTAATCAGTATTCTTTTTCATAAAGGTCATCTCTTAAAAGTTCCTTTATACTCTATAAAAAAAAAAAAAAAAAAAAAAAAGCTTTTCTGTACAGAGAGAAGATTGTGGCATAGCAGTGCCACCTGACAAGTGAAATGCACCCAAATTGAATAAGCAGAATTTTACAAAATGGTTCCCTCACATATAATACTCTGTGCAACTACACACAATAGAAGCCGAGACATAGCTTTCTTGTAAAGGAGGGGGGTGGGGAGGGTTGAATTGCAGCATAGCAAAGCCACCTGTTTGACAATGTGGGCCAAAACTTGATAAACACTAATTTATATCAAGGTGCTGCAAAATGTAACTTTTTATGGGCACTAATTCTTGAGACAGAGTTACCAAAAATTTTTACCAACCACACAGACAAACAAACATATTTTTTAAATGGTCAGATTGTATTTAGAATATCTCAAAACATGTAAATCCATTAATAACCAGAAGTGGCAAAATTTTACAAATATATAACTTTCTTCTATGAATACAGAAGGAAGAAGTGAAGATGATTTGTTGGATGAAGAAATTAAGAAATATATATATACATTTTCTTAAAATAAGAAGCTAATACAAGTTTTATAATCTATGAGCATATTTCTGTAATTTCCAAGTAAAAAAAAAAAGCCTGTAATTTTCCTAGTTTGTTCATAGATAAAAAGAAACAGTTACACTCAATTTCTGTTAATAAAAATTATGGCTGTGCTGATTAATTGGTTCAGTTAATTGATCAATGCTAAGTCCCAATCAATTTTTTTTAATTGAGTTAATCAGCTCGATTAATTTGATTAAAATTTTTCGAAATCCGATTAAAGTTTTCAAACTATGAATAAAAGTAAAAATTTAAAATGCTGTTCTGCCTGCAAAATATTTTCTCACATATTTTACTCACTAAAATTCTACGAAACTTCTATCAAATAATGAAAAAGCAAAAACATCTCAGAAGAAATTGTTATCCTTTTGTTGATAAGGAAAAGGAGTAAGACAGTTCTTAAACAAAATGCCGTTTTAAGTTCGTGCTGGGAGAATACATTTCCCACAAACAACAAGCTTCCAAAAAAAGGGAAATGTTCAAAATAAAGAAAAGGATTGTGATTTTCCCTATCTCTTTGATGGGGGAGATGTCAACAGGGTTTCGCAATACCTTTGAGCAGTTATTGTTCATTCAGAATTGCTGATAATAACTATTAAAGTAGAAACAAAAAATAACATTCTGTTTTCTATTCCGAAATCCTGAAAAGGAGATGAAATGATTTTTTATAATAATGATATGGAATTTTGAGTATTAATTTAAAAATAGGCAACAAGCGAGGTAGACAAAGCCTACTAGTATAAAATAAGAGTATGTGTAAATTCATCTAATTTTTCTTTCAAAATGAATTGAAAATTAATTTATTAAAATAAAAATTAAATAAACAAATATATATATATAAAATAAACACTTAAAGTCAACAACTATTACTCTGAAAATTGATTTAAATTTTAGTTATGAAACAGACATAATCGATTAAAAAAAAAAAAACATTTTTTTTTTCTTTCAGTCAAACTTATGAATAAAATAATAATATTGAGAATTTACTTTTTTTAGAATATAAAAGTAATAACGAATGTAAGATGTTATTTCTCAGATGCAATCCCGAATAAAAATTTAATTTGAGAATATATTTTTTCATTATTTATTTGCAAGTTTATTATTATTATTATTTATTGTTTACGGAACTAGCTAAATTAACATCTATATTATTTTTATGGTTTGTTGTGCACTACCTTGGAAAAAAAAAAAAAAAAGAAAATCATATAGGAGAATTTTATTCATCATTCAAATAAAATTATATAAAAAAAAAAGGATAAAAAATCTGATACATCAACCAATTAATCGATTAATGAACTACGATTAACCCAGTTAAAACTGTTAATTGATTCCCACCCCTACTAAAAATAGACCTTTGGCTTTGATAATTTTTTCCTTAAATATATAAAGTACTTTTTCAGCATTTTTTGTTGCCAATTTAAGAGTCACTGGAGTTCTCATCACTATCTGCCATCTGAGAGTTAGAATTGGTGACAAATACATCTGTACATGGTGTTGCAACACCTTGTATCCAAATAAATCCAATTTTATGGTCATGTTTTGACATAATATACATTATATATATATATCATTATATATATGTGTCCACACCCTATGTTGTGGACACCACAGGGTGTGACATGCAGCTATATATATAACTTTATATTGCAATGCTACAGCACCTACAAAAAAAAAAAAAAAAAAAAAAAAATCAGTTATGCAAATGTCTAATAATCATATTTATTAGTATCTGCTATAACTACTAATACTACTGTAACCAAAAAAAAAAAAAAAAATAATAATAATAATAATAATAAAATAAATAAATAAATAAAGTGCCCTGAAAGAGGATATAAGAAAACTTTTTAAGCAAGCACTCACAATATTTGTTTCAAGTTGGAATAATTAAACATGACCCATCATCAAACAAAATCAAGTAAATAAGTACAAGTGCAGTATTATAAACTTTTCATTTGTCAAATTACCATCAACATTTGTCAACAGTTGAACCTCGTTAATGTGAACACTGTTAACATGAATTAGTTTTAACCATAGATATAGTAATAAGCAGGGCGCGAAATTTCTGCTCGCCAGCTTGCCATTGGCGAGTGGAATTTTTACTGTGGCAAGTAAAAATTTGGTTTAGTTATAGATAGAATTCTTACACTATACAGTGACAGAAAACATTATAGATTTAAATATGGCATAAAATTGTCATCTTATAACCTCATATTTAATTCTAGCCTGGGAAAGGAAAAATGCTTAGTGCATGCATAAAAGTTTTAATCTCTTCGGCAGTTTTGTTTCTCCCACTGTGATTTCTCCAAGCAGAGTGAGAATAGACAAACAGAGAACCTCTCCCACTATACGAGAAAAGAGAAATGTGAAAGTTTGCCTATTCGATATTGATGCATGAAAATGAACCCGAGACCTTTTAAAAATACTGCCTATGTTTATTTTGTTGAAAAATAATTAAAAAACAGTTCACATTTTCCACTTTTTTACTGAAACTCCAAGAATTTTCACTTGTAATGATTTGTAGGTATGTAAGCAACGATTTTATCGAAAAAGTTATTCCGAAATGGTTATTTCAAATGATAACAATGAACAAGTTATGCACATCGACATTCCGTCTGATTACAAAAATAAAATGGACAAAAAAGACATTTTTGAGGTAAAAAGTTAAATAAATAGGTTAATAAGAAAGCTTAATCTTTCATAATAAAAAGTTTTTCACAGGATATTGTTTAACAAAGTTTTTTTTTTCTTCTTCTTTTTTTCTTTAATGACTCTTTACATTTATGTTATTAGACATTTTAATCTTTTTTAAATCTCAAATACAATGCATTATAAAAATTTTTAATTATAGATGATTATGAGACATGATGATAAACGACACACTTTTGATATATATAATTTTAAGCATATTTGTAAAATCATTTCAAATAGTTAGGGGAAAAAAACCCAAAATGCGCAAAAAAAAAAAAAAAAAAGAAGACAACTATATTTTCTGGCGAGTGAAAATTTTTTTCGGCGAGTGTAATCTGAGTCGAAATTTCGGGCCCTGGTAATAAGACATAGATTGATCAGCGAGAGGGAAAAGTGATACCTTTTTTCTTGGAAAAAGTCACTCTAATGGCTGCCTTTCCCCGAGTAAATCACACACTGGAATACACATGGATAATTTAGTAAATAAAATTTATGAATAATTTATTTACTAAAGGTGAATGAAAAACTTCAGATGCAGTTTCAAATTCATTTTTCTTTTTTTCAATACTCTCTAATGGCTGATTTTAGAACTTTTTTTCGGCATCAAAAATTTTTGCTCGATAACATGGGGATGATAGATCTATAAATATATTATTATATCTATGCTTTTAACATAAACTGTTTCCTCGATTCCTGTCAAAATGAAAATTTGTTTTTTTTTATTTTTGTCGATATTACAAATTGCTCACTTCTATGCATGCTTTTATAAAATTCTGACTCGAAAAAACTCCCAATATTATCACCGACATGGATATCCCAACCACCAACCCACTTGGATATTAACAATTATAATGTTAATGAAACGATCAAATCTCATTCCACTGCTAGGGATAATGAATACTTAATTTAGCCACAAAAATTAAATGAATACATAATGAGGGTAAAAACAAAAGAGACTGATAAAGTCACCAAAACTTTGGCAATCAAAAATATGAGGAAAGCTTTGATGCTATCACTGAAAAATAAGATCCCAATGGAGAACATACATCCAAAGTATGTAGTAGGGTTCCCACTCAATTTCAAAAATAAAATTCCCTGACCTTACCAGGTCTATTTTCAGAAAATTCGTGTCACAAAATTTGGTTCATGACATAAAAAATAGCCCTCAGCATAAAACATAACATAGCTCACGACATAAACAACAACATAGTAACGAGACTCCTGACATACCGTGAAATCCCAAAAGTAACCCCCCCCCCTTTTCTCGCTGAAAGTGAAATGTCTCCGCTATCCTGAAAGTAACCCCCCCCCCTTTTCAAATTTAACTAATTTTTCATAAAGTGTCGGATGCACGTTATCAATGGAATCATTACGCAGTTTTTTTTACCTTTAATGTAAGAAATGACAGCCTTTAATATTTCCTTTTAAGTAAGTACTGTAAAATCCCGAAAGTACCCTCTCCATCAAATATAACATCCCCTCCCTTTTCTTCATTTTTTTTGATAATTTTTTTAATGAATCTTGATTATAACCCCCCCTCCCCTGAAATTTATCCGTTTGCTTTTCAGAAAAAAGGGGGGGGGGTACTTTTGGGATTTTACGGTAAATTGAATACTCAAAAAGCATTTTCCAGGTTTAACTATGGAACTGGGTGCCTTGTAGGGTTAAATCATCATTTTCCCAGGTTTTGAGGCAGTACTTGCAATTTTCCCACACATTTCCCTGACTTTTTTCATTAATTTCAAACTTCCTGGCTATTCCAGGTTTTCCCTGACCATTGAGAACCTTGATGTAGGGCAAATGAGAAAGCTACAATATGTTATAAAACTACTTATTACAAAAAGAAAAGAAGAAGGGAAGAAAAAAAAACCCCCAGACTAATATGTGACTAATTCTTGAGTCAAGTTTATAAAGAAAATGCCTTGAAACACTTAGACGTACTTTACTGATTTAATTATTTCACAGAATGGTAAATATTCATTTAACCCTTTAACGTTCACTACTTAATTTATTTCAAAAACTACTAAACTAATTTTAAAAATGGCTTTTAGACACATAGCTGATCATAAATATTTAAAAAATAAAAAATTACCATTGTTCCTTTTCGAAAAATTTTCGGTTTGAAACATCTGTAAGTAAACCTTATTCAATTCAAATAATATTTAATTTAATAAATAAATCACTTTATAAGTAAACATTATCCACAACAAAAACTCGTAAAAGTTGCATAGATCCCAGCATTTCAATTTATTCCGGAATATTTTAACCCTTTGCGGCACAAGGTCATTCGGATCATTTAAATTACACTGCCACCGGAATTTACGAACATAATTAAAATAAAAGAAATTTTAAATTTTCACGTTAAAAAAAAGAGCCTTATCTGCTATGTTATAAATGTAAATTTTTGCTAAAAAATTTCCGGGATAAGTTTTTGCACTTGAGAATTAAAATTAGGTGTTCCATCAGCGGAAACACTGCGACAGAAAGGGTTAAGAATATGATTTATATGTGTACACATATATTTCTACTTTTGAACATTCAACATTTGCACACAACAGATTTTCAAGAATCAATTACGTGAAAAAGTTGAAGGCTGCTGGTATTTTGCTATTTAAAATTCCTCAAAATAGGCACTCACCTAGCAACGCCATTCTGAATGATGACATTCCCTGAATGCAAATGTAGGAAGGTGGGAAACTTTTGGTCCTTTAGAAAGAGTAAAGCTTCTAAAATTTGGCACCCCAATCTCTGAATCTGAGCAGCACCCAGGCCATAACCATGAAAGTGATATTTATCTTTCCAGTCATCTTGGCAATGGCTCTGTTCCAAAAAATTTACACATATTTAAATTGGAAAGGCTAAACAAAACATTTTTGTATTAAAAAAAAAAAAAAAGCTTGAATAAAATTTGATTTAAACTTAATAAACACTATTCTTTTTTTAATTTCAAATAGTTTTAATTATCATTGACAGTGTTTATTTATACAGTAGAGCGTCGATTATCCAAACTCGAATTATCCGAACTTCCAATTATTCGAACAGCTTATTTCACTATTTATTTTTCTTTATCTGAACAGTCTATTTCTCCCCCTAAAAAAATTCCTAACCAAAATTTACCCTAATTCCTGATTCCCTTATCCTAATTTCTTTCCCAACATACGAAAACTAATTTGAAAGATTGTTTGTTGCATTATGGCTGCTGATTCTTGGAATCTAGAAAAATCTTCAACATTAAAAAAGGCTTGGAATACAATTTTAAATAAAGAAAAAAAAATGATAGTGGATTAGAAGGATCTAGTAAAGAAAATGAGGAATGTAAAACAATAAAGGAGATGGGAAGAATCCTATGTTATGAGGAAAATGAAACTAACGAATGGTTAAATAGTGACGTTCATGACCCTGGATAACAGATTTTAAATGAATATAAGATTGTGGATAAGATTCAAGGTGAAAAAGAAAATGAAAACGAATGCTTTGAAAATGACCTAGGGCCATCACATCATCTTTGAATGTTTGGAAACAACTATGAAGTGGTTCGAATGGCAGAACGACGCAGATCCTCTTCAATTAACCTGTCTAACAAGAATTCGAGATGTGGCAGCATTGAAAGAATGTCTTCTTTGAAGCAAGCAACAATCAAAAGCTTTTTTGCTTAAATTATAATATCTAGAGTTAAAAAAAAAAAAAAAAAAAAAAACTTTTAAACATGCCAGCACAAATTAGTACTGCCAGTCCTAAGCCTGGATAAAGTGTGATGGTTTTTTTATTGTCACAATATCCCTTAAATTGTCTGTCCAATTATCCGAACTAGGGTCTGTCCGACGTGTTTGGATAATCGGCGCTCTACTGTATTTATAAATATGTATACAGGGCACAGATCTTTAAGAGATCTCTATCTTCATAATCATTGATTTCAGACATATCTAGGGTTCATGCCAGTTGTATGAATTAACAACAACAAACGTTGCCAAAATCCTAAATATGGATCCCAATTTTGTCACCTAAAATGTTTATAAAACATTTTTTCTTTTTCTTCTATTTGTATTTTAAAAACTATTGCTTTGATAACTGTTTATGTTTTATAAAAGGCTGTAAAGAAAGTTACATCCAAAAAGGCTATAATACATTTAATTGGTAAGATTTTTTTATATTTTATTATTTCGTTTTGTTTGCATAATTATTTTTTTGTAAAATGCTTATAATTGCAGTTAATAAATTTCAGCAGCTATAGTGTTTTACACAAGTTTTGCTTGCTTTAACTCTTAAAAAAAAAAAAAAAAAAAAAAAAAAAAAAAAAACAGACAATTGCCAATAATGCAATAATTGTCAAAAAGTAAACATTTTGCCTACTATTAAAAGTTGACTCATCTTTGCCATATTTCATTATATTCCCTTAATAAAAGCAATGCTCCATCTACTGTAACAATAGATCTATGGTTAGTGCTGGAGAAATGAAGCTGAATATGAAAAGAAAAGTCCACCTGATAAATCATATCTTTGAGAGTTCCTTCTTCATTAAAGGGCACCACAGTAATGACATACTCTTGCTCCATGATGACTTTGCGGTCAATATCTAAAACAGGATATATGTAGGGATGTTGAATGGCTAAAAATAGTTCATGAAGGACTTGTTTCGCTTGGGAGTTATATTTGATGGGACAGGTTTCTGCTATTGGGCTCATCGTTAACAAGCGCTCTGTTTTTGTCGTAGAATCTCTTACAAGGTACCAGTTCTTCCCGATTCGACTGCCTGAAACAAAGTTAGAAGGCATTATTAATAAAAAATATATTACAGGGTTCATACTCATATATGGGGAAAAAAAATTCCCTGAGTTTTTCCTGAGGTCCCAGATAATTTTCAAGATAATATTAGCGACATTTTACAAGAAATGCTCCTCTAGACAGGACAAAGTACACAGCTACTTCCACCATATGGTGTCATATTACTGCCGACCATGATAGAAATTTAGGTAGAAACCATTGTTTATATGCGTATTTTTACAATACTTAATCAATTGAATTTTTATATGAAGCTAAGCAAGAAAAATATAACTTGAGAGAAAGAAAACATTTGTTTTTCCAGGTTTTATAACTGATTTTCCCTGATTTTTAATGAAAATTTTTATTTTCCCTGACTTTTTTTTAACAAATTCTAAATTCCCTGATTATTCCCTGTTTTCCAGGTTTTCCCTGATGAGTATGAACCCTGTATTAGTAAACACCTTACTTCGACTTCGGCTTCATCATTACTTGCAAGAAGCTTTTCTTGGGAGGATCCTCCCCTTTATCAATTGCAAACTTGTTGAAGTGGGTCTTGGCTATTTATAGAATCGTCTTGATCTTTCAGCACGTAGCGCCACTGGGGATCGATCTTGGTCATTAATGGCAGCCTGATTTTTAATTATCTCAATGGTTGCTCTATACAGGATTCATACTCAAATACGGGGAAAAAATTCCCTGAGTTCCCAGACAATTTTCAAGAAAATATTAGCGATATATTACAAGAAACGCTCTTCTAGACAAGACAAAATACAGCTACTTCCACTGTATGATGTCATATTACTGCCGATCATAATAGAAATTTAGGTAGAAATCATATTTACATGCATATTTTCACAATAATTCATTATTTAAATTTTGATACGAAGCTAAACAAGAATAACATAACTTGAAAGAAAAAAAAATTGTTTTTCCAGGTTTTATAACTGATTTTCCCTGAGTTTTAATGAAAATTTTTATTTTTCCTGAGTTTTCCCTGACTTTTTTTAACAAATTCCAAATTCCCTGAGTATTCCCTTTTTTCCAGGCTTTCCCTGAGGAGTATGAACCCTGCTATAGAATGTGTACATAGGGTTGTTATAGTTGGCTATAACGAACCCCAGTGGCGTTACCTGCTGAAAGTTCAAGACGATGCTATAAATAGCCAAGGCCCACTTCTACAAGTTTGCAATTGATAAAGGGGAGGATCCTCCCAAGAAAAGCTTCTTGCAAGTAATGATGAAGCCGAAGTAAGGTGTTTACTAATATATTTTTAATTAATTGAGCTTCATTTTAAATTTAAATTAAGCATTATTAATAAATAAATAAAAGGTTATAATTACAGCAAAATTTATTTAAATGCCAGATAAGTGAAGATTAAAATAAATGTCACTAATGTGTTGACCTGTCAATGATATGATAGTAAATAAAAAAATTCGTTGCAGAACGTAGGATAGGGAAATTCAATTTAGACAAATTTAGAGATTACTTACCCATGTCAGGTAAATGCTGCAAGAATATATATCTATTAGAACCTCTTAAATAGTACTGACAGCAGATGGTAGCCATATCTGTAAGATAATAAATAAATAAATAAAAACAACATCAAAGAATTAGTTTATCAAGATTTATTTATACTAAAAAATAATCTAATTACTGGAACTATTTTACAGTATTTTTGCATTGTGATACTTTTGAGATGAGAGAGATCCTAACATATTTACTTATTATCAATCTAACCACATTTACTTATTACAGTGAAGCATCAATAATCCGGCATCGGCGGGAAATAGACATTGCCAGATTACGGATTTTTCCGGATTATAGGTGTTCCAAATATGTATATTGAAATCATATATCAGTCACAGCATCGAAAGAAATATTTTTTTAAAATTAGTTTTAAAATATCTGTGCAAACTCTTATCAAAAACAGAAATAATTGAAATAATGTTAGAAATGAATTAAAATTTTTAAAATAACAATTATAAAACAGTAATACAGATTAATTACAGGAGACTTGGCATTGGAATATTAAAACTCAAACTACTACGTCAGAAACGCCAAAGAAAAATATTTGAGATGCATACAGCTGTTTCAGTAGCCTTAAGCATACCATCTTCAGTGCAAAAAGAATTCTGAATCTGGAGAAGTGCTCGTATATATAGGAGAGGGACCAAATTTAGTTCAACCAATAGGATTACGGATCATATATTGGCCAAACTAAACGCAGTCTTAAATTTCGTCTAAAAGAATCTATGAATTACATCCGCAAACAAGAAACCAATAAATCGGCTATTTCTAAACATTGCTGGGAGGAAAATCATAATTTTAAATTTAATTCAGCTAAAATAATTTGGCAGACTTAAATCCATTCATGAACTCGATTTCTTTGAAGCTTTTCATATTTATAAAAATTTTAAAAACCTTGAAAATTGTGATTTCACTGTTCCCTATTTGTCTGATTGTTGGAAATTTTACATTCAGTCCACATTTTCTTAATTTTTCTACTGTTTACACAGCTACAAATTCCTAAATTCCTATTGGCCACACACTCCACCTTTTCCGTAATCCTATAGGTTGAACTAAATTCGGTCCCTCTCCTATTATATGAGCACTTCTCCAGATTCAGAATTCTTTTTGCACTGCAGACGGTATGCTTAAGGCTACCGAAACAGCTGTATGCATCTCAAATATTTTTCTTTGCCGTTTCTGACGTAGTAGTTTATTCGGGTTTTAGTAATACAGATTGTTTATTTTTGTACGAAAAATAATAAAAAACTGATATTAAAGCTAGCTTAATAACAAATAAAATGAGGAATTTGACAATACTACATTCTATTAAATATGTCTGTCAATTTCATTTGTTTCATTCTTTTCTTTTTTTTCAGTTTGTCGTTGACTGATTAACATATACACGTTCATTAGTTGGTTATTGCTAATAAAATTATATTTTTCAAGTCCTTCTAAAAACCTGTTTACCGAGATTTTGGGTGGTTGTGTTTATTTTGACTTTCGGTATCAGGAAAAGGAACAATCTCTTTTATTAATAACTTTTGGATTTACCACAGTGAGACAAAAATTTCGTTGTTCTTTTACAGAATTTTTGCCATCATCCTGATTAATGTGTAAAAAATACACGTTAGTCCGTAAATTAATAAAAGTAAATGAAAATCCGTAAACTTTAGTTATGATCCATAAAAGGTGGCAAGCACACTGCGAATAACAAGTTGAATGCTGCTATGATTTATAAGGGCAAAGGTTTAAAAACAGAAAAAGTCATTAGTGTCGGTTTATGGGTGCTGCCAGATTATAGAATTACAGATAATGGATGCTTCACTGTATTTCTTTTTGAAAATACGGTAGAGAGAGTCAAAAATCCGCACAGCTCGGGACAAGAGGTTGTGCGGATTTTAGGATTTTGTGGATTTCGGAGCCGATAAAAAATTATTTTCACTTTGAATAATAAAAACAGAATATTATTCAAACTAAACACATACTAGTGAATAATAACACTGAATATTAAATTACTAGGTATATAAGAATAATAATGAACATAAAAAAAATATATATATAATGAAAACTATAAATAAATACGAAAAAAAATATCTGTCAAATTTAGATAAAATCTGTTCACATGTAGCTTTTAAACTAAACTTGAACCTACATGATATATTTATTTATTTATTTTATTTATTGTAAATAGTAGAAACAGAAATTTATTTTTCTATGATTTCTATTGAGTTCTTCCTTACAAATTATGCCTTCATCAGAAAGCATTTTAAGTTTGTTATTATTTACGTGATCGATATCATCCTATCACAATAATCATTATTTTCTTTTGATGAATTTAATATACTGTCAATAATTTCATTAGCAGCAACTTGGCTCTTGCAGTCTTTCCTATTACTATTATTTTCTTTTTCGTTTTCATAATCATAAATAAAATGCAAACATAAAATTTGTATTCAAGATCTTTTTCAAAAATTCTGATTTGTAGTTTTGTAACTTATTAATAGTGAATTTCATTGTTTCTATCTGACAAGCTGTGCAGATTTTGGACTTTGGCGGATTTTAGGTCGGCAGATTTCTGACTCTCTACTGTATAAATAAACAAACAAATAAATAATTTGTATAATTTTTCCCTGAGGAAAGCATTTTTTTTAATCATTTGTTAATGCTTAACTAGTTTTAAAATCAAAACCCATTAATTACACATTAAAATATTTTTATTATATTACAGTTAAAATATTACAAAGTTCCAGTTTTTTTTTTTTTTTCAAACTCTAATAATTGAAATTTAAGCTTTGTTATTTAACATATTTTGTTAATGAGAAAAAAAAATACAGAAGAATGCTTAAGACATTAGAACAATAGGAAAGAAAACTCTGTAAATAAACAAGGCTTTTCCATAACAGATAAAAGCAAAACTGTAGGCTTTTGTGTACGACAACCCCATGCATTATTTTTATGATTAAAAATTTTTACATCAAAATTTAGAAATTGAAATTTCTGCGAATCTTTAAATCATTCATGTTACAGTATCCTCACTTTGCTAATTTTGTTTTGGAAATTAAAATCAGAAGGCACAATTTAATTATCCACTTATGTACAGTCGAACCTCGTTAACACGAATCTCAAAGGGGATACAATATTTGTTCATGTTATCAGTAGTTAATGCAATCAGTAACTAATCTTCATAAAACTAATCATCATTTTGACGGGGATTGTGGAAACAGTCCATGTTAAAGGGAATTATCGTTAACGAGGTTCGACTGTATTTATTTTAATAGAAATAGTTTTATTTTGTGTCACTTGCCTTGCAATGAATATGCTTTACAGATTTTTTTCTTATATTAAACTTGATATTGTTATAAATATTTGAATAGCTTTAGAAGGATGAATTAACTTTAAAAAACGTTAAATACCTTTAACAATCCTTCATTTTTAGCAGCTTTAATTATTATATATTTCGACTACATTCGTAGTCGTTTTCAGATGTCTTTGCTGCACTATTGAAAAATGTCTTCATCTTCTTCCACATCACTTTCCCTCCTGCTTACGTCACTTTTCCGCCGGTACGTTTTTATCACCTGTTGCCAGTCATCTGCTATGATGCTATGCTCTCTCTCATTTACTGCTGTGTTAGAGGTTAATATCTCTAAAGCTTCGCGTTTCATGGCGTAGTTGTGGGAGTTATAGGGGGCTATTTTAACGGTTTTTAGGGTATTAAGTATTATGGGGTTAGTTTTATGTGTGCATGATAGGGCGGTGGAGCTTCTATTGTATTTTAGATCGTTAATATGTTCCATTTCTCTGTCCTTGATTTTTCTCTTCGTCATTCCGATGTAGGTTGCAAGTTTATTGTTATTTTCTAGATCGAACGTGATTTTGTAAATTCCCGGTGTTTCTTTAGGATCAATGAGGTCTTTTTCATTTCGGATTCTTTGAATGATGTTCTTATTGGGTTTAATGGGTATGTGTATATTGTGCTTGGAACCTTCGTTTTTAATTTTATTTGCTATGCCATTGCAGAATGGAATGGAGGTGGTGAACTTGGGTTTTATTTTTTGAGCGTCGTTAATTTTGTTGAAAGTTTTCAAGCGCTTTTTATAGAGTTTTTGAATCATAGAGTTGCTGTATCCTGCACCCTTTGCTATGTTTTTTATGAATTTTATTTCAGTGTTGAGTAGATTTTTATTTGAGCAGATTAGGATGGCGCGATCTATGTATGAGCGTATGGCGGCGGTTTTGTATTGGAGCAGAGTTTTACATTTGTTGTGAATAATTTCGTTATTATTAGTTGGTTTTCTATAGACTGTGGTATCAAGGCTATTATCGCGATTTTTAATGATTTTGATGTCAAGAAAATTAAGGCTATTGTTTGTTTCGATATCGAGAGTAAATTTAATATTATTATCTAGGGTGTTTAATTTGTTTAGTAGAGCATGTGGGTCGATGTTGTTTGGGATGACGGCGAACACGTCATCAACATAACGTAACCATGTTTTACAGTTTTTAATGATATCATGAGCGGATATTTCGAAATGTCTGAGTTTAATTTCTGCATATATAATAATAATTCTAAATATATAATAATTAAAGCTGCTAAAAATGAAGGATTGTTAAAGGTATTTAACGTTTTTTAAAGTTAATTCGTCCTTCTAAAGCTATTCAAATATTTATAATTTAGTCAATACCGGACTTTGTTCCTAAAGGAATTAATTAATGACTGAATGATTGATCTTCAAACGATTTCGCATCATATCAACTTCGTATATCTCTTCATTATGAACGGCGCAATGCTCTCATCGATCCATTTACATGCTACCTCTAGGTATTATTAACCCTTTTTTCAGTTATTTCAATTTTAGTTCCTAATATTGCTCTTATAACTTATGATAAACGTTTTAACATTTGCTTTTTAACCTTTTAACCTTTTTAATCTTACTATTGTTTTTAATTTGAATGTCGCTGAAATTTTCCCAATCCTTACTCATATTAATTTTTATTTTTTAAATTTATTTTGGCCATTGCAACTTTTAAATCTTTGTAAGTGTTTGTCATCTTATAACTCTTAGCTATGAATTTTTAACTTTTTAGCCTTTTAATTATCATAGCCTTTTAATTAGCAGTCTTTCTCTTGTCTAGTGTTACCTGCGCTTGTTAAATCAATTTGATTATAGATAAAATATTTTCTTTTGGCAATGAATCCTTACGATATTTACCGGGAACTTAAGAAAAATGCAAAAAAATTAAACCGCGAGCTCGCACATCGTACATTTTTGGAAGATTGCTTAAACTATAAAATTATTCCTAAATTCTTAAAAACACGCAATAAATTCATCAAACATTTTTTCAAGGGCATGGTCCGACACTTCGAGTTTTCGGTTTTAAAGAAATATATTAGGCAAAAATCCAGACTTATCCATAAACTAAGGGAACAAAACAAGGATCTCTCCACTAAACTAGAGCATATAACAGACCCGCAGATCTTTAAAGCCTATATCGAGAAAATTAACCACTTCATAAATATAGATAACTCTAAACTGCAAAATCGTCATAATAAAAAACTCAAAATCTGGTTAAAACGCGAAAATCCCAACGTCCTCCTGGATAAAACCCCACACACTTACCCATATCTAAACCTATCGAATTATAAATTAAACACTCATCAAGATGCACTCCTAAAAATGGGACCAAAATTCATACTTAACGACACCTTCAACCATCTTGACACCATAGCACACATTGAAACTGCGTTAGATCTTGTCCCCCCACCTAAACGCTCTCACATCAGGAATACTGCCGTTAAACTAATTGAAAAATCTAATGTCAATACACACAGCGATAAAGAAGACATAAAATGCCTTAATGAATTAAAAAAGACCCGCGACATCACAACACTAATGACTGATAAAACCGGCAAAATAACTATACTTAACAGGAATGACTATAATAAAATGATGCTAGACACTATTAATAAACTTGAAGTAAATCAAATTGATAAAGATCCACTTAAAAAACTTATGGATAAAACTAAATCTCTAATTAAAACTGGCTCTTGGCCTGATGAGAAACCACCAAAACTCAACAATTTCGCCCCCATTATCCCCCGTATTTTCGGAAAATATAAAGATCATAAAAACCCTCCCTCACTTAGACCTATAGTAAATAAATCAGAAGGCCCCACATACAATCTTGAAGTATATATGAAGAATATCTATGAAACCCTCCTTCCCCCCTCAACTCACAGTCTAAACTCAACAGAAGCCTTTATAAAATCCATACAAAATATAAATATAAACTATGATGACACACTCGTTAGTTTCGATGTAAAAGATCTGTACCCCTCAATAAACCTAAACGAAATTAATGATATAATACAAAACCAAATAATCAACCACTACGGCAATAATAAAATAAGTGAAACTTTAATCTCAGCCAACAACCTCTTACTAAATAATTCATACTTCACCTTCAATAAAGATATCTACAAACAAACGAAAGGCGTGCCTATGGGGTCCCCCATATCAGGCGCCATTGCAGAAATTAAACTCAGACATTTCGAAATATCCGCTCATGATATCATTAAAAACTGTAAAACATGGTTACGTTACGTTGATGACGTGTTCGCCGTCATCCCAAACAACATCGACCCACATGCTCTACTAAACAAATTAAACACCCTAGATAATAATATTAAATTTACTCTCGATATCGAAACAAACAATAGCCTTAATTTTCTTGACGTCAAAATCATTAAAAATCGCGATAATAGCCTTGATACCACAGTCTATAGAAAACCAACTAATAATAACAAAATTATTCACAACAAATGTAAAACTCTGCTCCAATACAAAACCGCCGCCATACGCTCATACATAGATCGCGCCATCCTAATCTGCTCAAATAAAAATCTACTCAACACTGAAATAAAATTCATAAAAAACATAGCAAAGGGTGCAGGATACAGCAACTCTATGATTCAAAAACTCTATAAAAAGCACTTGAAAACTTTCAACAAAATTAACAACGCTCAAAAAATAAAACCCAAGTTCACCACCTCCATTCCATTCTGCAATGGCATAGCAAATAAAATTAAAAACGAAGGTTCCAAGCACAATATACACATACCCATTAAACCCAATAAGAACATCATTCAAAGAATCCGAAATGAAAAAGACCTCATTGATCCTAAAGAAACACCGGGAATTTACAAAATCACGTTCGATCTAGAAAATAACAATAAACTTGCAACCTACATCGGAATGACGAAGAGAAAAATCAAGGACAGAGAAATGGAACATATTAACGATCTAAAATACAATAGAAGCTCCACCGCCCTATCACACACCCATAAAACTAACCCCATAATACTTAATACCCTAAAAACCGTTAAAATAGCCCCCTATAACTCCCACAACTAAGCCATGAAACGCGAAGCTTTAGAGATATTAACCTCTAACACAGCAGTAAATGAGAGAGAGCATAGCATCATAGCAGATGACTGGCAACAGGTGATAAAAACGTACCGGCGGAAAAGTGACGTAAGCAGGAGGGAAAGTGATGTGGAAGAAGATGAAGACATTTTTCAATAGTGCAGCAAAGACATCTGAAGACGACTACGAATGTAGTCGAAATATATAATAATTAAAGCTGCTAAAAATGAAGGATTGTTAAAGGTATTTAACGTTTTTTAAAGTTGATATTGTTATTTTTTAATTTTACCATGTTTTTATTAACTTCGATTCTTGTTTGTTTGTTTGTTTGTGTGTTTGTGAGGGACAAATCTTGCAATCGACTTTTAACTAACTTCCCGACCAGCTAGATATTTGAAACTTTCAGGATAGCTCAGAACACGGTGGCAATACATTTTTTTTAAACACTTTTAGTCAACTGTTTCAGGATCCTACTGTACTGTATTCGGCAGCGTTCATATGATTCAACAGAAAATTTATTTAACTAACTTCCCGAGTAGCTAGACATTTGAAACTTTCGGAATAGTTCAGAATACGGTGAAAATCCTTTTTAAAAATATTTTTATCCAATTGCTTCGGGACCCTGCTGCCTTCAGCAGCGTTTCCAGTACAAAGCTTGCAATCAACTTTTAACTAACTTCCCGGCTAGATAGCCATTTGAAACTTTTATAATAGCTCAAAAGACGATAGAAAGGAATTTTTTTAATACTTTTATCTAATTGCTGGGGTCCCGGCTGCCTTCAGTAGCGTTTATATGATTCAGCAGAAAATTTAAAAACATGGTTTATAAAATTTTTTTTATCTTATAATTATTTACTGTTTATATTAACCATGTCATACTTTTATACTAAAGACTTTAATAAAAACTTGTAGCCTTTAAAATTTTTGCCCATCCCTAAAATTGCCTACTTATTCATTTTTAACATTTAAGCCAAATTAAATCAGTTTATATCGTCATGAAACTCTGCACAGTTAAAACAAGCTTTAGTCAACGGCTAACAGAAATGCATGATAATTGAAAACTGTGTGTGAATCACCCTAATTATCAGTTTATCAAGTAATGTCGATTAACATAGGGTCTGAAATAAATTTTTGGCTTGATGTGTTCCAGGTAATGAAAGGTCAAATGTTAAAATTTACTGATAGTGTGATAAAAATTAGATGATTATACCTGAATTTAGCCATGAAAATTTGTATATCTGCCCAATATTATACTTTATAATGTTGTCTTAATAGAAAGAAACTTCTGGGACATTGACATCGTCAAGATTTTCTTCTTTTGTACTCGACTGCCAGTGTGAGGTCCGAGGTGCCCCTCTGTCATCAGACTCATGAAAACGGACATTCCATGCAGCCTTTCACACTCCCAGATACAAAGTCACCGCAATTTCACACTTGACTTTGATAAAGCCGCCTTGCGCTCCCAGGCGAAGGTGGTACCCAGACATTTTGACGCTGAGCAAATACCAATGAACTATTAAACTAGGTGTGAACTTATGTATCTCACGTTACCAAAAACTTTCTGATTTGTTGTCATCTTGTGGGAAAATAGTTTTCCCCCACATTTGCAATATCATCAAAATTTTGAAGGACTGAAAAATCAGAAATAACTCTAGAGACTTGGATTATGACTGTGTAGAGAGAAGTCGTTCTCCTGAACTTCTCTGTAATTTTTACACATGCTAGGAATCACATATATATGTGATGCATGTTTTTACGATTATCCTATACGAACAGGAGGTTAAATAGTATGGTTATGTACCATTTCGTCTTATTATTAAAACTTTGTTACGTTTTATTCACTAGAGTATTTATTTATTTTTTTTTAGTTTCACTAAAATAATAAGATTGACTTTTAACAAGAGTTGCAAATGTCTTCTGTGCCTAATCCTGAATATATCGCACTGTGTACATTAGAAGATCTACAACAATCCCATTAAAAAGTAAGAAAAGAAAAAATTACTTCTATCTGAATCCTTAAACAGTTTACGGTCCATTTCTAATCTCTCTTGTAAAAAAGACTCATCAGCAAGAGCAGTGTAATCATATCTTGGTTCCCGCCTGTGGAAAAAGAAAACACATCGTCATTAAAACAATAAGTCTTTCATTGTCAAAACTGAATTGACTGACAAAGGCCAATTCATAAAATGTGCTTAAAAAATTAGGCAAAGGCATCTACCACAGTCAGGGTTCCCACTCAATTTATACAATTCCCTGACTTTTCCAGGTTTTCCAGGTCTATTTTTTGAAAATTCCAGTCACAAAATTTGGTTCAAGACATAAAATATAGCTCGCGGTATGAAACAGAACATAGCTCGCAACATAAAAGACAACATAGCAACATGACTTGCGATATAAATTGAATGCTCAAAAAGCATTTTCCAGGTTTGTATTATCATTTTTCCAGGTTTTTGAGCAATATTTACGATTTTCCTTGATATTTCCCTGACTTTTTTTCGTAATTTCAAATACCCTGACTTTTCCAGGTTTTCCCTGTTCTCCCTGACCCGTGGGAACCCTGCACAGTGTATTGAGGTCAACAAAACACTATAGTAACATATCTATGGGGGAAATAGTTAATATTCTTATTCATTTACTAACACATATTTTTTCATTTTATTTGTACATTCACAAAATTTATTACTAGGGCTGTGCCGATTAATCGGTTCGGTTAATCGATCAATGCTTAGTCCTGATCAATTTTCTTAATCGGGTTAATCGGATTGATTAATTCGATTAAAATTTTCAAACTACGAATTAAAGTAAAAATATTGTTCTGCCTACAAAATATTTTTTCACATATTTTGCTCACAAACATTCTAAGAAATATATATATATACATACAATATGAGAGTTTTATTCATCATTGGAATAAAATTATATAAAGAAAAATGAAAACCGATTAAAAATCCGATCAATCCATTAATGAACTACGATTAACCCAGTTAAAACTCTTAATCGATTCCCACCCCTATTTATTACCATTAAATAAGTCTTTGTTTTTAAAATTTAATACACTGTTTTGAAGTTGTAAAATGAGAAATTTCACAAAGATAAAATTTGCATTATATATATATATATATCAGGTAACAAAGACTTGTTTAATGATCATGAATTTTTATATTACGATATGAATTAGCTTTTTTGTTTATCCTTAAATAATCACTTGAATATACCTCCAACCTTTCATAAATCAAGAAACAAATATTAATTTTAGAAATCTTGGAAGAGTGGGGATTATCAGAGAGAGAAAAAGAGAATTTACAAAAATTAACAGAGTAAAAATCTAAATAATAATATCAGAAATCTGACAAAAAAAATCCAAGGGAAAACTTTTCTTTCTGTTTTGTTTGTTTGAATATCCAAGGTTATTTGCGAGTTGATAGAAAAGTTTTTTAAACATTTGTAGTGGGAAAAAATTTGGGCTGGAAAAAAAAATAATGTAAATATGTATAGTAATTAAAAATGCTAAATTAATGCTGCACTATGTTCATATGAAATATGTATCAGTTTGTAATGTTAATTTAAGAAGCAGTCAAAAGCATAATAAATAGAATTGTTTTCGATATGTTTTTCTATATATGTCGAAAAAAAAAAAAAAAAAAAAACTTTTATTATGAAAAATAAATTCGAATTTTGGTTTATAACCAGAATACAGTAGCTGGTGATATATACATACAAAAACTATGGATGAGATTGACTAAAGGGTAAAAAAGGCTGATTCCATACGAAAGATGAATCATAATTAGATTTCAGGTGATAAAATATATTACCAAAATAAATAGTTTAATTACATTAGAAATTATATAAATTAAAACGAGACATTACTATAATTACATTATATTAAAAAACCTTCAAACTTGCCTCATTATCGACCGTAAATTTTTTCGCCTGGACGTCCAGGCCTCTTCAGTGACTTCATCTGTTGTAAAGTTCTGTTGATACTGATGTCTGTGGGCAGTTCTCTCCATGAGGTGTCTCCACGCTTCACTTGGGGCCATTGCGTCGCTGTCATTGCACACATTAGGGTTGGTAGTTATTTCGATGGATTTGTGGAACATTGTGTAATGATAGTTATTATAGTCGGCTAATTTTTTAGTTTCGTTAAAGTTAATTTCAATATTTTCACTGTTATATGTTTTTGCAAGAGCGGTATTTACTTTGACAGTTTTAATATCGTGTTTGTGCTCATTAATTCGGGTTTTAATTTTTCTTTTAGTGACTCCGATGTATGAACCTGTATTTTTATTTTGATTAATGAAAGGTATTTTATAGATTCCGGCAGTTTCAAGTGGTGAAATTGGATCTTTATCGTTGCGTATTAATTGAAAAATGTTTCCTAAAACCTAATAGAAAAATTTTTCAATTAATACGCAACGATAAAGATCCACCACTTGAAACTGCCGGAATCTATAAAATATCTTTCATTAATCAAAATAAAAATACAGGCTCATACATCGGAGTCACTAAAAGAAAAATTAAAACCCGAATTAACGAGCACAAACACGACATTAAAACTGGCAAAGTAAATACCGCTCTCGCAAAAACATGTAACAGTGAAAATATTGAAATTAACAAAACTAAAAAATTAGCCAACAATAATAACTATCATTATGCAATGTTCCGCGAATCCATCGAAATAACTACCAACCCTAATGTGTGCAATGACAGTGACGCAATGGCCCCAAGTGAAGCGTGGAAACACCTCATGGAGAGAACCGCCCACAGACATCAGTATCAACAGAACTTCACAACAGATGAAGCCGCTGAAGAGGCCTGGACGTTCAGGCGAAAAATTTACGGACGATAATGAGGCAAGTTTGAAGGTTTTTTAATATAACGTAATTATAGTTTAATTACTTTTATCTTTGACCTCTGAAAAAAGAATAACTGATTGTTGTCAATAGCATGGGTGTGTAAAACCTTATTTGCTTAGATGATATAACAAAAATATACACCAGGAAATACAAATATCAATTTACAAAGCACATTTTTTATTAAATGTTCAATATTTAAAAAAGATGAAGAAATCTAGTTAAATGCTTTAGAATCTCTCGCTGAATAATACTTTCGAATATTGTAAATTCTTTTTATCTAGAAAAAACATGTCAACAAATGGTCTAAAAGACAGATGGGGAAGTCTAACGGAAGAAGTTAAAGCACTTTTAAAAGCAATTTCTAGAAAAATAATTTTCTATTTTTTTTCTCTTTAGTATATAGAGCAGACTCCTAGAAATCAGCACATCATAATTGATGTAAACAATGAAATAATAATAATAATAATAATAATAAAAGATATCACTTGTATTAACAGTGATTCTTTAGAAACTGATATTAATGGAATAAGGAAAGCTAAATTTAACTGTCGTGTACGTCTTGGAGATAAATATCTAGATTTTTTTAATACAACAATTTTTGTGTTTGAACAAAAATGTCTAATCATAAACTGCAACAAAAAATTCCTTACAAAAAAAAAAAAAAAAAAAAAATCAGGTTTACTACATTTCTGAGCTGTAATAAAAAAATGCAAATTTATAATACAAGTTTATATTGTAACAGATGTTTAGATACTTAAATTTTGTATTTTGCTTTATAGGGCATATTATAATTATTATTAATTATAGATATGTTCTATATTTATACATATTGCAATACACATATATATATGCACCTAAAATTCCTGCAGCATCTAGGCCAAGCAATGTGGATTTCTGGAAGAGTACTACATATATATATATAAATAAAAAGATAAATGTTTAACAAGTCCATAGAAAGACATATACACGGGAAAAAGTATAATAAAAATGACCTATTTTTTGAAAGTACATTTTGGAAACATTCCCCTTTTGCTTCAACAATCATGTCCGACTTCAAGTGATGGCCAGGTTCGTAGTTCTGATACATGAGATACGAATTAAAATTGACTTCCTCCGGTGTCAATCTTGTGCGATCGCAATCTTGATCTGTTCTGCTATTCACACACTTTGATTTACCCCTAGAAGTAGAGGAAGACTTCTTTTCTTTCAAGTAGTAATCCCAAGGTTTGTTAAAGTAAGCTAAAGCATGGTCTAAGGCCAGCTGTTGCAACTGTATCTGCTCATAGGCATTCTTGGTGCTTTTGCTCTGCTTTTTGCCTTTGCCATCTTTCTTTTTGGAGGAGGCATCTGTAGATTCAAAATCTTTCTTGCGAAAATGATGAAAGTACAAATTCATCTTAAGAGTTACTCTAACAATGTGTCAGTAATGGCAGAAGATGAGACAGAAATAAACCTTCCAACTGCCAAATCCCTTTCTAAGAATACACTCAATTGGATTAACACTTTTATGGCTTAGTGAGAGCGAGCTCATTTATTACGAAGGAAGAGTGAGAAAAAGCTTCACACTCCTTTTTCTCAATGCAAAAGTCTTATAAAGACCAAATTATTTGAAGCAAGAAACAAAAATCATGTTCTTAGCATAGATTATAAAACACTTTCCAATTATACTCATTGTTACATCATTTAATCTTTTAGCAGAGATGCCAACTTCTAATGACAAAAAAGCAGGAGATTTTTTTAACAGAAATCACAACACTTTTTCCAACAAGAAAGTTTGTAAGAAAAATGAGTAAATTAATGCAAATTTAATTTTAAGTATAGCTTTATACGCTTAGGAGGTGTTAACAAAACATCAGTATTAAAATTAAATGAATAATATGTTTCTTGCAGTAAAACAATAAAAAAAAAAAACCTCAGACATACAGTTGTTTAAAATTTAAGTCAAAATAGACAGATTTGATCATTCTGCTCCTAATATAAAACAATAAGAATCTTAATTATCTTTGTAATAGAAAAGGTAATAAAGAAATGAAAATATCAGCTGTATTCTAATGAAATTTGAATTCTTTAAGTTTTCAATAATTATGGTATTTAAAAAAAAAAAAAAAAACCTTTGATGATAAGACATTTTTCATAATGCAAAAATGAAAGTTAAAAATTTATTCTTAGCAAAAATTAGTTTCAAAGCATTGTATAGTAATTCACATTCAAACTGAACTTCATAAATTGCAAGGCAAGATAAATTTCAATTTTCTTTCAAATTTTTTTTTTACCCAATACCACAAATTTTAAGCATAAATTATACTAAGAGGGATAGATAAAAATTACATCAGAAAAGCAGGAGAAATGAGTGGAAAATCAGGAGCATAGAAAAACAAGCAAAAAGCAGGAGACTTGGCATGTCTTTTTTAGGTATTTTACTTCTACAATGGCACTCTAATTTTTTTTAATTATGGATGAAGAAATCTGATAAAAACTATCTTTATAGCTTTACTTTAGAAAAAGCATAAGATAAATTGTCTTTTGTGTAGCCCTATATTTGTCTAAAAATAGTATTAGAGATGGGAATAATCCGATAAACCCCTGGGAATTTTGGAAAAAAAAAATAATAATAATAATTTCGGGCATTTTCCGAAGGGGTTTATTTCCACCTGGAAAAATTGAAAATTTTGAAATTTCTAGCATAAAATAACGTATTTAGAAATTTATAATATTTACCTTCCAGTGCTTTTTGCTTGAAATATTTTTTCATGTTCAGTATCTTACATGAAAACACTGATTCTGATAATGTTCATAAATCAAAAATAAAATTTTTACCATGTAATCAAATGGTAATCTTGAAATATTTAAGTATTACAATGACCTCCCTCCGGTCACATTCATTTAAAATTACTTTTTTTTTTTTTTTTTTGAAGTTCCTTTATACTTTTGTCTTTTTTCTTGAATAATATATATCCTTAGACTTGTCTAACTGTATTATTTTAATGTGTGTAGATATATATTATACACACACACATAAAGGCATGTAAAAGTAAAAAAAAATCTGGTGTGAAACAACCACATGACTTTCAGTACCCATTATTACACGTATTATATGCATTTTTTTGGAATTCAGTAAGAGAAACTTGATACACGTGTAAAGTGTAAAGACATATAAAACAGAGTTTACACAATAGGTTGAAAAATAAGAAAAAAAAAAAATATGGTAGAATTATTTTTTTAAACACCAATTTCTGAGATCTAAATCTGAACTATCTAATCAGAATAGCAGTTAAATTTTCTGTAATAACCACATAATACATGAAAATGGGTATCTAAAATGGATTTATGTAACAATTTTCAAGAAAATCATTAGAGCCGTTTTTGAGACACCAACTTTTACTAAAACTTGGCATACTCAATTATTCACTGGAAAACAATAATTACATACAAAAGGGTATTTAAAAGGGAGTTAATATGGCGAGTTTGAAAAAGATTGGTACAGCCATTTTTAAAAGAATGCACTTGCGAGACCTGAAACTGAGCTATTTATACAGGACGCCTATCCATTTTCCTGAACTAACCAAATGCATCATTCGAAAGGGCAGCTAATAGAGTGTTTATATAGCAATTTTGAAGAAAATCGTTAGAACCGTTTCTGAGATATGGACTTACGGTCCTACGTCCGGCTTTCCAATGTTCACCAAAATTTGAGAAATTCATCTGTATACCAGACCTGTTTCAATTCTGAAGTTTCGTAGTTTTATCTTTATTAGTTTCAGAGATATGATAGCCAGAAGATTCCGCACATACATACACACATACACTCAGACCAATTGCCAAAAACTACTTTTTTGGACTCGGGGAGCCTTAAAATGCATAAATCAGGTGAAAACTCGATATCGAATTTTTGGACCGAATACAATACTTCCATTACCTACGGCAGTAAGGTAATGGAAGTAAAAAACCCTAAGCAACTACTTTCTGTCAAAAAGTTTATTTTACAATTTATAAAAATTATATGTGCAAAAACTTACTTGATTTGTGTTACAACATCCGAGTTAATAAGTTTTATATTATAACAGGGTAGCTACTAGTCAGGGAAAGTCAGGGAATTTAAGTGAGTCTGAGAAAGTCATGGAATATTCAGGGAATTTCATGCAAAGTCAGGGAAATTTGACAAATTTTGTGTGGAAATAAGCCAGATTTGAAAGCTTGTTATTCTAAGTTGTTCATTGATTTTGTGAAATTTTTTGGGAAATAAACAGCATAAGTCAAAAAAAAGTCTGGAAAAATGCTGAAAAGTAGTCATGGAAAATTCAGGGAATTTTGAAAAGTTCTGATATTAGCCACCCTGTATTAAAAAAAAAAAAAAAAAAAAAAATGTTGTTTTAAATTTCTGACGTTCAATTAACTTTAAATAAAATTTTTATTTTATCTTTGTGATTAATTTTATTTTAAGTGAAAATTTAGAGTCCAGCATCAGGTTTGGTAAACCGATTTTACCTAAGACTGACCTGCAGTCAGGTTTGTGTCTGGTTGATTAAATTCTTTCTGTTGCGTGTTAGGTTCGGTTCAGGCTGACTGATTTATTTTTCTTATGGGTCAGGTTGACTGAATTTTCTTCCTGGGCTGGGTTGTCTGATTTATTTTTCTTGTGGGTCGGGTTCAGATTAAGTTGACTGAATTTTTTTCCTGTGGGTTAGGTTTAAGTTTTCGATGAGTCAGGTCAACTTAAGAACATCTTTCAAAAAATTTTATCATAATAAGCAGAAATTTGTTTGACATAATTATAAACATATTACATATTCCCATGATTAAATATAAGTGTACACAAATTATTATATACATATTGCAGAAAGGCAATAAAAAAAAAAAAAAATTCATATATATAGATATGCTAAACTTAAAGCATATTTTTGTACTCTTGAAGTACATAACACACATAAATGGTTAAAAATTATAAATCCATTTTTCAAATTTTTAAATTAGTGTACCAGTAACTATTTTTTTAAAAAATGATTTACTAACTCTGTGACAATTAAAATTTATTTTATTTTATAACTTTAAAAAGTTCTGCATGATTTTCAGATGAATCATTAAATTTATTTAGTTTTTGGGTTTTGGATACAAAGAAATCAGGCTTGGGTCGATGAACATGGTTCATACACTTAGGAGTAAAAAAAATTCAAGGAGTTTTCAAGTACTTTTCAAGCACTTTCTAGGAAATTTTCAAGCACTTTCAACCAAGATTTTAGATGCGTTCACACTTTTTTTTTTTTTTTTTGAGGGGGTGGGAGGAGGTGTTACCTACGAAAAAACCCAGTACCAAATGTTATTTATTTATTTTTAACATAAGTGAGCAGGAGGGTTTGCCTCCTGCTCACTCCACTCACTTTGCTTTATTAACACCTGTGGGGCTCTTCCTACCTGTCTGCTGCTTTTCCATGCAATAAATAGGAATATAAGTAGTGCATTTCATAAGACAAAAGCAGAAACATATTATAGAAATCCCCCATATCCAATGCTGGATTGAACTACATAACATTTAATAGCACTTAATAAAAAATAAGATAAAATATGTTAAAAATCAGAAACTTATTTTTTCAGAATAGAAGAAAATTTGTTGTATCTAGATCACTTTGTGCAACAGATTTAATATATGACTCTATTTGGCAACTTTTAAATTTTTTTCACTATTTGACAATAATTTTTTTTTATAATTATTTAAAAAAAAAATTTAATACATACTTTTTCTAATGCTTATAACTTTCACTATTGAATTTTTTAGTTAATTTAGGGCTATATTTGCAAAAATGCCCCACAGATTCAATTTTCAATTCTCTCCTGTTTATTTCTTAAAATAACGAAGGATACTCAAGAAACAGATTTCATATTTGTGGTCCATGTCGAAAAAAAAAAGAATGTCTAACTCTGTAAAGTTAAAAAATTATCATTAGGATATTAAAAGATGCTTCATATGAGTTTGAATTTGACTCTAAAATTAACTAACTAATGACTCTAAGTTAACCAAGTGCCCAGTGGCAGAAAGTTTTGTAGCTGTCTGCGACAGGCTTTTAAAATTTCATAATCTGTCTGCAAAATTTGTGTGTAATCAGGCGTAAAAATGGCTTACACTCAAAAAGCCTGAAAGCTGATTGGGGGGGGGGGGGGGGGGGGGGGCTTAACATCAGTGGTGATCTCGTGAAACAATGCACCAATACAATTTTACTACAGAACAATATGGTATAAACACTGGTATTCATTCATTTAAATATTTTATAGGAATGTTTGACACAACACAATATAAATAATTATAAATAATAAAAGTATTAGTTTTAGAAATTTATTATTGAATTCATCCAGTGTTGTGCAAGTTCACGAAAAAAACGAGCTAGTTCAAACTCAAGTTCATCGTGTAAAAAACGAGCTAGTTCGCGCTCAAACTCCTGTCTGAAAAAAATGAACGCGTTCAACTCAAGTTCATTTTTAAAAAGGAGCGAAGTTCATTAAAAGTTCATTTTTGAGTATTTTTTTTTCTCTAAATAGATCTTCTCGGTGACTCGGTGAACACTTTCATAGGTAATTTACATTTATTAAAATTGTCAATTACCATGAAAATTATTCTTAATTTAGTGTTTAATTAAACTTATAAACATTTAATTCTCAATTATAACTTATTCATTTAATAGTAGTAGAAATTTATTTAGAGGACACTTCTGAATAGTGAACCCACTGTTTTTGTGTATTTTTTTATTCTCAAATTTCCAATACTTTTGTTTATGCGCACAGTGGCGCACTCAGAAATAAATTGTGGAAGAGGCCTGAGTTGAAGAATAAAAAATACTATATATATATATGTACTCAAAGCAATTCCAATCCTATGCCAGTATTTCTGAATATAAATTTTTGTTTTAGTTAAAGCAGAAATTACAAGAAAGTTTCTACAAATAGTTAAGAAATGTGGTACAGTAGGACAACTTTATATGCAAGTGAATGTGGTAATTATCAAAATAGCAAATATAAACATGTATATGTCGATCCTTGTTCTATAAAATCATTTCCAAATAGAAATTTTTATTTTAGCTTAAAGCAGAAAACTTTCCAAAAGTTTCTCCAAAGATTAATTTTTAAAAGTTATGAAAGAAAACGGGTGTGAAATTATGAGTATATATACAATGTTTATTTTGAAGTGTGATGCGTCATGGTCAATATCAAACAAGTCTTTGAAAGTCTGTCATTTCTAGATAAACGAAATTTTTTGAAAGATTTAAAATAATGGAATTATAATCAAAATAATTTTTAAACATTATATATAAGTTATACACTTTAAAAGTATTTTTACTTCCAAAAATATCTAAATAAAATAACATTTAAAAATGTAAATTTAAATTAGATTTTTAAGTTATTTTTGAAATAATTTACTTTGACAATATTTTTAATCTTTTATTCTATGCAGCTTACTAATTGCTTCAATTAGAACTATGACAAGATTTTTCTTACTCTAACATGTTTGCTCAAGAGCCAGTTTGCTTAAATTAAGAGTTATTTATTTATTTTTGATAACGAAACTAGTATAATATAACATTTTCAAATGACAAATAATAATAATAATAGAAAGAAAAAGAAACTGAAAATATCCTACCCTGTCATTTTTAATTTATAAAGCAGGCTGAGTTTTTATTGATTATCAATAGCATGATATTAAATATGATAAAGAAATTAGTATGATTTAAAATTTAATAATAATAATAATAATAAAAAAAAAAAGAAATCAAAAGAAAAGAAAAAAATCAAAAGAAAGAAAAAAAGAAAACAAAAATGGAAGAAAAAGAAAAGAAATTTAAAATGTAAAAGAATATAACATACACTATTATCATTTTTAATTTATAAGCAATACGTAAAATTTCATGAAAAATGTAAAAAAAAAAAATGATAATAATAATAATAATAATAATAATAACAAGAATAAGCAGGAATCATTTTACATTTTGCTTAATATAATACATAACATCTCTATTGTATGCAAAGAAAAATCTATATTTAATATATGTTTTTTAAAGAAAAATATTTACTTCTATTTTTACTTCTAAAGCAGGCTGCGCTTTTATTGATTTGGTGTATAAATATGATAAAAAAAATTAGTCAATTTATTACTTTCCGAACAAACGTATGAAAGGAAAGTATTGTAATCATGTCAAAAATCCGAATTCGAGATTTTGGTGTTTCAATACGTACGCTAGCGTCTAAAAACACTTTGCTCGAAATGCGCTGTAAATTGGTACGCATATTGCATGTCACTGTAGCACGAACCCTATTGATTTTGGTGAATCTGGCACTTACAGTTTTTTTACAGGGACACAAAGAAAAATTCTTTATCACTATGGCCTGTGGGACCAAAATCTTAAAAGTGCGATAGCATCTAAACGCCTCATTCAATTGAGTAAAAATTTTATACATATAAGGTCACAGTTACTCAATCTGTATAGATTTTGGAAAATCTGAAACGAGCAAACAATTTATACACATATTATAGGTAATAGTTGCAAGAACTGCGTAGATTTTGATGAATCTAGCACTTAATTTTTTTTACAGGGACACAAAGAAAAATCCTTTATCTTTATTGCCTATGGGACCAAATTTTAAAAAATGCAATAGGGTCTAAACGCCTTATTCAATTGAACAAAAAAATTATACACATATTACAGGTCACAATTTCACGAACTGTGTAGGTTTTGGTGAATCTAACACTTCTATTTTTTTTTTTTTTTTTTTTTTTTTACAGCACAGCAAATAATTCTGTATCATTATGGCCTATGGGGTGAAATTATTTAAAGTGCGACAGCATCTAAATGCCTTATCCGCTTGAGTGGAAAATTTATATACGAGTCATATCACACAAACTGAGGTCACCATCACACAAACTGTATAGATTTTCGTGACTAAAAATTGTTCATCATATTAAATTATTTAAAGTGTGATAGCTAGTAAATGCCTTATTCAAACGAACTGAAAATTTATATACATGTTATACGTCACCGTCACACGAACTTTATGAACTTTAGAGAATCTAGAATTTATGATTATTTTTACAGGGACGAAATGCAAATTTCTTTATCATTGTGGTATATAGGCTCAAATTTTAAAGTGCGATAGCGTCTAAATGCCTTATCCGATAAAGCTGAAAATTTATAAGTCACTGTTGCACTAACTATAATCATTTTGGTGAATCTAGCATTTGTAGGTTTTTACAGGGACACAACGAAATATTCTTTATCATTATGATCTACGTGTTCGGTAAGATAGCGTTAAATTAAACTTCGTGTACTATATAAAGAAAAATACTCAAACTACCTAATATAATTTTCTCTTTTGTGTATTTAACAACTCCTCTTACTTTACTTTATCTACAAAACCGTTAATTACTCAATTTTTGGAATGTCGAGTGGAGTCACTCCAGATTTTTTTTTTTTTTTTTTTTTTTTTTTTAAATAATGACCAAAAAATAAAAGAAGAGAAGAAAAAACATTAGATAAAGGAAAGAATATATTATATTTCAAATAAATAAGGAATCAAAAACCTCATCGCTTTTGACTTATAAAAAATGTAAAATTTTATTAAAAATGAAAAATAAATAAATGAATAATATAGGTAGAAATCATTTTATATTTTGCTTAAATTAATAAATAAATTTCATCATTTTATATATTTTTAATAATAAAAGCTGTATATAGTCTCTAAAGAAAATTGTGTTTTCAATATCTATTTATAGATAAACATGCAATTTTCTATTCTTAAAGCACGCTGTTGATCTTATCGAATTTCGAGATAGTTAATTATGAAAAAGAAATTTGAATAATTATGATTTAAACATAATAATGATATAAACACTCATATATATGTTCTTTTTTAAATTCTTAATAATTATCATCTCATCAAGGTTTTACTTCCTGGTTTCTATGTATTAGAATGAATGATGAAATAATATAGCAATTTTACATATTTTTAATATGTTGATTAAAGTAATAAATACTCTCTTATTTTCTTTTTAATTATTATTATTTTTTTTTATAATAAATACTTGTATTTGAATCGCACTCGAAAGTAAATATTCCTTAAAAATTATATTAAGAATGACTTTCACGTTCTAATTAATAACATATGTTTAATTTTAGTTCATAGAGAAGCATAGAAATTAATATTTTTTGTTGGCTGTTATGTGCTTTTATAAAATTTTGAGGTATTTAAATGTGATAAAAAATATTTTGATTTAAAATTTAACAATAATAAATAATACATAATCAATAATAATTCTTAAGAAACATGTAAGCAAAATTAATTGAAATTTATAAAGAGTATTGTGTTTCATTTTAAAAGTATAATAAAAAATATCGCTAACAATGTTTCAACAACTATTTTTAAATTGTTATCGAATTTCGAAGAATTTAAAACTGATATATATATTTAAATATAGTAATGTAAATATAATATTTTGTAAATGAAAATTAAAATGATAATAATAACATATTCCACATATTTTATATAAAAATGAAATATAATATAGAAATTATATATTATAATTTTTGGAATTCTTCAAGAAATTTTTCAAATCTTATATGGATTTTGCTTTTCTAAAATTCATTTTCTGTTGATTAACGAAAAAAAAAAAAAAAAAAAAAAAAAAAAAAAAATCTAAAATTTTATTAAAAATGAAATTATATGCTATTCTTATTTTTCCTTTTAATATTTTTTTTTTTAAATTAAAATTGAAATGAAATATCAAAATAGTAATAGTTTAATACACCTTTTCTTTATCTTTTAGAAAGACTGCTTTCCATTAGTAGCTTGAAGAAAAATTTTATATATTGATATTTTTCACATGGTCTTACTTTCTCAGAGAAATTTCAGATATATTTGCAAATGACTACGACGGAATGTAAAAAGTGTTAGAAGTGATAGTGAATGACTGAGAAATGAGAATACTCTACTAAAACGATCCCCATTTTTTCTCCCCCATTTCTTTTTCTTTCTTGAAAATAAATCGAACAGAGAAACATACATTCACTATCCTATCAAAAGAGTGAGATGCTATCTGAGCTGTAACCAATTTCTGGTTATAAATTTTAGCTTTTTTGTGTGTGTTATAGCTAAACACTATAACACACACAAAAAAAGAGAAAGAAAAGAAAGATTCGCTTTTAGTGTCCCCCTCTCTTTATTTTATTTTGAATGAGGGTATTTAAAAGTCGAAAGTGGTCACCAATACCCAGTGGCTCCAACATCTGGATATCTGATTATAGCCATCAGATAACAATTATTCAAGTTTCAACCAACAAAGATCGGTAAGCCCCCTGTTTCCTGTTTTTACGACTTCACTCAATAGGTGGTCTCTGTCGCTTTAGGGAAGAGTTTTGTTTACATTCTTCTAATAAGTTCAAAGAATGCCGTTTTATATCAGAAAGAAAGGAAGTAAAAATCTGACTGTGAATATGAGAGGGAGTAAAGTTTTAAAATGTTGAAAAACAACAAGTCTATATTCGAAAAGTATCGTAAAAAAGAAATTCTTATTCATATTTAGATTTATTCTTCGCGTTTATTTATTTTTATTTTATGTCTAAAAACTTAAAGTGTGCGAAATTGGTGCTTTTATTATTTATAATACATTTTTTTATTTAAAACACTTTCTAAATTAACTTAAATTGTCGTATTAATAAACTATTTGTAATAGTTGAACTCTGCTCAGTTCCCCATCATATATTTGTTCTCATACATTTCTACTTTAGCTCATACTATGTATACATGTTAAAAGATATGAAGTCTGTTTATCATTTGGCTCGATTGTAGAATGTAGTTCCTCAACTATTAGGATACCCTCCCGCCTTCCGCTTCAATATATTTATCTTATCCTAATTTGTTATTTAATTTTGTTTAGGTCAGTTTTATATTTCAGTTTTCATGCAATTCTATAGTATTTCCAATCCAAGCAAGTGTTTGGGAAATATTGTCTTATTCTGCCATGTTTAGAAATTCGCAAATTTTGAATAATTTAGAAAGATTTCAAAGTGGAATGTCTATAGTCAAAAATGTTCATGATAGTGTCATAAATGATATTTTAAAGCTGGTCAGATAACTTTACGATTAAAATAATCCTCATAATACACGTTTAATCGGTCGTTGTCGCAATATTTAAAATATAGCGTACTTATTTCCTATACATAATCCATTAAATTTGTAAACAATTGTTGATCCATTTTTGAGAATCATTCACATAAGATCATAGAGCATTGTTGCAAAATGAGTGCGAAACGAAAGAAATATATACATATTTTTAATTTAATTTGTAATATGTTATTTTAAGTTTTTGACATTAAAAAGAATTTTTAATTATATTACAAAGCTCAAAATGTGACATAAAAAAGAAATAGTGAAAATCCCCCCCCCCCTTGCCTCCCTTCAACTATATATCATTTACTATAATTTTAACAAAGATTATGTTATATTTATACACAGTTCCAAAGAAATAGTTCACATGGTGATATAAAAACAATCATTTCGCCCCTTTGCCCCCCACCCTCCAAGATATGTGTAACACTTTTGTAATTTTATTTCAATCTATAATAGAGTGGTATAAAAAATTCTCTTTTGCATCTACACAAACCCCTTGTCCCCTAAGCTATATATAACACTTATTATGATTTTCGTAAAGAATAAGTGATAGTTATAATACGGAATATCGTTAAAATCGGTAACAAGATTATATTAAAAAGAAAAAAAAAAAATTCAGATCCCGAAGTATGTGTGACACTGCATTTTTTGTCATAAACAGCAAGTGACTATGAGACAAAATTTCATTAAAATCAGTAAGAAGGAGATATAAAAACAATTATTCTCTTTCAATATGCTCCTGGACCCCCCCCCCCTTCCTCCAAGTATATACTAAGTGAAAGTGGTACCAATTTAATAGATTGAAATTTCTAAAAATATGTTATGAAAATCATTCTTAAAATTCATTAGTTGATGTTTATTGTTTTTGCGATTTGCAAATATCAAAAGTACCCTTTCTTCCGGTGCCCTTTTTTCCAGGTGCCCTTTTTTCTGGGCGCCCTTTTATCTGGTGCCCTTTTTACCAGTGCCTTTTATTACAAATGCCCTTTTTTCCGAGATCCATTTTTCCGAGTTATTTTCTTTTCTGTCCTTTTCTTCTTCTACTTTCCTTTTCATATTTCAGACAAATATTTAATATGAGTTTGAGCTTGAGTTGCTTTTTCACGCTCAAGTTCGTGTAAAAAACGAACTACGCTCAACTCAAGTTCATAATTTAAAAAACGAGCGAAGTTCAACTCAAAACTCAAAATTTTTGAGCTACGCTCACGAACGCGTTCAAATGAACGCGTTCGTGCACAACACTGAATTCATCAACCGTGAATATTCATTTTAAGTAAATTGGCGTTTGCAGACTGGGTGACTTGGCCAGCGAATATTATGTGAGAAATGCCTAGCTGGTTGTCAGCCAGGGTAGCTCAGTGGTAGAGCATCCGTGCGTTAAGCGGAGGTGCCCGGGTTCGATTCCCAGCTCTGGTATTTTTCACATAGTTGGTAAATAAAAAAATATCAACCTTTACACTCCAATTTACTTAAAATGATTATTAGTTTTGATACAGAAATTTTTATAAGTGAATTGTTATCCGAAAGTTGCAGACAAACAAATTTTTTTTATCAGTGCAGACAAAAACTGTCCTCAAGCCGTTTTTCTGAGTCTGCGACTATGTCGCGGTGTTTCTGCCACTGGGACCAAGTGTCACAGCAGAAACAATCTAGGTGATAGTGGAAGTCCCCCATAACCAGTCATATGTATTTGTTTTTTGAAATGTAATGATAAAATCAATATTATAACAATTTTCTTTAATGTTTAGTGATATTAGCTGATAAGCAGTGTGTATTATTTAAATTAACAATAATAATAATAACAAAATAACACAAATTAACAAGAAAAAAAAAATAATAACATAATTAAATAATGTGTTATAATAAAATAATATATTTATTAAATAAATAAAATGCAAACACTAAATGCTACTTCTATCTACTGTTCAAGCTTTAACAAGAAGACATCTGACCTTTGAGGAATTTTTTACACAATAAAGAGAAAGATTTGCTGCAGCTTCACCTTAAGAGGGGTGGGAGTTAAGCAAGATTAGGTGGTGGACACAAAAAGCATATAGGAAGGGAAAAAATACCTTGTCTAACTAATGAACAAAATATAGTAAATAAGCCAACTAACTGAAATGGATCAAAATGAATAAGTTAAAAAATGCAGAAAACCCGTAAGTGTTAAGCTTGATTCCACACTACAATTTTTCATTTTACTAGGTACTACTCTACGACACTATTATATTGTTATGGCATGCTTACTTTGAATAAATTAAAAGACATCGCTGTTTCAAGAAGCATATTCGTTTTCTTGGTGAAAGACCCATGATATAATTGAACCTGCAGCATAACACATTTTTACTATACTTGGAACACCAATAAATACTAATTTTCACACTATAAATTGTTGGTTCACAATTTAACAAATAATGCTTACCTGTCTACATACTATTTATATTTTAGGATTTGTTATTAGTTAAACTCATGCAAAAAATAATTTATAATCAGCAACAAGCTAACTAATTTTATAAATTATATTAAAAACACTTTAAACACACTTAAAATTAAATTTTATTTAAAAGATGTTAAAAAAATTTATCCGAAGCTTTTCGCTTTAATAGTAAAGCATCATCAGCGATTTTTATGATTAGTTTCCAATGAGCAGTTTTTAAATACTTTTTCTTTTCTCAGTCAACAGTTAAGTCTTTTAATAACGTGAATATCAGCAAAGTCAATTTGAAGTTCGGTAAAGGTTGGATCAAGGAGCTAAGAAAACTGTGACCAGACTTCAAATTGACTTTGCCGCTATTCACATTATTAAAAGACTTAACTGTTGACTGTGAAAATTAAAAATATTTAAAAACTGTTCATTGGAAACGAGTAATAAAAATCCTTGATGGTGCTTTACTATTAAAGCGAAAAGCTTCGGATAAAATTCTTTTAACATCTTTTAAATAAAATTTAATTTTACATGTGTTTAAAGTGTTTTTAATACAATTAACAAATGACACGTGTTCAATTTAACTCTTTTTTTAGAGATTATTTTTAATTTTATAAAAATATTCCCAGTAGAATATGAACTGTCAGGACGAATATTTAAACTAGGGCTTGACAAGCCCTTACTTATTATATAATAAAATTATAAGGCCTAGGTGGCACTGGCTGTACTAACTATAGAGGTGAAAAATAAAAATAAAATATAATAATGAAAAATAAAAAAAAATTATGACAAATGTAGAATAACCTACATACAGCAATCATTATAACATGCAAGAATCAATCCAAGCACAAATCGAGACCCTTTAATTTCACAAAAAAGACTCCTTTACATAATTCAAATTCATAAAATTGACCTAGTTACAAAATTTGCTTCATAAAAATAATCTTTTTTTATAAAATGTTTCTATGGTTTCTGTATCATTTTCCAAGAGTCTCTCTGTATGTATGCTTGGTTTAATGAATGACAAACTATCAACTTGATATTAGAGCACTATGCAGAGTGGCTGCTAAAATAAATAAGTTTATACTATAAAATTTTTTCACAAAAAAAAAAATAATTTCACAAAAATGGGCACAAAAATTAAAACCTAGATCAACTCCTGACAGGAATTCAATTTTCATGTCCATCAGCAGGAGTTGATTCTGCTTTCAATTTTCGCGGCCCATTTTTTTTTTTTTTTTTTTTTAAACTATCTACTTTTGTTCAGGGGAAAAAATTAATAAAAAAATTATATAAACCAATTGATTTTAGCAAATATTCTATTTAAAGTTCAATATCAAGTAAATAACATTTCTTTAAACCAAATGTAGATAGCAATTTGACATAGAGCTATAAATGAAGTTTACGCATGCCAAAAATTCTATGAAAAGATCACTTTTATAAAAACAAAATTTTATAAAATGGACATGTATTTCTATTCATTTGAATTTTGCACTCAGTAGTTGTTGTATCTTTTCCTCCACATTATGTTGCAAATTTTATGCATAACAAAAGTAAACTTAGGATTTTACTTGTGTATGAACAAATAATAGGTGCCAGCTGTTATAAGAATGCTTGCAGAGAAATACAAAATGACGGATGTTACAAAAAACTAGTGAAACCAAGTAGAAATTTAACCGAGCACCAAGTAACTGGAAAAAAAGAATAAGGGATGCACATAGGAATATTTTTGCCCATCTTGAAATTACAACAACATTTTGCGCATGTAATAAGGTTAAATAGCATGTTTTCATGAAGTGTTTCAGAAACACTAAGCATAGCATAATATTTCATAGGAAACTGCATGCATATATACAATATACGATAAGGTTCCGTGCTTGCTACATTGGATACTTTCAGCTCAGCTGATTACATAACCCTTCAATCAGTATTAACCTTCCTTCCTTAACCTTACTACTGGGGATTCATCTTATAATTGTAAATAGTATTTTTGCATTTAAACTGTAATGTAATTTTTATTGTACTTTTTATATCTTTTGTAAATAATCCTATTTAGTCATTTTAATTTTAAATGTTAGGCAAAATTCAGGAAAACATGCAGTTCCCTACTCAGGAGGGTTTAAAGGTGCCTTTTTCAAGGCAGTACTGTCCTGGACAGACCGAGGGGGCCCTGAGGAAGGACTGTGTGTAATCTAATTGTGTAGTAATAGGCAAAAAAAAGTATAAATTCTTCCTCTTCCCAATTTGGCAATTCTCTTTCGGTGCGGTTTTGAGCGATAACGACGTCATTCGGCATTCTATGCAACATGATATGGCAACCTGTTTGCAGTTTATTTTCGACATCATTGAACCAGCATTCCAAGTAATGAAGATAACTCAATCGGCATTTAAATATTCAGTATTATATTCCATTTTTGATATTTTGTTTGACAAAAGATAGACCTATTTTCAGAAAAGAAAGGTGAATGGACTAGAATCTTTTTGAATGAACTGTTTAGAGACAGAGAAATGTTTTTGGAATTTTCAAAAAAAATATGGGCAAGGAAATCAAGTTTATACAATCATATTTTCCCAACAACTGTAGAACATTTAAACGGGATAAATGTACCAGAAGCAGGGTTGGCAAGTTTCTTCCAAGGTGGAAAAAACCGCGGAAAAAACCATGGAAAAAACCGGCCGGAAGAAATAGGTTTCTTCCAAGTGGAAGAAATGGAAGAAACTGTTTTTCTTAAAAATTTATCCTATAAATTGCAGATTTGTAAGATACAGTGGATTCATTTATCTTGTAAACAACTTTAAGTAACTTTAATTATACCTATAAAAATTTAATTACATATTTAATTAATAATTATGAGATTTTTACCGAAGTGATCTTTAGTATCTGATGATCACGTTCCAAAATACTCAAAATCCAGTTTTAAAAAATCGATTTCAATTTAAACAGCGTAAAGTTTTATAATTTAGACGATTTTATTTCGTTAACTGGTAATAAATAATAGTTTGGATCACTTGCTTATACTTTCTGATAAAACAGCTCTTAACAAACATCCAGTTAATTAAGAGTACTAATATTCAATAATTACTGTATTACAAAATGTGATCAAAAACTTTATTTTCCTTATAGTCATATACAGTACAGTCAACTCCCTCTAATCCGCAGATTTATAATCTGCAAATCCTTCTAATCTGACTTTGTTTTTTGAATGAAAAAGAAATTTACATCTCATATTTAAAAAAAATTCACATTATTTCTTTTTTAAAACAAATTTATAGTTTAAACCTTATTTTGAAACATAATTGGGGAGAAGGGGAATAACAGTCTTGTATTTATTACCAGCAATTCATGCCTAGTGCTTAAAACAAATCACTATTGCATCAACATTTAACAAAATTAATCAGTGATGAATATTATTTCCGAACTTTCAAAAATATTTTGTTTCGTATTTTTTAAATTTGTTTGTTTACATTTTATATGTGCCTATTATTTGAATATGCTTAAATTATTTACCATCATATATGAATTATGATAGATTAGTTTTATTAATATTGAAGAAATATTTTATTCTAAAATTATTAGAAATCGTCTTTCCATTTTGATGTCTATTTATGAATTAATAACTGACTCTGTATCTGCAAATTCCTGTAATCCGCACAACCTCGGGACAAAACTTTTGAGAGTTAGAGGGAGTTGACTGTAAAACAAATGAAAAGTTTTTTAGTAGTTCAATACTGCACTTTATTTTTCAATTTAAAATAGATAAATACAAACTATGGATTTTTTTTTTTTTTTTTTAATCCTAGAGAACCTGCAGGAGAGTTTAAAAATAGGTATCTTAGTACTTATTGATACAGTTCGTTGGGTACTAGCTTCCAGTTTATACAAATAATTGTATCCTTAACAAAAAAAAAAAAAAAAAGTGCAAATATTATGGCTAATTCCGTAATTATCACTTGTACTGTTTGAAGGAGATAGTATCTATGCAAAAATTTTAAAAAATATTAGCATTAAAAAGTAAAAACCCGTCACCTGTATATATATTTAGTGTTTGTTATCAAATAACTTATTTTTCTAAAAATATTTTTAATATTAATTGGATTATAGTTTAGATTTGACATTATATTTATGCTTTCAGTGTATATAGTCCATAAATTTTAATTTTGAACATCTGTTTTGTCTTCTGGTTGGTTTCATCCATTTCTTCCGGTTTCTTCCATTTCTTCCGGTTTTTTCCAGTTTCTTCCACTGTCCTGGAAGAAACTGGTTTCTTCCGGAAGAAACCCAACCCTGACCAGAAGCATATACATATATATTTATGCATATTGATCATCCTTGTAGTATAGAAATTTGTGCAGTCATGGTACTTACGTATTAATGCCACTGCAGCAGAAGTTGCTCTAATGCACCAATAAAGAGCAATTTCGTTGTTCGCACACAAGAGACATAGGGGGACAGCGAGACATCTTTTGGAATCTTATTGATCAGAGTTCACATGGCGACAGCATCAGGTGAAAGAAAATAGAGACTGTTTTGAATCTATGTTAAACTCTATATCAGCACATTTTCCACCGAAATCCGATTGACTACTTTGTTTTTAAATAAAGTCTCTTATTTTATGATTTGTCGCAAAAATTTTAGGTGTAGATTGGCGGCACTTAATCTGTAGCTGCGGTGGCGTTAATACGTAAGTACCGCAGTTATTTATTCATGCAAAGTGAAGTAAGTATTTGTTTTATTGATATTAAAAACAGGCTTAATTTAGTTTTGTAGTGTGTGCATTACAAAACAGATGCCAATTTGAAAAGAAAAAGTTTTTGCTTCATTTACGTTTGGAATCCATGACGAATATTTTTTTTAATCACATTTCGCCATAATCGCCAAAAGAATATCGCAAAATAGAGTTATGGACAAACTTGTAAGTTGTTCCAAAATCCTATTCCATACCTGTTAACCTTTCAACTTTAAAAATCAGTAGATTTTACCAGAGGGATTTATATATACCAGAGACAGATTTATATTTTCCCATATTTTAAACAATAGTCTGAATTTATATAAATATATAATTGCCAAAACAAAAAATGTTCTATAAGTAGTAATAACATTCTTTTAATAAATTACTTATCTTTCAGATGAAAACAAATAAAATATTGAGATAACATATATTGAAAGCATTAATTTAAAATACCCAAAATAAAAAGAAAACATTGCTAATATTTAAATACTATTTGTTACATTTGTTGTAGATTTTGCTGTATTAAAATCATTCGCTTGTTGCTGTTAGCAACTTTAAATTAAATTTTCATTACATTTAAAATGTTCTTCAGAATTTATCAGATATTACATAATGATGATTGAAATTCAATACAGTTTAATTAAAAAAAAAAAAAAAATACATTAAATATACAATAATATTACATTTCGGCCCGACCCTTAAATTAATTAAAAATTCGTGCGTCAAGTTTACCATTCAGATTTACAATTAAACATATTTACATGCAACAGCCTTATAAGTCCTGCATTTAGCTAAATTTTGTTTCAAAAGAAAGCAACATTTATTTTTTAAAAAAATCCGGATCAAATACAAAATAATTATTTGAAAAATTATACGATTAAATAATTTATTGTTTTTGAAAATTAAATAAAAAATGAAGTTTTTAAAGCAATACAATGACATACTAAATGTTGGTGAAAACTAAAAGAAACATTGTAATACCTGCAATGTCTAATGTACCAGAGCAATATCCCAATTAAAAGAAACACCAAGAGAACAAGTACTATCACCACCTGAAAATTTAATTAATTTTAAGTTCATACAATAATTATAGTCGTAATTAAAAAGTGAATATTTACTACAAAGAATTCTTTATAATACCCAGTAATATTGTCGGATAAATATATTCCAGGATTCATCTTCCTCATAGGGTTCATCCATAGTGAAGAAATTAAACATTATCTTGGAATATGTACATTTTAGGGAATAAAAATCATATTTAAATAATACATATTTTTTTTCTTAACTTTCTTCATCTCAATCTCATCAGACTAGTATCACGTGAAAGTCATCAGACAAAGCATTAATATTTTATTAAATCTGCAACGGTTCGCAAAATAAAAACAAATACATTATATTTCCCAGATTCCCTCGCTCGTTGAAGATTTCCCTATATATGTGTCCGAAATTCCCTAACACTATTTGGGAAACGAACGAAATTTCAATCAATCAATTAATAAAAGCTGAATCTCAATCCTGATTTGTTGTTTTGGCTTTCGGCTGCCTACTCCGTGCGGCTGCCTTAACAGAGAGAGTGCCGATCATTGACCTCATCATCTGGACTCATAGGGCGAGTCCAGCCTCTGGAACACTTCGACCGATCCAACTGGGCTCTGAGACATTTGATCCACGACCGGTCGAAAGAAGAGGCTGGACGATTCCGATCCCTCTATTGGATCAAAATCAGTGCTGCCATCTGTAGGCTTAGTTTGAAATTAGCTCTAAATTATTAGAATTAAATTAGTTAAAGAAAAATTTAATTCGTTAATTAAAAATGTAATTTAACTATGAATAAAAAAAGATAGATGCATATCTATTTTTTTCTATTCTGCATAGTTGGGTACATATGCAATGAGATACAATAATATTAATTATATAATTCTTTTTCGAAAATTCTTTAAAAATAATAATAACAATAAAATTTTAATTTTAGAAAATTTTCCAGCAAATTTTTTTTAATTATTTCCCTCAATTATGCATTTTTGTATTTTAACGATATATTGTAAACAATTTTAAGTAATATTTTATGGATTTATTATCAAGCTAATTTTTGTTAAATATTTTTAAGTTGGAATGTTGAAATTTAAAGTAAATATTTAGCATTCAAATATTTAATGTAAATAAGAAGTAGGTTCAAGTTTTATTATTATGATCTAAGGTAAGAAATATGAAACTATTACACATTGCTAAAAAAAAATATAAAATTTTAATTTTAATTTAAATCAGTGATTACCCAAAAAAAAAAAAAAAAAAAAAAAAAAAAAAAAACAGTTTTTTAAATTATTATTTTATTGATTGGTTTGTAAATTCAATTAATTATGATTTCAATCAATAATATTTTAAATGTTTAATATATTTATGATTTTTTTTTTTTTTTAATTTAAATACAAATTAAATATTGATTTTTAAATATTGTTAATTACTTTTATGTTTGAATGCTAAAATTTAATGCAAATATATTAACAAAGCTGTACAAAACATATTTAAAATATTTTGTTAAATTGAAAATTTAAAAATTGTTAGCAGGGAGCATTTTAAAATTTTATTTTATTAAATTTAAATAATATTCGATAATTTTCTTTTTGCATTATTGTATTATATTTCAATCCATTGCATCAAAAAAAAAAAAAAAAAAAAATGCTTTTATGCATATTTGCGTTTGTAAGGACCGATAGATGGCGGAACCAGAGCAATAACCAACGGCCAATCAGAGCAATGGATTTGTAAATGGATCAAATGACTCGGAAAAAGTTCTTGGGCGATTTGATTCTGTTTGATCCACGACCGGTCCATGGAACACATTACACTGGACGACTTTGATCCAGACCTGTCGATGAGACTGGACGCATTGTTCCACGACCAATTGGATCGATCCTGGATCGGTCGAGAGCCTGAACCCGCCCATAGACCTATTATAAGAGTGGACGGAGCATTCCATTATTAAGGGAATACAAGATAAGGTGCAAAGATAAAAACCACGTGAATGTTGAAAAAGGTTACCTTTTTCTACATTTATCGCGTGATTTTTGCTTTCAGTATAAATATATATATTATTGATATTATTAAAAGATACGGCAAGCAAAACTAGTGTAAAACACTATCCGCGATTGTAATGAAATGCTCGCCCTCTGGTGGGCTAAGGTGAAATTACAATAAACGTGGTTTAATTCGAATTCCATACGTCCGCCATTGCTTGCCGATATTTAGTTTCACATATATTTATTGAATAAAAATGAATAAATACGGTAAAAAAGATAACACATACTGTTGTGTGCTACAATCTAACTCCATAGGATCAAGAAATCCAGAATTGAGCTTCCATTTATTTCCAAATGACAAATTTAAAATTTCAGTTGCTTCGGCTAATGGAAGTAAAGAATTAATCAGATGATTTGAAACTAATATTTGTTCAACTTCAGTTAAAAATCTACTTCCGATCGAACTTTGAATAAACTGAAGTATTTTTTCCAAAAGCAATCAATTTTCCATGATGTAATGGCGGAGAAATTATAGTACGAATATTAGTAGAATAACAAAGAACACTAATGGAACACACGTGTCTATAATGTTTACAAACAACTGCAGTGCTGAGAAAGCGCCATCTATCGATCATTACAATCGCGGATAGCTGTGTAAAACGCTATAATTCATTTTTACCTTGTTATTAACACTTTTGAGCAAAGTTCAAATTTTTTATAACTTTGTTTGTCTATACTCGTTTTAACTCTCGTAAATAATCATGCACATCTTTGAAATAAATAGAAGATATAATATAGTTAAACTAATTCAATTTAGAGAAATAAGTATAGAAATTATAAGCATTTTATAAAAATAATTACTTAAAAAGAACGAAATAATAAAATATTAAAAAGAATCTTACCTGTGAAATAAAATCCTTATTTGACATAACTTCTAGGGTTTTTAAAGTACATCTAATTATTATTTCTAGCTATAAATTTTTTTTTTTTTAATTCAAAACAATCTAACTTTTAAAATGAAATAAAAATTTTAAAAAGAACTTTCAAAGAAAAAGGAAAAATATCGTCTGCTTAATAAAAAGTAGAGTTTAGAGCATGGCGAGTAAATTTCAATATTGGCTAGCTTGGTTTCTGTAGATCAACAATCACATGACCTTTTTATGAGTTATCTTTGCACTCAAAAAAGTTGCCATTGTCCCGTCCACTCTTATAATAGGTCTATGTCTGGACTTCATCGAGCTTTCATTAGGAAGAGTAGAGAGCGAAATGGTAACCCCTCTGTGTGGCCAACATGACAATCTTTGTCACGTGACAGAAACTGTCATATTACAGCTTCTCAATGGCCAGTGTATGGGAGCTTACTTAGTATTTGGCATGATTTTTGGCGAATGTGTAATTTAGTACCATAATCATTTATTATTTTTCTTTCATAATACGTAATTTTTTAATTATTTGAATATTTAATAGACTATATAGCATATTTTTAAAAGAAAATAAGAAATTTTTAAATACATATAGTTTTTTCCCCTAGCATTAAATATGAAGCATATTTATTAATTATACTTACATAAATAATAACTTTTAAAAATGCTGAGTGCCGTAAGTTAGATAAATTTAATACTCATTTTGAAAAATTGACATGTATTAAAATTATACCAATAAGAAATCAGTAATTATTGAAAACTTTATCCGCGATTGTAATGAAATGCTCGCCCTCTGGTGGGCTAAGGTGAAATTATCACACCACTGCATATCATCATATTATGCAATCAATTTTCCATGATGTAATGGCGGAGAAAGAAACACGTGGCTATTATATTTACTAACATCTGCAGTTCAGAGAGCGCCATCTATCGATCATTACAAACGCGGATGGCTGTGTTTGACAAGTATTTACTCAAATATGCGGGTTTTTTTTAATTTATTATTATTTTTATTATCTTTAATTATTGCTATTTAAAGTATTTAAAACTTATCTGAGCAGAATCAGAGTATCTTCGATTTTAAAATGAAAGTTTTTTGCCTCTATAATAATAATTTATGTTTAACAGATTTATTTTAAAGGTATTTTATTTTAATGAAAAAAAAAAAGTATATATATATATATATATATATATATATATATATATATATATATAAAGATATACAGTCGGCTGCAAAATTATTCGAGCACTAGCCAATAATTCCTATATTTAAAAAGTACACTTAAGACTGTTTTGCTAAGTAAATCCTTGTCGAATCATGTTCTTAGACTGATTAAGAACATGACTCGACAAGGATTTATTTAACAAAGCTGTATTAAGTGTACTTTTTTTGGCAAGGATTATTGCTAGTGCTCGAATAATTTTGCAGCCTACTGTATATATACTATTTCTCATTTGTCTTTCTTTCTTTTAAGTTTACTGCTGTTTATTGGCGACAATTTTCGCCACAGCTTTAGTATGGGATCTCCTCAGTGATATTAAATATTTTTTTTTAGCTTCTCGAATATATACAACAAAACTATTATTAAAACGAATATTCTCGAAAACAGTCCAATAGTAAAGCTTATTCTTCGACTATTCTGGAAACAGTTGAAGCTGCTACTCATATAGCAAAATTCACTATTCGATGAATGTTCTGGTATACTCTGAAAAACAGTCACTTGTTCTACAGGAGTAAAGCAAATAACATCAAATACTCCGGAACATAAATCTTCGCAATCTCAAGAAAAATGTTCATTCGCTTAGAGCTCAATCCTTAAAGTGCAATCAATCAGAATAGGTCCCTGAATAACTCTGATTCACGGTGAGTACATACTCTCTCGCATAAATCAACTCACACCTATTTATAACTCTTTGCGATGATTCCATCGAGAATCCCATCCCCGATGATTCCATCGAGTCGGAAAGCTCGAGATCTGCGCCCCTGTGTGTCGGATATTTTCGAAACTTGAGGAATTCTTAAGTACCATTTTTCATCAAACTTGGTTGCCCTCTCACCAAATTTGGTCACCCACACACCAAGTTTGTCGCCAAGGCTGACACAACTGAAAGTGAATGAATGAACTGCCCTTTTATTTTCACTTCGCCTGTAAAACTGCTTTCATTGCAACAGTGCTAATGATGCGGGGCAAATAACTAATCCCTAATAATAATATGCTATGAGCACTATTTCTGCCGCATTTTAGACAACTAATATTTTTATGGTTACATATATTTCCCATTAAATGCATTCTTATTTTTATTTATTTATTTAAGTATTAATTTAAATTAAATAAATATTTCTGCCGGACAGCGTGCAGGTAGAGTCACACACAGCAGCTCGTATATTTGTATTATAAATTAGCGTAGTGATTGGTATATAAATAAATAAATAAATACTATGTAAACATTACCGCGCTACACAACTTTATTGAATCTCTCCCTTGGTGGCTTTTGAATTTTTGTCATCATATTAGTGATGATTTTTTTCTTTAATATAATTTCTTGTATAAAAGGGGGAATCATATTTTGGTGATACTTTTATCGGATATATCTTTTCGCTAATTTGTATGAATTCTTCATATTCTGTTTATATTTTTAACGGTTTTTAGGTTTAAAATAGTGCTTGAAATAAATTTTCTATTTTTAAAACTACATTTTTTTTCCCCTATAAAATTATCTATTCAGAGAAAAATAGATCATTTATGCGACTATTTCGGTTTAATTTCTTTAAATGGTTATTTCTAAATTAAACGTCTTGGCGAAAAACATTCGGTTTATTTCAACGCCAAAGTTTTAAAATCGCCTAGTATGATCTATAAATAAAACTGATAAAATAAATTTATAGTTCATAGAGTTTATTGTAATAAAGAAACGCTACGCAGTGAAATGTGACGTCATGAGAAGTTTTTTTTTTTTTTTTTTTTTTTAATAACAACTTGACAGTAGAAATCTACAATAGTTAAAGGAAAAAAAAAGAACAAAATAATAGTACCATAAATTATATCAACACTTTATCAATGTGTATAAAATTTTCAAAGTGACACTGAATTTATACTTCCGCCCCCCCAACGAAAAAAAAAAAAAAAAACGAACTCGTAAATTTTTTTTGGCAACAATTAAATTAAGGATAAATTTTTAATGACTGTTTTTGCAGCTATTATGAAGTTAATATTTCATATTTAAATTAATTAAAGGAAAACAAATCAAAAATTCGAAAATTGGGCTTTGAGATGCACAAGGACCCCTCAGAGGGCACCTTCATGTCAAAACACGTGACTGTCCGAGCTACCGTCTTTGCGCTACGCTGTCCACACACACACAAACATTGCCTTATATATATATATAAAGATTTTCTAATTTTTCTAATTTATTTTCTTATATTTAAGTAAACGTACTTTTTTTTTATTCTGTCGAAAAAAAATTGGCAACAATTAAATTATGGATAAAATTAAAATGGCTAATTTATCAGAAATTAGAAGGTTATTATTTACACATTTTAATTAATTAAAAGAAAATTAATCAAAAATTCGAAAATCGGGCTTCCAGGTGCATCAGGAGAGGTCATTACGAACCTCCATGCAAATTTGTGTAGCTCAGCCATCAGCCGTTTTCCTAAAAAGCTCTGGAAATACATACACAATGACACACACACACACACACAAACATCTTATTTTATTATATGTATAGAAGTGCTAAACGAATGACTTACATTTGACATTCTAAATAATGGAATGTGTACAATACGCGTCAATGAACACACAGTGAATTATTTTTCCAAGAAAAGATTAATTTGTTCATTTTTACTTTCCGAACATATATTATTGTAAGGAAAATATTATAATCATAAAAAAATGAAAGAAAAAGATACTATCAGATTTAGTGTATCTATACATTTTAAGGTCCCATGGTTTCATTGTTAGTAGTTTTACGGTGATTTATGTATGCTAGTGAACACGATAATGTTTAAACGACCTGACGGATTGAACTAAAATTTGATAGATGTGTTCTAAGTCATCGTCGCACGAACTACATAGGTTTTGATGAGTCTAGCACTGATAGTTTTTTTTTTAACAGAGACACAAAGAAAAATTCTTTATCATTATGGCTTATGGATTAAAATTATTCAAAACACGATGACATTTAAATGCCTTATTAGATTCACATTTTTATGTTTTAAACAATTTAACATCATTAAAATGAATTTCAATAGAGTTCTAACAGATGACGTCACGAGCATGTTTGCTGAGGGACAGTTAACCCCACTGACCCATTTTATCATTGTTGAATAGTGTTACAAATTTATTGTAACACAGTGTTGTAAATGTATTTGTAAAAGCATAAAAAAATTCGACTACTACGCTTCCAAAGGCATCGAAAAATTAGCATTGTCCTTCAGCAAAGTACGGTTGCTAAGAAGAAAGTCACGTGGTTGTTAGAACTCTATTAATTTGAGTCTATAAACTGTAACGTATAGGAACCACATTTTGTACCTTTATAATATATTTATATGAATCCTGCACTCATAAAAAATTGTATAGTTCTTGCGACGATGACTTGTAACATGTCTATTTAAATTTACGTAAATCGATTATGGAGTTTAATATTAACGCATTTCATATATTTCGAATCCATTTAGCGCAATAATAGAGATTTTTCTTTGCGTCCCTGTAAAAAACTAGAAGTTCTAGTTTCATTAAAATCTATACAGGTCATGTGACAATGACTTTATAACATATACTTACCAACTTTTAACTGAATTTGGTGAGGCGTTTGGTATCGTGTTCACTCGCACACACATAGATACATCACCATAAAAATAGCAAATTAATTAAATTAACAACAGAAACAGATTTATTTACAAATACGAGGTTTGTCCGGAAAATACGTATAAAAGTTGAATAATAACTTTATTTTACAGTTTGCAGTCACCGCCAGGTGGCACTACTGTTGTAGCCAATCCCATCAACGCTCAGTTCGAGTCAGAGCGCTCAGCGTGTAAGTAGGAGTGTGCGGCTGCTTGTTGAAAGTTACCCTTTTTCACTTGGCGTCGGCATGGAGCTCTGTCTGATTGAGGAACAGCGCATCAACATCAAGTTTCTTGCAAAGCTAGGCAAGAATGGCCGTGAGATCAGGTGGGGTAGGGGGGGTCAGAGGGCAGGTGGATCCTTCATCACGACAATGCGCCCGCACACACGTCGCTCGTTGTGCGTGAGTTTTTGGCCCGAAGCTCAATCACTGTGACAGACCACTCGCCTTATTCACCCGATTTAGCCCCTTGTGACTTCTTCTTGTTCCCGAAATGCAAAATGGTGCTTCGGGGGTGGCACTTGGGAGATGTGGAAGCCATCAAGGCAGAAACGACACGGCAACTGAACAGCATCACAACTGAAGACTTTCAGCAATGTTATCAACAGTGGAAACGGCGTTGGCAGAAGTGTATCTTGTCTCAGGGAGAGTACTTTGAAGGAGACCCTATTGTAATACCTGAATAATTCTAAAATAAAGTTATTATTCAACTTTTATACGTATTTTCCGGACAAACCTCGTATAATATAGGCAGATATATAATAGCTATCCTGTAAGATGGCGCCACTACACATTTTGAAACGCTTTTAAATAATTAAATTTTGAATTAACCAATGTCTAGCACAAAATTGCTCATGATTTAAAATTACTTTAAAATAAAATTACTCGGATATTTAAAATCGATTACTATGGTTTATGTTTATATTTACTTAAGAATTTGATTTAAAAAAAGAAAAAAATTGGTAGAAAAATATTGTATAAGTGTAGACTTATTTTGTCGAATTCTAACGTTTAACTTATCTGTAACAACCTTCGAAATTTTAATTGCGACATATAATAATAGTATTCACCGAAAGATATTTAAATTTATTAGAAAATGAAGATGATACTCTTATTTTTGAAAAGACTGATATTTTGCCGAAAGACATTGAAAAAAAAAAAGTAAAAAATATTACGACAAAATGTTTCTTTGTATCTAGCGTGACGTCAGAATGAAAATATTCTTTTTAAACTGTGGCGAAAAAGATGAACAGTTAGAAAAATCGCGTTCGCGACCAGTTTGTTTTTGCTTTTTGTGCTGCGGGGAGGTGGTTGTTGAGACAATGGCACGTTTTTCCTCTACGTGCCTGGTAGAGCTTAATGTATCGGAAGGTGTATCAAGAAAAGATTGTTTGGATGATGTTGGTTGGTTAGCTGAAGTATCATCCCCGAAAGAATCATGCTCCCTGGACTCGTACCTAGGATTATGAGATGAAAAAGAGTCTTGATCGAATGGGTTCGAATCCTTTAGTACATGTACTTAAATCATCGAAATTATCTGTACGTTGCTTGAAAATTCTAACTTGGTCGACGTTAATTGTAGTAGAGGTGCCATTAAAATCTATTCTGAGGTTATTATTTTCTACGTTTAAGACTTTAAAAGGATCTATAAATTTTGGCCCAAATTTACCCACTCATTTATCTTTTTCTCGTTTATCCTCAAAACAGTGATGCCAGATTGGGGATTTTGTCCCCCTTTTGGGGATTTTTGAGGTTTCTGGGGACAATTTTGGGGACCTAATGTTTGTAGGGACTTTTTTGGGGAATTAAAAAAATTTTGGGGACAAAACTGGGGGAGTTCTTCAACTTTCTGTCAATGTTGGCAACGTAATGATTTATCCCTACGACCAGGGATTTCCAATAGCTTTATTGTTATTTGGGAATTTTTTTTAAAAAATTGCCTTCATTTGGGAAAAAATATGAGCTTAAATCCACTTAAATTTGCTTGATATATATATATATATATATATATATAATTTTTCCTTTTTAGTTGAAATCAAGTTGGGGATTATTTCGAAGAAAAAAAAAACAACCTGATTTGGGGAAATTTGAAGACCTGTCTGAGGAAACAATTTTCGACCATCTGGCATCACTGCCTCAAAATGAGATTCGAGGAGTATTTCATCGTCAACTTTTCCTTCTAAAATGCGACGACGAAGATTGTGGTAGTTCGCCTGTTCCTTCTGTGCTTTTTGTAAATTACGTTGTAGCAACGACTCTATATTCTGAATTAAGGTAACGACACCAGTGCTCGTCACTCTTAAGGCCTTATTTTTAAAATGTTTGTTTTTTTCGTGTGGCATTCATGTGGAATTTATGTATCAATATTATACTTTGGTTTATTTTATACACTGATTCTTCTAGTTGTTGTTAGACACTTTCATTTTTTCAATACGTTAATCCAATTTTTAAAAAAGAATAAAAATTAAACCTATAAAAATGCACCAGTGCTCGTCACTTGAAAACTGCGTTTCACCAGTAGTCGTCATAAAACGCAACAATTTGCTCAATAGTTTGATTTTAATTGCGTTTTTGCAAAATTAACAGAATATTATTGAAACAGAATATCTTTGGAACATATATAGAACCCAAATCCATTCTTAGGGTTTAAAACACAAAACATTAAATGGTAAAATTCAAAATATTGCGAATAAAACAAATTCATATGCGAAATAATTTGAAAATTCTTTGCTTTTAAGAAAAGATTTCAAAATTTTATTCGTTCTCAAAAATATCTTTACTTAAAGCAGAGGGTAAGTAGCAGGGGAGGGGGTAATAATAATCTCGTTTTTAAGAGTGACTTTGTTCCAAATTATCGCAGTAAGATTGATTTTACCATGCTTTTTATTAACGCGTATTCTTGTTTGTTTGTCCAGTACAAATCTTACAACTGATTTTTAACTAACTTCCCGACTACCTAGACATTTGAAACTTTCAGAATAATTCAGAACACGATGAAAATGCATTTTTTAAATACTTTTAGCCAACTGCTCCGGGTCCCTGCAGCCTTCGGCAGCGTTATCAGTAAAAATCTTGCAATCCATTTTTAACTGATTTCTCGACTAGCTTGACATTTGATACTTTCCGAAAAGCTCAGAAGACGGTAACAATGGATTTTTAAAATATTTTTAGTCAATTGTTGCGAGTCACTGCTGCTTTCGGCAGCGTTTATATGGTTCAACAGAAAATTTATTTAACTTTTTTCCCGACTAGCTAGACATTTGAAACTTTCAGAATAGCTCAAAACACGGTGACAATGCATTTTTTAAATATTTTTAGCAAACTGTTTCGGGTCCCCGCTGCCTTCGGTAGCGTTCACATGATTCAACAGAAAATTTATTTAACTAACTTCTCCACTAGCTAGACATTTGAAACTTTTAGAATAGCTCAAAACACGATAACAATGCATTTTTAATACTTTTAGCCAATTGTTTCGGGTCCTCGCTGACTTCAGTAGCGTCTGTATGATTCATCAATCATATACTCGTCCCGATCATCAATCTACCCGACTACCTAGACTTTTGAAATTTTCAGAATCGCTCAGAACACAGTGACGATGCATTTTTAAATTACTTTTAGCCAATTGTTTCAGGTTCTCGCTGCCTTCAATAGCATTTATATGATTCGACAGAAAAATTTAAAACACGGTATATAAAAAATTATTTTTGTATTGCAATTTTTTTTTTTTTAAACGTATGGGTTGATTATGCGTACCTAACACATACTATAAAAAATTTTTGAGAAGTCCTTCGCATCTTCTTTCTCATTAAGTGTGGAGTGGATTCAAAAACACGTTTTCAAGAGTAATTATTCTCCAAATTATATCAGGAAAGCAATTTTTTGCTGCGTTGATTGGTTATGCGTACCCAAAAATACTATAAAGGTATTTTGCGTAATTTTTTCCGACCAAATTTTGAGAAAGGGTAGAAAAAACGCATTTCTATGTATAATTCTGCTCTAAATAATCTTACAAAGGCGATTTCTGATGTGTGAGTTGGTCATATGCATCCAACACCTAGTATAAAGAGATTTTGCGAAGATCGTTCGTCTATGTGAGGGTGGGAAAAAAAAATATATATATATGTTTTCAAGCTCAACTCTGTTGCAAATTATTTTCGGGAGGGGATTTTTTTTTATGCGTTGGTTGGTTGTGTGTGTGTACCTTAGACGCATTATAAGGCGATTTTGCAAAAGTACCCTTCCCCTCTTCCCTCGCCCGGGCGGACAAAAAACACGTTTTTAACCTTAGCTCTACTCCAAATTAACTCAGAAAGGCGAGTTTTGATGTCTGAGTATTGGTTAAAAGTACAGAATATGGAATTTGATAATATTTCGTTAAAATTCTAAATTTACCCGTGGAAGAGGGGGGGGGGGGATAAAAGCGGTTAACTCTATGCCGATGGCAGTAGAAGCCAATCATCATATTGCGGGACGGAAAGCTATTACAGAAGCCAGCGGGAACATTAACTGCGGTTTCGACTGATTTCAATTTTTTTTTTTTTTTAATTTTTGATAATGATAGGGATTTTTCCTATTTATAGGGACCAGCGAAGGTGGCAAAGCTTGCTAGTATTATTCTACACATCAAGCTAATGTTATAAAATATTATGGATATTAATGTTATCAAATGTTAATGTTAATTAATGTTATCAAATATTATCTTACAATTTTAATTATTTAAGAACAACAGTCAACAGGGTAATTTTTATCAACATTTTAACTATTTGTTTATCTTACATAATTAATATAATGTATAAACAGAAAACTTGCTTAAGAAATGTTTTTAATGTTTAATATTTTCTATATAAGTTGTTATTCACCTGCATCTAACATAACAAAAAAGCCCATAGAATAATAATAGAGGAAGAAGGAGCACGCCAATAGTCTTAATGCTTACAAACCACTTCTAGTGAAATGCCAGCGAAAGCTACTTTTGCTCCTCTCAACATTGAAGTTTTTTAATAAAGGCTTGTTAATAATCGCTGTTTTTTGTGGCAACACAACAGCTTATGTAGAAACCTTATGCTCCTTCTTCCTTTATTATTATTCTATGAAAAAGCCTTAACATAATTTTGAACCGACTCACAGTCATACTAACTATGAAATTAAGCCTTTGTATTTTATCATTTTCGAAAAATATATATGAATTAAAATTAAATTATCACGGCCAATAAAAAACTTAAACATCACTTAAATGCATCTTCGCAAAACCATGACATCATAAAAATTTAAAATACATTAGACAGATGTATGGAGTAATCATGTCTGTTTTTCTAATATAACAGAAAACTACATAAAGCGCTTTATAACTAAATATGTTTATGTGCCACTGTTTAATTTTTCCAGCAAAATAATATGGAAAATTTTAGGTGGTTTAAAGTCAGTCATAGGGAATTAAAGGTACCATGACTGACTTTATTTAAACAAGCTATACAAAAGTTACAAGTGCAATAAAGTTCACGTTCTTGAGGTTAAAATACATTTGTTTACATTTACGAATACCCCTGACGACTACTGGTGCCGATAGTCAAATTAAAGTAAAAATTATACCATCATAATTCTAAACGAAAATATAGTATTTTTCATCAAAAATGTTACCCAGTTATAAAAAATGTTAAAACACCAGTGTTCGTCAGGGGTGACGAGCACTGGTAAAACGTGCAAAATATGCACCAGTAGTCGTCATACCTTAAAAACCTTTATATTATGTCAAAATTTAAAAAGTTGCACATAAATCGTATTCTGCATTTCATAAGCATTACATACAATGCTTTATGAGCAATGTCAAAAGCAGCGAACAACAAAATATATCAAGAAATGCATATCTATTCCCTTAATCATTTGCTTTACGTTGACTCAATTCAATTGTAATTTAACGTATACTTCCCTTATTTTCTTTCTCCCTACCCTTCCTCAATAGTTGAAATCGAACTTTTTATGTCATAAGAAGCAGAAAGGTTTGGAGAATCTTATGCGGGTAGATTCAAATTCATACAGGTTATAAAACGGTTATTTTAACACTTCTTTTAAGAGGGTGACGACTACTGGTGCAGATTTTAGGGGTGACGAGCACTGGTGTCTTTACCTTATATACTGAGATGCATTCTGATTTATCATAATTAGTTGTTGGAATGGAGTTAGAACTTTTTGCCCCAAGCATTTCAGCTGGGGTCTTACCAGTTGCATCACCGACTGAAGTGCGTATAGCATAATTAAAATGGTGGATGAACTGATCCCAATTTTCATGATTTTGACCAATGTACGTCGAAATCATTTGAATTAAAGATCGATTTACTCTTTCGGCCTGATTTGTTTGTGACCGATAAGGAACCGTAAAAACATGTATAATTTCGAGTTTGTCGCAGAGTGTGCTAAAAATATTACTAATAAATTCAGGACCATGGTTCGTTACTATTTGAAGGGGGGGGGGGGGGGGAGGAGGGCGTAACGAGAAATCAAAGAAAGCAGTCAAAGAAAGCAGTCAAAGAAAGCAGTGGCCACTGCGTGTGCTGCAGGACTTTGGCCGTAAATTGGCTTGAATCTTTCTAACTGTGTATCAACAACCTCGTCTACGTTGATGTCTCTTAAATTTCATTTTGAAAACTTCTGTTCTCTAAAAACTATTTTTAGCTTGACGTTCAAATAAAATAAGACCAAAACTAATGTTCATTTCATATGAATTAAATTTTTGAATAATATTTTTTTATCGATTATTTTTAGATGTTCTCTTTATTCTAATATATATATATATATTTCTCTGAAAAAATGCCATACTTTCGATTTCTTTTATTATTTTATTAAAATAATAATAATAATAATAATAATAATAAATGGATAACATTTTACTTTCCCTCTTGACTGTGACGTCAAAAACAATGACTGAAGAAATTGTTTGCAAGTTGGAAAATAGAGTACTTTAAATAGAGTACTTTTCTATTAATTAAAGTGAGGTTTTTAATTAATAGAAATTTAAAGATCTTAAGTGATCCGCGATTGTAATGAAATGCTCGCCCTCTGGTGGGCTAAGGTGAAATTACAATTAACATGCTTTAATTCGAATTTCATTAAACCGCTATTGCTTACCGATGTTTAGTTTCACATATATTTATTGAATAAAAATGAATAAATCCGGTAAAAAAGATAACACATACCGCTGTGTGCTACAGTGTAACTCCAAAGGATCAAGAAATCCAGAATTAAGCTTCCATTTATTTCCAAATGACAAATTTAAAATTTCAGTTGCTTCGGCTAACGGAAGTAAAGAATTAATCAGATGATTTGAAACTAATATTTGTTCAACTTCAGTTAAACATCTACTTCCGATCGAACTTTCAATAAACTGAAATATTTGTTTACTTTCTTCTATATGTAATATAGAGAAAGTATTGGATTCGCGAAAATTTTCGACCTCCGTTTTTTGACGGATCTACACGTTTTGGGAATTGAACACGAATTGATAGTTTTTAAAAAATGTCTGTCTGTCTGTGGTTTCGTGTTTTCACCGTATTTCACGAACCAATGAATGAAATTCAACCAAACTTGGTATATAGTTGGACCCTGGCGGAGCATTGTGCTGATTAGATTTGGGGATCAATAGCCCAGCAGGTGGCGCTGTGATCGCATTTTATGTAAATTTTTTACATGGCAGTATAGGACAAATTTTCGTATTTTTCACCGTATCTCACGAACCAATGAATGAAATTCAACCAAACTTGGTATATAGTTGGAACCTGACGGGGCATGGTGTTGATTAGATTTGGGATCAATCGTCCAGCAGGTGGCGCTGTGATAGCAAAATTTCGTATTTTTCCTTGTATCTCACGAATCGATGAATGAAACTGAACCAAACTTGGTATATAGTTGGACCCTGACACGGAATTGTGCTGATTAGATTTTGGGATCAATCGCCCAGCAGAAGGCGCTGTGATCGCATTTTATGTAAACTTTTAACATGGCAGTATAGGATAAAATTTCGTATAAATGTACATAATGAGCGTTATTTTAAACTTGTGATAGTAAAATTAATATGAATTATTGATAATATTAGTAGTTAACTACGAAAAAAATTTTGTGCATGTGGAGGCACCGGTTCCCCCCCTGGGTTTCAAGATGGGTATCTTTCGAAAGATCTCGTTAATACCTTTAAAACGAATGGTTGAACTATAAATCTGTTATAATTTAAAACAAAGTTATCGTTTTTTTTTTTACTTTTAACAACAAAAAAAGAAAAAAAATCTTTTTTTTTTTTTTTTTTTTTTTTTTTAACGAAATTTAACCATACTTGGTATTTAGTTGGCCCCTGACATAAACTGGTGTTGTTGTTGTTGTTGTTGTCGTGTGCCACTCGGAAATTCCGAGCCCCGGTAGTGAAACTACCGGACTTAAGGCAAGAGGGTTGCGTCTTCCGTTATTAGGAACGCCTCATAGGGAGGAAGTACGACTTCTAGTTCCATAAGCTGGTGAAAGATGGCAGCACCAGCCAAACTCGAATTTTGATCCGGAACAGAGCGAGTTTTGACCCATGTTCCGGTACCCCCAGAGGTATAATTTTAGATGGGAACTTGGAGGACTTTGCGACCACGACGGAATTTAACGTGCACCAGTCGCCATTAGCGTACACGACGGTCTTCGGCCGGCTCGAGGACCGAACCCGCAATCTTTCGATCACGAACTCGCTGCTCTTACCAACCAGGCTACCGTGTGCTGATTACATTTGGGGATCAATAGCTCAACAGGTGGCGCTGTGATCGCATTTTTTCTAAATCTTTAACATGGCAGTATAGGACAAAATTTCGTATAAATGTACATAATGAGAGTTATTTTTAACTTGTGATTGTAAAATTAATATGAGTTATTGATAATAGTAATAGTTAATTAGGGAAAAATTTCTGTGCATGTGGGGGCATCGCTTCCCCCCCTGGGGGGGAGTACCCCGGGGGGGGGGTAAATTTTCAAGATGGGTATCTTTCGAAAGATCTCGTCAATACCTTTAAAACGAATGGTTGAACTATAAATCTGTGATAATTTAAAACAAAGTCATCGATTTTTTTTACTTTTAACAAAGAAAAAAAAACAGAAAAAAATCGTTTTTTTTTTTTTCTAATATTGTTACTGATTGAATATGTAAATAGGAAAATATAGAAGAAAGTCTTGTGGTGGCCACAACATACTAGTTCCAAAAGCAATCGATTTTCCATGATGTAATGGCGGAGAAGTTATAGTACGAATATTAAGTAGAATAACAAAAAGAACAATAATAAATACACGTGGCTATTATATTTACTAACAACAAAAAGCTGAAAAAGCGCCATCTATCGATCATTACAAACGCGGATAGAAATGTCAGACCAAGATAAACATGTTCCTTGAGTTATTCTGCAAAGATCGGTACCTCTCGTGACACATTGAAGAGTGAGGACTCTCTGGTTCGTCAGGTGATAGAGTTGCAGGCAGATACACAAAATGAGCAGCGGCGGCAGTAACTTGAAACAAAAAATGTATAACAAAGAGACATTTCAGCGTGAAACTTTACAAAATGAGCATACATTTTTCAGATGCATTAAAAGTTTTTTCTTGTAGAAATTCGTATAATTATTGTCAGTGGTTTTTTTTTTTTTTAGTGCTAGAGGCCTATTTCAGTCGGTACAGTTGTCGAATTTTTATAATACACTCTTAATTAGTGCTAAGGGCCTATTTCAGTCGGTTTATTGAATGGGGATTTATTGAATGAAGTCCCCCCAAGGCACAACTTTGACATGAGTCCCCCCCCCCCCAAGGTACCCCTATTTCAGTCGGTACAGCGTTGTCGAATTTTTATAATACACTCTTAATTAGTGCTAAGGGCCTATTTCAGTCGGTTTATTGAATAGGGATTTATTGAATGAAGTCCCCCCAAGGCACAACTTTGACATGAGTCCCCCCCCCCAGGCCCAACTTTGACATGAGTCCCCCCCCAAGGCACACCTTTGACATGAGTCCCCCCCAAGGCACACCTCCCCCTCATTGGGAAAAAGAGAAAAAACGTTGTTTTGCGGCTATAAGACAGTTTGGACTTCCAACGTTATTTGTTACAGTATCTGCAGCTGAAACACATTGGTTTGATTTAATGAAAACTTTATCATGGAATTTAGATCGTCACGAATTAACTAAAGAAGAATTTGTCGATATTAACAAGTTTAGCAGTAGGCCTCTGGCACTAAATTAAAATCTGTCAATGTCAGATTTTCATGTTTTAAATAATGAAATAATGTCGTGTCTGTATAATTTTTATTTATTTTTTATTTTTTACAAGGTAACACAAAAAATATTGAAATTTACGAAGAGAAATTGACAGAAAAGCATTTTCAGTTTTATTTATATTTTTCGACAATAGTGTTGCAAAGTTATGATTTATACTGAAATGGTTTAGTACATTTGAAGAGTGTTTTTTATAGTCCAAATTTTAAATTGCATGGAAATAAATTAAGCTTCAGGCAGCAAAGTTTTATGTCCATTATTAAATCCCAATTAAATTTCAAAACTATGTCGTCCTTGGCGTTTTTTGTACTTCGCGATCAAAAACATAATACGAAAATACGCATACCAGATGTATATTTTCGTAATATCTGTTGTATGAAATATTGTTTCATAATATTGATTGCTCTCTTTTAATATACGTTATTAAAATAACCTTGATTTTCGAAAGGAATTAAATATGTTTGCCAGATAATTTGGTGATTTCTTTTTTTTTTTTCTTTTTTTTTTTTTTTTTTTTCCCGTCAAGAACGACAGATATCAAATATTTTCCGCTGCAAGTTGCAACATATTAGTATCTTATATCAGATACTTTATTTAAACATTTGAAAAAAAATTAACTTCAAATTATGATAGAATTAGTTTGTTGTAGGGTGAATAAGGCGCCCGTTGAAAAATAATCGTTTCATTTTATTTATTTGTCACTGCAAATAATTTACTTGCTGCCCGTGCGAAAATTTCGCACTTTACTTATCTCTTCGTTACCTTTAAAAATATTATTATTATTTTATAGACGACGTCATTTTTTCATATGCATGAGTAAATTTAATAGTTTATAACATATATATATATATATATATATATATTTTTTTTTTTTTTTTTTTTTTCACGTGAAAACATATTTTATGCTGAAAATAAATGGCAACAATTAAAAATTTAAATATCTGTTTTTAAAGTTATGTCTATTTCCACATTTTTATAAATTTAAAAAAATCTAATCAAAAAATTCGTTACAAATAAGGTGCCAAATGAAAGGGACGATTTTTCGGAATCCGTCGGATTAAACAGCTTATCGATCGGACAATTAGTTTTTTTAAAATTAACTAAGTACGAAAATTAGGTGGAAACTTGCGTTCACACACAGACAAGAGTCCAAGGAAATCTCTTAGCCTTTCTAAGCGTGACAGAGTCAATCAGTCAGTGATAGAGCCCCTAAATAAAATAATAGGCCGGCGCATCACCGCCATTTTTTCGCCTCCGAAGAGGACAGCATTCCCGCTTGGCGTCCTTATCGCTTCCCCAATGGTTTTAAGAAATCTTGATCTGAAGCGAATCCGGTCAAGATAAGAGCAATAAACAACAATAATATTCCTAAAAACACATATTTTTCACAGTACATTGTCAGGATGTCATTTTATTAAGAGGATATCCTATGGATGAACTGGGGTAAGATGTGTTGTTAGGGCGGTTTCTGTTTCTTTCACAAAATGTCGCCAAAACTCAAATACGCAGTCTGCGAACACTTTATATTCACTTCTTGATTGATTATAGCAGTTTATCGCTAAACAAACTTCCATATCATCGTTTACTTAGCTAAAATTATGAAATATAATAAAACAAGTTACTCTAAAGTAACGTAAGACGATAAAAAAAAAATGTTTGTCGTTTGTTTATCAGAGAAACACGCTGGGTATACGTGGCAACCCTAAGGCAACAAAATGCCTGATGCGCCAGCTCGTATATATAGGAGCCTTAGTCAGTGATGAGCGTAAGTAACTATATAGGCTGATAACAAAAACTAGCGAAATTCTTGTTTCAACATTTTAAAAAAAGGTCTATACTTCATTTAAAAAATATTTTATGACTATTTCGATGAAGAAAGTAACCAAGGCCAAAATGTAACCAAAAACTAACAGAAGAAAAGCTCCCTGAAGGTCGCCAATTGATATTCTATGAGAAATCGTCTCCCTCACTATAAAACGGTGCGAGCTCAATTCTAAGCCGAGGTATTCCTCTTGCATTAATTTCAGGAATACACCTGCTTCGAAAAGACGTTCAACGGCTCTGTTCAAACGATTTCGACACTTCTTGAAGTTTCTCGAAATCGGAAAGGCCAACATAATATTAAAAAATGAATCTCTTGAAATTAAGTACTCTTTATCGTATGGAATCAAATAAACTTTTCCGGCAAAGAATGCTTTGTTGGGAGGTGCCTCGATAAATACTTCTTCTGGTTCTCCAAAGGAATCCACATTTCGATCCAAGCATTTCCCAATCGATCTCCATGCGTTTGATTCCGATTCGAGAAGAGCATCCGAAAATGTCATGCCTTTGAATCCATAGCATCTGACTGAATTTTGTTCTGCGGCTTTGGCCAAATCTTGAATATCTCGAATTCCAACGAGTGTCGGAACTGTGAGAAAGGATAGCAAATTGGCTTTATAACCGTTGGTAATGACGAGGACAAAAATGAACCACGTACCTAAAAGAAATCTAAAACTCAATTTCGGTACTTCGAAATGGATATCTTTTTCGAGAAAACTTCCGATTACCCTGAACAGTACAGTTCCATACGTTTCCTTTCTCTTTGTCAAAACACGCAAGAATAGCGAAACGAAAAATAGGGCTGCTATGATTAAAATCCACAGTTTTATTGAAAATGGATAAAGCAAAGCTAGTTCGGATGATAGGGGCTTCGGTTTATCAGTCATGAAGGACATTTCACTGTAAAGGAAAGGACGACTGAAATGGACGACATGAGATACATCCTGAACCAAAGCAATGCCGCTCACTGCCAAATCGACTTCTGAACGCTTCACCATTCCAATGAGTCCAGTCCAGTTTCCATCGGGTAAAGGCTTGCCGATTTCATCATCAGGAGCTATTAGGACTCTGTAGGGAGCTTGGAAAATTTCCGACAGAATACGTATATGAAGAGCGTCGTAAACGTGCATCGGTTTTCCATCTTGCGTTATCGAGTAAACTTCGAATTCAGGCGCTGCAAGAGAGGCGATAGTAATGACACTCGGCGCACACTTTTCACTCATTTTTATGCTTTAGATATTTGACGTAGCAAGACCAGAATAATAATAGAAGAAGAAGGAGCGTATATGTTTTGGTTTCGGTTTATAAAATCCAGGAATGCCGGGAATAGGGTTGTAACTATGCTTCAATCTGATTGGTTGGCGACTTGTTGGCGAGATTTTTGAATCGTCTCGTCTCTCTGTCAATCAGTCAGCGAGGCAGCAACCACAACAAATAGCAATAAATGCACCGAGCATGGGTACCCTACTTTAAGCTTTTGAGTAGCAAAAATAGCTTTCGCTGGCAATTTACTAGAAGTGGTTTGTAAGCATTAGAGTACCAACGTGCTCCAAGACTAACTGTAGTCCTGTGAATAATGGTTTCAATAAAAGATTAAATGTATTATTAGACAAAATGATGCATTGTATTTTTAATCGAATTTTGATTCCTATTTAATTACAATTGTCTAAAAAGCATGTAAAATTTTACAAGAACTTGCTTGGCAAGAAAATCCTCTTTTCTGGAAGGGCTTGTTTATTAAAAATTATTTTGTTCCTAAATTGTGTAGGTAAATAAAGTTTAAATATCGAAACACGCAATTTTTCTCGAGATACTCTTTTTGTGTGACTGTTTTGCAGGGTTTTAAAATTTTAAACAGTTTTTTAAACAATCATTTACATACCATTAAGGATATCTAATGAGATATATATCTCAGTCGTAAGGAAGAAGCAATAGAAATAAAAACTGCTGTATACTTTTTAATTTTTCTATCTGTTTTAAATGTTTGCCATTTTACTACTATTAAAGAGTAGTACGTGTAACTATTTTGATATGGGATGAAATCTGCAAGGCAAAATTATGCTGTTCACCAAAGAAGTTGGTACGTATTCAATAAAAATTGAATTCTAGTCAGGGAACTACCTAAAAACAATGATCAGGAACACAACTGTTTCGGTAAAATTTGGTTATCTATCTAATCCTATTTTTGATTAAACTTATCCAAAGCCTGAATATTTCATTCTCCTCAATCTTCACTTAGTGTACTCGTTATCGAAGTTTCTTTCAAAATTGAATAATGTTTAAATAGTTAATTATTTTTAACTAAGAAGATTCTAAATACATTATTAAAAGTACGACGCAGTTTCAATCCGCGATTGTAATGAAATGCTCGCCCTCTGGTGGGCTAAGGTGAAATTACAATTAGCATGCATAGCTTTCGGCTTTCATCAGACGCCATTGCTTGCCGATGTTTAGTTTCACATATATTTATTGAATAAAAATGAATAAATCCGGTAAAAAAGATAACACATACTGTTGTGTGCTACAGTGTAACTCCAAAGGATCAAGAAATCCAGAATTAAGCTTCCATTTATTTCCAAATGACAAATTTAAAATTTCAGTTGCTTCGGCTAATGGAAGTAAAGAATTAATTAGATGATTTGAAGCTAATATTTGTTCGGCTTCAGTTAAATATCTACTTCCGATCGAACTTTGAATAAACTGAAATATTTTTTTCCAAAAGCAATCGATTTTCCACGATGTAATGGCGGAGAAATTATAGTACAAATATTAAGTAGAATAACAAAAAGAACAATAATAAATACACCTGGCTATTATATTTATTAACAACAAAAGCTGAAAAAGCGCCATCTATCGATCATTACAAACGCGGATAAGGAAATACTAGGAATCTCTAAAGAAGAAATAATTATGTCACATAATGTTGATAGGAAGTAGGATCCATTTTTAAATCAGCTGTTATGTCTTGTGATCAACAGGTGCAAACCCCGATACAAAATAAACAAAACATTCAATTGCACATATTTATACTCGAATTATGTACGTCAGTCGTACGGATGGGTGTCAACTTTCCAATAAGGGAAATGTTCATAGTTATTCAAATGAATAACAAATATTCAATACATATAATCTCTATCGATTAGTGTCATTAATATCTGTCCTGGATTCAACACATTCTCGATATATTGACCCTATCAATGTGAAATTTGAATGCGTATGACAAGAAATTTTATCAAGGTCCCCATCGTCATAGGTTATATATCCAAGTTTGTTTACATTTTGATGGTATTCCGAAGGTAAATTTAGAATTTAGGGTTCCGTTATTAAATATTTATTCTCAGAAGCGTTTATGCAAAAAGAAATTTCTGCGCACATGATATAATTAATCAACATTGCTATGAACGAATATCTCTCTTCTAAAAAAAAATCTATTGAACATGACGGTCCCTGGTTACAGCGTCTAGAATAAGCAGTGTAGAAAGTGGCGAATAAAATTGTACTAAAAAAATTAAGCCTGTCACCAGATGCCATTGTAATCGAAGCTAGTGTCACGACAACAAAACCGAGACTCCCTATTGGTTAATTATATGCTTAGATCACGTGATTAAACTGACGAAACTGGGAAAACCAGTCAGGTCTTCGATTTGAGCAATAGCTTCGATCACAGCGACATCTGGGTAAGCTTAATTTTTGTAGCATCATTTTAACATCACGGTTATAGGCGATTGCCACACTGTTTATTCTAAACGCTGTACCCTGGTTCTGTTTTCAAGGCTAGTGATAGCAGTTAAGTTTTTTGGCTAGCCCTGATAATTTATATCTTATTCTACTTTCATTAAAATAATATTCCGAAGGTAAATTTATAATTTATGCTTCAACCACGCTGAACATTTTTTTCTTTTTTTTTTTTTTTTTTCTCGCAAACATAACACATCAGCATGCAATTTAATCATTAATTAACATATCGTGAATGAAAAACTTCTCCTCTAGTAAAATAGGCATTATGCAATTGTACGAGTAATTAAACGACTACCTGATGGAGGGATAGGAGAAATTGGCATAAACTAAAACATAAAATTGGCAAAATTTAAGCAAAAACGATATTATTTTTAAATGCGTGTTTATCAAAAGTCACTGTAGTCATAGAAAAGAAGGCTAAAACTGCATAACTATTACATGGAAATTGAGTCAGATATAATTACCTTTCATATCGTTACTGTAAAATTAAATAAATGATCGAGCGTTTAGGGGGAAAAAAAGGTTTATTATAAATATATATTTTTACGATCCTATTTGGCTGAATTTTAATAAAAAATTTTAGAAGTATTGAGTTCCAAATAAACACATTTTGTTTTTTCTGGTACTATTTTAATCGGGTAGGGCTATTAGCACGAAAAAAAATTTAATCTCTATATTTAATATTCGCTTTTGTGAGGTATTAAAAGAGCTGGGAAATGGTGCTTATTTCATTTAAAATAACAGTCAGTTAATAGATATTGAGCGTTTGCCGAAAAATAGATAATTTCCATATTGAATCACGTTTATTGATTATTTAATTCATGTTAATGATGCTTTTCAAAAACAAATTAAATTCCGTTTTAAAAATAATGTTATGAATAAAGATTAACTCTATGCTGAATAAAGAATATTTTTACGCATAGGAATATGTCAGTACTGATAAGTATAAAGGATTTTAAGTCCATATTCTTGATTTTTCAGGAGACAAAAAATAAAGTTAAACTAACTAAAAACCAATGAGCAGAATCGATTAGGAAAAAGGGATTATGTTGGTTTATACGCTTTATACGATTCAGTGATTGTCAATCTTCATTTAATAAAGGGAAAAATTTAATTAAATATTTTATACCATACATGAATGCTAAATTTCTGACTTGAATCTTTTTTTACCAAAGGATTTTCTCAAAGACTAAATGACATGGATTTAAATCCTTTATACCAATCGATAGAGAATTTTTTTCTGGGTCTGACTATGTACTTAACTCAAAATCGACATTTTTGGACTTAAATCTTTTATACTTATCAGTACAGATATTATACAAGCATGCACCAAAGTTTTTTAAATCTCAACACCTCTGACGTTCCGACAATAATTAATACTGAGATGGTAACTTGTAACGTGTTTGCTAATTTATATCTTAGTATGATGTAAAGTTTACACGTTAATACACTTCAAATAATTCGAGTGGATAGACTGCAATGATAAATAATTTTTGTTTGTGTCCCTTAAAAAAAAAAAAAAAAAAAAAAAAAAAAACTTTAGTCTTACGTTTATAAAATTCTATACAGTTCGTGCGACTGTGACCTGTAACATACGTACCAACTTTCAGCTCATTCGAACATCATTTAGACATTATCGTGTTCATTCACACATGCACACATTCATACATGTATACATACATCAGCATAAAAATAGCAAAAATCCACTCAGAAGACCTCAAGATGTATAAATACACCAAAATATCGTAGTAGAATTTTTCATGATTACAATACTTTCTTCACGTATTGTATGTTCAGAAAGTGATTACATGATTGTAAAAATTCAAATTTTTAAGAAAAGGGGTAGAAGAAATAAAGTATTTTTTTCTTTTTGAACTATTTTATTTGTTATATATTATTATTATTTTGAGAGCATTCTAGTTTTGTTTGGGATTTCCAAATATTGCGTTTATGGCAGAAGCTACGATAGCGTCTAAACGCCTTATTAATCAGAGCAGAAAATTTGTACACATGTTATAGGTCACAGTTGAACGAACTGAATAGATTTTGGTGAATCTAGCACTTGCAGTTTTTTACAGGGACACAAAGAAAAATTCTTTATCATTATGGCCTATGGGGCAATATTTTTAAAAGTGTGATAGCGTCTAAAAGCCTTATTAATCTGAGCAAAAAATTTGTACACATGTTATAGGTCACAGTTGCACGAACTGTTTTGATTTTGATGAAATTAGCACTTACAGTTTTTTTTTACAGGAACACAAGGAAAAATCCTTTATCATTTTGGCCTATGGGACCTAATTTTCAAAAGTGCGATAGCATCTAAACGCCTTATTCAATTGAGCCGAAAATTTATATGAATAGTATAAATCACTGTTGCACTCACTATAAGCATTTTGATGAATCTAGCATTTATAGCTTTTTACAGGGACACAACGAAAAATTCTTTATCATTATGATCTATGGGCTCAAAGTTCAGTAGCGTTCAATAAAACATCGTGTAATATATGGGGAAAAATACTCAAACACTCTGTTATGGTTTTCTCTCTTTTGTTTGTTTAACAACTCCTCTTTCTTTACTTTATCTACAAAACTGTTAATGACTCAACGTTCGGAAGGTCGAGTGGAGTCACTCCAGATTTTTTTTTCTTTAAGTAATTTTGGGCAGGAAGGCACATAATCAAGTTAAAATAAATTAAAATTGTGAACATAATCGTATCATAAAGTTTTTTTTTTTTTTTTGCAAGTTTAGTTTTTTCTCTCTTTGTACTAGCTCTCACAGTTTGATGGAACAAATTATCCATATCTGCAGTGAGTGTAAAATATGATGGTGCTAAACTTCGGTTCGTATTTTATTCTATTTTATTCTATTTATTTATTTATTTTTACTTTCTTCTACATTCAATAGAAGAAAGTATTGGATTCGTAAAGATTTTCAGCCTCGGGTTTTTGATGGATTTACACATTTTGAAAGCTGTAAAACACGATTTGACCATTTTTAGAAAATGTCTGTCTGCGTGTGTGTGTGTGTGTGTGACAAAATTTTGTGGCAACTGTATCACGGGTACTACTCCACAGAATTTCATACAGATTAGTATGTAGTTATACATTGGCATAAATTAGTGCCTATCCACTTTTGGAAAAATTGTCCAACATCTTGCGTTGCCATCCCGCTTTTTCTAAATTTTTAACATGGTGGTATAGGACAAAATTTTGTATAAATGTGCATAAAGAGAATTATTTTTTAATAATCATTATGAAATTTACAAGAATTATTTATAATAGAGATAGTCAGCTGGGAAAAACTAGTATGTTGTGGCCACCACATGACTTTCTTCTATATTTTCCTATACAAATTCACTCAGTAAAAATAATTTATTAAATTTATTATTTAAAAAAATTATCTTCCATGATAATGCGGACGATTTCCATGTCAGAGAAGTAATATAACACTAAATATCCAAAAGAAGTCACTTTTATTCTCAATATTACATTTAAAAAATAATGTTAAAAATGACAAAAATCGATAACTGTATTTTAAATTATCGCAGATCGATGGTTCAACCATTCGTTTTAAAGGTCTTGGCAAGCTCTTTTGAAAGACATCCAACACGAAAATTTAGTCCCCTCGGGGGGGGGGGGAGGCGAGGCTCCTACATACACATTTTTTTTCCCCAGTTGACTATGTCTATTACAAACAATTCTTTTAAATTCCATAATGATTATTAAAAATTAATTCCATTCCCTTTATGTACATTATACGAAATTTTGTCCTATATCACCATGTTAAAATTTTAGAAAAAGCGGGATGGCAACGCAAGCTGTTGGACAATTTTTACCAAAATTTGATAGGCACTAGTTTATGTCAATGTGTAACTACATACCAATTTGTATGAAATTCTCTGCTGTTGTACCTGAGATAAGTTGCCGCAAAATTTTTTCACACACGCATGTTCTACAGCTCTCAAAACATATAAATGTATCAAAAACCAGTGGTTGAAAATTTTTACGAATCCAATACTTTCTTCTATTGAATATAGAAGAAAGTAAAAAAATTGTGTATGTAAGAGCCTCACCTCCCCCGCTGGGAAGGGAAAGGGGGGGGGGGGGTTGCACCTGGTGAGGAGTAAATTTTTATGATGGGTATCTTTCAAAAGAGCTCGCCAATACCTTTAAAACGAATGGTTGAACCATCGATCTGCGATAATTTAAAGTTATCGATTTTTTTCATTTTTAACCGAAAAAAAAAAAAAAAATCTTTTTTTAAATGTAATATTGAGAATAAAATTGATTTTTTTTTTTTTTTTTTTTTTTTTTTAGTGTTGTACTACTTCTCTAATATGGAATTCGTCTGCATTATCACGGCAGATAATTTTTTTAAATAATAATTTTAATAAATTATTTTTACTGAATGAATTTGTATAGCAAAATATAGAAGTGTGGTGGCGGCCACAACATACGAGTTTTTTTTTCTTTCGATTCAAAGCGTTTCACTGACAGTATTTTTATAGCACATGCACAAGCATTTTTTACCCACAATTAAAAAACTAATGAAAATTTTGAAAATTTCTATGGATATAATTTTAAGTTGGGTGAAGACCTAAATTCCTGCCAAGTGCCGTTGAATTTCGCCCAGCGGTTCTCGCGTGATACCCGGACAAAAATAGCGACATACAGACACGATGACACACAGGCAAAATTTTCTGAAGTAATTTTTGGCTTTCATGGTGCGTAAAACGGGCAGATATCGCTTTTTTTTTTTTTTTTTTTTTTTTTTTTTTTGTTAAGTGCATGATTTATCTCAGAGCTGAGGAAAAACAACTAGCATTGTTTAAAAGAACTTTTGGACATTTTTTTTTCAATTTCCTACGGAACCATGAACTTTCCAAAGAAAACCCAAAATTTATATGAACTTTCAGTAGAAAGAACTCAGAAATTCCTTTTTTATCACTTCACTTTGCGACCTGTCTTCTTTTACTTTATCGTTATTGAGAACTGCTTTTATTTTCTGCTTTACTTTTTACATAGCACTTTATTTTCGTCTGTATACATAATTTAGAACTTTTATGTGTATTTTTATGTAATAATAAACTTTCATTTACTAAGGTATTTACTTTTAACGTACGTTTAATATTAAAATTTTATTAAAAAATTTGATTTGTTTGTTTGTTTGGTTGGTTGGTTAAATAATAGCAAACTTAAAAGAAAACTAGTATGTTGTGGCCACCACATGACTTTCTTCTATATTTTCCTATACAAATTCACTCAGTAAAAATAATTTATTAAAATTGTTATTTCAAAAAAATTATCTTCCATGATAATGCACACGTTTTCCACATTAGAGAAATAGTATAACACTAAATATTCAAAAAAAAGTAGATTTTGTTCTCAATATTATTATTATTATTATTATTATTATTATTATTATTTATTTATTTATTTATTTATTTATTGTTAAAAATTAAAAAAATCGATAACTTTATTTTAAATTATTGCAGATCGATGGTTCAACCATACGCACAGGAGTCTAAATCTCGAACTTTCCATGGGTTTCTCGGTAGAAACTGCGCCAGGTTCATCGCCAAAAGGTATAAATAGAAGTAAGCTGTCTTCTGCAAGAGAATGAAGTCACTGCGAGTCAGTGTTGTTCAGAGAGTTCTTCTGAGCGATTGCACTTCAGAGATTGTTCTCCAAGCGACTGAACTTTCTCCGTGAGCTACATAGCTCTGGAGTATTTGACGCTTTTTGTTTTACTCGGGTGAAACAAGTCACTATTTTCTTGGACTGTTCCAGGATTTTCGTTGAATAGTGACTTTTGCGCGGTACGAGTAACACTGTTTCCAGAGTATTCGAAGAATTAACATGACTACTGGATTGTTTTAGAGAATATTCGTTGTAAGTACAGTGTTGTTGCACAGACTCGAAAAGTTATGTAGAATAAAGTGACTTTCGACTACAATTTGTCTGACTCTTTACGAATTACTTTCTCACCCAAGAACAAGTTTTCCTTAATAATATTGATGATGGCTTCTGAATATTTGTTGGCGATATCTTCTGGATATGTATTGATGATGGCTTCAGGATATTTGTTGGCTATATCTTCTGAATATGTATAAATGATGGCTTCTGAATATTTGTTGGCTATATCTTCTGGATATGTATTGATGATGTCTTCTGAATATTTGTTGGCTATATCTTCTGAATATGTATTGATGATGTCTTCTGAATATTTGTTGGCTATATCTTCTGAATATGTATTGATGATGTCTTCTGGATATTTGTTGGCTATATCTTTTGAATATGTATAAATGATGGCTTCTGAATATTTGTTGGCTATATCTTCTGGATATGTATTGATGATGGCTTCTGAATATTTGTTGGCTATATGTTCTGGGTATAGCCAACAAATATTCAGAAGCCATAAAATAAATTTAAAATGTCGGCGTTGCTAAACAGTCAAATTAGAAATAAAATTACGGTTAATTGATCTCACTCCAGTTAAATGGCTGTACGACCGTTTGTTTAGGCATGTTCAAATCTTTGCAAATTACGGTCTTTCTAAGAGTACGAAGTTTGAGAGTAAAATATGAGGTTGATAGATTATTATTTTACGGAAAATTTTTACAGTGTGGCCGTATTGCGGACTGATTGGTCACTTTCCAACTGTACGTACTTGTTGTATCATATAAATTTCAAAGTTCTTTGTCTATGTTATCGACAGACAAAAGGACTGAAAGGCATACAGATAGACTAATTGAATTCATAATAACTCTTAAACATTGATGGAACATGTTGAAAATACTTAACGCAAAAGAAAATGCAGTTCTTAGATTCTAATTGCAGCTGTTAATGTATCTGAATATTTTAGTGTAGCTTTGTAAATCTAAAGAATAACCATATCATATTCTATACAATATATTATTTTAGCCTATTAACAATAAATGTCAATTTCTTTATGATTTTTACAGTAGAAAGTTATTTAAATATGATTTATAAAAATGTCTGCCTTAAAACGCAATGCATCGGAATGTTTTTGAGTGTTCCTTGTACACAAACTAGATGTAAAGGTCCTACTAATGCCCTTCTAAATAGTGAACATTCCATAGTGAACTTGAATAACATATATGTTTAATTTCAGGAAATATTTACGGAAGCTGAGGGCGGGCAGACGGACAAATAGAAAAATGGACAGTCGGACAGACAAATAAACAAACTGAAATCCTATTCACACTTAAAAATTGTCAGAAATTGTTAAAACCGCTTAAAGTAAACTAAAATTCAATTGCAGTAAATTTTCAATGATAGTACTTATTGTAACTGAATATTTTTGTGCGCCCCTGTAAACCTAATGTTAATCATACAATATTCTATTGAAAGCATTCTTTTGTGCCTATGAATCACATATCTCAATTTCATTAAGATTTGTGCAAATTAATTAAAATTTCGTTCATAGAAATATCTCTCACTGAATGTAGTGCTTTGGAATATTTTCGGGTGTAAATGTACACAAACCAGTGGTGTTATTTATTCTATTTGTTTTATAGAAAACATCCGATAGTGAACTTGAATTATATATGTCAATTTCATTAAGATTTGTGTAAAGTAAAGGTATTAAAATATATAGTTTATTGAAATATTCTCTCGTAGAACGCAATGCTTCAGGATACTTTCCGGGTGTCCCTGTACACAAACCAGTAGAGGTATTCACTCCACTTTCAATAGGGAACGTCCGATAGTGAACTTGAATAACATATATCAGTTTCAAGAAATTCCACGAATATTTAATTGAATTAAAGAGCAGACAGGTAGACAAACCGAAGTCATTAACACTTTTCAACCTTGTTCGAAAGTGTTAATTAGTATTCAAGGCTGACTTTCACATGAGACCTCACAATGGATTCTTCATTAAAATAGGTGAGTTTAAAGACGGAAACTTTACAAAAATCAGCTACTTTAAAAAGGTTCTTAAAAATATTAAAGCGAGAAAACTTTTTATTCTGTCAATTAGCCGAAAAAGTGGTGGAGTTATTGAAACCACCCACTTGCCACAGGGGAGCAACTTCATATATAAATTTTCAGTCCTAATAATTAAGGCTGTACATCAGTCAGATAGCTCCCTTTCTCCCTTCCCATGTTATCCAATGGAATTTTCGGTGCTTTGTTTTTATAAAAATATCTCATTCAAAAATGAAATTTTTCAAATTCTGTTTTTTGAATATTATTACTCTTTGAACAGTTGCCTTTTAGCTTAATGAGCAAACTTTCGAAAAAATTAATGTAAATATTTTATTTCAATAATTATGGACTCTGAGTTTGGATCTCTAAGTAAAATATTTAAATTTATTTTTTAGAAAAATTGCTCACTAAGCTAAAAGACGACTTGTTCAAAGAGTAATATTCAAAAAACAGAATTCGAAAGAGTTCATTTTTGAATGAGATATTTTTATAAAACGAAGCAACGAAAATTCCATTGGATAACATGGGAAGGGAGCTATCTGACTGATGTACAGCCTTAAGCAAAAATTTTGCAAATTATGCATTCAAATATTCAAAACAGAATACTTATCATTTAACATCTTTCACTACAACTTACACTGAATATTCTTCAAAAATAATTATCTTTTATATAATACTAGCTGTTACCCGCGACTTCGTTCACGTGGAAATTTTGATGTGTATGTGTGGGAACTGACGGTTTGATCATAATATGTAATGAAATGAAACCTTATCATTGTGGTGCTGTGCAAAACAGAGTCTGATAAAGTACACTCAAAAAAATTTTTAACTCATTGAAAGCCAAAATAAAATGCCAAAATAAATAAATAAATAAAAAGTTATCGCCAACATGGCGATAAAAATTTAAAATTCGTCCATAGGGATTCTGTACTAAAACAGTACTGCGTTGTGGAAGTATAAAAACTGGGTCGTCAATTATGAATTTTATTTCGAAACCTTTCTTTGTATGATTTTAGTTTACTATTGCACAATATTAATCTGGTTCTAATAATAATTTGGTGACTGGTTAATTAAAATTTAACTATGTGGTGAAATTCATATAATATTTATGAGTTTAATTTTTTTTTTTTTTTTTTTTACAAATAAATGATTTTTTTTTTATTCATTTCCCGGCGAATTGTTGAATAATATTTTAGTTCTTAAAAATTTTGGACGGCTTTGCCCATTTCGCTGTCAAACTCTTTTCTATATACTTTATGAAAAAAAAAAAAACTGAAATCGGTCAAAAGCTTGCTTTGTGTTCCCGCTGCCTTAGGCAGCGCCTTGTTCGTCCTTGCAATCTCCGGTGCCTGTCCCTATTGCCTGCGACAATGGCTTACCCGTGGGCTTCCATTTGGTTGCTTATCATACATAACAGTTTCGATACGGACAGTATCGAAAAATTTGAAGTAACTCTTTTATATCTGAATCTCAGTTACATATGAACAACATTATATGTGATGTACATAATATTTGCTCTCAAGTTATTTCCTATATTTATTTGATTTAATCAATCAACCATAGAATGACAGCAATTTCAAGCCACATATAATATTACAATATGCTATGATCGGCAACTTCTATCGCATGAGACAATTATTATTTTGTGGTTATATATACTTCATGCTTAGTTAATAGTAGTTGGTATATAGAAAAATAAATAAATTAGTATGTAAACTTGATCATGGTACAGCCTTAATGCCCTTGGCGACTTTTAAACTTTTGTTGCCGTTTTAGACCAAAATATAATTTATGCGATTATTGTTCCTATACGCAAGCGAAGTGTGACGTCACTGACCGTCCGTGGATGCAAGAAAATTATTTCCTATGTCAATCGCCCATTGGATTTTTTGTAAAAAATGATTAAAAATCGAAGAAAATTATTTCCCGATTTTAATCCCCATATTTGGGTACACATATGTATTAGTTATCATGTGCATGTGTTAGATTGAGTTATTTTGCTGTCAAATTGACAAAATTTTAATTTTAAATTTCAAAACTTTGTCGTTCTTGGCGCTTATTGTATTTGGTGATCAAAAACATAATACGAAAATATACATGCCAGATGTATATTTTCGTAATATGCATTGTACGAAATATTGTTTCATATTATTCATTACTGTCTTAAAATAAGTTGTTAAAATAACCATGATTTTTGAAAGGAATTAAATTATGTTCGCCAAATAATTTGGCGATATTTTTTTTTTCTACCAAGGATGACCGATATCAAATCTATTCCGCTACAACATATTAGTATCTTATATCAGATACTTTATTTAGACATTTGTAAACAAATTTGACTTCAAATTATGATAGAATATTTATCATTTCCCTTTTAATCAGTATATTAGTTGGATATTTATTGTGTTAATATCATCCTTTGAAATTAAATGTTTGTGTTTTCAATCGAATATGGAAGTTTGCCATTTTTTTTCTAGAGTTTTGAAATTAAAAATTCAAATTTTGTCAATTTTACAACAAAAATAACTTAATCTAATGCATGGACATGATAACTAATACATATCTATACCTAAATATGCGGATTAAAATCGGGAAATATTTTTCCTCGATTTTTAATAATTTTTTACAAAAAATCCAATGGGCGTTTAACATAGGAAATATTTTTCTTGCATCCACGAACGGCCAGTGACGTCATCACTTCGCTTGCGTATTTCTTTCTATCTTTTCCTTGGCGAAAAATGTCCGATCTACTTCAGCATCAAAATTATAAAAAATTGTCAAGAATTATCAATAAGAAAATACCTTTACCATAATGCTGAATTAACTTTTATGCCAAGCGTGTTTCATCCGCCATACTAAAAAAAAAAAAATCTGAAGTTGAGGTATATAAAAAAAATGCTGTGAAATAAAATTCAGAAGAAATATGTTAGATTTGTAATATTACTATTTTATTTTAAAATTATAATGTGTCATTTTCTCATCGACCAATTTAACATTTAGTAATTTCTTATTTTTCGCATGAAAGCATATTTCATTTTATGCTGAAAACAATAAATAAATATATCTCGTAAACTTTTTTTGGCAACAATTAAAAATTTAAATGGCTTATATTAAGTCAATATAAGTCAATAAGTTTATTATTTTCATATTTTAATTAATTTTAAAGATTTTTTCAATTTTTTTTTCCTAAACCATCCCTGACCTATAAGGAAAAAAACAAAAAAAGAATGATCGAAATCGGTCAAGCCGTTTACGATTTTATAAATAACATACAGACAAACATTCATTTTTATATATATAGATTTTCATTTATGCAAAATATAAACTACTTTAACTTGACCTTATAAAAAATCAAAAAATATAAATAAGTGAGTAAATATAATTCATGCATTTTTAGATGGGGTATCCAGTGATTTTTTTTTTTTTCATGTACGCAAAACGTATAGACGTGCGTGATACTGGCTGCTGCAGTACAAAATTTTGCATATTTTTGAAATTCATGCATTTTAAGTACATTTTTGTACTGCAGCAGCCAATATCACGCACGTCTGTACGTTTTGCGTACATGAAAAAAAAAAAAAAAAAAAATCACTGGATACCCCTATCTCAAAATACATGAATCTGAAACATATGCACAATTTTGTACTGCAGCAGCTAGTATTGCGAAGGTCTGTACGCTTTGCGCACGTGAAAACCAAAAAACATCACTGGATACCTCTATCTCAAAACGCATGAATCTGAAACATACACACAATTTTGTACTGCAGCAGCCAGTATTGCGAGCGTTCGCACGCTTTGCGTACATGAATTTATGATCGATTAATTTATAAAAGAACTTTGAAATTGTTTATTTTACACTTTAACGGTCTGTCATTAGTTATTTCATAGAATAACTAGGTAAAGTATGGAAATTTTTATCTATTATATACTGTATCTGACTTATCTAGTTATTTCATGAAATACCTAGTTATTCTATGAATTATGCACTTTAACGGTATATATATATATATATATATATATATATATATATATATATATATTGTTCTAAATCATTTTAGTTTTTATTTTACTTCTTTTTGCTTCATGTAGTCAAAATTTAACCGACAAAATATTTAAAAATAGTTGAGGAATTATTACTTGTTTTTAAATTTAGGTCTTTTAAAACTTTAACTTTTCTTTATAAACACTTTTAAACTTTGTTGGGAAATGATGAAAAAAAAAAGTATTTTATTATTTATTATAATGTGAAACATGAGAAAAATTATTTAAAAAACAATTTATTTCGGTCATAGCACTGTCGAGTTACTTAATAATGATGATACTTTGCCGAAATAAAATTTTAAATGTCAAAATAGCAATAAAGTGCCAAACATAGCAATCTATCGGTTCATATCACGTGGTTCATATTCCACGGAAAGCTAATCCTTTATCCACTGAAACAGAACTTTACTGTATTTATCTCGTTGATTTTCAATCATCACTGAAAGTTTGAAATACATTTTTAGAAAAACTTTTTCCACTTAATATCAGAGTTGCCAACTTTTATAATTTAGTCCGGAGCATAGCCTCGCCTTTATTTCACACCACTTTATTTTTCTTCAATATATAATTTATTTTTTTGTTTTATACTACCATAATATAAGAATAAAAAATTACGTAAAAAAAAAAAAAAAAAGAAGTATGAAAAAAAAGACGGAACTAACAATTCTCTGAAATAAATTAAGATTCATATTGACAGAGTGGGCAGCTTTCATAAATTTCAAATAATACAAATATTCATTTTTTTTACTGTATTTCTTATTCACGGCATCGTTTCAGCAATGAAATTATTATTTTTTTTTTTCCAAAGTATAATTAGTATGAATTGAACAATGTTACGATAACGATCAATAATATAATATGGAAACTGGATATATTTTTGAGCACGCTAAGCAATTAACCAACTTTATTATTATTATTAAAAAGGCTTGTTTAATTTCCTCCACTTTTAACATCTCTGAAAAGCGAAAAACAGAATATGGAGATTAAATATTTTTCGTGCAAGCTAAATAATCCAAATGAAATGTGTTTGTCCTTGCTCTTTAAAAATACAAAAAAAAAAAAAAAAAAAAAAAAAAAATGTTTATTTGGAGCTCAATATTTTTAAAATTATTTCGTTTTAATTAAAATTCAGATAAATATAGTGGTGAAAATAAATATCTATAACAAATTTTTCCTTTTCCAGAACACCCTATAATTTACATAATATTGAGGTGGCGATGAAAGATAATGAAATTTCCGTTCAATAAAAATGCATTTAGCTTCCGTTTCTATAAGCACAGAAATACCCGCACTTGAAAGTAATTTTGCCTCTACTTAAAATCTGGTTTGTTTACATCGTGAAATTTTCACTTATTTTTTCACCAGATTGTTGTTTTTTACTAACAATTTCCCTCTCTTTTAATGAGGGCAGAAATTTTTAGCTCATGATATTTTGCATAATTATTTAACTTTGGAATAATATTTAAATGTGAGTAGAATGAGATATAAAATTAGGACGATCCAGCATTTATGATAGTAGGACACGCAGTTGTGTCCACGACAACTTTTAAATTTACTTATGAAATACTGTTAACATGCAAGCAAAAAATGATTAAAATTAGAAACTAAACATGATTTTTATTTCCATTACCCTACTACCGTAGGTAATGGAAGTATCGTATTCGGTCTGAAAATTCGATATCGGGTTTTCACCTAATTTACACGTTTTAAGGTCCCCTGAGTCCAAAAAAGTGGTTTTTGGCAATGGGTCAGTGTGTGTGTGTATGTGTGTCTATGTGGAGAATCTTCTGACTATTATAGCTCAGAAACTAATAAAGATAGAGCTACGAAACTTTAGAATTGAAATACGTCTGGTGTACAGATGAAATTTCCAAATTTTGGTGAAAATTGAAAAACCTGAAGTGGGACATCGGAAACCGGAAGTCCGTATCTCAAAAACGGCTCTAACGATTTTCTTCAAACTTGCTATATAAACACTCTGTTAGATGTCCTTTCGAATGATATAGTTGGTTAGTTCAGGAAAATTGATAGGCGTCCTGTATAAATAGCTCAATTTCAGGCCTCGCAAAGGCGTTCCTTTAGAAACGGTTGTACGGATTTTTTTTTTTTTTTTTTTAACTCTCTATGTAAACTCTGTTTTATATGTCTTTGTACGTGATCAAGTTTCTCTTACTGGAAATTTTAAAAAAAGCATGTAATACCTCAAAAAAAAAAAAAAAAAAAAAAAATGCATATAATACGTATAATATTGGGTAATGGAAGTCGTGTGGTTGTTTCACACCAGATTTTTTTCAAACATGAATACATGAATTGTTTATTATTTACAATTGGTCAAGAACTAATTCGAAATCTTTATATCAAGAGTCAAAAATTGCTTTACTATGTATTATTACTACGTACTATAAATTATGTAATATAAGTAATATTATACAATTTATTCACAGATTTGTAGATAAAAGATTGCATTATCCGTAAATCATCACATAGGAGAAAAAAAAAAAAAATCTGGTGTGAAACAACCACACGACTTCCATTACTTACTATTACATGTATTATATGCATTTTTTGGAGATAATATGATCAGGAGACATAAAACTGACCTAACAAATTAGACACCCAAAAATTTTCTGATAAGAGAAAGTTTATAGCAAAAAGAAAAAAATCGATTTAGATATTTTTCTAAACATTAATTTTCGACATCTAAAACTGATCTACGTAAACAGGATGACTGTTAACTTTCCTTTAATTACCAAGTAATACTTAAGAAAGGATATCTAAAATGGATTTCTGTAACAATTTAAAAAAAAAATCATTGAAGCCGTTTTTGAGATACAGGACTTTTGCCAAAACTTGGCATACTCATTTACTGACCGGAAAACAATAATTACATACAAAAGGATATTTAAAAGGCAGTTAATAGGGCAAGTTTGAAAAAAAAAAAAAAATCCGTGCAGCTGTTTTTAAAGGAACGCGCTTGTGAGACCTGAAATTGAGCTATTTATACAGGACGCCTATCCATTTTCCTGAACTAACCAACTATATCATTCAAAAGGACATCTTATAGAGTGTTTATATAGCAACTAAGCAGAAAATCGTTAGAGCCATTTTTGAGATACAGACTTACGGTAACACTTACGGTTTTCCAATTTTCATCAAAATTTGGAAAATTTATCTGTACACCCATAATTCTGAAGTTTCGTAGCTGTATCTATATTAGTTTCGGGGTCGGAGATATAATAGTCAGAAGAACACACACACAGAGAGATAGAGAGAGAGACAGACATTTTCTACAAATGGTCAAATTATGTTCTAGATCTCTTAAAAATCCGTCGAAAAACGGAAGTCGAAAATTTTTACGAATCCAGTACTTTCTTCTATTGAATATAGAAGAAAGTAAAAAACTATTTTATTTTTAAATAAACTTTAAATAAACCATAAGCTTTTAAATATTTATTAACTTTAAATTATAAATGTTAGAAGAAAATAAATTACTTAAATTTAATTTTAATAAGTATAGTTTTAACTAAAATAAAATATAATTCAGCATTTAATAAAAGAGAGCGTGGAACTTAATAATTTATTGAGTGTTGAGAAAATAATTTGTATTTTTTATTTTATAAATTAAGGGGCTCTGCCCCCTGCTCGCTCCGCTCACCAACCCACGAGGGTGGCTTCGCCTCTCCCTGACTCGCTTCACTTGTTAATCCCTGCGGTGCTCTGCCCGCCTATTCGCCTTTCACTGAATAAGAATATTAACAGTGCATAACACAAGAGAAAATCAGAATTTTTTTTAATAAAAATCCGCATATTCAATGTCAAATTGAATTACATAATGTTTAATACCACATTATTATAATATATTTTTTCAATGAAACATTATGCAAAAAAAAAGCTTTTTTTTTTTTTAGAATAGAGGGGAAAAAAATAATAATATCTAGATAATTTTACTATACAGCTTTAGTGTATGTGACTCCTTAGACTTTTAAATTTTTGACCCTATTTGGCGATGATTTTTTTGGTATATTTACTTATATATATATATATATATATATATATATATATATATATATATATAAACAATAACTGTTTCTTCTAATGCTTATACATTTTACTATTCAATTGTTTTAGTTAATTTAGGGCAGTATGTAATACTCTCTATATATTTCTAATGTACAGGTAGGTAATCATTTTACATATTCAAAAATATCTGAAAAGAATTTTGTTTGGCGTATGTATGTCTCTCTGGTGAATTGTTTGACTAACTATTCTTCGTTCTCGTTCTTTGCTTCTACAATCAAAAGGAATATATTATTTTATATATATAATTTTAATTTGAAAAATCTCCTGCATCTTCAAGTTTTAATTCTTTTCTACCTACTTCTTAAAATAACGAAGGATAAAATTTACTCGATTCTTTATCAGAGTTTTAGGTGATGAATTTTTTCTTGCCATAATTAGAAATAGGAAATACGTATTTTTTTACTTCCTTATACAAAGTATAAGGAAGTATAGTAATCCCGATTTGCGAAATGGATTTTGTATTTCACATTGCTCGAAAACGAATGATCGCTGGATGTTGCCAATTTATACGTGTGACTGTCATGATGTCTAGTTGCACACCTGCAAATGTCGTCTTAACACGAGATCTCGTTTTAGAGATATAAGGGATTTTACACGATTTTTCGTGACGTCTGTATGTGTGTGTGTGTCTGTCTGTGTGTGTGTATGTCGCATAACTCAAAAACGGTTGGACGTATAAAGTTGCGAATTGGTACATAGGTTTGTTATAACATCTAGTTGTGCACCTCCCTTTTTGGACTTTGTATGATTTTCAGTTTTGGCGATATTTAGGAAAATTAGGTTCATAATGACAAAAATGCACAGGTTTCGGCCATTAAGTACCAAAGAACGGTTTAGACAAATCTTGCAATTTAACTGACTTCACGACTAGCTAGACATTTGAAACTTTCATAAAAGCTCAGAACACGTTGACAATGCATTTTTTAAATATTTTTAGCCAACTGTTTCCGATACCTGCTGCCTTCAGCAGCGTTTATGCGATTCAACAGAAAATCTATTTAACTAACTTCCCGACTAGCTAGACATTTAAAACTTTCAGACTAGATCAGAACACGGTGAAAATGCATTTTTTAAATACTTTTAGCCAACTGAGTAGGGTCCCTGCTGCCTTCGGCAGCGTTACCAGTACAAATCTTGGAATCGATTTTTAACTAACTTCCCGACTAGCTAGACATTTAAAACTTCCGGAAAAGCTCAGAACACGGTGACAATGCATTTTTTAAATATTTTTAGCCAATTGTTTCGGGTCACTTCTGCCTTCGGCAGCGTTTATATGGTTCAACAGAAAATTCATTTAACTAACTTCCCGACTAGCTAGACATTTGAAACTTTCACAATAGTTCAAAACACGGTGAAAATGCCTTTTAATACTTTTAGCCAATTTTTTCGGGTCCCTCATGCCTTCGTCAGCGTTACCAGTACAAATCTTGCAATCGGTTTTTAACTATCTTTCAAAAAACCTCAGAACACGATGATAATTCATTTTTTTTTTAAATATTTTTAGTCAATTGTTTCGGGTCCAATGTCAATGTTTTTTGACATTATGTATATTTCTAAAAGTGTATAAGGAAGTCATGTGGTGCCCACATCAGATTTTTTTAATATGTGGTGAAAAAGAAAAGATAAATCTACTTTAACAAATTCTTTAAAAAAATTGCAAAAAAAAAAAAAACTTTTTGAATTATAACACGTAGGGTATTAGACCCAGTGCAAAGCTCTTTTTAGGAAACTTGGCATATTACATTAGACACAGCATACGGCGATCAGAAAGCAAAAATATTAAATATTTTACGAAATAAAAAGAAATAAGTTTTTAACTTTGCACAAGCTTTTTAAAAATTTCATTTGAATAACTTAACAGCCAAACATATTGACACGGAACTTCTTGTAAGAAAACCCGAAACAAATAGTGTAAAAAAAAACCAAAAAAAAAAAAAAAGTAAGTTATAGAATGGGCTGAATTTCAGTTCCTCTCTCTCTCTCTCAAAAAAAAAAAAAAAAAAAAAAAAAAAAGGAAGAAGAAGGGGGTAAGTTGATAGGGGGTTTTATCAATACTTATTTGTAATCAGCGAACACTGTTTTACTACTGGGCATTGATTAAATCAAAATAAAAATGTGAGTAAAACCCTTTATAGTTCAGCTTTTTTACTTTTTTCTATATTCAATAGAAGAAAGTATTGGATTCGTAAAAATTTTCGACCTCGGGTTTTTGATGAATTTACACGTTTTGGGAGCTGTAGAACACGATTTGACCCTTTTTAGAAAATGTCTGTCTATGTCTGTGCGTGTGACAAAATTTTGTGGCAACTGTATCTCGGGAACAACTTCACAGAATTTTATACAAATTGGTATGTAGTTGCACCTTGACATAAATAAGCGCCTGTCCACTTTTGGTAAAAATTGTCTTACAGGTTGCGTTGCCATCCAGCTTTTTCTAAATTTTTAACATGGTGATATAAGACAAAATTTTGTATAAATGTGCATAAAGAGAATTATTTTTTAGTAATCATTATGAAATTTACAAGAATTATTTATAATAGAGATAGTCAACTGGGAAAATTTTTTTGTATGTGTAGGAACCTCGCCACCCACCCTGGGGGGGGGGGGGGAGTCCTCCCTCGATGGGAGTAAATTTTCATGAGGGGTATCTTTCAAAAAAGCTCGCCAATACCTTTAAAACGAATGATTGAACCCCCGATCTTCGATAATTTAAAATAAAGTTATCGATTTTTTTCATTTTTAACAAAAATGAAAAAAAAAAAAAAATTAATGCAATATTGACAATAAGATTGACTTTTTTTGGATATTTAGTGTTATACTACTTCTCTAATATGGAAATCGTCTGCATTATCATGGAAGATAATTTTTTTAAATAAAAATTTTAATAAATTATTTTTACTGACTGAATTTGTAAAGGAAAATATAGAAGAAATTCATGTGGTGGATTTTAAAGATTTTTTAAAAGAATGCTTTTTTATCGGCGTTCTAAAAAGCAGTAAATAAGACGAAATTTTCTGTACTCAAACCAATTAAAAGATCAGAAGCATGTTATTATATAGCATGGATGCAGTCATTCATGAATGCTTTTGATATTTTAATTGGTTTGAGTTCAGAAAATTTTGCCTTATTTTACTGCTTTTTAGAACGCCGATAAAAGAAAGCATTCTTTAAAAAAAAAAAAAAAAAAAATTTTTTTTTAATTAAAACTAAAAAAACAGAATATAAAGATTTTAAAACTTCTTAACACACCATAAATTTTAAGCCAGCACAACCGGTTTCGAAAGGACGTAGCCTTTCTTCATCAGGTGCAAAAAAAAAAAAAAAAAAAAAAAAACCACGTGCCTTGGAGGCAAAAGCAAGACTGAAAGCAGGGCAAAATCCAGAGAAGGGGGGAACAACACAAACAACCAATAGGAAGCATCATGCAGGACCAACCAGAGAGGAACACACACACACAAAAGAAAAAAAAAATATGGTGTGTTAAGAAGTTTTAAAATCTTTATATTGATTGTACACCAGTTTTAAATTTAGTTTTAGTAAAAAACAGAAATTAAAACCTAAAACCGAAATGAAGCAGTACGCGAAGGTTTTGAAATCTTTCAAATACAGTAAAATTTTTCTGATATTCTGAGTTACCTATAGGCCCCTCCCCAGGAGTTACTCACAGTTCACTCATGTCATGACTTTCATGGGTCACTCATGGTCACCGATATTCATGGCGATGACCCTTGAGTCAAAATAGAGCAAAAAAGTGGCTCGATGACAGACAACCCAGGTGAATAAAAAAGCATTCTAAAAAAATAGTAACAAAAAAATACAATTTTGTAATCCTTAAAAGCGTCCTGAAAAGTAAAGTACACTGCATTTAGCAAAACATTCGCGAAAACACTAAGAAATATCAAGTCAAACATATTTATAAATAATCTGGTGTGTCACTCACACGACTTTCTCGTACCCTGAAATTTCATACTATAAATACAGGTTGGAGATTAAGAGGTAAGGAGATTAAGAGGTAAGCACTGTTATGTAAACCTATGTTAAACAATTCAAATTAAGCTTCGGAAGAGTTTTATATGATAATTAATTCTGTGTGAGGGGGGCTACCGCCTCCCTCAACCCCCCGTTTCATTAATGCACCTACATTTATATTTAATTTAATTTGGTTATTAAAAAATAATTCGGTTTTTAAAAAATAATTTCTTAAAATTATTTCAACAAATTATCTTTTCTGATAATGCAGACGATTTCCATACTAGAGAAGTACTATAACACTATATATATATATATATATATATATATATATATATATATATATATATATATATATATATAAATAAATAAATAAATAAAGATGAATTTAATCTCAATTTACATTTTAAAAAAAGTTAAAAATGAAAAAAATCCATAGCTTTATTTTAAATTATCGCAGATCGATGTTTCAACCATTCGTTTCAAAGGTATTAGCGAGCTCATGAAAATTTACTCCCCTCGAGGGGGGACAGCGAGGCTCCTACATACACAGATTTTTTTTTTCCCAGTTTACTATCTCCATTACAAGAAATATATATTCGTTTCATTTGGTTTAGTGCAGTCTATAGATGTTAAACTCTACATACCTGCCATTTCCCCCATAGACGTAATGTATTTGAATACTTTTGAGTGTCCCTGTACACGAATCATTTGCATCATCTCAACGAAAAGCTTAGTGTAGCATCCCTATAGGATACACATTTAGAATACCGAGTTCTGCTACAATTCGTTCTTGAGATAGGCTGATAACAGACAGACAGACAGACCATTCGCTAAAAACATGATTTTCGTATTCAAGGCACCTCAGAATATGTAAATGTAACAAAAACTCACGTTCGGAAATTTGACCCTCAAACAATACTTTTTCGACCCTATAGGTAAGAGAAAGTAAAAATTACACAGGGCTTTCAAAATTTCTGAAAAATCGAGCCAAAAACAACACACTCAAATCAAAAACAGAATATTTTATTGCAACCAAAGGGACACATACAGAACACACAAGGGGGGAAAAATTGCAGTAAATAAATAAAAAATATATATATAAATTTGAACTTGAAGGATTCACAGGAGAATCAAAAGTTTAGAGAAAATATAAAAAGAAATTGATTTTACAATTCACACAAAAATTCGTTACATTAATATATATATGTATATAAAATAAAACTTAAATTACATATATAGGAATAAATACAAGTTAGAAGATGTAGAAATAATTACAGAATGGATTTTAGAAATCAAATAACTATGTGAACAGGAAAAATCATACCACTGGTTATATATATCATACCACATCCATTACAAAAACATAATACAATGTAAGATACAGATAAGAAATAAATAGAATTTTAACAATATACAAATATTGGTAAAATCCATTTAAAATTCACATAACTATTTGGAAAGGAAAAAGCATTTACCGGTAAAAAAAAAAAAAAAAAAAAAAAAAAAAACTAATATATATAATACGAGTTACAGAAAAAGGAATAAATAAAAATTAGAAGATACAGAAATACATAAAGAATGCATTTTACAATCTATAAAACATCTGAAAATGTAAGATAATTTAACATTAAATTAATATATACATAAATTGAACATATACTTAATGCAACGTAAGTTATAGATACAAACTAGATGATATGAAAATATTTACAGAGTAGGTTTTACAATTCACAGAATCATCTGAAAAGGAAAAAGCATTTAATATTTAATACATACATATGTGTGTGTGTAAAAAAAAAAAAAACACATATTTAACAAAACATAGGCTACAGAAAAGGCAACAGTTTCAACATAGATAGAAAGTATAGATAGTTTTACAGAATGAATTTTACAATTCACTTAACCATCTAAAAATTAAAAAGCATTTAACCTGCATTTAGTACAACATAAGTTACAAATGAGAAAAGAAGTATAATTTATGGAAAAATATTTTCAGAATCTATTTAAAATTCACGTAACAATGACACAAACACATATGTGTGTGTGTGTGTATAATAAATACCATTGAAATCACACTATTTAAATTTTTACGAATAATAACTAATTGAAATTTTACACTTAATATAACAACCTGAAAAGGGAAAAATGTTATTTAACATTCATAGAATATAAATACAAATGAACATATACATAATACAATATAGATGACAGATAAACGAATAAATACCATTTAAAGCACACTGAATTTTTACGAATAATTACTCATTGAAATTTTACACTTAATATAACAATCTGAAAAGGAAAAAAATGTTACTTAACATTAATGAAATATAAATACAAATGAACATATACATAATACAATATAGATGACAGATAAACGAATAAATACCATTTAAAGCACACTAAATTTTTACGAAGAATTACTCATTGAAATTTTACACTTAATATAAACCCCTGAAAAGGTAAACAATTATTTAACATTCATGAAATATAAATACAAATGAACATATACATAATACAGTCTAGATGACACAAACGAATAAATACCATTGAAATCACACTGCTTAAATTTTTACGAATAATTACACATTGAAATTTTACGCTTAATATAACAACCTGAAAAGAAAAAATGTTATTTAACATTCATAGAATATAAATACAAATGAACATATTCATAATATAATATAGATGACAGATAAATAAACAAATACTATTTAAAGCACACTAAATTTTTACGAATAATTACACATTGAAATTTTACACTTAATATAACAACCTGAAAAGGAACAAAAATGTTACTTAACATTCATGAAATATAAATACAAATGAACATATACATAATACAATATAAATGACAGATAAACGAAAAAATACCATTTAAAGCACACTAAATTTTTACGAATAATTACTCATTGAAATTTTACACTTAATATAAACCCCTGAAAAGGTAAACAATTATTTAACATATATGAAATATAAATACAAATGAACATATACATAATACAATATAGATGACAGATAAACGAATAAATACCATTTAAAGCACACTAAATTTTTACGAATAATTACTCATTGAAATTTTACACTTAATATAACAACCTGAAAAGGAAAAAAATGTTACTTAACATTCATGAAATATAAATACAAATGAACATATACATAATACAATATAGATGACAGATAAACGAATAAATACCATTTAAAGCACACTAAATTTTTACGAATAATTACTCATTGAAATTTTACACTTAATATAACAACCTGAAAAGGAAAAAAATGTTACTTAACATTCATGAAATATAAATACAAATGAACATATACATAATACAATATAGATGACAGATAAACGAATAAATACCATTTAAAGCACACTAAATTTTTACGAATAATTACTCATTGAAATTTTACACTTAATATAACAACCTGAAAAGGAAAAAAATGTTACTTAACATTCATGAAATATAAATACAAATGAACATATACATAATACAATATAGATGACAGATAAACGAATAAATACCATTTAAAGCACACTAAATTTTTACGAATAATTACTCATTGAAATTTTACACTTAATATAACAACCTGAAAAGGAAAAAAATGTTACTTAACATTCATGAAATATAAATACAAATGAACATATACATAATACAATATAGATGACAGATAAACGAATAAATACCATTTAAAGCACACTAAATTTTTACGAATAATTACTCATTGAAATTTTACACTTAATATAACAACCTGAAAAGGAAAAAAATGTTACTTAACATTCATGAAATATAAATACAAATGAACATATACATAATACAATATAGATGACAGATAAACGAATAAATACCATTTAAAGCACACTAAATTTTTACGAATAATTACTCATTGAAATTTTACACTTAATATAACAACCTGAAAAGGAAAAAAATGTTACTTAACATTCATGAAATATAAATACAAATGAACATATACATAATACAATATAGATGACAGATAAACGAATAAATACCATTTAAAGCACACTAAATTTTTACGAATAATTACTCATTGAAATTTTACACTTAATATAACAACCTGAAAAGGAAAAAAATGTTACTTAACATTCATGAAATATAAATACAAATGAACATATACATAATACAATATAGATGACAGATAAACGAATAAATACCATTTAAAGCACACTAAATTTTTACGAATAATTACTCATTGAAATTTTACACTTAATATAACAACCTGAAAAGGAAAAAAATGTTACTTAACATTCATGAAATATAAATACAAATGAACATATACATAATACAATATAGATGACAGATAAACGAATAAATACCATTTAAAGCACACTAAATTTTTACGAATAATTACTCATTGAAATTTTACACTTAATATAACAACCTGAAAAGGAAAAAAATGTTACTTAACATTCATGAAATATAAATACAAATGAACATATACATAATACAATATAGATGACAGATAAACGAATAAATACCATTTAAAGCACACTAAATTTTTACGAATAATTACTCATTGAAATTTTACACTTAATATAACAACCTGAAAAGGAAAAAAATGTTACTTAACATTCATGAAATATAAATACAAATGAACATATACATAATACAATATAAATGACAGATAAACGAATAAATACCATTTACAGCACACTAAATTTTTACGAATAATTACTCATTGAAATTTTACACTTAATATAACAACCTGAAAAGGAAAAAAATGTTACTTAACATTCATGAAATATAAATACAAATGAACATATACATAATACAATATAGATGACAGATAAACGAATAAATACCATTTAAAGCACACTAAATTTTTACGAATAATTACTCATTGAAATTTTACACTTAATATAACAACCTGAAAAGGAAAAAAATGTTACTTAACATTCATGAAATATAAATACAAATGAACATATACATAATACAATATAGATGACAGATAAACGAATAAATACCATTTAAAGCACACTAAATTTTTACGAATAATTACTCATTGAAATTTTACACTTAATATAACAACCTGAAAAGGAAAAAAATGTTACTTAACATTCATGAAATATAAATACAAATGAACATATACATAATACAATATAGATGACAGATAAACGAAAAAATACCATTTAAAGCACACTAAATTTTTACGAATAATTACTCATTGAAATTTTACACTTAATATAAACCCCTGAAAAGGTAAACAATTATTTAACATTCATGAAATATAAATACAAATGAACATATACATAATACAGTCTAGATGACACATAAACGAATAAATACCATTGAAATCACACTGCTTAAATTTTTACGAATAATTACACATTGAAATTTTACACTTAATATAACAACCTGAAAAGAAAAAATGTTATTTAGCATTCATAGAATATAAATACAAATGAACATATTCATAATATAATATAGATGACAGATAAATGAACAAATACTATTTAAAGCACACTAAATTTTTACGAATAATTACACATTGAAATTTTACACTTAATATAACAACCTGAAAAGGAACAAAAATGTTACTTAACATTCATGAAATATAAATACAAATCAACATATACATAATACAATATAGATGACACATAAACGAATAAATACCATTGAAATCACACTGCTTAAATTTTTACGAATAATTACACATTGAAATTTTACACTTAATATAACAACCTGAAAAGGAAAAATGTTACTTAACATTCATAGAATATAAACACAAATGAACATATACATAATACAGTCTATATGACACATAAACGAATAAATACTATTTAAATTTTTATGAATAATTATTCATTGAAATTTTACAGTTAATATAACAACCTGAAAAGGAAAAAATGTTACTTAACATTCAGGAAATAAAATACAAATGAACATATACATAATACAATATAGATGACAGATAAACGAATAAATGCCATTTACAGCACACTACATTTTTACGAATAATTACACATTGAAATTTTTACACTTAATATAACAACCTGAAAAGGAAAAAATGTTACTTAACATTCAGGAAATATAAATACAAATGAACATATACATAATACAATATAAATGACAGATAAACGAAAAAATACCATTTAAAGCACACTAAATTTTTACGAATAATTACTCATTGAAATTTTACACTTAATATAAACCCCTGAAAAGGTAAACAATTATTTAACATATATGAAATATAAATACAAATGAACATATACATAATACAATAAAGATGACAGATAAACGAATAAATACCATTTAAAGCACACTAAATTTTTACGAATAATTACTCATTGAAAATTTACACTTAATATAACAACCTGAAAAGGAAAAAAATGTTACTTAACATTCATGAAATATAAATACAAATGAACATATACATAATACAATATAGATGACAGATAAACGAATAAATACCATTTAAAGCACACTAAATTTTTACGAATAATTACTCATTGAAATTTTACACTTAATATAACAACCTGAAAAGGAAAAAAATGTTACTTAACATTCATGAAATATAAATACAAATGAACATATACATAATACAATATAGATGACAGATAAACGAAAAAATACCATTTAAAGCACACTAAATTTTTACGAATAATTACTCATTGAAATTTTACACTTAATATAAACCCCTGAAAAGGTAAACAATTATTTAACATTCATGAAATATAAATACAAATGAACATATACATAATACAATATAGATGACACATAAACGAATAAATACCATTTAAAGCACACTAAATTTTTACGAATAATTACTCATTGAAATTTTACACTTAATATAACAACCTGAAAAGGAAAAAAAAGTTACTTAACATTCATGAAATATAAATACAAATGAACATATATATAATACAATATAGATGACAGATAAACGAATAAATACCATTTAAAGCACACTAAATTTTTACGAATAATTACTCATTTAAATTTTACACTTAATATAAACCCCTGAAAAGGTAAACAATTATTTAACATTCATGAAATATAAATACAAATGAACATATACATAATACAGTCTAGATGACACATAAACGAATAAATACCATTGAAATCACACTGCTTAAATTTTTACGAATAATTACACATTGAAATTTTACACTTAATATAACAACCTGAAAAGAAAAAATGTTATTTAGCATTCATAGAATATAAATACAAATGAACATATTCATAATATAATATAGATGACAGATAAATGAACAAATACTATTTAAAGCACACTAAATTTTTACGAATAATTACACATTGAAATTTTACACTTAATATAACAACCTGAAAAGGAAAAAAATGTTACTTAACATTCAGGAAATAAAATACAAATGAACATATACATAATACAATATAGATGACAGATAAACGAATAAATACCATTTAAAGCACACTAAACTTTTACGAATAATTACACATTGAAATTTTACACTTAATATAACAACCTGAAAAGGAAAAAAATGTTACTTAACATTCATGAAATATAAATACAAATGAACATATACATAATACAATATAGATGACAGATAAACGAATAAATACCATTTAAAGCACACTAAATTTTTACGAATAATTACTCATTGAAATTTTACACTTAATATAACAACCTGAAAAGGAACAAAAATGTTACTTAACATTCATGAAATATAAATACAAATCAACATATACATAATACAGTCTAGATGACACATAAAGGAATAAATACCATTGAAATCACACTGCTTAATTTTTTACGAATAATTACACATTGAAATTTTACACTTAATATAACAACCTGAAAAGGAAAAAATGTTACTTAACATTCATGAAATATAAATACAAATGAACATATACATAATACAATATAGATGACACATAAATGAATAAATACTATTGAAATCACACTGCTTAAATTTTTACGAATAATTTTACATTGAAATTTTACACTTAATATAACAACCTGAAAAGGAAAAATTGTTACTTAACATTCAGGAAATAAAATACAAATGAACATATACATAATACAATATAGATGACAGATAAACGAATAAATACCATTTAAAGCACACTAAATTTTTACGAATAATTACTCATTGAAATTTTACACTTAATATAACAACCTGAAAAGGAAAAAAATGTTACTTAACATTCATGAAATATAAATACAAATGAACATATACATAATACAATATAGATGACAGATAAACGAATAAATACCATTTAAAGCACACTAAATTTTTACGAATAATTACTCATTGAAATTTTACACTTAATATAACAACCTGAAAAGGAAAAAAATGTTACTTAACATTCATGAAATATAAATACAAATGAACATATACATAATACAATATAGATGACAGATAAACGAAAAAATACCATTTAAAGCACACTAAATTTTTACGAATAATTACTCATTGAAATTTTACACTTAATATAAACCCCTGAAAAGGTAAACAATTATTTAACATTCATGAAATATAAATACAAATGAACATATACATAATACAATATAGATGACACATAAACGAATAAATACCATTTAAAGCACACTAAATTTTTACGAATAATTACTCATTGAAATTTTACACTTAATATAACAACCTGAAAAGGAAAAAAAAGTTACTTAACATTCATGAAATATAAATACAAATGAACATATATATAATACAATATAGATGACAGATAAACGAATAAATACCATTTAAAGCACACTAAATTTTTACGAATAATTACTCATTTAAATTTTACACTTAAAATAAACCCCTGAAAAGGTAAACAATTATTTAACATTCATGAAATATAAATACAAATGAACATATACATAATACAGTCTAGATGACACATAAACGAATAAATACCATTGAAATCACACTGCTTAAATTTTTACGAATAATTACACATTGAAATTTTACACTTAATATAACAACCTGAAAAGAAAAAATGTTATTTAGCATTCATAGAATATAAATACAAATGAACATATTCATAATATAATATAGATGACAGATAAATGAACAAATACTATTTAAAGCACACTAAATTTTTACGAATAATTACACATTGAAATTTTACACTTAATATAACAACCTGAAAAGGAACAAAAATGTTACTTAACATTCATGAAATATAAATACAAATCAACATATACATAATACAATATAGATGACACATAAACGAATAAATACCATTGAAATCACACTGCTTAAATTTTTACGAATAATTACACATTGAAATTTTACACTTAATATAACAACCTGAAAAGGAAAAAATGTTAATTAACATTCAGGAAATAAAATACAAATGAACATATACATAATACAATATAGATGACAGATAAACGAATAAATGCCATTTACAGCACACTAAATTTTTACGAATAATTACACATTTAAATTTTTACACTTAATATAACAACCTGAAAAGGAAAAAATGTTACTTAACATTCAGGAAATAAAATACAAATGAACATATACATAATACAATATAGATGACAGATAAACGAATAAATACCATTTAAAGCACACTAAACTTTTACGAATAATTACACATTGAAATTTTACACTTAATATAACAACCTGAAAAGGAACAAAAATGTTACTTAACATTCATGAAATATAAATACAAATCAACATATACATAATACAATATAGATGACACATAAACGAATAAATACCATTGAAATCACACTGCTTAAATTTTTACGAATAATTACACATTGAAATTTTACACTTAATATAACAACCTGAAAAGGAAAAAATGTTAATTAACATTCATGAAATATAAATACAAATGAACATACACATAATACAATATAGATGACACATAAATGAATAAATACTATTGAAATCACACTGCTTAAAAATTTGTACGAATAATTACACATTGAAATTTTACACTTAATATAACAACCTGAAAAGAAAAAATGTTACTTAACATTCATAGAATATAAATACAAATGAACATATACATAATACAGTCTAGATGACACATAAACGAATAAATACTATTTAAATTTTTACGAATAATTACACATTGAAATTTTACACTTAATATAACAACCTGAAAAGGAAAAAATGTTACTTAACATTCAGGAAATAAAATACAAATGAACATATACATAATACAATATAGATGACAGATAAACGAATAAATACCATTTACAGCACACTAAATTTTTACGAATAATTACACATTGAAATTTTACACTTAATATAACAACCTGAAAAGGAAAAAATGTTACTTAACATTCAGGAAATAAAATACAAATGAACATATACATAATACAATATAGATGACACATAAATGAATAAATACTATTGAAATCACACTGCTTAAATTTTTACGAATAATTACACATTGAAATTTTACACTTAATATAACAACCTGAAAAGGAAAAAATGTTACTTAACATTCAGGAAATAAAATACAAATGAACATATACATAATACAATATAGATGACACATAAATGAATAAATACTATTGAAATCACACTGCTTAAATTTTTACGAATAATTACACATTGAAATTTTACACTTAATATAACAACCTGAAAAGAAAAAATGTTACTTAACATTCAGGAAATAAAATACAAATGAACATATACATAATACAATATAGATGACACATAAATGAATAAATACTATTGAAATCACACTGCTTAAATTTTTACGAATAATTACACATTGAAATTTTACACTTAATATAACAACCTGAAAAGGAAAAAATGTTACTTAACATTCAGGAAATAAAATACAAATGAACATATACATAATACAATATAGATGACACATAAATGAATAAATACTATTGAAATCACACTGCTTAAATTTTTACGAATAATTACACATTGAAATTTTACACTTAATATAACAACCTGAAAAGGAAAAAATGTTACTTAACATTCAGGAAATAAAATACAAATGAACATATACATAATACAATATAGATGACACATAAATGAATAAATACTATTGAAATCACACTGCTTAAATTTTTACGAATAATTACACATTGAAATTTTACACTTAATATAACAACCTGAAAAGAAAAAATGTTACTTAACATTCATAGAATATAAATACAAATGAACATATACATAATACAGTCTAGATGACACATAAACGAATAAATACTATTTAAATTTTTACGAATAATTACACATTGAAATTTTACACTTAATATAACAACCTGAAAAGGAAAAAATGTTACTTAACATTCAGGAAATAAAATACAAATGAACATATACATAATACAATATAGATGACACATAAATGAATAAATACTATTGAAATCACACTGCTTAAATTTTTACGAATAATTACACATTGAAATTTTACATTTAATATAACAACCTGAAAAGAAAAAATGTTACTTAACATTCATAGAATATAAATACAAATGAACATATACATAATACAGTCTAGATGACACATAAACGAATAAATACTATTTAAATTTTTACGAATAATTACACATTGAAATTTTACACTTAATATAACAACCTGAAAAGAAAAAATGTTACTTAACATTCATAGAATATAAATACAAATGAACATATACATAATACAGTCTAGATGACACATAAACGAATAAATACTATTTAAATTTTTACGAATAATTACACATTGAAATTTTACACTTAATATAACAACCTGAAAAGGAAAAAATGTTACTTAACATTCAGGAAATAAAATACAAATGAACATATACATAATACAATATAGATGACACATAAATGAATAAATACTATTGAAATCACACTGCTTAAAAATTTTTACGAATAATTACACATTGAAATTTTACACTTAATATAACAACCTGAAAAGAAAAAATGTTACTTAACATTCATAGTATATAAATACAAATGAACATATACATAATACAATATAGATGACAGATAAACGAATAAATACTATTTAAATTTTTACGAATAATTACACATTGAAATTTTACACTTAATATAACAACCTGAAAAGGAAAAAATGTTACTTAACATTCAGGAAATAAAATACAAATGAACATATACATAATACAATATAGATGACACATAAATGAATAAATACTATTGAAATCACACTGCTTAAATTTTTACGAATAATTACACATTGAAATTTTACACTTAATATAACAACCTGAAAAGAAAAAATGTTACTTAACATTCATAGAATATAAATACAAATGAACATATACATAATACAGTCTAGATGACACATAAACGAATAAATACTATTTAAATTTTTACGAATAATTACACATTGAAATTTTACACTTAATATAACAACCTGAAAAGGAAAAAATGTTACTTAACATTCAGGAAATAAAATACAAATGAACATATACATAATACAATATAGATGACAGATAAACGAATAAATACCATTTACAGCACACTAAATTTTTACGAATAATTACACATTGAAATTTTACACTTAATATAACAACCTGAAAAGGAAAAAATGTTACTTAACATTCAGGAAATAAAATACAAATGAACATATACATAATACAATATAGATGACACATAAATGAATAAATACTATTGAAATCACACTGCTTAAATTTTTACGAATAATTACACATTGAAATTTTACACTTAATATAACAACCTGAAAAGAAAAAATGTTACTTAACATTCATAGAATATAAATACAAATGAACATATACATAATACAGTCTAGATGACACATAAACGAATAAATACTATTTAAATTTTTACGAATAATTACACATTGAAATTTTACACTTAATATAACAACCTGAAAAGAAAAAATGTTACTTAACATTCATAGAATATAAATACAAATGAACATATACATAATACAGTCTAGATGACACATAAACGAATAAATACTATTTAAATTTTTACGAATAATTACACATTGAAATTTTACACTTAATATAACAACCTGAAAAGAAAAAATGTTACTTAACATTCATAGAATATAAATACAAATGAACATATACATAATACAGTCTAGATGACACATAAACGAATAAGTACTATTTAAATTTTTACGAATAATTACACATTGAAATTTTACACTTAATATAACAACCTGAAAAGGAAAAAATGTTACTTAACATTCAGGAAATAAAATACAAATGAACATATACATAATACAATATAGATGACAGATAAACGAATAAATACCATTTACAGCACACTAAATTTTTACGAATAATTACACATTGAAATTTTACACTTAATATAACAACCTGAAAAGGAAAAAATGTTACTTAACATTCAGGAAATAAAATACAAATGAACATATACATAATACAATATAGATGACACATAAATGAATAAATACTATTGAAATCACACTGCTTAAATTTTTACGAATAATTACACATTGAAATTTTACACTTAATATAACAACCTGAAAAGAAAAAATGTTACTTAACATTCATAGAATATAAATACAAATGAACATATACATAATACAGTCTAGATGACACATAAACGAATAAATACTATTTAAATTTTTACGAATAATTACACATTGAAATTTTACACTTAATATAACAACCTGAAAAGAAAAAATGTTATTTAACATTCATAGAATATAAATACAAATGAACATATACATAATACAGTCTAGATGACACATAAACGAATAAATACTATTTAAATTTTTACGAATAATTACACATTGAAATTTTACACTTAATATAACAACCTGAAAAGGAAAAAATGTTACTTAACATTCAGGAAATAAAATACAAATGAACATATACATAATACAATATAGATGACACATAAATGAATAAATACTATTGAAATCACACTGCTTAAATTTTTACGAATAATTACACATTGAAATTTTACACTTAATATAACAACCTGAAAAGAAAAAATGTTACTTAACATTTATAGAATATAAATACAAATAAACATATACATAATACAGTCTAGATGACACATAAACGAATAAATACTATTTAAATTTTTACGAATAATTACACATTGAAATTTTACACTTAATATAACAACCTGAAAAGAAAAAATGTTACTTAACATTCATAGAATATAAATACAAATGAACATATACATAATACAGTCTAGATGACACATAAACGAATAAATACTATTTAAATTTTTACGAATAATTACACATTGAAATTTTACACTTAATATAACAACTTGAAAAGAAAAAATATTACTTAACATTCATAGAATATAAATACAAATGAACATATACATAATACAGTCTAGATGACACATAAACGAATAAATACTATTTAAATTTTTACGAATAATTACACATTGAAATTTTACACTTAATATAACAACCTGAAAAGGAAAAAATGTTACTTAACATTCAGGAAATAAAATACAAATGAACATATACATAATACAATATAGATGACAGATAAACGAATAAATACCATTTACAGCACACTAAATTTTTACGAATAGTTACACATTGAAATTTTACACTTAATATAACAACCTGAAAAGGAAAAAATGTTACTTAACATTCAGGAAATAAAATACAAATGAACATATACATAATACAATATAGATGACACATAAATGAATAAATACTATTGAAATCACACTGCTTAAATTTTTACGAATAATTACACATTGAAATTTTACACTTAATATAACAACCTGAAAAGAAAAAATGTTACTTAACATTCATAGAATATAAATACAAATGAACATATACATAATACAGTCTAGATGACACATAAACGAATAAATACTATTTAAATTTTTACGAATAATTACACATTGAAATTTTACACTTAATATAACAACCTGAAAAGGAAAAAATGTTACTTAACATTCAGGAAATAAAATACAAATGAACATATACATAATACAATATAGATGACAGATAAACGAATAAATACCATTTACAGCACACTAAATTTTTACGAATAATTACACATTGAAATTTTACATTTAATATAACAACCTGAAAAGAAAAAATGTTACTTAACATTCATAGAATATAAATACAAATGAACATATACATAATACAGTCTAGATGACACATAAACGAATAAATACTATTTAAATTTTTACGAATAATTACACATTGAAATTTTACACTTAATATAACAACCTGAAAAGAAAAAATGTTACTTAACATTCATAGAATATAAATACAAATGAACATATACATAATACAGTCTAGATGACACATAAACGAATAAATACTATTTAAATTTTTACGAATAATTACACATTGAAATTTTACACTTAATATAACAACCTGAAAAGGAAAAAATGTTACTTAACATTCAGGAAATAAAATACAAATGAACATATACATAATACAATATAGATGACAGATAAACGAATAAATACCATTTACAGCACACTAAATTTTTACGAATAATTACACATTGAAATTTTACACTTAATTATAACAACCTGAAAAAGAAAAAATGTTACTTAACATTCATGAAATATAAATACAAATGAACATATACGTAATACAATATAGATGACACATAAATGAATAAATACTATTGAAATCACACTGCTTAAATTTTTACGAATAATTACACATTGAAATTTTACACTTAATATAACAACCTGAAAAAGAAAAAATGTTACTTAACATTTATGAAATATAAATACAAATGAACATATACATAATACAATATAGATGACACATAAATGAATAAATACTATTGAAATCACACTGCTTAAATTTTTACGAATAATTACACATTGAAATTTTACACTTAATATAACAACGTGAAAAAATTTTTCTAACATTCATTTACTATAAATACAAATTAACATATACATAATACAATATAGATGACACATAAACGAATAAATAATATTTAAATGATATACAAATAATTAATGATTGAATTTTGCGTTTAATATACCAACCTGAGAAAGAAAAAACAATATCTAACATTCATGATATCTTATAAAAACATAAGTATCAATAAAACTGGGAAATGCATATAGCAGCGAACACCGCTTGAAAATAAATATAAAACAGACAATGACAAATGATGGGGGAAAAACATGAAGCTGAATGGAGAAAAAGAAGATGAGTAAGATACAAAAATTATTAAATCTCCATATCAAGTATCTCGTAGATGAGAGAGAAAAAAAGAAAAAATACATGTGGGAGAAAAACGGAATTTCAGTATTCGGATATTGAATGGCGGCGTAGTGAATAATGAAGATAAAGAACTCATTAATTAAAAAAAGTAAAAAAAGAAAGAAAAATAAAAGAAAACACCAGTATCAAATTTTATGGAACAATAATAATAAAGAGAGCAGGATGCGAACATTTTACAGAAAATATTGCACATTGTGGAGAAAGGAAGAAATCTCAATGTCAGTTTTGGACAAGTTCCGAAAATAATAGCTACATAATAGTGAATAGAGTAAGAAAATTGAGAATAAGATTCCAAAAAGGAAAATATTTTGTAAATTATATAAATAAAAATATGAAATTAGAAAAAAAGGAAAAAAAAAATTGAGGTTTGTGAAATTAAATGTATATTTAAAAAATAAATAAAAATGAAAATTGAATGCTGCAGAATAAAAGGAAGAAAACACATTTAAGGCTCTCCAAAGAATATTGTGAGTATGAAAATATATTAAGTTTAGAAAACACGAACGGAAAGCAGTTGGAAATGAAATCGGCAGATGCACATGTGAACCAAAGTTATAACAATGGTAAATTAAATTTAAGAGGGGGGGAAGGGGGGGTTATGTCATTGTAAATACTGCAGAATTTGCTTTATATTAATGGAGAGATGTGGAATTTCAATATTTTGAATACACAAGAAATACAAATTTTGTGAAATTTTAAATGTGCAAGTATGGAATACAAAAAATAAAGATAAATTTTATAATAATATCAAAACACAAAATTAAAGAATGTATATTAAAAATGCCTGGAAAAACTACTGAAAATAATACATGAAAGAAAAAGAAGAGAGACATTCTTAATAAAAAATAATTTGTTTGAATTAGATGTAAGGACAATAAAAGGAATAGAAAGATCAAAATGAAAGGAAACAAATTTAGACAGAATATAATTCATACTGGCGCACTTTAAAAGGGAAATGTACATTGACAAAAGGGCAGGGAAGGGAAGGGGGAGGGGATCATGAATTCAAAGAAAATCCAGTTGATTTAAGAATTTTAAAATTGTTAAGATTGGTGATACGATAGAACTAGTAGTAACTAAAATAAAATTATAATTAACTACTTAAATAAATATTACAAATATAACAAACGGGAATATTACAGCTATATTACGTCTAAATATTTTTTAAAACAAAAAACTGCTACTATTATTTTTTAAATATTGATGAAAGTAATCTAATTTACCTATTATAATCATAACTAAAGAATGATAAAAAAACAAGAAAAACTGTGAAGTAAAATGGAATTAGTAACACTGCAGAATGTATTTTATACTAAATCCTTTGCTCGAAAATTATGAAAATTTTGGGCATTAAGAAACGTAATGAATTTGATAAATTGATACAATGGGTGGAGGGGCAAGTAATAAAAAGAGCTTGACAAAAACAGGTTTGATGCATTGAAGTATTATGACCTACCATGATAATTAAACGCAGTTAAATAAATAGCAATGTAATGGTAGACCGATAAACTAAATAAAACTATGGAGTATATGTATAAAGGAGGAGTGGGGAGGGGGGGGGGGAAGGGAGGGTTAAAGATTAGGGTAAAATAATATATGCTAATCTGTATACTGTATAAAATCGTTCGTCCTCAGTGAGTGTGTGATTGATTCATCATCGCCCAGCGCAAACTCCTGGACCTTGCAGCACAAAATTTTGTGACAATGTTCTTTCTATTACGTAGACATCCATTTACAAAATTCGCCCCCCCTCCTCCCCCCACGGGGAAAGGAGGGCAAAACGTGATTTCACAAAATCCGTCATATCTCAAACAAAAAACCGATATCTCTAAAAATTTTGTTTTAAAATATAGCTAACACAAATATCTAAAAGTCAATATCTGGAATTTTAGAAATTCGGTCCCCAAGGGGGAAAGGGCGCAAAACGTGATTTCGCATAATCCTATATATCTCAAACAAAAGAGATATACGTGAAATTTTTGCTCTAAAATATAGCTAATAGAAATACCTAAAAACCGATTTCTGGAATTTTAGAAATGCAGCTCCTAAAGGGGGGAGGGAGTAAAACAGGATCTCAAATAATCCTTTATATCGCAAACAAATAAACAAAACAAAAAACAAAGATATGTGTGAAATTTTTGCTCTAAAATATAGATCACGCAAATATTTATTCGTCCCAGGTGAGGCGGGACGGGGGGCGGGCACAGGGCCAAAAATAAAGAAATTCAGATAGAACGTTGGGAATTAGCATTATTAAGTTTAAAAACCCGAGAAAACGATTGTGGATATTTTTGAAAGTGTAAAATAATTAGGAGGGGTGGGAACGGAGGGCGAAGGAGCGCGTGTTTACGCTGCCGTGAGCAGTGGAGGCCCGAACCGATTTTTTCACCGATGAGAACAGAATTTTTTATTTTTTGTATTTTATATTTATTTTTTTCCCTTACGATAATACAGTGATTCAATAAGAGTATTGAGCATAAATGCGAGTGCGGCGCACAATGGCCTGCGCTGCCGAAGGCAGTGGAGACCCAGATTTGAATTTTTCTCGATCAGAATTTTTTTTCTCACGTGATAAAAATTAATGCCATTTTGAGAATTCATTAATTATAGTGATTCATTTAAAACTAATGACCAGCGAAGCGGGCTTAGCTTGCTAGTCATATTATAAAAATAATATTCGGAACATGATCGGAGGTATCAGCACTTTTTACTTCCGTTTCTCGACTACTGTAGGTAATGGCAGTATTGTTGCATTTGATTAAAAAATTAGATATCGAATTTTCTCTTCATTTACATTTTTTGAGGTGATTTGTTCAGACATATTTCATATATATATATATATATTTTTTTTTTTTTTTTTTTTTAAATCTACAATTTGAAGTGCCGAAATTGCTTGAATAAAAAATCCATTTCTGGTTTGTTATTCTATAATATTTTCATCAAACTGATTCAGCTGCAGCCAATGTTAGTTTTTGTGGGTAAAAGTCATTAGAAATTATTATTAGGACTGAGGACTATTGGTCTCAATCTTTGATTTTCGCGGTGTCATTTTTCAATAGTTGGACATTTATCGAAATCTAAAATTTATCGAAAATATAATTGAATAATTTGAAAGCGATGTTATAATTTGGAAAAAAAAAAAAAAAAAAAAAAAAAAAACTAACAGTCCTCCGTCCTAAACTGAAATCTGCTTTTGCCAGAATTTCATCATTTTTATTTTTATTTTTATTTATTTTTTTATTTATTTATTTATTTTTTTTATTGGAAAGAAAGATAAATTTAATAATAATCAGTATCGAAACAAACAATATCGAAAAAGTTTTTTTTTAATAATTTTGAATTAGGGAATAAAAAGTGCGTGTGCAAAATGAAATAAATATAAGTAAAAAAATGAATTTAATGATTTAATTTTTTCTTTCTTTCTTTGATATTTCATTTTAGACTTCTTTGATATTTCAACACCTAAATTATTCATAAATTGCTTAGTTTGTCGAATTTCGCCTCACCAGTGTTAATATTTTGGAAAAGTTTCTGAAATTTATAAAAAACATCAAAAACTTATAAGAAAAACTTATTTAGAAATAAATAAATAAATAAATAAAATAAAATAAAAATGCTAAATGTATTTTACATAATGATTTTTAGAAGTATAATAATGATTTATAAATTTTGTAAATTTTGAGAAAACACCAAATGTGAAAGACTTGCAACAATTATTTTAGGTCGAAAGGAAACACAATCTCTAGCCAGCTTGTGTTTTGGGAGTACGGTCGACTGACTACTCGAGTGTCCTAGGCCTGAGGGGGAGTGCCCTCGGTAGGGTACCCCTCGCCAGACACACAAACTAAGCATAAGTGTGTAAACAAAGCAATAGCACACAAAATCGATTTAAATGATGAGCTAAAACAAAATCGAAAGTCAATTAAATCAAAAATCAAAATAGTAAAATAGATAAAATAAATAAATAATAATAAAGATTTACAAAAAAAAAAAAAACTAGTATGTTGTGGCCACCACAAGACTTTCTTCTATATTTTCCTATACAAATTCACTCAGTAACATTAAAAAAAATCCATAACTTTGTTTTAAATTATCACAGATTTATAGATCAACCATTCGTTTTAAAGGTATTGACGAGACCTTTCGAAAGATACCAATCTTGAAAATTCCCCCCCCCTGGGGGGAAGAACCGATGCCCCCACATGCACAAATTTATTTTCCTAGTTAACTACTACTATTATCAATAATTCATATTAATTTTACAGTCACGAGTTTAAAATAACTCATTATGTACATTTATATGAAATTTTGTCCTATACTGCCATGTTAAAAATTTAGAAAAAATGCGATCACAGCGCCACCTGTTGAGCAATTGATCCCCAAATGTAATCAGCACCCGTTTGTGTCAGGAACCAACTAAACACCAAGTTCGGTTGAATTTAATTCATTGGTTCGTAAGATACGGTGAAAACAAGAAACCACAGACACACAGACAGACATTTTTTTAAGAACTATCAATTCGTGTTCAGGACATCCCAAAACGTGTCAATCCATCAAAAAACGGAGATCGAATAATTTCGCGAATCCAATACTTTCTCTATATTACATATAGAAGAAAGTAAAAAAAGTGAGTAATTTTCAAGCGTCATACTTTAATATATATTTTATTATGTGGAAAGATAATTTTAAGAATTAGTTTTGTATAAACTATAAAATAGACTGCTTTTGCAAAATCCTCGCTATCAGTGGTCGCCAACCGGTGATTCCGCGCCAAAATTTCGGTAGTCTGCAGTAAAATCTCGACATTGTCTTTTTTAATGTTTTATTAGTGATTAATTATATACGATGTTGATTCACGATTTTATGAATTACTCAAACTCAGACTATATGACTTCAGAATTTTTCGGATGACACAGAGGATAAAAGGAATAATATTCTAAACCAGAAGTTTTGAATTGTGTAAAGTACCAGTCACAGTTATCGCTTTGAATTTCTGATCTGCATTTGATACTTCGCTAGAATTTGTTCTAAATTTATTAGAATACGTCAGGAGGTTTAAAATATACGTCAAAAATATAATATCCCACTGATTTTTTAATAATCCAACACTATAACATACACGGCACTAGATTTGGTGAATACAATTTTCTATGTGACAATAACAATTTATCACCGTAGTTAAATCTTCTGACGTAGTAGTTTATTTGAGTTTTAATATTCCAACGCCAAGTCTCCTGTTATTATTACTCTAACATCATGTCAAAATATACGCTCGATCAATACATCACTACATATTATGTACATAGCTTTAGTGTTTCTTTTTTCTTTTTCCCTTCTATTATAGTTTTAGCTACAAATATTTCATTCAGAGTTTCACTTTAAAATTTTTAGAGCACCGAAATAACTAATCTTCAGTCGTTTTAAATCTGAGTAAACTCATTTCTTCTTTTTAAAAATCAACGCTCGAGAGTGGCTAAATCGACTTTCCTCCTTTGGTTCACTCTTTTCTTATCTCCATTTATCCCCAGGGCCCGACTTAGACTACCTGGAGCCCCGGGGCAAGCCTATTCTGGGGGGCCCCCTTGCAGTGACATAAGAGCTCTTTAGGTTGCAGAATTTCTGCATACGCCTGTCTTCCAGAAGGGGGGCCCAGGGCATTTGCCCCGTATGCCTTGCCGTTAGTCAGGGCCTGTTTATCCCATCTTTCTTCTTCCTTTTGCTTCCCAGATGACCACCCTCTTTCTCTTCAAAACTTTCTTTTCATTTTTTTTTTTTTAAACCATGGATAATATTTTCTTTTTATTTGCAACTAAGATATAATTTTTTCCCTGAATAGGTGGCTGTAGCATTGCAATCTGCTGTGTAGTACCAACGAGATATATAAATTAGAGTGCTGATTCAATGGATGAAGGATTAGCTTTCCGTGGTGGTTCAAGATGAATCACGTGACATGCGCCAATAGGTTGCTATGTTTGGCCCTTTATCGCTTTTATGGCGGCTGTCCGCAAAAGACTAATTTATCTAACTACAGAATGATTTGAAATTGATCTGATGACTATAATGAATATGTGATATAATTGCTACACACAATTAAAAAACAACATAAAATAAGGACATAAGTGAACTTGAAAATAAAACTAAAAGCATTCGTATAAATCATAGAACGTAAACAAACGAAACCTTTGGCGACAATGGTTGGCTGGGTTTGCCAAGCGGCGCCATTTACAATATTATCTCGAATTATGCGAAATATGCTACCATAAATGCAAATAGTCAGAAAAATTGCTTCGAATGAATAATAAAAATATTATTTAAGCAGTAAATAAATAATTAATGTGCACGATCTTTCATAAAATGCATTATTTTCAGCACATGATTTACTTCCATAGCCTTCGTCGTACAGTTGAAAGAAAAATAACAAATATTATGTATTAAAACGTACAAAATAAAACAATTATAATTTACCTATGCAAAGTTACTGGCCAGCGCCTACCCATTTATTTTTATAACAAAATAAATTATTTTCGAAAGAGTTTCACAACTTTTAAAACTGTATTCTTCCATAGAATGTTTGGAAATAAGCTAGCTGTAACCAGGGAAACCACCGAATACGCAGGTGCAAGGGGAGCATGTCACATGAGTCCTCTTGGACCTTCTCAAGGGTTACCATTTATCACTCTACTTTATATATCTCGTTGTGTAGCACACGTTTCTAATGTCGAATAGTCGAATAGTCAGAGAAAAGCTCCATGTTGACAGTTCGATAAGCATTTTCAACATCACTATTTCATAAAGAACAGGTTGAATGAGTCTTCTATAAAGAAAAGGGGAGAAAAAGATAATTGAATTAATATCAATCATAAAAATTAAAACAATTCATTCAACTGTATAAAAAAGCACCAATGTTAGATGATGAATGGAAACTTTGTATGCAAACACCCCACAATGCAAAACCGTCGCCAATTGCGCAATGCTTAGCTAGAGGGTGACAATAAACCTACACCGCTACATATTGCAAAACTACGCAATGTACGTTTGTTTAAGAATTGTCTAGAATAATTGAACATGACTCTCTAACATGTGAAATAAAATAGTCACGAGTGTAGCATCAAAGCAAAAACCCACAATACTAATGTTAGCCGCAAGGCAAAATAAAATATGAAGATTATTTCTATAATGTATTGGTTAGTTGTTTAACAATTGTATAAGATCAAAATAATTGAAAATGGCTCTTTAACGAACACAAAATAGTAGCACGTGTGCAGCATGAAACCAATGTTTATAAAGCAAGATAAAGTTAAATACAAAAATTCTATCTTAAGAAATATATAAGTGATAAAAAAAAGAAGACGAAGTCAGAATAAGTATAAATATTAATAAAATAAAACATTATGAAAAAAATTACAAAAAGTTACATAATTAAAAACAAGAGACAGCTGAAAAAAAAAATAAATAAAAAATGCAAGTAAGCTCTCTAAGCATCCAATATGTTAAGCAATGACGAAAATTCAAGACCAAGATTTTTACAGCTTTTCGGAAATTTAAAAAATCTTTTTAGTAATCCAAATGAGATAAAATAATATTCTCCTCAGGAAAGTCAAAACGATGACCCTAAGACCAGCAATGCAAAGTAATACAAATAAAACATTTACAGATTTTGCCCTTTCGTACATTACGACGGTGCTCATTATTATTTTTTTCCCCAAAAAAACGTCTCCTAGTTTCTCCAATAACTTGGATTCCACGAAGAACAAGGACTTACAAAGTTTTCATTCATCAACCATTTGGAGATTACTGGAGCAGCGCTTATCCCATAGTGGGCTTGTTACTTCACTCTATATGGACGACAAGACTAGTTTTCTTCTGAAGTGAAAACTGAAATTAAGAAAAGAGAAAATTAAAAAGGACATTTGAAAGCAATATGTAATTATGTACTGAACCATTCTACACTGAACTGCCTAAAGCCTTATTACACACAACGATCTTTCAGTCAACTCTCATTTGAGCCAATTTTTACTCCAATTTTTTAAGCCGAAAGAGGGTTACAATAGTTGAGTAAAAAATTGTTCGAAAAACTGGTTTGCAGGGTACACAGTACACGACAAGCGAAGCGACTTAAAATGGTCCGAATTCTTATGCATTAAAATTGTTGATCGCAATCACACGTGTTCATCTTTTTCGGAATAAGTTCTATTCAGCTTAAAATAATTCTGCAACCGAAATATAAATAGCATTTCTTCGACACATAGATACTAATTGTTTACCTTAGGACTTAGGTCTTGATGAAATGCTTTTTTAGAGAGGGGCTTTTTAAATGATGAAACTGCATGAATGAAACTCTGAGAAAACCGTAGAAAACTCCAAGTGGCTAGATTAACAAATGTGACGTGGGTTCGAATCTGGTATAATACGTAATAAAAATATAAACATTTCACCTAAACTTACAACTTACATAATAAGCAACAGCATACAGCTTTTAAGATACTCAATCTTGTTTTAAAATGCTCTACTTATGTCTTTAAACTATAAAAAATACTTATCCAAAACTTCCCCCTCACAATTTAATACTTAAAATTTGTAACCCATTACCTTCAACCGGCCATACGAACTGTATACTACAAGGAAACTTTTCTTTCGTATTTGTCGTTCTTTTCTTTCGTATTTTCTTCCACTTTACGACCTTTGACAGGAATACAAAACTTAGACTCTAACAACAAATATCGCACCCCGGGAAGAAAAGTGGCACAATACAAAAAGGCGGTATTTGAGGAAAATCAATTTAGAGATGTGACGCTTTTTGCGCACATTGGGAACACTTCACACACATTTTTTTTTAAAGGTAAACCTAAAATTGCCATTTTTTGACATGTGTCACTTTTCTCACTGCGGTGAGTTTTAATATTTATAAATAACACATACCTACGCATAAAAGAATAATAAAAATAAAAAATAAAGATTAATTTTAACATTTAGTAATTTAACATTAAAAATTTATTTAATTTTAACATTTTATGACATATCACAGCAACCATTTACATTTCCCCCTTTTTTGGGCCCAACGGTATTTTTCAGTACCTTTAAGGTAAAAGTAATTATATTTTATTAAATATTTAAAAAAATAAGAAATAATTTCTGATTTATTAAAGCTATTTTAAATCATCTAATTTCTATAATATTTTCACTATAAAATTTCTAACATATTTTCTGTCATTAATGAATACAGTTATTCAGATAAATTTCTCGATTGATAATTTGGATGTAAACAGAATAAAAATTTATTTTTCTCTAAAAGTGGCGATTTGTGGCGAAATTCCTTTTCACAGATTAAAACGTATACTTTTGGGAATAGTAAAATGTGTTTGAAATTTTGGACAAAAAAAAAAGATGCACAACTTATAAATTTAATTTTGTTGTTAATTTTATATCCACATTTCATGCGGGAATCACAACATAAAAAACCAACAAAATGTTGGCAGAAGTACCTTAAACTTTTATTAAGACATTATTAAAAGTATTTTTATTTCGTATTTTTTCATAGTTCTCTTAAGTGCCACTTGATGGCTATTCAAATAAAGTCACTGAAATTCATCGAAAATTATTATTTCTGAAAGTTTTCGTTTTGAACTTATTTATCTATCTATACATATAATAAAATAAGATGTGTGTGTGTCATTGTGTGTGTTTCCAAAGAGTTTTAAGAAAACGGCTGATGGCTGAGCTACAAAAATTTGCATGGTGGTTCGTAATGACCTCTCCTGATGCACCTCGAAGCCGGATTTTCGAATTTTGTTTTAGTTTTCTTTTAATTAATTAAAATGTTAAAATAAAAACCTTCTAATAACTGATAAATTGGCCATTTAATTTTAATCATTAATTTAATTGTTGCCAAAAAAAAATTATCAATATTTTTTGGACAGGGGGAAAAAAAAAAAAAACTTGAACAATAAAAATTACATTTATTTAAAATATTTAATTTTATTCCTTAATTTAATTGTTGCCAAAAAAATTATTATTTTTTCGACAGAAAAAAAAAAAAAAAAAAAAAAAAAAACGTGAACAATAAAAATTACATTTATTTAAAATGAGGAAAGTAAATTAAAAAAATTAGAAATATCAGTCGTATCGTTACAAATAAGATACCAAATGAAAGATGCAATTTTTGTGAATCCAACGGATTAAACAGCCTATCGATCGGACAATTAGATTTTTTAAAATTAACTAATGTATGTATTTTAGGTGGCAAGAGAAGGAGATTGTATGGAAACCGTTTGGAAATTTTTTTTAAATGTGCTACTAATTAAGTCACATGTTTTTGTTAAAGTGGGATTAAAAATTGCAGTTTTGAATTTTTTTTTTTTAATTTTCTTTCACAAACACAAACATATATTATACAGCCTGTACAACACTACACCAAATTGAAGTTCAAATTTCATCAATATTTAAATAAATAAATGAAAATAAAAATATGTTTAATGGGAAATATATATAACCATTAAAAGTTTAGTTGTCTAAAATATGGCAGAAATAGTGCTCATAGCATATTGTTACAAGGTATTAAGTCTTATTTTTACAAGGGATTAAATCTAAAATGGTGACAAAAATTCAAAAGTCGCCAAAGAGAGCTATATTAAGGCGGTACTATGATCATGCTTAGAAACCATGAATTATATATAACCACAAAAAATTAATTGTCTCATGCAACAGACGTAGCCGGTCATAGCATATTATAATATTTAGCGTGAAATTGTTATCATTTTTATGGTTGATCGGGGATAAACAAAATAAACATAGGAAATAACGTAAAAGCAAATATTATGTGCACCACGTATAGTGTTGTTCATATGTAACTGGGATTCAAATATAAAGGGGATACTTCATTTTTTTTTTCAATACTATCTATTTCGAAACTGTTATCTAATAAGGACTTAATGGAAGCCTATTGGTAAACCATTGTCTCAGGTAATAGGGAGAAGCGCCCGAGTTTTAGCGGATGACCAAATCGCTACCGAAGGCAGCAGGGATCCGAAGCGAGCTTTTGAGCAATTTTAGTATTTTATTTTATTTTTATAAAGCTATATAGAAAGGAGTTTCCTTTAAATTTAGTGACCAGCGAAGCGGGCAAAGCCTGCTAGTATATAATAAAACTTCGTGTAATTGAAGAAATAACCAAATATTTGTATTTTTTAGACACTCTTAAATTATTTCACTGCAAAATATCAGTTATTTAGAGATTGATTTTTGGGGCCTATGTTCGTATTTTAACATTGTTCGATCCACTGTGCGCCGCTGGAAGCCGAAGCTAATGTTATTCTATAGGAAATTTATCTTTACAAATAACTTATGAACTAATACCTATTTTTAAATTCTGTTTTCACATTCTAAAAATTCCCAGCTGTTCAATGGACGGACCTTTTTTAAAAAAGCATTTTTTTTTTTTAAGTTTTTATATTTTATTTTGAAGCTGCAAAATACGAATTTTCAATCTGTGAATTTTTTTCATTTTGCAATTTCAAAATAAAATGTTAAAGAGTAAAAAAATACATTTTTAAAGAAGGTCCGTCAATTTAACAGTTGGGAATTTTCTGAATGGGGAAACAGAATTTAAAAATATCTATTAGATCATAAGTTATTTGTAAAGAAAATTTCCCTGTAGAATAACATTGGCTCGGGCTTCCGGCGATGGTAAGTGAAGAGGGCCATTAAAAATGTCATTTTTTCATTCTTCAGACGCCTTCATGAATCTAAAAGAATGTATCTTCTAACCCCCCCCCCCCTTACACACACACACAAACTCTCTGAACTTAAACACACTGCATGAAAATGGAAATGACTAATATTGCTGTCAATTTAACCATACTTCTTATTAAATACTTACCCAATACTTACTCTATCCATGACATTTAGAGAACTTAACATCTGTAATCTATTATGATGTCCTCACATTTCTCGCTGTCCTCTCCTCCTATCCACAATAGGAGGGTCTCTTTTTCTTTCCAGCTTTATAAAATTTTCCTCATTATCTGCCTCTGACTGGAATACAAAACTCAATTAGGAGACAAAAATATCTATGTTTCCAAATCACGCTTTTCGGCACATAGCAAAGTTATACCCATTCAAGACACCATTCACAGGGTCGCTCATTAAAACTGATACGGTTACACATCACACAAGAAAATGTTTAAGAAAAAATATTCCTTCGAAGACACAATCCCCAGGATCTATTAGGCATCATTAGGAGTATCTACCATCCTTTAAAAGCCTTCATGGTATCCACTAAGATTGTATCTTCTATGCTCCAACACCCTCCCCCCCTCAATATATATTATAACTAAACAAGACATGAATATACTTACTCAATACTTACTCTACTTAACGGCCCTCTTCACTTACCGTCGCCGGAAGCCCGAGCCAATGTTATTCCATGGGGATATTTTCTTTACAAATAACTTATTAACTAATACATATTTTTATAAATTCTGTTTTTCACATTCAGAAAATCCCCAACTGCTAAATTGACAGACCTTTTTTAATAATGTATCTTTTTCATTTTTAATATTTTATTTTGAAATTGCAAAATGAAAAAAATTCACATATTGAAAATTCGTATTTTGCAGCTTCAAAATAAAATATTAAAAATTAAAAAAAAATTTTTTTATAAAAAGGTCCGTCCATTGAACAGCTGGGAATTTTCAGAATGTGAAAACAGAATTTAAAAATAGGCATTAGTTAATAAGTTATTTGTAAAGAAAAATTTCCCCATAGAGTAACATTAGCTTCGGCTTCCGGCGACGGTGAGTGAATACGGCCCTTAAGATAAGCCCATCTTCATTTGCTGAATATAATATAATAAGGCATCACTTTTCAGTATTAACTCCTTTCACCTTGCAGATTTTTTTTTTTTTTTTTTCAAAATTAGCTCTTCATATCTCTGAAATTAGAAACTGAATTAAACAAGGGAAAAAAAATATTTTTAAAAATCGCACATGAAATCCAGAAGAAAATTATTCGCTTTAAAAGACACAATCTCTAGGATCCATTAGGCCTCATAAGAATGTCATTTTTTCATTCTTCAGACGCCTTTATGAAATCCAGAAGATTGTACCTCCTGATCTCCCCCCTCCCCTCTCTTAACTTAAATGCACCCTTAATGAAATTATTATTGCATAATTATGTCAAACACTTGTTTCCTAATACTTACCCGATACTTACACAACCTTGAACTTTGTCGTGCCTTTCACAAAAGGGCGATTTTTTTTTTTTCTTTCGTACTTTAATTCAATTTTTTTTTTTCTCTATTAGACTTTGACTAGAATACAAAACAAAATTAGACTGGAGGAATTTTTTTTTTTTTTTTTTTTTTTTTTTTTTTTTACAAAATTATACATAAAAATTCACAAGGAAAAACATTTCTCTGAAAGACACAACCCCCACCCCCAGGATGGCATTACATCCCTTAGGAATATATTTCACCATTTAGACGCCTTTCTGCAGTCCAGACGATTTATATCTTTTAAGTTTTCTCACACCCATTACAAAAAAACGTTCATTTTCTGATTATATAGTTAAATCAAATACTTAAATACTCTATCAAATATTAGACCATCTCCTTTTTACAATGTGTTACGTTATCTACAACTACAACATAAAACAAATTTTCAACAAAAACAAATAAAATATTTTATACCTTGAATATATGAATGCGTCAATAAATTATAAAATAAAACGCACACGCACTTTTTTTAAAATATTTTTATTTAAATTTAAAAAAAAATTACATAGATGAAAATCAATTCGTTCTGTTATAAATATGAAAGGAAAAGACAATTGTAAAAAAACAAAAACAAAAACTTTTTTGTTACATTGTAAATTACATCAGCATTCGATGCCATGTTCTTCAGATGAAGCCCCGTTTTTCTTGAGATACTTTAATGTTGCTTCACACGATACTGTTTTCCGAGCTTTTTTTTTTTTCTTTTTCCCCGCTTTATATATAATGCTAGAATCAAACAGCGAGTGTCATCTCCCATAAACAGAATAATTAGTGTCATAAAAATAGTAAAGGTATAAAAATAATAAATAGACAATAAGACTTCTTCACACACCATAAATTTTAAGCCAGCACAACCGGTTTCGAAAGGACGTAGCCTTCTTTCATCAGGTGCAAAAAAACACGTGCTACTGTCTTGGAGGCAAAAGCAAGGCGTCTTGCTTTCCTTTCGAAACCGGTTGTGCTGGCTTAAGATTTATGGTGTGTGAAGAAGTCTTATTGTCTATTTATCGTTTGTACAGCAGTTTCCCATTTAGTTTTGATAAAAATAATAGTCGTACGATTAGAAAAGGCGCAGATTTAATTATTTTAAGTACTTATTCGTTTACTTATTTGTTTTTTCTCATTTGTGTAATGTAACAATAAAGTCTTTTGGGGATTTATTGTACATTACATGAGAGAGATATACTTACAAAAATACTGTTTGTAACCCAAGATATTAAAAAAATGCAGTATAACGAGCAACAATCCCCAAAACTGATAGATAGAAACCTATGTTTAAATTGTACAAATAGAGAATATCAAAAAGGAATCTTGTCGAGACAGTGATATTTTTAAATTATAGATATTTTAGAAGGACGAAAGAAAACAACAACAAAATGCTATTACAATTTCACAATTAAACCTACGATAAACTCAACTTTATTTGCACGCACACACACCCATATATTTAAGACAGTCTTGTTTTCTTTATATAATTAAACAATATATAACATCGTAATCTCTACTTCTGCAAAACAAAAAGCATATACTTACACTTATAAAAAGCATATATATTTATGGTATGTCTGCCCTTGGTAAATATAATCCTAGAATTGAAAATCAATTAAAATTGCTCTTATTTATTGTCCCATCCCGCCAACAATATTACCCCAAACTCGTAGGTGTTGTTTTTCTAGTATACATATTGTTACGTGTTTGTAATTAATATGTATTGTTAATTGTATATAGCATTAGGATAATGCAGAGCAAATAATATATTTAACGAATCTCCGCATGTGTCTTAGTGTATGCATACGGGGGAGATTAAACCTATACGGCGTAAAAATCTGACTTAGGGGATTAGGTTTAGAAAAAGAATTGTAAAAAGGGCCTAAGTATTTATATAAAGTTTTAACTAACAGAAACGCATTTTAAAAAAGATACTTATCACCCCCACCCCAAAAGAGCACCATTTTTAATTAATTTATTTTTCACAATTTAGAATCAAAATTAAATTTATCCATATATCAACTCAAAATTTATAGCAAATCCACACAACACAAAATGTTTCCACAATGTTGCAAAATAGTTATGATTTTTCGTAACACACTTTCTGAAAGATTTTCCTTTTTTCTGTTACGGTATCCGATTTTTCGTTACGATCGCGAGCATATATTTTCGAAGCTAATCTGAAAGCAATTTGGCCGGTACATGAAACGTTTCTTTATGTTACCTCATTTTTACATTTCTGAAACATTTTGTGCTGTTAAGAAACACATAAATACAATCAAAACCTGGATGCCGATTTGGTTGACCACCCAGCAAAATATAGGACCGGTTCCTTTATACTCGGTATAACTGACGGATGACAGGAATCCTAGAGTTTGCTGAGTGATCTCCCCAGGTTCACGTACCTTTTTCCGTGTAAAGCTGTTTTCTGTCTTCATCTGTCCTAGAGCTGAAAACATAGGTATTACACAAAAATGATGACTGACAAAAAATTACCCCTTTATATATTATAATTGTATATGATTCACATCTGAAAATCGAACCAGGCAGAAATTTGACCCTTTAGCTGACCTTTCATAAAATTGCCTTTATAAAAAAATTCATTACTATGAAATAGGTCCTTCACAAAATTCAACATCCTATAATGGGCCTCTTCACAAAATTCAGTACTATAAAATGGACCTCTTCACAAAATTCAATACCGTAAAATGTGGCCCCTTCACAAAATTCAACACTATAAAAAATGGACCGCTTCACAAAATTCAATACTGTAAAATGGGCCTCTTCACAAAATTCAATACTATAAAATGGACCGCTTCACAAAATTCAATACTGTAAAATGGGCCGCTTCACAAAATTCAATACTGTAAAATGGGCCTCTTCACAAAATTCAATACCATAAAATGGGGCCCCTTCACAAAATTCTATACTATAAAATGGACCCCTTCACAAAATTCAATACTGTAAAATGAGGCCCCTTCACAAAATTCAATACTATAAAATGAGGCCTCTTCACAAAATTTACCGCTATAAAATGGGCCCTTTCACAAAATCAAATATGAAGCGGACGGGGGTAGAGTTGAGGCCAATTTGCCTGCATTAGGATCTAGACTTGGGGGAGGGCGAAGCGTTACCTCCGGTGGGATCTTTCCAAGGGATCCTACCTCGTATTTACGATAGTTTCGAAGAAAACAATAGAAAACTCCGAACAGCTAGGACGATGACCGCGACCTGGGATTGAACGTGGTACCTCCCGTCTTCCAGCTTCGAGACCATCTTTCACAGAATTCAAATCCATAAATGGGCTCTTTCACAAAATTCAAAAGGGCCTCTTCACAAAATTCAAAACTATAAAATGGGTCCCTTCCCAAAATTCAAATTGATAAAATGGGCCAATTCATAAAATTCAAAACTGTAAAATTAGCCCTTCACATAATTGAAAATCATAAATGGGTCCCTTCATAAAATTCAAGTCTATAAAATGTGTGGTTTCATAAAATTGAGATTTATAAAATGGCCCCCTTCATAAAATGCAAATCCTTAAAATGAATAACCCTTGCAAAATTGAAATTTTTTTTTTTTTTTTTTTTTTTTTTTTTTTCTGATTTCAACTATTTTATGATGATAAAAACATACATACTAAGAAATAGTGATTTCTTTAAGTACATATTTTAGATTCAAAATGCTGCCGTAAAAAAAAAAAAAACTGACACTTGACAGAGTTGCTTTTAAAGCAAAACTCTGCAAAAATCAAGGACCCATTACCGTAAAGCTAACTCTGTCTCAACAAATTTTGTGTAATTCTTTTATGATTTAAGAAAAAGCCTATGATCGACGATTGAAAAACGTATGAGATTAGTCCTCTAAAAATAATGTTACACAAACAGGTTTTCCACTCAATTTCGAAAATAAAATTATCTGACTTTTGCAGATTTTCTTTCTTTCTTTTTTGTGGTTTAATTACAGGAAACAAAATTTGATTCGAAACATAAAAAAATAGCTCGTGACAAAAAATAACATAGTACACTTTAAATTACATGCTCCAAAAGCCTATTCAATCAGTAATTTCCCTCCCCCCCAGGCATTTTAGGCAATATTTCAAAATTTCCTTGACTTTTTTCTATAATGTCAAATTCTCTGAGTATTCTAGGTTTTCCTGGACCTGTGGAAAACCTGTTTGGAGTAAATAATAACTAAAATCTAAAAAGAATTATAATAAAATCTTATCTTGAGCCGTCTTCGCAACAATCTGGGTTGCCTTTTAGGCCACGCAACCTCTGTGGTGGGGCAATCAGAGTAGCGGCCCAGGTGTTGCCTGTTTTTTCCAATTGGAGAGGTTCAGTTTAACGTCGCACTAGTACAGCACAATGCCTCTCAGAGAAAGATACCATCTGAAATTTAGAAGAAGGCGCAGTTATAAATTTATAGTGAAGATATACTGATGATCTAGTACAGTACTTGCACTCACTTTATTTTTTTCTTACCAAGCTTATATTGACATTAGGTTTACAGGCATTTTCGAATACCTGTGTTTATGGCCACCCGCCAAATAGGAGGGGTACAAAAACCTGAGAAAAGCGATTAGTTTAACTAAAAAATAATTAAAATCTTAACAGGCTCTATATTAACACGTTCACGCCGACGTATTTTATTTACATAGTCTACCCAAAAGTATCCGAGCACTAGCCAATTATTTCGATATAAAAAAAAAGACACTTAAAACTGTTTTGTTCAATAAATCCTCGTCGAATCATAGTCTTAGACTGACTAAGAACATGACTCGACAAGGATTTATTTAACAAAGCAGTATTAAGTGATTTTTATTTTTATTTTTTTTTTTTGACAGGGATTATTGCTAGTGCTCGGATACTTTTCTGCCTACTGTAGCTGTAGGACTGGGCGATACATCGATACATCGCGAAACATCGATTTAATGCATGCAATTTGAAACCGATAACGGAATCTTTCATTTGGCGATATATCACAACCGCTGTGATTATCAGGAACTCAGCTGTGAATGTATTGCAAGCGACCATACCCAACTTTTCATCCCGTGCCGCGATAGCCGATAATCGTGCGTTGATACGAAGGAGAGATGATACTCGCAGAACGCATGCGTGATATTTGACATTGGGTTCATCTGAAATCGCTGCTCACTCACGGCTACGATCTGAATATTCGTTATCGCCTTTAACGATCATGATCTTGCTTTATTAGAAACCGATTATCAGCTGAGCAATAACGCATGCGTGATATGAAACACTGATGACTGAGACACTGCGACTGCGTAATATTTATCCGATCTCTTTTCTCGCTACGATATGAATATTCGTAGTCGCCATCACAATGTTAATCCAAACCAAAACGGTTATTGCCTATAAAACACAATTGACAATTGTTGATGTCATTAGTTTTATTCAGAAATAACTGAATAATTTCGTCATTTATTTACATCCATATTTGTAAAAAAAAAAAAAAAAAAAAAAAATCTTCTGTTTTTTTTTCTCTTCCTTTTATTACTTTCTTCTATATGTAATATAGAGAAAGTATTGGATTCGTAAAAATTTTCGACCTCGGGTTTTTGATGGATTTACACGTTTTGAGAGCTGTAGAACACGATTTGACCCTTTTTAGAAAATGTTTGTCTGTCTGTCTGTCTGTCTGTGTGTGTGTGTGACAAAATTTTGTGGCAACTGTATCTCAGGAACTACTGCACAGAATTTCATACAAATTAGTATGTAGTTGCACCTTGACATAAATGAGTGCCTATCAACTTTTGGTAAAAATTGTCATACAGGTTGCGTTGCCATCCCGCAAAATTTTGTATAAATGTGCATAAAGAGAATTATTTTTTAGTAATCATTATGAAATTTACAAGAATTATTTATATTAGAGGTAGTCAACTGGGGAAAAAAATTTGTATGCGTAGGAGCCTCGTGAACCCCCCTGAGGGGGGGGAAGTCCCCCCCTCGAGGGGAGTAAATTTTCAAGATAGGTATCTTTCGAAAGGTCTCGTCAATACCTTTAAAACGAATGGTTGAACTATAAATCTGTGATAATTTAAAACAAAGTTATCGATTTTTTTTACTTTTAACTAAAAGTAACTTAGAAAAAAAATCGTATTTTTTTTTTTTTTTTTTAAACCGAAATTTAACTAGACTTGGTATTTAGTTGGCCCCTGACATAAACTGGGGCTGATTAGATTTGGGGATCAATCACTCAACAGGTGGTGCTGTGATCGTATTTTTTCTAAATTTTTAACATGGCAGTATAGAACAAAATTTCGTATAAATGTACATAATGGGAGTTATTCTTAACCTGTGATTGTGAAATTAATATGAATTATTGATAATAGTAGTAGTTAATTAGGAAAAAAATCTCGGTCATCGCTTCCCCCCCAGGGGAAAGTACCCCCCGCGGGGGGGGGGGGTAAATTTTCAAGATGGGTATCTTTTGAAAGGTCTTGTCAATATCTTTAAAACGAATGGTTGAACTATAAATATGTAATAATTTAAAACAAAGTTATAGATTTTTTTTTTTTTTTTAACGAAAAAAACTTTGAAAAAATATCATTTTTTTTTTTATATTGTTACTGCGTGAATTTGTATAGGAAAATATAGAAGAAAGTCTTGTGGTGGCCACAGCATACTAGTTTTTATTTAAATAAATTATTAAAAGTCTCATCAATTTATACTGAATTTGTTTTCAATATTTTAACAGTTACTTAATTTCTTTCAAATATTTTATTATTTCTGATCAATTGAGTGAAAATTTGGTTATTTTTATAGTTTTATTTCGTTAAAAACCAAAGCAATTTTTTTTTTTACTCAGGGTACTGATTATTTTCTACGGAGAAACTAATTTTAAAGGAGGGGAGAAGGAAGCGCTAATAACCTTTATTTTAGAAATCTTATTATTCTATTGTACAATAAAACAATTTATATTATTATTATTATTTTTTAATTTAATCGTTCACTTATTTATTTGCTTTGAGTGTGTAATTTTAGTTTTCATGTTTTTATTAATTTTTTCTCGTTACAAAAGACGAAAATATGTTGGGTTCATGAGAATTTTCGATTACCAGTTTTCTATGAACATTTACTCATTTTCAGGTGTCGTAACACTGGATTGGGTCTTTTTTAGAAAACGTTTGTCGTGCGTTAGCACAATTTTGTAAATACTGTATCTCATTAACCAAAGGACGGAATTCACAGGGCCTGACTATCGCACGGGCACCTGGGGCTCGTGCCCTGAGCACGAAATTTCTGAGGGGCACAAAATTTTACTAATAGTTAAAAAATATATGGATTAAATGTTCCTTTTTCTTTTCTTTTTGTTTTCTCGCTCAACTGTCTTTCACTTACATGAATAAAATTTTAAAATAAAGTCTGTCGTTAGGTTGACTGAGAGTCGTTGACCAAATAACTCTTTTCGATCTTTTTTTTTTTTTTTTTTTTTTTTAAACAATACTCAATATAAAATACCTTTTTTAGTTAACTGTTAAACGTGATTATTTCCTGTGTTGCGTGAACGCAACACCAGCCGGTAATGGGTTAATAGAAGAAACCTTTGATAACAGTCCTACAATCATATTCAAATGACTGAGTAACAGTCTTTTGTCACGGCATTTATAAAAAAATTTAAGGGGGTGGTGAATGTTGAAAATCATTTTTTAAAATCACTGTCTTAGAATAAATGAAATTTTGCATACATGCGCATTGGAATGCATCAGTAATAAATATATTAAATTTTACCAAAAACTATTAAAATTAAAAAAAAAAAAAAATCAAATTCAAAATTGTAATTTTTGTTTTTTTGAAAATTTTTAAAATGCACCATGCGACTAAGTTTTTAAATTTTTCACTCGATTTTACAGTATTATACTTTATCAATATATTTTTAAACATTTTTGTGTGTTAACCCTTTCAGGGGCGGTGGCTAGAGGGTCTATCCACCTACTTTAGAAATTTTTCTCTAAGTGTGCAGTGGCTACTTTTTTTATACACTTTTATAAAAAGTTAATGTGTACTTCTAAAATTTAAATAGAGATGGCAGAACTACAGTAACTTTAAGCAGGATGTGCCTGTGACTTTTTTAAATGGACAAGTTGCGGGAAAATTTTTTGAAGTTTCTTTTATATATTTTTATAAAAAATAATTTTTTATTCAAAAGTATTTGGTAGTGTAAATATACTGTAATGCACCTTTTAAATACAACAGATTTACATATTATCTTAGATCATTAATTTTAGTTTGATTTTTAGGAGCATCTTTTAGGTGGATAGACACAGTGGCTAGAACGCCTAGCCACCACCCACAAAAAAATCCCCACATGCTGAATTTTTTTTCTTCCTCAAATATGACTTGTAGGGGATGTTTACTTTATGATATATATATATTTAAAAGGAAATTCAATCATTTTTACTTAGTGCCCCTGAAAGGGTTAATTTGTGGGCTGATTAATAAGTTTTTATAAAATATTTTTATGTTTCAATATTAAAAATTTGCATGAAATTTCAGCATTCAAGAATGAAAAAAACATTTTTCTTAATAAAAATTTAACTTATCAATCAATCAATCCACTAATCAATGCATAAAAATGTTTAGAATATATTGATAAACTATAATAGTGCAAAATCTAGTTAAAAATTTACAAACTCAGTCGCATGGAGCATTTTAAAAAAATTTAAAAAATAAAAAAAATTACAATATTGAATTCTATTTTTTAAATTTTAATACTTTTCGAGAAAAATCTAGCATATTTAATACTGACACATTTTAATGCACATGTATGATATATTTTAAATACTGTAAGCCAGTAACTTCAAAGACTAAAACTGCACTGAAAAAAAAAAAAAAAAAAAAAAAAAAAATCGAGTTCCGATACCATTCTTGCTGATTCTTATGTAAAATGACCTCCTGAATCCGAATAGGACTCCCATTTTGCCCAATCACCCACCCTTTTCTAGAAACGCCTCCTCCTTCCTTTAATATTTTCCCTGTTCGATAATTTTTTTTATGACCATGAATTTGATTTGGAGAATGAAAAAGAATTAACACCTAAAAACAACAAAAATATATATAAAGTTTAAAAAAAAACATTAATATCAGATTAAAAATATATAAGATATATAATACATAATTTCAGTGGCAAATCCCTCCAAAAAGTATTTTCCTTGTGGCAAATGTCCCTGTTTTAGAATTTTCCAACTCTGTAGCTCCTAAGATGATATTTAACGGTTAAAATAGTCCTCCCCCCTACTAAAAGTCAAATTTATAGCCATAAAATCACCGAAAAATGATAAAAAATAGGGGACCGTTCCTAAAAAAACAGTGAATGATAGGGCAAAATGGGCGTCATTTTACATAAAAATACGCTGAAATGATGTCAGAAGCAAGTTTCACGCCACCAGTGTTTTCAGCGTCCACAATCCCCTTAAGGTTGCTAATTTAAAAATCTGAAAAATAAAAATATTTTCTAATTGTTTAAAGGTCTTTCGTCTCCACCACTTTTTGAAAGTTCTTATCTTAGCAAACAATTTCAACTGGTATCCGCCATTTACATTCAAAATATTACGCTAATCAGACCTTATTTCACAGGAAAGGTGGGTTTGTATTTTAAAAATGTACAGTAATTTTAATCAAATTGGAGTGTAAAGGTTGATATTCTTATTTATTACCAACTATACGAAAAATACCAGAGCCGGGAATCGAACCCGGGCACCTCCGCTTAACACGCGCGGATGCTCTACCACTGAGCTACCCTGGCTGACAACCAGCTAGGCACTTCTCGCATAATATTCGTTGGCAAAGTCACCGAGTTTTCGCATAGTTTGTAATAAATAAAAATATCAACCTTTACACTCCAATTTGATTAAAATAAATATTCACGGTTGATGAATTCATGAATAAAAATTTCTAAATTGAAATTTCGTGGTCTATGGAGTTGTGCTACGATTATTATTATCTCACCTGATATATCTGCGTTTGCAGACTCGGTGACTTTGCCAACGAATATTATGCGAGAAGTGCCTAGCTGGTTGTCAGCCAGGGTAGCTCAGTAGTAGAGCATCCGCGCGTTAAGCGGAGGTGCCCGGGTTCGATTCCCGGCTCTGGTATTTTTCGCATAGTTGGTAATAAATAAAAATATCAACCTTTACACTCCAATTTGATTAAAATAAATATTCACGGTTGATGAATTCATGAATAAAAATTTCTAAAATGTATAGTAATTTTCATCACACTGTGTATAGTATAAAAAAATTAAAGTGTGCTTTAAAGAATTATAATTAGAAGAATTAAAGAATTAAATAAGAGAGGATGAAGAAGAAACTTTAAAGTGTAAACTTTAAACTTTAAAGAGAGAAGAAACTTTAAAAAATCAAATAATTAAAGTACGTTTTAAAGAAATACCTCTCACAGACTGTGAAACATCGGAAACCTTTTGTATCATGTACAGTACACAAACCATTTTCCCTATTTATGCCATTCTCAGTAGAGAACATACTACAGTGAATTTGAGTAAAAAATTAATTTCAGGGCCTTAAACATTTACGAAAATCGATACGTAGACAGACAGACTAACTGAAGTCATAATCACTATTTAACATTGTAGGAAAGTGTTAAAAACGCACACAAAAAAATTCAACTATTTCTAATAATAACTCTTCACTTACCGTCGCCGGAAGCCCGAGCCAATGTTATTCTAAGGGGAAATTTTCTTTACAAAAAACTTATTAACTAATACATATTTTTAAATTCTGTTTTCACATTCTGAAAACTCCCATCTGTTAAATGGACGGACCTTTTTTAAAAATGTATTTTTTTAATTTTTAATATTTTATTTTGGAGCTGCAAAATGAAAAAAATTCACATATTGAAAATTCGTATTTTGCAGCTCCAAAATAAAATATTAAAAATTAAAAAAATACATTTTTAAAAAAGGTCCGTCCATTTAACAGATGGGAGTTTTCAGAATGTGAAAACAGAATTTAAAAATATGTATTAGTTAATAAGTTATTTGTAAAGAAAAATTCCCCATAGAATAACATTAGCTTCGGCTTCCGGCGGCGGTGAGTGAAGCGGGCCCTTAATGTATTTGTATTTCATTGTGGCTCTGTACACTTTAATACTAATCACACCATGACCATATTCTGCAGGGGAAAAAAAAAAAAAACTTCGTGCATCTGAATAATAAATATCAATTTCAGTATAATTTGTTCAGTAAAAAGATTATTTAAAAAGGATTTATTAAATTGCCTCTGATAGAACTCAGTGCATTGGCCTCATTTGTGATGTCCCTGTACACAAACCAGTTTACATCATATTCAATTGGGCACATGCTTCAGTAAAATTAAAACAAATAACATACATAATTAAAAAAAAAAAAAAAAAAAAAAAAAAAAAAAAAGATATTTAAACATTTATGGACATTAGAGTACGGATAGGCGGACTGATGGTCAAACACAAATCATACACACTTTAAAATTCAGTTGAAAAATATTTTTAAAAATGATGGGGAGGGGGAATTTTTCATTCCATCTATTTTGTCTGAAATAAATATTGTTCCATACTTAAAAAAAAAAAAAAAAAAAAAAAAAAACTTATCTTTATTTATGTGTAAATATAGAGCAAGAACCCTTTTTTTTCATTGTATTTTTAATTTGTACAATTTGCATTTTGTAGCCTTAAATAAATTTACTGTCTTTAATGTTTGATTAAAAAAATCCATATTATATATCAGGGATCGAAAAATATATAGCCCGAAATACCCGGGGCATATAAAAATTCAAACTGGGCATGCACTTTTCCCCCTTACATGCCCGGTTGGGCATGCAAATATTTAACCAAAAATAACTTTTCAAAAATAATTTTTTAAATATACCATCTTGTCTAAACCTTTTACTTAAATTAAACTGAAACAAACAACGTCAATATAATGTCATTAAATTCTTTTCACAAGATATGTGAATGTTTTTATTCATATGCATTAATTTGAATAAGATATTTGGGCATGTAATCTCTATACCTAGACTAACATGCCCAACTGGGCATGTAAAAATTTTGAGATTTTTAAAGCCCTGATATATATATATATATATATATAATCACAGTCAACTAATTACATGATATACTAGCAGGCTTTGCCCGCTTCACTGGTTATTTACTTAAAAAAAAAAAAAAAAAAAAAAAATCACTATTTTTACTTTATAAATAAAAAATTTAAAAAAATCCATTGAAATTGCTCAAAAACATACATCAGATCCTCGCTGCATTTGGCAGCGTATTTTTCATTTGCAATATGTCCCTCTTGCCTGAGACAACCTAAGACTATATAACAGGCTGAATCATTCGCCGCCATTTGTCCGTCAAGTCCGTCATTGCTAAACCGAAGATTACTATACAATAGTCTTATATAGTCTCATATAATAGTTTTATATTGCAGTCCGTCATTGCTAAACATAAGACAACTATATAATAGTCATATATAGTCTTATATAATAGTGTTATATGGTAGTTTTAGGTTTAGCAATGACGGACTTGACGTACAAATGGCGGCGAATGATTCAGCCTGTTATATAGTAGTCTTAAGACAACCGAAGCTTTAACCAACACCGTCACCGAAGTAGAGAGAGGGTGTAACCCACTCTCCTCTACAATTCATTGTGAAAGAATAACAGTTTATATTGAACATTCATACAAGTTATTATGGTATAATGCACTTGAAATGTGCCATATATCAGAAAAAATGTCAAGTTTCCGATGCTTGCAAAACATAAAAATCTAGCTATTGTTCCATTCAACCCCACTCTCCCCTACACTGGATTGTTGAAATAAATATTAGTTGAAAACGAATATACAAACTCCTAGCAATGATTTTTTTCTCGGTAGTCATAATAATAATAATAATAATAATAATAATAATATTAATATATATATATATAAATACAATCTCATAAAAATTAAAGATAGAAACTTACAATTTGGATACACTTTTAAATACATTTTTTTTTTCTTCCCAAATAAAAAATCAATTTTTTTAAAGATTTAAAAATTTTAATTTAAATTAACATGGTTAATATATAGTAAAATATAACTCAAATATCCTCATTTATTCGTAAAAATGTGTCAATTTTTTTTAAATAAAAATTGGAGATATATTTTAAATCTATTATCAAAAATATTTACATGTTTTCTAAGCTATTATTAATATTTTATGTTTAAAATAACTTTAAAAGCATTGTTATCGTATGAACTTTGACAACCTGTCTATTTATAAACGTCTAAATTAACTGAGTCCACATTCAAATAAAACTTTTTTTTTCTAAATCATCATATGTTAGATATTAAAAAATTTTTTAAAGAAAAAATATCTTTAAAAAAGAGTGAATATAGTTTAAAATAAGCGATATATCTTTTAAAATTCTTCACATATTTCTAATTTTAGTTATCAGAATTCTATGTGTCTGAATAAATAAAGATTCTTATTAGTTTAATTGCAATATAAAATAAATAAAAATCACAAGAAATCACGTAACTGTTTTGAGTTTAATTTTAAAATTCAACTTATATAAAAAAAGAGGCTAAAATTACTAAAATAAATTTCGCATAATTAATACTAATTGTACAATATCAAATAGAATAAAATTTGCTTACTGGAAAACCGTCGTGCTTACAGCAGTACCATAACAGAAACAGACGATAATTTTTTACCGTACTTCTATATATAACATCTTCATTTATGGCAACCCTGTAAGAATTCTAATTTTTTTTATTGCCAAATTATAAAAGTGAAAAATTGATCATGTATGGGTATATATATTTGTACTAGCCTTACCACAGTTATACTCTTAAATAAATAAATGAAACGGATAAAACATCCAATTGTAGGATATTTTAAACGGGCACTTTAAAATATAAATTAGCAATTTAACAAAAATTTGAATAGTTTAGGCATTTTTCTTTTGGTAGATTTTCTTAGTAATTGAAAGATTCGATGAAATTGCTCTATTCGGGAAGAAATCCATAATTTCGAGGAATATTAAACTCACAAAAATGTATATTTTAATCAATCATTTAAATTGTTTTCTTTAGGCTGAAAGATTAGAATAAATATGCTAGAGAAGCTGACGTAAAATAAACTTTACTGCGATAGTCAACAGATGTTTTTTCTCCCTCGCGGCTCGAAGCAATTTTTTTTTTTTTTTTTTTTTTTTTGTCAAAGGAAATGCGAATCTTATTGGAAAATCAAATACTAGGTACTTTCTTCCAAACAGATCTGATTTTAAAACAATTCATTCCCATATTTTTAAGCTATCCGTCATTTCGCGAGATTTCATAAGTGTCAATTTCATTCTACAACCTGATGATTAAGACAAAACAATCGTGTCAGTTTAAATATTGAATGGAGTTATTGACTGAAATATCGTTTAAAAAGGGTAAATTTTATTAATTTGTATAGAATGTAACAGAGTGAAACAGAATATATGAAATTTAAAATCTGTTTATTCTAGAAGTTTATTAGGTTAAGAAATTTTTTTAAAAATTGTATGTATTTTTAATGCGCCTTTTAGAATTATTTTTCAGTAACTAAAAATTGTCAATGTTGTTGAATGAGAGAAAAGATTTCTATGAAAACAATTCCCCAAATGGGC